>JACWFM010000002.1:0-1243275 GCA_019775565.1 Melanodothis sp. VS III C KN 2
AGCTCCTCTTCCTCGATAGTAGAGAGTAATTACTGTTTTTCGTGACTTTGTTTTCGCGTCTTAACTTTTCGAAGTCGATCCGAGAGAGTCGAAAGAGGAATATTAAAAACAGTAGAAGTACGCCGAAGTGTCGGATAATCGCCGCGCCTAAAGGTAGCTAACGCATTTTGAATCTCTTCTTCCGTGTACGAAGGCATAAAGAAAGGAAGAGGAATTTGAAAGAAAAAAGAGGGGTATAAGTAGTTAACCTCGGTAAAGTGTCCGACTTCCCCTACTGTCCGACTTCCCCTACACTGATGTTAGTATAGGGATACCTAATTTACTCGTATTAGTAATCTAGGCTACGAGCTCTTCTTCCTCGATAGTAGAGAGTAATTACTATTTTTCGTAACCTTAATTTTGTATCTTCCGACCTAGAAGCTAATATTAAAGAGTCGAAGAAAGAATTTTAAAAATAGCTAAAGTATGCGAAATTAACGCGTAATCGCTACTGCACTTATAAGCAGCTATTACATTTCAAATATCTTCTTCTATATATAAAGGTATAGAGAAAGGAAGAGGAATTTAGAGGAAAGAAGAGGAGTATAAGTAGCTAACCTTAGTTAACTAACCCGCTTCCTCTATAAACCTGCTTTCCCTATACTAATATTATAATACTTCTTAAGTAGACCTTCTCTATATCGAATAGAAGCTAGACTTGAGATATATATATATAAATAGCTTATAACCTAATTTAAGCTTTTAACTTAACAAGATATTAGAAAAAGATAATTACTAGTTATAGAAAATTATTCCTTATACTATATTATATAATTCTTTATAATAAAGATTATAATAAAGATTAACTTAACTTTACTACTACTATATGCTTTATATATTATATAGCTTCTTAATTTTATATATTCTTTACTCCTTAAAACTATAATTATTTCTAAAGTTAATATTATCTATCGAAAATTAATAATAAGTCTCTTATATATTAAGTAGACTTTAGTATATATCTAAGCTAGGGCTAAGTATTTAAAGCCTCTTACTATTAAATCTATATATTTAGGAAGGCTAGTATACTACTTACTAGACTTTAAAGTTATCCTTTCGATTCTATCTACTCTCTAAATAGCTCTATCTTCTATATCTAAAGATTTGATACTTCTCGAAGATATACCTTAGATCACGCTAATTAGGCCTAAGAAGAGGAAGTTAATTAGTAAGATATATAAGATTAATATAATCCTAATATATAGAATAATTTAGTAGAGGAATTTATTATAATTTTAGCTTTATAAACTTTATATAAAATTCTAACTTAATTAGAGCAGATTACTAGCTAGCTTCTCTTACTAATCTACCTTAAGTTTTTTTATTCTTATACTAAGCTTTACTTTATATATAAGTAGCTTTTTACTATTATATCAAAGATATTATAAGTCCTACTAAAAATATAGTAGCTAATATAGTAATAGAGAGAGCAGTTTAGTAAAGACTAAAGTTAGGATTTAAGCTCTTCTATAATAATTACTTTCTTATTTAGGCTTAATTTCGAGATTTTTAAGGAACTAAATCTAGTATTTAGTATTTTTTAGCTTAGCTAGAAGCTCTAACCTAATTAGGCTTAACTCCTTTAAGTAAGTAGTAAGTATCTCAAAATTAAGATACTAAATCACCTAATTCTAGAAGTACTATATTCTCTTTACTAGGCTTAGTTAATAGTAATCTTAATCTAGTATAGCTAGATCTATCTTTATAATTTAGAATCTATTCTTAAATTCATATAACTAGCTTAAGAAAGAGCTATTATATCTAATAGTAGGCCTAAAAATAGATCGAATCTAGCTTTATACTAGAATATAATAGGATTGTAAGAAGTACTTAATATAAACTCTATTAACCTAGATTAAACTTATATAATATTATTATAGGGGAAGTTAGATAGTAGGAGAAATCGGATACTTTAATTTATAATCTTCTTCTATATACGAAAGTATAAAGAAAGGAGGAGGAATTTAAAAGAAAGGAGAGGGGTATAAGTAGATAAACTTAGTAAAGTATCCGACTTCCCCTACTATCCGACTTCTCCTATAATATTATTAGTTAAATTCCTAATTAAAGATAACTAATTTTTTAGATCTTTATATCTTACTAGCCTTTTATAAAATAGTCTAATATCTAGAAACTACCTTTAACTTGAAATTAACTTGTTCAGATTAGTTAGTCTTAAAATAGGTATTAAGTTTATAAAAGCTTAAATTCTAAATACTTCTCCTACTAAACTAGTTTGCTTACTACTATATTATTGAATTTTATTCAGATGATTATCAACTTATAAGATTAGTAATTATAATATGTAGAAAGAGATAAGTCAGACTAGTAATTTACTATATTATAGATCTCCTATCTATGGTATGACCCCTATCTAGATTCGAACCCTAGACCTCCTTACTATAGAATCGCTGCCACATAGTGGAGTCGTCTACACGCGAGAGCGTACTATCGTAAAGTATCGGACAAAAGTCAGACCATCCTAGATACTCTAAAAAGGTAATTACGGATATAGGCACGTCGAGCGTACGAATGCTATCATCATACTAGAACATGTGCCGTTACATAGCGGGGTAGACTCTGTCATACTACGTTACAGGATAAACTCGATAGCCCTTTAGGCATGAGGTAGCTCTAGATTCATATAGGGGAGGAATACTTACTCTGCTGAGACCCGGCTCTAACTCTGTATCCTCCCAAAACTCATGATGAAGTCTGGAATCTACCAGTTCTTGATCGGCTGCTTCGCAGCTATTGGATCTTTTCTCTTTGGATACGATCTGTAAGTGGACAGCTCTTGCCGTTCTTTGTTCATTCGGCTGACTCTCACACAGTGGCGTTATCGCAGAGGTCGTAGCTTCAGACTCGTTCAAGCAAAGCTTTCTACAGACTAACTCCGACTCTCGATCAGGTACTGTAGTCGCCCTATTCACAGCAGGATGCTTCTGTGGCGCTTTTATCGCCTCGTACTCCGACCGTCTTGGCCGCCGTGGCACTATACTCACGGCATGTTGCATCTTCGTTATCGGCGGTATCATCCAGACGGCCGGCGTTGTAATCGCAATGCTTTACATTGGTCGTCTTATCGCAGGCATCGGAGTCGGAGTCTTGACCATGATTATACCAATCTACCAGTCTGAGATTGCCCATCGCAGTATTCGAGGAAGAATTACCAGTCTCCAGCAACTGTTCAACGCTCTCGGTCAGATCTTCGCGACATGGATTGGCTACGGCTGCTATATGACTTGGGCTGGCACTGGTAATAGCAAGGAATGGCGCATACCTCTCGGCTGTCAGATCGCTCCTGCTCTTATTTTAGGAGCTCTGATCATGTTGTTTCCCGAGTCTCCTAGGTCGGTCCCTCTTAGCAAGACTCTATGAGCTCAGCTAACTCAGTTTAGGTGGCTTTGTGCTCACGATCGTGCGGATGAGGCTCTGCGTACACTTGCTAAGTTGCACTCGTATGGAGATATCGACGATCCGTACGTGTTGGCCGAGTACGACCTCATCCAGTTCCAAATCTCAGAAGAGCGATCTCAGAAGAAAGCCACATACCTCGATCTCTTCCGTGGCTGGCCAAACCTACGCCGTACCATCTTGGTCATGGCCATCCAAGCGAGTTGCCAGATGACCGGCGTCAGTGCCATCCAGTACTTCAGTCCTCAAATCTTTAGCCAGATTGGCATATCTACGAGCCGCTCGTTGCTTTTCCAGGCCGTCAACGCGATCATCGCTTTTGTGGGTACTTCGATCTGCATCATGACAATCGATTCTCTGGGTCGTCGACCGCTGCAAATCTTTGGATGCCTGTTCTTGTGCGTTACCTTTATCATAAACGCAGCGATCATCAAGGTCTATCCGACAGATTCCAACAACACTAGTGCGCACTGGGCTTTCGTGGTCTTCACATGGCTCTTCAATTTGGGTAACATAAGCTGAATACTCCATCATTTTCTATCACTTACACTCGTCGCAGTCTTCTTTATAACAAGCGGCCCACTAAGCTGGGCCGTCCCAGCAGAGCTCTTCGGAACAGCAATGCGTTTGAAAGGTGTGTCATGGGGAGCAATGACCTCTTTCGCCTTCAACACCATGATCGGTCAAGTGACGCCCATCGCGATCACATCTATCGGCTGGGTGAGTCGCAACGCAATCTCTCAAATCGCGTAGACATATTGACTCGTTTGCCAGAAATTCTACCTTGTATTCGTGGTCTGTAACTTCTTTAACGCCGTTTTCTTTTGGTGTTTCCAACCAGAGACGAAAGGTCTTAACCTCGAAGATATGAACGAGCTGTTCCGCGACAGTCCGACATTCGTGCCTGGTAGCAAGTGGGTGCCGAGCTCGCATGTTGACGAAGTCGCCGATGATATTGCGAAGCGTGACAAGCACGGCGGCGAAAGTACTGTCGAGCACGTTGAAGATTTCGTCGATATATAGGGAAGTAGATAAGGAAAGCGTACTAGAGAGACTGAGAAAAGTTGTGGAGCAGGCACTTTGGACAGATCAGCAATACTTGTATACAAAGAATACGAAATGTAAATATGTATCTCTACTTGTTCTAAGATGCCAGTGATGTAAACCATTGCACCCTCTAAGTTCCATCATCAGGCTTCGCATTAGCGAAAGCAACACTTCCGCACAACTCCGCCACAAACAACCCCGACCCAGGTTCCATAGGGTGATTAGGCCCAGCGCCGTAGTAAACCTGGAATCCCAAACCGCAGCTCAAATCGCCAGTATCGTACTGCACGGGGAACGCGAGTGTACACTTGCCAGTCCTAGAATCCCAAGAGCTAGCAGCACACTTCTCAGCTTCCGCGCAAGCCTGGCAGCAGGAAGACGCATCGGTGGTGTTTGTGCTGTAAGTAGCGCCGGAGGAAGTGAGCTGCGCATAAGACAAGCCGTACTGAGTCGTGTCTTCTCTGACACCGGCAGCGGAGATCAGGGCAGAGGGCGCGCAGCGGGCATCCTGGGTCACGGTGGCGGCCGATGTTGGGCACGCGGTCGTGACGGCGGAGGCGATCGCGTATGCTGTGAAGCCGGATGTAGTGCTCGTCACTGTGGCCTGGGTGAATTCGGTGAAGGCAGTGTATGTGCTGGTGCCGCTCGCCTGCACGAACGTGTATGTTTGGCCGTAGGAGGTCGTCGATGTCTTGGTCACCGTGCAGTCGGCATCTTCGCGGGCGAAAATGCCTCGCGCGTATTGGCTGAGGCTAGAAGAGCCTTCAGAAGAGGCGCCAGAAGTTGTGTAGACAGTGGTGGTCGGCTTAGCTATGCTCTCCGAGCACTCAGTGGATGTCAAAGTCTCGAGAGTCTTGGTCGAACTGACGCGAATGATATCGGTGTATGTTCCCAGGTCGAAAGGAGTGGTGGCTGTCACTGTAGTCACATATGTTGTGGAATATGTGGCAGTGCTGGTAGGCACAATGACTTGCTCGGTTGTGGTCTGGCAAGCTTGAGGCAATGCGTAGCCAATGGCTGGCAGCAAAGGAGCCAACGTGTAAGCCTTCATGATGTATGTAGTGTTACAGTTAGGATAAGTGAATGCAAGCACGAGGACAAAAGGAAACGGCAGAGCACAAGTATTCGTGAACTGCTTGATAGCTTGAAAAAGATACGAGAAGGATTCGGGTCTAGCGATTCAGTCCTGGCAAGAGACGTCAGGGAGTGCGGTCTGTCAAGATGGCAACGGGTCCAGCGGAAGTCTCTTGCGACAAACGGGTCTGAGACATGCAGAGACTGGAGCGAAACCCCAGACAGTTACGAAAGTCGTGGGGCCGTCTCTGCATGGAGGATGCAGGAGGGCATGCCATTATTGAGCAGCTCCATATGAGGCAGCTTGCCCAAATTCTGTGTAGGCATATCGCAAGTGACGAAGAGGCCAATCAATTCGGCATCCACAGGCACGCGGCTGAGCCTCAAATAGAAACTTGGAATGGAACTTGACCGAATGCGACGCCAGCACACCAACGCGGGAAAGATCGACAGGGACGATCAACAATTTCGACAGATCATTTCGTTTCGTTCCAGTCTCACTCCGCGCGGAGGTACAGTAGCATTCGAAGGATCTAGTGTAAAGCCACTACACCATGCAGCCTGCTGTGAAAGCAGGCCTCGTAGGTCTACAGCATGTCCGTCCATCTTGTCAATGCAGAGGACGGGAGAGTATTGAAGGGAATTTTTCATTGACGTTTGTGTTAAGCGCATGGGAGAGTTGAGTGGCAGGGTGTCTCACCAACTCCGCACAACAAAGCAAGACACGGTAGATTGGCGTCCCCCAAAAGCTACCCTTGCTACCTTGACAATCTTGCAGCAGCCTTGGTGACACAAAACCCCCTCAGTCCGCAGTCAAAAGTCAAATGAGCCGCATGAAGCGTGCAACACATCGATGTACGCTGAGATCTTCAACGCAAGAGGCAAACCATAGAATCCGGCGATTTCCACCCACCTGCGGCCACACAGCCTCAAGGAATCGCATTGCATGTTAGTGCATGAGCCGTATGCAATAGTCTCGCACTTGAGATGGGAGCCCGACGGTGAGGACCAACCTTGACCAAGCGGAACGCGAAGATAATGGTGTAGCAATCATAGAAATTCATTTCGTGACAAGCCATACAAGCTAGGCATAACAATCCACTTTCCACATAACATAACTTTTACCACTCGAGCGGCTCGCTCTTCTCTTCACCACGGTTGGTCTTGGGTACAGGAACGGCCTCAACCTTGACAGGGCCCGTGCGGTGACGCGACAGGTATCCGCTGCCATCCAACCAAGGAGTCTCCTCCGTTCTCCTGCGCTCGAACTTGGTGATGATGTCGTCCTTCATCATGGTCAGGCCAATCTCATCAAGGCCGTTGATCAGGCAGTGTCTCTTGAAACCGTCAATCTCGAACTCGGCAAGCACATTGCCTTGCGTGTCCTTCACGGCGTTGTTCTCGAGGTCAACTTCGATCTCGCGACCGGCCTCGGCCTCGGCGTAGATCTTCTTAAGCTTCTCGGCATCGTTGATTTGTAGCGGCAGCATACCGTTCTTGAAGGTGTTGTTGAAGAAAATGTCACCAAAAGAGCTGGCGATGATGCACTTGATGCCGAAGTCGAGGAGCGCCCAGGGGGCGTGCTCACGACTGCTACCGCATCCGAAGTTAGGGCCAGAGACGACCATAATCTTGGAGTTGGTGTAGGGCTCCTTGTTGAGGACGAAGTCTGGGTTCTTGCTTCCATCCTCGTTGAACCTCCAGGCGTGGAAGAGACCGGCAGACAGACCGGAACGCTTGATGGTCTTGAGGAACTGTTTGGGGATAATGGCGTCGGTATCTACGTTAGAACGATCAAGCGGCGCAGCGATACCCTTCAGCTGTGTGAATTTGGGAAGGCCACTGCCGTTGCTTGCAGGAGCGCCAGTAGTGACTGTGTTTCCCTGGCCTTGTTCGGGAAGGTCGAGGATATTGTCGAGGTCAACGTCAGACTCAGGCTCGTCAAGCTGGCTTGTGGGCGACTCCACGCGGTTATTAGCGCGCTTTGCGGATGGCACAGCTTGCTCGTAGCCAGAAAGATGTCTGACATCGGCGAGCTTGCCGACAAGAGCAGCGGCAGCAGCCATGGCGGGAGACATTAGGTGAGTACGTCCACCAGCGCCTTGACGACCCTCGAAGTTACGGTTTGATGTGCTGGCGCAACGCTCGCCAGGTGACAGAATGTCGGGGTTCATGCCCAAGCACATTGAGCATCCAGCTTCTCTCCACTCGAAGCCTGCATCCTCGAAGATTTTGTCAAGACCTTCTGATTCAGCCTGCTTCTTGACCAATCCGGAGCCAGGCACGATCATAGCACGCTTGACGTTGGGAGCGACCTTCTGGCCCTTAGCGATGTACGCGGCAATTCTAAGATCCTCGATACGTGCGTTGGTACATGAGCCAATGAAGACCTTGTCAACCTCGATGTCGGTCATCTTGGTTCCCGCTGTGAGGCCCATGTATTGCAGGGCCCGCTCGCAAGCCTTCTTCTTGTTCTCGTCATCGAAGTCATCAGGTCCAGGAACCACACCAGTGATGCCGATAACATCCTGAGGAGACGTGCCCCATGACACTGTGGGCTCGATATCCTTAGCGTCAATGAAGATGTCGACGTCGAATTTAGCGCCTTCGTCGGTTTGGAGAGAAGTCCAGTACTTCACCGCCTTTTTCCATTCTGGTGAGTCGAATTTGGGAGCAAGCGGCCTGCCCTTAAGGTATTCGAAGGTCGTCTCGTCGGGTGCGACCATGCCGGCACGCGCACCGCCCTCGATTGCCATGTTGCAAATTGACATTCTCGCCTCCATACTGAGGCTCCGGATGGCGCTACCACAGAACTCAATGACGTGGCCAGTACCACCAGCAGTGCCGATTTGTCCAATGATGTAGAGAACGATATCCTTGCTGCTAACACCGGGTGCAAGTTCGCCATCCACTTGCACTCTCATGTTTTTGCTCTTACTTGATCCCAGAGTCTGAGTCGCGAGCACGTGCTCGACCTCTGACGTGCCAATGCCGAATGCAAGCGCGCCAAAGGCACCATGTGTGCTAGTATGGCTATCACCGCACACCACTGTGGTGCCAGGGAGGGTGAAGCCCTGCTCGGGACCAATGATGTGTACAATGCCTTGCCTCTTGTCGCCCAGACCAAAGTAGGTGAGCTTGAAGTCCTTGACGTTCTGCTCGAGGGTCTCGCACTGGGTTCTGCTGTCGTCCTCCTTGACGAAATCGCTCACGTTCTTGAAGTTTTTCCTGCTCGAGGTGGGAACGTTGTGGTCGGTGGTAACAAGGGTGTTGTCAGGTCTGCGGACTTTTCGGCCAGCGTTCTTCAGGCCTTCGAATGCTTGAGGTGAGGTGACCTCGTGGACCAGGTGACGGTCAATGTAGATAATGCAAGCACCGCCATCCTGCTCGTCGACAATGTGGTCCTCGAAGACCTTGTCATAGAGGGTTCTGGGGCCCTTTACTACGCCAGGCATTTTGATGATTTGTGCTCTGTACTGTGCCGTACGGCTTTTGTATGGTGGTTGTAGGAGTATCGGCAAACGCAATTGGTCTGATTAAGAAAGTGGTATACCAACGTGAAGTGAAGAGATGGTTCAAGTGTACGGAGGAGGTGGAAAAGTATGATTGCGTCTGTCAGAGAAACGGCCTTATTCATTTACTATTCCCACCCCACCCGACATCGGATTGTGTGACAACCAGCTTGCTCTCATTCGCTGCCGGCTCTCCTCCTCCCACGCTGTCCATCCCCGATCGTCGGGCAGCCCATCACCACCGCCGCCTCGCCGAGATCGCAGTTAGTCGACGCTAATACTAAACCGCGAGCTTCGGTCGTCATCCGCCCTATGACGCCAGCCATCGCCTCGGCTTAACCAGGTGATAGCGATAGAGTGACGAGCTCAGGTACAGCTCCGAGCTTACTGTTGCTGCTGGGCAACGACGTGCTACTATTAACAACAACCTCTCCAGCTGTATACCAAAGCACTCGTCATACAGTCTAGCTATATTCATTCATCACGATGAGGTCCTCTCTGCTTGCTGCTGGCCTTGGTGCCACACTTGCAAATGCCATCTATCTGCCAGCCAATCTGCAGTCGGGCGTCGACTGGCTCCAAGGCAGCCAACAACCACTGGCCGAGGTCGAGAAATTCTTGATCGAGCTCGCGCCCGGGGAGACGAGACTCGTGACAGAGGATGAGAAATGGCAGCTGAGGAGGGAGGGCAAGAGCTTCTTCGACATCACCGGCCTCCCAGAGCGCGACGCATCCATCTCCTCCAAGGCAACCGTAAAGTACCCCAAAGAGACTGCATACAACAAGACAGTTTCACCGCTCTTGAAAGAGCTCGACCAGAAGAACATGCGCCAACATCTGGAAACGTTCACCTCATTCCACACACGCTACTACAAGTCCGACTACGGCAGGCAGTCGTCCGAGTGGCTGTTCGACCAGGTCAACAAAACCCTCGCGCACGCCGGCGCTGGTGTCGCACACTTCTTCGAGCACCCGTGGGGTCAGAACAGTATCATTGCGACTCTTCCCGGTAAGAGTGAGAAGACTGTTGTTATCGGAGCACACCAAGACAGCATCAACTTGTTCCTGCCCTCCATCCTCGCTGCACCTGGCGCCGATGACGATGGCTCTGGAACCGTCACAATTCTTGAAGCTCTTCGTGTACTGCTCCAGGATAAGGATATTGCCCATGGTAAGGCTGAGAACACCGTGGAGTTTCACTGGTACAGTGCCGAGGAGGGAGGTCTTCTTGGTAGCCAAGCTATCTTCAGCGCATACGAGAAGCAAGGTCGCGATATCAAGGCGATGCTTCAGCAGGACATGACCGGTTATACCCATGGCACTATTGCTGCTGGCGAGAAGGAGAGCGTGGGTGTCATCACCGACTTTGTTGACCCTGGCCTCACCACTTTCATCAAGGAAGTCGTCGGCACCTACTGCACGATCCCCTACGTTGAGACCAAGTGCGGATACGCCTGCTCTGATCACGCCAGTGCCAGTAAGCACGGCTATCCATCCGCCTTTGTCATCGAGTCGGACTTCAAGTACAGCGACAAGAAGATCCACACGACCGAAGACAAGATCGAGTACCTGGACTTTGACCACATGCTTCAACATGCGCGTTTGACCCTCGGCCTGGCTTACGAGCTTGCATTTGCGAAGTTTGACTAAGTAAGATGCAATAACTTCTTGAATGGCGTGTACCCTTTGCCATAGCTAGCGGGGACTAGAACGAGCATGGAGCATTCGATAGCATTTGTAAAACAGTAACCGATATTCAACGAAGTATTGTAGTTGCAGTGCATGAGCATGGACGTGCGGTACAGTTTCGGAAGAGTATGTTTCCATTGAGCATTGTTCGACTCTCGTTCGTGGGGTGTAGCAACTCAGCTCCACTTTGCTCGCCAAGAAACCACGTCTAGATCCTCAACTTGCGTCCTCGTGCTCCCATTCTTCAGACACATGACCTCGAAGCACACAACAAAACACAGGTACCATCTTCGTCCCACCGGACGAAACTCGCAAGCATCTTCAACGGCATGTCTCGTCGTAGACACAAGCGAGGAGCTTTTCACGGTTACTCACCTAGGCAGCTACGGAACGCCACCCTTGGAGCGGCGCGTGCCCATTCGTCAGAGCACCCAAGCTATGCGCGCGGGAATAACTGCATCGCGGCAACATCATATACGGAGTTACGGCAGTCCCGGCGCGCCCAGTCCTGCCAGATCTGCATCGACCAGCGCAATGGGTTGATGAGATGATACGCGACGGACGCGACAGCTCGAGAAGAGCACACAAGGTGCCCACCCAGAATCACGCGAGGCCAGCTTGCAGATTTGCTTGCATAAAGCGGACCCGATTTCAAGCCGACCGACCATATCGACCTTGCGACCAAAACCTGAATATCATGTACACCTACAGTATGGGCCGAATATTTGGAAGATCCACACCACTTTGGTTACAAGTCTCAAAGTCCGTCTCGCCTCCTCATCTACGGCAACGGTTTGCTCTTGTTCCCGTGACTGTCTGCCTGGAAACCCGCTGTAATACCCCATGGGCGTCTCTCCGCACCCCGCAATGATCGCCAGCCATTGAGGCTTGAGTGAGACAGTATGGTTGTAGGCTTCCCGCGACTCTAATCCTTCCGTCTGTCCGGCATCAACTCGCTGTCGACGACTCTGCATACCATGAGCAAGGGAGCTTCGGCCTGGTATACGCCACAAATCGATGGCCACGTCAAGGCGGAAGTACTCATATGATGCCTCGATGATAAGATAGTCAGTCAATATTGTTCGCAACTATGTTCAACAAGTGGCTGATGTCCATTTTGAGCTTGTCGCTTATTCGCCGGTATCCTGGGATCCCGCTACGCAAGCCTGTGCAAGACTCGGCTCGCTTCTCATGCCGGGCAGCTTGCGAGGACAAAACGAGGCGGGCGCCAGGCCGCTTTGGGATAGCTGTTGCTACATGCGTTGATGTTCCTCGTACGTTTGTGATGAATCGTCGACAGGCGTCCGAGTGGAGATTTGCTCGATGAGGGCAGTCTCGCAGGGCATAGGTTTGGCGCCGCGTCTCCGTTCCAACCGGTCCAGCGCATCTCAAATCGATGCTGGTGTGGTAGACGACCTAGACTCACGGACGTAGAAGTGCGGAGCCGCTCCTTGTGCTTAATTCAAGGCACATTCATAAGGTAGGGGATGGCCTCCTCTTTCATCGCTCTTCAGTTTTGCCAATAGTGATTCTTGGGACTCATTGGGATCTTGATTGTTCTCGCAGGCTACCACTACCAACTCAGTATCCTTGTACCGATCATCAAACACGGCAACACAACAAGCAGTCACTATGACAGACACGTACAACGCCACCCACAACAACACCAACCTCACGGCAGGCGATGGCCCGCTCGAGAAGGATTTCAGCAACGGCAGCAGTGGTCACAATGGTATGTCCGCATTGCAGCAGTTCTGGTGTACAAATAAGCTGATGGTTCACGAGGAGAATATCATCTAGACAGAGATATGGATCCTGCCCATGCACTGAACCGCATCAGGACTACCGGCAGCTTGTCCATCTCCCCAGAGCTGTTCGAGAAGATCTATCTTTCACCGCAAAACCGAGTCGCCGGCGAGCTCCGCAAGACCTTCGGTAACCCGACTCCCTTGTATGTTCATATTGACACGTCGAGGACTCTATCTTGAATACTAACATTGACGTAGAGCACTTGTCGGCTTCCTACTATCCCTGACACCTCTGGCTTGCACACTTATGGGATGGCGTGGTGCTGGCGGTAACGGTGCCGCAACCATTGGTACCTACTTCGGCTTCGGCGGCGTACTCATGATTATTGGTTCAGTTGGCGAGGTAAGTAACCATTCGTCGACTCTCAACGATTCTCGAAGCATCTCTAACGAGAACTCATTACAGTGGATCATCGGCAACACGTTCCCCTTCGTCGTCTTCGGGTCTTTCGGTGCATTCTGGCTCACGTTCGGCTTCACCAACGTGCCTTTCTACAACGCTGCCGGAGCCTTTGTTACCTCGACCTACACAAGTGGAACAGAAAACCCTGAGTTCAACGCAGCCTTTGGTAAGCTACGCTTGCCCCCAGAACACACCAGAAGCGAAGCTAATTGATTCTCTCCGTATAGGATTCTTCCAAGTCTGGATGGGTTTCCTCTGCTTTATCTACATGATCTGCGCGCTCCGCACCAACCTCGTCTTCTTCTTCATCTTCTTCTTCCTGGTTCCCGCTTTCGGCTGCCTCGCTGGTGCATACTGGCACCTCGCCAAGGGCAACGTCTCTACTGCGTTGACGCTGCTCAAGGCTGGAGGTGCTTGCTGCTTCGTCGTGTGTGCTCTTGGATGGTGGATATTCTTTGCCATCTTGCTCGCTTCGCTCGACTTCCCCTTCCAGCTACCTGGTAAGTCTACGCTCGTTCGTCTATGTCTCGTCATCGAACGGTAGCTAATTACGCATTTGCAGTCGGCGATCTATCGACTGTCATCAAGGGTGCGAGCCAGAAGAAAAAGGAACGCGAGGCACGCGAGTATGGAAACGGTGCTGTTTAAGTGATATCCGTCGATGGGTATGGATACCAAGGCTGCGAGGGTGGAGCACCATCACTCGTGGCGGTATGACTTCTACGAGAATGGCGAGTTACCAGAACCAGGTCGCCGCAGTCGTGTTTATGATCTATGACTATTAATAAGTTATGAAGTTGTCAATATGTTTTGGAACTTTCTGTATCAGTGATGGGTCTTAGTCGAGTATTGCCGCAAACAACTCTGGTATGCGATGTCGATTGCTTGAGTGCCTAAGGCATCATTCTGTGAAGATGAATGATCAACCCCGCGGTCCAGGTCCCACGAGCTCCAACGACCAGGGGTGTGCAGATATTACGTCGTTGGGCATCCCACTTCCAGTTCTCTCCTCACAACAGTCCCAACCGAAAATACCACAGTCTAGCAAACCATCAACTCTTACCGAACAACCGTAAACATGGTCGCCCAATCCGCCGAGTTCAAGAAGGCCGTCGAGGACAGCCGCAGCCTCACCCAGACCCCCACCAACGACGAGCTCCTCGAGGTAAGAAACATCCAAAAGTCCCACAACACCACCCAACCTCTACACCGCTAACAACCACATTCTCAACACAGATCTACGGCCTCTTCAAGCAGGGCAGCGGCGAGAAGCACGACGCTGCTACCAAGCCCGGCATGTTCGACCTCAAGGTAAGAAGCTTCTCCCTTGAGCCCGACGGAAATAGCTGTTGCGGCGGACGGATACTGACGGGGATGGTACCATAGGGCAAGGCGAAGTACAACAAGTGGGCGGAGTTCAAGGACCTGAGCCCCGAGGATGCGCAGAAGAAGTATGTTGAGGCTGTTAAGAAGCTTGTTGCCAAGTACAAGTAGGCGGATAATGTTGGGAAAATTGCAATCTGCGAGGTAGCATATGCAGCGATAAGAACGATTGTTATGTCTGAACACGCGAGATTGAGTGGAGATTGTTGGACTGCATGATAGTGGGATATTTTTGGTAGGGTTTCGAAATCGGCGGTGGTCGTCTCGTCTATCAGGCTAAAGCGCACATGGCTTGCGATTGTCAAGATCATGCTCCTGATGTGCATATATTCCGTATTCAAAGATCCATGTATTGCATGGTATCAAGACTGCGCGTATCATAATTTCCTAAATCGAGCTCGGGAACGACGGAGATTAGACGCATGACGGTCTTACTGGCAGGGTCCACGTGTTGTAGGGCGTGGACTTCCATTCTCCATTGATATACGGTATGACTAGCAACACTGTAGCGCCCAACATCGGCCTGGGCACTTGGTTCTAAGACAAGAAACTCCGTAAGGGCTTGTGAGTCAATTCCGATGTCCGTCATGCGGAGTAGCTAATTTACAAAGTGCTCGAACCAAACCAGAGACACTTTCTTGGGACTTCAATCCTTTGAAGACAAGATGGACATCCACCCAGAGCGGAAGATAGAGAGCATACCGACTCCCATCATTCAACCAATGCACATCGATTGCGAGGATGCACACACACGTCCATTGCCTCGCGCAGATGGTGGCAAAGACGCTTGGCTGGTACTGGCAGGTTGTTTTGTGCTGGAGGTGTTGGTATGGGGGTATGAAACGGATGATTCCACTGAGATTGATGGCTTAGCAGACTAATGAAAGTCCAGCTTTCCATACTCCTTTGGCGTGTTCCAAAACTATTACTCCACGCATGAGCCGTTTGATCGCAGTCCATCTGGCATCGCAGCTATCTCGACTACTTCAAGCGGCATCATGTTCATCGCTTCTCCACTGGTAGCACTTGCGTGTCAACGGTTCCCGAAGAGCAGGCGTATTGCAAACTTCGTCGGTCTAGCTATTATGACGGTTGCGTTGGTCGCTGCCTCGTACACCAACACGACTGGTGCTCTTCTTGCGACTCAGGGTATCTTGTTCGGCATCGGTGGGCTAACGATGTACTTTCCTGCCATGTATGTCATTGACGAATGGTTCATCGCGAGGAAGGGCCTTGCTTTTGCTATCATCTGGACTGGGACCGGAGTAGGAGGCGCCATATTTCCATTTGTTTCCCAATGGCTTTTGGATACCCATGGGTTCCGTATAGCATTGCGAGTCTGGGCTGTGGTTATTGTAAGCCGCATAGATTATATCGTCTTATAATCTGGCTAACAACATCTGCAGGTTGTCTTCGCTCTGCCATCCATTCTCGTCATGAAGAATCGCCTACCGATATCAAACTCTAGTTACCTGCGACCCGTGGACCTCTCATTCCTTAAGATGGCACCCTTCTGGATTTACTCATTTGGAAACATGATGCAATCGATCGCATTCTTTCTGCCTCAGATCTGGCTCCCATCGTTCGCTCGTGAGAGCGGAATGCCCGCTGTCGCTGGACCACTCGCTTTGTGCTTGCTCAATTTGGCAGCATGCGGAGGTTACATCTCGCAGGGTATTATCGTCGATCGATACCACGTCACCGTGGCCATATGCTTTGCGACTCTGGGATCGATGCTCGCAGTCTTTGTATTCTGGTACGTAAACGAAGCGCATTCTAGGTTCAGACTCCGCATTACCCTCTCGGCGGCATGGCGAGCAGCATGGATTCTGAAGCTAGATCGCGAGAGCTCATATCATATTCGAGATATTTTACTGACTTGGACCTTTCATTCTACAGGGGCCTCACCACCTCGCAGGCAATGCTTTACGTTTTTGTCATCCTCTGGGGTCTGACAGGCGGTGGTTTTGCAGCCAATTGGGCAGGATGTGCCAATGCGATCAGACAGTCAGGCTATCATGTTGACACTGGCATGGTTATATCACTGCTTTGCGTGAGCAAAGGCGTTGGGTCTGTGGCATCTGGACCTATCAGCGAGAAGCTGATACATGTGCAACCTTTCCAAGATGCTGGGTTTGCATATGGCACTCGTTATGGTGTCATGATCGTGTTTACGGGTATCAGCGCGACTTTGGGTGGCATAGCTTGTCTTGGTAGGCTGGCTAAGTTGGTTTAATATTTAGGCCAGAATCTTGGTCACACTTGGACAACGAGATTCTCGAATGATTTCATCGTGGCGTACAAAATGTGAAAATGAGTGTTCATCGTCAGGCATTTCCACGGTACAGTCTGCAACATCTCCAGTCCTGAGGCCATTTCAACCATCGCTCGCTTGAACAACTTGAGCCCAGTCTGCATCGCTGTACGCTCCCGGAACTTGGGCTCCATCGAATAGGCTCGCCATTATAACGCGATCTCCTTGCTCGCCCTCCCAAGGTTCTCTTCCATGCTGTGCAATCACGTTGTCGAACACCAACACATCCCCTTGCTGCCACTTGTGCAAGACACGAATCTCATCCGTGATCTTTACAAGATGTGCCAAGTACTTCTCAGGAATTGGTGTGCCATCGCCATACAACTGCTGGGTAATATTTCGACCGGCACCGTTCACCTTTGCATTCTTGTAGTAAGCAGCCAGACCTGTGAACAGCGTCGGAAGACCCGTGTGAGGTTGTCTGCGGATGGCTGGAAGACGGTGCTCAAGGATTAGACCACCGTCGTCTGTCCACTCCCACGTGGTGTGCTTGCCTCGCCTGTATCTGGCAATTTGAGCTTCAATTTTGGACCGCCGGGTGGCATCGTCATCGTCAGGTTCGACCAGTTTACCGAATGCTTGCTTCAGTGTTGCTCCGCCCTTGTATTGCTGTTCGACTTTGTAGGTGACTCTACTGAGTATGCCTTTTTCAGCGAGCTCATCGATGAACTCTGGAATTTCCTGCTGGGCACGGTGGAATAATTCAAGTGATGAGGAGATTGGTGACTCGCCACCGGTGTGCGGTGCTTTGTGGCAGTAGAAGAAGATGTACTCTGGCGCATGTGGTACCTGTGGCGACTCATTGTGATTGTAAACAAGCACTTCTTTTGGGGCCTCATTCGCAGGCGCTATATTCGGTGCGAGAACCGGTCTGTCAACGACGATTCCGATGATCTCATGTGGCTTGTACCCGAAAGCGTGAGCAAATTTGCTGAAGTCGTGAGCGCCATTGATGGGTACACCACGAAATAAGAGGGTTCCGTGCGTCGCGAGTTGTTTAGTGAGGAAACCGTCTTGCTCCTGCAGGGTCTCGATGGTGCTGATTATGGAGTCGAGATCTAGAGATGAGTGCTGGTGCTCGATTGGACGGAGAGCGAAAGGACTGATGCTCCCTGGAGCATGAGGTGGACCTAGTTTCTTCTGGTTACCACTCGGCAGGTCGAATGCTTCGAAAGAAACCCCCAAGCGTCGAGAATCATTTGTTGATGGAAGCGTCATCCCCAACTTCGAGCTTGTCAAGGTTGCCATCTTAGATACTGAACCGAGTTTGATTCGGGTTGCAAACAACTGGTTTTTTGCTACGACCTCAGGTGATTACCTGGTTTCTGTCTGAGAGCTAAGAGAACAGCACAAAATCTCACCACGCATATATCGGAGGCTGTCGCCGAGTTACGGCTACGGCTGACGTCGACGAAGGAACGAGCACGCAAGTTGAGGGGGCATTGAAGCGACTCCACTTCTCAGAAATCCGGAGAACTGGGAAGCTCATGTGGTCTTGATTCTAAGTGCAAGGTAACCCTGATGGAAGAGTTTCTCAGCAAGATAATGTTGCGTACCTCCAAAACGAGATACCGATCAACCGAAGTATGGCACAGGGCAGTAAAAATGGCGGTTTCGGGGTCTCACTGATATCTACTGCACTTAGGTTGTTTTCTTGCTGATTTTGAGAAAGTAAAATGCACAAAAGGCAGTAGATCATCGTGAGGTTGCATTTCGCAGGCTTATCAATATGGCGTGCTTCATGTTATCAAACATCATTGGGTGGGCGATCAAAAGACGTCGCTTATCGGCTTTTGGTCTTGGAAACCCACGTGCTTGAATAGCGTATGATTAATAGGTAAAGACACGGCTCTATCTTTCAACCACACAATTGAGACACGGACGGTCGAGACGAATAGCACGATGTCGGACCATCAAGCACCACATGACAAAGAACAGCCACGAAGCGATGTTGAACTTCAAACAACATCGCCAGACTCATCCTCTGACGACGACGTAACCCGACGTCCAGCAAAAGCTCGCATACCATTCTTTCGGAGTACATTGTTCCAGATTTTGATCGTTGGTTCATGCGCCTTTTGTGCACCAGGAATATGGAATGCCATGAACGGCCTTGGAGTCGGAGGCTCCCAGACTCCAGATCTCGTTAACGCAGCAAATGCTCTGCTCTATGCATTCATGACTGTTACCTGCTTCCTTGGCCCCTGGCTGACCAACTTGATCGGTTTCCGCTGGACTTTAGCCTGCGGGAGCATTGGATATCCGCTCTATGCTGCTGGCTTGTATGTGAACAACAGAACTGGTGCAACATGGTTTGTCTACTTCGGATCCATCGCATGCGGCATCAGTGCAGGATTTTTCTGGAGCGTCGAAGGTGCCATTTCGACCGGATATCCAGAACAAAACAAGCGCGGCCGATACATTGCGACTTGGTTTACGTTCAGGAATTTTGGAAATGTCGTGGGTGGCTCGATCTCACTGGCTCTCAACGTCCACAGAGCAGAAACCGGAGCGGTGGGCTACCAAACGTACCTTGCCTTCATTGCTATCCAATGCTTAGGATTCTTCATCGGCTCGCTTCTCTCGAATCCTGAGAAAGTCCAGCGCAAAGATGGCACTAAAATCGCAGCACCCAAGGGGACGAACTGGCGCGTCGAGTTGCGAGAGATGTGGCGTCTGGCTCGCAGCAAGTCCATCCTCTTGCTTGTGCCGCTCTTCTGGTACTACGGCTGGTGCCAGGCTTACCCAGGAACATATCTCGCCACCTATTTTACCGTCCGCTCTCGAGCTCTTGGTAGTCTGAGTTTCGCCATCAGTGGCACTTTCGGCACCTGGCTCGCTGGAGCTCTCGTTGATGTACAATGGACAAAAAGCAGGCAGACTAGAGCGATAGTGACCTATGTAATCATTGCCTCGCTCAATAGTGGGTCTTGGATCTGGGCTGTGTACATCCAAAACGAGTTCAGGCACACCAAGCCGAAATTAGATTGGGCCGATCCATCGACCTTCGGTCGAGGTTTTGGCTTGTATGTGTTTGAGCGGGTCAGCGTCAGTATGGTAAGAGTTGATTCGTCCCAGCCCCGATTATTGTCAAGACTCCATGCTAACTTAGTCTTTCCACGCTCAGGTCGAGAATTACATCTATTGGTACGTCATTCGCTGCTTTCTCGGCGGACTTGAATCGGTCGCTAACATTGTTCCGTTGTATAGGTGCATCTCGAATCTCAGTGATTCCCCGGGAGACCAAATCAGGTACAGCTCGTTGCTGCGAGGCATCGAGACAGCAGCTGTGTGCTTGGGATTCGGAATCCAGGCGATCCCGACGCCTTTGATTGCCACTGCGAGCATAAATTGTGGTCTGTGGTTTATCGCACTGCCGTTCAGCTATTTCGCTACCGTGCAGGTAGTCAGGAAGTTCAAAGAGTTGGAGAAAAGCAAGGCTCCAGAAGGCTTACACCAGCAGTGAAGATATTGATGTGGCTATATCGCACGATGTATCGCGCTATATAGATGGAAGATTATTCCCAATGCCTGAAACGTCTAATTCAATGTGTGGTATCAAAAGAAGATTGATGCCTCGCAGGTGCTCCTAAGTCTGCGCCAGTCGCCGCCAATGACGTTCCTCCTCTCCACCTTTGCGCTCACGCTGCTGTTGCAGAAGCTCTAAGCTTTCGAGCAAACATCACTCCCGTAGATTGATCGCATATTGTCATCAAATCGCAAACACTTAACAAACACCGATACTCGTCACTTGCGAAAATATCATGGCTGCAAAACCGACACCACTGAGGCTGGTCTCGCCTCTGTTCGTCTTTCGCGCCGGCTTACGCCCAGCAATCACATCTGCGATTCCTCTGAATGCGCGCCTCGCAACACAATCTGCCTCACCGAACAGTCCACCCACAGCCAAAAGGCGATCAGTTACCATAGTCAACGACACAGGCCGCGTACCCTGGCAGAACCTCTCCATCGGCGAAAAGGCCGCCCGCACAACACAGCAGACCTTCAACCTCGGTCTCGTCCTAGTAGGATTGGCAGCAACAGGCGGCGTCTTCACAGTGCTCTACCTCGAAGTTTTCAGCACAGACAGCAAGACCGCAGTCTTCAACCGCACAGCAGACCGTGTGCGCAAAGATCCAAAATGCATTGAAATTCTGGCCGGGCCGGGCATGCACACAAAACGCGAGATCGAAGCGCATGGCGAGCCTTCACACAGTCGATGGGCGCGAAACAGGACGATTGCGAGCAGATTGGAAACGGACAAGGCGGGCGTGGAACATTTGCACATGCATTTCTATGTGGAAGGACCGGCGGCCAAGGGCACAGTGCAAGTACACATGACCAAGGCGCCTGGGGATAAAGACTTTGAGTACAGGATGCTTGCGCTGGATGTACCTGGTCATCAACGACACTACTTGGTGAACGCTGATGGCCTGTCATCCGGGCTTTCAAAAGCCGGTGGAAGGCTATTTGGAGTCAGGTGGAACTGAAGAGATAGAAAATGTCTCGATTATGTACCAGGCAGGAAAAGCCATGTATACTACTGTCATTTCGCAAGGCGAAATAGCTCTAAGCTTACACTCGGAGCTCAAGCAGTCGGCGCTAGGTTAAGATCACAATTCCCCGAGGTTGATCGCGATAATGTCCCGACCACACCTGTTGCCCACAAGCACCGTTCGAAAGCAACCATGTTGCATCAGGCGAAACTTCGCGGTCGCGGTTCACGTCGAAAGATATGAATGCTTCGCTGCCGCTGCACTGATCGGTAATAGTGATGAAGAAGCAAAGTTTCTGCAACCAAACACTACCAGCACACGCGACATCAGTCTGCGGGACGTGTCCGCACCAGCGTTAAGCGGAGTGGAAGCGATGGGGTTGAAACCGATTGGCGCAGGCACTGTGTACGGCTCCGGTGTGATGGTCGTGGTAGGAGCTGTCGTGGTCTGCGTGGTTGTTTCGCTCACTGTGTTGTACAGGGTAGAGCCCACATAGACGATTCCTGTACTCGTTGGAATGCCGTTTGTGCTTGGTGCCGTCTCAGTCATGACGATGAAATGATCTTCTATGATTGTGTAGGATACGGTCGAGCATACACATCTTGTGCTCCATTGGAGTGGCCTCGCAAGATTGAGGATTCTGGTAATTGTGGTTCTGGTTGTTATTGGAATGCTTGTCAAGTGTCGTGGGCCGTATGTCGATCGACATGTCGTTTCCGAAACAGTTGAAGTGATCGCATACGATGCGACGGTTGATTGCTGACAAGTCATCGCCACGGCTTTGAGATGAATGCACTGTTCATCACTGCGCGTGATAGAATAGCTTCAATACTGAGCTGTACTTCAACGCGAACGTGCTTGGCATAACTATCTTGCATTCCAGAAGAGCGTACAAAGATCTACAATAGCCAGATTCGCTTATCTCCCCTTGCGTCGGTGACTCCCTTCTCGTTCATGCGACCATAAAGGAAGCGCAGACCAAATGCAATCAGTGCAGTGGCAAAGCTACATGCTGCACATGTGAAGTTTCCCGTAGGGTACCCGTCTTCCTTCTGTTCCGCAATCCAGATCCACTGCGCAATGACCTGGCTTACACCAGCACCACTGTTGTTAAGCGCAGCTGCGATGCCCATCGTGACGATGGACGGAACATTGCAAGTCACCCATGCGCTCAATGGACCCGAGCTAGGAAAGGCTCCACAAGCGCAGAGAAAGAGGCAGCCGTAGCGTGCAGTGTACGCGTCAGCTGGCAGGAGACCAGCTGTAAGCCAGCCAATGCCACCGATGGTGGAGCTTGCGGTGACATGCCACCCGCGAGCATTGAAGTGGTCTGCACTCCAGCCGAGAAACAAGCAGACAAAGTAGCCACAGACCCACGGCGGTACTATACAAATGATTAGCATGTACAAAGAAGCAATTTATCTAGTCTGCGCGCAACTTACCAGTCATGAGTTGGGCTTCGATCGACGAGTATCCCAAGCCGTTCACAATTGTAGGCGTGAAGAACGTGAGCGATCCCAGCGGCACACAGTTACAAATGTAAGCCAAATAGTGCGAAAGCATCCTGGGACTGAACAGAGTCTCCATGACTTCCCTCCTCGAAGCATGCTCCTTGGTGTATCCACCTCCTTTGATCTTGATGCGCGCCTCGATGAACTTCTTGTCATCATCGGTGAGCCACTTGGCCCGTGAGGGATAGTCGGGCAGAAAGAAGAGAGTCAAAAGAGTGCAGAAGACTGTGATAAGGCCTTCGATGATGAACTAAAGATTTGTCAGCTTGTCTTCATTTATATCCATACACCACTTGAAGGAGTGGTGGTATACATAGTCAGGAAGGAGCAAGACTGACCAACCAACGGAAGCCTTCCAGTCCAGCTGCGCCATTCATGTGGCCAACGCCGTCTAAAAGCATCAGCACAGTGCTGTTTATAATGCTGTGATCAGATAGTGGCACTTACAAGCAATACACCCGCCAAAGGCACCAGCGGCTGTAGCTGATGCAAGCACAAAGGCGATACGAACTGACCGCTCCTCAACTGGGTACCAGAAAGTAATCAGGTAGATAATACCTGTGGCACATTAGCTTGGTCTCCCGATGCTCAAAATGCTTCACCAACCTGGGAAGAATCCAGCCTCGAACATTCCAATGAAGAATCGCAAGATCGTGACTTGCGCGAAGTTCTGTACGCCAGCAAACCCAATGGTGAATATCCCCCAAAGAAGCAATAGTGTAGCCAACCACCTCGAGGGGCGGACATATCTCTTCATGATCCAATTGGAAGGAACTTCGAATAAAGCGTAGGCGACAGCGAAGAGAGACACCGCGATGGCGTACTCGAGATTGGTCATCCTGGTCTGTTCGATCAACGAGTCGCCAGTTTCGGAGTTGAGCAGCTTGGAGTTGCCGATGTTCCCTCTGTCGAGGTAGTTGAGGAGATACATCCAAGCACAGAGCGGTAGTATGCGCATGTCCATCTTTCGTCGTAGCTTGCGTGCGCGTGGCTTGTCGTTGAGCCAGGAGTCGTGCTCAGCTTGCGCTGCATCTTTGGCCTGAAAGGACGTCAGTGTCAATACATCTATGGCGACGGTCCTTTGAATGTGAGAAGGCATACTAATGCATCACCAGTATCCTCCACTCGCATCACTTCATCTTTCTTAGTCTCGTTCATGATGCGCGAATCGGTTGCAGTCGAATGTCGTCCGGTTGATGGGATACTCAAAGTCGAGCCAAAGAGGAAAAGGATCACATAAATACATATGAAGACGTTCGAGGCATCCTTCAAGTTCATCCGGATATAGGGCCGTAACAAACCCACATCTTACTTGGCCGCCCGCGGCATAATTGTAAATCTCCGCAAAGGAAGTCAACATGTGGTATACCGGTGTGTGGACCTGACGCAGGATGCATGATGGCGTGGATGATCAGCCTGTGAGTGGAAGGAAGAAACACTTGTGGATACCAAAACGTGGAGAGATGGGCTGCGGGGAAGACAAGAAAGCATAAGATCGTCAGTTTGAAGTACCTTTTCCAACTTCCCTAAGACAACATCTGCAGCTCTGGACTAAAGTCGGTCCGAAAACATGTGCTTCACGCTTCAGTTCGGTGTCTCGCCCTTCCAGGTATAAGCGCTGGCAGAATGCCAGTCTCTGACCTTGGGTCCCTTGCCATCCTGCAAGTAGTTCTCCCTCATGCTTGATCCAGCATACTTCTCCTGTAGTACACCTCTCTTCTTCAGCTCAGGCCACAAGTATTTCACGATGTCCTCGAACGTGCCGGGAGTATGAGCATAGCTGATATTGAAACCATCGACACCCGCCTCCTCAATCCACTGCTGCATGATGTTTGCAACCGTTGTTGGGCTGCCAATGGCGCGGGGGTGAGCACCTGAAATTGCGAGATGTTGCAATACCAGCTTCTTCGTCCACTTGAGCCCAGCTGTGCCTGGGACGGACTCAGTCCAAGAAGTGATCATCGACTGGATAGCTGGAAGCTTCGAGCCGAACGAAAAGTCCTCATCGTCGGAGAATTTGGACAGATCAGTGCCTGACCATCCTCCGAAAAGAGAGGCAGTGCCTTCGAGATCGGCATATTGCAGCAAATCATCAAACTTCGCCTGCGCCTTCTCGTCGGTCTCGTCCACAACGATGAAGATTCCGGCAATGAACTTGACGCTGTTCTCTGGCTTTCCAAGCTCGCGAAGGAGTGCTCTTGTATCTTGCACGACCGCCGCAGTTTTCTTAGGAATCATCCCAGGGAGGAACATCGCTTCTGAGTGCTTCGCCGCAAACTCCTTTCCAGCTTTTGAGGCGCCTGCTTGCAGCAAGAATGGCGTACGTTGAGGTGATGGGTCTACGATGCTTGGGCCAGCGCACTTGAAGTACTTGCTATAGTGATGTTAGCACAGCTCGTTACCTAGAGGAACAGAAACACCTACCCGACATGATCGATCTTCCTGACCTTCTCAGGATTCGTCCAAACACCACTATTCTTGTCTGCTTCGACCGCATTTTCTTGCCAGCTGCCTTCCAAAAGTTTGTATACCACGTCCAGAAATTCGTCCGCAATCTTGTATCTTTCGTCGTGCTCGATGCCTTTTTCTAATCCGAACGATTTCGCAGCACTCTCTAAGTAGGATGTGACGATGTTCCATCCTACGCGCCCGTCCGTGATGTGGTCAAGCGTAGCAAACTTCCGCGCTAGCGAATACGGGTTCTCATAGGTCGTGGAAGCTGTGATACCGAAGGAAATGTTCTTCGTAGCGTACGCCATTGCAGAGACAAGCAGGCTGATGTCGAGGATCGGGACTTGAGCTCCTGACTGCAGAGCTGGACCGTCACCTTTGTAGACATCGTAGATGCCTAGTACGTCGGCGAAGAAGAGGCCGTGGAAGCCGTTGTCGTCCAGGAATTGGGCTAAGCGTACCCAATGGTCAAGCGTCTGCTTTTCTTGATCGGGGTGCCTCCAAAGTCCTTAAGAGTTCTTAGCGAGATTCGAGGATTCAGTCAGGTATAGCCTCTGAACATACCTGGAGCCAGATGGCCAGGAGCAGTCATGGCGAACGCGTTCATAATCCATGGCTTATGCCCGGAGTCCTCGTTCGTTGGTCCCATGGTATTAGTAGTCTGTAGTTAGATATCTCTTGTTGTAATGCTGAGAGCTAGTAGAAAAATGAATAGCTACCTGAAATATGCTGACATGCATTACATGCAAGAGCTCCAGGACTATAGTGGCTCGGTGGGTACCTCCGTACTCGCAGCAGCACATGAATCCAAGAAGTGGCGTGCTCGCACGTCTTACGCACTTCTGCATGCTGAAACGCGAGAAATGTAGACATACTTTCCCGATTTCGGTAGTTGTTATCACGTTACGTCGTATCGCGTTGTGCTGGTGTAAAGTTTACACGCTGAGCAACACGTGGGAGGCAAGCTGTGCCCTTCTCTGCAAGCGGATCATCTCCACCCGAGCTCAAGCACGACATTTCATGAGCACGGCACTTTCCATGCTCCACGGTTTTACTTCGTTGTGGACATCAAGATCTTTTGACATGTTATTGGAGGCCTTGTGTAAACTTATTCTATATCTAAAGTAGTGGACAATACGTTGTTGTTACGACAGACTCAACAAGCATTGGTGGCATCGAGAACGATTTTCCCTTAGTAAGGAAAGATGTGCCTACATGTGCTGATCGACCATTACACACGGTGGCTTACGCTCCAGCACTTGCAGGGGACCTCCGGTGGCTACACATGACGATTCTAAATGATGATTGTGATCCTATCAGACCAGCCAAAGCTCGTGTATCGGCCGCAAACATTTCTAGGGCAGCCGATCAGGACCCCAACCCTAACCCTATATTTCTCACTCGACGACTTCGATCTCCTAGTATCTTTGTACATGTACTGATGACCAATTTCTTTTCAGGCATGAACTGGATCATATGGGCAAATCGCAAGTATTGAAGTCGTTCGTATCTTGTGTTATAGCGACGATGAGACTTTCAGTCGTGCAAAGATACGTCGAGATTGAAATGGCTATGAGTTCCTCATAGGAACAATTCGTTATCTTTACATCAACTTCGTGTCTGCACCCGGTTCTCCTTCCAGGCGACGGATGAAAGCTGCGTCCAGATCTGGCGCCGATGTATCTGCATCTGTCTCCATTTTCAAGCCTTCCAGACTACGTATGAAAGCTGCGTGTGCTCCGGTGGCCGCGTAGAGGTTCGCGAGGATGTCCTGCAGAGCATCGATCATATGGCTGGTCGCGTGCAAATTTGCGTCGCGAGGGCCGATGGATGTGCGGCTTGAGCGTTGGAGAGCGAAGAAGCCACGGTCCATTCGGAGTTTGCGGATTCAATTGATGTGATGGTCTCGGTGTCAGAGAATGGAGAAGTCATTGTTGGTT
The DNA here is from genome assembly GCA_019775565.1 of Melanodothis sp. VS III C KN 2. Classification (NCBI taxonomy): domain Eukaryota; kingdom Fungi; phylum Ascomycota; class Dothideomycetes; order Cladosporiales; family Cladosporiaceae; genus Melanodothis; species Melanodothis sp. VS III C KN 2. The sequence goes on from JACWFM010000002.1 coordinate 27,085, forward strand.
GAGAGATAGCAGCGCCTGTGGTTTCGTTCGATATTACACTCTCGGTGTCAGAGAACGGAGAAATACTAGCTGGTGGAGAGTTTGCAGCGCTTGTATACTCAATCGATGCGATGCTCTCAGCATCAGAGGATGGAGAAGTCACAGTTGATGAAGCGATCGTAGCGCCCGTAGAGTCGATCGATGTGATGCTCTCGGCGTAGGAAAACGGAGAACCCAAGATTGGTTGAGAAATCGTAGCGCTCGTGGAGTCGATCGAATTTTCACTCTCGGTGTCGCAAAACGGAGATGTCGTAGCGCTCGTAGAATCATCCGATGCGATGCTCTCCATGTCAGAGAACGGAGAAGACATGGCTGGTTGCGCGCTCATGGCTGATGTTGAAGAGGGGGCAGAAACATGCCAGAGTCGTATAAGTTGAGCTGAACGCCGTGCAATATGTACAAAATACTGCAGGGTCGAGCAGGCTTTCTCGGGTTGAGTTGGCGTAACTTGGTGATGTAGATGATGTGTTCGAGGTATGTATTTTGGTTCTTCTTTGACTGGAATTGTCAGTATCTTGTTCAAGTTGTTGATCGCAGTGCTCGAATCTAGACTGCGGCCGATGAGCGACAGAGAGTTTTGGCTTAAGTTGCAGGAAAAGTAGCTGCCACGGCCGGCTAGATGCAACAAGCTTCCCGCTACGATCCCCAACCAGCTGCAGACCATTGCAATCTCACCACCCAATCCAAAGTAGAGCGCTTGCCACTCAATCGCACGCAAGAGACTAACCCAATCCAACCGGGAGATACACGGCAATTACACTGCTTCATCTCCCACCCAAGGCAACAACAGTCAACCACCACACCAGCACTCCCACAACACCACACCACCCTAAAACATAATCCTCACCTCCCCACCCGCTACTCCCAACCCCTTCCAAACAATCTCAATCCTCCTCCCCAACTCCTCCGCACACTCCCACGCCTCCCCCATCCCCTCCTTCTCCACCGGTGCCGCAGCCAACAACTCCACCCTCGTCACCGTCCTCAGCACAGAATCATCCCCCTCAATCCTCAGAACATGCTGCACGAGCATGCTCTTCAGCCTGCGCGCGTGGTCAGGCGGCGCAGAGAATAAGGCGCCGAAGACTTCAAGTGGAAGGTACGTCGGCACCAAACCGCCTCCTCCTGCTCCGCCTCCGGCGTCCTCGCTCTCCCTGAGCTTCATTCGCGCTAGCACGTCCGGCGCCCAAAACGGAGCCTCATCTGCTTCGCTCCCTCTCATGCCCCTAGCCCTCCGCCTCCCCTTCCTCTTCCGCGGCACTTCCTCTAGCGGCGCTCTGCACGTCTGCAACAGCACTCCCGAAAGGAAGACCTGCTGCGCCGCTTTCCGTGTCGTGCTATCAATAGCATAATAGGGCCTCGTAGCTCTCCAGGCGCGTTTCTCGAATTCCGGTAACGCCGTGACGAGTTCCTCTTCGGTGGCGTTGTTTCGGAGGATGGCTTTGACGAAGCAGTTGACGTAGGCCGGGCGGGCGAAGTGGTCTTCGTGGGAGAGGGATTCGAGGATGCGGAGCCAGAGTTCGTAGGCGAGGGGTGGTGGTGGTGGCATGGCTTCTTTTGTGTTTCTTGTTGGTGAGATCACTCGTGAGAGGTTGTAGGACTTTTTTCTTTGTGTGGCAGAGTCGTGGACGAGATCTAGTGAGGGTGGGTCGCGAAGGTGATGTGTGTAAGTGTGATCGCAGGCGGTCGTGAAGTTGGGCTGCCTTTTGCTCTTTACGGGCTATGTCTGGTCAGTTCGTTGGAGCGATTATGTGTTGGAAAGTGCTAATTCTTTTTGGGCGAGCGTAGTAAAGTGCATGTAGAAGTCGAGGTGTAGTGCGTGGCGTTGCATTCGCTTGCTGTCGCAGTTGGCGCCTGCTCAAAGTCAAGATTCCAGCAACCACTCGAAAGCACAAAAGGTCTCTTCACTTCCCATCAACCTGCCACATAGAATCAACGCAGCAAACACGAGAAAAAAAAGCAATCGACCTCGGCTTAGAACGGGCAGTCAATGCCTTACATTGTATCAGTGTATGGACCCTCAATCAGGCCTCTGTCCCTTATCCGCCCAGCTCGGCATGACGCTGGTACAGACTCCAACATACTCCTCCCACTTCTTCTGGTCCTCCACCACACCCTCGCCAGTCCAGAACATGGTCCAGTTGCTGTTCGGAATCGTCCATGTTCCTGATGCACGCTCAAAGTACCACTTGTTGACTGGGTTATCGTTCCTGCTGCGCCAGCACACTCCATGTGGAAAGCATGTGCGAGCCATGGCCTGGAAGACGATGTCGGCAACACCTGCGGATCCTTGAGAGGATTGCAAGACTGCGAACTTGTCAAGGTATGGGACGAGCTGCGTCGGGTCATTGGATCCGGGCGCTTGTTCCCAAGTCAAGATCGCACCGCCTTCGTAGTCGCCAGCGACGATGATACCTGCTGTACGACCGGCTATGCGGTTGAGGTAATGCTCGACGTCGAGCTTGCGGCGGAAGGAGTTCTCAATAAGGGCGACCAGGCGTGGGAAGTTGATTCGAGGATCTTCTCGAAGGTTGATCGTGGTGCGACCGGACTTCGGCGCGGTCCAGCCAACCCATCGATCAGCCGATGGAATGATCGTCAGCGGCATGCCCTTCTTCACCAGCGTGGCAGCAGGTCGAGTAGCGGTTGCCAAACTGCCATTCACACCGGACGCTGACGGTAGGCGTTCAAGTGGTAAAGAAGAAGACACCATCGGTTTGTTGGTAAGCAGATTGTGGATCAACGTATTCTTCTGTTGCCTTGTGCCAGCCCTGATGGGCTCGCCTTCAGTCCTGCCACGCGATGAAACTGCCGCCTCTTGAGGAGTGATGATAATTGCAGATGATGCAGAAGGCAACATGGTAAGGCACTGGCGGGAAATGTCCAGATTGGCCTGATGCTGTCTGTACAGGGCCCTTTGTGGACCGGTGTTGCCGTCTGCTAGCTCTCTGTTGATCGCGTCGAATTCTTGCTCGAGGTTGATGAAAATGTGGGCGCCATCGCCTCTGTCCTTGCTCGGGATACCGCCTGCAGGATCCAGCATGATGATGCGATCGAGGGAAACAGGGTCAGGGTACTCGGTATTTCTACCAGGGGTTGGAGATAATCCTTGGCCAGCAAGCTGAGCAGTCAAAGCTCTCATCGTCTCAGCCAAACTTGTTGATGTCAAATGGCCAGATTCGGAGTAGGCAATGGTGGGCACAACGGTGACAGCGCCTCGCTTCAGCGGGTGTAGTAGAAGCTTGGGCATACCGACACTCACGCCAGTTCCGCCCAGTGAATCTGGCATATCTGCACATGTCATAGCATCAGGCACGTAGCGTGCACCCTCAGGACTGTGGTTTGCGATGGCTCGCACCAGTCGTCCGCCTTGATCAGAAAGCATCTGTCTCTTGGCGTGAAGATGCTGGTGGTGTGCGTCTCCTAGATCCACACAGTCGATCGCCAGCAAGATGCGCATGTCAAGCCTGACAAGCTGCGATAGAGTGGCAGCAATTCCGTCCAGCAATTCATCGCTCAGACTCTCAGGTGATCGCAGTGACACCAAAGCAGTGTGCAAAGTTTTGCGTACCAAAGGCACCTTTTCCGGGACGATCTCCCTGGTGAATTGGGGCGTGTTGGCAATAGCTCTAGCCGGGGCATAGAGACCGCCCAGATTGACACCCATCCTGTCGACGCGATCCTGGTAACGACGGCATCGTGCATTCCGCTCGTCCTGTGCAGAAGGTTTAGGTGGCGATGGTTTGGGTTCATTGAACCTAGATAGGTACTGTTTGGCGTCGCGCTTGGTGGCATTGGCGGTCAAGACGTCCATGAACAGCTCCCTGGAAGCTTGAGCATCCTCTTCCATGCGAGCAGCGGGATGTTTGCCATTGTTGCGGGCATTGGCAGCATGGCCAAAGTGGCGGGATGGATCATGAGCAGTGAGGCCTGGCACGACGGATTTCTTAAGGGCCCCGAACGCGCTTGCCTTTCCAGACGCCAACATAGAGGTAGTCATTTTCCATGCCTGGACTGGTTTGGACACAGACGAGGAATGCGTTGCAGCGGCTGTGAGAAGAAAGAACGAGAGGCTGGTGACACAGGGCTGTTAGTGGATGCACGGCGCAGAGAGAGCCATTGTCGGCCGAGGTCGGTGTGGGATTACAGGAAGAATATGACTTGTTCGCTGGTGTATGCGTTTCCCACCTCCACCAAACACGGCGCTGGCGGCAGAGGGCAAGAGGGCTGCTGACGAGCGGGCTGGGGGCAGACAGTGGAACGAAAATCACCAAGTGTGACACATCGTCGCCCTACGCAGAAGCACAACAGGCAGCTTCAGGCTCTTATCGTGCGCGCCGGCTCGCGGCAACGAGGATGAGCGGCATTTTGCAGCGTCGATAATAATAAGAATGGATCATCATCAGCCCTGCCGCGTGGACGGGACTAAGAAACATGCATGAGGGGAGAGCTACAGTAGGATTTATTCATTGAGAGCCAGCCGCCTGCCCGCCTTGGGCAAAGCATGCGCGAATTCACATGTCTGCCTCTGTCTTCACCCTCCCTCCTCCCATCATCATCATCATCAGATCAGCTGACCTGCCCGGCTTAACCAAAAGTCTTCAGCAGAAAATGCGACGCTTACTCCCGGGCTAAGGCAGCTCGATCCCTGCCTGCTGCTGCTGCTGCTGCTGGCGAAACAAAGACGCCGAAGCACGAATCCGTCGCGCTGTTTTCTGTCCCGCCAGACCCTGCAAAGCACCTTGTCGCAGCTTCCCTCTGATCTTCTCTTACTCTCTTGCTACTCTCTCTACCTTTTGTGTTGTCTTGTCTTTTAAAAAAAAAACACTCAGACACACACACACACCACAACCATGTCTCACGTCACATCGCGCGCCCCGCGCCAGCCGCCCGCCATCATGGACAGCATCCTCGAGAACATCGGCAACACCCCGCTCGTCCGCCTCAACAGCATCCCCAAGTCGCTCGGTGTCGACTGCAAGATCTACGCCAAATGCGAGTTCTTCAACGCCGGCGGCTCCGTCAAGGACCGCATTGCCCTGCGCATGGTCGAGGCCGCCGAGAAGGAGGGCCGCATTACTCCCGGACACAGCGTGCTCATCGAGCCCACCAGCGGCAACACAGGCATTGGCCTCGCCCTCGTCGGCGCCGTCAAGGGCTACCGGACCATCATCACCCTCCCCGAGAAGATGAGCAGCGAGAAGGTCTCCGTCCTCAAGGCCCTCGGAGCTGAGATCATCCGCACACCCACCAGCGCTGCCTGGGACGCTCCCGAGAGCCACATCGGTGTCGCCAGGCGATTGGAGAAGGAGATCCCCGGCGGCGTCATTCTCGACCAATACGTCAACCCCAACAACCCGCTCGCGCACGAGCTGGGCACCGCAGAGGAAATTTGCGACCAGATTTCAAAGGTCGAGGGAAGATTCGCAGCGCTTGTCGCTGGCGCTGGTACTGGTGGCACAATCACTGGTCTGTCAAGAGGTATCAGGAAGCACTACGGTCAAGATGTCAAGATCATTGCGGCCGATCCCAAGGGCTCCATCCTGGCCGTGCCCGCCAGCTTGAACGACGAGGGCAAGGACAAGCCGTACAAGGTGGAGGGTATTGGCTACGACTTCATTCCCGACGTCCTCGCACAGAAGGAGGTGGATCAGTGGTACAAGACCGACGATGTGGACAGCTTCTACTGGGCTCGCAGACTCATCCGCGAGGAGGGTCTGCTTTGCGGTGGCTCCGCTGGCTCCGCCATGAGCGCTTGCGTCAAGGCCATCAAGGCTCTCAACCTGGGCAAGGACGACGCCATTGTTGTCATTCTTCCTGACAGCATCCGCTCATACCTCTCCAAATTCGTCGACGACGACTGGCTCGCAGCCAACGACCTCCTCCCTCCTTCGCCTCCTCTCACCGCACCCGTCACCCCGGATCTCAAGGCCGCCGATGCCGTCGGGCAGGAGAAGAAGCTTGTCGTCGACGAGGAGGGCAAGGAGAAGTCCTCTGAGAACAAGCCCAAGAAGTCCAAGGACGACTACGCCCACGGCACCGTCTCCGACCTCCGTCTCAAGCCCATCCAGACCATCCCCAGCACCTCCACAGTCGACGAGGCCGTCGAGCTCATGCGCGAGAAGGGCTTCGACCAAATCCCCGTCACCTCCGCCAAGGGTCCCCGCCTAGTCGGCATGGTCACTCTCGGCAACTGCCTCTCCTACCTCTCCTCCGGCCGCGTGCAGGTCTCCTCGCCCGTTTCCAAGGTCATGTTCAGCTTCTCCAAGCTCGACGAGGTCAAGCCCCTCGAGAAGTTCCCCGGCCTCGCCGAGGGCGACGAAAGCAAGCGCTCCTACGTCGAGATCACCATGCAGACACCCCTCAAGGTCCTCGCGCGCTTCTTCGAGTGGAACGCCGCTGCCGTCATCACTGAGAAGGACGCCAACTCTGGTGTCGAAGGTCCCGAGGGTCTCAAGGCTGTTGCTGTTGCTACTAAGGTCGATCTTCTTACCTGGCTCGTGAGGCAGGGCAGGATCAGCCAGAATGGTCAGAAGTAAAGATGTGAGGATGTGGTAATTCAAGGACTGGATGGAAAGAGATGAACGGGATTGAACAGAGGTAATGTCGACAAGAATTTTGCATAAAAGCATGGCGTTGGTGGGAAGATTTAGGCATTGGCATTTCAAATGATTGCCAGAGGCTCTCAACAGCTTTTCAACGGGTTTGAGTTATATACTCTCGATAGAGGCGCTGGGAAATGACAAAAGAGGGACCAAGCTCGCTAGAGCATAAACTGTGGATTTTACGTGTACTGTTCCTCTTTCGTTTCACTTACAATTCGACCGGCCATCAGTGACGATTGTCTACGAGCGAGGCTGGGTTCTGGTGGCGGAATGGGATTCCGGCTGTGGTGGTTGAGATTGCATGATTTTGTTCTCTGACCACGGAGTAACTCTGCCTGGTCACGTGCTTCTTTCAGACGATTGTCACGACTCTGCGAGGTGGCAAGACACAGCGTGCACGACCAGAGGATTGGGTGAACCCCAGGACTGACGAGTGCCGCTCCTGCTCACGAAATCGATGCAAGCGTGTGCTCCCTTCACAGAAAAGTACATACTTTGAGCAATCACCATGGCCGGTTCAGGTGAGAGCCAGGAGGCAAAGGCAAGAACGTGTCCCAGTCTCACAATATGAGCAGCAGTGGCAATATACACTTGAAAGAGCCCAGAGTGAGGAGAAATTGTATGAACAAAAATAACATTACGAAAAATCCCACCCCCCAAAGGTATCAATCATGCCCCAATGGACCTATCCAGTTCCAGCAGTAACGCCTCATATACACCCTCCCGACACTCTCCCATCATATCATTACTTCATATCCGCCGGTGTGAGAGCCTGGACCACACTCGTTCCATCCATAAACCTCGTCCTGAAAATGCGGTTTGCGTTCGTAAACATGCCATCCTTCAGACTGACGACGATGAATTGACTGCCGCGGAAGCGCGTGCGAATCAAGCGGCCGATGTTCTGGGTATGTGAGAGGTCGAGAGCGGCGTCGACTTCGTCGAGAATGTACATGGGTGCTGGGGAGTATTGGAGAAGTGAGAGGATGAGGGAGAGGGCGATGAGGGATCTGTGGAGTTTGTTAGGTTGAGACTAGAGGCGTAGAGGGAAGAACGGGAAACATACCTTTGACCACCAGACAACTCTGTCAGCGACTGCTTCCAGACCTTGCCCAAGCAAACCTTCACTTCCAGGCCGTCGCTGATTTCTTTGCCCTCCGGAGGGTCCAGCTTGGCTGTATTGCCCGGCAAGAGATCGTTGAAGATCAGACCAAAGTCTTCATTGACCTTCGACCAAGTCTTGTGAAGAGCCTCACGCTTGTAGTCATCCAAGCTCTCGATCGTCTCTTCAATCTTCTTCTTGTCCTTGATGACTGTGCGCATCATCTGCTTCAAGCTGGCTTCTTTCTTCTCGACAGAGTCGATAGTCGCCATGACCGCGGGGTTAATCTTCTTCTTCATGCCTTGGAAACGCTCTGTCACGTTCTTGAGGTTTGACTTGGCCTCGCCCATGTTTGCGCTAGAGAAGTCGTATGGCGTTCCTGGCTTGCCAAAGGAAGATGCCGCTTCGTGAATCCAGTCATGCTCTTTCTCCATATTTGACAGAGTGGCTTGTGCGGCTTGCTGTGCTTTTGAGAAGTTGTCGATAGCGTGGCCCAGCTTCTGAGCCTCAAGCTTCTCATCGGAGATCTGCTGAGCTTTACGCTTTGAGGCGGTATCAAGGTCGGCCAGCTCAGCGTCAAAGCCTGAAAGCTTTGCGCGCTCATCATTCAGAGATGCCTGCGCTTCGTCATGCAGGTCCTTCGCCGTCTTCTGTTCAGACTCGAGGCCTTGCAACTCGCTTGTGTGACCATCTAGCGTAGTCTTGGAGTCTTGCAACTCTTCTTGAGCCGCAGCAAGATCGCTTCCTGTCTGTTCGCTGTCGACTCCAGCATCACGCATTTCCTGTTGTAGGGGTTTGATGCTACCTTGAGCCTTAGACAAAGACTTCTTGAGCTTCTCAACTTCCTTCTGGAGCTGATCAAGTTTGCCGGTCTTGTTGGCCGAGAAGTCCTTCATGTCTTTTTCGATCCTCTTGACGTCGGCTTCAGCCGTTGACTGCCTCTGCTTGGCTTCCTGGATGTTCGTCTTCAGCGCTGCAACGGTCTCTTTCATCTCGTTGACTGATGCAATGATGCTGCTTGACGAGTTGGACGCAATTTGACCCTCTGCGAGACTAATCTCGTGGGCTTTCAAGTCGAGCTCTTGCTTGATCTGTTTTGCCAACTTCATCTTCTGCGCTTCTTTGGACATGAGGTGTTCAAGGTTGGCGAGCTTCTCTTCCTCTTGTGCAAGCTCTTGTGATATCGCATTGAGCTTCTGGAGTGTGAGCAGTACACCGCTACCTTGAGCAGCAGATCCACCAGAAAGCGTGCCACTCGGGTCGTAAACATCGCCTTCTACGGTGACACTCTTCAGGCGGACTGAAGGATTGAAGGTCACAGTCTTGGCAGTGGTAGCATCAGCACAGATGAGAGTATTGCCGAAAACAAACTCCATTGCCTTCTCCACTTCGTGGTCGTATCCGATCAGCGTAAGAGCTAGATGAACCATGCCTGGAGCTAGCCTCTGAGCAGCGTTCACCTTGTCAGGCGACGCTCGTGATGCAGAGATCTTATCCAGAGGAACGATTGTGACACGTCGCCTGAGCTTGCCGTTTTGCAGAAGCTCTGTACCAGTTGCTGCTGAGTCAACGACAACATTGTATAGGCGGCCTCCTGCACAGATCTCAAGCGCAGTGCTAGCTTCCGCCTTATCAGCAGGCAGGTTGAAGAGCTGGGCGACAAGGCCCTTGACTCGTCGTCGATCGAAGTTGGGGGACGGATCTGAATAGGAGAAGTCAAGGCCGGCCACCTTCCTTCGCAATGTTTCAGCATCACTCTGAAGGCTGCGGATACGCTTCTCAAGCATGCTCCTTTCAGCTCGTTGTTGCTCTTCACGACCAGGCTCAAATCCTAGCTTTTCAAGCTCCTTCTCGAGCTTGCCAGCCTGTTTGCGGAGGACTTCGAGATCAGACAGAAGACCTGTGTTCTCCTTTTCGGCTTTCCTGGCACGGGGCTCGTCCTCCTTGATGCGTGACTCCAAGTGGCTGATTTTCAATTTTGACTGCTCGACCTCTGTACCGGCTTTGCTGGCGCTATCACGAGCCGCAGACAACTGGCCAGCATATCCTCCATCAGATCCGGCGTTAGAGGAAATTCCGGTTTGTAATGTTTGTAGCAGCTCTTCCTTCTTGCCAACCTCTGCCTTCTGCTCTTCGAGATCCTTGTTGGCCGCCGCGAATTGCTGCTGCAATTGCTGATGAGCTTCCGATTTTTGTGCCAATTGCTTCTCCAGCTCCTTGACAGCAGCGTGCGCCTTCTTCAATCGCTCATGTTCCTCGCTCATCGAAGCGTTCTTCAGCTCGAGAACAGTCGCCAAACGGACGAGTTCGTGAGAGTGTGTCTTGACTGCCTCTTCAAGCTTTGCGAATTTACCACCCTTGCGAAGTTCCTTGTCCCGTGCTGCTCTGACTTTCTCCATGTCCTCTTCCAGGACTCCAATCTCACGCTTCATCTTCTCCGCGTTCTCCTCGATCGCCCCTGCGCGCTCTTTCTTCGCCATGAGGTCAGCTGCGCTCTGCTGCAGCTTTTGCTTTGACTTCACATAATCGTACGCGACAACCAGTCGTGTCAAGCGCTCAAGGTCGTTTTGTGTGCTTTGAAACTCCAGGAACGCGCGCTTCTCGCTTCTTAGCTTCTCGAGTTTGGGCTCGATCTCCTCTTGTAGCAAACCTTCGAGCTCTTCAACCTTCGCCTGCTTCTTCGCCATAGTTTTGAAGGCCTTCTCTCTTCTGTCCTCAAACATGCGCGTGCCTGCCGCTTCTTCCACCATGCCCAGAATTTCCGTGCTCTTCATGTTAAGCACCTTTGTGATGCGACCCTGCATAATCAGGAAATTGGGGTTGTTGATGTTGAGCTGCACACTCTGGAACAGGTTCTGCACAGTCTGCTGCTGGGCTCGGTGCCCGTTGATCAAGTATTTGCTCGTGCCTCCGAGGACGATCTGGCGGGTGACGCTGATTGAGGCATAATCCTCGAAGCCTATAGGCGATTTCGGCTTGTCGCTATTGTCGAATACCAGTGTTACAGAGGCCTTCGTGATGCCGGCTTGGCCACGCTTGTAGATGAGGTCGCTGGCGCCGCCGCTCGCACGCAACAGCTCAAAGCGACCGATCCCCAAGCAGAAGCAGATCGCATCGAGAATGTTGGACTTTCCAGAACCGTTCAGACCAGTGATGGCGTTGAAAGTGGGATCCCAACCAGTGATGACGGTGCGTACGGCGTAGGACTTGAAGCCGTCGATAATACATTCGGTGATCCTCATGGTGGGTGGTTGTGGTCCAGTCGGCGCATGCTACGGCGTGTAGCAGCAGATCTTTAGAACGTCGCTCGTTGTTTCGTCTGGAGGGACACAACAAAGTCGGGTAAACAGACGATCCTTATCGGGCAAGCGCGACGCGGCGAGACTTCGGCACAGGGCACGACCATTCACTGTACTGCCTCTGTGCGTTTCTCTCAACGCACTGCTATAGCGCCGCGATAGGGCTTTCTCACATAGCACGTAAATGGTATCCTAGCGTCAAATCGCTGTTGCATGGACCTCGTGTCTATCGATCTCCGGCTCGTCTCAAATGCTCGCCATACCCAACTCATGGACTAGGCACTTGTCGGCACGGTTGCAGCGCACACTTGCTTGCGCGATGTTGTTGATCACATCCTGATAAGTAACGTACATCGGCAACAAGCATCCCATTGAACGTGTTTGCATGCTTAGAAACGCACATGTGTTACTACGTCTTCCGCTCCAACCTCGAAGTACACGCAATCGCCGACATCGCTTTCGAGACGTCATAGCTCTGGGACACAACCGCGGCAGTTGGGCTGACTAAACCATTGCATGTTCACGAGCAAGATGACAGCTGTAGATCCTAGATCCTCACATGTGAAAAAGGAAAACCAAAATCCTCGCTTCTCAATCCCCACGTTAAGTTCAGAGCAGCGGACGTCCCCCTCACCTCAAACGTCGCATCTCACTGCAGAGCAATACCATCATCCACAATGGAGTCGGTCAAACAAGCCGTCGGCATTAGCGAGAGTAACAATGGCGCTCCTCGCATTGCATGGATCGGACTGGGCAACATGGGCCGTGGTATGGTGAAGAACATTGTTGAGAAAGGAAGCTTTACCTCGCCGCTAGCAATCTACAACCGCACCACAGCACGAAGCGAGAAGCTCGCCTCCACTCTACCATCGGGCAAAACGAAAGTCGTTACTTCAATTGAGGACGCTGTTGCCAATGCCGATATTGTCTTCACCTGCGTAGGAGACGACAAGGCCATCACAGAGACCATTGACACCGCCCTCAAAACTCCAGGCGTCAAGGGCAAGCTGTTCGTCGACTGCTCTACAATCCACCCAGACACCACCGATAAGCTCGCGCAAACCATCAACAACGCCGGAGCCGAATTCGTAGCATGCCCCGTTTTTGGAGCCCCAGCAATGGCGGACAACGGACAACTAGTCTGCGTACTGGCTGGGCCCGCTGCACAAGTATCAAGAGTCAAACCCTTCTGCAAGGGCGTAATGGGTCGTGCTGAGATCGACTTTTCCGACCAGCCACACGGAACCGCGTCCAGACTGAAGATCATCGGTAACACATTCATCCTCAACATGGTTGGAGCACTCTCAGAGGGCCACACCCTCGCCGAGAAGAGTGGACTCGGCTCAGACAATTTACACACGTTCATTGAGACGATGTTCCAAGGACCCTATACCGCGTACTCCAACAGGATGAGAGAAGGCGACTACTACAAGCGAGACGAGCCATTGTTCAACGTCAACCTTGCAAGAAAAGACGCGGGCCACGCTCTGGCGTTGGCAGAGTCTTGTGGCGCGAAGATGAAGGCTGTCGAGGTGGGGGATGGGCGTTTGAAGGCGGTTCAGGAACATATGGGCGACAAAGGTGATATTGCGGGAGTCTACGGTGCAGTAAGGCAGGAGGCAGGGCTGAAGTTCGAGAACCAGTAATGGAACCTCGTTGTAGTCGAAAGCTACCGTGTTGAGTGCTACGACTGGCCACTAGGACACTATCGATGAGCATAGTTTCCGACTTGACTAGAACTACCATTGAGATGCCACTAAAGCTTGGTCCATATTTCGAAATCTGGTGTAGTATTAAGGTCAGATTCAAATGTGAACATTGCTATGTTCAACATCAAGACACGACTTCTAGTGGAACAAAAAAAACTGTTCGCCGATCTGTACCTAAGAATTGTTTATTTCGAAATATATGTCATGACAGCGGCACGAGCTCTCGTGACGAAGTCCTACGGCGCGGGGTTGACGAGTCGAAACTCAAACCTTTCGACCAACACATCCACACTATTGACGTGGCAGGCGGTCTTAGCGCGGCCGAGACCAGCCTTTACGACGAGCGGTGCACCTGCTGAACCGTCCTTCGGCAATAACCCATAGCCAAGTTGAGAAGTCCTCGGGGCAGTGGCAGCTGGCTGGAGCCTCAGCAAAAAATGTCATCGTCGCCTACCCCGCCGAAGAAGGGCGCAAAAAGTGGCTCTGCAAGAAGCAGAGACGTGTTGATCTGGCTAGATGATAAGGTATATAAAATAGCTACCAGCCATTCAGGTTCTCTAATCGAGGTTGTTTTCCAGATACCTTGCACCCAATTAACACATAATCTACGAGCCCCAATATGCCTAAAGGAGGATGCGCATGCGGCAACGTCCGTATTGAGTTCACTGGCGAGCCTGTAGCAAAGGTATGTAAAATCATGTCAAGAGCTGAGTTGTGATTGCGTGCTTTGCACTAACTAATCTACCACCCAGGCCCTGTGCCATTGCCTCGACTGCAAGAAGATGAGCGGCTCCGCCTACAGCACCAACGTCGTCGCACCCGGCGAAGGCTTCAAGGTCATCTCGGGAAAGCCCAAGACGTGGACGAAGACAGCTGATTCCGGCGCGGATGTGACCACTTCCTTCTGCGGAGACTGTGGCACGAACATGTGGCGCGAGACCTCGACATTCGGCGACAACAAAGTGGTGAAGATTGGTATTTTCGACAACCTCAGCGACCTCAACGATGCGAAGCCAGATGTCGAGCTTTATGCCCCTCAGCGTGCGAGCTGGATTCCGGCGCTTCCTGGTGCAAAGCAGTTGAAGGGCATGCCCGGTAGTGATGAGGTCTGATGGGTTGATAGGGGCGAGAGTCTTATAGTCACTACCACGACAATGAATGGACTGAGAACAAAACTTCCCACCATGTCGTTGAATGTTGTATGCACCGCTCGCGAAAAGTCGTCCTCTGCGAAGGACGGAGAGGTGCTGAAATCACTCAGACTCAGAGTCTTCAGGCTCGCGGACTGTATTTTTGAGAGTCTATGGAAGTCAGCTCCAGTTATTAAGATTGATGTAATTTCTGCCAGGCACATACCTCGTTAAGCAAGTCCTTCAGTTCCTGGTGTTTTGAGGCCTGGATGAGAACATGCTCATCGTCTATGTCCTCGATGATGAAAGCATTCCCATTTGCGGTGTTGATGTTCACAATAATCGCCTTGATGGACGCGTCGCACTCGACAAGCACCCCTGTTGATGTTAGTTATACTTCAGAGCTCTGTCATTTCTGTAGATTGTTTCTGACCTGCTTGAGCTCGTGGCATGGTGGCTATGTGGTATCAGCGGCACTGTCACCGGCGCTTTCGGAATACAAAGACCACAAGTAGCCACAGAGCCGATCTGCACAGTTATTGTTAGTTCGGCAGTGATATTAATATCGGAGTTGTTAATGGGCGCTTCCATCAATGCAGGCCAAGGGAGCAAGAGAGGAGGAGCACGGAAGTCGGCAAGGCCCAAGCGTTTCCATTCCCCGCCAAATCCGCGCGTGCCTGCGTTCAAGGTTTACGCAACGCTCCTTCACAACGGCTCCGAGGCCTTCCTTCCTCTTATTGCTGCCATCATCACCACTCGCCACTAGTGACTCGTCTGTGATGACAAACTAAACCTGATTACTCGACTTTCGTCGTGCCACTACGTACTCGACAGCTCCCTACACACCTTTAATCCTTCGCCACTCTCTGTCGATTTCAAGGTCGACAATGCCCTTTGTTGTGTCTGCGTGGTACAGATAGCTTCGAACGCTGGCGAACGAAGCTCCTCTACAACAATAATTCTCGCCTCCGCTGAGACAACACAGATCCTTTCGACGCGATCACACTTGTTGAGTCGGAACTACACACACCTTCACTACCGGAAAGACTCTTCTTCACACTCAACTGATTACGTCACCCTTCGACCTACATTCGATTCGCAAATTGAGCCATGCCACCCACAACCACAAAAGCTCTGCTTTTGGGAGGCGGAGAGATACCTGATGAATCCAGCATGCCCTCAACCTTTTCGAGTACCTCGAAACTGCCAGGCTTAGAAATGCTCGCCGACGATAATGTACCGCCACATGGACTGCTCGTTGCTAGGCAAGGCGGGTCGTCTTCAAATGGCGACTATGACCCCGGAGACACCGGCAATGGCCGCAATATGTCGGTCTACTACTTCGTCTTCTTCGCTCTCCTCGTCTGTATAGCGGTCCTCTGCATCTACTTCGTGTGGAGAAGGCGTCGTAATGCCCTCATGATCCGCCCTAACCCGCGTGGAGAAGGATACCATCGAGATGTACGAGAGTGGGACACCATGCGGTACCGCCGACGCTACTGGAATACAGGCTTCAGGAATGAGCAGTCTAGCCGAGAGGAAGGTCTCAACGAGAATGGCGATGCTCCACCGCCATACATGCCAAAGGAGGATGAAGAGCCGGGCAATAGTTGGTCCCATGCGTACGGACAGCGCGCACACGCAGAAGGAACACCAGTCCCCGGGGAGCCTTCGATCCCGATGCAGACCCTCTCTCGAGATCAAGCGGGCTTGAAGCCTCCAGGATACGAGCAAAGTGTGCAACCTGCGAGTAATGAAGCTAGTGGTTCACGCATGCCGTGATCGCATCAGTTTGCGCATCAACGTCGACTGATCAGGAGTGTTCAATCAGTGCTCAGCTGCAGCAGGCGAATCGTTGGGGCCACCACATTCACCTGCAATGCGTTCAAGCGATAGCGATGGAATGAACAGTACGGTCTTTTGTCAGGAGTTTAATGGTGCAGGAGGACATTTTCGATCAATGATACCCAGACTGCAGAAAGTGTATATAAGCATAGCATCACCCATCAAACATCTTGGGACCTGGAATATTTACTTGTTCGATAACTCGAGTTCCAGGTCGGAGCTCCAGACTATACATACCGTATGTGGAACATTGATCGACCGCTGATATCACGTGGATTGTGAAGATATCGCGTTTCATATCCTATAAAGGTGACATACATGTGGTTCACAGCAGCCGATCGGACATGGACGCGACGTCGTGCACCACCACCTGCATCTTCGCATCATTTTGACCTCTCGCATTTCCTCTTGTTCCTTCTTTACAACCGACAGTCTGTGTATACCCCTTCTTCTGTTACAAATTCATAGTGCCGCTCGCAACTCAAGCTGCCCACACGTTGCCTCTTCCTACTGTTCGTAGCCCAACAAGTGAGACCGTGACTCGCGGCAACGCGCGTGGTTCAACTAACACGGGCGAACAGGATGATATCAAACCTATAGACCTCACATCGTCTCCGACGCAGGAGCCTCAGCAGGAAAATGCAGCTCCTCAACCACCAGCCGGCACCAAGCGCAAATCCCGTGCCAATGAAGGTGGAGACAGCAAGATCTTCTATGCTGGCTACGTCTTTTTCGAGCAGAAGCGGACTGCCGAGAAGAAGCCCAAGTCGAAGAAGAGGCTAGAGATGGAAAACGTCTGGCCAAACGGTGTGGACCGAGAGACATTTAGAAGACTCAGGAAAGTCTCTTTCTGCTTCGTGTCTCTGTGCTTCTTGTTTCGGATTCATCATCACAAGTTCAGCGATCAAAGATTGCAGTCCTGACCGGTTCACCTCAGGGTGACATGTTTCGCTGATGAATGGCCGACCTTTGACGAGTATGGCCCACTTGACATCATACATAAACGATGGTTAGGCTTGTGAAGTGTGCCTTCCCGAATGCTCTTCGTTGCTTTGCTCTTTCAGCTCCTGCTTTGGTCAAGTCCCGCGGTGATGTCTACGGACGTATCTCTAACCGATGCACCTAGTATTTTCTGTTCTGTTGGCAACTATCCTGTCTTTGATCGATACAGCCAGCGCGAGATCGTCAAAGGCAGATAGATGATGGGCTTGTGACAGTGCGTTGCTTTCGTTCCCCTGTTCTACGCTTTTCACACTCCAGTACATATGTGATAGAGAGCGTCATTGATTCAAGATCGCGTGACTGACCATTGGCCTCTAGGTTGATTTGCTACAAGGACCGACGTCCGCACTTCGATGACTACGGTAAGCTTCACATGGCCAATGTCAGATAGTCGAATAGGAGGTGTTGGCATACGGCCCTGTTTAACGATATTACATGACGACTTTTCATTTTTCGGCTGTTGTAGCAGTATGTATAGCAATCAAGAAATATCATTGTGTTCCTATATTGTGATTCGCCAGCAACTGCTACAAGATCGATTCCAATGGCGTAGAGCATCGGAGCTGGTGGATGTCTCCCAACATACATATATGAAAAGCAATGCAAGTATTGGAATTGGAAATGCGTTGATACTCGCCACCGAGATCACGATGAACATGTAGTGTGATCCACGCGGCGTTCTCAATGGCATGTGCCGAAGCGCTGTTGCGAATTAACTTGCTGAAGCCTTCAGCCTTCGGCACCTAGATCCTTCGCTTCGTCTCGTTTATTTACAGCCAAAGTGGCTGCCTGGCAACAAACACCACACACAAGCCTATGCATACAATTCTTTCAGTAACCCCCACCAGCATCTGGAAATACAAAAACCCCAATAATAAAAACAATATGGACTCCACAGAAGATCCAAAACCATCACTCCTGCTATCATTGCCTGCCGAGCTGCGTCTAAGAATTTACTCCTTCGCCCTGGCCCCAACAGGGAGTATCTACTTGCACCGCACGTCAACAAAGCGCTACGCAGTGACTCCGTCAACCATCTCCCCGGCTCTGCTAGCAACGTGCCGCCAAATCAATTACGAGGCCAGTGGCGTGCTTTACACAGAAAACGTCGTCCACATCGCCGTCGACGGCCACGACACCTCCTGGCCCGCGATCAACGAGGCACGCCTGCCGCAGCCTGTACTGCAGAAGCTAGAGCACCTGTGTGTCCTCTTGGACTGCACGTCTGTACTCTGGAGCCAGTATGGCACTGTCGACTTGGAAGCTTTCACTGCGCTCACAGAGCTCCGAACCCTAAGGCTTCGCGCGCTGGTCCTTCCCGACGAGGCAGAGGAAGAAGAAGAGGACCCCAACGACCCCAATGCCGCCGCCAACCAGCAGCAGCAAACCGTCCAAGCTCCCCTCGAACCCACCTGGAAATTCAAAAACTTCCCTCTCCTCGCCGTCGAGATCCTCGAGCGCGTGCCTGTCAATACTAAAATTCTCTACGGCCGTGACGCCAGCGAGGACGAGTTCAATGGTGCTGCTGCTCCAGATTTAGGTCCGCCAGGACCATGCGAGCCATTCGACAATTACTATACGCCTAAGTTCGAGATGACAAGGCTTCCTGGACAAGTCTGCGATGTGGTAGCGCGCGAAGTCAGCGCGGAGGACTTGCAAGCGAACCTAGGAAGTGTGGATCTGGAAGGTAGGAGGGGAATCAAGGCTGGTACCGTGAAGGATGTTTGGGCTTATTACCGAGAAGGTCATAGATTACCTTGATGGGGTGTCAGGTCTGATTTCGAGAGCTTCAAAGTAGGCATTCGGCAAGGACGTAGGTGAACGTGGTATGTAGAGACCTCACAATGGACGACATTGTCGTTTTAGGATATATCGATGTTATATTTCCGCTCATTCCAGGAACCGTCAAACGTGTACACAGCCATCACTAGTCGAAATGTGTCGTGTGAGCTTTGCGAATCAAATCGTCAAAAAATCGGAGCAAGGTAATGGCTCTCCACGATGTTTGAGATGTCAGCTGGTTCAAGCACGACGACATATACTTACAACCGACGAAACAATGCTGTGCATGAATGAAGGACTTCAGTGAATCATGAGACAAATGTGGTGAGGATTGACCATTGCGAAGAACAGAAGAAGCCATGAGTTGAAATACGGAAACATTTCGTGGAATACTCATGAACGAACGTGAGCACGTGCACCGCTACAACCTTTCATCGGAAGATCTACGTTCAGCCTACTGCTCGCAAACCCAGTTTCCTCGTATTGCGCATCATCGTGCCGTATCATCACCTCGTCTCTTCCTAAGACTTTTCATCATGCACGCATTTAAGCGCGGGACATGACACCCCAGGCACGGATCTTGTTGTCGGTGTAACCGGCGAACAAGGTCTGGCCATCGGCGGACCAGGCGAGGGAGATGCACTCGGGCTCGCGGGCCTTCTTGCCAACCTCGACGTACTCGGGCTTGAGCTCGTCAACCTTGCTCTTCTTCTCAAGGTCGAAGACAATGATGGAAGAGGAGGTGGCGGCGCAGAGCCAGTAGCGGTTGGGGGAGAAGACAAGGGCGTGGATCTCGTCACCGGCGGTGAGAGAGTAGAGGTGCTTGGACTCGTTCAGGTCCCAGAGCATGGTGGTGCCGTCCTTGCCACCGGAGGCGCAGAGAGAGCCATCGGGGGAGATGGTGACGGTGTTGATGTAACCGGTGTGACCAATGTGGTCAGTCTGGATACGGCAGGTAGCGAGCTCCCAGACCTATGCGGATGTTAGTCGTTGTTCAAACGTCTGTATCTTATAGAAATGTGCAAGAAGTCGCTAGTATCAGCGCGCCGATGAAGGCGAAATGTGTCTCATGGCCCGAGATTAGAGCTCTGAAGTAGCAAATACTTTTGTAAAACATCATAGGAGCGAAGGATAGGAAAGAGTGATTACTGACCTTGACGAACTTGTCCCAACCAGCGGAGACGATGACGGGGTTCTGGGGGTTGGGAGAGAAGCGGACGCAGGAGACCCACTCGGTGTGGCCCTTGTCGGTGATGGTGTACTTGCAGTCACCGAGGGTGTTCCACAGCTTGATGGTGCGGTCACGGGAACCGGAGACGATCTGACGGTTGTCGGCGGAGAAGCTGACGGAAAGGACGTCGTTGTTGTGGCCGACGAAACGGCGGGTGGTCTGGCCGGTAGAAAGCTCCCAGAGGCGGAGGGTCTTGTCCCAGGAAGAGGACAGAGCGTAGGCACCGTCGGAGGAGATCACACAGTCAGAGACGATGTGAGAGTGACCGTGGAGGGAGCGCTTGGGGTAGCCGTAGGAAGTCTCATCACGGGTAAGGTTCCAGATGATGAGGGACTTGTCACGAGAACCGGAAAGGAGCATGTTGGGGCTGGGGCCATTGTTAGTTGATGCGCTCAACATCCCGGACTATTGCAAGCTCTTACTTCTCGAGGGAGGTAGCGAGGGAAGTGACCCAGCCGGAGTGGCCCTCAAGGGTGCCGCGGAGGACGAGCTGCTCAGCCATTTTGATGTACGGGAAGACTGAATATAATTGTTAGTATCCCGAACGCGATTGAGCGATATGTGTAGCAAACGTACAACTGAAACGGTTCTTTGGTGTCGGGGCTGGTGAGAAGAAATCTGTCGCACTCGAGCTGCTAGAAAGTCTTGATTTCGTCCTCGGTGCTGCCAAGAGTTCTTTCTTGCGCTTTGGCTTGCCCGCGCTTGCGATTGCTGCCTGAGGTTTTTGCGACAGTAGAGGCTTGGGCAGATGTATTCTTACTACAGCGTACGATAATTAATCTATTCTGCTTGTTTCATGAAATCCTGAATTTTCAGCGGTAGTTTGAATGGGGAGAGCTACTGTCGTTTTGCGCAAGGGTCAAGATGGCTGGCCTACCACCAATATCGCTATTCTCTCATTCTTTTTGAGGCCTGTTCTGCGCTCATGTAGAGCTGTCCTAATGACTTGGCCAAACTCGTGGCGCCCTCAATATTCTTACACCTCCACGATACACCTACTGTTTCTAAACCCGCATAACTCAGTTGAACTCTCGTGGCGTCCTGTTCACCAAGTCTCTGTCTTCTTTAAAGCTCCCGTCTCAGCCAAATTTGGCAGTAGTTCAAGGCGTTCTTCGTTCCACGGCCTAGCCGTTACGTTCATCTTTGATAACAGAGATGGCTCAAAACGTCACCCTGCAACAAAACTGCCGTGGTCTAAGGTTTATCGTCGCTGCAAGACTGCTGTGGAAGCAGTGTGTAATTGTTCATCCTTGGAGTGGAGGATCTTTCTATCTCCTACCCTGATATGGGGGCATTCCCGGCGGTCCGCTCATGCCAGGAGGCGCCATACCCGGAGGTGGAAATTGCATACCAGCAGGCGGAGAGCCAGCAGGACCTCCTGGTGGCGGGAATCCAGGAGGCATACCCTGTGGAAGAGCTGGCATACCTGTCAAATTTGTCAGATTCCATCTCGTTCTCCCTACATACTAAGAGCAACACATACCAGGTGGGAAACTGGGCATTCCAGGAGGTGGTTGAAATCCTGGTGGCAGACCTTGTGGAAGCGGTGGCATGCCTGTAAATCGTCAGTACCTAAGACCCCAAATTCATCCATCCATCCACATATACGCACCAGCAGGGAATCCCGGTGGAAGACCACCCGGGGGCATAGGGAATCCCGGCGGAAGACCAGCAGGCGGCATCATGCCTCCAGGCGGTCCAAACCCAGGCGGCGCGGTGTTCAGCATAGGGTTGTTCGCGGACTGGCCCTCGGCCGCGTATGAATTTGTGATGCTGTCGATGACGCTCTGTGCTTTTTCATGTCCGATTTGCTGGTAGTAGTCGACGACGTTGCGCAGGTGGTTGCGACCAGAGTTATGCGCTTTGCGCACGCTCATGGAGTCGTGGGTAAGGTAGACATCGCAGTAGTCGCAGAAGAACTTCGGCATGGCTGCGGTCGCGGGGGGTGGATTTGTCGCAGTGTGTTTTCGAGAATTATGCGACTGTCTTACAGCGCTCGGTGAGAAGGCTGAAGTATTGTTGAGGGTGCTGTGGCAGAGGTGGTTCTGGAGTTGTGCTGGTCTTGAAGATCGCAGTCGAAGTCGAAGCCCGTCGGCCTTCCCCAAGATTCGAAGCACGCGCCTTCGAACGCTGTTGCTTGCTTTCACTTTCACGATTCGTCCGAACCAATGCCTCGCAACTGCCATCAACAATTCACTAATGATCTGGCTGCCATGAAATGAGCGGCCCAAGGCCAGCTTTACTTTTCTTCACTCCGAAACTCTCCACCACAACACAGGCGCAAAAATGTCGTCTGCCATGTTGAAAGGCAGTGTCTGGGCGGCAATGAACTATACACCACCACGCGGGCGCTGCAATCACAAAACTTCCCTCATGTCACCTGCATGCCCTTGCCTACGCTTCATGCTACATCCAATCAAGGTGCGTCTATAAAATTCACTTTCCCAAGAAAGGCGACTAAAAGAAATCACAGGCTGCATCAAGTTTCGAGTGTGACGGCTGCAGCCACCACGCCTCATTCCATTCTCTAGAGAACCCCGCCGAGGATGTTGTCCGTCAAAAGTGGTTGGACCAAGAAGCCCAGGCTAAGGAGCAGCAAGCTGCAGTCGGCGCGAGCAAGAAGCGCAAAATGCTTGCTCAGAACGCCGTTAACGAAAACGATCGTATCGTGGTGTTGGACGAGCTTGACGAGTCTGAAAGCCGTGGCACTGCCAGAGCGAGCAGAAGCGCGAAAGCTAGAGCTGGGTGAAGTAGGAGTGAATGGCATGGCGCGACAACAACATCACGAATTGGGTTCATCCGAGAAGCCAAGAACGTGCAGCCGACATTATGCATTCGCGGCATTTGGCCTCGTGCAAGTCTTCGGCGCCAGGCGGGTTGAAGATAGCCTTCCAACGACACCATCATACATGATACTGGTCAAGAAGAAAGCTACTCGAAAATTGCGACTCCCTGGCATTGGTTTTACATATATGCAACACGTGAAAAGACTCCGCTTGGAAGGACGAATTACATTATGCAATACTTGTGGCAAAATGCTCCATTTTACAACCATCAAACGTGCTGTGGCTCCCTTAAGTGCTCACACCCCCTCCGGTTAGAGCTTCAACAATAGACTCAGCAGTCTTTGCCCAGTTGATGTGCCTTGTCCACCATCGCCAGACAGGGAGACTTGTGCCACGCTAATATCTCACCGATCGTCCGGGTTGTGGAGTTGTTGCAGGTACTACTAGCAACTGTCGGGGTATCGAATTCGCACATCAGTCAATGTGCACAGTTTTGTTGCTGCAGATCGAGTCGCCCCACTGAAGCTTTTCGTCAAAGCGCCATTTGTGAACCCCCAGTGGTCTAGTCCAGCCACTCCATGCACCAGTCTTTTGAGTTGTTGCGTTTCGTAAAAATCGTAAATGTCGTATTGTCTCCAGAGAGTCCGATCTTTTATGTTTGGGGACCCTTTCAAAGCTCCTTCCTGCGACGTTGCTGTGGCTTTTTGCCAGAGACCACAGCCTTGAATCCCTCGACAAGGGTCAATATGATCAGAGCGACGAGGTACTGGATCATCTGGACGACCCATCGTGCTGGCGCCCAGAGTTTGTGTTCGGGGTCATTGACTGTGCCAGCATTGCGCATGAAGCGAGTGGAGCTCGTTTGGCTGGGTCGGTCTGACATTTTTGTGGTTTCTGGGTTTCGTGTGTTGTTGTTGTTGATGTGACCGTGACGTTGTTGCAGCTCACTGGTCAGTGCTAGCGTAGCAAGGTTTCACAGGTTTCCAACTTGCTGATGATGGTGATGTTTCGTGTCTGTCAGCACTGTGAGACTTGTGTGGTGGTGTCGCATCAAGCGAAAGAGAAGACATCAAAAAACAACTACGATGATGAAGTCGCTGGCGCAAGGCGGCTCGAGTGTGGCGGAGCACGCTGGTGGCAAGTTCACTCCGCGAAGCTCCGGAGAGGCTGATCGCCACTGTGCCACAGAAAGCTTGGGAGGCTTGAACTGCAAAGGACATGGTTGAATAGCCAACTACATGTGCAGTATATATACCGTGTACAGTCGTCTAGAGCATAATAGATCTTAGCACTGGTGTCACAGGAACAGCGTTGGTTTCAACGCGAACGGCATGGGTCCTTTCAACGAGACGAATTCCTTTCTATCCAAACCTCAAATACCACATTGCATTCCTTACAGCTTCCAGAGATCCTTGCCGAACATTCCTGCCACAGTCCCCAAGTCGCAATGAGAGGCGCGATCCGATGGACCAGATGATTGGCGACACCAGTCTCATGGCCGCTGAACTATAATACAGGATGTAGGATATCTTGAAAGCATAATAAGTGCCGATTAGGTGACACTGCCATCATCTCTTTGTAAAGACAGAATGCAAGTATCAACAACACGTATTTTAGCCGAAGAGTACACAACTAAAAGTAGTGTAAATTGAGAAAGGCAGACTCAGCGCGCACAAGTCCCGTTGCTAGGATAGTGATCGGATTGGTTACACAGCGAGAAAAATGCCTGGTTCAATATCAGTGAGTTGACCTTGCACCTCAGCGACATATCAACACGTCACAAGAAATGGAGCTGTCATCCAATATTCGCGAAAAGGCCCACCCTAGCATTGTGAATGTTGCAAGAACGGCAGAATCGTAAAGCTCGTCAGCAGCCCCCGGAGCTCACCCCAGCTGTGCCACGGAGGTGCTACACACTGAGCATCATATTGAGCCTCATCTGGTTTTCCAAGAGCATGTGAAGAAAGTTGATATCTTTCAACCATGCAATCGTGCAGTATCCCAGTGAAGTTCACCAATCGCCCTCAGCAGAACAGAGCACACGCATCGGGAGTCGATGTGCGGGCCAACTCTAATCGCAATGCCCACCGCCGAGACGTGCCAGATCGTGGAGAGAGCTGCAGTGGAGGATGGGCCAAATAGCACAGCACGGCCGTATCGACCTTGGTCCGGAGATCTGGCCTGACGGTGATTGGCTGGCAGTTCGAGATGGACATGACGTTGGGCCCCAGCTCGGGGGGGAGCTCTACACGCGGGTGAAAGAGCTTCCCAGACATGTTGGGACGGCTTGGAAAGCGTGTTTTCAGGCTGACCATATGTCGTGATATCAGCTGGCATGTTGTTTGCATGCTTGTGAGGGATGTTGCGAGGTACTTTTGGCAGGTGACAGTCTGCAAGAAGGCCGGGATGGCAAGAGTCTGCTTCGCTCGCCCGATGACAGGCGGCAGAATAATAGTGGGCGGGCTTTAGGTAACAGGGTTCGCAAGGGTATAACATGGCCTCGCATGGCCTCGGCTGGATCACGGCAGAGCAGCCGGAATGCCGCCACGAATTCTAGAAGCATTGGGAAGAAGAAAACAAACAGAACCCTTGAGACGTGTGCGACGTGTAGATCAAACGACGGTCCCGGGTCTGGCCTTGGATGGGGGCGGTATAGCGAGGTGAACACAGCCTCCAGCATTTGTTGCTCTCGATACAAGGCAGCGTTCAGTGAATATGCATGACATCCCAACTACTCGGCAGTGCTGGCAAAGGGTACCTTGTGTAGGGCGATTCTGCCGGACCTGCAGTAGTAGAGTCGCGCATTCGCGTGGTGGAGGTGGTACGAGCAAGGCACCGGGGCTGTCCCCTCTCTGTGAAGTACCACTCGCACAGCTATCCGACAGCGCCAGGCCAGAGGCAACGTCCGTAAGTGCAGGAGATGATGCCTCGCTTGCTCGCCCCCTCGCTGCGTGACTTGGCTGCGTGAGTCGGTCATCAGTGGCGAAACCGGAGAGTGAAGATCTTTTGCCCCCGGGAATCCTCGACAGCCTTCGCGAACCCACACCGCCCGCCCGCCGTGATGATACTTGGCCAGTCACCGTCGCTCGCTTGGCCAATGGCAGGGTTCAGTGGGTCAATTTGTTGAGCGCAAGCGCCGTCGCGGGACTGCCCGGTGGGTTTGCTTCCATTCTCGCTCTCCGCACACCAAACTCACTTATAGAAAGTCCCTCTTGCTCTTGTCCTGACAACACTCTTTCCTTCTCCCACCGCCCTCCTCCACTACCCTCTCCCCTACCAAAAGGGTGCTCCTCCTCTCACGCCAACCCCCAGACTCTCGTTACCACCGAGAGCCATCAAGCAGACATACCAGGTAGCCATTTGCTCACCTGCCTGCTTACGACCAACACCCGAGGAGCCAATTTCGCGGCATATACACTCCTACCTCCCACACAAGATGCCTTCGCATCAGCCTGTCGCCGGCATGTCCGCCGTGGACCCGGCCTACCTGTCCAGCCAGCCCTCGGCTGCTTCTAAGCCTCACCCGCAAGAGCCTGTCAGGAACAAGGCCTACGACCCCAAGAAGCCTCACATCACTGAGACTCCCATGACAAAGAAGAACTGGTACAAGCACGTCAACTGGCTCAATGTCATCCTCATCGTCGGCATTCCCATGTGCGGTCTCGTCGCTGCCTACTGGACACCTCTGTATCTGAAGACTGCCGTCTGGGCCGTTGCCTTCTACTTCGCCACTGGTCTCGGTATCACCGCTGGCTACCATCGTCTGTGGGCACACACTTCCTACTCCGCCAGTCTCCCGCTCAAGATCTTCCTCGCTGCTGTCGGTGGTGGTGCCGTTGAGGGTTCCATCAGATGGTGGGCCCGCGACCACCGCGCTCACCACCGCTACACCGACACCGACAAGGACCCCTACAGCGTCAGGAAGGGTCTCCTCTACTCTCACTTCGGCTGGATGCTCATGAAGCAGAACCCCAAGAGAATTGGCCGCACCGACATCTCTGACCTCAACGATGACGCCGTTGTTGTCTGGCAGCACAAGAACTACCTCAAGGTCGTTCTCTTTATGGGCCTCATCTTCCCGACTCTCGTTGCAGGTTTCGGCTGGGGTGACTGGCTTGGAGGCTTCGTCTACGCTGGTATTCTCCGCATCTTCTTCGTCCAGCAGGCCACCTTCTGTGTCAACTCTCTTGCCCACTGGCTCGGTGACCAGCCCTTCGACGACCGCAACAGCCCTCGTGACCACGTTATCACCGCTCTCGTCACCCTTGGTGAGGGCTACCACAACTTCCACCACGAGTTCCCCTCTGACTACCGCAACGCTATCGAGTGGCACCAGTACGACCCTACCAAGTGGTCCATCTGGATGTGGAAGCAGATGGGTCTTGCCTACGACCTCAAGCAGTTCCGTTCTAACGAGATCGAGAAGGGCCGTCTCCAGCAGCAGCAGAAGAAGCTTGACCAGAAGCGCTCTAAGCTTGACTGGGGTGTTCCTCTTGAGCAGCTCCCCGTCATGGAGTGGGACGACTACGTGGACCAGGCTAAGAACGGCCGTGGCTTGATCGCTGTCGCTGGTGTTGTCCACGATGTCACTGACTTCATCAACGATCACCCCGGTGGAAAGGCCATGATCAAGTCTGGCATTGGCAAGGACGCTACGGCCATGTTCAACGGCGGTGTCTACTACCACTCCAACGCCGCCCACAACCTTCTCTCCACCATGCGCGTTGGTGTCATCCGCGGCGGCATGGAGGTCGAGATCTGGAAGCGCGCCCACGGCGAGAACAAGGACTTTGTTAAGGACGCCGCAGGCAACCGCATCGTGCGTGCTGGCGCGCAGGTGACCAAGATCGTCGAGCCTCCTGCCAGCGCTGGTACCGCATAGACGACGAGTCGATCCGAGCAAGAATAACTGAGACGAATGCATGCAAAAATTACATGGCGCGTTTAGCGAGTGGCCTGGGTTCTCGCCTATTTTGAGAGAGGGCAAGGCGTTGTTTCACACATCTTTTTATTGGGCTTTACACCTACACATTCGCTGTACATAGATTCTCCACCCACACTTCCTACATGGTACGGTGATGGAGCTCGACTATGAGCTTCTTCTGGTGGACTAGTTAAGTGATCAGGTCAGAGTCATAATGTACTTTGTACACTCAAACTTTCGTGTCAACTTTTCCACTGTCTCTGCTTGCAAGAACTCAACCTCGAAACAAACATTCACTTTCCTGGGTGATTAGTCTTGTGCTCTCGATCCAACAGATGATTTAAATCAAACCAACTTTCTACTTTGACCACGATGACTAAGATCTTGGAGTGTGGATGGGCCAAGTGTTGTCGACCCATTTGCTAGGTAAGCCGGAGTTCGACGGTCCTCTGCCAGACAGGACTGGTCACATTCATCTAACTCCCTTCTTGTTAAAAGTGAGCTCTGATTTGGGGTAAGTAGGGTTAGGCTAGTCGACTGTTTCGAGATGTAATTGACGATATCTGGCAGGAATTGGAAGGCATTAGGCCATGCATGAGGTCCCTGCCATTCGTATGATTTCGGGAATTGCTCATGTGAACAGGAGGGTCATGTTACATGTCGCGGTGAAGGAACCGTTTGTTCGATGTGTCCAAGCCGAATCGTGCACGCTTGAAATGACAAGAGGAGACTATAGATCTCAGAATCCAGATATGTCATAGGACACCAAAATGCGAACAGACCGAATTTTCTAAAATCAAGCCAACAACACGAGTAATCAACGCTGACTATTTGGTCACTCTGAACTGAGCGTACGGGTTTGGGGAATGTTACAATTAGAGCCACTGTGCCGAAGTCTGTGTACGGAATTTCAATGGTAAGTGATGGCTGCAGTTAGTGATATGAGTTGAGCTCACTGTCCCACGGGATGTCTGAGTACTAGTGATGATCTCTTGGTAGCTGAAAGAACAGTCTCTGGGGATTATAAAATATCGAATGTACAAAAGAAGTCAGAATATTCCTGATACTGATACTCAAGTTGCACCCAGACTTATGCACAACGCACTCAGAGCTTCCCTTGTTTGGCGAAAGCCCGCTTCAACTCTTCCACGCGACTCGCGCCGCAGCCAACAGCATCACCTGGACTGGGGTCTTTACATTTCCTTGAACCACGACCAGACACTTTTACAAGTATCCACCACCACAACTGCAATCATGGCAACCACCAACGGCCTCCCCCCTGACCCTCTGGCACTTCTGCGCTCATCAATTGCCGACTCGACTCTTCCCATCCCTACAGTCACAGCAGATGCAACTGTAGCAGAGCAATCCCTCGCCGGAGCTGGATACTTGGTGTTCAACAAGAACGGACAACACATCCCCATAACATTGTCGCAAGACACTCGCTTTATAAGCGTTGCGTCAGGAAACAAACCTATCGATCTGCGCTCCGTCTTCTTTTGCTGGCAGAACCGCGACAAGGGTACTGGCGAGTACATCGCCGCGACACAAGAGCTCAATGGAGAACTTTCTAGTCTAGGAAAGCAAGAGACTGTCACCAACTTGGTCTTCGTGGAGAAGCTCGACTTGGTCAACTGGCTCAGTGGAGAGAGCGGAGAGGAGGAGAGCGAATTCATCAAGAGCTTGGATGACAACCTGCAAACAAAGGCAGAGGCGCGCGACGCCGCTGTCACTGCTGCAGGAGGAGAGGATGTGGAAATGCGCGACGCCGGTATCAGCGATGCCGCTGCAAGGACGAGGGAAGAAGAGAGGCTACGCGAGATTTATGCGCTGGAGCGCAAGATGGGAGACCGCAACACAGTCCTCCGTGGAGTCAAGATACAGGACTTTAGCGGTATTCGCAAGCACAGCGCTGCATTCCACGTCAAGAACGCCAAAGGCGCGCCTGCGCCCAACGCACCACTCAGCAGTAACCCTGCCCTTCGACCTTCTGTCAAGAGCTCCAGTGGCCGTCGCGCCGAGCCCATCATCCTGCTATCACCGTCTGCTTCCAGTTTGATTCGCATGCCCAACGTCAAGTCTTTCTTGCAAGACGGTCAGTACCAAGCACCCGAGACGGCGTCATCTACAGCACCCAATATTCTCCACCTTACACGCTTGCTTCCGTCCATCGATAACCAAAGACCCATGCGCTTTATTCTCGTCGACTCGCCAGACCAGTTCAGACCCGACTACTGGAATCGCGTTGTCGCTGTATTTACTACCGGACAAGCATGGCAATTCAAGAACTACAAGTGGCAAGCACCCGCAGATTTGTTCAGCCACGTGCTCGGTGTCTACGTAGGCTGGAAGGGCGAGGTTACACCAGACACCGTCAAGGGCTGGGGCAGAGGTGTGCTAAGCGTGGGACTGGACAAGGGCAACGCAAGATGGCGGGACCGTGAGGTCGTGGAAGAGGTGTGGAGCGGCATTGAGACAAGGATGAGGGCTATGGGTTGGTCTCGGGATGGGCCCCGGTAAGCTGTGGCTTTGACCATGGCTGGCGGATTGGTTACCAGAGATGACCCAGCTTAGGTGTGCCGCTGGGTTACTGTATTTGATATTTCATTGGGCATGCGTTTGAGCGGGCGTTATTACTTCAAGTGGTTAGTGAACGCATCCTACGCTAGTTCCTCAGCTCGCTAACCAGATAAGGTTGGCACGGCAAGGGCTGAGATATAGCAAAGCTGAATGGAACACGATCACAACGAAACGCCCTTCCACTAGTTGTGTAACAAACGTAGCCCTGAATCCCTTTCCTGGCCGTACAACTGATATAAATTGGTAGGCCTCGCAGATAAGTCTCACTCCCACTTTCCGTCCATTTCCACTTATCACACGATTCTGTTCCGCCTCATTACATTGAACATCATATCCGAATCGGTCAATCGACCAAGTCACTTTTAGGCGTGATTGAAACCAAAACCAACGAACACAATGTCGACCGAGTATATGGTCGATCAAATGCGCAACACCAAAAACCCAGAAGTCCTCAGCCTCTCTCCTCATCCAATCACAGGCAGACTCATTGACTCCCATCCTGGCGTACGCACACGACCCATGCAGGTTCTTGTCCTTGGAGCCAGCCGCACCGGGACTGTCTCGATAATGACCGCTTTGGAGCAGCTTGGCTACAACCCATACCACATGGCAAAAGGTAAGACCCCGAATCACCTGCCAGGATCAAACAACACCGAGGCCACCCACTAATCACCACCCTCTGCCACAGCCATGAAAGCCCCCAAACTAAGCTTCGCCCTCTGGATCGAAGCCCTGCGCGCCAAATTCCACGGCCAAGGCAAGCCCTGGGGCCGCGAAGAATTCGACCGCATCCTAGGCGACTACGACGGCGTCGAAGACGTCCCCACCATCTGCTTCGCCGAAGAGCTCATCGCCGCGTACCCCGAAGCGAAAATCGTGCTCAGCAACCGCGACGTAGACCAGTGGCTGCACAGCATGGACAGCACGGCCGGCCGCGTCCTGCGCTGGCGCGGCTGGGAGACTCTATCCAAATGGGACCCAGCGCTCGTGGGGCCCTGGTGGGAGCACGGCAAGATCGTGTGTCCGGCGGCGTATGGCACTTTGACGGATTTCTCGCCGAATGGACCTGCGAGGCAGGCTTTCCACGATCATTATGCAAGGGTCAGGGCTGTTGCGCCGAAGGAGCGGTTGCTGGAGTATCATGTCAAGGACGGCTGGGGGCCGCTTTGCGAGTTTTTGGGCAAGGATGTGCCTGAGGGGGAGTTCCCGAGAGCGAATGACGCGAAAGCTTTCGTGCAGATTCATCACTTCATGTGGTATCTGGCGTTGTCGAGGATGGTTGGGACGATTGCTATTATGAGTGCGCCTGTTGTTGGGGCTGCGGCAGCGTTTTGGTGGAGGGAGGAACTGGCTGCGGTTGTGAGCAAGTGGTTGGCTTGGTAACAATCCTTAGCTGGTCCGTGTCGGGGCGTTTTATTCGATGTAACACGCTCGGTAGATGTATTTGATGTCTGTTCAAAAGCAGGCTCAGTTGAAGACTCCAACAGCCCCATTGATTTACCAATTACGATGCGTCCGTACGATTCTCAGCTAAATGCTTACAATTGTACGCATGCTTAGGCTAGATTTCATATCGTAGAAGCCTATTGCTTTTATGTTGCTCGTACTATGCTACGACTTCTATCGCCGTTGCTTGCGACTCCTCATTGGTCAGATGAAGGAGTTCCATCTCATAACCTCTCTACAAGTTCTCCTCTTTAACCTGCTGCGCTGTCTTCTGACCTGGAGCCACAAGCGTCGGCAAATCCCTATCCAGATCATACATCTTCTCTTCCTGCGCATCATAGTGATGGAACAAGAACCAGAACACAACCGCCGTGCAAGCAGTGAAGATCGAAATGCCAGCATACATCCATAGAATCTTCGGGTCGACAAGCACTGGGATCAGAGCCTCGTTGAGCGCAGACCCAAGAGCGTTCGTGAACAGGTAGATACTCTGCACGAAGGACTTCATCGAAGGCGGCGCTTTGGTGTACGCGTACTCGAGTCCGGTGACGGAGATGAAGATCTCTGATAACCCGATGAAGACGTACGCTGGTGTCTGAATGGCGATGTGGACGTTGTTTGGCAGCTTGGTCTCGCCGTCCATCCCGGCGGGGCATGCTCCCGGGGCGTCATAACAAGGGCCTGCGGAGTAGACGAGGTGCTGAACGATGGCAGCGTAGGCCATGCAGATGGCCGCGAAGCTGAACCCGATGGTGATACGCATGATAGGGCGGAGCTCGATTCCCCTGCGGCGAAGGATAGGATAGAGGACACGGTCCAGGAGTGGAGTAAAGACCAAGATCGAAATGGGATCGAAATTTTGCATGAAGTCGTTTGGCATGCCGTAGCCCTTCATCTGGCCTGTAGAATTGAAATTTCTTGTCAGACTTCACTCCTCTGTGTAGTATTTAGCCATTCAGACTTACCAGCTTGGGAGACGAAGTTGGAAGAGAACTGTCCGTAGCAAACCCAGAAGATGGGGTCTTCACGTTGTCAGCACAAGCGTCCCTGTCTCCTTCGTCCAGTGGTAAGCTTACAGAAAATGAAGACCTTGCATGCCTTAAGAGCACGTTGAAGCTCGTCAATGAAATGATCGTTCCATGGGACCGGCTTAGCAACTCCGTTTGCTGCGCGCCATGTCGGCTTTGGGGCATTGAGATTGCGCGACTTGATCATGATGCCAATAGCCTTGAATGCATCGGTAATAACCTGGCCCTGCGGAGGGCGAACGACGTATGACTTGCGCCTGAGAATCAATACCAACACACCGATATTAAAGGCGCAGAAGCACATCAGGAAAGCAGTCCACTGTAACAAGTTTAGGTCAGTTACACCGTCGCTATTTGTGAACGTCACTTAGCTGGTTTGGTAAGAGCTCGATAGAGCTCGCTAAAACAGGAAAAGAAGGGCTCCTGCCGAGTGGTTTTCGCGAGGGAGGAGGGGTGAGACATACTGCGAGATTGTTAGCAACTGTCTCATACGGCCAATGGTGTATCTGTCCTAAGACTTGCCGAAGCCCTTTTCTTTCTCCATGAAAGGCGTGGCAATCAAGGAAAGCGAGCCAAGGTTGATGCACCAGTAGAAGACCATGTAGATCCTCTGATATGTGATGGCGGGATCAATGATGGTGCGTTCTCCTGACTTCTGAGTCTTGATAGCCATGGTGCGACGCTGATATTGGTCGGCGATCAAGGGTGCGATGTTGGATTTGATGCCGCCAGTACCAAAGCCAATGATAATGATGGCAGCGATGTAGCCACCGAGAGCATGTCCACCTGCGATCGATGCGGGTAGAGCACTTGCCCATAGGATTAGCAAGCCGACCCAATAGACACCGGCGAAAATCAAGATGGTGTTGTATTTGCCGAGGTATTGATCAGCAATGATCGCACCAAGAATGGGCGTGACTGTTGAGAAAGTGTTAGCAAGACCCGTTGCAAGTAGCGTGACATTAGCCCATACCATAGCAAAACCATTGGAAGAACAGGTTGAGGCCAGTAGCACCCTGGTGGCCCAGGCCAAGTCCAGGCGCTCCATCAGCACCATTGGGACGGTTGCTGATGTAGTTCTGGAATAGTCCTTGACAGCCATAGTAGCTGTGTTCTATCAGTCACGTCCGTTGTTGGAAGGTGGATGGTTTGGACTCACGTGAAGCGCTCTGTCAATTCAACGATGGCGATAAGGTAGGCTGGCGCAGGAAGGTTCTCACCTACTCTGCGAAGGGAGAGTTTTTCTTGTTCATTTGGCTCTCCACCATCTGGAGTAGGGTCCATCTCGACATCTGTGGGCGTGACATCGGCGTGCTTCTCCTTGGCGTCAGCCGGACCAATGTAGCCACCCGCAAGGTCACGTTCCTGGCCGGGGACACGCTCGGCGAACTCCTGGTGAAGCCTGAATGATGTGTGAGCTTTTGGTTCGGTGTGTGGGTTGATTAGTTGATGCTCACTCTGCAGCCATGTCTTCGTGATTTTGCGCCATGATGATGTTGCGACTTCCTCGCTGAGTGAAGACGAAGCAGGTGTGTTGAGGCGTGTGGTTACTTGAGTCACTTGAGTCAACAAGTTAACGAGAGGGACACGCGCTGGCTTTTGAAGGCTCATGCCCCTCGGTCCATTGACTGAAAGGGTGCACATGGTACTGTACCGTCGTACTGCATGACCTGGATCAGCAGAGTGCATCCGACAAACGAATTAACTTCGTTGGCTGAGCCGTGGGTTGCAACGTTAGCGTTAGCGAGAGTTTGCTGTCGAATGATGCTGGGCGGCTGCATAGAGGTACCGTAAATGATAGGGTGGCGTCCAGAATGTCCAGGGTGGGGGAATACGGTCGTTTCTCGAGGTCATCGTGATTCGATTGGCTGAAGTCCTACCGTTATCTACAAGACTGCATACCAGAACAGCTGTGCATGGACACGACCACACGCGCAAGGACACATTCATGTCAGACCGATCAATGTTGGCGACCTCCGCAAGCGATTTGCAGTCGTTCAGCTCCGCTAGCCCATATTTCGCCAAGAGTGTTTGCATGAAGCTAGTAGATGTGGCGCATTCTTGACAAAGCTAAGGTTGCCCTTGGAAGTCATTAAGATTTGTCCAAGAGCTGCCACGCCCTATTAGCATAGGCTTATCGCAGCGCCTGCTGCGCCTCGCCGAGATGCACGTCTGTATAACATCTTTAGGTCGATTCTTATACATGGGCTGTGTGCACTCGCGTTGATGTTGCCCACCCAGCATTTTCGAAGGACAGCAAAGCCCTGCCTCGGCTAAAGACCAACCTTCGCCGCACGAAAAGGTCGATACCTTACTATTGCATTATAGCGTATCTGGCCGCTACAGGGCCAGAATCCTTCGCTCGGTCAGCAGGGCGCGCTCGTTTCAATCGTTGCCGAAGGCCGAATCGCCAATGCTACAGCTGAACTTGTGGTGGGCTGTCCTGTCGGAGTTCGATTTAGCCTGCGGCTGCTCTCGGCTTTGTACGAAAACAGATGCCAGACTTGCAAATTACCTTTTGCATTTCAAAATATCATGTAATGAACATGTCGAAAGGGCGTGTATCGCATCTTGTTTGTCAAGGTTTCCCCATCGAACCCCATGGGGAGGTCAAAGGTGTGGAGAGGCGAACCGCTGGCATAGCTTTTGATATTTTGCAGGGACTACCTTCTACCTTATCAAGGCAGTCCGTGGAGACATTTGCTCCACAAGGATTGGTGCTAGAATCGGTCT
This sequence comes from Melanodothis sp. VS III C KN 2, assembly GCA_019775565.1. NCBI lineage: Eukaryota > Fungi > Ascomycota > Dothideomycetes > Cladosporiales > Cladosporiaceae > Melanodothis > Melanodothis sp. VS III C KN 2. The sequence goes on from JACWFM010000002.1 coordinate 62,326, forward strand.
GACCGTCATGTGTTGTGAGGCCCCACAGCGACGAGACTGTGCGCTGAGTTAGCCGTATCCTTGGTGTCGTACGTTCTGCGCGGAGTCTGCGACCACAGCCGAAGATCTGCAGTTATTGTCCCACCTCTCATCACGCAGCACTCTGAGCGGGAGCCCAACATCTTCATCGTTCATCTTGAAGAGCTTTTCAGAAAATAATGAGAGACCACTGTGCTGACCAAGTGACGCGGTAGGCATGAACCAAAACATCAAGCATGACCTCCCGATGACTTTGGCAACCGCGTGGATGTAAGACTTCATGGTCGTCGTTCTTTAGTTGTCCCAAAACGAGGTCTCTTCGCTGTGTCTCGTTGTCAAGCCGTCAGCACTCTCGGTGTGCAAGAGAGGAAGGTGCGATGGTGCAGAACAAGCTTATTTGAACCTAACACCCTAGTAGTGGGCAAGTCCTGAGCGAGCGTGCTTCGGTCAAAAGACTGCCCGTCATCTACCACGGATTTGGAGGCATCTATACTGAACAAAGATTTCCATTTCCAAAACAAAGTCAGTCGACTACTTCGTCACCTACGTCTCTCACGGATGCAAGCAGAGTTAAACTGCCGGCCATCTGGCGACGGAGCTGAGCTTGCTAGAGCCGCTCGGAACAAGACTGACAGTGTGTAGTGGATTCTCTTGGAGCTGGATGAGTCTGCAAAGCCAAGTATCGTCTCATAAATGGAAGTATTGGTCTTCCTGGTCTTCCCGGTCTTCCCTACACCTGCATCACAGCATAGGGAGCATGCTAGCCACCAAAAGACGTACTTCTCCCGAGATCGCATCCTTCGACCTGCTGGGCGATACCAAGATTCTTCCACAGCATCTCTTCTTACAGGAACTGAGCGATCAAGCCTCCACCTCTCAAGACGGAAGCCCGATACAATCATGCGTTAGCTCGTGCACACAACGTACTGTGCATGCACGCAGTGCAGGTTATGAGCCGTGACCCCAATTGAGGACAGATGCCGGGACCGACTAATACCTCACCCAGAGGTACCGAGTTGATGGGTGCAGATGGCGCGTTTCGAAGCGCAGTCTGGTAGGACACCCTGTGAATAAAGTTGGAGGTCTCTTCTGTGATTGATGGGAGGGCGGAAGGATGGAGATCGGGAAGGGCGTGGCGGCCCAAGTGTGGATCCGCGCCATGGTTAGAGCAGCCCGACAAGGCTGATCAGAATACTAAGAAACACCACGCATATTCCCTCTAATGCCGTCTCAGCACTTCATAGCCACAGTGTGATTGCGGCCTGATACCACCACGCCTCACATACTCAATATCATTCAATCTCTTCCTTCCCAACAGCAACCAGGGGAGCCTTGTTACCACGCCCCGCCAACTGCGCGCTATCTGCCAGGAAAGCCCGTGAGCTGTGACGTATGCGCACATGAGCATCGTCCCTCCCAGCCACTACCACCACGACTCTTCCTGCACGCTGCACGCTGCACGCTGCACGCACCACGACGACATTGCCATTTCGCACGTCGGCTCCTCTGATATCATTTGCCGCAGCCTGCTGTGCGCCCCGTCAACATCGACGCCTGTCTCTTGTCTTCCCGTCTCAGTGAATACTGTCCTCCGCCCTCACCCCGCACCTGACCTGACCAACTCCAATTCGCTCGTACAGCGACGACCAGCGACCAGCTGCCATGTCTCGCTTCAACGGTGGCTACCGGCAGTCGGCCGACGACCTGGCCTACGGCGACTATCCTCCACCCCAGGCTCCCCAGCGATGGGACAGAGACCGCTTTGACAACTTCGCCCGTGGCCCACCCGAGCCTCCAAGAGGCCGCTTCGTCGAGGAGGACTACCGCTATACCGAGCGGGGACCTCCTCCTGGAGTTGTGGTGCAAGACCGCCCATATAGCCGTGGACCCCCGCCACGCCAGGTCGACGAGCGCGAGCGTATTTTCCAGGACACTTTCGTCGAGCGTGGGCCGCGACGCAGGACAGACAAGGAGCTCTTTGGTGAAGTCGACCCGCGTGAACTTGCGCAGATGGCTCTTGCGCCCTACAAGCCGCGCGAGCCTGAATATGATCCGTATGCCGCTCCGCCCCGACCTGGCCTGCTCAGGCGCCAGAGCAGCTTAAACACCTTCGACCGTCGCCCAGCCGGGCCTCGTTACGACAGAGAAGAGTACCGCATGGCGCCTAACGTCCCGATTCCGTTGCCGATCAGGCGCTCAGACCATATCCATGAAGACCATCATTACCTTGACCACCATCACCCAGACGAGAACTACCGCGAGGTGGAGATCAAGCGTGAGCGATCAGTGCATCGCCGTAGCGGCCGCGCTAAGAGCCACAAGAGCTCCAAGGCACCTTCTACCAAAGCGCCATCAACTGTCAGGTCCTCAAGCTCGTCTAGTAGCAGCAGTTCTAGCTATGAAGAATCGACAGTCTCCGCTTCGCCGCCGCCGCGGATTGGCAAGAAGGGCAAAACCCGTATGCCCAAGCGCCTGGTGCATAGGGATGCCCTGCACGACTTGGCATACCCATACGACGAGGAGGAAGATTTCTTCATGCTTCGCATCGCCCTGGAGAAAGACCAGATCGATGAGGTTATCAAGATCAGTGAGATGTACAAAGCAGGAGGTTCGTGTCATGACTGCCTGTGTGCTGAGTCTGTCGCTAACAATGAAATAGACAAGAAGACCGTCTACCGCTACGAAGAGAAACTCGAAGAAGCACCAGCTCCGCCTCCGGAGATGGGACACGAAGAGCTCATTCGCAAGGAGTATATCAACCCACCTTCAGATTTCGCTCCGTCGACGATCAAGTCGCACCACACTCATCACACGCATCACACTCATCACTCTCGCCACTCATCACACCATTCCAAATCCCGCCGTGCGCCGTCGCCCAGCATCGCGCCATCTGCAAGCCGCCACTTGTCGCCTCCACGCAGTGAGCGCAGCCACCGCACCCGCGGTCGTAGCGCATCAGAAGCGATATTCTCAGAGCGAAAGACAGTGGTCGAAGAACAGATACCAGCCCCGCCGGCACCACCACAAGCGCCAGAGTTCTTCGAGGAGCACAAGACGATCATTGAGGAGCGTGTGCCTGCGCCATCACACGCTGGCACACTCGTAGTTCAAGATCGCGAATATCGCAGCCAGCGCGATATTGAGGCCGAAATTCGCGCTCTTGAGAGCGAGCGCCGTGCTCTGCGCCTGGAGCGCGAAGACCAGGATAGGATGGCACTACGTCTGCGCGGCAGGAGTGAGGAGGAATACCAACTTGTCGAGTACCGTGATCGTCGCGACAGGGAGATTATTCCCATTGTGGAGAGGAACCCTAGCCCTCCGAGGAACGTCATCCGCGTTGAAAAGGACCGAAAAGGTAGGATGGCCTTGGTTCGGTCTGCTCATTGATTCTACCTCTGTCCGGTGGGTAAAGCCATGTCGGATTCCTAATTTTTGCTTGAACGATACAACAGGACGTTCACTGATCAGAATTTTTTGAATAGCTCGCCAGAGAGAGAAGCAGGCGAAGAAAATCGCGATCGCAATGGCCACGCTTACCTAGCGGTTTGCTGTGGACTCAGAATTCTACCTGGGTCAAGTCAGTTTGAACGCTATTTCCAGATAGGAAACGATGTTACGACCACAACGAGTCGGACATGTATGGCCATCCACTGAGCTGGCTCGGTGGTATGCCATAATTGCATAGAGTTGCTGCAGAGCGGCTCGGATTCGAGGTATCAAGAGGACTTTCATGTCATTTGTTTGATATAGACGGCCAAGCAAGCAATCGCAGAGATGAAGATTCCCTACGGCCTTGACGAATGATAACGGTATAGCTAGATGTTTGCAAGTATGTTTGGCGTTGGCTGCTCTCAGTTTCGCATCCCGTTTCTTGTTTCAGATCACTGCTTGATCTTTCTGATTGCTACTGACGTTCTCTCCTCTCGGATGGATGGTAGGCTTCGTCAAGTACACAACATTAGGACGAATGCGCGCTCGACCCATTTGCATCACCATATTGCTTGGTGAGAAATTAACTACTGCGATTGTTGTATGCATCAAAAGGCACGTCACATGATACTGACCATCTTGTCGCCATATGCGCTCTCCAACGCAGCTGCCTGCAGACACCACCCAAACTGATTACAATAAGACATCGAGAGACGCTCGTGTCGTGGCTGACGAGCTTCAGGTAAGACGTCAAAAATCTCTCGTCCTTGGTCTCAGCGTGGAGGACAACGCTTTGACATGAAGCGAACATTGAGGACAATGGACGAGCTATTGACTTTGAGAACGATTTTTAAGCGACCGCAACATGTCTCTACAGTTTCGTGCACATTCCAATTCATTCTCGTTACTTATAAGTGCTAATGTCTTTGACTTCAAGACCGTTTTTGCGCTTGTCTTTCCGCAGAGAGATTTATACATACCACCTCGTTCACTCACGATCTTCGACCATATGGCCGATTCAACTCAAGGTGCTAACGAAACTCTTGCTCACGAGCAGAAGTTTGACAACAATCCAGGCAACGGTACTGCTACTGAAGATCATCGTGCCAGCGGTGATACCGGTCGTGCTGTTCACATCGCAGCTGCTCACGTCCATCGAGACGCTGCTCCCACCCGACGCCAGACTGCTTACCCTACCATGGCAGTTCCCGTTGCAGCTCTCAGCTCTTATAATGTCAACAACACTGGCCATGCCACCGGGAGAACCGACGCCTGGGCCGACGAGCAGTTGATGTTCCCGATGCCCGACCATCCCTCCCGGGCCCGAACACCGCCCCAATCAATCTGGAGTGGGATTGAGAGGGGGAGCGAGAGTGAATCGCGCACAGAACAGCTCGAGCGACCGAACTACCACCTGCCCGCCACGCCTGAAATGAGAGAAGCCTGGAATCAGCAGCCCCGGCGAGAGCACCGCCACCACGCCGGGCTCCCTCCCATCCTAGCGGGACAAACAGCAGAACAATCCCGAGAGACGACTCTTCCTTCGACCAGAGCACTGACCGATTTCTTCGATGCGCAAAGGCAGCAGCGCACACTTCCTTCTGGTCACCTGAGAGAGACGCCAAATACTTGGGTTGCTGAGCGCGATTTGTCGTACGAGCATCGTAGGGCGCGCGTGGAGTCTCTGAGCTTTGAGTATGATATTCATGAGATCGATCACATACTGCGTAGGGCCCAGTACAATATCCAGAGGTATCTGGACGAGTGCAGCAAGCGTCAGAGGCAATGAGCAGCGTTTCGGACTTCTTCCCCGGCCACGAAACCCTACATGGGTTGGGAGACTTTAGCAGCAGCACGTCGAAAGCCAGCTTCCGGTGAGATGTCGACCAATTCTCGATGGCATGCACGTTGCAATCAACCACGAACGTCGAGTGACAGTGCTTCCAGCGTCTGAGATTAATCTAGCCGCTGGTGTATAGAGTATCCGTTGGCACATCTTCTCCGACGATACAGCCACACATGGCTCGGGAGACTTTGGTAGCAGCACGTCGAAAGCCAGCCTCCGCTAAGACGTCAACCAGCAGCTCTCGATGGCATGCATAACCTAAGGAACCGCGAACGTCGTGTGACTTTGCTATTACTTGAGGCCCATCGAGTCGTTGTTACTTCCCATGGAGCATTACTGCGACACCACCATAGAATGAATTTAGCCGCCATGGTTACTGCAATTTCTTTTGCGGCACGTACAAGTGCCGGGTAGGAATGAAGGTGGTTTATAAGGAGCTTTGCATGGATGAAACAATTGGGTCTGTTATCGCATTAGAAATTCGTGATACGCTAAGCAGAGAGACATTAAGTAGAAGTAGAAGTAAAACAAACTCTGCACGTCCGATCACAATCTTGACAGTGCCCTTAGGTGTTCCTAGTCATGGGTTGCGTGCGACCCGCACAGACAACCCGCGACTGCGGCGGATCCCAAATGCCAAATTCCCGCACATGTTGTAGGCCGTAGGTGTTCAAACAAACGCCTCCATGCCGATCATCGCTACTTTTCCCCTGTGCGGCGCGCCCACTCACCACCTCATCATCCTCTCCGCGTGACTTCCCTCAACATTACCGCTAGAAGTCTCCGCACCATGAGGCGGGTTGGGGTAGTACCACGCAGTGACCGCGATGAGAACATACACAAAGACGCTCAGCGCGCCTTCGAGGTAATCGCTCTTCTCGTCTCTCAGGAAGTTTCCGACCACGATAATGGCGAGAATCAGCACGATGGCATCGAACATCTCGAAGTTCAGGCTCATGTCTTTGTTCAAGCCCCAGCCGACCAGGACGACAAGAGGGGTATTGAGCAGAGCAGTCTGGATGGAGGCACCCAGGACGTGAGATAGGGCGAAATTCATTTGGTTATCGTATGCCTCGTCCATAGCGGTGATGTGCTCGGAGAATTTCTCGACGACCGGCACCAGGATCAGTCCCATAAAGCTGTCACTGATTCCTCGGTTATCCACGATCCACTGGAATATGTTAGAGGTCTGTCTCTTGGGGCCAAATGGGGGGACGAGACTTACTTCGATCTGCTGTACCAGGAAAACGGCCATGAAGGACACAAAAGTGACGCCAATGACCACTCCAACGACAGCCTCGGTGAACGTGAGCTTCGCCTTAAGAAGATCTTTGTGCCTATCAACATCATTCTTCTCGTCGGCCTCCAGGATATCCTCGTACAAGCCATGGTGAGATCGTATCTGGAACCACAAGTATACGCAGAAGGCTATCAGAAGCACAATAGCCGTGATACGAGAGATGTGTAGTGCTCGGTCTTCGAGCATTTGTGTCTCGTAGTTGGAGGCGAGCGAGTTGTAGAAGATGGAGGGAATGACAAGTCCCATTCCAGCGACCAGCATAAGGTTGCTGCCGACTTCGCTAATGGCCTCGTGGAATGTCTGGTTGGGGTGGAAAATTCCGCCAATAAAGAAGCACAAGCCCAAGCAGAGCAGCAGATTGGCGAGAAGGGAACCAAGAATAGCAGCGCGAATGATAGTCACACCCTGCGCTCCAGGCTGCTTGATCAAGACCATGAACAAGACAATCTCGACGAGGGAGCCAAAGGTCGTTTCGAGCACTACGCCCAGCACCTTGGGTAGCTTGCGTGCTAGCTCCTGACCAGCAAAGCCAACCAAGTTAGCGGCTGGGACCATGCCAATGTACGCCGTGATGAAGATCCATAGTTCAATGGTATTGCCTGGGTGGTTGTAGTGGAAGTGCAGAACCATAGCAGCGATCGTGAAGGGCCACAGGATGTTGGTCAACATGCTAGCCTTGCATGAAGACTTTGCGCAGATGGTGATGAACTTGAGAGGGTTAAACCAGCTGCGGCCACTCTCGCCGTCATGCTCGATGTATCTGGTCGTCTTTGGGTCGCGCTGACGAGCGGCTTCCACGTCTCGTGCACGTTTCTCTTGGATTTCCTGTTCCTGAGCTGGGGTTGGTCCTTGTTCCTTGCGCTGGAAGACATTGACTTTGCCCTGGCGCCATGATTGCTTGCGCTGCTGAGGCTGGCCCGCTGGTGATGGTTTCGGCCGACTGGTCATTTTGTAGGACGAGAAATAGTTGTTGGAGGAGTTAAAAGCTGGACAAGCCGTGAGCCTCCTACTCAACAGGCACACGCGGGTGCAGAGAGTTATGAGATGCTTCGAGGTGGTCGTAGGGTGGCTGAGGGTGTGGTTGCACTTTGACAAAGAAGGTGTAGTGAAGCCTGCCAACAACAGGCAAGAGTGTTCGCGTCGCGGCGGCGGAGGAGGAGGAAGGCGCGCGAATTGGCTTTTGTCGCTCACCTTTCCCAATGGCACGAGAAGGAGGTTAGAAGATGGTAGTAGTGGCACGTCCAACACGTCGGAGCGAGAAGCGCAACGAACACTGAAGAGAGGAAAGGAAAGAGCGCATGGACACTACTATAGTACTATTACACGCCTGCTGTCGGACCAGTCAAGCGCCATGTGCATCATTTGAGAGTTACCTGCGATGCCCGTGAGCCTGTTTGTCTGCATGAAAACACGCCAGGTGAGTTGGCGCCACTCAAGCTCACTCGCCCAGGGGCTTGGTCTCGATCTGCGCGCGCGATGGCAGCAACTTTCTTGGAACCGCCCCGAGCTGTGGCTTGCCCTGGTGCACAAGCGAGGCGGTCAGCGAGCGAGATCAGCCATCCAAATCCCCTCAACCAGGGCAAAAAGATTTCATGCTTGATTGCACGGCCACGGCATGTCATCCAAATCTCAAACCGGGCTCCACTATCGTGGCATTGCTCTGTGGGGTGCAAGAACGATGTCCTGACTTGGTGGAGCTTGGTGAAGCCTATTATGCTTGGGCTTGCTTGACATTTGCTCTCCCGCGCCTCTCTCCTCGCATCCTTGCTGTGTCAGGAGAGAGTCTTGGCCTATGTCATGTGCAATATGTTACAGCCTCCGTACCATGCGAAATTTGTAGCGTTCGAAAGGGCAAATAAGCACAAATTTGGTGGGAGAGCGCTACAAAATTCGCACTACACGGAGGAGGGGTAGGAACGAAGGAAGATGCTCGGGTTTACTGTATGATGACTTCACGTATTCGAGGCAACGTCCGCGAAACTATTCTTACTGGCCCGATTTATATATGAAGATATCTCAGCTGCTATCAATTTCCTCGTACGGACCAAGCAGGTCACACAGCCAGGCCGTCGATAGCAAGGTCAGCCATCTCATCGTCATATCCAACTACGACTCCCAATTCCGGAATAGTGGTGCGAACAGCGCTCAAAATCTCCGCAGCATTCGACATTTCGCCCATCCAACACCTCCTCACCACTTCTCCAAGATACCTTGCCTCGAGTCTCGGCCACTTCCTGCCTCAATGGCTACGTCCGCTTAACCCCAAGCTCCCATTCCTGTCCCTCCCAGAGAAAAACATCGGTCTTCAATGTAGGGATCGCACCAACTTTGAATGGGTGATTCACATTTGTCTCTACCATCTCTCTACCATCTCTCTACCATCTCTCTACCATCTCTCTACCATCTCTCTACCATCTCTCTACCATCTCTCTACCATCTCTCAACCATCTCTCATCCATCGCTATGCCTCGCTCTACAGTCTCCCGATTTGGAATGCGATCAATCTAAACGGTGACTTGGAATTCACCGCAGTTGCCAAATCCATCGTCAAAAGCGTAGATTTGCTCCGTCTCATAAGACATGCAAGTCCCATTCTCCGTCTCAGAACTACAGTTGGACTCGTACGACGAATCGCGCAGGTTGAGATTCGCAGACCAAACATTGCCGTCTAGGTATCACGCATCACAAGTCAGCGGTGATTCTCCTTGAGCCAGTAGCTGAGGAGGCCATTCAATTCCAACGAAAATCAGAGAATCCATCTAGACTTACCGGAGACTTTGTGCTCCACCACGCCGTCGCCTCCGTTGTCCCAGAGCGTGACTTTGTAGTACTTGTCGCCATTGCACTCAAAGTCCCAGCGCGTCGCGGCGCTCACGCCGCTCTTGGTCTGGCTCATCTGGCAGTGGAAGTCGTTGTTGTCCCAGACGTCGACGGTCATAACGTCGTGGAAGAGACCCGAGCTCCACATGTACGCGTGCACGCGGATGCACGCCTGGGCGCCGGTTGCCATCAAGATGGCCGAAGCGAGACCGGACTTCATGTTGGTGGTTTGGGTTCGAGAGGTAGTTGTTTGGATGCTCTTGATGTTGATTGCGGGTTTGGAAGGTTGTTTTGGGTGCTTTTGGTCGATCGATTGGGGTCGCGGGCTGGATTCTGATGATGGAACTGGTTGTTATGAGTTCTGCGTTAATGTTGGAAAGACCGGAGGTATTATATATCATTCGTCTCAAGATTAATGCTCCGTATCCTGCTGTATCGTGGCGGATCAATTGTTAGAACCAACATTTGTGTTCGGAGGAATTCGTATTCGTCGTTCGGTACGCTCTTGGTATGATACAGCATGCTGTTGGCATGTTATGCCAAGATGCATCGCTTGCTATGATTAGAGCAGCTGAGTTGGCTCTATCGTCAGCACTTCTTCACAATTGAATCTGTACATAAGGGTAGGCAGTGTTGATGTTGTACTTGGCGCTCGGTTGCGACTTAGCCGACTACAGCTTTGTGTTGTCTTCGCCTCCTTCAAGTGACTTGGACAACTCGAAGGAAGGGTTCGGGTGGACGTTCAGCTGCCTGGCAACCTGATTTGGTTATCTACCAATCAAAGATACAGAATCAACACAACAACAAGATAAGACTTTGTGTTTCGTCAGCCGCACGACTTGGCAAGCCTGATGGCTCTCGGCGGAGGCTTTGAGGTGCGAAGAGATGATTGCCTGGAATGGCCTCTCTCAATGCTCGTATCTGCTGTGCAACTCTGACCCTTCAATACTATCGCATGGAACATCGTCAAAATCACGCTGCGCACATCCGTAACATTTCATGTGATCGCACAGCTTCGCCAATTCCTCAGGGCTTATTTGCGATGTTGTTCGCAAGTAGGATGTTGAGCAAAGAGTTCGGAGCGTTCATCGAGGTACAACAAGCTCAATAGACGAGATCGTGTGCCGGCTTCCTGACTGTACAACGCGAGCCCTATCGTTACCGCTTCCGCGACAAAGAGACCCCTTGTCAATACCAGATATACAACATGAGAACCAACGAATGTGAAAAGAGCTACAAGACGACCAGATCTCTGTCCAAGACCAATCGAAAAATATTGACTTATAGTAGCTTCTTAAATTTACAATGCGAAAAATTCCTCGACAGCAGCAGTGAACTGATCAGGATCTTGCAACGGCGCAAAGTGGCTCACGCCAGTAAGTATCCGAATTGCGCTCCCTTTCACGACGCTGTGCAGCCTCTGTGGGACACCCAGGTTGACGGCTTCCTCATGCTCTGCTCCAACGAATATGACACGGCTTCCATCGATAGTACGCAGCTGCTCGTCCGTCATCTGAGGAAGCGTAGCTTCCATAGTAGCGACTTTGCCACCAAAAGTAGCAAAGTCAGCGTCAGGCTGCAGCTGAGCATACTCTGTGCGGCAGCGAGAGACAAATTCCGAGAATATCGCTGTATCCGAAAACGTGGCGTTGGTCTCTTGAGGATTTGCGCTAGCTCCGAAAATAAATGCTTTGTTGATAGATTTTGCTTGAGAGGGGTTTATCAGGGCAGACAGAGTCGTCACAGCACCGTCAGACCAGCCGACGACGTTGTATTTGCGAATACCAGCGGCCTTCAGTTGTGCATCGATGTCCTCAGCGAAACCGTCATAAGTGAAGACATCATCTTTATTGAACGTCGAACGGCCGTGACCTCGGCGATCCAGAGCGATCACGTAATGCTTGCGGTCGACGAGACGCGAAATGACCGATCCGAAGTACGCAGAATATCCTAGACCGCCGTGATCGAGAACGATCGGGATACCGCCGACTTGCTTGTTGTATTCTTGCATCCAGAGCTGGACTCCATTGATTGGGGTCGTCGTCAAGTTGATGGGAGATGGCAAAGCTGGTGTTGGTGGTAGGGTTTGCCAAAGAGGAAGTTTCTGCCTCAAGATGAGTCCGTGAGCGAGCGCTCCGAGGGAGAGTAGATTTATGAGCAGCATCTAGTATTGAACAGAGTTGTTGGCTGCTCTAGCTGTCCGATTGGAACTAGGGAGGGAAGAGGACAATTTGTGAAATCAAGGATATTACAACAAGTACGTATGTGTTGAAGCAAATGAGATATGTACAAAGTGGGAGGTAGGTAGACAAGAGAAGCCAAGAGACACAGCATAGATTTGAAGCACCCATTTTATATAAACCGCGGCAAGGCGCCCAATAACAGGAAGCTTTATTCCCAATCCTCCTAGGAGCAGCCGACTGCACGTGCAGAAATCCTATTCAAATCTCCCTGGAAAGACTTCGAAATTAGACAAGGAAGACACATCTCGGAAAATGCACTGTTCAGCATGTGCATCATTACCTTTGAGGAAAGTATCGTAGAGCGCGGTTCAAATTGAAGCCCGGAACGATTCGAGAAGGTTTACATCTAATACATCAAGATTTGACGTTGCCCTAATTAATCATACATACTTCTGTGCCCCAGTCTCGAGCGATGAGGACTGACAAGCGAAGATCCAATCGAGCTTAGATGAGTAACGCGAAAGCGCTGTCTCACGTAGATTCCACGAAGGGCACATGATCTAAGGCACGTGACTCCTGGCACTTTTCGTACTTCATGGCTTGTGAAACGCATGTTCAAATATTCTGGGCATTATCGTACTCTATATTCATGAAACTGGGAGAAGGAAGAAGAAACAGGTGTCGCACTATATGCGCTCACCCTCCAAGATAGGCCTGGCCTCTTCTGACCTCCACCAGCTCACGCCCTCCTTGCCAGGGTACTCATACCTGTCCATGCTCTCAGGCTTCATCTCAACACTGTATCCCGCCTCGGTAGGAGTGGTGTAGTAGCCATCCTTGATGACACTGGGGTGGAAGAAGTGCTCGTGCAAGTGGTCGACGTACTCCAGCACAGACAGCTTGCCGGAGACGACGACGTAGTCGATGGTGGACAAGTGCTGGGTGTACTCGGGCAGGCCGACACCGCCGGAGTGCGGCACGATGGGCACGTTGTACTTCTTTGCGACGAGGAGGATGGCGAGGACCTCGTTCACGCCGCCCATGCGGCAGGCGTCGATCTGGCAGACGTCGATGGCGCCTTGCTGGATCAGTTGCTTGAAGATGACGCGGTTCTGGCACATCTCGCCGGTGGCAACGCCAATGCCGTAGGGCTTGAGAGCTTCGCGGATGGCCTTGTGGCCGAAGACATCGTCGGGTGAAGTGGGCTCCTCGATGAACCAAGGCTTGAACTCAGCGAGCTGCTTCATGTACTCGACGGCCTCAGGGACTGACCAGACCTGGTTGGCGTCGACCATGAGAATGTTGCCCTTGTCGTAGCCAATGACCTCTCTGGCGATTGTGAGGCGGCGGCGATCAGCTTCTACTGAAGTGCCGACCTTGAGCTTAAAGTGACGGTATCCCTTGGCAAGAGTCTCCTCCAACAGACCCTTCATCTTGTCCTCGCCGTAGCCTAACCAGCCAGCACTGGTGGTGTATGCAGGGACTGCACGGTTCTCCTCAGCCTCCTTGATTCTCTGTGCCTTGCCACCCTCCTCTTTCTTGAGCATCGCAATGGCCTCCTCGGGAGTGATAGCATCGGTAAGGTAGCGAAAGTCAATGCACTTGACGAACTCCTCAGGGCTCATCTCAGCGACAATCCTCCAGACAGGCTTCCCCAGCTGCTTTGCCCACAGATCCCAGATCGCGTTGACAACAGCACCGAGAGCCAAGTGGATGACACCCTTCTCGGGACCGATCCATCGCAGCTGAGAGTCGGACACCAGGTAACGCCAGGTCTTGCCCCAGTCAGCGACGAGATCCTCGAGCTTCTTGCCCTTGATCCTATCTGCGAGGAGTGAGATGGCCTGGCAGACGATCTCGTTGCCACGTCCGATTGTGAAGGTCATTCCGTGGCCGGAGTGCTCACTGTCAGTGTGCAGAATACAGTATGCCGAAGAGTAGTCGCCAGCAGCGTTCATGGCATCACTGCCGGTCTTGTCGAGGGAAGTCTGTAGGAAGTCAGCCTTGCCCTTTCACTCTGCCAGATTGTCCTAACTCAGCGGTTCACTTACAGGAAAGCGCACATCCCTCGTGCTAATCTCTGTGATGGTGACCATTTTCGAAGTGTTTACTTAGGAGAAAATAAAAGTTGTTTCGTTGCCTGAGAAAGTGTCAATTGGATCTGCGAGTTTCCTGGGCTGCGTCCGGATAAGCAGGAGACTATAAGTAAGTAGGGCCTGCGCGAGAAACAAGACACGGAGAATATCAACCGAGTCACAATCGGCTAACAGGTACGCTGATACACTTTGTTGCTCTACTCTCTAACTGCCACGATGCACTGTGATGGCAATCAAGCCGAGAGCGGCCTTCTGCCCCACGGAGACCCGTTGTGGGCGGGCCCACCTGCCCGACGTCTTGGAGGGGTTCGAGTAGCACGAGCCAATGGACAAGCATTTGAAGGGGGTCGGCCGACTGGCTAAAGCAGGTGTACCGATGCCCACGTGTGTGATGATCGAGTGGAGAGTTGCTATTGGCGGAGAATTGTTTATCCTTGGCTGTAAGGCTAGCAAGCCAGGAGGGTTCAGGGCTGCGGCTTATGCTGGCAGATGCCGATGGATTAAAATATGGCCATGTCCCGTTACAAGATGTGAATATTTGGACTTTGAAAGGGTAACATTGTTATCTTGCACGACTACGACATGATGGACGAAAACAGCCCTACGTTGTTGCAAGACTATTGCTTGCCAGTGCACCCTTGGCGAACGACACCCCATCGGGCCAGAAATTCGCGCAAAAGCTAGTGCACCACATGGACGACCTTCCTTACCATCTATCTGTCGGCAATTTCCAAAAGGCGTCGCGCACAGCTGTTCCGACGGAAAAGAGGTGGACAGCAAATCACGTCCGCGCGCCATAGAGCGGCCATGCCAGTTGTGCCGCTGGTTGCGGGAGCAGATGTAGTAGTGGTCGGCGCAGGAGTCTCTGTGGTTGGCGGAGAAGTCGTAGCAGATCCCACGCTGTATGGCGATTAATATGACCTCGCTAGTTGCAACAGGTTAGAGAATCGACCTGCACTGCTGAAGTGATCTCTGCATCTTTGGCACTGCTCTTGTCACTGCCGCTTGATTTGCGGGAGAGGCCCACAGTTGCGCCAATGCCGACTGCTATTGCAGCGACCACAACAACAATGGTAGCGATGATCCAGGTCCACTTTCGTCTTCTTGCTTGAGGCGACTGCGCTACATCGCCTGCAGACACAGTAGGCCCTACTTTCTCAGCATTGTGGTCGCAATAATGCGCATAAGCTACCTCCGGCGAAGAGGTCTGATAGTCTAGCGCTTGAGGGCCATTACGGGCGTCATAGTCAACAGACTGAAGACCTTCACTCGCCGGATCGTGAACCTGTGGTGCATTCCAGGCATTGTTAGGAACGGCGTGCAGGCCCTCATCCTGTCGAAAGCCCGGAGCAGTAGAGGATGCCAGGAGACCTTGCGACTAGGACGGGTCAGCGACCGTCGTCAGCGGCTGTTTGATGACTAGCACAAAGAGGAACAAGGTTGTCAGGAACACGACTACGCGCGCGCGAGGAACACATCTTTCCACCGTTTGCTGAGCTCTGCTAACCGGTGACGGCGCGCATAATAGTAACATTTGACAACCGAATTTAGTGCATTGAGGGTGCGGCTGAGATTCTTCGCGCCTGAGCTTTTGCCAGGTACTACAGGTGGCTCAACCCAACCACTGGGTTGATCTCCATCACTCGGACGATCGAAGTGTGACCTACCCAGTAGGAAATAGGGCCGACCGTACGTGCAAATGCACAAAGATGTCAAACTTTTTTCAATGAACAACCATAAGTTCGTGAGCGAAACTCCTGAGAACGTTGTCGAGCCAGATGGTATATAATGCTCACAAACGGCGAAATCACGTTCACGATGGAGGACATACAAGCAGAGGTTCACTAGTCGACGCTACAGATGACAAGTGTGGATGCCTCGCAGGATCCAGGGCGGAGCCAACGTGGTCATCAGCTTGATCGCACATATGTGACTAGGACGGCCACTGCGTTGTGCTGAGACAGCAGGAACATGAGGAAACAATGCTGGAACAGCAAGACCTCTGTCCCTTAGTCGGAAGCATTTTGTGGTGACCGCAAGCATCGAGCAGCGCAGCAAAGACACTCACGTTGCAACATGACCGTCAAGCCGGAAGACTCGCGATGATGACTGCAAACGTGAATGATCTCCACCATGAAGCATCCGTAGCCATAGTATAGGGAAAGTGTAGGAAGGGGATATTGGCAATCAAGCGTCATCTCCCGCATGACACGGGAGAATCGGCGACACCTAGGTGGGGAGAAGGCAATGTATTCGGTATTTCTACTCAACCATAGCCCACTCTCCTTGGCCAGTTCAAGCTCGCCGTAACGCGGTGCACAAAGCTGAAGATGGCGCTTAGTTGCGGCCGCCACGGGGGAGGCCATCGCCGAAGCGGCGGGGGCGCTCGACGGTCTGCTGCTGCTGGACGGCAACAACGTTGACGGGGATGCTGTCGAACTGGAGTTGTTGTCAGTATGTGTGTCGATTGTCCTTGGAGAAGCAATACATACGCCCATGGACTTGAGAAGGTCCTTGGTCTCCTGGTCGACGTCGAGCATGCCGCTCTCGCTGTTCTGGGTGAAGTCGAGAGCAGAGACCTCGGGGACGTACTGGTCCTTGCGCTCACGCTCCTCCTCCTGAAGCTTGAAGGAGATACCGCGGACGGGACCACGCTGAATGCGCTTCATCAGGTGAGTGGTGTAGCCGGCAATCTGGATTGGCTTGTTAGCCAGGTATCCGGTAGCGATCCAGGCTATGCGCGGATACATACCTTGTTGCGCAGGCGCTTGCTGGAAATGACAGCAATCTCATCGCAGATGCGCTTGTTGGTCTCGAAGTCGAGAGTGAGACGCGGGTAGTAGCGCTCAATGACGACCTTGGCCGACTTCTTGACAGTCTTAGTCCTGACGCGACCCATTTTGACAGATGTGTAGGCTGTTGGGTTAGTTGTTGAGGAGGTGGGCTGGTGGGATTGGCGTGAAGTCGGTGGTTAAGCGCTGTGTTGCTGGTATCCCGCCAAACGAAAGTTCGCTGTCGCGCCAAGCCCAGATTTCGAGAGGCACTTTTACTGTGATGGAGTGCCTAAGGCAAGAAGCTACTGATAAGATCAATCAGATTAAAAGATATCTTAATATCGGTATCCCTATGCATCTGTTGTAATCACACCTGGTCTTGTGAAAGAAGGAGTCTATCTTCGAGGCGAACATCTGCTCAACTGGTACTCATTACGCAATGTTCCAATCTGATTGCAACATGGCATCTTTTAAGCAGTTTCACAAGTATTCACGATTGTTTATAAAGATTCTTGGTCGCCCGAGGCGATTATTTGTTGCTAGTCAATTGTCATGTACATGCATCTTTGCTACCTTGAACGTACACCTTACAGCCATCAAGGCTCGACTAAACGCTTACCATCTTTGCCTGTATAACCGAAAAATCAAAGCAAACGATAACAAAACGACTTCCCTAATCATTTATATATTTCCGTTGGTGATCAGATCGGTTAAGCTGTTAGTTACAGTCTGGTCCGTGATCCGCATGACGTCGTGGGTGCAATGTTGTTGTCTGCATGTGCATATTGGCAGTCGAGCCGACTTTACTCGTTCAAACACCTACTACCATAATACAATCACCGCAAAACCTCAATCTGCGCACAGCAAACCACCACCATGCCACCCTTCCCCAGCTCCCTAATCAAATTCGGCCCCTTCACCGTGACCTCCCAGGTATCGTAGCCGCCCACTCATCCACCACCAACACCCAGCTGAGCACACCAGGTAGGTCTTCCACACCACCCCCCTCTCCTTCGCCCTCGTGAACCTCAAACCCCTACTTCCCGGCCACGTGCTCGTCTCTCCCCTCAACGTCCGCCCGCACCTCTCCGACCTCACGCCCGCCGAAATCGCCGACCTCTTCCAAACGGTAACGCGCGTGCAGCGCACTCTCAAGCGCGTTTACCGCGCGGACGCGTTCAATGTAGCGGTGCAGGACGGCGAAGCGGCGGGACAGAGCGTGCCGCATGTGCATGTGCATATTATTCCGAGGACAAAGGGGGATGCTGGCGGGGATGATAAGGTGCATGAGTGGTTGGAGGGGGAGGAGGGGAATGTGGGGAGGCATCAGAAGGAGGGTTTGAAGGGGGAGAGGAAGGCTGCTGAGTGGGCGAAGGATGAGGATAGGAAGCCGAGAGGGAAGGAGGAGATGGAGGCTGAGGCGAAGTGGTTGAGAGAGGAGATGGAGAAGGATGCGAAGGAGGAGGGTAAGATTTGATGTGCATGAGATCTGTTGCTGCGTGCGCCTGTAGACCCTAGACAATGTTGCTGCAATGCCAGTCTATCTGTCATCTTTTGTTTGCGTCGGAATTGCTGCGTTTGCGTGGTCACTGCCAGGTGCGCTCAAGCTACCCAACACAGGCCCGTGAATCATGTCAGGCCAAAGAAAGTAATCGTTGAAGTATTGAATGTATACAATTCGAAACTCAATGCTCTGGTGCATACTAGAAAGCTTCAGCGGAGCGCAATAAGCCTATACACCAAGTGCGCCGCTCGCTGCCTCCCAAGTCTCACTATCTTTCCCCGTTCCCACTGTTGACCCAGTCAAAATTAAA
Source organism: Melanodothis sp. VS III C KN 2 (assembly GCA_019775565.1). Classification (NCBI taxonomy): domain Eukaryota; kingdom Fungi; phylum Ascomycota; class Dothideomycetes; order Cladosporiales; family Cladosporiaceae; genus Melanodothis; species Melanodothis sp. VS III C KN 2. The sequence continues at coordinate 80,606 of JACWFM010000002.1, forward strand.
ACGCCGTAAACCGTGCAAAGTTCATGTCATGCCGTGATCGAAAAGAAAGGTTGTGCTTCAGTTTGCGAGGATCGTCTTGACCATGTCTGTTGCAAATTATAGTCAGCATTTGTTGGTCTCGACTCGTCAAGAACAGCCTCTCCCAGCGACTTACCCATGTAGTTCAGCTCACCAGAGCTGGTGTCCACAGCCTTGAGCAGCTCATCGACCTCGTCATCGCTCATCTTCTCGCCGAGGTTTGTAAGGATGTAGCGGAACTGGCCCACGCCAATAAATCCTGTGAGCTCTTTGTCGAATACTTGGAAGCCGCGGCAGTACTCTTCAGGCTCGCCGGGGTCGCGGAATCCACCAGGGCGGTTGAGCACGCGCTGGAAGTTGTCAAAGTCGACTGTCGCATCGCCGAGTCAGCATTTCTGAGTCTTGTCGCATACGCTCAAATCGTGCAGGTTGTTCTTACAGTCGCCGCCCATCTGGCTCTCGAGGTCCTTGATCTCTGCGAGGGTCGGGTTCTGGCCGCATGCTCTGAGGAGGTCACCCAGGTCGGGGAGTGCGACACGGCCGTTGCCGCGCTTGTCGAAGAGGGAGAAGGCCTCCTTGAAGTTGGTGCTTTGCGCCTGTTGGTCGGACATGCTTGATTAGCGTCTGGACTGGATGCGACTTGTCTGCGACTTCTGTGTGTGTTTTGCGGGCGTTTGTGATTGTGCGATAGCGAGTATCAAGGGTGAAGAGGAAGGCGGTTGAGAAGGGGTGTTGATGTTGACAAGCGCGGGCGATTTGGCTTTGGCCGGTACCGTCGGTCTTGAGGTTGCACAGTGGAGAGGGCCCGCTGCAGGGTCTCGTTGAAGCGGTGTTTACGTACCATTGTACTGCAGTTTTCTTGGTATGGGGTGTTTGTTTCGAAGAGGCGCGGTGAATGCTGGTTTCGATGTGGAGTCTGGTGGTAGATGTGGACTGGCGGCGTGTTGTTACTCCTTAAGGTAGCCAGGGAAATTGTGAGGAGTATCAGACTGGCGGGCGCTGCGGGCGTCAATGTGTTCGCATGGCTCGTCAAGCGGCCTGCACAGCGGGATCGTTGCCCTCGTAACGCCCGAACAACCCTAAACGCCTCTTGAAGATGCCACTCTTACTTGTATGGCGAAGTGAATGAATGTTCGCTTTCCATACCTAGAATGGACGGTTCACATATGTCTTTCATTCGAGTTCATAAACAGTACAGTCGCTCCAACGCGACGACATCCACTCCTGTCGGAAGCAAACATCACTTCCGCCTCGCCATAATCAGAGCAGAACCCCACTCGATCTTCACCAAGTTCTCCTCATGGCGGAACCACTCGTCCTCCTTCGCAATGCGATCGAACATCTCATCCATAATGTCGCCCTGTCCCCCTTTGGACCGTGCAATCTGATCAGGGTGCTTCTCCTGCCACCCGTGATAGCTGCTCCACGTTCGAACATACTCCTTCACAGCACCCACGTTGATCTCAGTCTCAATGAACAAAGTCCCCTCCCCAGTATGTGCGCCTTTAGTACCAGGCTCATACTCGATGCGTTGCTCGTCCTCCCAATCTTCTTTTGGAGGCTGGATGATTCGTAGCTTATCCTGAACATAAGACCGCCCGGGTTGGGGCCAATACGAACCCAGCAGTTCCGGGTTAGTGTTGTAAGCGTAGTCCTGCATAATCTCAGTCGCTTTGGGAAAGTCAACGAAGACATGATCCTTGTAGCCCCAGTACGCCAGAGTGCCTCCTTTCCGAACCAAGCGCCTCATCTCAGGCCATAGCTTAGCATAGTCGAACCAGTGAGCTGCTTGGCCGGCAACGACCAAGTCTAGCGATCCATCTTCAAGGAAGTGCGAACCAGCTTCAGCGCTACCCTCTCGGAACTCAAGACCTGGGTATTGTGATGATGAAGATCCCTCACGGGCTTTCTTGATCATGACAGCGCTGGGATCAGTGCCTATGGTCTTGTCAAAGTGCTTGCTCAGTTCCCGTGCCACGATTCCAGTCCCGCAGCCTAGATCCAGACATTGCTTCTTCGCTCCCCGGTGGAAGCCAAGGACTACATTGTATAAGCTTGCCGGGTAAGACGGTCTGAAGGCTGCATACGATGCAGCATTGAAGGTTGATTTGCTGGTTCGAGTGATCAGACTTGGATTCGTGAACAATATCGAGCAATGGGAGAGCGAACTCACGCAAAAGTGGCCATATCCCTTGTGTTGCCGCTCTTGATCTACACTTCAATATGTCTTTGCTCGATATGAGCACCACTTAATGTACCTGTAGTCACTCAAAGACCGACATCGCATGCGCAACCATATACAAGACTCGCGGCCAGCACCCTCGGAGAGCCACCGAGCTGTGCTCACAGCACGAGCTCGAAGGCGAAACCTCAAGGCTGCCTCGGCACGAGTGCTGACATCATACCCAACCTTCACAGGATCACCATCCAAGTCGCGTATCCGATCCCTAGGTCCAGCACTTCCACAAAACCACCTGCAGCTTCTCCTCCACGCAATGCCAACAACCGATCCGACCATGCAAACCGCCGCCCGCACCTTCTTCTCCTCGCCCCGGATAGCCGTGGCCGGCGCCTCCTCCAACCCTTCCAAATTCGGCCACCAGATCTTCGCCTGGTACCTCTCGCACAAAATCACGCCAATCGCCGTGAACCCTTCCAATTCTTCCATAAATGTCCGTGGGCAGGACTTCGACACCATCGCGTCGGTGTCGCAATTGCAGGAGCCGGGCAAGACGAGCTTGAGCATTATTACGCCGCCGCCGGTGACGAAGCAGGTGTTGAAAGAGGCAAGGGATGCGGGTGTTAAGGCGGTTTGGTTGCAGCCAGGGAGTTTTGGCGCGGATGAGCTGGCGTATGCTGAGAAGGAGTTTCCTGGTGCTGCGGTCGGTGGGTTTGGAGATGGGACACGGGGTGGAGAGGGGTGGTGTGTGCTGGTTGATGGAGAGAAGGCGTTGAGGGACAGCAAGAAGGAGAAGCTGTGAGCTGTCATGAGAGGTCTTGTACAACAGTGTCCGAGCTGGTGCGCTTGTAGGATGTGTCGAGACTTGGAACGCCCCGAGCATGTCCAAGCTACATGTGGTTGGCTTGCGATAACATGACACGAAGCTTAAGTCGTGTATGAAACTTACGACGCGTACCTTGGCTAGTATTTTGAGCCATGAAGCGAGGCAACCATCGCCGATGACAAGCATGCAAGCATAGAGCATGTTCATCATGGCATCGTCCGAAGCACGACCGACGGACAAGTCAGGCTGGGAAGTGGAAGAAGGCACATGTAGTGAGATTGAGAAGAACAGAATCATTGTCATTTCATGCAAACAAGTACGAACAACCAAAAGTGAAACCAAGCAAAATGGAGCGTAAACCCCTTGCTGGCAGAGGCTATCACCTCAAGTCTCAAGAGAAGAGAAGAAGTAAGCATCAACGGTACTGTCAGGGCACAAAGCCGATCGAACCACCAAGATTCATCATAGGAAGAGCAAGGAAAATGACAAAAGAGACGACGTTGTTGGGCCACCACAAAAGGCAAGTTGGTTGGCATGAGGTGAAGATTTCGAAAAGCTTCAAGACTGCTTGGGGTGTGTCCATCCTCGGGCCTGCAACATTTCGGTCAGTCATCGGCGAAGTTGGGGCATGAGTGCTGGGTTAAGACAACATACCTTGATGGTGATAGGGAAGCATCCCTTCGCGTCAACCAAGCTGTTGCCGGCGGTGGTGAAGTTTTGTTTCGGGCGCTGCTCTGCGGAGTAGACAATCTCGAGTTTGCTCATCATGCTCATCATGGCGTTGGAGAGGTTAAGCATATCGGCGGCATCGGGTTCTTCGTCTTCAAAGAGGCTGGGTTCCTCCGGGACCAGCGTTGCATCGTTCATGGCATCTGGGATGGCGCATGCGAAGAAGTTGCCTTTAGGGTCGCTGCCCTTGAGGGTGTAGGCGAAAGGGTCTTCGTCCTCCCGCACAAGTGACCAGCCCTTCTTGGCGATGAGTTTGGCGTTGCGCTCGTTCTTGTATTCCTTCTTGTTCTTCATGGTGGTGGCGATGGGGTGAAAGACAGGTCCGGTCCAGTTCTCGGTGTCCTTGGGGTACTTGCCGTCGTAAAGGCGGAAGTAAAGTGTCTTGTTGATGGGGGCGGAACCATCAGTCTGCAGGCTGTGGTCGTAAAGGTTCCACTTGGGCTGGTTCGCGTCGCCCTTGTCGTCGGCCTGAATCGGATTGCTGAACTTCAACTGCCACATGTTGTCGCGGCTGTCTTTGTGTGACACAACATGGAGTGGAACTGCAGCCTCAACTGAGTCGTCGCCATCTGGGTAGGCGAAAAGCTTGAAGCTAGAGTGGTGCTTGCGAGTGTCGTTGATCACTCTGTCAGAGTCCCAGTTGCGGTCGTAGTCCTTGGGGCAGACGGTGCATGCGGAGTGGTGCTCTCCAGTGCTGGTGGACTCTGTATGGTGGGGTGCGTATAGCGTGATGGTTGATGTGGCGGAGATGCTGGACAATTTGCCACCAAATGCAGACCCGGCCAGAGCCAAGGCAGCGTTGATGAATTGGGTGTGCATGGTTGCGGGAGATAGCGTTGTTGGGTCTGGGTTGCTTGCCGATGGATGGGGAACTGTATGGGCAGATGAACGGTGATAAGTCAATGCAATGTGGGAATGCAGTTTGGGATGGTGGATGTTGTGGAGAGGAGGGAAGAGGAAGAAAGAGAGAGAGAGAGAGAGAAAGAAAGGAAACATGGTACAGACGCAGGCTGGTACTGTCAGCAAGAGGCAGTTGCGCAATGGCTGCCAGGCAACGACAAGGGCGAGGTCATGGCAAGAGCTTGCGGCATGGTCGAGGAAAGTCCCGACATGGGAGATCGTGGGACGTAGTAGGTCGCAATGGATGCCGACGTCAATCAAGCCGATCGTATCTTGCCATAGAAGGCGAAAGAGACAGAGGAGCTTGTCCCAAGTTGCTCGCCTGCAAGTCAGTCGGATCGTGAAGGGGCCATGTTGGCCATGCCACCGTCCTGTCGCTTGGGAAGTGTGCGAATTAAATCGGGCAAGAGCAAGGACGTTGTAGGGAAGGGCTAGGCAGAAAGCTTATGTAAGAAGTCGCTGAAAAGAGAAGGTGTAGAAGCAACGGCGATGTCAGTGTACACCTCACTACATTTCAAGGCTTGCACGTGCCCAGGGTAGGTAGGTAAATGAATGAGCATTCACACTATTGCGACTAACGATGCTAAAGTGAGGAGCAAATGATTTGGGAAGCATGGCGCTTGCGAATTGATCCGGGAGGCTTCCTGCTCTGACAAAATTTCGACTTCGACCCTTCAACAACATAGTACGATATCACTGTATGGCGCCGAAGCAGCGATCAGCTGAGAATAATAGATTGGGGTCAGACACGATCAAAGTAGGTTCGACCTCGTGGTGTAGTTATGACTTTTTATTGTAATTGTGACTTCCCATCCATGATAAGCATCTGACTCGCTATGCAAGTGAATCATGCAACACTCAACAGAGTCTAGTTCTAGCGCAGCTCATCGCGAATCTCAGCAATGAGATCCTTAGTGTCCTGCCTTTGAGCCGCCGGCTTGGAGCCAGCAAGATGCAGAGTACCAGAAATGCCCATCTTCATCTTTTGCCTGAAGTTGTCGCCCAGAGTGATGAGCGTGCCAAGTGCCGCCAGGGTGCGGTGCAGAGCATCCGCGTCTGCAGCGTGTGGGCTGTCGGACTCGAGCATGAAGGCAATGTCTCGCATGAGCACTTCAGCGCGAGCTTCGCGGGTCTGTGACTCGCCAGAAGGCGCTTGAGCGACGAGCTGAACAGCGTAGTTGAGATAAAGAGTGGCAAGCGCCTTTGCCTGAGCGGCAGATTCGGGGTCGGACGCAAATGGCCTGACGAGCTGCAGTGTCTCATCAAAGGTACCATCCGCGATTAGACGGCCAGACTCAGTCTTGAAGAGGTTGGCAAGCAAGCGAATGCCGTGCACCACATTGTTTGCAGACTCCTGCTTAGGAGCAACGATGCCTGCCTTGAAAAGCGTGGTAGTGATGTCTCCATCGCCAGAAGAGGTAGTTGAGACAAACGCCGGTGAAACAGCGAGTACCGCAAGGACGCCAACGGCTGGGACGCGAGCCTTCTGTGGCCATGTTGTGGCAACCTTCAGCAAAGCTTCAGTTTGTTCGGTCGTAGGCTGCGGATCATTCTTGTTTTTAAGCTGGTCAGAGAGCTTCTGTAGCGCAGTGATCTCATCAGATGTAAGGTCACCAGATGATTGCGCCTTCTCGACGATGATCTTAATAGCGTTCGCTGGGTTTCCCTCGACAACTGAGACAAAGCTACGCTGTGGTAGCTTGCGGCCTCCAGAACCTGAAGACACATCGCCTGGGCGGTATCTGCGCTCCATGCCCCATGGATCCGACGCCTGTGTGTGTTGAGCCGGAGCCGAACTCTGTCCAATGCTAGCGCCCTTGGTGTTGTCGGAGATCCAGTTCGAGACCTGCTCGTAATATGTCATGGGTAGCTTGTTTGCCTCCAGAAACTTGCGGGCAGCATCCCAAGGAGATTCGGTAAGGTTGTAGGGAAGCTTGAGAGGCGGCTTTCCTTCTTCGATATCGATATCGAAAACGTAGTCGTACTGCTTGCCGTCAAGCTCCTTCTTCGCGGAGCTTGAGCCTTCTCCAGAGACCACGGTGCCAATCTGTTGAAGCAAATTAGAATATGTCTCTTTACGATTTAGGCAACAGATAACGTACGAGATCCCATTGTCCCCTGGCACTTGACCACAAATGTGCCGTCACGCTGTTGTCGTTTTCACGAATGAACAGTTGTTGGCCATCCCGCTCACCAGTCTTCGTCTGTAACGCCTCTGTGATGGATAAAAGTCAGCTCGAGTCCGGAAAATTTGCAGCAGCATGAATAAATGCGAGGAATGATATTGAGATCACTTTATATGGGCTCGAGAGTATTGACTTACCAGGACCGGGCAGGTCCTCCTTCTTGAACGGCATGTTTTGGCTGGCGGTCTCGGCTGGAATGGCATACATTCTGATGCTCTCGTCAAAAGATTTGATGGTCTGTGAATAGAACTTAGTGTTACGTGTTTCCGCATTACTGAAAGTCAAACGTACCTCTGCATCGGCATGCCTCTCTTGGTCTCGGCTGAACACTCTGATAGTCTTGTCAGACGCACCACTGACAATGTCGCCCGTCTCCGGGCATGCCGCCACACTCCAAATGCTGATAGCCGGGTGTGTGATAGTTTGAATGCATTGTCCGTCACGGAATACGCGCACAGTCCTGTCCTCACCCGAACTTACAATGTCGCCATTGGGCAAGATCGCAATACTGTAGATGTATGCTTCGTGACCATGGAGCTCACCCATGGGCGCGCCGTCTAGCGACCAGAGACGAATGATCTCATCGTTTCCAGCCGAAGCAAAGGCTGCGCCAGACCAATGACCTTGTGGAATCTTACAGAAGCATCGAGGAACATCAGTATGGCCTTCGATGGTACGCAGTAGCTTGCCGTTGATGTCAAACATCCTGATGTTCTTATCTGCACATGCGGTGAACACGAACTTGTGGTCATAAATCAGAATTCCCCAGACAGTCATGGTGTGCCCAGTGAGCTCGGCAACCACATCACCTGCTTCGACGTCCCACACGAACACCTGACTATCCCATCCTCCAGAGATTAGTTTGCTACCATCTTCGCTGAAGGCGAGGCAGCTGATCGTGTGTGCATGTCTGGGGAGAATGCGGTACGGATCTGAGTCTGAGGTGATCCCCGGCTCCTTAACGTAGACGATGGTTTCTTTGCCACCCGCAGCGATCAGGCCGTTAGGATGTTTTTTGGAAGGCTGGGCAAAAGCGAGAGAATTGAACCAGTCAGAAGCTTGCACTGATATCGTGTCGTCGTACGAGGGTGGTTGTGGCGAAGTCAACGACCACTGCCTCACTGTGCTGTCTCTCGATGCTGAGAGGATGGTCTGCTTGGAAGGGAAAGCAACTGCGCGCACCTAGTCATATAGGTCAGCGGTGAAGCCCATGCCAGAGGGATGATACTCCAAGGATCGAGATATCGGAAAGTCACATGACAAACTCACATCTTCCTCGTGGCCACGCAATGTCGCGGAGAGTTTGAATTCGTCTGCCATGGCAAGGTAGGGTGAGCGACGGGATATACGTTGGGAAATGCTGTAGAGTTGGGGTATGGAGGTTTCGTAAGAGGGGTTTAGAGCTGGTTTGTCAAACAGCAAGCAGATGTTGCTCTCCGATGTGTTTCGTTTGGTGGTGAAGTGCAGGTGCACAACCACTTCACCACGTCACTCGCCTGCGCTTGCCCCACCGCTACCGATTGCTGCCTGAGGCTTGTAAGGCCAGTCTTTACATACCTTTACACCTCATTCACTATTTTTCGATGCGAATGACATACAAGATGAAAATAGAAGTTACGTATCAATTTCGCATGTCGTTTCGCATGGCGGTCTCGTCGCCTAGCCTTCCACAGCAGCACCCAGAAGACGCCACTCGTTCGGAGCGTCCGAATCATACGATCAAAATCGATCGAAACCCACCGCTTCTTGTCGACAGTTTGTAAAATCCGGTATACAATTGTGGCATCGTGCTACTTCCGGCCGTATGTCAATTATCTTGGCAGAAATGAATAGAGATGAGGCTGAGGTTGGTTCTTACCTTGCAGCGTGCGTCTGGCCTTATGTCCGGTCGAGATCCTGCGCAGCCTCAATCAACTCGCTAGACGTCCCATTCTGGGAAAATGCGCGACAACTGTTCTCTGAACATCTGGTTGGCAAAATACGCACGACGTCTGAAATTCACTGCATCCGTACACGCGGTGCGACATCGCCATCCTGCGAGTGAGTCCCTGCATCTACCGCGATAACAGTCGCAACGCCGCGGATTCTGACCCGTCTCCGGTGCTTCCCCGTCTGTTTCACTACGCTGCTACTTGGTCGAGATGCATACAGTGACGCGGATCTCAAATGCGTACGTCAGGGGATGTCAGTCCGCAGGAACCCAACATGGTGCCCAATCGCAAGGTCGCGACTCTGTCGAGGTGAAAGTATGAGGGCTGTGGACCATATCTCACGTCGCAGGCCAGCAACACCCCATTCCTGGCAAGTGCATCTAAAGTTTCAACAGATACCAGATGCTCTAGAATGGACATGCTCTGGGCTGGCTGAGAATCCATTTTTCAAAGATCTGACTGCATGCCACCGAACGCGAGCCGGGCGCAGGAACAAAGAGAAAGTTGACATCAAGCTCCCGGCCCATCTGCAAATCCATGCCGAAGATTGGCGCGGGAGATTGCAGCAAGGATGCGCGCCATGCGGTCCAGGTCTACGGGAGTGCTTACACAACGCCACGGGCGCCATCTGACAGGCCAATCTCACGTTGCACCGAGAACTTTGTCCTCTAACGCACACATCACTGCAACGCAGCTGTCAGCTTGCCCGTGGTACGCGGTGTCAAGAACAATGATCCTGCATTTTACCCACGGGCCGCGGGCACTGGCAAATTGGATCTTGCAGCTGGAGATGACGGGCGTCGCAGCTGGAAGCCTAAGCTCGCACGAACACACCGAAGGAGCACCAAAACTTTCCAGGCCTGACTACTGGGATATGGTGGTCAGTTTACATGCGCGCGCGTGGGATGAATCAGGCAGAGGCTGAACGCCAGAATGTCCAATCTCGTCTCAACAACATGTGCCCGAACCCTACGTCGCCTCGAAACGACGCCTTGCGCTGGTCTTGGCTACGGGTCAGGCTCGGTTTGGTCGAACGATGTGGTCTCAAAAACACAGATTTATTCTATTGGCAACGGCTTTGCTCGCGTGGCTTGGGTGGAGGTGAGTTCCGTTGGAGTTACAAAGGCCAAGATGCATGCAGGCGATGTCGTACGTATGCCCACGCTGCGGCGCTGTTACGTATGGCTCGCGCGTTGCAGATGGCAATGTCCAACCGTTCCAGGGCGTGCTCGCGAACCCTACAACAGCAGCAGCTTGGTATGTCCACGTAATTTGCTTGATCTCTTGATTGACATATTGTTGGTTTCACTTAAGACGGAGAGTCGGGCAACCGGATACCGACTTTCGGCGTGCCTTTGAACGCTGCTCCCGGCGCTTGTGTCAGTTGAAATCCCAGGACACAGCGAAGATTCGCCAGGGTTTTCCTGGGGGATCTGACCGTTCTTCTGTAGCAGAGTCAGACTACTGCTGTGTGATGATGGAATGAGGCCGCGACACAGCTGCTAGCTGCCCGATCCCCAGCATGAGCCCCGCGGTCTCGAAGGCTAACTTTGATAGCACGAGGCGTCAAAGACGCTTGCAGCCCGTCGCAGCAGCAGGCTGTGTGCGCGTGAATGGGTACGAGATGCACGTCGAATAGTAGCAACCACGGTCCAACTTTCCTCATCTCGCGCGTCCGAGGTAGCCGCCACAGCAGCAGCAACGGGTTCCCAGCACCGTGGGGTTCAGATAATTAGGTGTACACCGTTCCTGAGGCGCAGCAGACGCCGCCCAATGGCCACTACGAAAGCCTTTCCTACGGCAAAAAGGGACTTGAGTGGTGTCTCAGAGCAACCGCCTTCTTACCCCCAAAGCCACATTGTCAGCCGGATCTTCGGTGTCGTTGCTCTCGCGGGGTCTCTGTAAGTTTCGGCATGTCTCTCATCACCCCCGTGTACGTTGTTTGTCTACACTGGCGGTATAGCTTCTCCGGTGCTGTGGTAGGCCATCCGCCAGGACAGGCCGCCATATCTCGTGCATAGGTGGCCATCTTACGACCACGATGACAGGGGCGAGTGCTTGACTGCGTGCGTGTATGTGTACCTCCTAGTAGGCAGCTGCTCCTTTTCGGATTTGGTATAAGAGCAGCGACTCGTTTCCGACATTAGAGCGGAGTACTGCAATCAGCGCCAATTTCTTTTCAGAGCTTGACTCGCAGGCTTTACCGGATCTGCACCCGCGGTGCTCCCACCGATCGCTCGTATCTTGTATCTCAGCATCTCTCCCCTAGGCGCCCAATTTCGCAGCACGCTGTCCTTGCCCCTTTGTCCAGGTTGCGCTGTACTACTGTACTGCTGGCGTTCGGCTGGCCGCATGCATCGAGACTAGGTGCAAGCAGAGTTCTTCCGGAAAGTCGCAGACACCAGCTCGCCTGCTATACCAGAACGGTAGAAGCACGCGAGGCGTCGCCCAGCTCGCTTCCCCAGCGCGGTCTTTGCCCTCTAGACTCTCTTCAGCCCAGGGCGTCGGCAATCTCTCGATCGCCATCTGTGCCACCGTGCCACCACCCACTCAGCCTGCCGACAAGCATCTCGCCAGGCGGGCCGGATCCACGTGCTGTTTGCGCCTCTGAGCCTTCTAGCGCCAAGCGCACTGACGCGGCTGTTGGTCGCTCGCGGTCGGTCCCCGTCCGGTCCACGCCGTCTTCGCCCTGCTGGGTGCTGGGTTTCAAGGGCACGCTTGAACCTGCAGGCCTAGCCTGCTGTGTAGGCGTTGTTCGGGGCGCTCGGGGCCTCTCTTCGTCACGCTGTCCCAGGGCCTGCTGATCCTATATCACTTAGGCCGGCCGCCGCTGGTCGCAGAGCTTTTGTCCGTGTTGGATGCCATACCCGACATTCGCACTCCTCTGTCGACGCAAACAACTTTACCCCTACCAACAACTATATCATTTAGCCTCTTCGCATACGCATCCCTGTTGCGGCTCCTCTCTTTCCACGCCGTTACACGTGTGACGATCGCCGACCTCCGTCCATCCGGCTATTCCTACCGATCGCACCTGCACCTTCGGCTCTCCACTGCCAAAGTGCGCGCGTGAGTCCGCCGGCACAATGGCTTCCACTGCACGCAACAACCCTCATAACGAGTTGATGAGTGCTTTATCGACGTCAGTATCCCTCCGCGCTTTCCACTTGTCGATACCTAAAAGACAGCGGAAGTCATCCATTCTCCATCATGGGCCGTACTTACATGCGCAACAGACTGCACCTTGGTGGAAAGTACTCTGATTTGACCATTACCTGTAATGAACGCCAATGGTTCGTTCACAAAGTCATCCTGTGCTCTCGCAGCGGATTCTTCGACGGTGCATGCAGCAATCGTTTTCGCGAGGCTGACACTGGCGTCATCGACCTGAGCGACGATGACGAGGAAGCCATCGAGCATATGATCCACTGTAAGTCATCTCGCATACTGGCGGTGTGATCTCGACGCACGCTGCAAGCATGCTGCGCATTGTTATTTGCATCGACTGACGTTCGAACCTTGATCAGACTTCTACCACCTCGACTACCTGAACGACAAGACCGATCACGAAGCCTCGGCGGTGTTCCGTCACCGCCTTCTTTCCGATGCACGCCGTAAGCTTCCCAAGAAGGTCGACCTCAGTATGGTAATGGACCCTCTTCTCTCACAAGCTGGATACTGCGCACCCGAGGCTCCCATGAGCCCTCAAGCAGATTCAGTCATTTCTGTCAACACCGATGTATCACAACTCAAGAATAAGGTCAAGAGCCCACGAACGCCACGAACACCTCGCTCTCAGCACACATCACCATATGAGTCCGAGGCGGGCAGTGACTACGAGTCTTACGATGACGAGGAGGACGAGGTCGGTGAGGAGGAGTCTCACCTCATCACGCACACCCGTGTCTACGCACTCGCGGAAAAGTATGACATTCCATCTCTGAAAGAATTGGCTCAGAGCAAATTCGAGATGGCCATGGCATGTTACTACGACTCCAGCGAATTCGCAGATGCCATCGAAGAGGTTTACTGCTCAACCATCGACAGCGACCGTGGATTGAGGGATGTCGTCCTACAGGCTTTCCGCGCTCATCCCGCTCTCGCCACCACACAAGACGTTTACACGGTCATCAAAGACACACCTGCCCTTGCACTCGAACTCTACAAGATCGAGAGAGGACTACCAATCTGAACGAGTGGGCGAGCTCACATCATTCCCACCCGACCAGACGGGGTACAGATACCGTCCCCGTCTTATAACCAAACCATTCAGCCTGCCATCTGCCAGTCGCAAGACGGTTCGCTACAGTGAAACTGCGTTTTTGCACGCCAGAAAACCCGCCGGATGTATCTCGCGGACTCACGTCGCGAAGTCCAAAGGACATGGCGACTGGAAAACTGCGTCCTTGGGACGGACAGTTTCAAACATATTAATGGAACCACGTCTCGAGAAACCAGATAATGGGCGAGACCTGTGGGCGCAGAGCAGAGCCTGACATTGGTTTTTCCACAGTAAAAGGATCAGGGGCATCTAAAAATGCATAGAGGCGTTACAGGTACGAACGGTATGATACCCATCGCACACAGTCGCTATAGGTGCACATGGCAGTACATGTTTCAGGACTCAGGATCGAGGACGTGGGAAATTCTAGCTGCATGTACAAGATTTTGACATATTCACAATACGTGCCGATGCATATGTGTGCCTCACGCGATTTTCGCAGTTCTGCAGTCTTACGGCGTGCTCTCGCAGATGCAACCACTTGTCAACTCGGATGCATACTGCCGTACAACAGTCCTTGCAAGCGCTCACACTTTAGATACACGTCGAGACCCTACGCCACATCACACTCGTTGCGCAATCTCCTACAGACTGCAGCGACAACTAAACAGCACATAGGCAAAAGCGGCCATGCACGAGCATATGCCGCAAGCACATTAGGCGTACGTTGTGCAACCACACCTTTCGTCGTCCCGTCTCCACGACCAAGACCTAGATGCCCACCTCCGACATTCTCAAACACGACCCCGCACAACATGACCTTTCAACTCGTCAATTCTCTCCCGCAGGCACAGCAAAGGGTGTGTCAGGCAGAATGTGCTCGGTAACCACCGGCAACAGTCCAAAGATGTAAGCACTCCTCCATCCATCCTGATCGCACCTTGGCCCGTGGGACCGCTCGACATGCTCTCCTCATCCATACAGCAAGCGTATGGTACAGTACTGCGATACAGTACTCAACAAAAGCTACACGGGCGACCGTCAACCTACGAAGCCCTCTGTGATCAAGACCTGCCAGGTGATTAGGATGCTGACTGCATATGCGATTACCATAGGGCGTACCTGCTCGTGGCTGGCGCGTCTGTGTGAGAAGCAGCAGCAGCAGCAGCGCTACCCGAAAGAGGCATCGCCGCAAGTTTCAGGTTCATGCGTGCAGCGTGGGCGACATGGATGCGGCCTCGCGCGATCTGCCCACATGCCCATGTGCCTTCCTGCGGCGTGCGCTATCGTTCGGCCTGGGCTCCACGAGGCTTGCTTGGCTGTGCGAGTGGGATGGCGAGGAGTCCAGCAAGCTTAGTTACTGGCCAGCTCGTGATCGAATGGTGCGCGGAACTGAGTCCCTCTGGTGGGCTGAAGCCCTTCGTGCGATTTTACAGTATTTCCTTAGTCGCATTTGGCTCTAGTCAGATACAAAGGCCTTCGTAGACCATACGAGGTTTTCGCTGTTGGCGAGTTTGCGGACCTCACTTCTGGGGAGCCGGAAAGCCATTGATTGAGACTTTCACACTTGCTGTGTTTTGGATCGCGATCGCACCAAATCCTCGTAGCGCATCTAGATGTAATCAAGCGAAAATTCCAGCCCAATTCCTGGGCAACGGTCAATACAGCACGTGGGAGAGTGCTTGATGTCTCGCTGCGCCTACTTTCAAAACTGTGTTTTGTCCGTTGAGCGGCCAAAGCTTGACTTTCCGCCCATCGCCGAGGACACTCGCATTCTAGGCTGACGCCTTGTTATGCAAGCCTTCTCCGGGAGATTTTTACCTACTGCCTGGTCGCCAACTGCCGTCTCGGAAGAAACCTTGAGTATGCGCTCAGCCTTGTTGTAGAGACGCAAGCCACATGATTGCGACTACAGAAACTGGCACGAGCATTTCCCATATCGGGATCCTTTTATGGAAGCCAAATCTGGTCTGTGTGTAGTAGTTATTCTGGTACTGTTCAAGGTTCTCGCTACACTCCAATAATGCGCCGATATTGCCAAGCTCCTTGATGTCGCCTTTTGGCTATGGACGCCAACCAATGATTCATACACTTTGCGCGATATCATCTCCATCTCGATGCTAAGGATTGTGCGCGCGGTCTCATGCCACGGCGCTGGAGTCCTGACTGACATCGACCTTCCTGCTCGACATTTGCGTGGCATCAACATTGCGCGTGCACTGACCGATTAGCACAGAGCTACACGCAACCACACGTGAAGGTCAACAACGTCCGTGCTGCACTAACAGCAAGCTGGAGTTGGAGCCTATCCAGGCTCGTATCAACCTTGCTGCTGTGCCTGCCTGATCGTTTCGAGGTCGAGTTGATACGTCGCAACATCCAGGACTTCTCCAAACTTGAATCCAACCCTTTCCAGTCTGCCAACACACCTGAATCCCATGCTCGCGTGCAGTCGGCCGGTTGCAAGCGACTCGGCTGGCTGTCCAGGAGGCACCGACATCGCAGCCAGAAGTTGAGTCTTCGTAGTGCTTACAACCAGTCGCTGTACCAATGCTTCTAACAGTCGCCGACCAATGCCCCTGCCCTGCGCATCGGGGTGGATGTAGACCGAAGTTGCAGCTGCTGGACGGTAGCCCGCGCGATCATTCCAAGGAGAAGCATAGGCGTACCCACAGATTGGCCCTGATGCGGTGACCGTCGCCACGACGTACGGTAGATCGACTGCTGTTGACCGAGTTTGCTGTATCTGCGCAGCAGTCTGCGCGACAGAAAGGGCACTCTCGGCTAGCGTAGCGGTGGAGGTGTTGACGTAGTGAGTGTATATCTCAGAAATTGCCGGTGCATCGTCAACAGTTGCATCTCGTATCTCAATATTGCTGAGCATGTCTGTGGTACCAGGAGTCTCGTATGCCACTGTATGAGGGTTCTGCATGACGACCGACGGTTCAGACACGACAGGTGGGTTTGCCTGAGTCGAGGTAGATTGTTCCGCTTGACTATGAACTCCTTCTGACTCCTGTTGTGGATCCATCTTTCGCTGCTCCTTCAAGCGTCGATAGTAAGTAGCAGGCGAAATTCCAGCCTCAGCAAGAAGGCGCTTGCGATCCGCTTTTCCGAGCACCTTCGGCCCACCAGTCATGTCGTCGAGCATGGCACTCATATCTTTCTTGGGCCTTCCGACCGGCTTTTGCGGCCCAGGCGCTCTCGTTGGCGACTGTCTTCCTTCCTTGAGTGCTTCGTTTCTTTGCTGGATCCAGCGGTAGGCTTGTGCCTGTGCAGGACACCACTCCTCATCCTTGTGCTCCTGGACGAAAGCACGCAGCGGCTTTGTGCCGTTCGGTTTGTCCCATTCCCAGAAGAAGATTGTCCGGTGGGGCGTCAGATAGTCAACTGCTTCGGTGCGAGACCAGCCGTGGCGATTGAGTATATCCCAGATCGTACTAACGGCAGCTTTCTTGTCGTAGGTGTCGAGTAGGAACTTGCTCATCTCATCGAGATGGGCATCTGGGTGATCTTTCAGATACGTGAGGAGAGCCAACTCCTCCTCTTCAGTGAAGATTCTAGGGCGACCCTTTTTTGCTCCAGTCTGTGGCGGTCGTGGCAGTCCGAACAATTGCCAGTTCTGCCTCCATTTCCGTACCGCGCGTTCGCTCACGTTGAATTCTTTAGATATGGTTGCAACGTCATGTTCGAGCACAAAAAGGTGGTTGTGAATTTGTGCCATCACGGCATCCGGCAGTGCGGTAGGCATCACGAAGGCATCCGGAGCTCACCCGAGCTGATATTCGTGGCCTGACTGTGTTGTGACGCGTCCGCGAGAAATGGGAAGAACCGAAGACGAGACGGGGCTGATGCTTGGATTGATGGTGCGATATAATGGTATAGCTGTTGCGACCGTGTGCTTGAACGCGACAGCTCTCCACCACTCCTCTCCACAGGCAGAGGCTTGGCGAGGGAATGCAGCTGCTCTCAATCGAAACTATGCGTTGCTTTGCAGGCACCTGATATAAGAATTGTAAAGGTAGTTTAGACGAGTCGTGGTGCTGGAGCAGACAGCGCAATTCTCCCTTCTTTTGAGACGGTGTTTTCACGCTAAACGCCACGAACGCGATCTGCGCACGTGACGTCTCGGCGGAGGCGTCCGACTTCTACCTACCTTACCTTACTGGACCATCCAAATTATGCTGCTGATCGTTCTTGTTGCGCAGGACAACTATAGATGCTTGTCGAGAGGCCGTTCGGCTCCGGAAGGGTCTTCATCTCATACAGGATCAGTCAACCTTCGCGGAGTCCTACCTATTTCCTCGACTTGCACAAATCGCTCTGCACGCGACACAGTAGTCGTATACATATAAAAAAGATATATGTAGCACACAAAACGAAGGATGAATGATCTATGACATACACAGAAGCACTTGTGTCCGAAACAGAAGAAAAAAAAAGCCAAGCTAACAAGGTATTGATACACGAGATCCAGCTTTTCTTGAACCCCAGCCTGTGCCCATCCATAGAAAGATGCTTCCTTCCCTCTTCCAAACTCCAATAAAAAAAATTGCAGTGAGAAAAACAGACCTGGTATCTTATATCCAAACTCCGGGCCATATACAGTGACCGCTTCCAAAAGAACATGCTAAACCGAAATGATGTTACAGTCAAAAAAAAAAAAAGAAAGAAAGAAAGAAATCGCCTCAAAAGTGTGCTCGCTGAGAGCTGCTTGGTCGTCGCTCGACCTTGATAGGCTCACTGTCGACAGCAAGGATTGTGGTTGCGCCTTGTTGTGAGGACCCAGAGACTGGCATCTGGATCAATGTCGTGCGTAGGCGGAAAACCCCGGCCTGGCGGATCAGCAAGCCGGAGAATGTGAAGTAGCCCAATGCTACGCGGGTCGGCTGGCTTCGGGCCATGGTCTCGACATGCTCTTCGGGGATCTCATGTACTGAGTCAAACAGCTTTTGTCCGGTGAGCATGCCAGACTCAACAGGAACGCGTTCGCCGCTGCGGGTGTCTTTGACAAGTGAAGCCACAGCGAATAGCCGCGTGATGTCAATATTTGAGTCATCATTCGCAAGGTCTGCAGTAGGGAAGCGCAGGCTGGCCATGACAGATGTTTCAACCTCCATGCCCAACGGGACGACTCTGTGTGGCTGGCCAATGACGTCCAGCTCCCACTTTGGCCGCACTGAAGACTTCATGTTTGATTGTGAGTTGGATGATCGTCTGTGCCCGGACTCGGACGTTGATGGCGACTTGTGGCTTGAGGTCCTTCGTGAGCGCTTGACCTCTCGGTCATCGGCAGCGCTGTCTTTCTGGTGCCTCCTTGGCGCACCTCGCAACTGGCCGGCATCGACGACTCTAGGGCCTTGGTTGTCGTGTAGGTAGGTCCGCTGGCTGCCGTCCGTGATCATATTCATTGAAAGTGGTGGAGCTGTTTAGGTTGATATGATGAGACCTGGATAATGCTGGGTTGCGAGATACTCGTGGAGGTTGGAGTAGTGCAATGATTGGGTGCGAACTTCAAGGCTTGATCCAGTGCTTTTCTGGATAACACTTTAGCTGGTGTTTCAGGCTGCGTCAATGGCCTCGACCGCGGAGGCACGACAGAAGGTGCGGGCTCACAAGATATAACCGGTGGTTTATTTCTTGTACGATCAGATCGTGGAGAGATTGAGATGAGATTTCTGGATTGCTCGAGAGACTGGTCGATGGGATTGCGGGTTTTGGTAACCTACGAGGAGCGCCAGCAGTTGACTTAAGTATCTACAGCCTGAGTCAACTATGTCCATTTCCAGGCAGTGGAAGTCATATTGTCAGGACGTGAAGGCATACTGAATCTGGAACTAACCAGTAGCGCAACCGGGGAAACGGGATTCGCGCCACGATAGTCGAATGTTCGACCTGGTGATCTATACAAGGGTGGTGCTGGACCGCAAAAGGGAGTCAACCCCTGTCCTGCGGCAACGTACGGTGCTGATGCAGCGAAGTGCAGGAACCGCACGCGCACCAGACGAGGCGAAGTTCGATCGCCCTCGTCATGGGGCAGATTCATTGGCCATACGCAGTAGTGGATTGATTGTGGGCACGGGCAGTTGTCGCGATCGGAGTCCGGATGCGGTCCACTGCGTCGGGCTCAGCAAGATCTAGCGGGATCTCCTGGCGTTCGCTTGCGCACAGCCGAACCACTAGTTCGGGGTCGATTTATAGTGTCACCTGAGTCAAGCACAACTGGTGTATGAGCACAGTGTCCGTTGGTTGATTTGCGAGATACTGGCCCGGAGTGGTTGAGTCGGAGCATTATCCAAGGAGATCTATCACTCGTCGGACTACCACGATAACTGCAGCATGCATATCGACTTCCCTGGAGCTCGTTTCGCCAGCACAAGAGTGCAAACCCCCACGATCTCATCAAAGAAGTGGGTGGACATCATGGTCAGTGACAGGGATATAGAGACCGGCCCGTCGTGGGCCGGCCGCCAGGGCAGCCCGAAGATCTCCGCAATGATGTACCAAAGGGGCGGCACCTGGGATGGGCCCAGCAGCCCTATTCCAGATGTCGGTAATGCATGAGCAATTCTGACGAATCAGAGTGCACCAACACCCATCGCCTCAGACATCACAGGGTGACAAGGTGCTGGGGGCAGAGGCGCCACTGAGCGCCAGCTCTAACATATCCAATCTGCGTTGGTCTCAAGGATCGCATCGGGGCGTGCAGCCTGTCCCTCTACCCTGCACGATGCGATGATGTTGGCGGCCACGAATCCTCCCGTTCGGAAGGCCTGCGTGGCCGGCCGAATCGGGTTGTTGCAATGTGCGATGGGGCCCCCCTCCAATCTATCGCTTGTGCATGTACTTTGCGCGGCATCGCAGGCTCGCAGGACCTTCACGACGGGGGATTCTCATGCCATGTTCCACCCGTGGCCGGCCCGACCGCTAAACCAGCATCTCCCTTGTCGTAGCACTGCGAAACTATCAGACCTGTCACTCTGGACTGTCATTGCGCCATCGCCGCTTCACCTCCTGTCTGTGGTCTGCAGAACATCCCACGTCTTTGCCCTGCTCCCACCCGGCACAGCGGACGCGCTTGCCCTCCATCCACACATCCGATCGCGTAGCCAACGGCGTTCGCAGCTGAGTCCTTGCGTCACCGAGCGGATTGTGGGTTTCGTCTTGATCGGGGCGGCGCCTCGACTCTATTGAGATCCACAGCCTTTTTGCCCCCAAACCTCGCAGCATACTGTACCAGGGGTCGGACCCCAACTCAACAGCATAGACTCGCTGCGCTGTCACACTGCAGCTGGTCAGAGTTCTGACAGGCTTTGATCGGACACTGTGCTTTGCGTGTCTATATGCAGGTACCGAGAACGAGCATGTCAGAGGCTTTTCCGGTCCAATTTCCTGCGTCGCTCCCAAGCCGTGCTGGCCCTATGTATTTCTGCGCCATCTCCTGGACCCCGATTTTCCAGGTCCAAGTCACTGGGAGCAGGGCGGACCGGAACCGGCAAAAGCATACAATCAATACTTACAGTGCCTAGGTAAGTCATGCCAATGACACCCGCGCCCGTAGAGCTAGTATACGACATGCCACGCAGCTCCCACGCTCAGGCACATGGGAGGCCTCGGCTACATGCACACAATCAGCTCGACACGCGGGCATCTTGATCTGAGGCCGTTGGACTGGGGACTGGCAGATGAAAGGTGCAGCACCGCATGGCAGCCTGGTCTGACTGTTGCCTGCGATCTGGCAAAACGGCTACATGTACGATGGCCTGCCTGTGTTGCGTAGCAGTCGAGGCAAACGCCTTGAACGGCATGGCTTAACCCTGTAGACGCCCTCGGCGGCGCTTCCAGGTTGTAGTGCAGCGCCTTTGTCAAGGGTGGACCGTGGAGGTCATCGTGGCTATGTTTACTGATCCCGCCTCCAAGCCATACACGTACAGTGGGATGTATTGCGACACACCTTTCCGGGTCGAGAGCTGAGCCGGTGACACACGCCTGGGTCATCGCGGCTTTGGCGCGCGACCTGCGCGCGTGAAGACCTCAAAGGCAGTAAGAAGCAATTCTGTCATGTGATCTCTCGCGCTGGATGAGCTTTCCGGGCGTTCCGCCTGCCCCACGGCCAGAACAGACACGTCGAAACGATGATTTGCAGCTCCAAAGTGACGCGAAAACGGCATGTGCCAAGAAAATTACCAGGTCGCCTTCTCAAACCACATCTCGATTCCGGCTTGATCACTCCATCTAGATCGCCTTGCTCCACCCGAATGGTAATGCAGGGCAAACGGGCGATGCTGCAGATCGCTTTTGGTAGAACACGCCGTCCGTCAGGAATGCATGCCGGATGTCCGCCTTTCCACACATGATCGGGAGACACATATTCAAAAGAAGTTGAGGCGCAGGGACCGGGAGCCAAACAGACTCGGAAGCGGATCTGACTGCGCAGCATCTGTGCAGATCACTTGCTCGAGCCGAACGCGCAGAAGAAGGCAAGAATGTAGGTCCGTAACAATGTTTCAAGCATAGTAATATGTTTCCTGTATGCAACTTTAAGAACAGCATCCACTAAATAACAACGATGCGTCAAAACAAACCCTGGGGTATCAGTACGAACGCAAACCAAACTGCTCTAATCTCCTCCAGATCTCTTTCCCAAAATTATGAATTACTAACACGTCACCTTCGACCATCCATCTCATGCAAAACCCAGATATAGCCACGCCCACTTGGTTCAGAACCTACTTATGCCAGATTCCATTTTCGTCCTGGACGCCAATCTCGTAGCCGAGCAGCACTTCCGTGCCGCCGCCTTCCCAGCCCCGGTTGCCGGCACTGGAGAGCATGAAACGGCACGTCGGGTCGATGTAGATTGAAGAAATCACACCGCCGCGGTGGCCGGGGACGATGGTGAAGGGCACAGTGCGGTGGCGGGCCGAATCAGATTGTGCGACGTCATAGATGCGCAGAATGTCATTCGAGGCACTAGATGCAGTATATTGTTAGCTTACTGAAACGCGATGGGGATGATCGTCCGCAGAGCATTTGACTTACCACACGAGGTGCCGCTTGTTGGGCATGGCACGGACGGCATAGACTGGGCCACTGCCTGCTTGGAATTTGAAGTTGCGGTTCGCTTCGCTGCGCTTGCTTCCCAGGTGATGAATCGAATATTCATCGACCGAGCAATTGCGACGACCGGCGTAGATGAAATTGCCATCTGGACTCCAGCAAGCGCCTGTGCACCAAGGAGGTGTGCCGCCTTGCGGGACTATGGTGGCGATTGGTGACTGCATGCGACGATCCCAGATGCGAAGCGTGCCGTCCTGCGAGGCATCGAGGAACGTGGATTCGCTCTGTGGTGGCAAGTCTGATGCTGACCTTTCTTCTTCGTTTGTGGGCGGCGCCGTGAGTGGCTCGTCTGAATGTGGGAGCCCGTTTGTGAGGGGACTTGCAGGTTTGGATCCATCTTTAGGGGTTTGCCCATTTACTTGGGCTTCTGTCTGCTTTGGCGGTGATGTCGCTGCTCCGTCAGCGTTTAAAACCTGTGTTCCTGTCGCCTCTCCAGGAGGCTGAACTGGACCGCCGCTGCCCATGCCAGTCATCTCAGCATCTGTCTCTCCTGGAGCGTCGTCTTCTTGCATTTCACTAGTGAGTGCCCGAGTAAGTTCGTCGTCATCGTCGCCAAAGACATTGTCAGATGCTCCTCCCCCACCATTGCCTGTCTCTTCGCCGAAAAGAGATCCATGATCTTCACCAAAGAGGCTCCCAGTCGGTGAGCCCATGGCATCTTCCTCGCCATCCTTGTTGTCATAGCCGTTCAACATGTCGCCATTGGTGAAGGGCGCATCATTGTTACTTGAGAACGTTCCATTTGTCGGCTCTGGTAAGCTGTCGACGACTTCTGGAACAGGCAGATCACTCATCGGTCGCACCTCGATGGCGCTGATCTGACCGCCAGCGCCACGGAACGATCGTCTCACTTTGCCGGTGTTGAGGTCCCAGTCGTGGATGGTTTTATCCCAACTGCCGGAAAGTAGGCTTGTCTCGTCCTGAGAAAGGCTCAAGACAGAGACGGCGCTTGTGTGTTCTTTAAGTGTGGTTATCCTGGTTCCTGCTTGGTGTCTGCATGTCTGCAAGTTGATACCCCCGCTCTCCAGTCCAGACAATAGCCAAGCAGCTTGGTGTTGTACTGCCAGTGAATACACGGGTGATGTCCACTTTCCCTCATCTGCGGATGGTGGTGTTCGGACGGTCGGCTCTTCATTCTCCCAATATGTCACAAGAGATCCGGCCTTCATGACACTGTCCACGAAAGGATGCTTTTGCGCCACCGTTAGTGGAACTTTGCCGTTCACTGTGTCCATCCAATTGTACATGCGCACGTAACCGTCCGTACCGCCGCTAAAGACCCAATGCATGTCTGGTGTCACTGCCACGGCATTTATTGAAGTGCTTTGAGGAGCTGCCATTGTCGGAACTATGTCGTATGCTTGCGCTAATAGGGCTTCTGCGCGGACTGGCGGTATAAAGGGAGCTGCTATAGCACCAGCTGGCGATCTGGTTCCTCTGGGTGAAGGCGAGGTCAAAACGACCGCCGGGTTGGGCGGCCGCTCTCTACTCGAAGGCCGTTGTGATTGACCCATCCGTCGCGATGGTGAGTCTGGCTCGTCTTGATCTCCCTCATCGTCCTCATCGTTGTCGTTATCATCATTATCGTCGTCGTCGTCGTCCTCATCTCCGTTGCCATCGTCGTCTTGCTCTTGGTCCTGGTCTTGGTCCTGGTCGTCGTTCGGCTCATTCACATCCTCCATCTCCTCATCCTCATCCTCCTCCCCTGAACCAGCAGTGGGATCCATGTCGTCGTCGAAAGCTACCATGTCTGCGATATGACCGTACTAGGCAAAAGATGCGATATTTGTTATGTGTTCCGACGCAGATCTCAAGGTCCGAGGCACTGGCTGATGCGCCGGAGGTATTGACTGGCGCGCTGTCTCTCAAAAGCGGCCGGCTGGGTGCGGCGATCTATCCTCTAGTTCCTGCGCGTGATTTGCTGGTCGCTCCGCGTATGTCAGTGTAGTGAGAAGAGCGCGACGGCCGGCATGCCTTCACGCATCCAGCTTGACCTTTAAAGCATCGCCGCACCGCTGTCTCCGCAACCGCAACTCTCCCCACCTGCATGTGAGCGGGCCGCAGAGCCTCATTAGTGCAAAGCTTGGGGCCTGACTCCTTGGTGATCAGTTTCGCATGTGCTGGACGTCGTTTGCTCGAGAGAAATCACAGAGGTATATCATCATGCTCCTTCTTGACCATGTTGTTGCATCTGCCGATCTTATGGCATTTGTACGGATGGGTCACCACGAACAACTGACGTATGTAAGGCTCAAAGTCATCCCGACTACGAATATCCGAAGATGCTGCATCTGTACTACAACTGCCGAAGTATTACAGTTCCGACACACTTTGGCTCTGGACGCTCTCGTTGGAATCTCTCGGCGGCGTGCGTAGGTTCTGAAGCGTTATTGACCAAGGTCGTACCAGCGTCCTCACCTGCTTGCGTATGCGAGCAAGCCGATTTCTCAACTCCACAATCCCGAGCACACACGAGCACTGGCAGCGAGAATAGCACGATTTTGGCACTCTCGAACAAGTTATGTTGCAACCACGATGGTGTTGGCATGGTCAGTCTGCCTTGGAGAGATCTGTACGTAATTGTAGTCATACTGAGAATATTTGACTACCAAACCATGAAGTGCACAGTTCAGCATTATCAAATCCGGTTCACCGAACATACATGAGGTATACAGATGCAGATGCAGATGCTGTATCGTTTGTTCCAGCGAATCAGCGTGCGGCCACCGCAAACTAAGACGCACCTTCCCGGTGAGATGCACGATGCTCCTTCCTCTTTCCCTCCTTCCGTTTGTTTGCACGTGCCAAACAGCAACATGAAAACACGAAACGCACTGGCCTCCGCTTCCACCACCTTTTCAAACCTTTTCTCTCCGCGACATTGACATTGGCATTGACACTGGCGCCGCAGATACCACCATTGTCACGTGCCGTTCATTTCGCGAGGCGCAGTGAACTGGCAGTCATCGTCACTGACAAAGATTTGCTCTGTCTCCGCTTGTTTACACTTTCACCACTCCACCTCTTCCTCGCCTCCGGGGAGTCTCCACGCTCGCCACCCACACCATCCATGACATACGATGAACGAAGACTTGATCGAGCGCTTCAAGCGCACCAAGAATGGCCATCGCGGCAACAAAATCCAGGCGGAGATCTTACTACTCCCACAAAAACTCAATAACAGAGTTCGGCAATACTATGAGCCCGCCAAAAAGCCCTCAGAGGCAGGACCTTGGCTCAACCGCCCGGAAATCCCGACCTCAAATGAGATTATGGATATCGACGACGACTCTTCAAACTCAGAGGTCGTGGAAATCGCGCCGAACCGTGAGATCGGCGGGTGGGAGTCCCAGGGTAAGGTTTCACATCAATCGCCCGCAGCTTGAAGCACGACTGACATCGCGACAGACGCTTACCTGTCGGCTCACTATGAGCTACTTCGCGAGGATGCAGTTCGTCCGCTGCGCGAGGCTGTATGCCAGGTTCGAAGTGAGCCGGAACGAAACGAAGATTGTTTCAAGAGTACCGTCGGCATTTATCAGGATGTGAGTGAACTTTGTCGTATGAGCGCTGCCATGAAACCTCAACTGACGCATAGTTTCTGCAGGTCTACATCCGCGCCCTCACGTGCTCTACCAGAGGCATCGCTCTTCGAGTCACCTTTAGCACCTTTCGTGCACAGAAAAAGATACTATGGGAGCAGAGCAAGCGTCTCATAAGCGGCAGCCTGGTCGTCCTCACGCCAGCTGCAGACATGTTCCAAAGTGAGGCCATTGTTGCCACTGTCGCAGCGCGTCAGCTTGTTACACTCAACCAAGATCCACCAGAGATCGACCTCTTCATTGCACGCGCAGAGGACCTGGAGATTGACCCGGCAGTGAAGTTTGTCATGGTCGAAGAGCGTTCCGCTTATTTCGAAGCTAACAGACATACGCTTCTCGCCCTTCAGAAGATGGCCGAGCAGCCGTTCCCTCTCGCTGAGCATCTTGTTCGAGTCCAGCGCAATGTCTCGGCACCAGCATACGTGGACAAAAACCCTTCTATGAACATGACCAGCGTGTTCACAAACAACAAGAACGGGACCTACGAAAAGGTTGATACACTGAACGGTTGGCCAGAACAGCCACAGAGTGATCTTGACCAATCTCAAATCGCAGCTCTGCGCCGCATCCTAACCAAGAAGCTGGCAATCATTCAAGGTCCCCCTGGAACGGGCAAGACCTTTGTCTCGGTCCAGGCGCTCAGAGTGATGCTCGCCAACATGAAGGACGGGGACCCTCCGATCATCATCACCTGTCAAACCAATCACGCTCTTGATCAGCTGCTTCGCCACGTTGCAAAATTTGAAGATGATTTCATCCGGATGGGAGGCCGAAGCAAGGACAGAGACGTCATCAAAAAGCGCACTCTCTACGAAGTGCGTAACTCGGAGTCAAGTAACGCGCTGTCGGGAAGCGTGGGTCCAGGTGCGAGGAAGAAGATGAAAGATCTGGAGAAGGACATCGTTGCAATCCTCACGCCGCTCAGTTCACACGAGAAAACCTTGCTTGATCATCGCCTTCTGGAGCAATTGGGACTTCTCACTTCAAAGCAAGCTGACTCTCTTGAGGCTGGCGCATCTCAATGGGTTCAAACAACGCTCAGTAATCCCAATCAGGCCTCTCGTTCGCCTCTGAGTGTGTGGCTTGGTCGCTCTCTGGAAACTGTTCAGCGCCCTGGAGAGTCCCAAGACTTTGGCTTTGAGGTGGAAGAAGCAGATCTCGAGTACGAACAACTGATGGAGATCGAGGCCGAGAACTTCGCGAGAGAAGAGGAAGAATTCGAAGGACTGAATGGCAACATCTACACTGTCGCTGATCATTTCACTGGTCGCAAGTCGCAAGGTGTGAACATGGCGAAAATCACGGATTGTTTGAAGGAGCAGGACATGTGGAAAATATCAGAGAACATCAGAGGCGCTGTATACCGCCGCCTGCAAGACGAAGCAAAGAAATGCCTTCGTGACAAGTTGCGCGAGAAGGCCAAGGCATACGATACGCAAGCACGCCTTCGCAGCATTGGCAATTGGGAAAAAGACGAGACCATTCTTCGCAAACAGAAGATCATCGGAATGACTACCACTGGTTTCAGCAAATACCGAGCTCTCATCTCTGCGCTCCAAGCAAGAGTGGTCCTCATCGAAGAAGCAGCTGAGACTCTGGAGGCACCAGTGATCTCCACATGTGTGCCTTCTCTTAACCAGCTGATCCTCGTCGGCGATCACCAGCAATTGCGCCCGCACTGCAATGTCTCAGCTCACGAAGGAAGGCCTTACTACCTCAACATCTCCTTGTTCGAACGGATGGTCAAGAATCGAATCGATTATGACATGCTCAGGAAGCAGCGCCGCATGATCCCTGAGATCCGCCGCTTGCTCACCCCAATTTACCATGACAGGATTCAAGATCATGCCAGCGTCCTGGTCCCAGCAAATCGCCCTGGTATTCCTGGTATGGGTGGCGTCAACTCATTCTTCTTCTCGCACCAGTGGTCAGAAACACGCGACGACCAGATGTCGGCCATCAACAAAGATGAAGCGGCTATGATAGTCGGCTTCGTTGAGTACCTCGTCTACAATGGAATGGAGACAGAGGACATTACCATTCTGACATTCTACAACGGGCAGCGGAAGCAAATTCTCGGTTCACTTCGCAGGAACCCGACATTCGACGACAGATACTTCAATGTTGTCACTGTCGACTCGTACCAAGGCGAGGAAAACAAAGTCGTCATCTTGTCTCTGGTCCGCAGCAACGACAACAACCAAATCGGCTTCCTCGGTGTTGACAATCGTGTTTGCGTTGCTCTGTCCCGCGCTCAATGCGGCTTCTACTTGTTCGGAAACGGAATGCTCATGTACAAGAACAGCAGGACTTGGGAAAAGGTCCTCGAAATCATCTCTGGAAACAAGAGCAAGGCTGAGCGCCCAAAGATCCTACCGTGCCGGCTTGCTGAGAAACTGCCGGTCCGCTGCAAGCATCACAATACCCTCACCCAGATCAGTGATGCGAGCGACTGGGAGACCATCCATGGTGGCTGTACGCTGAAGTGCATGGTGAAGCTGTTATGCGGCCATGAATGTCCGCTGACTTGCCACCCCTTCAGCCACGACAACGTACGCTGCCACCACATGACCCAGGTCATTCTCAAGTGTGGACACACGTCAAACTTCTTATGCGGCGGAGACCAAACCTGCGCGATCTGCCCCAAGGCTCGATCGCCACACAAGAAAACAAACAGCCAAGCCACGCAGCGATCTTCCGGATCATCAAACTCTTGGAAGTCTTTCGCAGAAGAGGAGCCAGCACGTTACGCTGCCGCTGCGTTGTTGTCAGCTCAGAAGGTACCGAACACCTCTGCCAAGGCAGCAACCACTGAGCCATCTCGTTTGGTCGAGCTTGATGGTGGTGTTGACGACGTTGCGCGTCGTGCGGAGTATCTGACTCTCGGCGACAACAGCAGGACCAGACGTGCTCGGAAGGGCTCAAGCGGCGAGTCTGGAGGTATCAGTCTGATGGACTGAAGACATGCAAGTTCAAGTTCACGGGAGATGTTGGGGAGAGACGAGTTGCATAGCTTGAAGGGGACGAAAAATTCAGCGAGTGTTAGCTTGTGACGAGAACGAGGCGTTCATGCATGATGGATGTCAGCTTGTGGTGAGAACGAATTCTCGCGCATGAGAATACTTCCAGCCCGTTCCTGTGATCCCTACCGATAACTTCCAACTTTACAACCTCAGTGAAGAAAGAACTTGTTCAGAGTAAGCTTTCTTCAAAGCGTCTACCACGAGAGGCAAATCATCAAATATTCCTCTGAGCATCAACCACGTGTTTGCCTTTAAGCATCGATTCGGTCTTCAAAATCTTCTTCTTTGAGTTTTTATTCATTATAGATGTAGGGTGGAGGTTTTGCTAAAAGCAGCTCGCAAGTCATCATCGCCATCATGTCATCATCGCTCGCTTACGCGACACCCAGCTCCTGGTAGAAAGCCTCAGTGCTCGGCTCGCGACCCAAGAACTCCTTCAAGCTCTCCATCTCATCGCGGCTGCCGCCCTTCTCGAGCACAGTGTACCTGTACCTCCTACCCTCCTTGCCATTCATCGGGTCCTTCTTGAACACGCTATAGAACATGTCGGCGGAGTAGACCTGGCTGCTGAGGTAGCCGTAATAGCCGGCATCGTAGCCGCCGATCAAGTGGCCGAAAGTGGCCTGGCCGTGGCCCCAAGTATAGCCCTCGCCGAGAGCTTCCGGGCCGTCGATCTTGCTGATTTCCTTGCGGAGGCGGTTGTAGGTCTCGCTGGCGTCGAGGTTCTTGACTTCTTCGTGGGAAGACGCCTCGTGCACAGCCATGTCGAAGATGCCGAAGTGCAGTTGGCGGAGGTTGAACAGGGCGTCGTTGACGTGGCGGGTGTCGACAATGTTCTGAATCAGGTCGTCGGGCATGGACTCTGTGGGCCTGTCGCTTGAGCTGGAGCTTGCCTTGTATGCCTCGGCGTACTCAGGGGAAAGGTAGGACCAGTGCTTGGAGAGGCTCTTGATCTGTGAAGGCGTCCAGCACCAGTTCTCGAGCATTTGAGAAGGCGCCTCGACGAAATCGCGAACAGTGGATGTGCCGTGGAATCGCGAATAGATGGTCTTGGAGACGAGATCGTGGATACCATGGCCAAGCTCATGGAACAGAGTGACGACCTCATCGTGCTTGAGAAGCGAGGGCTTCTTTGGTGAGGGCTTGCTGAAGTTGCAAACAAGAGCAGTGGCTGGGTAGCGACGCGAGCCGTCTGCGGTGATGAAGCCTGGCTGGATGTTGAAGTTTGCCGCATGACCGTACTTGCCGTCGCGAGGGAAGAGATCAAGGTAAAGGTAGCCAACGAATCCACTGCCCTCGCCTTCGTCGTTCCAGACGGAGAACATTTGGACATCGGGATGCCACGTGATGTCCTCACTCTTGCCGCTCTCTGAGATCGCCTTGCGGTCGTCGCCCTCGATCTTCACGAACTCAAGGCCAAAGAGCTCCTCGAAGATCTTCAACATGCCCTCGATCGTTGACTGCAACGGGAAGTACTCTGCAATCAGCTTCTGGTCGAGCTGGAAGTCCTTCTCGAGCATGAGCGTGTCGTAGAAGCGGTGGTCCCAGAGGAAGTAGTTGTCCGCCTTGCCAGTCTCCGCCTTCTTCAATTCCTTGAGTTTGGCAATTTCCTTCTCGCCGCCAGGCGCAAGACGAGTCCTCAGATCTCCAAGGAAGTCGTCGACCGTCTTCGGGGTCTTTGCCATCTTATCTTCGATTCGGAATGTAGCATGGTTAGGGTATCCAAGAATACGAGCTGCCTCGTCGCGCAGGACAATAGCCTCCTTGAAAAGTGCGATGTTGTCATTGCACTTATTCTCGTTCGCGATGAACACCTTGTGCCTGGTCTCCACGTTCTTGCAGTACTTCTGTGTCGGGAAGAGGTCAGGGTACTTGAACGTGAGCCAAAGCTTGCCCTCGTTCTCAGTACCCGCCTCGCCCTTCTTCAGGTCGTTTGTGACATCCTCAGGTACACCATCCAGCTCTTTGGGAGTCAGCCAGATTCCACCCTGCTCCTCGTTCAAGTTCTTTTGAAATGTGATGCTCAGTTCAGACAGACGCTTTTTGATCGCCTTAAAACGATCTCTCTGAGGACCAGCAGGAACACCAAGACCCATCCTGATGTAGCCCTTGTGATCCTTCTCCAGCAGTCGCCTGCTCTCGGGGTCGAGCTTGTCATCGTTCTTCTGCTTCTTGTAGACGGCATCCACCAGCCCGAAGATATCCTCCCTCATCGACGCCTCGATCGAGTAGTCGTCCATCTTCTTCTCAGCCTCGGTACTGGCGTCCCTCAGCTTGGCGTCTGTTGACACAGCCTGGTAGAAGCCAATGATGTGTGATTCGAGGCTCATCTCGTTGTCGCTTCTGGCCATGGGCAACAGGACGCTGTCGAAGGTTGCCTTGTCGATCTTGTTGTCGGCGACGATCTTGTCCATCAGTGTCTTGCTGTCCTTCAGCAGACGGTCGGTGGCCTTGCTCAGAGTCTC
The DNA here is from genome assembly GCA_019775565.1 of Melanodothis sp. VS III C KN 2. Classification (NCBI taxonomy): domain Eukaryota; kingdom Fungi; phylum Ascomycota; class Dothideomycetes; order Cladosporiales; family Cladosporiaceae; genus Melanodothis; species Melanodothis sp. VS III C KN 2. The sequence goes on from JACWFM010000002.1 coordinate 111,807, forward strand.
GGGCGTATGGGTGAAGAGAGGCGGCGCCTGAGGCGGCTTCTGGAACTTGGTGCCAGCCATTGTGCTCGAAGTGAGAGGTCTGTAGCTTCCAATGGAGGAGAAACCTTTGGGTGCGAAGGTGCGCAGGCGTGGAGCGAGAAGGTGGAAGAGCGCCACGATTGCGAAGAGGGCGAGGAGAGAGAGGAGGAAGGGACGGCGGAGGAGAGAGGAGCGTAAACCCGACGGCGCCAGTCTGTGAAATGCGGGTCTCTGGAGACCGGTGATGGTGTGTTGGCAAGGTATGTAATGAGGCGGTGAAGGTGAATGCTTGGTTGATGGGTTGGAAGCAGCAAGGTGGCAGGTGGCAGCTGGTTCAGACTAACGTTTGGTGGAACATGTGATGATGGTAGCCGCAAGCGACCCTCGTCCTGAGGCTGATGCGAGATCGGATCAGCCGCAGATGTGAGATACCAGACTGTGGACTAAGCTCAATGGGAATACGGCATGATTATGTGCCTACTTAATGTATAGTATACATATGCACTACCACATACATTGCATATAGCTCATTCCCACCGGTACACCCCGCGCTCACGTGAGACCCATGGAGCTGCAATATCTGTGTTCCCCCACGATGGCAAGTATTGCTATCATTGATATTCAGCGTGTACGGGCGTAATCATACTAATGTCCAGTCATTGGCTCTTGTCTGCACAGGAGACGCTGACAAGATTGTGCTCCAGAGTAGTAGTCTCCCCATCGTCAGCCTTCCTTGGTTGTACGACCAAAGCCGTCATTTTCCCGCCGTTGACGCACCCACTGTCAAGACCAAACGAATAATCCTTCATCTGAAGGTCTCGCTTCGAATCGTGGCCATACACCAGAGTGAGTCGGTCACTCTCGGGCTTAGCTCTCTGAACCTCATTCCAGCTTTCCGCCCACCACTTTCCGTCATTGAACTCGTCAGTGGGCACGTAGCCAACCTTCTCATACTTCTTTACGGCACTCTGTTGTGCTTCTTTGAGCTCATTCTGCGATGGGTCCTCTCCAGGATACATGTCCATTAATCGTTCTTCGATTGTGTTGAGGAACTCTTCGCTCTGGGTGATCTCGACGTTGCTGTTGAACTCGATGAGTGCTCGTATGTTATACATAGCCCATGGTTCTTGTTCATCGATGCTCATGCCTGGCACCATTCCTGATAATAACATGTCAGTTGTCTCACGATCCTCTATGATCTGCTTTTGCTTGCCGGCCTCTTATGGAAAGACGATATGTGATATCGTCCCCCTATGAACAGCTCTCGAAAGGACGTTGTAACGTACTGTATGAATGTCAGTCCTTTTCGTCCATTTCATGATGCCAAGACCAAACTCACCCGCCATGAACAACAGCAACATCGCCCAACCCAGGCAGATCACCCAACCGAAGAGCCACAGGCGCAGCCGCAAGCCACATTCGCTGCTCCATACTCAACGACTCCGCGACCTCAAGTGCATCTTTCACACCAGAGCTCAAAGACTTCTTGAACTTCTTATAGGCCTTGTCGCCATCTTTGCCCTTAGTTTCAGCCTGCAGCCTGGCCTCTTCGGCACCAGCCCACACCCGCAAGACTTTGTCTTCGTGGTTGCCGCGGACGGTTGTGGCGTGGATGTCCATGGCATATTGCACGACGCCGGCGCTTTCGGGGCCTTTGTTGATCAGATCGCCGACGAAGATGACTCGATCACCTCGTGAAGCAGTATACTCTGTTTTTCCGAGCAGGGCTTTTAGCTCATCGAGCATGCCGTGGACGTCTCCGATGATAAAGAGCCGGGCGGCATCGTTTGTAGTGGTTGGTGAGTAGGGTGGCGAATAGACAGCACTGTGCGTAGGGTTCCTTATGAGATTTATCTGATCGGGGAGATTGCCGCTGGCGTATACTGATAAGCTCGTGACGATGGTCAGAAGATTTCTTAACATGGTTGCTGTGGTATTGTCCAGTAATGAATTTTGAGACAATGTTGGGTGTGGCACGCACTTCTCACGACAGAACCATCAGATGTTGCATTGACAGTTTTGACGTCTCCATAATGGACTGTCATACTCATGTCTAGCGTCTTGAACCAAATATGGCGTTGAGTCGTGTTGCAATCCAGTATCAGCCCACGTGCTTGTCGGGATGGATGCAACTGTGGGTCTGGGCTTGGCTTGATTTTTAGGTCGCTTAACGTGGCACGGATTGGTAAAAGAGAATCCTTCTGAAGCTCGTTAGGTATCTTATAGGGAATCGTCGTGTCTAGTTCAGATAGTATACACTTTACAGATAATAAAGAATCAAAGATGACCTGTCCGATAAGTACGTGCCTTCGCAGGAGACTTCCACATCACGATATGATTTACAATTGAAGATGGATCTCATCATATCTCCCTCATTTGGTTCAGTAAATCGACGTATGATTGTTCCGGCGTCGGAAAGCTCGCAGCAAAGGAGAAACATCCGTCATAACGTTAAGTCACAATCTTGTCGACCGACGCTGGTCCACACTATAGAAGTAGATCCACCACCTTTTTTTCAAGCGCAAACCAATACCGGAACATGCTCACGATAGCAGACCACCATGGCATAGTAGATGAAGAAATGACTGACCATTTCGAGATTCTCAGGAACTTCTACTTCCACTTCAAAACAGCAAAAGCCGACGCTGCCACAACAGCAACCACTCCACTTCCAAAGAGCGCCATATTCTTCAGCGCCGCACTCTGCATCACCTGCCCTGCCATCTGATTGTTCCTCGCAAAGTCGGCATTGCTATTGCGACTTGGGAACTCTGTATCAGGAACCTGCTCGTTCAAGAACTCACACAGCGGATCCCATCCTTCTTTCACATTAAACACAAGCAGGTTTTCCTTCGGGACAAGCCTCTTGATCTCCGCGTTGTGGTCGAGGTACAACTGCTTGGCTGCCTCCGTGCCGTCGTGATAGTCCCGCCACAGCGTGGAGAATATAGGCGCGTCGTTCACAATGAGCTCAGTCAGTTCCAGAACCTTGGGGTTCCCGGGCACGAACTTCATCGCAAACCTAGCGAACCATGTCTCAGGAATCATCTGCTTCGCGTAGTGGACGAGCGTGGTCAGCGAGGAGCGGTGCCACTGATCCACGTTGTCGCGCTCGGTCAAGATGACTTTTGCCTCCGGGTAGGCGGCCAGGAGCTCTCTGTAGAAAATGACGCATGGATTGTCGGTAACGGCCTGGCAGTGGCCGAGCAGAGCGTCCCATTGCTCTTTGCCGTATGGCTTTCCGATGCCTTTGAATTTGGCGTTCATGGCTTCGACCCACATCTCTGAATCTCGTGGGTTCTCTTGGAGTGGACTGGCGAAGTGGTAGCAATCCTTGTAGCCGAGTTGTATGAGCGCTTGGCGGAGGGAGACTGTTCCGGTGCGAGAGAGACCTATGTTGATTTAGTCTTTGAGCTCTGGTCTTTGTGTTCGTATTTGTGTACCTAAGCAGAGAATGCGAAGAGGCACAGTACGAGTGCAGTGGCGTCGGTCTATGTCGGTTTGGTAGGCCAAGCTTGCCATGTCGCCAGGATCGAAAACATGGTCTTTGGGAGCCTGCTTGGGAGCAGTCATGATTTCAGATGAATCGATGGTATCTTGCCCAGTCTTCGAGAATGAAGTGTTCAAATCGGTGATGACTGAGCAATGCGATGGAGCACAACGCATTCCATGTCGAGGGCATACTGTACCTGCTTTATACTTTACCCACCTGGCCCTATCTCAGCTGACTGGAACGCCCGTTGCACGATCATCAATCGCTTTGGACCCAACGGGCAAGCCGACCTAACAAGGTTCAAAGTCCATCACCAAGTAGACTTCGCGGAACCCTTCAGCCCCAAAGATACAGAGGATGATCACTTTCATGTTGGTGATAGGTCGATGAACTCGGACGGATGGCCTGCCGAATCCTACTTCGAGGCTGGTGGATCTTTGGTCTGTCTCAGCTGAGCGCCTTGCATACAACTGAACCCAAAGTCGGATGCATGTTGCGCTGCTGCAAGTGATGAGTGAGCATCTGTAAGAGGCCGGGCACTATGGCATGCACATTCGCGTATGGATATCATGGTTCGTGACAACAACATTGAAGTTGCGCGGGCGGATGGCGGTGCTTCTGTCATGTCTCTGTCCCTTACGATACACGACTCCAAGTTCTCAAGCCCAGCAATTACTTCTTCTTAGGGTTGAGGGTTGGGGTACTCTACGAACAAGCAGTCTTCCATCTTTCGATTGTTCTGCGAGTCGGAAATGAGGTATGCCAGTTTCTATCGTAAGAAAATCATCATGATTCGTTCCCACACCATTGCCTGCAAGCAGGACCTTCCCCGTGTCGCTTTCGCGTGTTTTAAGCGATTTCACCAAATCCATTCAAGCTTCCAAGTAAGAACGACTAGATTCCAAATTCAAGAGAGGACACCACAAGGTATGAGAGTATGGAATCGAAAGTGCAACCTAACCCGTGATCGGCCGTGAAGCTTCGGGTACACCATGGACTCATATCGTGTACTATTTATACCAATTCGGGTCATCCGCAATCGCAATACACATGTACACGAAAGACGTAACATCGCTCGGCTCGCAGGTCCCTCCGAACATGCGGCCACCCGTTAGCGTCAATCTCACCGCAGCCTGTAAAAGCCATCGAACAATGTGAGCAGGGGCAAGATCGCTGATTGCATAAATGTTGAAGACGTCTCGACAACGGAGGGAGATAAGAGGGGTCGAGCATATGCTGCTGCGTGATGTACCTTTTGATCTAGACCAGTATGGACGCCAATGGTAAGGCCACCTCTCTGATGTGTCTAGCCTATCACGGATGACCTAGTGTCGTTGTGTCTCTGAGTCTGTAGCTTTGCGACGCGACTTCGAGCCATTATCAATGACTTTCGGCGGACTGTTGTAGTTGCCGGAGCGTCTCGACCGCCCAAGACGTCTGTAGCGCAGAACCTCCTGCATACGCAATATGTTCGATAGGCATATTGTAAACAAGCTCCTGGCCCATTTGCTGGGACGCTGGTAAGGTTGATGAACCTGTTGGCGACCATACTGGATCGCACGGCCCTGCGCAAAGCTGCGCGACACTGTCGCTGTGTCGTTGGCAACAGCCAGATCTCTGGCTCGTCTAGTCTTCATCATCAATAATGACAATCGAGACCTCACGCACCACCCAGCACCATCTCACAGATCCTGCCTCCTCTCTCTCCATTGAGGAACTCCATGACGCCCTCCTCATCATCCAACTCCAGACTCGCCTCATACCCTCTCCTCACATTCTCCTCATCAACCTTGACCCCACCCTCCACAAGCACCCTAACCACCCCCGACACCCTCGCAATATCCCTCCTCGTAGCCTCCGAAATCTCATCGTTTTGGCTCGAGTAGATAGCCTCGCTCGTGCTCTGCTCCAACCGATTGATCCCCACATCCGCATTGGCCTGCTGCGTCTGCTCCTCCGCGTGTTTCTCAATCCACACATATCCGTTCACCCCCAAAATGACGTCCACCTCGCCGCCTTTAGTCTGCAGCGTGAAAATCTGCCTGCGCGCCCTGACAACGCCCGCTCCGCCGCCGACGCCAGAGACTGCCATGAAGTGACCGTTCTTCAACTTGCCGTACTTGAGACTGCGAGTATGCAGCGACGCACTACCGTCCTGGAATAGTCCCTGCACTTCCGCAACCAGCAGCTCGCCCTCGCCGAAGAACGACCGGATATTCAACTCATCCACACTCGTACGCCGGCGCAAGATCCCGCCGGGCAAATTAATCGAGCTGAGCAGCAAATTCGCCAGCAGCGGCGCCGCGACGTCGACTTTCCACCGCCTGCTCTGCACTTCCACAATTCTCCCAATGACAAGATCTCCAATCTCAGGCGTGTAGCGCGCGCGCAAGGGCACGACGGAGAGGAGCTTGTTGGTTTTTTGCAGGGTGCCGGCAAGGGTGGAGCGGATTGCGCTGCTTTCGTCCGCGGCGAAGGTGCCGTGGCCGCGCATCCATTGGGGGTCGTCGGTGACGATTTGGCCGGGGGTGATTATTGTTGTGTTGCGTTGTTTGGCGGAGGGGAGGTTGTCGATGTCCATTTCATCTGAGGAGGAGTCTTCGTCTTCGTTGTCGTGAGAGGGTTGGGCGCCGTGGGGTTTGGGGTTTGGGGGTGGGCCTGCGGGCGCTGGGGGGAGGATTGTGATTGCCATTGTTGGTGTGTTGCAGGTAGGCACTGCGCTACAGGTGTGAGGGTGTGAAAGTTGGTGTTGCTATTGCTGTGGTGGTGGTTTGCTGCGCGAAGCTCCAATCAAATCCTAGCTAAATTTCAAGCGCAATGACGTGGGGCTAGATCGAATATCAGATGAGAGCTACAGTGAAGTACATTAAAAGATCACACCACATTCAAGGCATCGCTACATGTGCATGTATGCATGTATATACCACAAGATGTGCCTGGGTGCGCAAATGAGAGATACTTATTTCGGCTCAATCGTGGTTCGTGATCACATATAGCCTCCAGACACTGCGCTGCTAATAGAGACGATGCTACGTCCGAGATTATCTATGCCGCAAGCGTGTGTGTAACATAATCAATGATACTTATTTTTTGACATCTGCGCCTCGACCTTTGGTGCAGCCATCACCTCAAAAGAAGTGCACAGCCCTGGTCAGCAGTTCGGAAATTTATGACATTGGTCCGTCGCACTCCCAAGGTAGCCTTCCGTTGAACGTCTCATGTGCACTTGCTCCTCCCTCCCACTCGAGGAGTCTCTTCACCTCATCCTCAAGACCGCTTGCTAGCACCTCGATCGCACCAGCGTCCCAGCCGCGAGCAATGCGCTTGTTTGCCAATAGCTCTCCAGCTCCGTACGGGTCTCTCAGGAACGGCTCATAGCCTCGTCTGCGTTCTCCTTCTTGCACGTCTCGCAGCTCTGCGAGAGTCATGGGAGGATTGATTCCGCACACCCGTACTCTAGATGCGGAATACTTTATAGCGGACGCGTGGAGTTCCAGGAAGCGAAGCTCTTTGAAGGCGTGTGTGATCACTGTCACCTGCGCAGGATATGTACCTGTGAGGTGTCTGAAGCGGAGGATGGAGAATAGCAGATTTTGCATACTGTCCGTCGCATGTGTCTCGACACCACATCGCGCAGCAAGAGACGAGTCGTCAAGCGCATCCTTTTGCCAATTATTCATGATAGCGCTGACACGCTGGTAGCTCTCGGCCTCTGTAGTATTCACCTGTGTCTGCGTCTTCCCTCCGGAGAATAGGAGCAGTGCGGCCGGATCCTTCGCTAGTATCGATGTCCCTGCGGCGATATGCTGCATGAACGTGTGATGCTCGCCGACTTTGCTGGTGGTCGTGTCAGATTTCTGGAAGGGCTGCAGGATCCATGAATGCTCGTCGCCCGGATTGCCACCGCGGAAGGTGGCATGGCAACATACGAGGATGAGGTGCGTACAAAGCTGCGACGGCATACTGTACAGTACAGTATTGTTAACTGCAAGCCAGATCACGGCTGGGCACAGGGTCAATGCGACGACTATTGCCTAGCATTGCGGTATTGTGCGACAAGAGCACGCCCGTGATCTAACTCAGATTTAAGGACATGGCTGGCGCGTGCGGGTCGCGAAGCTGGGTAGTGCAGTGCTGATCTGGCACTACTAACAATGTTCGCAGGGCTTTCTCAGCAGCAAGAGTGGATCGGGATGTTTTCGTAGGCGCCTGATGCGACTAACGAGGAGCGTGGCGAATTATAATGCATCAGGCGCATACAGCATGTGCATATGTGCATACTACAGTGGTACAGCTGCAGTAGTGTCCAGCTCGGCGAACACGAGCACACGAGGCCACCGAAGGCGCAGCGGGCGCATGGACGCTAACAGGCCATCGCGCTGGGCAAATATAGAAGTCGACGTAGGTTACTGGCCGTTGTGTTGTTTTGATGTCCGGGGAAGTGGATTCTAGCAGTGGCAGGCTGATGTGGCGGTGGCATGGTAACTCGAGGACTGACGCTGTGTGAATACAATAAAAAAAAATGGCAGCCGGCACGTGAACACGGGTACTGGTATTGGAGCTGGAGGAGACAGTAGTCGAAGTCATTTGCTGGCAGGACTCTGGCTCGCCTTGCTTCGTTCCAGAAACACTCTGTCCTCACACTATACTGCCACTATACACGTCACAACGGCCCCGTCCACACATTCCTTGCGCCGCCACTGTTTCTGGTTTCATCGCAGCTTCGCCCTCCAACTTCCTTGGCCTCTCCTGAAACACGCGCCGCACGGGAAAGGAGACGACGGTTCACACGCTGACGACCCTCCCGGACCCTGCCCACCACTCAGCACCCACTTTATACCGGCTGCTGCTGGCCCACAGACCTCTCCTCCGCAAAAGCAGCGAGAAGCTCCAACTCTCGCCAGCCTACTACCTACTACTACTTTGTCTACCACTGTTGTCTGCCAGCTCTTTGTCTGCGACAACACCCTCCCGCCGGGCACTCTCCTCCTGCCCATCTACCTGTCCATCCACCTGCCCTCCCACATTCTTTGTCATCGTCCACCCTCACTGTCGCGCTCCTCACGCGACCCTAACATCTTTCCCGCCAGTCAATAGAGACGCCGTTTTGCCTGCATTCCATCAGTCAACATGGCATATCAGGGAGGCGGCCACGACGGCTATGGCCATTCGCAGCGCGATGCCTCGCCGGCCGGTGTATGTCAAACCTAAAGTGTGATGCGCCTCGTCAAGTATCACAACTGACCCAATTTCCCAGCAACCTTACCACGCACCACCGCCGCGCCACGACAGCGACGACGAGGTCGAACGCTCGCTCCTCAACCCCACCGGTCCCTTCAGCGGCCCATTCGATGACCCTCACAGCCGTGTAGGTACTCCTGGCGGCCCAGACACCCGTGGCTACAACCTAGAGGAATCCTACATGGGTTCACACGCTCCTCCCTACAACACCGGCTACTCGGAGACCAGCTATGCTGGCACCACCCTCCACGACCCGCCCTATGGCGGTGATCTGCCAGACCGCGAGCCGTACGAGCGTAGCGAGACTGGCAGCACAGAGGCGTGGGCTGCAAGACAAGCCCCTGCGGCAACTGCTCTCAAGCGTGGAGCCACCCGTAAGGTCAAGCTCGTCCAGGGCGCTGTGCTGAGTGCAGACTACCCTGTACCTTCTGCTATCCAGAACGCTGTGCAGGCAAAGTACAGGAATGACCTTGAGAGCGGAAGCGAAGAGTTCACTCACATGCGCTACACCGCCGCTACTTGCGATCCCAACGACTTCACTCTCAAGAACGGCTACAATCTCAGGCCGGCCATGTACAACAGACACACCGAGCTGCTCATCGCCGTCACCTATTACAACGAAGACAAGGAGCTCACATCGCGTACTCTCCACGGTGTGATGCAGAACATTCGCGACATTGTCAACATCAAGAAGTCGGAGTTCTGGAACAAAGGAGGTCCGGCTTGGCAGAAGATTGTCGTGTGCTTGGTCTTTGACGGCATCGACCCTTGCGACAAGGGCACCCTTGACGTGCTGGCCACGATCGGTGTCTACCAGGATGGTATCATGAAGAAAGACATCGACGGCAAGGAGACCGTTGCCCACATCTTCGAATACACCACACAGCTTTCCGTCACGCCCAACCAGCAGCTGATCCGCCCCATGGATGACGGTCCCTCGACCCTGCCTCCTGTGCAGATGATGTTCTGTTTGAAGCAGAAGAACACCAAGAAGATCAACTCTCACAGATGGCTGTTCACTGCCTTCGGTCGCATCCTCAATCCCGAGGTCTGCATTCTGCTCGACGCTGGCACTAAGCCTGGCCACAAGGCCTTGCTCGCTCTCTGGGAAGCCTTCTACAACGACAAGGACCTTGGAGGTTCTTGCGGTGAGATCCATGCTCTCCTTGGTAAGGGCTGGAAGAACCTGGTCAATCCGCTTGTCGCGGCACAGAACTTCGAGTACAAGATCTCAAATATCCTGGACAAACCCCTCGAGTCGTCCTTCGGTTACGTGTCTGTGTTGCCTGGTGCTTTCTCAGCGTACCGCTTCCGCGCAATCATGGGCCGTCCCCTCGAGCAGTATTTCCACGGTGACCACACCTTGGCGAAGCAGCTTGGTCCCAAGGGTATCGAGGGCATGAACATCTTCAAGAAGAACATGTTCTTGGCCGAGGATCGTATTCTTTGTTTCGAGCTGGTCGCGAAGGCGGGTAGCAAATGGCATCTGACATACGTCAAGTCATCCAAGGGTGAGACTGATGTGCCGGAAGGCGCTGCGGAATTCATCGGCCAGCGTCGTCGTTGGCTCAACGGTTCTTTCGCTGCCACCATCTACTCCCTGATGCATTTCGGACGCATGTACCGATCAGGCCACAACCTGATCCGCATGATCTTCCTGCACATCCAACTGATCTACAACTTGGCTAACGTTATCATGACATGGTTCGCTCTCGGTAAGTCAATCTAATCATTTTCATATCGGCGTCGCTAATTGTTCCAGCTTCCTACTGGCTCACTACCATGGTTATCATGGACCTCGTCGGTACACCAAGCGCACAAAACGACAACAAAGCCTTCCCCTTCGGAAACGACGCCACCCCTATCATCAACACCGTCATCAAATACATCTACCTGGGCTTCCTGCTATTGCAATTCATTCTTGCGCTTGGTAACAGACCCAAGGGTTCTCGCTGGTCGTACATTACCTCCTTCATTGTCTTCGGCATTATTCAGCTCTACGTCATCGTCGACTCGGTCTATCTTGTCGTTCGAGCCATTTCGAGTCCAACTTTCATCCCCAAGGATGGCGATACCTCGGAAGTCATATCTGAGTTCTTCTCGCCTGCTGGAGCTGGTGTCATTTTAGTCGCTGTTGCAGCAACCTTTGGACTCTACTTCCTCGCCTCATTCCTCTACCTGGATCCTTGGCACATGTTCACCTCTTTCCCCCAGTACCTCCTCATTGCCAGCAGTTACATCAACATCCTCAACGTTTACGCTTATAGCAACTGGCATGATGTTTCTTGGGGAACTAAGGGATCTGACAAAGCCGACGCCCTGCCCTCGGCCCAAACTACGAAAACAGGCGATGGCAAAGCAGCTGTCATCGAAGAAGCTGATCTTTCACAAGCAGATATTGACTCTCAATTCGAGCAGACGGTCAAGAGAGCTCTCACACCTCACGTTGCGCCTAAGGAGGACACAAAGAAGACTCTGGAGGACTCGTACAAGTCTTTCCGTACTCGTCTGGTCGCCTTCTGGCTCTTCTCGAACGCCCTGCTTGCCGTGGTGATCACCAACGACAGCGCCGACAAATTCGGCTTCACGTCGGGCGCTTCGCAACGTACCCAGAACTTCTTCCGCGCTCTGCTGTACGCCACGGCTGGTTTAGCCTTTGTCCGTTTCATTGGATGCTTGTGGTTCTTGGGTAAGACTGGTCTCCTGTGCTGCTTCGCCAGGAGATAGACAAGTGCGTATAGAGGGGAGCGGAGAAAAGCAGATCAGGCCTGGCGCCTATCTCTAATTTGGATACCATGGAGAGAGTAATGGTGTGCATGTTGGCTTGGGAAGAGAGATATCCCAACGCTAGTTCCCACCGCGGTGGGAAAGAAAGTCTGGATTCAAGGTGCTTGTCGTTCTTCTTGGTCTTCGCCGCGAGCGGGTCGAAGTGTTCTTTGTACCGTTGTTTTTTTTGACTACGATGTATTGGTATCAAGCTAGTCTTTATGAAAGAATGTCACATTACTACAATTCTACACCCGCAATGTACGTAACGTGAATTGAAAGTATATCCTCGGGACTCCTGTGTCTTGCACTAGACCGCCTACCCATACTTCCACCTTTTCGATCTCCACCTCTTTCTCGACTTTGTCAGGCACGATCAAAAGTCGGAGCTGTCGCGTTGCGTCGTCGGCGACGTCGGGTGGGCTTAAGTAAATATGGGGTAATCGATTCGTAATTAAGTACCTACATTACAAGGAAAGATTAAATATCGCGCATTCTCCAAACCGTGCCCGCACAACACTTGCTTTGTACTAGAATTGTGCGATGTTGCGAATTTGGTGCTGCGTGACCGATTTTGAGGTTGCCATCGCGTAAGAGCGGATTCTTGGACGATGATCAGCGCCGCTGTCGCTCTTGGCGGGTGGGCTTCGCTGGCTTGGCTGGGCATGTTTCTTGCGGTAATGGGATGGGAGGGAGTGCGCATTGAGGTTGTGATGATGGTGGCTTGGAGATTTGGTCGTCTATGGTATGTGTGATTGAGCTTTCATCAGACGGTATATGGCGTCGTGTTGATGTTGTCCTCAGACCCAGGCAGAGAGGTGAGGTCTGACTTACCCTGACGCTTCGCCGGCAGAAAGACTCCGCTATAGCAGACAAGAGCCTTGACATGCAGATCACCAGGAAAAAACCATCACTCCAAGGTACGCGTCGAGGCTTAGCAATGGTTTTGCTCAAGATGCGCCATTGGAGCAGTCACCGCGTGGAGGACCGAACTCAATTGCAACTCCGGCGTGCATGCGTGCGTGATCGCGTCCTCTCTGCAGCAATTGGCTTTTTTTTTTTGGCTGTGTCCTCAGTCCGGGCTTTGCATCGCTCATGCTCATTGTCTGGCTATATGTATCATTGTTTCCTTCTTGGATTGTTGAAATGGTTTCTCCAGTGTAGGTTCAGCATACTCGGTTCAGGTCACCATGCCTTCTTCTCCTCTCTTGTCGATAGCGTTCTTGACGTCGAACGTCGTTGTTTCTGCTTTTGCTTCTGTTCTCTCGACGACCGGCCAGACAGTTGTGTTAGACGGTGTGTCTTTCTACTTGCCAGCAGAAATAGTCGCTACGCTTGATGTTTCCTCGCTGCCTCAGAAGCTCAAGGATGCGAGCTTGACGCCTCTGACTGTCATATCGACGGATAGCTCCTCCTACGATGCGCAGACGTTCGAGGCTACCATCTCCAACTTCACGACGACCGACGACGTCTTTTCCGCTGGATTTCTGGAGTCCATCTACGTCCAGTACACCGGCCAACAATCTTACGGTTCCGCTCCGAAACTAGACAGCGTGCAGAATGTGACGGATGCTGTGTGGAGCAGCACCGTCTCACAGAATGCTAGCATTCCTAATGGACCTTACTTTGTGACTTCTTCAGGAGCTGTACACCAAGCATGGAGACTCTACAGCGACTTTGCGGATACCTTCTCCGAAACACTGTTCCCAGCTGCGGATGGCACCTTCTCCATCCTCCCAGCGAACCTCCCTGGCCAGGCTATTGCAGTTGCTGTCCCTTCCAGACTATACTATACCAAGACTGCAGACAAGCCTCTCGCCGGTGTACGCACTGGTATCAAGGACATCTTTGATATCGCCGGCATCAAAACTTCCAACGGAAACAGGGCATGGTACCGCCTTTATCCGGCGGCGAACGAAACTGCTCTTATCGTCCAGAGGTTAATTGACGCAGGCGCTGTCATAATCGGCAAGATGAAGACATCGCAGTTTGCGAACGGAGAAGCTCCGACTGCGGATTGGGTCGACTACCACAGTCCTTTCAACCCAAGAGGTGATGGATATCAGGATCCGAGCTCCTCTTCCTCAGGCCCTGGAGCTGGCGCTGCTGCTTATGACTGGCTTGATCTGACACTTGGATCGGATACTGGAGACAGCATTCGTGCTCCATCTAATGTGCAAGGTATTTATGGCAACAGGCCTACGCACGATCTTGTTGAGCTTACGGGTGCGATGCCACTTGCACCTGAGCTTGATACGCCTGGGTTCTTGACTCGCGATCCTATCCTGTGGGCAGAAGCTTCCAAGGTCATGTACGCAGGCAACATTACTTCGCCGTCGGCCCGCCCAAATCGCATTGTCACGACAGGGTTCCCCACCAATGCCACCAAGCCTGGCGATCAACTCCTCATCGACTTCCTTGAGCAAGTCACTGCCTTCATCCAAGCTAACGCAACCGCCATCGATATCCCCAAAACCTGGGAAGCCACCTCAAAAGTCAACGTCACCCTCGACAGCTACCTAAACATCACCTACGCAATCATCATCGCCCAGCAACAAGTAAAAAACATCCGCGATCCCTTCTACGCAGACTACGCCGCCGCAAACGACGGCCGCCGCCCCTTCATCAATCCCTCGCCCCTCGCCCGCTGGTCCTTCGGCGAAACCTTCCCCCCAACCCAACTCGCCGAAGAAAACCGCAAACGCTCCATTTTCTCCTCCTGGTTCGCTAGCGAAGTCCTCGCCGCCGACGCCCACACCTGCAGCAACGGCTTTCTTTTCTACGTCGGCTCGCAAGCCACCACCAAGTACCGCAACAGCTACAGAGGTGCTCCCAAGCCGCCCACGGGCTGGAACAATGCGATGATGTCGACGTACTGGGGCGGACCAGACTTTGTTGTGCCGATTGGGGAGGCTACGTATTTTTCGAATATCACGCAGCATGAGGAGAAGCTGCCTGTGACTGTTGATATCATGGCGGCGAGGGGGTGCGATGGGCTGATTTTCGATCTGGTGAGGGATTTGGTCGAGGCGGGGATTTTGAAGGCTAGTGTTGCCGGGAGGAGCAATGTTGGTGGTGGGGAGGTTTTGTTGAGGAGGAGCGATGGGTAGTGTTTCTTATCATGGGTCTTGAGAGCATTGTGTTGTAGAGCATTTAAAAAAGTACATCTGATTATCCGATAAAGTCATCCAATCAAAACATATCCTTTGATAACTCTCGCCGTCCCGCATGATTTCTCAATCATGACGACGACGCCTGCTCTGTCTTCTGCGTGCTACAGCTAAGGTCAATCTTGCTGAACGCTAAACTAAAGACTCGTCTCGGTGAAATTCGTCTTAGACAAATCCGGATCACCTGGCAGAATATACGGCTTAACCTGTGGCAAACGATCGAGCGTCTCGTCGCTCAAGCCCAAATGGTCTTTGACAACCCGCTTTGGCGTCAAGCCCAGCCACTGCGCGACAGAGATATCGTTGTAAATGCCTGCCTGGAGAACCTCTGTGTAACAGAAGGATTAGCATTCAAAGTGTGCTTTGGTGAACATGAGAGGGTGCCAAAACTTACCAATGTAAACGAGGTCTTCGTCTCCAGTGTTCTCGAGATAGTGTGCGCTGGTAGCAGGAATGTACCCTACGTCGCCGGCCTGGAAATCGAATGTTCGGCTCGCTTCGGGCGCTACGTAGATAGTCAGACGACCTTGGCCGCCGATGATGTAGTTCCATTCGTCGCTGGTGGTGTGCCAGTGTAGCTCGCGCATAGCTCCGGGTTTGATGGTGAACAATGCTGCGGCGAAGTTGCTGGCAATGGGGAATGATTGTGGGTCGATGATCTTGAGACTTCCGCCGGGTACTTCGTAGGCTTGCTGCTGGCTGAGGTGGTAGCTGTAAGTGCTAGTTTGAGGGATGATGCCGGCGGGACCAGTGATGTTTGATTCGGAGGCGTTTGTTGGATATGGTGTTCCGTTAAAGATGTAAAGCTCGCCGTCGGGGATCTTGTCGAACGCTGAGGTGTCGGTGCGGAAGTTCTTTGCCAGGACGGACTTAGGGTTGCGCTCGAAGAGCTCCGAGACTAGAGAAGTGCCGTCTTCGCTGAAGGAGCCGTCGTCGAAGATCAGGAGGAACTCGACACCGAGTTGCGACGCTTGGATGGAGTGAGGGACGCCGGCTGGGAAGAACCACACGTCGCCCGCTTGGAGGTCGTCTTCGAAGGTAGCGCCAGCTTCGTCGACGGCGTTTAGACGGACGGACCCGTTCAAGACGAGTGCCCATTCGTTTGCTTGATGCCAGTGCAACTCGCGGTAAGCGTTCGGCTCCAGGCGCATGTCGACACCAGCCATGGATTTCGCTATAGGGAGTTGATCCATGTTTTGCTGACGAGCATAGCCGGCACCGTTGAGACCGTGACGATTGTGTGACAGTCCCAGTGGCCATTTGCCGTTGGGAACATCGCCGTTGTCTGTTGAAGGCGGAATGTAAAGCGATGGGTTCTGGCTTTCGAGCTGTTGGTTGCGAGGGCCGGGATCCGTGGGGCTGTCACCGCTGCCGGCGAATGGCTGAGGGTTCCTTACGCCCTCGAGATGGATGTAGAGGCCAAGATCTGGATCGGCCTGTTGGTTGAGGCCGCTGCCGAAGTCGTCTTTGGGGATGTCTGTAGTTTCCGTCGGAGTCGGGTAGGCTGCGTCGTAACCAATGAGCGAGGTGCCGCCTCGAAGTGAACCAGATGCTCCTGGAGGACCGGGCGCAAGCTCAATCGGTGAAGTGTCTCTCTTGTCGATGCCAGTTGGGGCTGCTAAACCCGTCCCAAGCAGCGTAGCTAGAGTGAAAGCCTGTTGCCACATCGTGTGCATCTGTGTGAGGATGGAAAGAATGGGTTTGACTCTTGATGTGGAAGGAGGAGATCAGTCTACACAGTAGCGGATGGCATACTTATAGCTCATGCGGACGCACGCAACACATCATCGAAACTACTTTGACATCCACGTATGTGAACGTACACTGACACTTGTTCCCAACCATTATCGCGCTGCGCGGAAGCTGCGGAGCGTAATGCGATGATTCAGTCCGATTACAAAGGCAAAGAGGATCGACTCCGGAAGTCGCGGCCACCTAGGTGCTGTCTAGGCTGATCTCGTTCGTCAAGTGCGAGAACGATTGTCGACATGTTGCCTGAATCGGTCTTAGACGACACGAACAGCATCCACTGGTCGCGATCGGCTTTGACAGATGAGAGGGATTTGGATATCTTTCGGAGAGCAAAGACTGCCGGATAACTTGGAATGACGCGTTGCTCGTTGGCCCCAGATAGGCCACCGAAGATGCTTGCATGGTATGCGAGTACGACGGCAAGCTAAGAGTGCGATTAAGGTTACAAACAAGCACATCAAGCCTTACAGCCCGGAATATAGATTGGAGGCGGTTGCGAAGTGAGTGTGGAGGTGGTCGGTCTTTGGGAATACTGCTAGAACTGCCGAGCGGTCCGCAATTCCCTTGATACTTTGCCGGTTCTGAGATTGCGCACTGCAAGGAACGGAACTAAAGGATGAGCTGCTCCAAGTTTGAATGAAGATTTCTCCTGTCACACCGAATGTGGTCTTGCTCGTCATCGGAGGAGGCTGCCCCGCCCACGGTCCGGTGTGATCTGCATCTGCGTCAGCCTTGCTACACAGTCTGGATGGGAAGTCCAGTATCACGAGATGCTCTGTGAGAGCACAAAGCTGAGCCTGCATTCTGCTCGGTCCATGATATCGCGCCGGCGTACCCGGCAGACCCACCATGCGCTTGCGAGAGTCTCACGGTATTCCTACAGCATATTGAGGAACAGACAATCGATATGACAACATTCCCGGTCAACCAAACCACACACGTTCTACAAAGGACTGGTATGAAAGGTAATAGCAACGCATTGTTATCTACAAGGAGTACAAACTGTTCGATGAACCACCTGCCACACTTCGAGAATGCCAAATCCTCCTAGACCGTAGCGTGGAGAATCTCGGAAATTCCCTTCCTTCGTGCAGATGGCTCGAACTTTACTTAAAGAAAACGTGAATGTTGTCGAAAGGGCGGGTTTGGTCGAAAGTTTGTGTTAATGTTGTGCTGGATTGTGTTGGGGCGGCTGGGACTTGTAAAGGCGGCTGGTGCGGAAAGCAAGGAAATATCGGTCGTTGTCTGCATCAATCATGGACGTTCAAGGGAAGGGTGTCTGAAACTGCGAAAGCGACGTTGGACTTCTTCGCTGATGCGTTGTGTTTTTTTGTGGATTGGACGTTGTTTGCAATCGAGCAATTGATATTGCATTGCGGCTCACAATTTGTACCAAGAGATATTCTCTGGCTGTGATCAGGTGCTAGCAAAGTCGATAGAAGCTCGATCGTGCATGGCGAGCAGTCGCATGTACTTGTCGTATGTGTATTGGTATTGTCTTTCCAATTCAAACGAGCGGTCGCCGCACTTGGTGCATCGGAAATTGCGGGCATCGGCGAGATACTGTACGGACTCGACGTCGAGATCCTGACAGGGTTCGTTGTATCGCTCGTGATACTTCCATTTTATGAATGCAATGTAGTGATGGGCACATTCAGCCTTGTGTTGCTCCAAGTCGTTGTATTGCGAGACGAGATCGGCCTCGCACGACTCGATAGTGCGTTCAATCCTCTCCATGCCTGGGCGATAATTGATTGGAAGGGATTGGTGCACATGCGCGACGTCTCCATAGTAGACAGACTTCTCTGCCGCCGTAGGGATGAAGATCGTCGCGTGAGGCGACAGTCCAGATTCGTAAGTCGTCTCGTACGACGACATGGGAACGAAGATGGTTGCTCGTGGCGATAGTTTAGATTGGGGGTCCGTCCCGTACGGCCACGCAGGAACGAAGCAAGTCGCTTGTTGGCACAAATCATGTACCGCCTGCATGGTTGACATAGTGACGAAAGGAACAGCATACGGCGATAAATCAGAGGTCGTAATCACGTACGCAGATGGGACGACGAATTCAGCCGCCGTGGGCGACAGTCTCGACGGGCTTGTGTTTTGCGTGGCACAGAATGCCCTGAAGATAGCAGCGCGTGGCGACAGGAGAGAGCTGGCAACCATGTTGCGCTTTGATGCTTTGACGAAAGCCATTGGAGCTGGTGTTGTTGGTTTTGTGATATAGAGGGTGAGTATTCAGTATCAAGGTGGTCAATGCTGATGGCTGATGTGGTTGGGAGAGAAGAAGAGATCTCGAGAAACAGGGGGGACATTTCCTTATATTTCCACTGCGATGAAGACGGTCCTCACGAGGACAACCTGAATTGGCCGGCCATAGGTCATCCAGAGGACGAGAAGAGGACATGTGAGGACATATGAGGACGTATGAGGACAGCCACACCGCAGTGCTCCCAAGGTCATCTATTCGAATGTTTCGACTCGCAGCGCCGAACATACTATGCACATAACAGAGAGATAACTGCATAGACAGACGCGTGCCTTCAGAGTTGGCCGAAGGCGGCTCGCTTCAAGTCAGCTGTGGCGCGTTGGAATTCGCCATCGCTGATGCGTACTTACTCATCCTGGATATCGCAGGGGCTGATGACACTTGCGATTGGCATGGCAAAGATTTCTTGAGCCGGAGCGACCGTGGCAATGCCCAAATATGCCAGTGTCCGTGTCGCTGATAGATGGTGTTCCGCAGGTTGGTGTAGATTATTATAGGGACAACGAGAAATCCAGAATTCGCGCAGTTCCACGAGACCACAAAAATCCGCCTGACATTTGCCTGCAAGTATATCTTGGATGCGAAAGTGCAGATAGTCAGGTGTGTAGTTCGTTCCACAGAGCAGGTGCCAGGCTAGGTGAGCGCACAAGACAGAGAGAACGCGAAGCAAGGCCATCTTAGGTTCATACAAACCGTTGTGTAGTATTGCCTGTCCATATACCTCCTAGCAACCTTGGAATCAGTCAGCTGCACGATACTGCCAATTTGCCGATGTCGTCTTCCGTTGGACAACTGAAAGCTTCTTCAACCAGCTTAGAGCACATGCTTCGAGGAAACCCGGGCATATCGCGATTTCCACCTTACCCGCTGAACACGCAACGCGACGACTGGCAACATGCACGATGGCAATGTTGAGATTCCCTGTTTTGGGTGAAGGTCAGATGGACTTGTCCAGTGGGTTGTTGTGCTTGTCTCCGTCGCCAACCGCATCGAAGAGCACTTCCGATGCAAATCGTCCATTCACATGTCTCATTCTCAGAGAAGTTGTAGCGGGACCATCCGCGCTATTCCAAGGAGTTGCTGCTTCCTAAAGAGAAGTACTCATCTTTCCCAGTTTCACCAGGGCCAAACGCTGGGAGGTGAGTCCGAGCATCAGAAATTGGGTGCGTTGACATGCAGACTGCAACGAGCTGATGTCAATGCCATAGATTGTGAGCTCGCTTCGGATTCAGCGTGCATTGGAGCACATGAAGGCGAGCTCGGCGATGTCCTCTTGAAATGCCAAGCTGTTGCAGGTACACTGTGTTACGCAGGTGGAGGAAGTTGGCCGCCCGACGTGCCGATGCTTAACCGACAATCAACATCGAACGTCCCGTGGGATTGATTTCTCCCCCTGCTTTTGCTACTGTGGAGAACGGGCGATTCCCATACCCTTGAAAGGCTTGATCATTGCGACCCCCAACATCTCTCTGACTCGGGACGTGATGGACGTCTGGTCATTGCAGGTGGTGGCCGATCGGTGGCATATCGACGTCGGACCATCACAGCAGAGAAACCAAGCGGCTGTCGTTGCTTGCGCTGATATCACTGGTGGGCACGATGAGTTGACCGTTGTTTCGTCCAGGCACAGAGTTTGACGATGATCCTGAGACGTTCCTCTAGCCTGCCGAGACTATGCGTGGCATGTCACTGCAGACCTCAACAACCCCCGGCCGGCAGAGCCGTGTAGGTCTCTATTGGTTTCGCTGAGTGTTGCTCAGCCACCGCACTGTTGCGAAATGACATAGATCTCTCTACCTTGCGGATGGTAGCGGCCGTTCCACGCTGTATAGGGTTCAGATCTCCAAACCCATCTGCTTTCCGTGCGCGGCAGCCGCTCATCCCAATCATTTAACGTTTCCTAATTGCCGTTGTTATTGTTTCCATATACAAGCTCACACTTTCCCTTCCCGTATTCCCGTCTTCGACCAATTGCCATTTTTGTCTACTTCTTTCGACTCTAATCACGCCACCATGAAGCTACAGACTGCAGCCTCAACTGGCGTTCTATCGCTCTTTACAATCATAACAGCATTGAGCGGCACCGTTGCCGCACGCTCGCAGGTCGAGAAACATGCATCTTTTCATCATGCGTCAACCAACTCACGCGTAGCCGCACGTGACGTCAGGCAGAAGTACGACGGGGACAAAAACAATGTCGAGGGTGAAGCACACGGCCACATCAGAGCCCCCAAAGGATCGAAGTTCACAACTCATCCAGTTGGCTCCGATGGCGCAGAGATTGCTGCTTACTGGAGCGAGGATCCCAAGAACGACGAAGCGAAGCATGCTTTCATCATGATCCATGGCAAGCTCAGGGATGGCGACGACTACTGGACCACCATGAACAACATTCTTAAATCGGCCGTCGATGCCAACTATCCAGGTGCCGATGATGAATCTATTATCGTAGCACCTCAATTCTTCTCGGAGAAACTCAACTCTGGCCAGTACTCTAAGGACGTTATGGCATGGGAGGATGTGAATGCATGGCAAGCTGGTGACCCAGCCAGCCACCCGGAGGGCACCAAGCTTACCTCGTTCGACGCGCTGGACGCGCTGGTCGAGGAATTCATGGACGAGGACAAATACCCGAGCATGAAGAACATCACTGTTGTTGGACACGGAGGCGGCGGACAGCTCAACGTGCGCTACGCAATGGTGGCCAAGACACCCGCCAAAGGCAACGCGCACATCCGATACATTCATGGAGACCCATCCACCGCCGCATACTTCACCAGGAATCGCGCACAAAAAATCTCCAGCGGAGAAGAGCTTCCCAGCCGTGACGACTGCGATTACTACAACACCTGGCGTTACGGCTTCGACGAGTTCTACGGTACCGCGGATGGTCTGAAGACTGCTAAGGAGTACTTCCAGCAGTACATCACTCGCGATGTTGTCTCGATCGTTGGCTACGATGATACCGATGAAAGTGGAGATCAACTCTGCGCCGCACTCATGCAGGGAGGCATGAAGCGTCGTGACCGCAACCTCGTCTGGTGGCAATACGTCAACACACTGGCCAGGACAAACGAAAACGTGACCGGCTTCCCGGCTACGTTTGACGACCTGCCTGACTACTCCGACGTGTCCCACAACCAGATCAGCATGCGCTTGACAGTTGTCGAAGATGCCGGCCATGATGCGGGAGATGTCTTCAGTGGCGAAGAGGGTCGCGCTGCTCTGTTCGCTGTTGATGTGCCTGTCGGATGGAGGCCAGATGGATGGCAACCAGCACCAGCACCCAAGCCTGTTGTCGCCGCCATGGCCGAGGATAAAGACGTACATGAGTCTACTCCGCAATCATCATCTACTGCCAGTGCCGAGTCCGCATCGACTCGGACTGCCACAGAAATCAGCGCTGTCCTTGCTGCCCTTGCGGTCTCGACTGCAGCCTTCTGGTGAGGGGGAAGGCGACCAACAGTGATCGACTAATTATAACCTAAGCTTTAGTACGCTTGAACTGTAAATACAGATACATCCATAGACAACAGCATAGATACCACTGTACAATACATGTCATTTGTTATCACGTATGCGTGTGCTTCACTCATTCTTCGGTACTGGTTGAAGAAGGAGGACGAGAAGCTTGGATTCAAAGCGGGGATGCGGGTTTCCATTTTACATATTGTAGATAGAAAAGAAGGAGGCCGAGATTGACTTCATGTGTAAAACAAATGTCAAAACAACAAGTATGTCAGAGGCAGCGTCGGAGGCATGGCTCGGAACCACCAGTCTGAATACCACACGTATGCAAACCTGTGTTCGGAAACTCATCCATCGAATCAAGGGGATTTTGGCGGGAGATCGACATGCGTTGGCGTCCAGGTGAACTCTGGGGTAAGGTTAAGCAACTTGTCCATCAAATCGCAAAAGGAGATTTGGTTAATAAATTGAGCCCAAACATTCACTCTTCGCCAGCATCAAGGTCATGGAATAGATCCCACATCTGCCTTGCGGCAGTAGACAACACCAACAACCATGCTCAAGACACCGCCTCTCCAGACGGCCACGGCCACAATCGACACCCTCTGCGGCCGCCTCCAGTCAGCAACACTCCTCGAGGATCGTCGCGCAGCTATTCTCGGCCTGAGAAGTTTCGCAAAGCAGTATCCTGCCTCAGTCGCCAGCGGTTCGCTGCGAGAGCTCATTACTACACTCCGCCGCGACGGTCTAGGCGAATCCACCAGCGGCAAGGACAAGGATGCCGACGCGAATGGCATCGATGAAGGCGGCGATGTGGACACGATCAGGCTGGTCATGGAGACGTTGCTCATGCTCTTCAATCCCGACAGTAACAGTCCCGAGGCTGGCGACGAGATCGCCTTCTTCCTTGCCGACGAATTCTCCATGGTATGTATCACATCGAACCGCAACATTGTAGAGGACATGTTAGAGCTAAGCTAATGCCAGCGCCAAGACAACATATCACTACTCTTGAACCTCCTCGATCCTACCTCGCCCTATGCCGACTACTACTCGAGACTATACAGCGTGCAGATCCTCACTGCAGTTTGTGCCGCGCGACCAGATCGCCTGCAAGAGTGTGTGCTCAATGCGCCTTTGGGAACAAGCCGGGTTGTTGGGGTCTTGGATGATTCAAGAGATGCCGTGAGGAACGCAGGTTTACTGCTGCTGGTAGATCTGACAGGCGGCGCGAACGAAGACTTGCGCAAGATCATTGCTTTCGAAGATGTCTTTGGAAAGGTCTTTGCACTCATCCGCATGGAAGGCGGGCTTGCAGATGCAGGCATTGCTGGTCAGGATTGTCTCAGCCTGCTTGCAAACCTTGTACAGGGCTCTGCTAGCAATCAGAGTAAGAATACCAAGATCATGAACAACCTGCTATGGACACTGACATGCACGTAGCTATGTTCCGCGAGTCCGGCTGTGTTGGACATTTCGCGAAACTGCTTCACGAGGTCTTCCCTCCTGAAGTACCCGAAGCACGATTCATTGCTGAGAGCAGAGAGAAAGCAGGATGGGGAGTTCTACAGCTCCTACGACTATTCCTAGTCCGTGGCGAGAACAGTACTCCACACAATCAAGCAGCTTTCTTTAGAGCTGGTGCAGCACAAGCTCTACTTGACATGAGCTTCCATCCTGGTCTTCCAGTGCCCATTCGTGTGGCGGCTCTCAAATCCACGGCTGATCTCATTGCCAACAACTCACCTATACAGGAGCAATTTGCAGCACTTCAACTTGCTATTCCCTCGGACAGCGAGACAACTTCCCAGACTGGCTCACAGACGAACGGGTCGCGATCCAACACCACATCGGCACGCAACAGCGCACGACCAAGCGTCGAGAAAACGCGCGCATATGTCATCGAGGCTCTTCTGGACTTGACGCTTGATCAGCCCCGAGGTGAAGCTTCGCTTCGTGCCGCTGCTTGTGCTCTCATCCAAGCGTATCTTGGGAAACATGATCGGATCAAGAATCACTTCCTTCAACGCGCTATCAGCGGCTACCATCAGGGTGAAGAGGCGGCAAACGTCCTTACATCTCTGCTACAGCCTGGCACGGACCCTCTCGGTGTACTCTTCGCTAGCTGGATTGTTCAGGATCTTTTTGCTGGCATTTCTGATGCCAAGCAGATTTTAGCAGCTGTTAAGGAGGGCAATGAAAGTGAGGGCGAAGAGGTTCTTACTTCGGTGCAGGCGCTTGGCAGCCAACTCGAAACTGCGATGCAGACTGGCGCGGACGGAAAAGTGATAGCCTCTTACGCGAGCACGCTGGTAGTCTTCCTGTGGGACTTCGCTGAAGGTGTAGATGACTTGCTTGCAGAAGGATCTGGTCTGATCCAGGCTTTGGTCGCAAGCGTATCGTCAGCTGCGACTGAGCCACTCACTGCTGGTTTGGCCGCGGCATTGCTGGGTACCATTTACGAATTCAGCACCAAGGACTCACCTATCTCTCGGAGGACGCTTGCACCCTTACTTACGCAAAAGCTTGGGCGTGGCAAATATCTGAATGCTCTTCTTGCGCTTAGAAGAGATCCCGTCATTCGAGACTTTGGTATCGAAGAACCCAACGGTGATTCAGACTTTGTGAACGAAACGTTCGTCGATCTTTTCCAAACCGAATACACTCGCTTGCGCAAAGCGATCGACAAGGATCCTGGCATTGAGGTGCTGCCTTTGGACGATGTTGCGGCTGGTGTCGACCGAGACGTTCTGGACGACCTGAGACAACAGCTGCAGAGCGTGAAAAATGCACTCACACAAAGCGAGCAGGCTGCACAACAGTCTGGACAGCAGGCCCAAAACGACAAGTTGGCACTTCAGAAGGACATGCAGTCTGCCAAAGCAGAATTGGATCGCTTACGAAAGATCAATGATGCTATGCAAAGAGGGCACGAAGAAGAGACCACGAAAATGAAGACTCAACACCAGCGTGAGAAAGAAGGCTTGAATATTGAGCATTCGCGTGCTATCGCCAGCGCGCGACAGGAAGCTGACCGTCAAGCTCGTCAGGCGCATGAACAACAAGAACAAGGCTTCGCTAGTCGCGTACAAGAGTACGAACGCAGACTCGCCGAGCTGGGCAATGCGCACAGGACCGAGCAGAATGGGCACAACATTCTGAAACAGCAAATCGAGATACTCCGAAAGCAACATTCTGAACTATCTGCCAGAGAGCAAGGCGCCACACGCCATATCCAAGACATTACTAAGGCGCATGAGGAGCTCGGTCGTGCTCACAAAGATCTGCAAACACGATCCAGCCAAGCTGACACAGAGCTGGAGCAAATGCGCAAGCAGCTGTCCGAGCGCGACGTCCAGATTGAGTCACTTGAAGCCAAGCTCAAGGATCTCCAAGACGACCTCGCTGGCAAAGAGCAAGAGCTTGCCACCGAACGCGCGGGCTCTGCCGACCTCGAAAACGAATTAGAGACGGTCAAAGCAGCTTCTGAGGCCAAGGCGGCAAGCGAGAAGCAGACCGCCAGCAGGATTGAGAAGCTTGAGAAAGAGCTGGAGACGGCCAGAGCATCTTCCGAGGCCAAGGCGGCAAGCGACAACGAGACCGCCGGTAAAATCAAATCACTTGAGAAAGAATTGGAGACGGCCAAGGCAGCTTCTGAGGCTAAGGAAGCAAGTGAAAAAGAGACTGCCGGCAAAATCGAGGCTCTTGAGAAAGAGTTGGCGACAGCCAAGGCAGCTTCTGAGGCCAGGGCGGCAAGCGACAAGGGGACTGCCGGTAAGATTGCAGCGCTTGAGAAAGAGCTCGAGTCGGCCAAGACAACTTCTGATGCTAAGGCAGCAAGTGAAAAAGAAACTGCCGGCCGAATTGAGGAGCTTGAGAAAGAGCTCAGGTCGGCCAAGACAGCTTCCCAATCGAAGGACGCTGGCGACAGTGAAAATTCGGCGAAGATAGAGAAGCTCGAGACTCTATCTAAGAACCTCGCTGTAAAGGTTAAGGAGCTGCAAGAAGAGGTCAAGGCCTCTAAGCAGGCCAAGGAGGCTACGGATCTAAAGCTAAAAGACATCGAGAAGAAACATACCGAGGCCGTGACAAAGGCCGCACAAAGTGCCAAGGACGCAGAGAAGCAGGCTAAGGATGCGGCCGAGAAGAGTTTGAGGGAAGCAGAGAAAAAGGTGCAAGATGCTGAGAAGAAAGCTAAAGATGCCGCGGACAAGGCGAAGAAGGCTTCTGAGGAAAGCGGCAACACTGCGAACAAGAAGAAGGGCGCTCAGCAGCAGGCGTCAAAGAAGGATGCGGAAGAGGCTGCCAAGGCCGCTGAGGCCGCGAAGAAGGAGGTCGAGACTGCTAAGAAGGATGCTGATGCTGCGAAGGAAGAGGTTGCGGCTGCCAAGGCGGCGGCAGATGCTGCGAAGAAGGCAGCGGATGCGGCGACAGCGGCCGAGAAGGAGGCTAGAGAGGAGTTGGAGAGCTTGGTGCTTGTGATCGAAGACATTGAGAAGAAGCGTGACGAGTACAAGGACAAGGTCAGGGAGTTGGGTGGCGAGGTCAGCGAGGATGACGAGGATAGTGAGGACGAGGATGAGGACGATGATGACGAGGGCGATGTCACTCTTGATTGAGAGGTTGGTACACTCATCGTTGGCTTGTCGTAGCACGTGTACGTTGTATTGGTCTACACGGGGAGCCTGAGGCAGACATCACTTTCGTATACCCGTGCTTGGTGATATCGTGTTCGCATTAAGTACTATATCCGTATAATGCTCAGACTCACATGAGCGGAGGTCCAGGAGGAGATAGCCTACCCAGCTACACGATTAGGCAATTTGTCGCGCCCACAGCGCCGATAGTGCTTACAAGCACCACTAAGCTGCGGCCAAAGCGCTACATTAATAAGGGCGCGAATAATCGGAGGCGTGCTGGGCACGGATGAGTACAGTGATACCCTACTCTCCAAGCACAAAGCACACGCCTGTTCACTACACGTGGTCGACATGCCTCGGCTGGTGCTCCTACAGGAAGGAAGTGACGTTCCGGCCATGTCGACAGGCGCCAGTGAGAGTGTGGCAAGAGGTCAGAAGCAGCGCAGAAGCGCCGTGTAATTCGTGTTGGACTGCAAACGTCATCCGCCATTCCTGCCACCACGACTAATCACTAGATCCATCACTAGGGCTCACTCGCCGTGCCGTGGGCCCCAACTAACCACCAGTCAACACCCTCGTCAGCCTCACTATCCCACCGCCGCTGTACTCTTATGCAGCCCGCTTCCAACCTCCTCCCTTGCTGAGACTTAGCGAGAACCATACTCCGGTGTCGATCACTCGGATCGCAACCAAACACCATGGATCACCACCTCGTCAAAGCCGGCCTCTTCTTCGCTACGCTCTTTCTACTCTACACCCTCGCCCGCAGTATCACTCTGCACCGGTCGCGCGCAGCGCTCAAACAGACCACAGGCGCGCAGTCCGCGATACCCTTTCCGCAATGGGAACGCATCATTGGCTGGGAAATGTTCAAAGACAGTCTGAAGGCATTCCGTGAGCACCGTATGTTGGAGCGCAGCCAGCAACGCCACAAGGTCGTTGGCGCAACGACGTTTGAAATAAGAGTTCTTGGCCGCAGCACCATTATGACTCTGGAGCCGCAGAACTTGAAGGTCATTCAGGCGCTTGATCACAAGAAATGGGGTCTTGGGCGTAGGAGGAAGACTGCTTTCAAGGAGTTCCTTGGGGATGGTGAGTCCTTTTGATTTTGAATTTTTTCTCACCAATTTGTGTTATGTCACACATGGGACATCATTCGTGTCGCATCGCAGCGCAAAAGTCGCATGATGGTGGCGTTTGGGAGTCTGAATTCATCATTATCTACCAACACCCGATCTACGCGGATGATCTCGAGTTTTCATAGCTAACTCTAAATACCATAGGCATCTTCACAAACGACGGCGCAGATTGGGCACACTCGCGCGAAATGCTCCGTCCGAACTTTGTGAGAAGCCAGATCGGAGATGTGGCGACCTTCGAGAAACACGTCTCTCACCTGATCTCTCGACTTCCCGTGGACGGCAGCACCGTCAATCTCGCTGATTTCTTCTTCCGCTTGACCATGGACTCGGCCACTGAATTCCTGTTTGGTGAAAGCACCGACTCATTGACCGATGATAGTGAAGGGGGTTTCGCTGGTGCTTTCAACCGTTCTCAAGACACGATATCCATGCGTTCTCGCTTCGGGCCTTGGGTAAAGCGCTTGCCATCCTTGTTTGGCGTTGCAGACATGGAGAAAGATCAAAAGTTCGTTCACGATTTCGTCGACTACTACGTTGAGAAGAGCTGTGCGAAACGCGATCAGCTGCGTGCTGAGAAACAAAGCGAAAAGGCATCCGACCGCTACATCTTCATCGACGAGCTTGTCAGTCAGACCGACGATCGCACTCGCATCCGCAGCGAATGCTTGAACATCCTCCTTGCCGGCCGTGACACCACTGCTTCACTTCTCACCAACGTCTGGTGGATTCTCTCCAAGCGCCCAGACCTATGGGCCAAACTGCAGACCGAAGTCGCCAGCCTTGACGGTACTCACCCAACTTTCGAACAACTAAAGGATCTCAAGTTCCTTCGTTCGCTCCTCAACGAGACCCTTCGTCTCTACCCTGTCGTACCACAAAACTCCCGCGAAGCTCAGGAAGACACCACTCTCCCTGTTGGCGGTGGTCCAGACGGTACATCTCCTCTCTTAGTCCCCAAAGGCGGAGTTGTAGGATGGAGTGTTTACGCCATGCACCGCCGCACCGACTACTACGGCGCTGATGCCGAGGAGTTCAAGCCTGAGCGTTGGCTTGACGACCCTGTTAGCGGCACAAAGGGTCTTCGCCCTGGCTGGGAGTATCTTCCCTTCAACGGTGGCGCCAGGATCTGTCTCGGTCAGCAATTCGCTTTGACTGAGGCGAGCTATACGACTGTGCGTCTTTGTCAGGCATACAGTGTTATTGAGAGCCGCGATCCAACAGAAGTCTGGCGTGAGAAGATCAACTTGACTTGTGTGAACCTGGAGGGTGCGAAGGTCGCTTTGACTGCTCGCTGAAGACACCACGCACGACTTCCGGGGTATTGCTAGTTCTTTTTGGTTCACAGAGGATGCTATGGCTTTCAGTTGGAGCTTTGCGATTGATTCATAGACGTCGGTCTCCAGCGCGCAAGGAGCGGGACCATCGATGGAAAGATAATCTTACAGGTCTGGTTCAAGGCCTTCCGCTCGTGCGGAAAGCGAGAGAGTTGTTACGCAGATTTCATCGGGCATTGGTTTGGTTTGGAGCACGAAGTGATGATTATGAAAGACACGATGCAGTACTTCTCTCGCCGATCAGGGCTTACTTTTGCCGAGTCTATAGACGACATTTGCTTGTTTCAACCCTGATGAAAAGACGCTCATCAAGCATAATTCCATCCACGCAGCAAGAAGTACCCTTTTCTCCAATCCAAGTCAAACAGACATCGCTTCAAACCGCTCCCGAGGATTACGTATCGTATCCTGTACTCTAAAAGAGGGGCCAGAAATATTTCTTGTAATTTCCAGACCTCTCGTTCCGGTGT
Source organism: Melanodothis sp. VS III C KN 2 (assembly GCA_019775565.1). Taxonomy (NCBI): domain Eukaryota; kingdom Fungi; phylum Ascomycota; class Dothideomycetes; order Cladosporiales; family Cladosporiaceae; genus Melanodothis; species Melanodothis sp. VS III C KN 2. The sequence continues at coordinate 141,573 of JACWFM010000002.1, forward strand.
TCACTTCCTGCTTCGGAGGCCAAGCGCGGCGGCGCGAACAGCAGCGTGTTCTTCAGAAACCGACGTCGTGTCTTCCTCCACTCTCGACACTTTCTGACGCTTTGCTCCCGGCTCCTGCAGGCTCTGAGACTCCGTGTACTCGTCGACTTCTCCGTCGTCGTCGTCGTCCTCGCTCGCACTTTCATCCTCGCTCTCGCTCGTGGCACGATGTTCGATTTTCGGCGCCTGCTGTGACTTTGCACCAACCCCGCGCTTCTTCCCATTTCCAGCCTTCGCAACATCCGTCTTAGCAATTCCACCTTTCACTTCCTCGCAAGCGTCTTCTCCCAAAACTCTTTCGACATCGGCACGGCCCCAGCTCGTCACAACCCACCCCTCCTGCACCTTCACATACTGCACCTCCGCCAGTTTAGCCTTACAGCTCTCGTGCCGGTCCCATCGGCCCTCATCGCCTACCGGCTTGCCTGACTTCTCCCAACAGCCCGGCCGCCCGCCCTGCCCGTTGTGGTGTCTTTGGACTTCGGCTGGGTGGCCAAAAGTCATGCCGCACAAGGCGTGGATATAGGGTTTGTGGGAGCGGGCGATTATGGCGCGCGTGGTTGGGTATATGGGTCCGAGATGGGGGATCGAGGACGCTGGTGGGAGGTTTGGCTGCTTGGTTGTTGGGAGGGGCGTCAAGGGAGTAGGTGTTGGGGTGTTGTGGTTGCCATCTGCGGATCGGCTGGAAGGTGTGGACGGTGGAGCTTTGCTCTTTGAAGGAAGGGGTATTTTCGTGGGTGACGATATGCTGTTCTTTGGGGTTCGGGTGGAGGCTGGAGATGTACTGGTCCCGGGTCGACTGTGATATACCGAGCTTTTGTCCGAGTAGCTTCTCGAGGTCGGTACGCGCGAGCGCGTCGGCGTCTCGACGTTGCTGGCATCGGTACGATATGCTGCTCGGAACCCTTTCAGTGGCGTCCTCTTTTTGTTCTTCGCTGGCTGTGCGGCCGAAGCCTCGATGTCCAACTTCTTCTTCGCGATAGCAGAACCACACGGCGTGCTCGGTACACTTATACCACTCTCCACCATCGCAGCCAACTCTCCGATGACCCCTCTGGCCGCCGCCCTCTGCCTCTCACTGTCACCCTCGACCGCCTTGTTCAACCACTCCATATCAACCTCGCGCCACGTGTTCGGCAGAAAAGTGCGCAATCCAGGCAGCAAGTGCGTAGCATTTGTTTCAAAGAACAAGCGGTACGCCGCCACGTAGAATGAAGTCTCGTCGGATTTGCTTTGGTTGTAGTCTTTGCATAGTTGCGTGAAGAGGTGCGGTGTGACTGGGTCTGAGAGCGCCTCGTAGTACGATTTCATGGAGATTAGGAAAGCGATTATTGAGTGGTTCGTAGATGGAGTGCCAGTGCCTGTTGTGTTCTTGATCTCGTGGTCGGGCATGGTTAGTGAGTTCGAGGTTGGCGGCCTGTTTAAAGCTTGAGCAGCGTCCTGCTGAACGAGCAATGCGTCCTCGTTGTTGAGCAGACTCGTGTGGTGCGACATGTTGAAGGTATTGCTGTGTGAGTTGTCGCAAAGACCACGACAGATTGGCAATTAGGTTGTTTTTCCGTGAGCAGTGGCGGCGGTTTTTGTGTGAGCGACGCGAGGGCCGAAGCGGCGCGAACAGGAAGAGCAGATTCAGGTCAGCACTATAACAGAAGTTTTGAGAAACGCATGCACTGCTCGGTTGTTCAAGGCGCGTCCCCAGCTTGGGAAGAATTTCAGACAAAACAACAAGAACAGCTCAGCAAACATGCAGCGCGTGCGCAAGCGCAAGTACGGCGTCTTTCACTAGGAGAGTGCGAGAAGTGAGGTCAGGACTTACAACGGCAATTTTGGCTTGCTAGCTCACTCAGAAATGTCTTCGAGCCAAACGCGACGATGGTTGACTGTGCCATCAATCACTAGTCAGTGCTGCAGTCCCTCTCCGACAAGATTTCTTGAAATGAAAGAGCATCGCAACCGAATCGATGAGAAAGAGACGCAGTGAAGCGTGAAGGAGGGTATAAGATATCTCGTCAGTACTCTTACAGGCTCTATACTACCTCTAGGTCGGCTATGTTTGAAGCAGGCGTGCATCGTCACTGATTACGAGAGGACTACGAAAGCTGCTGGCCGACCTGAGAATACTGTCAGTGCAGCAAGGGCCAAAACATCTCTGTATGGGTATCAAAATCCTAGTGCGCCTTGCTCTGCCTGGCAAGCCAAAGGCCAACACTCTCCCTCGCCACCTGGCTGCCCCAGAGTCCGCCCTCGCCACCCTTCCTCCACTCTTCGCTGGCACCCTCCTCACCAAGACCACCACTTCCGCCACCTCGAGTGGCCTCCGCAAGAATAACTTCCAAGTCGCGTTGCTGTGAAGAGACCCAGCGCTTGACGAAGCTGGCGGGATCTTTGGCCAGGTTCTCGTAGAACTTACGCTTTGCGTTCGTCTGATTGAGTTTCTGGACAAGCAGAGCTAGGTCGTCGTCGGTGCGGACAATTGACTGCAAGTCTGCAAGATGTGATTTCGAGGTCGCATATCTGTGTGTAAGGTAGGCTGTAGGGTTGGGAAGAGGGACGCGGATGTCGTATATGGTGGGTGTGGAGGCTCTTATGCCGCTGTCGGCTGGTGGCGCAAGGTAGGCCTTGTCGACGCGAATGGTGTAATCGAGTTTGATTGGTGGGAGAGGGCGCAGATGAGGTTGAAGAATATCAGGAAGGTAAGGGAAGGAAAGCTTCTCCTGGTTGAAGAGCTGGGATGTGTTAGTTTATGGTTCTTTGTATTTCAGTACAGGCATTACTCACCTTTCGTAAGGGCTCATCGCACACAATCGTCCTCTTGTCATCGTCCTCTTGTAGGTTCATGGCACGAGCATATTCCCAAATGCCTTGCACAGCACCCAACATGTCCTCTTCCTCGCTGTCCAGAATCTCAGCCAGGCCAGGGCTGAGCTTGTATCGCTCCCTCTCGGTATCTCTCGCCAAGCTGATGGTGACGTTCACGTTCTCGTCGCCCTTGCGCTCGAACTCAAGTTTGTCGAAGCTGTTTTCAGACGAGTTCGGGTCGTAATTGGGGTTGGGGTTTTGAGGCGTGGGTGGCTGCTGCTTCTTCCATTCGATTTGCGAGTAGCCATCAGGCATGAGCGCCGGGTTCCGGTGGAGGTCGATTGTGATGCCTTTGAAGAATGTGCTGAGACGAGGTCTCTTGTCCGGACTTGGCTTGTCCTCTTCCAGCTCAGTTGGATCCTCAAGAAGACGGCCTTCGATCTTGACGCGGAATGTAGCCTGGCTGCTCTCGCCCAGATCGAATATGGCGTCCTCGCCCATGCCGCTTCCATCCTCCATGACCTGCCACGGTTGACCCTCTGCTGTGTTTGAAATCCATACCCTCAGAACGCCTTCTCGACGCGCATATTCCCTCTGTGCATTGTCCTTAACATCCAGCCTCTTGCGCATCATGACGGCATCCAGCCTCTTCTCAACCTGCCTCAGACGCTTGTAACGCGTGACTCCGTCGCCAACAATGACTTCGCTCACGTCCTCGGAGATGTCGCGATCGGTTGGTTTCCTGCTCTGTCTGCGCGCCATGTCGCCGCGACGCGCCGCTTCGAGTTGTTGGGCCTGCATTTGCGCGGCGGTCATTTGAGGTTGCTGGTTGGGGTGAGGAGGAGGGGCGACCATGGGGCCTGCATTGCGATATGTCGCCATTAGCTCTGCGTGACTTATCTTGCGACGATGGGAGTTTTGAGGTGTAGAGAATTGGACGCTGCTGCTGCGACGATCCATGTTGCTTTCGAGGTCGCGCGCGGACTGGCCGACAAGCCAAAAGAAGTGGGTCGCGCGCGTTCGAATGCTCGGGTTTGATTGAGGAGACGGCAATGGTATAGAGGAGTGGATGGGTTGTTCTCAAGAATCACGTACCAGGGCCCCGTCGCGCCTGAGTCGCATGCGGACTACGCTGCTGGCTCGCTTGGGAGAAATTTCGATAGTGCTGCATGCTGGCGACGCGCGCTGTGAACGCCAAGAAGAGAAAGGTGAAGGGTAGCTACGACAAACGACGAACACAACGGTGGATGGAAAGAGAGAGTTGTCCGATGTTTGGTGATGACGGGCGAGCAAGCACCGAGCAATAGTGCAGTGATGTGCAGTGCCAGCGGGAGGCTGAACGCGCGACCTGCACAATCTCGCTTGATGTGAGGGGAAGTACTCGCTGGTGGCTGGTGCTCACGTGCACTGGATAGGACTATTCATAGATGGCATTCAGCTATGCAGACACACATATTCACAAATGTCCTATTCAAAGAGCTTGCCATTGTCGGTCGTCTGGGTACTGCCATAGTCACGGTAGCCTGAGCTGGTAGACGCGATGGACTCGCCTATGCGGCGAAGGCGTTTTAGCTCGATGCTATATCATGCATGATACCGACCTTGACTCAAAGCGGAGAGCATGATGATGCTTGTTATCTTGACGTCTACCAGGCAATTGCTTGTTAGGCTTAATATCATACGTGGTCACAACCTCTACAAGTCTCGGGATTTGCGAGAAGATACTCCTATCGGCCACTCACTATACGTGTAACGACAACCAACAATGGCCCAGTCATTCCTCGCCACCCACGGCATCGACCTGGAAGCCGAACTGGCACGCATCCAAGCATCAGCATCCCAAGAAACACTCTCACCAAACGCAATACACATCTCCAACGTCACCCTCCCCGGCACAACCCACGCCTCAGACCTCTCAATCACTTCCTCCAAAATCGCCTCCATCCAACATCATAAGCCCTCATCCAAGCCCTCAATCAACCCCCTCCACTCTCCCTCCTCTGCCTTGATAGCTCCCTCCCTATGCCATCCCCACATCCACCTCGACAAACCCTACCTCCTGTCCCACCCACGCTTCGCTGCCTCCCAAACCATCCAAGAAGGAACATTCGCCGAAGCAATGACTCTCACCTCGCAAGCCAAGCAGAACTTCACTCGTGAAGACCTACTAGAGAGAGGTCAGAGACTGCTCGACGAGAGTACCGAAGCAGGTGTGACGCATGTGCGAGCTTTCGTCGAGGTCGACGCCGTCGTAGACACGAAGTGTCTCGATGCCGGGCTGGAATTGAAAGCTGCTGTGGCGAGGAAGTGTGCGGTGCAGATGTGCGCTTTTGCACAGGTACCCATTTTCTCGAGCTCTGAGGGAGATGGGAATGGGAGTGTGGTTCGGGGATTACTGGTCGATGCTATTTCGAAAGATGGAGTAGATGTGATTGGCAGCACGCCTTACGTGGAGGGCGATGTCGAGAAGCAAAAGAAAAACATCGAATGGATGGTCGATTTGGCTGTCAAAAAGAAAGCACATCTCGACTTCCACCTAGACTACAACCTCGACCCCTCGCAAGAACCCATGGTCTGGCACGTCGTCAAGACACTACACGCCAAATCCTGGGACTCAAACAACGCGAACAAAACGATCGTCCTAGGCCACTGCACACGTCTAAGCCTCTTCACCGACGACGAATGGAAGCAACTCGCAGAAGAAATCGGCGATCTGCCCGTGTCGTTCGTCGGCCTACCAACAAGCGATCTCTTCATGATGCGCACGCCCGAGCGAACACGAGGAACACTGAACGTCCCGGAGATGATCGAATCGTACGGTCTGAACGCTTGCATCGGCGTAAATAACGTCGGCAATGCTTTCACACCGCAGGGAAGCTGCGATCCGCTCTCGTTGGCTTGTAGTTGCATTGGGACCTACTCGGCTGGTACGAAGGCGGACGCGGAGTTGCTCTATGAGTGCGTGAGCACGCGAGCAAGAAAGGCAATCGGGTTCGACAGAGTTCACGGCGAGAAAGCGAAGGATGCCAGGACCGGAACGGAGTTGCGTGAAGGTGACATGGCGGATTTGGTCATATTTGGGAGCGAGAAGGACTCGTGGCGAACACGGCGGTCGGTAAGTGAGGCTGTGTATTTGTACGATCATTGTCGAGGGCGAAAGGCAATGTTTGAAGGACTTGTGACTACGTGAAAGAAAGGTACGGCGTCTTGAACCCTTGGAAATGTGCCGCGATATGGCTCATCGTATTCAGCCAAGGTGGCATAGATCATGGTGTGAGGTGGCATGATACCATAGGTAGATGATGTCAAACAGATCGCCACTGAGCGTCGCTGAAAAAGTGTAAAGATGAAGCAGCATTCATTAATCGGACAAAATCAGATCTATCCAATTCTTCCCAAAAACAGACGCGAATGCGCAGAGACTTCGATTTATCTTGGCTCAGCAGACGCTGGCCAAAGCACATTCACTCCGATAAAAGCAGCATTGCATTCCAAACTTGAACGACCAATAAATCGCGACTGAGATATTATATTCACAGCTCTCAGCCTCTTCTTCTGCTGCGGGTTGCGCGCTGGCTGGTGGTTGATCCAGTGACCTCCACACCTTTGTGGCCATCATCGTAGAGACTCCTCTGGATGACAGGCTCGTTACTGAAACCATCGGCGGCTGGTGCCTGCTCAGGGTTCTTGTCCAGCAACTCCTCGGCACGCTCTCTAGCAGCACGGACGCTACCCTGCTGCTTAGTCGGCTCCGCCACCTTTTCTTGAGGATAGTAGCTTTTCACTTCCTTTCCTGTTCCCATGGTTCCAAATGGCGGAGGGAAGCGAGTGCGAATAGTCTGGACCATCTTAGAGAACCAGAAGAAGTTGAGCAGGTTGAGGGTGATGTTGGAAGCCAAGTAAGAAGCACCGAGCCACAGCGGTAGGTAGCGGACTTCCATGAACGCAGTGGTCTGACCTTGAGGGTGGCTAAGATCTCCATGGTGGGGAAACTCAGCAAACTTGTCCATGTAGTACTTGGGTGTGGTATATCCCTGAGTGATGGCACGGTAGACATCGTGGAAAACCAGGTAGCTGCTGTAGTTGCCCCAGATAATGCGACAGCAGAAGAAGGTCGCAGTGAGGAATGCGCCGTTGACAGCCTGGTAGACGGAGCCGGTAAGGTTGAGCTTGTCGCAGAACCAGTGGATGTTGAGGAACGGGCTCGAAAGCTCGTACAGAAGAAACACAGGGGCATAGTAGTAGAGGAATGGGCGCTGTAAGGGGTCAGTGATCGATCTTAAAAATGCCATATCCTCAAGAATCACTTACGAAACCGAACGAGAAAACGGTGACAGCAGAGATGGCGTGAGCAAGCATGCCCCAGCCAAAGATGTGCACATATCTAGAGCACATGTACAAATCCCAAAGGAAGTAACCCAAGGCCTGGCTCTGGAGCAGACCGCTCATGCCATCGTATCCCCAGATTCTCTTCTCCCAGTTGCTGTCGCTGCGCCAGTTCTTGCGCTCTTCGTCAAAGAAGACGACGTACAAGCTCAAGCTGTTGATGACGCAGCTCTGCACGAAGGAGACGACGTGCACATCCCAGCTGATCCTGGTGCGTTTGCTGAACTTGGGATAGATGTCGGGGAAGAGGCGGGTGGAGAGGATGGGCGAGACGACGTTCGCGATGAAGGTGTACATCGCTAGGGCGAAGAGGACCTCATGAGCGTGGAGGGGCAGGGTCGGCAGACCAAAGAAGTCGGCGATGCGCTGGACGACGGCCTGCAGCGCGGCAGGCGACTTGAGGGGATTCGGGTCGAGCATGCTGGCGGTGTGTTGCGAGTGAGTGAGAGGCGACCAGACGCGGACGCGAAGATAGAGATGGGACGGGCTCGGGGTGTTAAGAGGTCCTCACGACTGCATGGCCGTTGGTGAGGGAGGATCACGAGTGACGGGCTGCGTGAGCAGAGGGAGAGTTATGAGACAAGCCAGTCACGGACCCGACAAGATTTGGCTGTGCTGCAAGCTGTGTTGTTGAACCCATGCCTCGCCTGGGTCTAGTGGGTCTCGGCTACGCCCGCTCAGGGTCCGAGTCTAATAATCTGTTCCGATCAGCTGCACTTCAGGCTTCAGGGCCTCGGGTGCCTGGAGATCCATCACGTGCACATGGCGTCTAGCAAGCTGTCAGCGTGATATACATAGCTGCTCACATATTTACACCTTGTCAGCCACTGCCTTCATGGCCTCTCCTCGCCCTGAACCGTGATACGAAAGTGGTCATCGCAGCAAGAATGTCTAGAAGCCGGCATTGAAAGTGGTCACCGACATTCAATTGTGTTCGCGGCGAACGCATCAACACAGCCGAGCAAGCAGCAAAGATGCACTACTATCTCGCTGTCAAGTACGGCAATACCACCTGTCACATCGAAACACCCAGTATTGTGGACCTTTGAGAGAGTCCGAATGAGATGGCGCTGTGTCGCTGGCTAACGTTGTAGAATCATCAGTTACAAGGACCGCAATCTCATAACTTGTGAGTCATCGTTGAGATTATTTGGATAGTACACAACTATGTCGCTTGCTAGCGTGCTGGTGTCGCTGACTATAGGCACAAAATCGTCGACTTCTACCGTTGAGAGAGTACAAACTGCCTCCAGCATCATCTCTGCGTAGTGCGCTAATACGGTCTGCTCTTAAGCTAAAGTTGAACCTTCTTGCTATGGATAAATCACAAGCTGCCCACAGTATCCTCTCGCGTAACGCGCTGTTATCAAATGCCCTAGACGCAAACGGTGACGTTGATTGAGAAGCACAAGGTGCATGCTGAATATCCCTGCGCAATGTGCTATTATCACCATCCCTCAACGCAAAAGGCGATACTCTATCGATTGGCAAAAGATACCAGCGTAAGTCAGTGATATTATCCGTTCATGCAGTGACTACTATGCGGCAATATGGATTTACCACTGCAACTTTTCACGTCGATATGGCTTTGCACCATTCACGGCGTCCTCTCAGCGTTATACTTAAATCCTTTGCCAGCGCGGAAACCACGGCCTTCTTTATTACAACGACTTAAGAACAAAAACCACTTCTTCTATTTCGAGAACCTTGACTCGGCAAACCCAGACAAACGGATAACGAAAGTCATTTTAGCGCATCACACGACCGGGCTATTCAGCTAAGATGTCCTATTATGGTGGCTACGGTGGCTACCCTGCTGGGTATGGTGGATATGGCCAAGGATACGGTGGCTACGGTCAAGGGTACGGCGGCTACGGTCAAGGATACGGTGGCCACGGCCAAGGATATGGTGGCTACGGTGGCTACGGTGGCTACGGTCAAGGATACGGTGGATATGGTGGATATGGCCAAGGATACGGTGGCTACGGTCAAGGGTACGGTGGCTACGGTCAAGGGTACGGTGGCTACGGTCAAGGATATGGTGGCTACGGTGGAGATACGGTGGAAGCTCTCGCGGTGGCGGTGGCGGTGGCGGTGGTGGTGGTGGTGCTGGCCGAAGCAGACGTTGGAGCATGACCACCGACGAACTCAACCACATCTACGATCCCCCAGGGACGTCTTAGACGAACACTCATACCATGACGAGCGTGGTTACACGGCTTGAGATTTAATCGAGGCCATCCTGTTTTAGGTTCTGCTTGACATTCCTGGGACAGAGAACACATTAAGACTTTGCCGGCGTCATTTGATTATAGGTTGCGAGAGATATTCCAGACCAAAAAAAGCGTTGTGTTCGCATTCTGCAGTTTCCTTCATGACTTAGGCGTCATCGTGGCAGCATGTTACAAGGTACATGTGTGTGCAGGTACCGTGTACAACATTCCATCGTACAAACATAGGGTGCAGTATCGGCGCTATGGTTGCGACTGACTTTCTCTCGTAAGCTCCTCTATTTCATTCATACAGGTATCCCACAACATTCTTGTTCAGCTTCCGTGGAGGCTTGTAGACCTTGTGCCCGCAAGCGTACAACAGGGCATCACCGTCGTCACGGATTGGAAGCATACCATCTGGAGCACCGTATCGCAGAGTGGCCATGCGTGGAGGCTGGCTTCGCGCCGGTGTGCTTCTGATGGTAGCTTTGCCATCTGTGGATGGTACAGACTGCATCTCTGACCTGGAACTTGCGGGTCCTGGTCTCTTCACCTGACTACCTGCAGCTCGTTGGTTTCTCGAGTTCGACGACAAGAGGTTCTCTTTCGAAAGTCGAGCTGGGCCAAGCTTCTCCGGCAGCTTTGGTGATTCCAGACTCGACGGCGTCGCACCTTTTGATTTTCTGGTGGGCGTTGCAGGCACGTCATCATCGTCCGGCCATCCGCTAAACCTGCTATCATATGATCGCTGGGTACTCGACACTGAGCTCAGCACTCCTGTGCTCGCGCGTGTTGGAGTAACTGGAGAGTCCTTGTTCGAATAGTGCATAGATGAGTTTGGAGTTGCAAAAGGCGAAAGACTCGCAGCAGGTCTTAAGGCGCGTCCAGATGAGCTGACAGGCCTGGACGCGTTCCGAGCTGGTGTCGCAATTTTGGTCTCTTTGATGTTTCGCGTGGCAAGTGATGATGGACTGCTAAACACAGAGGAGCTGTCTCTTGATTTGTTCGGAGAAGGTGAATTCCTTGCCTTCTGCTGCTGTGCGTGGAGAAGAACTCGCAACCGTGCCTTCTCGACTTCCAAGTTCCGAAGCTGTTCAACGTTGCTGAGAGAAACGGATCTCTGTCGGACCTTTTCCACTTCTCGCTCGAGTGAACTGGTCCTTAGTTGGAGGTGGAGGTTGTCGTTTTCCGCTTTGAGGATAGCGATATCTTTGCTGGTCCCTTTGGATGTTTTCAGCTCGATCTCTTTAGCGGCCAACTCTTTTGCTTGCTTCTGCTGCACGATTTCTCTTGATTGAAGATCATCGGATATCTTACGCAGCTCAGCCTCTCTAACAGCAATGCCATCAGACAATTTGAGCAGCTTAGCTTCCCAGGCTGTGAATTCATCCTCCTTAGTCTTCTGTTCTGCGTCGAAGCGCTGCTCCTTCTCAAGAAGCGCAATTTCCTTCTCTGCCAATGCTTGCTCTCTTTCACTTATGCTAGCCAGATTTTCATCTGGCAAAACACTGATCCTCCAACCCTTAGCATCGTAGCCAACGGCGTCCGCGTCTCTCAGTGTCCAGGTAAGCGTGTGTGCTCTATCATGCTGCTTAGGCTTTGTGAATGTAGCATTTCCGTCCACGAAAGAACCATTCGCATTGCATAGATATGCGTCCGCGAAGTCATCACACTTCAACCTGCGGATGGCGTAAGCAAAGTCTGGTCCAACAGGTAAGTGGCAAATAACGTCTCACCAACAAGACCCAGGCGAAGTCCCCTCTTCTATAGCCCACCACTGCTTCTCCTCAGATGTATCGACATGGCCATACGCCGCGCTCGTGAACGCGCGCAGCCATTTGCCGTCAGAAACGTTCATTAGCGCCACTCGATTCGCGTCATCGCAATACTCTACCCGCCAGCGTTGCGTATCGGAATTGGCAGCGTCTTTGTTGAAAATTCCATCGGGGCATTTTGATAGTACAGTGCCTCCAGATACTGCGACGACGTAATAAGCGTTCTCTCGTGGCGCTTGAGCGGCGGGTCGTGGTAGATACGAGGGCAGCTTTGGCTGGCAGAGGCAGCAATTACACGATCCGGCGCCGGATAGTGTTGCAGCGTGCCACATTACAGCTTATTGTCGTCTAGATCAGAGCGATAGTGGATGCATAGACGCGCGGGAAATAGATAGGGACTAGTATAGCCGTCGATCCTGGTTCCAGGAATTCGGGCGTTGGTGTAGCTCGCGATTCGCCACTTTTGCCGTGGTCTCGACCAATGCTGAGGCTTCCAGTCTCGACCGAAGCGTTGCTATCGCTCTACAGTAGTACTTTCACCAATGTTGAGCAGTCGACGTTTCGCGATGGGCGCAAAATGACGTTGAAGGGTACATTAGTCTAGACTAGATGCAAGAATGCGAGTGGTTGGAAAGTGGAGTCGGAACGTCTGCTCGATGTCACTGGCTTCTTGAGCTCTTGGCGGACCCTACAGATGTTCTAAGCTCTTTTGGTGGCATCAACAATCGTTGCATGTGCAGCTCGCGATCTAGCTTCGAAGTCCGTAATGTTTACCCTACCGCTGAGAAAGCTACAATATCCTACGCGGAGGCTTGTTTTATTAGGGTGTTACCTCAAGGTATCAACCCAAATTCGCGATGATCTTGCCATTGAGATGGCTCTGAGATCTCGCGGATAGGTGTATCTTAGTACAGTACTACCTCAAGGCAGATAAGAATACGAGGGTCTTGCCGTCGAGATGGCTACAGTACTCCATAGGAAGGCGTTTTTCTAAAGAGGACGACCCCGAGGCACCGACACAGGATACGAGGATCCGACCACTGAGATGCGATCTAATCCAAACTTTTCTACACTTCGTTACACGCTGTTATCATCAACCTACAGAGCATCATTTACTCAATCTTACCGTTAAAATACTGTTTAAATTGCAAGGCTATCCAACGATTAGCACGCTGTTATCCTTATACGCAGATGCATAATAACCTCTCTCTTGCCACTGAGATGTTCCTGTAGTCCGGGGTTTGCACCTAGACCGCGAGTGCAGCTAATCAGATCTACAGTCAGCATGAAACTGTGGTTCTAACAAGATTCCTAGGCTCGTTCGATCCTTGAGTGTGGTATGGTGGTGGGTTTTCCCTTCCTCGAATGCAAGGAGCAAAATAATGCAATATCAGCGGGCATTCCGCGAGCGCTGCCAGATTACAGATCAACGTAATGTAAACCTGCTTGAAGTGCTATAAGTGAGGTTATCTGATGTTTATTACACACCATCTTCCATCCAACCTTCATCAATCTGACCATTTCCAACCTTCTCAGCCTGAGCCATCCAACCTCCGTATCACGCCGAGAAGAGCAAATTCGAATCCCAAAAAACGCTAAGGTGACTGCAAGCCTAACTTCTCCGAGCAGAGACTGTACTCAAAGCATAGAAGCGTCAAAGTATTTCACTGGATGAACCGAGGTCTACTGATCAATGATCATGGAATCATCAATGAAGTCAGAGCCAACGTCCTGAAAGATCAAGTCTGGGTCGAAGAAAAGCATGTGGTGCTCGTTTTGATTCGTGGAAAATCCGAGCTGCTGGCCAGTCTGCTGGGAGGCTGGGAACTGGTTCATAAGCTGGCTCTGGTCGTCTGAGTACTGGTAGGTCAAGTCGTCGAGGTCAGAAGGTTGCGCGTGAGTGAAGGTGTTGGAGTCGAATCCTGGAATTCTGAATGCGAGGTCGATTTGATTACCTGCGCCAGTGATGGAGGTGGTGTCGAGACCAGCATTGAATGAAGCACCAGTGTCATCTGAGAAGTCGATGTTCGTGTCAAGCCCGGAATTCGCAACCACTGAGGGATCGTCAGTGTCGAAGAAACCACGGTCCTGCCAGCTTTCATCGCGAAAGGTAGTTGAAGGTTGATCTTCGAGAGCGGCATCCTCGACAAACCCATCCCATTCTTGCCCACCAGTGAGGCCAAATTCAGCATTAGCATTAGTGCTGCTATCAGCAAGATAGCCGTGCTGGCCGCCGAAGACTGCCGCAGTGTCCACAGCCTGTGTCGTGGAGGGAACGAACGCAGGATTACTGCTGGCCGGGCACGACGCCGCATCGGAGAAATTGACAGAGAATTTAGTAGAGACCTTGCGATACTCACCTTTCTTGTCGTCCCACTTTAGCTCATTCGGGTCCCAAGCTGCACCCTCGTCGATACAAGTCTCCATCATCAAAGTCACCTTCGCCCAGTTTTGGCGGTACGCTAGCGTACTCTCCTTCAGCTTCTGGTTGCCGTTGTTCCTGCCGCAGACTGCACAGATGCCACGTCTCTTTGGGCACATGTGCGTCTCCTTCACCTTGAATGGACCGAAGGCAGGCTTGCGAGGAGTGATAGTCGCGCTCTTGCGGCCATCAACGACGGACGCAGGCATGACCAGATTTCCCACACACCACTGCAACGTGGGAGGGGTGAGATAGAGAGGATTCAGTTCCTGCCAGCGCAAAGTGTTAAGCAGCAAAACCTCAGCAGGGCCACATGCAAAGCGGCGGATAGCGAGGCCAGCGGGGCTGAGCTCGTGCTCCTGAATGGGGTACTCGGTATTTAAGTGATCGAGTTGTTCGTCGGCGCTCAGTAGACTGAACCAGCTGCCAACGCGCTCTTCGCGTGCGTCAGTCGAGTCTTCAATCTCCGTGTCATCCTCGAAGCTTTCTCTGAGGTTGCCGTATTCGCCAACCGGAAGAATGCTGTGCGTCCAGGCGCAGTGAATGTTGTCGCAAATACCTAGGCCATAGGTGCGGTGTCCGAAGGTGCGACTCTTTGTGTCGCCGGATTGCGCGCTTAGAGTATCGCTTGAAGCGTCGGGGCACGTGAGAACACCATGCGCATCTGTGAATGCCTTGCTGCAGGGCTTGATGATCTTCAGCTTCTGGTGCAAGCACAAGTACTGGAAGTATGAGTAGATACACATGTCAGCGTTTGCGGTTAGTTTGGCTCGTGCGATGAAACAACGCGTGGCAGCGGTGCTCGTGACAATGCGTGGCAGTGATGCTCGCGACAATGCGTGGCAGCGATGGTGATGACAACGCGAGGGGAGTGACAGTAATGGTGGTGACAATGCGTGGCAACGATGCTCGTGACAATGTCCGGTTGCGATGCTCGTGACAAACACAGGATGTTTGGGCGACGCGTCTGAGATTTTTAAATGCTCGGACGGCAAGGTGTCGCAAGTGAAGACTTCGGAGGAACGACACGTGCGCTTCCGATCACTTTCACATAAAAGGCGTTGTTGGGAAATCCTAGACAATCAAGTGAGCAGGACATCGAGAGCAGTGAAATGAATGCACGACCTGCCTCGCTGGCTCACGATTCGATGTGCGCCGCAGACCTCCGTTTCAGTAGTCACACTTCACTTCGCTTCACTTCAACTCGACCTTGGGACGTGTAAAATTAAGAATTGAATGACAAAGGCTTTGACTGCATTCATATTTCTCATGGCCATTTGCGGAACACTATGACACTGCGTAAGTATCCACAGTCCTCTAATAAGATGCCTAGTACGCCTGATATAGGTGTTCATTCACCGCTCGAACATCGTGTCCTTACTCACTGCTTCGTCCGCTGACGGTGGCGGAGGCAAAGGTAGTTCCTTCTCCTTCTCCTTCTCTTTTCCCTTACTCACTGGTGAATCCAGCAAACTTTCACTTCGATCCCCAGCGCCACTCACCTTCCTGCCGCTGCTACCCGCAAGAGCATCCGCGCCATCGAGGAGATCACCGACGCCCTCTTCTTCGTCCTCATCGGACTCATCTTCGGTGCCACGCGTGCTGGCACCTTTGTCGATTTCTTTCTGCGCTTCGTCCATACGCCTGCGCACCTCGGACGCAACGCGCATGCCGTCTGTGACGATGTTGTCGAGCATGCCACGCAGACCCTTGCCGGGAGGTACGACTCCTGCGCCTGCGCCGCCGGGACTAAGAGCAGGGACTGCGTCCTTCGGCGCGCCTGCTCCAAGAAGTGACTGTTGCGTCTGGCCGAGTAGGGATTGTGAAGTGACTGTCGATGAAGGT
The DNA here is from genome assembly GCA_019775565.1 of Melanodothis sp. VS III C KN 2. Taxonomy (NCBI): domain Eukaryota; kingdom Fungi; phylum Ascomycota; class Dothideomycetes; order Cladosporiales; family Cladosporiaceae; genus Melanodothis; species Melanodothis sp. VS III C KN 2. Next base: position 157,052 of record JACWFM010000002.1, read on the forward strand.
AGAGGAGCATCAGCCAAGTGGAAGGAATTGGCGAAACCAGAGTCGAAGAAGTATTCGAGCGTCTCGTCAGCGAGCACGAGCATACGGAACGTGGGTAGCGTGATGTGGACGGGACTCGCAGGGTCAAGAGCGGCGTTGGCTGCTGCAGCTTGGGGTTTCACCGTCTGGCCAAAGGTGTTCTCCGAGGGTCTGGCAAGCATGCTATCGTCGGCTGCTGAAGGAGAAGACACCTGTGTCTTCTTCTCTTCTGGCAACGGGTCGTCAGGCTTATCCTCGTCGTCTCCGAGATTCATCAAGTCCTCTTCCTCTTCGTCTTCATCATCATCGCCGAGTGCAAACTTGTCAAGATCTTCTGCAGTATCCTTCTCTGCCTGTCTTGATGGATGATCTGGGTCTGCGTACTCGAAACATCTTCTTATGAAGGCCGAGACTGCACCAAGGAACTGCTCGTCCTTGTTCCGTGGCTGTCCATCGGGGCCAATCTCTGCCTCCACCACCGACGAAGATGGTGAGCTCAAACCTCTCCTCGACAGGAACAACAGGGCTTCAGAAATACGAAGGATGCCTTCTCGGTCAACCTTGCCATCGTTGTCGTCATCGTAAAGTTCGAAGAAGTAGGAAATGGATGACATGAGGTCGCGGTCGCCCTTGATAGGTGCTAGCCCGCTGACGACATGCTGTAAGCTCAGTGATCCTGCGCCTTGAGTATCCCATCGAGCAAACATTCGCTGCATGAATTCATGCTCTGCCGGCTCTGGGCCACTGCCCCATGGTGAGATCGATCGAGTCCGTGTGGTGCCACCAAAGTAGCCGTTCGACCGCTCCTCTTTGATAGGCGATTGCGCAGTGGGTGAGTCCGTAACAGCCCACTTCGCGATGCCGGCCAAGAACTCACGGAAAGCGTCGTAGTCCATCTGAGTCGGGCTTGGTCCAAGGCCAACTCTGCCCATTTCTGGCGCGTTGGTGGAGATGCCTGTGACGACCTCGGTGGCCTTATTCTTCGCTGCCTTCTGTCGCCTTTCTTGCTCTGCCTGCAAGAACTCAGAGCGTTGCTGTCGCTCATAAAGCACCGAGTAGAATCGATCGTACAAGAAACCGAGATCGTTAGTGCTGAGTTTCTTACTCTCGGATCCAAGATTGCGAATGGAGGTTCTTTTCGCGAACGACTCAATGTTATCCAAGACAGCGGCTTTGTGCTTGCTGCGCTCGGCTGAGATCGTGTGTTGTGTAATGCCGTCGAATTCTTTGAACGCCACAACCATCAGTGCCTGGAAGTTTGTGATGGCACGGTATTTGGGGTTCTCAGATTTAGGATGTGCGCTCTCACCCAGTCGTGCGAAATAAGACTTGAGTACAGAGATGAATGTGCCATCATCAGTGGCGTCCAGGAGCTCTTCGCCGTTGATTCGGAGTATTGCAAGACCGACCTGGAACAAGACGCGAGGGCCTTCCAAGAAGAAGACGTCTAGAACACGGAACGCGAAAATGAGAGGCATGCTGTTGATGTACAACGACAAGAACCATGGCAATGAAACAACGGAAAGCTGTACGTCGTTCTTGACGAGGTGGTCCCAAATTATAGGCATGGTCTTCTCGACCAGCGACTCGAACACGCGCTGGTCAAGGAGTGTTCCGTACATCGTGATGCTGTAATATCCTGGTAATAAGCGATCGCAGAGGATTGAAAGAACGTAGAATGCTTGCTCCTCGGAAAGATAGCTAACGATTGTACTTAGCTTGGTGTGACTTATGAGCACTGTGTAGGAAAGGTCAAACTTACATTAGTAGGGCGGCCACGACAATGTTCATCGCCTGACAATAGCCAACTTCGGTGTTTGTCCAGCTGTAGGCTGTCAAGACACGCCTGAGCCGGCCGATGCCCTCCTCGCTTTGGAACCCAGCGTACTCAGGCAGTGAGCGATTTAGATCTTTCTCGATCTCGTCGATCGCAACGGAGTGTTGTCCTTCGTGCTTTGCAAGAGTCTCCTGGTAGAGCTTCGGCTTCTGCAACCGCAGGTAGAATGCGCCAGAAGTCAGTTCCCAGGTCTCACCTCTGAGCAGATTTGGCAGTCCAACTCTGATCAATCTGTGAAAATCTGGTTGTCGTACAAGTGTCGTGTTACGTCCATTATCCTTCAAGTATTCATGCCATAGTCTCATCTTGCTCCTATCTCGTAATTTCCGTGAGTTGCCAGGGTATTTGAAAATGCTTCCCAAGCCCGTATCGGGTGGTGTCCTAGGCGTGCCATCCTGCTTCTCCGCCGCCGGGGCTTGATCAAACTCATTGAAGAGGAAGTACTCAGAGTAGCAGCCTTGCGCGACTGTGCGCATGTTTTCCACTTCCTTCACGCCTTGCCTCAGACCTTTCTTGAGGCCGTCGCAGAAGCGCTCGCACTGTTGTCGGCTACCTTCCAATTGAATCGTCAACTTTGGAGGCGCTGGCGCACCAGATTTTGTCTCGCTTGCGGGTTCGAAGCCATTCCAGGTGGTAATCGAAAGAGCAAACATGTAACTCTGTGTATGCAGCCGCTCGACTCTCCTCACAGCGCATAATGGCAGGGTGAAACCATTTCCAGCCGGTCCAGTGCCATGAGTGCGACCAGTGAACGCCGAGCTTGCGCTTGTGCTTGCCGTGCTGACGAAGGAGGTGTTCACCGTTGAGAAGCACAAGAACTGCTCGCTCAGATGCAGCTGACCGACATAGTGTGTGCCTCTCTCACGATCCCAGTTGCTCTTATCCCAGCTCCCTTGTTTACCAGGACTCTTGTTCTCCGAGCTCTTCGATTTGGGGAGCGTCAGCTCAGCCGTGATCTCGTATAGCGGGTTTTGCGATTCGGGTAGGCGGAACTGATGTCTGAAGAGCTGGCCTTTCGAGGGCTTATTGCCAGAGGTACCTCCCAGCGGACCAGGAAGAACCGAAGGATCAATGAATTGTTGGGCTTTCTGAACAAGATTTTGGAGGAACATGTCGGGCTTTGAGGGCGGGTGGGTGCCCTCTCATCGCGGGTTTGCAGGGACACAGCTATAGTGCGGGCATGACCTTGTCACGGGTTGCTGGCAGGAATGACCGACGGAACGAACAATATATGTCTAGAGTGGTGTTGGCGCGTCTGGTTTGGATTGGGATCGGGTCGAACCTGAGTGTGCTGCCTCCTGCGGGTCTTGCGGTTGATGCGCAAGGTGAAGCAGAGCGCTTGGCGTAGACAGGGCAGATTGGAGACTGGAGCGAGGGCGAGGGCGAGCTGGATGGAGTGACGATCGCCGCCGTGAATTTACCTGGCCAGCTGATGGAGAAGCTCTCTCCTGGACTCCTTTAGCATGTTTCACATAACGTGTTTGTCCACGATCCAAGCTTTTACATCATAATTATACTCTGTATATGCTCTCCAGGCCTGAGTATGATTGAGTGAGGAGCTCGCAGGCCTGAATCTGTCCTTGGAAACCATGATCTTCCAGCCTACCATGCGCATTGCCGAAGCACATTTATCCTGCTTCTGATTCCAGTATTGCCATATACTGCTACAGAGATCGGGCCGTCGCTAGATGCATTGTGTTGCACTGAAGCAAAGGTATAGACGTAAACAACTTGCACTATCGCCGTCGCTATAAAAAATCATATAACAAGGGTATCGTATCGCAACTCATCAACCATTACAAAACGTCTTTTGCTATTCAAAGCGCTCAGCCGGAAGTCAAGCCAACCTCCTGCTCGCGGCCCATCGCCGCCCGAGTCCAGTTCACTCCACCGCCGACAGGTCTCATCCCTTCTTTCGCGCCTACAGCAGCCATGTCGCACTTCTCCTAGACGGTCGCGCGACCGGTGTGCGTGGTCCTGCTCTTGCGAGAGCGCAAGAAGATGGCTGTAGCGTAGATTGCGGTGATGAGCCAGAGCAGGGCATTGACTAAGTCGATCCAGACGGCGCGTTTCATGCGAATGATACCGCCTTGCTTGGGCGTTGGATGGGCGTTGATGAAGATCTTGCCAAAAATGCCGAAGAGTGCAAACCAGAGAATGCTGTAGTGATCGTGTCAGCAAATTGTAGTTACGACGTTGACTCTTAGGCAAATATGCGCCGCAGATACGAATGAAGGAAAAACTCACGTAAGAATCCAGTCCCATGCAAAAGCCCAGTACGACTTGAAGAACGGAATACCATAGACAAGGACCGTGACCGCGGACAAGCCAGCAACGACCTCAGCGTAAACCCATTTGCCGTCGGTGTAGGCGCCCATTTCACGAGCGCGATGGAGGTCGATACCATAGAGTCCAGCGACGGTGATGGCGAGCACGAACTGGAAGAATCGAAGGATGAGGCGGATGAAGGCGCCCACCACACCTCCACTGCTGGAGTTGTTGCCGACAAAGTCAAGAGCACCCATTATGTCGGGATAGTGCGCGTAGTTCTTTAGTGATCACAGTGGTGGAGTTGTCGTCGGAAGGGGATTTGTATGTTACGCTTGCTGGAGTAATATGCGCGTTGCAGTCACCGTGGAAAGTGATGTCGCGATGCAAGGGATGTTTGTGTTGATGGATGACGACGCGTTCACTGATTAAGTATTAGAGTCGGTTGTCAAGCCCAGAGCGCTCCAGCACAGTGGCGAAGAGTAGTGACAATAGAAGTGGTATAGTTGGTTACAGGGAGAATGGAAGACAATAAAAAGCAGCCTCGACAATGCGACCTCGTGACTGCTGGTGTTGGGTGGATGATGAATGGACGGAAGGAATGTGGGCAGCGGCGTACCTTCTTGCTCTTATGTGCTGGTGAGCGTCTGCGTGCTCTGTTTCACAACACGTACTGTACTGAAACCTCAAACAATACGCGCAGAAGAAACGATGAGTGGTGTTACGATTTATTTACTTATCATAGGAGACAGGGTTCGAGCTTGTTTGGTTTCGTCACTGGGAGACTTTGCTGGCGCGCATTTCCTGGCTCTGCGACTTGTTAACGACGTAAATGGCTTTTACTAGCGCCCTCCCCGTTCCTTACCGCACCTTAGCCGCCCGCCAGGGTTGAAGTCGGGTTTCGCCTGAGCATGTCGCAAGCATGCTTGATTGGCTGAGAATCGTGGCTGGAGAAATTTTGTAGGCGACCTCATGTTTGGAGCATTGTTACAAGGCGGTTAATCTTTCCCAATACATCCATTCACCACTCATAATTTATTGCCAACATGAAGCGCAAGGCGGAGAAACAGACCGCGTCGACCGCCAACGGCAAGAAGCAGGCAACCGAGTCCAATGCCGTGGAGGCACAGTTCGGAGACAAGCTCTTCGCTGAGAAGACGGTCCAGGGCTACACAGACGAGTATGCTGCCTCGGCGCCATACAAGCATGCTGTCGTCCACGGCTTGATGAACGACTCGCTCCTTCGATCAGTGCGGACAGAGATTATCGACAACATCCATTTCACGCCCAAGGAGACCGATATCTACAAGATCCATCAATCTGGTGATTTGGCCAACCTCTCAGGTCTTCCGGAGTCTGCACTCGAGAAGCTTCCCAGCTTGCTCAAGCTTCGCGATGCACTTTACGGTCCTGACTTCCGTCAATGGATCTCTACGGTTGCCGGATCTGGGCCATTGTCAGGCAAGAAGACCGACATGGCTGTCAATGTCTACGTTCCCGGTTGCCACTTGCTCTGTCATGACGATGTGATAGGAAGTAGACGTGTCAGCTATATTCTCTATCTGACTGACCCAGACAAGCCTTGGCAGGCAAACTGGGGCGGCGCACTTCGACTGTATCCTACCGATGAGGAGAAGGGCGAAGATGGCAAGCTTTACAAAGTGCCACGAGCAGAATTTAGCAAGGTCATTCCTCCTGCCTGGAACCAACTTTCTTTCTTCGCCGTCCAGCCTGGTGAGAGTTTCCACGATGTCGAAGAGGTCTACCACCGCGCTGAGGGTGTCGAGGAGGATGACGGTGGCCGTGTGCGCATGGCAATCAGTGGTTGGTTCCACATTCCTCAAGAAGGCGAAGAGGGATTCGAGCCTGGTCTGGAGCAGAGGTTGGCGGAGAAGAGTTCGCTGCAGCAGCTTCAGGGCAAGGGGGAGCAATTCGACGATCCCAAGCCTCAATGGATAGATCCGGAAGCTGGCAGCGAGCAGCCTGCTGCAAAGGACGACGAGGAAGACGATGAGGAGGAAGCAGAGATGACTGAAGAGGACCTGCAATTCCTACTCAACTACATGACGCCTAATTACCTCACGCCCGACACAGTGGAGGAGCTGAACGAGCTCTTCACCGAAGAGTCCACTGCTCAAATGGGCAATTTCTTGAACAAGAAGCTTGCCCCTCGTCTACGAAAGCAGATTGAATCCGAGGCATTCAAGCGGGAATTTGAGACTTCGCGGCCGCCACACAAACACCGCTACCAATACTTGACTTCGACATCATCCGTCCAACCACCACCTGTCGGAAGCGAGGACGATCCACACGGAGATGTCTTGTACAACTTCCTTCCCAGTTTGGCCTTCCGGAAGTGGCTAGCCCTAACAACTGGACTTTCACTAAAGCGCTGTGCCATCGTCGCTCGTAAGTTCCGTCGCAGCCTGGACTACCAACTCGCTCAGGGCTACCGCGGTGAGCAGCCGCAGCTGGAGTACTGCCTCAACATCACACCCACAACAGGCTGGGCGCCCGAAGAACCCGAAGAAGAGGCTGAGGACGACGAGAACGACGAAGAAGACGAGGACTCCACTCCTAAGAACAAGGGCAAAGGCAAGGAGAAGGCCAAAGCGCCCAAGCCCGAGCCTGAGCCCAAACCGCAAGCCGAGGAGGAAGACAATGTCGGCGGCTACGAGCTCTACATGGCCGGCGACGACGACGATGACGACGATGACGACGACGCCGGTTCTGACCACGGCGTCGACATTCCCGCCAAATTCCAATCTGCCACTGGTGCCGGTGACAGGCGCTCGGCAAAGAAGACCAGAGCCAAGGCAGACCCGGCTATCTACAAGGCCGCACAAGATGAGGAAGACGATGGCATCCTCTTCTCTAACCCTGCAAGCTGGAACACGCTGAGCCTTGTGCTCAGGGATAGAGGTGTGCTCAAGTTCGTGAAGTACGTCTCTGGCAAGGCCAAGGGCGACCGATACGACTTCTCGGGTGCTGTGGAGGTGGATGACATCGATGATGATGAGAACGATGACAATGCAGGCGAAGGTGCTGCGAACTGATAGATTTACATGTATAGACCCAGTATATATGATAGTGGTGACCAAGGCAATTCAGTCAAATCCGCCTCAATCACATGAGCTTGAAAGGAGCAGCATGTGGTCGCAATGGCTTTTACATGTTACACATGCTCTACCTCGGAGGTATCACGGACGTAAGATGAGTCTCCGCCTTCGAAGCACGTCTTCACGCATCCCATGTTGGCCGAAGGCGACGGTCAAAACACTTCGGGTTAGGGTTGGTGTACTCACATCAACAGTTCTGAGCTTCAAATCGCGCCTCTTAATGCTTACAGTGTACCTGAATGATAAACTAGGACATGATGCCTTGAGGCCGGGGAATAGTCATCTCTCATATATGGTTGAGACGTGCTTGGGGCCAAACGAGCATCGTTGCTTGCAATCGTCAAGAGTGACCTGCAAACCCTGGATACCTCGATGGCTTTCAATCAGAAGAAGAATCCAGACAACCACCGGCGTGCTTTACGTGCCCTCACTACAAGAATCTCGACATTCTCTTCGATTCTGGTGCTCGCTATCATTTTCGTGTCGCCAGACTACACATGTCTGCTTGGCCAATGCCATTTCCATTGCAAACACCCAATAACGCGCGCGAACCGGACAGCGTCGGAACAGCCCAGAAAGGTGTCATTGCAGTACATGTGTAGTTGAAATTGCCTCCGCATACCCTTGTCAGATCGAACCCCATGATACAACAGAGTCCGGTCCTTCCAGATCACTTCGCTCTACGCGAGGTCACTGAGATGAGTGTTGAGCGAAGTCGAGCGGTTCAAGATAGCACGTGCTCCGACGCTAGGTAGACCCGCTGTCCAAAGATGCTAGATTCCAAAGAGTCAAATCAGGTACCGATAAGGAAGTTTCTGGTCAAATAAAATCATCAGTGCTCAATGAACCATAGGGCAGAAGCCGCACTGCTGCAAACGATAGACTAACAGATGACATCACCCTCGGTGCTCACGCCCTGCCGACTGCTCAGGAGGTCGGAGCATATGAGACGTTTCTACGAACATTCTGTCACCCGTCGGAGGAGCTACCTCACCCTTGTCGTTATACATCATGAGCGATGATCGAGGCGAGACATATGCCCTCGGAGCTCGAGTACACGGATACGGCACACTTAATAGATGCTCACATGGTTTATGATAAGAGAGTGGTCAGCGTCTAGACCAGCGTGCCTGCTTGGATTGCTATACACGTTCTGATACGTAAGCAATCGTCATCAATTGCACTGAGCCACTACTGTACGCAAGGGACGGTTGAGAAGTGTCCCAGGCGTGTGGTAAGTGTTCGGCGCGAGCGATCCGAGGCGGTCGATCTACGAAGGGCTTCCTCGATCCAAGCCCTGTTTGGGAAACGCAAAACAAACTAAGTACTTAAATTCGCCGCGGAACAGGAAGTCGTGATCGGGGAGGGACACCGAGGTGTTGAGGTATAAATGTATACGATCTTCAAGGCAGCCCGAAGCTGGCCGTAGATCATAGAGCGAGAATGCGAGGGAGGCGGGAGGGGTGTGGATACACAATGTTGTGCCTCGAGAGTAGTCGAAGGTGGCGAATGATCGCAAAGGTCAGAAAGTCAATTTGCCGGTGTCTTTGGCAGGCCTGGGCGTGCGCATGGCAGTATCGAGGAAAGGGTCTGAGATCGAGGGTACCTTCGTAAAGTCGATGTGAGGCGTTCAAGCAGGCTGGCATCGGAATCGACGGCGAGCTCACGGCCGCACGCTCGCCTGAGCGCACATTTGTGCTCCCGTGATGCGTCGTGAACCACTTCAGCGTCCCTGCAAATCTCTGCCGAAACCCTCAAGAAAACCCTCTCTGACACGCGTGGCCACAACGTCTATGCAGAAAGATCAGGTATTTGCATGCACACTCGTCATCTGCTTTGCCATGCGCAACGTCGCAACGTCTCTCCCCTCCATCATCTTCGATTGCGCTCGCTAGCCTCACAAACGCCGCCCCTAGCTGTTTGTCTTCCATCTTCTAGCGCCTGTGGCCTGCTCGCATCGCTGGGCGCATGCGCCTAATCGGCGGTAGCAGATGTCTGAAAACGCGCGTGGTCGCCAAAAGCTTGTCGATTTCCGATCGCTAGCCTCGCTGGCCTTGTGAATCCGGAGACGACCCATCCACCCTTGATTCTAGCCAGGGCTTGTACTTAGGAAGTAGGCTCCGTGCGGACCAAACATGCCTGTCATGCAGTCTTGGGATGACCTCTGTCCTCACCGTTTGGCGTCTACGTTAGCCTGCATCACAGGGAGCTGCTAGTACTTGTAGCTTTGTACGCTCTACTCAAGTAAGAAGCCTTCTTTCCTCTTTCTGCATCCCTGGCCCTCTTTCTTTGACCTACACACTCGCCACCCCTACTGTGAACCATCATCGTCGACCATCCCTGCTTCTGGAAGCTCGTGCCCACTTGGAAGATCCACCGCTAGTCTACTCTGTGATATCAAACTGCCATCACATTGACACAACCGCAAAAAATCAGACGCCCTGCGCGGCCGACTGTTTTGGATACGATGTCGAGCACAACTGCCGTACTACCAACAACGCCGGATACCCACTTCATATGGAAGCCAGCAACTTGAACCCGCAACCTCGGACATGCCTCTCACATATCATTTCAGGCCATTCCCAGCCCCGGAAGAACTTCGTTCCGAACTCAAACCTCAACCAACAACCGCCGAACCTTCAGACTCAACATGTCCCTGTCAGAAGGCTGTTGCGCGTTGCAAGCAATGTCGCCAGAAAGAAGGACAGGAGAGATCCTCATCAGACCGATCTTCCCAAGCCATGCTGCCCTCTGTCAAAGAGGAAGGAGATCCATTGCAGCGCGCACTCACACCCAGAGCAATTCGCGAACAGCGCCGTGCCTCCTACCGGGTTTCTGTGAGCGCTGCTTTGCATGAAGCCGTGGGCAGCGAGGACTACTTCACCCTTTACCACGACACCGCATTTGCTCGATCACCTTCGGCATCGTCACGATCGAGGTACCGTAGCAGCCGGACTGTAAGAAGTTTACGAAAATCAAGCGCGGAAGAAGCAAGCTTACCGTCAATACCGACCCCAGAAGCGTCTGACTCGTCTGATTCGGTCGAATCCATTGACAGTGTTCTCGAAGGAGAGCAAGATCTCGCTCGACGCGACAGCTGATTGGATGGCGCTGTGCGCATGCAATTCCCACGTGAGCTATGCGCTCAAACGCAATAACGCTTATTCTGTGCGCGGGCGTACGAACCACAAGCCGAACGATGATAGGAGAAGAGCGGTTCCAGTCCGACTATACTCTTCTCTGATGATTTTGTATTTTTAGACAGCCGCGGCGCAGCATATCCACACCATTTAAAATTAGGAATCTTGATTTAATGATACACTAAATGTTTCCACTGGCATACTACTTCTTCTTCTCATCCTTGCCTCTCGCCGTGTATAATGCTTCACTTTGCGGCAGATTAGTTTTATGTCTCAATGGGTACTGAACATCTTTGCACTCACGCTTTCTCGCCTTTTCCACCAGACTTCTTGCCTTCCAGCCGCTCTAGTGATTCTTCAATCAAGCCAATGTGACCTCGGAGCGTTCCTTCGAGTTCATCCATACGAGCTTCATGCTCTTGCAGGTTGTAGTCATGGTGCGATTTGAAGTACAAAGTCATTGATCCAAGAGAAGCCAGGGTAAGAGCTTGGAGTATGGCGGTTGGGGAGCGGAAGGTGGACATGATGGTTGATTTGACGAATTTTATTCGGAAATTGAGAGAGAGGAATGGTATTTGTTTAGCAGCAAATATCTACTGTATGGTTGTCGGGTGTTTTCAACACGAACAGTTCGACGGTCTGGTTGATCGATATGGATGACATCATGGAAATCGGAGGTGAATCCAGGGTGCCTGTGGCAGTCGCACTTTACGCGTCTCACTCAACACGCGATTTTGCGATGGAAGTAACATCTACAATACAATTTCCTTTGTTACGCGCCGAAGCATTGGAAATTCACGCTGCATCCTATCCCGATAGTATCTTTACGCTCAACAAAGATCAGAAATGCACCCATAATATCATCCGCACAACCAGGCGATGGATTCTTCCCAGCCTTTCGCCTCGTCTCTAGTATCGCCAACAACACGCCTCCCGCGACGCAGCAAATACACATACAAGCACCTCTCTACCCTCGCACAAGGAGCGCCATTATGCCCTTTACGTGTAATCGCTCACATCGACCTTGACGCCTTCTACGCACAATGCGAAACCGTCCGCCTCGGCCTCGACCCCACCAGACCCCTCGCCGTGCAACAATGGCAAGGCCTCATAGCGATCAACTACCCAGCCCGAGCCTTTGGTCTGAACAGACACGTCACGGTCGCGGAAGCGAAGGAGAAGTGCCCGGAGTTGATCTGCCAGCACGTTGCGACGTGGAAAGAGGGCGATGTCAAGTGGAGCTACAGCGATGGAGACGAGGCTTTCCGGGAAATTGCTTCGCGGAAGGTCAGTCTGGATCCATACCGATTGCAGAGCCGGAAGATTCTGGCGGTGATCAAGGAGTATTTGCCGGCGGACGTGCAGAAGGTGGAGAAGGCGAGTATCGATGAGGTGTTCTTGGATCTTTCGGTGCAGGTGCATGGGATTATGCTGGAGCGATACCCGGAGCTGAAAGGTCCGCCGCCGTATGATGACCCGTCAGAACCGCTGCCTCGACCACCTACGACGGCTTTAGATTGGGCGGCCGATGCTTTGGTTGACTTGGATAAGGAGCAGTCGGAAGAAGACGACCCAGACTGGGACGATGTTGCAATTCTCATCGCGTCTGAGATCGTGCGCGATGTTCGGCGGGAGATTTTTGAGAAACTTCACTTCACATCCTCGGCTGGAATCAGCAAGAACAAGATGCTCGCAAAGCTTGGTTCTGCGCACAAGAAGCCGAACAGTCAGACTGTTATTCGCAATAGAGCGGTACAACATTTCCTGAGCGACTTCAAGTTTACCAAGATTCGTAATCTGGGCGGGAAACTAGGTGACGAGATCGTAGCAGCGTTCAACACCGATACAGTAGCTGAGCTTCTGCCTATACCCATCGAACAGTTCAAAAAGACCCTCAGCGACGACACCGGCTCCTGGCTCTACAACATCATCCGAGGTGAAGACAACAGCGAGGTCAACCCGCGAACTCAAATCAAGTCGATGCTTAGCGCAAAGTCTTTCAGACCGTCGATCAACACTCTCGACGTGGCATGCAAGTGGCTGCGAATTTTTGTTGCGGATATTTACAGTCGGCTGGTCGAAGAAGGTGTGCTCGAAAACAAGCGCCGACCCAAAACGATGAACCTTCACCATCGACAAGGTGCCCAGACGAGAAGTAAATCGGTTCCTATACCAATGGGCCGTGCCATCACAGAAGAAGGAATGTTCGAGCTCGCCAAAAGTCTCTTGGCTCAGGTAGTTGTCGATGGGCGTGCCTGGCCCTGCGCAAACCTGAGCTTGAGCGTTGGTGGCTTCGAAGAGGGCGTACAAGGCAACAAAGGCATCGGAAGCTTCCTCGTGCGAGGCGACGACGCAAAAGCATTGCAGAATGCACAACCAAAAGCAGAGGCCACTCCGCCACCCGCGAAGAGAAGACGTGTGGATGACAGTGGAATCGCGAAGTTCTTCGGAACCATGAGAGAAGACAGCCGAGAGAGCAGTGGTGGCGATCTTGGGCTCAGCGACTACGAGCAGAAGCAGGAAACTCCTGAGCAAGTTGATCGCCAAGAAGAAGTCGAAGAATCGTGGATCGAAGATGAGGAAGAAACACATGACCGAGCAATAGTCCATCCGAGCAGCGATGCCGACGCTCTACTCCCACCACCCTCGGCACAATTCGCCAGCGATAGCCCTGAACAAGCAGCGCATCAAGCTGTATTGCAGGATGCACATCAATCGCCTGATGCTTATACCTGTTCTCGCTGCAGCGCTCAGATGCCGCCCATCAAACGACCTGAGCACGAGGATTTCCATTTCGCACAGGATTTACAAAATGAGCAAACTACGCCACCACGAGCGCCGCCCAAACCCGTGCCGCCTACTACTACCAAAGCTAGTGCTACTGGTTCTGTGAGGGGTGGCGGTAGCGCGCGAGGTAGAGGTCGAGGCAGAGGTAGGCCTAGTGCCATGTCCAGTGGGCCTGAAAGAGGCCAGAAAAGGCTGCAATTTTGAGAAAGGCCTATGATGTTGGCAAGTTTTTTTCTGTTCGTGGCACTGCTTCCGTGCATTGGTGTAAGCATAAGCGATTTTCATCCGCAATTTACGCAGCATCCAGGCTTAATGGAAAACTTCACGGCGAATGTTGCATCCACGAGGCATGTCAGATACAGGGGCATTATGGCAAGCGCTTGCTAATTCATTTCACATCTCTCTCACGCAAAGAAGCTCATAACTTTAGGCTGGTCCCGACCAAGCCTCATACTGCTAACACTCTACGAGGTATCAGAGCAGCCGACAAAGTTGTTGCCAGAAGCGCCAGTGTGCGTGATCGATCCAGCGTAATCGCAGTTCGAGTTGAAAACAACGCGGTCTGCTCCGGGCGAGCCTGCAACAGACGATTAGCTCTTCTTCCACTTCGCAAGACTCTTCGTAATCGAGGACTTACCACCAGTGTAAACTCCACTCGTCTTGATCGGGAATTCTTGCCAAGGGCCACTGACGCGGAAGTCGAAGCCTTCGTAGTTGTTGTAGCGGTGAGGGTAGTTGCCGCTGCCGACTTGCTGTCCGTTCTCGAAGTAGTTGCAACCCTGGTTTACGGCGGCGGAGACTTGGGATGCTGAGTATCTCTGCAGGACAGGATTGTCAGCTCAACGCAAGGCTTATCGAGAGGAGAGGACGAAATGGAGTGCGTACAGTGCTGCCACAGGTCACGGCGCCTTGACGCTTCTCGATGGGTGCGGGAGCGGCGAGCACAGAGGCTGCAAGGGCGATGGTGGCGATGAATGAAGTGTACATTTTGATGGAGTTGGGAGCGAGTGTGAAAGACGATCAGGTTCACGAGCGGACTGAGCGATTGAATGGAGTTCGAAACGAAAGGCGGTGTGGTAATGGCGACACTGATGGATAGAGTGGTACTGTATCGAACAGGACCGGTAATCTCTACTTATGTGTTCGCTGGTTTGCACCACACTACTTCGTACATGCTTCGAGCAGCTCGCCGGACTACGGCAACCGCGTGTGATTAGATAGATTGCCTAGCCATGTGCCTCGGACATTTGATTTGACCATTAGCCTGGTGCTTCTGCAACAATGGCGATCTCTGTGTTCCCTCCTGCCTACAACAGATGGCCGACGAGGGCTTACAGCCAAAGAAACGCTGCACGATGCATGGCAATCTAACCAAGATGGCATAACAGCCGTGCCGTGCAGCCAATGGAGGCGAGCCCGACAGAAGGGCCATGTCGACAAGTGCAAACGCTCCGCGAGGCTGCGTGGCACCAAAAGCGCGGGCATGGCACAAGATGCCGCGAAGCCATACGGAGGAGCGGTAGCAGGCACATGTCTTATCACAATCGCATTTGCGCAGGTGGGTCCGTGGTGTTAGCAGCAACTCAATGTCGTGTCTGTCCAACGAGCGTGTGTAGAGGAGGAAGTGCCCTCCAAGTTTCACTTGGCTTTTCTGGGGGATAGGTGATCTGCGGCTAGCCGGGTCGGGCAGGTGTCGGGCAGGTCCCTGTTCGGTGTTCTTGACCAACTTCCAAGGGCACCGCACACGCTACGCTACCGACGCGTCTGTGTGGTCGAGCTGGCCGTCTATTGCGGCTGGCGAGTGGAGTATGTGCTGGTGATCGTTCGGAGTAAAGGGAGACTACTATCTGATTCGATGATCATGCCACGTCATGTCCAGGGACGTACAAGATGACACACGTACGGTAAAGCTGTAGGTGAACAACACTTTATTGTTACACTACTGCACAACTATCTTCCGCCATTACACACATCTTGCAATACCTTCAAGAGACTCATTGACATATACAACAACAACATCATCATCAACATCATCATCATCATCATCATGGGCGGCATCGAACCAGACCACGAGATCAAGCACTCTCACGAATATCGCGCTCTCACTACGTACCTATCAAACAAGCCTCAACCTCTTAGCAACGCCCAGGAGTCATTCTGCAAACCCACCGAAGAAACCTTCATGAGCTCTCAGAGCGCTTCAGAAGTCGAGACTCAACTCTGGCGTGTCTGGAAAGCCGTCGTTGCCACTGCCACGCAAACGCCACACGATTCTCCCGCTCAGCAGAAACTGGCCGACTTCGTCCTGGAGCTGCGGAACCGTCCTGCCCTGGAGCGACAAGGCAAGGTATGCAAAGTTTGGGAAGCAGTCGTGTGGAAAGACCTTCCAATACTCGGACCGCAGATGAGGGAGGCATGGAACGATGGTGAGTCCTCTTGTGGTATTCACCATTTACCTCGACCAGCTACTAATACTTTATGCAGCCGCCACTGATCATTCGCACCATCATGCTCGCAGCGCCTGGATCAACCTGAACGCTTTCACCGCAACACTAGTCAACACCATCCAACTCCGCAGCATCACTTTCCCGCCCGACAACGACTTCTCCCTCTACGCCATCTGGACTATCCGCATGGCACTTGAAGACAACGATGGCCAGCAAAAGACCGATAAGACGTCCCTGGAAGCAGCAGCAGCATGGTTTGCTTACGCAGCGCCCACTCTTTGGAAGCTCTCTAGCGAAGGCAAGGAGTTCCAAGGCAAGATTGCGAAGCAGGGTCAAGCGATGCAGGGCAAGGAGTGGAGAGGGTTTACCAAGGAAAGGTGGGATCATTGGGAAGAGAGTTTGAAGGCAAGCGGTGATGAGGGCTTGGTGGCGAAAGCGAATCGTGCCATTGGAGAGGCGAAGTGATATGGTTCAATAGAAGGTTGTCGCTATGCGGTACTACCTCATCTGTTAGTCGAAGAAATGGCTGTGCAAGCCACTGAGATACACCAGTGCTGTCCGTCTCATGTGTGGTCCTATCTAATCGGTCTGTTAAAAGAATGGGCCATGTAGGCCATCGAGATAGGCTGATACTCTCCATTCAATGTACGGTCATATCCAATGTGCCAGTCAAAGACACGACGGGAGAGACCATGGAGATCTCCAGAGTTCTCCGTTCTATACGTGGTACTACCTACTCTATCCGTCAAAGAATTGATCATTTACGCCATTGAGATACTTCAATGTTCTCCGTTTCGTACGTGGCAGCGTCGGATCTGTTCGTTGAAGAATTGGCCGTATAAGCCATTGAGGCACCAGGACATTCTCCGTTCCGCATAAGGTCCTGTCTAGTTCGCCCATCAGAGAGAAAGCGGTGCAAACCCTTGAGACATCACAGAGCTCTCCATTGTAGGTGCGTTTGTGCCCGATCAGCTGGTCAAAGAAACAACCATTCACTCCGTCGAGACAACTTAGGACTCGCCCTCTCATATGAGGTACTACCTGACCCTCCAGCCAGAAACATAGACGTATCAACCATCGAGATACACCAGTGCTCTTTGTTTTATACGTGGTCATATCTAGCCTACTGATCAAAATAATGGTAGTGTAAGCCACTAAGATGCTATAGTACTCTCCATTTTACACGCGGTGATACCTCATCTATCAGCCAAAGAAAAGGCCTTGCAAGCTATCGAGACACATGATTACCCACAGCTCCATGTCTGGTGATACCTAGGGTTCCAGTAAAAGTAAACGTAGTGGTAGCCATTGAGATATATGATCATCCTCAACTCTACGTGTGGTGCGACCTAAGATACTAGCAAAAGAACTCATAGCGGTAGCCATTGAGATACACCATCATTCTCCGCTCTATATGCAATGCTACCACATACAACAGCCAAAGAATTCACCCTGTGAGCCACCAAGATACTTTCGATACTATCATGCTGTCCAGTCTAATATCACCAGGCATGGAAAGACGGCGTATCGTCAGTGCCAGTGAGACGTGAGGCAAAACATGAGGCGGACAAAGGTGACTGCCGCAATGGCCATTTCATTATTTAAATATACAAAAAACACTCCCAAAGCAATCCCGGGTATCTCATCCAAAAGAAAAACAAAGAACAAAGAACAAAGAACAAAACAAAAACTGCTTTACAAGCACTGTGGTTGAGGAGTTGAAAGGGTCCTTTTCGGGAATACCTAGGGACCTTACCTCCGAAGAGGCAGTGATTCAACCTGCCAGTATTCCGTCCAAGCTGAGAAGGCAAAGCGGGAGGCATGATGGCGCTCCTACCGCGATGTTGATCCGACCCAGGCCTTGAAAACGGCAACCCAAACAACTAGCTCAACCGAACAGGCTGTAGCCCATCACGCCCATGCTGGGCAACAAGTCCTGCACTCCCATGCTGACCGAGGCCAGCAACGTCTCCTGCTCCGCGCCCATCAGGCGCTGGTATGCCAGATCGTTGGCGTCGAGCCAGATTTGGTTCTCGCGCAGCAGGCCAGCGAAGCCGGAAGTGCAGAGGATCATGGCGACCAGGAAGAGGAGCCACATCCACCAGGGAACGACGGGGCGATCAACGTGCTCGGTGATGTAGCGGTTGCGCCAATGTACACGGATCTCGGGGGCCGGTTTCTTGATGGGAACCACCACTGGGACGGTCTCGACGCTGGTCGTTGTGCTGAAGCCGAAAGGTGTGGTGGGCTTCGGGGCGGCGACAGGTGTTGTGACGGCGACGGCGGTAGGAGCAGTGTCGACGCTAGTGATGCCGCTGAAGCCGAGAGGTGTGATCGGCTTGGTTGCAGGGAGGACAGGAACGGTCTCTACGACGGTGATGCCGCTGAAGCCGAGAGGTGTGGTCGGCTTGATTGCAGGGAGGACAGGAACGGTCTCTGCGACGGTAATGCCGCTGAAGCCGAGAGATGTGGTCGGCTTGGTTGCGGGGAGGATAGGAACGGTCTCTGCGACGGTGATGCCGCTGAAGCCGAGAGGCGCGTTTGGCTTGGTTGCGGGGAGGACAGGAACGGTCTCTGCGACATTGATGCCGCTGAAGCTAAAAGGCTCGACAGCAGGGACAGGTGCGGCGACGGGGGCGGTCTCGGTGCTGGTGGTGCCGCTGAAGGTGAAAGGCTCTTTTGTTACGGCCTTGCTGTGCTCTGAGCCTGGGTCGGAGTGGTGATCGGAGTGGTCGTCTAACTCCTCATGAAGTGAGGAGATGGAGACGATGCGCGCGCGACCAGTGGGAGCAGTGTTCTGGTGCTCGCGGACGTAGGCGAACTTCTCGTCGATGGTGAGGCCCTTGGCCATGTCAGAGAAGGCATCTTCGAAGGACGAGTGCACTAGTGCGATCTCTCCTTTCAGGACCGTGTTTTCGGCAGCGAAAGTCATTTTCGAGGCCAGCTCACTTTGGAGGGCGGTGATCTGGTCTTCCAGCTCATGATTGAGGACGCCAGCCTCGTCGAAGTTCTTCTCGAGTCGGTGTTTTTCTTCGGTAGCTTTGGTGAGCTCGCTGCTGATGGCGAAGCTGTCGTGCCGGAACTTGTTCATGAGGTCTTCGGAAATCTCGAAGCGTTTTTGGTTGTAGGCAGCGGCAGCTTTGGCCTCTGCGAGCTCTTTCTTGGTGTCGTCCAGTGCGCACGAGGTTTGTGACGCCAGATGATTCTCTTGCTGGGCTGCACGCTGGAGTTTTCCGATTTCGCGGTCCCTCCATTCGCCAGCGGCGCGGGAGTCCTTGAGTTCGGCTTCGAGCTGCTTGAGTGCTGCTCTGTTCTCGTCGTCTTCATTGTTGCGACGTGTGATGTAGGCGACGATGCGCGGATCTTGCCAGATCTCGTCCGCCTCGTCCTGCTGGCCCTGGCCGGTCTCGGTCTCCTTCATCGATCGGCCTCCTTCAACAGAGCCAGGAAGACCCTGGTTGTTGTCGGTAGAACCGACCTCCGAAGCCTTGGCCCTCTCGCGCTCGCGCTTGAGGGCTCGCGGCGTGCGGTGGCGACCCTTCGGAACTGCCATCTTGCGGCCCGTAACGACCGCGCCACCGCCCTCCTCAGTGGTGCCGACACCACCAGGAGCTCGCCATTCTTGCTCCTCCTCTTTCACCGGACCATCACTGGTCCACTTCACGTAACTCCCCGCCCTCTTCATCGCCATCGCTCTTGCTGGTGGTGGTGGTGGCGGCGGCGGCGACGGCGACGGCGGCGATGGTGATGATGATGATGGTCGTGGTCGTGGTCGTGGTGCGGGTGCTGCGGTGGTGCCAAGTGGTGTGGTCGCAAAAAATCGCTGTTGTGGTGGCGTGGCTGTGAGAGAAAGAGTGGGAGAGGTTGTTTGTTTTTATGCGGCGGTGGGCCCCACTTTTTCGTAGGCGGCAGGCACGATAATTGACGACGAGAGAAGGAAGGAGCGTTTGTTTGTTGTTAGGCCAAGGAGCGTTAAAAGTGGAAGGAGCGACTCGCTGGGTGAAGCGCAGCTCACTGGGTGAAGTGTGGCTGGTAAGAGCACGGAGCGATGAACTGAAAGGCAGGCTTCAGTTGAGAATGGTCTTCGATGCTGATATTGAACAGATATGAGTATGAATTCGATGGCACTACCACTAGCAAGAAGGTGCTCACGAGAGCGCGGGATATCGATCTCTTTGTCTTACGATACCATGCATTAAGCAGGATGCCGATGAAATGCCCACAGACAAAGACATATGCAGCCGGATCTGGAATTGCCTTTGTTTGCACTCACTCGCCGACATTTGTCTACACAGTCAAAGTGAAGAAACTGGTATGACTACAAACACACTTCACTCGGTGAAGCATGCCAACTTCGGTTTCAGCGGATCGATGTCTCATATCTTGGCGCGGGCGATATTGGTATTTGCACTTCGTTTTCGTGGCGACATGTTGTGGATGTCGATGCTCTCGACGGAAGGGAACAGTGTTCCAAGAGTTCAACGCCGTAGGTATTAGCATGCGAGATTTCTGACGATCACCATCGAAGGCGGTGGAATCGTGGTCTGTTGACTTTCACTGGAGTGGTGTATTTGCCCTCACTTACGCACGAGCCCAACCATCACTTCGACGCTCCACACACTCCACACTCTGAAACAGCATGAGGTAACGTCAATAAGGACAATTGCGAACAAGTGCGGTTTGAACAAAGGTAAGGTTTAATAATATGGCTACGTCTAATGCCTTCTCCAAATCATCTCTCAGCCCTTCGTGCCTACAACCGCCTCTTGACTGCAGATTCCCTTCCAGCAGCCGAGCTTCGACTGGTCATTCCGTCGTTTGTCTTCTCTAGTCCAGGTATATGCGCATGAATAGGAAAGTGTGTTTTTGGGGCGCACCAAACAATTAACGCCCGCTGTATGTAAACTCAGTGCTCTCCAAAATAAGAAAACCCGTGGGATATCACATCTCCTTCTTCGTCATCAGCTTCGCGTTCGTTGGGCATGGACCGTGCAAGTACGATCATTCGCCAGACTTCTGGCTATCGCGGTCTTTCTTCTTGCGCAAGACAGGCATCAGAGTTTTCGTCCTTCGCTCCTTCTTCACTTTGCGATCACTGGCAGCGGCTTGCTGCTGCACCACAGTCTCAGCCTGTTCCCGGCGCACCTCGCGCTGATAGGACGGCAAGGCGGTGGTGTGTTCGGTATCGCTGCTGACAGTACTGGAAACGTTGCTCGCGCTCGCGGACGCAGTCGGAGATTCGAGAGATGGCCGAGTAGTTCGCGCTGGGCGCTGCAATGTGAGTGGACGACGTGGGTTCTTGGGCTTTATTGGTGGCGGCATGTCGAAAGCTGCTGTAGAGTTAGAGCCAGAGTGTGTTGGCGTCGACTCGTAATTACGAGAGGAGACCTCGTCTTCGTCTGTCTCTTGCGGATCCAAGACGGGTTGATGAAGTGCATTGTAGACGGCGGCCAGGTGCGGCGCAGAGGCCATTTGAGTGTCGGCGGCGATGCGCTCGGCTACCTTCTCGAACGAAGTTCTCGCGTCGTCAGTGGAGGGTGGTCTTTCCAACTGATCGATCAGCTCGTCCCAGCGGAAGCTTAGCGCGCTGTTAGGGCGCTCAGCTCGCTCTGCGCGACTCAAGCATTCTTGAGTACGCGCATGAAGGGTACTGCAAACGTCGTGGAAGGCCTTGAGGTCGCCCTCTGAAGTATGGATGGCTTGCATGAGGCTCATCTGAGGCTTTCCAGTAGAGGAAATCTCGTGCTGCTCGCTCGTCTGGGATGTCGTTTCTAGCCAAAGCTGAACGAGCTCGGCGAAACAACGAGCCTGGTCGATAAGGTACGGCAGACTGGGGAAGCCTTCCCGGCTCGTGGGCGGCAGGCGATGCATGATAGTCATCGGTGTGGTGTAACTTAGATGCGTCTCGGCACTTGTAATACCTCCAATGCTAGTCGGAGATGAGCTATCAGAATGCGAGAAAGAGGACGAGAGTAGCGGCGTTGGTACATAGCAAACGTCGTCGACAAATGCTTTGAAGCTCTCTCGGTGCTGTGTCAGAAATTGGTTCATTGGCTCCATCCAGTGTTCCTTGGTGCCAAAGCTTGCCATGTTGGCGAGGGTCTGAAGGGACTTGGCAATCAAAGTACAGGTTCGGCGTGCTTTGGGTTTCATGTCATCTGCGATTGGATTAGAGGAATTCACAATAAAGCGACTACAGTACCAACATACCTTTCATCAAACCGAATAGCTTCGGGTTCAGAACTGCCGGACAGAAGAATCGCAAGAACAGGAATCCAGACACACTGCTGAAGCTCACGCTTCTCAGGAAGTCACCATATCTGTCTTCAGCGCATGCCCTGACGTGCCTGAAAATACGCCTCAGCTCGATTGGGCATTTTGCCTTGGCAGCAACAATAGACTTCCACACGTCCTGTGTGTATCCGAGCAAGCGACGCCAGTTACGCTCCAAGTCGGCCGGGGCCGAAACTCGGTTAGGATCAACTTCGCAGTCAGGATCCTTCTCATTAATCTCTCTGACCTTCGCGCCAAGAGCTTCTTCGAGATACTCCCTACCGACGCGGCGCATGTGGCTGTCCAAGCTTTTTGTCAAGAGAGTGTTGCCCCTGAACAGAAGGTTCGCCTCAAGAGTGGCGTTCTTATTCATGTCTCGGACCAGGAGCTCCCGATCGGTGTGGCCAACGGACTGACCTAGGCTTTCGTTGCTATCATTTGAACCCATGCGCCGGCTGTATCTGAGGCGGTTGACCGGCGTCTCTCTGTGCACACTATCAATCTCGTCCTCGACAAGCGCCATGATCCAGTCACTAGCTCTTCCAGAGACCTGGAAGAGGTTGAGCAGACAGTCGCTTAGTCGTTTCAACTCGCCGGGAATGATATGCGCAATCTGAAGCGTTAGGCTGTTGGAGAAGCGATGAAGTAAATCGCTCAATGGTTGATAGTCCCTAGACATCAAGATGACGCCTTCCTCCGCTCTGGCCTTGATGAGAATTTCGCCAACACGCTGGTTGTACATGTTGACCACAGGCCACCACTTCTCAATTTCGTTCGCGGC
Source organism: Melanodothis sp. VS III C KN 2 (assembly GCA_019775565.1). NCBI lineage: Eukaryota > Fungi > Ascomycota > Dothideomycetes > Cladosporiales > Cladosporiaceae > Melanodothis > Melanodothis sp. VS III C KN 2. The sequence continues at coordinate 179,722 of JACWFM010000002.1, forward strand.
AGCAAGCTCTTCGAGGTAAATTTCGACCTTTCCGCAAGTAACATCAAAAGTGATGCCGCTGTAGCCGCCCTCTGCGTTCATGTTGCCAGTAAATCCGTAAGCTTCGTTGACAAGTTTGCTCTGCTGCGACTCTTGTGCACGCGCGTGCTCTGGAGGCCTTCTCTTGATTACCACACTGGCGCTGTTGAGTACAGGTGGAAGGTCCGAGAAGTCGAACGTCTCGCCCCATAGAGGATTGAGTCCTTCGAACTTTGCAGCTGTCTTGCCTCGAGTTTCGTTGTCCAGTAGAACTTCCACATGGTATCCGTATTGCTCCGGTCGTATTTGTGGACCCTTGCTATGTCCACCTTGGAAGCCAGCATCAGTAGCGTTCGCGCCAGTCGGTGGGTACATCTTCGCCTCAACTACGCGAACGTGCAAGGAGCGCTCCATGCGAAACATGTCTGCTGTTGGCGCCGCAACGGAATCGTCTCCATCCACTTCGACGCTGTTGGGGCGTGGGCCGTACAAAGCAGGTATGGTGAAAGCCCTCAGCAAGACAAACCATACCTCGAACAAAACTCGGCTTTCCAGGCTCAGGAAGATTGGTCGGAGCAGCGCGCTGTTTCCAATTTGACTGCTGGTGTATTGAGGATAGATGGCGATGCAGTGTTCATTGCCCAGAACACTGGGATCGAGTCGTTGAATGGCGCATCGGCTCAATTGACTGAGCTGCACGACAGAAATCAAGACATTGTTGTCGGATTCGGAATGCAGCTTTAGCTCGCCATTCTCTCTGAGTTGACCACTGATCCTTCGCCAGCGTCTGCCACCAATACTCTGTACCCGGTATACTTGCGGTCTTCCAATAGCTGCTGAGCCAAGTGACGACGAAGGCGTATTGTTGTAAGTGACGTTTGTGTCCCAGAAGATCATACTTCCGATTTTGATGACAGGCGCTTCCCTTGTTGCGCTCATTAGAATAGATCGCCTCCTGTTGCTTCGGTCGCTGTTTGCGCGCTCGCGTCCGTCCGGTTTTTGTGTAGATGTTGATCGAGACATTGCAGGTCGCGGCGGTAATTGTGGTGGTGGTTCAACATCGGATGATGTTGCACTAGTCTGCGGTTGTGGCTGCCTGCTCTTGTAGCCCTTTGGCGAAATGGGTTGCCAGCAAAGCAGCGCTGCGAACCACGAATCGAGATCGGCCTGGTTAAATAGTTTCAGGTGCACCTCTGGTGCAGATGCAGACTGTGACGATTTAACGTTGATGTAAGGCGTGTCGCCGTCCTCTGCAAGATCGACCTGACACCCTCGCAGATCTGAAACAAGCTTTTTGTGGACGCCTTCGCTGCCCCGAGACTCGTAGAGCAAGCTCCCGCTGTCCTCTTTGATGAAACAATACGCTTGCGACCATGGTGATTGTGACCCGCGTCGAAATAGCAGGCTGCCACTCATTCTTCCGTCGAGAGTTTTCATCAAATGTAATATTCGCCGCGCGTTGGCCGATGGCAGAGTCCCCGGTATTGACTCGACGGTATGCGACGACACAGGTGACACGCTTCGCCTGTTGACGATTTCTGTTGGGATCTGAACGGGAGATCCAAGCGATGAGATCGAAGGCGCAGAGGGAGGGGATGTCGCCGCAGGGACCGAGGCCAGATAGTCAGCGCCACCGCTATGAATAGGTGGGCCAGTTGTGTTGACGCTCGCGATGCGATGACGGTGCCTGAACGAGGTTGGCGAGCGGTCCCTTGACCGCCGCTCGTCAAGTGTTCGTGTACGCGGTCGGTTGCTGCTGTAGGCGTCGCGGTCGCTCTGGCCAGCGTGAGAGCTCTCGCCATTGCCCTGGGTGCTGCTGCGGCCCAGCATTCCTCGCCCGTTCGCAGCGCTGCCACGGCTGCCAGGGCTCCTGTTGCCTGAGTCCCACTCTCGGTCACGCCTCAAGCGAGTGCTGAGGCTGCTAGTCGGGCTGTTTCCTTTCGTAGCTTGTGCTGCGCGGCCGCCGGTGATGGTCGTGGTGCTCACAGGCACAAAGGCGTGTTCGAAGCTCGTGGTGCCACGTCCGGTGTGCTCTGGTTCGGTGGTGTCGGGTGTGACGGCCCTAATCGTTGTGCTCTGGGGCGTCTCTGTGTCACCGAATGCAAGGGACGCTACCACCTGAGCGTTCTGCACCTGCTGGGCCTGCAACGCCTCTTTTTGCGCGGCCTTGGTGGCCTTCTCCTCGGCGAGCCACTCATCGTACATGCTCGGTTCCTTCCTCCGTCGCGGCTCCGTCCAATGCTGTCTCGCGCGGCCGCTCGCCATGTTTGCGGGCGCCCTGTCGTCCTCCTCCAAGGTGTGTGTGTTTCGTGTGTGATTGTGTATGCGCGCGGTGTTACGCCAGGTCTGCTTCCTGCTCTTCAGCCGCCCGGGCTAATAGCCCCAATGGCACGGGGCGGTAATTACAAAGTCGTGTAGGCGTACGGCGCATGTCGCAGTGCAGTCCTCGAAACAACCAGCCAGCCAGCAGTCCGCCTCTTGATCGATCCACGCGCTGCCCTGGCCAAATGCCCGTCTCAATACTGTACTGCCGGGTCGACCAACGCACACACGCACGCACGCACGCACGCACGCAAGCAATCAAGCAGGCAGGCAGGCAGGCAGGCAGGCAGGCAGGCAGGCAGGCAGGCAGGCAGGCAAACAGGCACGTAAGGCACACAGGCAGAGGCAGCAAGCAAGCAAGCAAGCAAGCAAGCAAGCACGACGCAGCGCACGTGTCCTCCGTCCAGAATGCAGCCAGAAGCGCAAGCGCAGGCAACGGCCTCGCGAGAGGTATTAGCGACGGCAAGGGTGCGAGCGAAATATGCAGCAGAGCAGAGGGCCCGAGGGGAGCCTTGAGAGCAAAAGGCGTGCTACCAGAGTCTACCGCACGGCTTGCGTGCGGTGAGTGCAGCAAGTGTGGGGGCAGCGAGCGTTCAGTTCGAGCGATCCGCTGCTGAAGGGTTGATGGGTGCTAGGCTGCCTAGCAGCTCTTAGTTGGCGAAGCGAAGACGATCCAAGGCAGACAGCCGAGGGCGGAGGTGGTGGTATAGTAATATGATGTTCGGTGCAGAAACAATACATAATAATATCACACGACGATCCAATGCTACGGTATGCTGGTCGGCGGGCTCACAGTCCTGCATTGCAGCCCAGCACAGGCGATTCTGGCTGGTTCTTACTATCGACTCCGAGCATCGAGGCCATTATTATCATTACTACGTATTCTGGTGGACCCAGCAGCAGTAGTGAGCTTCACACAAGTCCAGGTAGCCCGGCACGACGACTATCCATTGGTGACAGCGCTGAGCCTCCGACCCGCTCCACCGCCGCTGTCGTGCTGTATCTCCTAGCCTAGCAGCCCGACTTCCTCCACGAGTAGGAGGTATTGCCATTCTTTGCAACCACCTCTCTCACGTCGTCAAGACTGTCTCTGCCTCTGTTTCGCCACGGATGATCATGGCGCGCGCTGCAGCATGCCGTGCCGCTACAAGAAGATGCTTATTACATGCACATTCCCACGGTAGATCCAGGGTCTCTGCAGTGCTCGCATGCAGCCAGCAGGAGCCACTCCAGCATCAATAATATCAGCCAGCCGGCCCTGCAATATCAAAATATCGACCAAACGGGAGGCGCATAGATGCCTCGCTTAGGCTTTGCTGGCCCCCGTCCGGCCCACTCGCCGTGTGTCGTTGGCGTTGCGGCAGGGGAGTAAAGGCTGATTGCGATGAACCTAGACCGCAAAAGGGACCCTTGTTTCATCAATCCGGTGAATTTCCGCATGTTTTGTTTCAGCCCTTCGAGAACAAATTTGCTGTGTTTGCTTATGAGAAGGTGCAATTTATCCAATACATGCCATCTGTGTCGCCTGCTCTCACCTCATTCCGGGTATACCTTCATCTGGCCTGCTGGAGGCGAGTGGAGAGTAGTCCCGAATCCCGGCGTGTCGCAACGACGACTAGAAATGAATCTTGAAGAGTGGGGCTAAATACGCTGGATGTCAGCCTGCCTGCCTGCAGAGACCGGCCGTTCTTTAGACTTCACTTCACGAGTCGAATAATGTTATTTCTGTCCATGATTGTAACGATGCTTAGATGTGCGGGTGACTTCCCTTACATGGATCACGACACCTGGCATGTTTGCTGGCGTTTACGGCTGAATACATCAGTAATTATTGAAAGATCTTGCTCGAGCTCTAGCGTGGAACATTAATACCGTGATCAGATAAGGGCAATAAAACAAACTTTCATACCAGCGAGATCCAACCACCCCACGCCGAGAGATTGCACGATCAGTAAGATGCTGCTTGAGGTGAAGCTCTGACTTGTGTCGAGAGCTAGGACATTATTGGAGGCATTGAACATAAGCAATAGAACGAACATCCTCACTCCCAACATACAACTGGACGTATCAAGAAATATCAACTATACTCACGCGCAACAATTCCCTTCTCAGAATTGAAATTGCATAATTTGCATCTCGGGAGATGAAGTCGACCAACTCCGATGCCCTACGATCTGATCCTCAGCTAAGTTCAACGATGAAACAGCGCTGAGGAAACGGCATCAGAACGCTCTCCGATCAGGAGGGTTCACATGTCGCTGTGTCACTCAACAATCTCCGGTCAGCGGAGCGCTGTACCCGCATCACTAACTATTTCGAGGCCTTGCTGTTCGGATCTTTCGAGAGCCGAAAGGCCGGGTTCAACATCATTCGGATGCATGGTGACTTTTCACGAAGCGAGATCTGATGTTGCGATTCAAAACCATCGCCGTTTGTAGATGTTGGACGCCTTGGTTGTATACTGTTGCGGATGATCGACTTCCGCACGTCTGGGGGAAGTGGAGGCGATGTGTACTCGAAGGGCCTAGCAGAATCGATCTCATTGTCCTATGTAAGTTGCGAAGCCATGCTACTGTGCAATTAAAATTGCTCAATGGTGTTACGATTTCCTACTTACACCATGCAAGCAGAAATTTGAGTGACAGCTTGAGCTCTGTAGATCAAGGACTTATAAGCAGAACGTTCCATATTGGCATCACGCGTGTGACAGGTCGTTGAAGTGCAAGTCGCTGAGCGGCGTACAAAGTACTTATCCACTAGAAACCAACAACGTGCTGTAATTCCGTCTTCGTCTTTGTGCGCGTCATTCACTTCCCAAAGAAACTCGTGATCTTCGCATTACTTTCCTTCGCCAGACTCTTCGCTGTGGTATTGTTGCTTGTTGCACTTCTCATCTTTCTCCCTCCCACAGTGGCGGGACTCTTCTTCTCTTGAGGCGAGCCACCAGATGCTGAGCTCAACTTTCCAGCACGTGCATCTTCTGCCGCTTGTAGCAGAGATTCGTCGTCTATCGCCGAGCTTTCAAGTTTGATGTTCCGGTCTATGAGTTCGGAAGCGGCTTGAGCGAGAGTGGAATCTGATATCTGCGAAGTTTCTCGCTTGATTTGTTGGGAAGTGGAAGGTGAAGGGTCATCCTTCGGCGTAGGTTTGGGCATTGGAGCATTGGATTCGGGTGCTTCGGTCTTGGGCGAAGTTGGACGAGGATCGGGTGGATCTTGCTTGATGTCTATTTTTGTGTCTTCAACTTTCGCTATTGGCTTTTGTTCTGATTTGGCTTTAGCTGTGCTCGGCTTTGACCCGAAGAAGTTGGCGATGTTGTTCTTGTTCTCTTTGCTGTCAATTGGAACCATGAACTGTGGACTGTTGTTGCCGACCTTCCCGACTGCTTTATCAACAGGATAGCATTCGAGTTCGCCGTCGTAGGGTTTCAATAAACTTTGCAGCTCTTTGGACCAACCTGAGTTGCTCGGATCGAGCCACATTTTCATTGCCTCACTTCCGGCTTCGAATATGACAGGCATGCGGTCATGCAAAAATTTGAGCTGCTTGTTTGAGTCGGTCGTGATGACAGTGTACGAGTACAGCTTCTCGTCAGTGCCCTCGTACTGCACGCAATCCCACAGTCCAGCGAAACACATCAACTGGCCGTCCTTGCGTTTGACGAAGTGTGGCAGCTTCTCTTTGCCGTTGTTCTTCTTGAGCCATTCGTAAAAACCTTCCGCAACGACGATGCAACGTTTGCGCTGCTTCATCGTGTTCCACATGCCGCGGTTCTCGTTCAGACTGTCATCGCGACAATTGATAGTACGCATCTGGCTACCATAGTCGGGTGCTCTTTTCGTCCAGAATGGTACAAGGCCCCATTTGGCAGCTTGGAGCTTGTACCTGGTCTCCGCTGTTGAGAGACCGTCGACAGAATGGTAGGTGGCGTTTGAGGTTTTGGCACGCTTGGGAGATGGCTCAGCAGTGTCGTCCTTCTCCTTGTTATCGTCCTGCGAGCCGGCACCAGAGTCAGGTGTGTCAGCACGATAGATTAGTCCATGGTAGCCTGGTGCAAAGTTGTAGCTCTGACGAATACGGTCGTCGTCGTCGTCGTCTGGAGCATCGTCTGCGGGCATATTCTGTTCGTTGAGTCGCTGGCGAACCTGCGATGGCCGCAGCGACAAGGCGTATCGTCCACACATAACTTTGGTCACTGACCGATATCCTCGCTGTAGTCTCTCTAGGTCTCTCACGATAAGTACAGGCCATGTCTCTTCTTCGTTGATGTCGGGTTGCTGTTTCCATACGTCATTGACCCGAAACAAATCAGATTAGATTAGATTTTACTCTTGGCCCAGGAACGCGCAGCCCATCAATGAATGAAGACATGAAGACTACATCTTGTATCAACAAACATGTCGGTCTCTTCAGCATGCCGTGCGCCATTCGCACGTCTCTTTCAGCAGACAATCTCCCGCCAAACACAATCGAGAAGCCTACACATTTTCCGCACGCGACCGTCTCCTTTGCGCCAGAACCTGAGCGCACCCCGAGCACGATTCGCCAACCAACAACAACGTCACGCATCGACTATTCAAAATGGCAGAGCACTTTTCAGAGAATACCCTATATCAATCTCTGTTGCCGGCGTGGCAATTCTACTGGGCTCGTTCGCCGTGATCTGGGCCAACTATGTCTACCAAGACTACATCATCGCGTCTTTCCACAAATACCCGGAGCCCGTGGCCGTGAAACTGCGAAGGGCACTCTACTACACCAATTCGGACTTGCAACCCAAGGAAGCCCTCAAGTATTACCGGCAAGCGCTCCAAATCGCCGAGGAAATGGGTATGGATCCCTTCAGCGATGAGATCATGGGTGTCAAGATTCAGATCGCGGCTATGATGGAGAATATCCAGCTATATTCGAAAGCAATCCAGGTACTGGAGATCCTGCGCAGGGATAGCTTGACATGGTTGGAGGAGCTGGGCGGCCTGGAGCAGAACAAGCTGAAGCGTACAAAAGTGCTGCAGAAACTCGTGGGCATCTCAATCAAGTTGGGCGAGCTCTACTCAAATCCGGTGATTTACAACCGCGATATGGCCGAGAACAGACTTGTCTGGGCTGTGGAGACCATTCTTAAGGAACGCCAGCGCCGGGATACGCTCAAGGTTAATGAAGAGACCGAAGGCTCATGGCTTTCGGAGTCAGAAATTGGCGCTGCAATGGAAGCTCTTGCACACACGTACGAAGAGACAGACCAGCATCACCTCGCCACGCCACTGTTCTTGCAAGCTCTCAGCTTGAGTGGCGCCAGCACTTGTCACTCCGTCGTGCTAATGAACAATCTCGCTTCAAGCTTAGCCCAGCAATCCGCTCGCGCGGCCGCTGCAGCGCAGAAATTTGCGCAGAGTCAAACCATCTCTGAGCAGCCAGCGCAGCCTCCAATCACTCGCGAAACTATGATCGCGAATGCACAAACTTGGGCACAGAAAGCGATTGACGTTGCCGCAAAAATCAAGCCACCCGTGCGCGACGAGGAGTGTGACATGGGTTGTGCTGTTGCTTTGCACAACTTGGGAGAATTCGCACAAATGAAAGGCGACTTCGCTGAAGCCAGTAAGAAGTTCACGGAGGCTGTCAGCTTAGCCAAAGCTGTTGGTTTCCTTGAGGGTGTAGAGAACGGCGAGGCTAGACTGAGGGAGTTGGAATCTAAGATGTAGACGATACGATAATATCTATGTACGAATATAGAGAACATGAATTGTAGTATATGCTGATACTGGAATCACGACAAGTGGCATGCCGGCCGAGATCGGAGCCCAACACGAGCGTAGTCTTTAGAAGAACTACAAGCAGCGAAGAGATAGAGGGCAAGGGTGGTAAGCGACCTGCACGATACCTCCCAAAGGCGCATCTCTACTCTGCGACATGACCATGAAACGGCCAATGTCCTTACATGAAAGTAAGTCTTCACAAGTCCGTCGAAGTTGTACACTCGCAGGACAGTGCACTTCGAAATTCAGACTCAAAGTAAGCGCCATAGAAAGGATCATGAATAAGGTGTTAATTCCTTCAACATTTCAGGCCTGCGGAAGATTCGAGCATCGATGCACAACAGCTCACCGGTATGCACGCAGTAATATTATTGGACAGCGCATGCCATGCATGGTAATCCTACAAATGTTTCTGTGGGAAGAACGAAGTCATCGCGTGCTACTGATACAGTGATTAGATCACTGTACGAGGCTGTTTGATTGCTTACACCGTCGGCAAGTAGATGGACGTCCCCTAACATGCAGTGGCGGTAGGGTAATCAATTTCTCGCGAGCGAACAACAAAGGCCTGCTGTCATACACTGTGTTTATGGTAGCACAACCATCTGCCGTGTTTGTTGCGTTCATTTAGGGTTTGTGGTCACATGCATGGTTCGATATGCATACAGTACGTCCTGAATGGTGCCGACAAAAGCGTTATCTACAGCATACGATCTCCCGCTCGAGGAGGTAGGAAGCATGCAAACTGGAACATGCTATACTCAGGCACATGTGTAACTGAAAAGCATAGTGTCAGTATCGGCGACGACGAATCAAGTAGTCAAAAGCCATGCGAAGTCTCATCGACCTGGCAATTGCCATTACAGTTCAAGACCGCATGCCCGCGGACAAGGATGAGGCTTGTACTTTCATCTGGGAAGAGGGCATGTTGTGTTGAACGTGCACCTCGCAGGATACGCACTCTCGCGGTCTAGCTTCAAAGTCCGTACTGCTTTCCCTACCGCTGAGATTGATGCTCTCTGATCCCAACTTTTCTACAGTGGGCTGTACGCTATTATCGTCGACCTAGAGAGCATTATTTACTCATTCTTATGGTTGAGATATTGTTTAAATTGCAAGGCTATCCAAAGATTTGTACTCTGTTATGGTTATGCGCAGATGCATAACACGCTCTCTATTGCCGCTGAGATGTTACTGTAGTACGGGATTTGAACCTAGACCGCAAGGCACTTCAGCATCTGAGACATGATCTGATTATCGGTGATGCGGCTTGCCTGATGTAGTCGTAACGCGCAGCGCGTAGTAATGCGGGCGGCGCACCATTTCGCTCCAATCAATCCAATCAATCTATGCAAGCGACTGTCGTGGGCCAATCTATCTCGCGTGGCCACATGACACAGATCCTTGCTGCGGATATCGGCGCCTGCTTCTAGTGCCGGCACAACGGCGCTGCATTTGCGTGCCGATGCGACGAGCGTGTAATCGTGTATGCATGTATGTACATATGTGCAGGAATTACAGTACATTATTGTGCTTTTCCGCATGTGTGTCCAAGTTCACACAACTCCTCCAGTCGAGTCTCGACTGCTGGACAAGTAGCGGTACAGCCCGGCGTCCTTGGACCCCCTCAATATATCACACGTCCACGATAGCCACATGATGTAGGGCACGGGTGTCTGCAACCCTAGAAACACGTGTGAACCTCCGTCGAGTGTCTTCCCGCCGGTCGATGGGCAAGCGAAGGAAGTAGTCGACCGACTCGAATCAAGGTAATAACAATCAAGGACCTCTCTGCTCGCGTGGACTAGCTAGCCTGAGAGCGGACCTGTCGCCTGTGCTTGCACTACTGTATACCTTCTTTCCTCTGTTGGACGTCTCGTGATCTGACACCACTCGGCTTGAAGAGCTGCCTCCAGAGTGCCGCTGTATGTACTGTGATGGCGCTGTGCAAGTGACGCAGACTCTGCATGAGAAACGGCGGCGCCATCTCGATGGCGATAGTGGATGTACGACTGACATACGCCCGTCTGTTCCGCAATCCAAAAGCATTTCCCTAGCAGGGAAACCTTGCAGCAACAGACGCATGGAGGTATGCTCCCCTCGAGCTTCGCCTCCCCGGACCGTTTTGCTGTCGATCATGCTGAGCCTCTGACTCCGCGTCCTGCCGAATACCTCCTCTAAGCTCTTGTGGACGGCAGCAGGCGACGGCCACTGATAGCACTGCAAATAAATCATGGGCGAGCTAGACATGCTTCGGTGCAGTCAGCTCTTGAATCTCGCTTGCCCCAGAGGCGAGCGCGCCGGCGGCTGTTCGTCAGCAGCACACACTACTGTACTCTATTTCACCACCTTCGAGTGCCCGCCCACTCGTGTCGGTTGCAGCAAGGCCGGCAAGACGAGACGGCGATGCTGCCAGCTGTGCTATTGCCATCACATTCTTCGTTAATGTCCGCGGGCCTCTCCAAACCGGCGTATTCGGTCGGCATGTGCCGAATATGGAGAGTTAGCCCGTCCATGCAGAGTATTGGCGCCCTCCTCTGCCTGCATCCTTGACACAGACTCTCCCGTTGGGCTGCTCGCAAACAGCTGTGAGTGTAGTGAACCATACCGCTGGGTCGCCGCCGTCACAACATGTAGTTGCCGTGCTGCCCACAAAGCCGGTCCACTTGCAATTATTATTGCCTGTCGTTTCCTTCCAGCCGAGCTGCAATCCTGCCATTTGATCCCAACACTTATTAGTATCGACCCATCTCAATATCGTGTCTGTATCAGATACATGCAAGCAGATCGGCCTATCTCAGCGAATTTGTGCATTTGACGGTAGGGCCACGCTGCTCCACCCACAATGTCAAGGTTCCAACTAAGCATGTCTTGCAGGGTGCCCGTCGAAAATCGACAGGACACAAATCCACGTCTGGAATCATGGCGGCATCGTTGCTGGCATTACTCTCGCAGCAAACTCCGAATCTTGCAACCAGAAAGGCGCTCATCTTGACAGGCTTTCAACACGACTTCTTGTCGCCGGATGGGAAGTTGTTCGTCAACAACCTGGACTCTGGTTTTCTCAAACGCACCGAGACACTCATCAACGAATTCCGCCCACACGGTCAGGTGATCTGGATTCGCACCGAGATTGATGCTTCAAGACACCCAAGCGATGTTGACGAAAATGCCTGCAATGTCATCATTTCGTTGGACGAGCACGACCAGCCGAGTTCAGAGGACGATCCTGAGGACGATGCTTCCGACCCAGACGCACCACAACCCTCGAGGAAACGAAAGCCGGGCAAGGATACTTCTTCACCAGTGACAACGCAAGGTGCTTCCAAACGCAATCAACGCAAGTCATCGCTCGATGAAGCGTCCACGATTACTACTGCTCCAGTCGACGAGGAGCATTTCCTCACGGAAACAGCAGACAGGGAAGCCTGTTTCATCAAGGGCACCCTCGGCGCGGACTACGCTGCTCAAGTCAAGTCCTACATCCAGCCAACCGATTTACAGGTGACAAAGGCATATTACTCCGCATTCAGCTCGAGCTCGTTGCTCTCCACTCTACGCATGAAGCTTATTACAGAGCTTTATGTTTGCGGTGCTATGACGAACCTCAACGTCTATGCAACCTCGATGGACGCAGCTCGGTATGGTATTAAGATCACGCTGGTCGAGGATTGCCTAGGCTATCGCCATAAGGAGCGTCACGACCTCGCTATCAAGCGCCTTGTGGACATCATGGACGCTCGCGTTACCACGAGCGACCAGGTCATCGCAAGCATGAGAGCAGGCGTGTCAGCATCCCGTTCAAGGGTGACAGGGCCTACACAACTACACCCCACTCTCGGCGCAAATATTGACGCTGCAGCTGATATGCTCGAAGTCGCAAGCAGTGATGACGAAGATGATGAAGATCTGCTACCCGTACGTGCTTCTCCTTCCAAGTCTCACCGGCCATTGGAGATCAAAGGTAGCGGACCACAAGACGAGCACTTACACGTGGTTGACACAGGATCAGAGCCACATCCGCAATTTCAAAGACTTGCAACTGCAGAGTCGAACACAGGCGCTGGCCCGAGTCAGCGGGCGACCACGGACGATATCGAACGTCCAGGCCAAGGCGAGACCGTCGAGCTCGAAGTCACACGTTCCCTGAACCGTTTAGACATCTCGGACGAGGCGAATCGACCAACTGCGACTATCCAGACTATGACTAATATAGCCAACCGAAGCCCTCTGTGTCAGGCAGCCAACGCAGCAGGTGACTCGAAACAAAGTGTGCCAGCCTCTGCCACATCTCAAAAGAAGCAGAAAGCGAAAATCCGCAGTGCCCTTTCCAAAATACAGCGACGCAATCGAAAAGCGCAAGCAGACAGCATGATAGCACGACAATCAGACCTGCCACTCTTCGGTGTGGACAAAGAGGAGGAAAGCCAAGGCTCAAGAATACAATACGACTTACTGCCTCCCGATCGTGTCGACGGCCTGTTTCATAAACTCAAAGACGAGGTCAAGTGGCAGAAGATGCATCATCAGACTGGTGAAGTCCCACGCCTCGTTTGCTGTCAAGGCACGATCGATCCCGAGGGCAACATGCCCATTTACCGACATCCCTCCGACGAAATGATCCCTCTGCTACCTTGGTCGAAGACAGTGGACGAGATCCGCCAGGCCGCTGAAGCAATCGCCGGCCACGAGCTCAACCACGCTTTGATCCAACTCTACCGCGCCGGAACCGACTTCATCTCGGAGCACTCTGACAAAACTCTCGATATCCGCCCCGACAGCTTCATCGTCAACGCATCCTTCGGCGCCGAGCGCGTGATGCGCCTCCGCACCAAACGCTGCCCCCAAAACACCATCGCGTCCTCTTCTACAGAACTCCCGACTCAACAACAACACTCGACATCACGCACAACCCACCGCATTCGCCTCCCTCACAACTCCGCCCTGCTCATGTACCTCGAGACAAACGCTCAATACCTCCACTCAATCAACGCCGACAAGCGTCCAGCATCAGAACTCACTCCCGCAGAAAAAGCTTACAATGGTCAACGGATCAGTCTGACGTTCAGACACATCGGCACATACCTGGATGCCAAATCAGAGTACATCTGGGGCCAGGGTGCCACGGGTAAGGAGCGAGAGGATGCGAGGAAAGTTATTAATGCGGATGCTGTGGAAGTTGAGAAGTTGGTGAGAGGGTTCGGGGCGGAGAATGCTGCGGCTGAGATCGCTTGGGCGGAATGGTATGGTGGCGGGAGCGATGTGCTTCATTTGAAGTGAAAGGGTTCGTGTAACGTGGAAATAGCTGATAAATTCTCAAGGGGGAGGAGCCCTGTTAATCAATTCCATGCCCTTCCGACTATTGCCGTCATGTCGTCAGTCTTGAGAGTGTTGTCAAAGATATCTCTGATGATAGCCAGTGCGATTGCCAGACTGATCAACACGCTGTTCAGGCGTGGCGGCTGGTAACATCCCTTGCAAAAAGTCTGAAACTGTCATGCATCGAAAAGAAGAACATGTGCTAATATGATCTAAATGATTATCTCTAATCACGACTCTTGTAACATGTGTCAATAAATTAAAAGAAAATGCGCAGCCTCTCAAGGCAATACAATCCAGGTCTTCAAACCGCCCCTCCTATGCGATGGATATCTCGAAACAAATGCCTTTCCCCTCCCCGGAACTCCACGCTTAAATTTTTGAACAGATGAAATTTTCCCAACATTGTCTTTCCCATATGCAAGCAAGAATCAGTCGAAGCCTCTCACTTCAGCTGCTCATCAACCGCTTCATAAAATCCCTCCATCCTCCACCGCCAGCTCTTCAAATATGAGCCAATCGACTTGTCCACGGGCGCCCACCACTTCTCGTGCAGACTCGCAACGCCGCCCTTCAAGTCCTCCATGGTAGGATAGTGCGCATTCCACTCTGTCGAGACGGCTTTCCAGGGCATGTTGCCGCCGTCGGCTTCAGGCCTGTGGACGTAGTTGAGTAGGTTCTGCTCCGGAAGGTGCGGCGGGAAGCGCTCGGGGAGCTGCATGACGTTCAGGTAGAATTGCATCAGCTCGAGCGAGGGCTGCATGACAAAGAAGCCGGCATTGAGGTAGTTGATGTTGGGGTAGTCGCCTGCGGCGTCGGAGGGCGGGTAGTGGTGCGCGGCGTTCATTTCGGGCTGGCCGGCGAAGACGTAAGTGGTGGGCAGGGAGCCTTCGTCTTCCTTGTTTTTCTCCGGGCGATTAAGTGTTTGTTGTAGGGCGACGGCGGGGTCGTCGAAGACGCCGTGGAGAGGCCTGTTGAGGACGGTGTCGCCGTCTAGGAAACAGATTCGGTCGAATTGGGTGAGCTCCCAGAGGCGGAGCTTGTCGAAGACTTCTTGCCAGTTTGAAGCTCCTGCTCCCTCCAACCAGCTGGGTTTCTCGACGGTCTCGACTACGATCACGATAGCGCCGTCGCGACGGAGACGCTCGATTTTGTTCTCGTGGACGCCTTTTGTGGCAAGCACGATGAAGGGGATGTCCTTGCTGCGGGTTTCAGGTGCATGCATGATTTGATATCCCAGGAGTCGTGTGGCGATGAAGTAGTCATCGTGGAGGTTGCCGGGATCGTCAGGATGATTTGAGTCGGCTGCAAGCAGCGTTGCAAATGCATACTTTGACTTTGTGGTCTCCAGAGATGCTGAGGGATGCAGTGCTGACTTTGCCGTTCCTGCGGTAGCGTCTGCGACGTGTTTGACCAGAGCATCACGCTGGCTGTCGTATGCGGTTGGTAATGGTGTGTACACGAACAGTGTGAGGATGGCAACTGCTGCCAGAATGACATATAGGCCCATGCAGTTGCGTCGACCGATTCCAGTGCCTGAGGGCGATAGACTGCGCAGATATGGAGCCATCTGGACTTGTCAGCGCAGAGTGTGCTGCAAGCTGTAGTTCAACGAACGACGTAGGTTGGCACTGCAAGTCTGCAAGAGGCAAGGATAGATGATAATGTTTGTCTCTACCACAGTACAGTACAGGGCAGTGGAAGCAAATGTAACACGGAGACAAGCAAGAAAGGAAATGATATGACAGGGAAGGCGTGCGAGAGAGGGAAATTAGAGACTCGTAAGTAGTGCTGGCTGAGGAGGAGGCCAGACCTGCATTCACGGCGTTATCTATCAGTCGAGAATAGCCTACGGAAACGAACAGCTGCCACTGCTGCGCAAGGAAGGGCGCAGAAGTAAGCTCATTAACGTATGCGAGGGTCCATTCGCCCTTCGCCTAGCAGACGCTGGCGTGTGGCGCCGCGGATGGCAATTCTCCATCGTCTCGTTTCCTCGCGGCGTGCAGACGACCTTGCCTCGTCTTGGAGGCAAGAGGGCATATTGGGTGAGGCGAGCGGCGGCGTGTGAGTGGCCAGAGCGGTAGAGTTTACGCCCAAATTTCGTGCGCAAGGGGGCTTTTGTCGGCTTCACGGGCTAAAGAGATCGTATTTCGGCAGACCCGCTGGGCTTAGACCGCTTTCATGCAAGCGTGCGCTGAAGATTGGAGCTGACACCACCCGTCCCGCATCCCTCCGCGCGCTGAGGGCTGGGCTGGTAGGCGAACGAGGTGCCCTTGGTGCTGTACCAGCATACCACTAAGCCCACGTCCACAAATAGAGTGGTGGGGAGGTGGCGTGACTGGAAGGTGAGATGCTGTACTGCGGCAGCGTAGTAGTGAACGAGACCAGTGTGGCGTGGGGGCAATCTGTACATACAGCATACCATCTTGTATGCCCGTCCCCAATTACTCGAGACGCTCGTGTCGAGTCGTGTATCAGAGTGGAGGGAGACTCGTGGAAATTCAACAGAACTTCAACTGCTGTCAAGACTCGGTTGAATGCGACCCCACAAATATTCGTACGGGCTCGCCTGCCTGCCTGGCTAACAAAAAAGATAACCGTATGCAAACCTTAACATGTCAGCTCCGAAAGTCTCGCAGAAACCTTGTGCAAAACATGGCGTTTCCAGAAGTTCTGCAGCGTGATCTTTACGGATGTTCGACCGGCGCGTGCCAACGTCACCGTCGTATGCAGTGTCAGCAAGCTGCAACACGGATGTTTTTGTCTGATATGTCTGGCACTTTGTGGCGCTCGATTCTCATCGTTCAGGCGTAACTGACTGAGACTGAATGATTGCGAGAGGGGTTGATTCTCACTGTGACACTCTCTGTATCGACCATGCCGAAATGTCTCACAGGTTGTGACGGAGCGGATGCGAAGCGATGAACTGGAGGTAAAATACAGGTAATTGTGGAGATGGAGGTGCCAGAGACGCAAGCCTGCTGAGTTGTCGTGAAGCACTCAGTGTCTTACAGCAAGACCGAGGTTGACCTCCTCTCACAAAGCACTATCAAGACACTGCGACAACCTGCGATCGTAGAGCTGAAAGGGATAGGATCTCCAGCCCACGAGAGAAAGGGATTGTTCACAATACTAGGTATACACATCCACCCTGCGCCTCTAAGCAGCGCTCTTGCCCTTCTTCGAGCCGCCGGCCTTGAAAGCCGCGCCTCTCCTCGCACTCCTGTCCGTAGGCTTACCCTGTTTTTGAGGGCCCTTCTTGTTCTTTCCACCGCCCTTGCCACCAAGCTTCAGGCCTGTGTTACCCTGCTTCTGAGTCGCTCTGTGACCCTCGAACACAAACGCCTCAGGCCTCTTGAAACCTGCAAGGTTATGGGCAGACCTCTCTTCTCTAGGTCCCTTGTTGGCCGCCTTTTGTTGTTCTTTCAACATAGCAGCCGCGCCAGCCTTGCCGACCATCTTGCTCTGCCTGCCCAATTGCGCAGCCTCTTCTTGAGTGATCTTGCGTTGGTAGCCGCTTGGTGCAGCTGCTTTGGTGTTTGAGCCGGGGCGACCGGAGCCAGGCCTTGCGTTTCGCTTTTGTGCTTTTGCGCGCGACACACGCAGCTTTCGGGGAAGCATGGGAGGGAACTTCTTCTCGTTGTCCAGCAAAGCCTTCTCGACACTGTTCTCGTCGACGAATTGCACGTATGCGATGCCCTTTCCGACACGTGTGATGCTGTCGCGAATGACGCGAACAGACTCAACGGCACCGTGACGGGACATCGTACGCCAAAGGCCTTCCTCGTGATCTGCGGGCTGTTTACCGGGTTTGCGCACTTCGCGACCGTCGGCGGCGTTGGCAGCTTGGATGTTGGTCTCGTCATCGACGAAGCCTAGGTTGCCGATGAAGACGCAGCGCTTGTGGTCAACGATAGACGGGTGAGCGATTTCGTCCACACGAAGGTGGCGGTCGAGGGTCTTGGTTGCATTCAAGCGGCGAGCAGCTTCGCGTGATAGGATAGGCGAGCTGTAGACTGCGTATGCGTTGGTAGATTTTGTTGTGGCGTCCATGAGTTCCTTCTTTGCATATGCGGCCTTCTTGGGGAGAGATGCGGCGTAGGGTGTGCTGCGGAAGCGGATAGATTCAAGCTTGAACTTGACATCGGGGTGCTTCTTCTGTACTTCGGGGAAGAAAGAAGTGAGGTGTGCGATGAATACTCTGCGTGCGGATTTCGAGGTGATTGCTGAGGTCGAGACGTTTCCGAGGAACACTGTGCGACTGGCCTTGGTGAGGTCGTTCTCTTCTTGTTGAGTTTCGTGCTTGGGCACAGGAGAGGATTTCCTGGCCTTCTTGGTGCTCTTCTCGTCGTCGTCGTCGACTTCTTCTTCTTCGTCGTCGTCGTTCATGTCATCGTCGCTTTCAGCCTCAATCTGCACGTCAACGCCGTCGTTGTCGTCGTCGCTCTCCTCAGCCTCAGCTTCCTCCCCCTTTTGGCGCTTGGAAGCGCGTTCCTTTGCAGCAGCCTCAGCCTCCTGTGCCTCCTCCTTCTCCAGTTTGCGCATGTAAACATCCTCGATCTCGTCGCCAGCGTCCTTGCGCTTCCTCTTGCGCTTCTTGTCGTCCTCTGGTGCTTGCACGACCGCCTTGCTGGTCTCCTTGGCAATGTCGACCATTTCTTCGTCGGCTCCATCGTCGAAGTCCTCGTCGATTTCGCTAAGCTCGGCATCCGGGTCTTCGTCCTCTGAATCTCCCTCGGGCTCTGGTACAATCTCCTGGCGCGTTGGTGGTGTAGGCTGGGAATATTAGTTTAATGTTCATGCGAAGTACTTCTGTAAGATACACACCTGTGCGGCGAAAAGAGACGAAAGCACTGGGTTTACAGCCGTCTGGTCGGCAAGCAACGAGACGGCAGCAGCCTTTTCGACCGAGGATTTCTCATCCTTCCTGCTCTTTTTGGCGGATTTGTCCTTCTTGGAGCTCTTGTCCACCTTGGGACTCTTATCGCTGGTCTTTGCGCCCATGATTGTGTATGTGGTGAGTTTGTGGATTCGACTCGAGTGCTCCTTCCCCAAGCAATGGCAAGCCAACTTGTGATATTTTTCGAAGCAAAGCTCGAGACCCCGAGACTGGGCTGACGCGCTGATTGGCTGGAAGGGCATGAATGACATAGAAGCCGAATGCGCGAGTGCAGCACGAGTGGAGGCACAGGATAGTAGGCTTGTCTTGTGCTTGTGCCTCGCCCATCTGCTGTCTCTCGCCCACACACCCACAACACCCACCACATCCCAATCCTCAATCCTCACCAGCACTGCTCACACCGACCATCCTTAGCGACGCCTCTCACCGGCGTGCGAGGTTGCCATACAGTCCCAGTCCCATCGACCGCGCCCTCCTCTGCGCCTGTACCCTTCCGCCCTCTCGATTGCCGACGCTCGCAAAACCAGTGCGTCGCGCACAGCAGCACCAGCCCTGCTCTCGAGCGCTGCACCTGCTCGACACCACACGCGCATTGAAACACTCCAGTCCGCATACCAAGCCTTGAGGGCGAGCTGATTCTACCTTGCCGAGCATTCGCGGACACCCACACACCACCCAAGGCCATGGCGACGCCGGCCACCACTGCGCGTCCCACTGAGCCGCTACACGATAGTAAGTGCTCCACCTATACCACGAGCATCGCACAGCACCGTACTGCTCTCAATCGCAAAATCGGCTTCATTCGCTAACTGATGCTTGCGCAGCCCACGATGCCGACTCTGGCGTACACACTCCTCCTCGCCGCCCAGCCCATCACACCCCTGCTAGAACACCCACACCCCGCCCTTCAATCTCCCCTCTGAGCACCGCATCGAAAGCTGCCCGAGGCTCACCTATCGCTACAAGAGATGCTACAATGCGCGATGTTGAACTCGACCAAATAAGTGCCGAGGCTCTCGACGCTGCCGATCGCCCACAAGCCGAAGTCGGCGACATTCCTGACGACCGCTCGAGTAGTCTCAGTGAGCCCGAGGACGTAGATGATGACGAGGAGGGTCTGAGATATGTGGCCAATGGTGCAGGCGGCGTCAGCCTGCCACACGCGCAAAAAACTCTAGAGGTGGATTCTGAAGCCGAGACTGAAAGACTCGAGGAATCCCCGCGAAAGGCGAAGCGACACGCAGACAGCACCGGCAGAACGCCTAGTAAGCTCAGCAAAGCTGCTGGCGTGGAAGACGATCTTTCGGAGCCACCATCGCCTCTGCCGACAGGCCCAGGCGCTGCTTCTAGTACGTCAACTATTGAGACGGCCGGTAAGGCTTCTCCGAGCCCAGCAGAACCTGTGTGGCCCACACGCGCAACACACGATGCTAATGCGACAATTTTAGGACAAAAGCGCAAGCGCTCAGATGCCGAGGATAGTCCTCTCACAAGCGAGGAATCGGACATTGAACAATCGCCTAGAAAACGAAGCCAAGGCCCTTCCACACACCCGCTTGAGGGCGAAATTGCACAGTCTACGGAACTGAACGGCGCTGATGACGCGCAAGAGACCGAAGAAGCTGAGATTGCCGAGGTCGAGGATGTTGAAATCCCGGCTACATTGCCCACGAAAGGCTTCAAAGGCAAAAGAGGTCGCAAGCCCGGGAGGAAGTCCAAGGCGCAAGAAGAGGTCGAAGAAGCAGAAGCTGCGGAACCGGCACCGGGTGTCGAAGGGGATGAGATCACGGAGCCTGAACTCAAGAGTGAAGAGGAGCTCAAACAAAAGGGAGAGGCATCTTCTTCCTTCGAGGATCTGGCGAGACAATTCACAGCGTTCCGACAGCGCCTTGTCAACGAGAGCCTGGCATCTGTTGAACACGAGCTGCAATTGCTCAACCAGCCCGATTGCACACACCCGGAGTTCTTGCGACAGGTTTCGTGCATCGATGAACGACGAGCTAAGCAGATTCGCGAGGCGAATGCTTTCTACCGTTATCGCATGCAGTCAGTACGTCAGCGCACACTAGGGGAGCGCGCACAGCTCCACTCGCAGTACTTCCAAACGGCTCGTGAGCTTCGAGAGAATATGCTTTATGAGCTTGGCGAGGACTGGTACGGCATTCAAAAGGAACGCCGACAACAGCACCAGGAAGGTGAAGAAAGGTTCCTATACAAACTCCCGAGCAAGAAAAGTGCGCAAATCCGGCAGCAAGCCAAGTACAACCAGGAGGTCAGCGTGCTCAGTGGTGTCGCAAAGTACGTTGGGTTTCCAGCTGCGCCAAACATCTGTGGTGTCGAAGGATCCGGATTGGAGGATGACTTCAAGGCCATGCGTGTAAGTGCATGTAACACATGACCCCGAAACCCGT
This sequence comes from Melanodothis sp. VS III C KN 2, assembly GCA_019775565.1. NCBI lineage: Eukaryota > Fungi > Ascomycota > Dothideomycetes > Cladosporiales > Cladosporiaceae > Melanodothis > Melanodothis sp. VS III C KN 2. Next base: position 200,451 of record JACWFM010000002.1, read on the forward strand.
CACATACTGACTGAAACCTGTAGATACCTCGTCGTGCGCATCAGCCGGTGCAACGAATGCACCCTCATCAGCATCAGCATGTACACCCTCCCCAATTGCCGCAGCAGCAGCAATTACAGCACCAGCAACAACAAGTTCTACAAGCACCACAACAGCAGCAACAGCAGCAGCCACAGCCTGTCTACGTGACAGTGCCGTATGCTCCACCACCAGCGGCTAGCGAGCGTCAGGCACATGAACAATTTCTTGAACAGAATGCTTGGGCCCGCCCTCAGCAAACAGTCATGTCTACGCATGGAACGCCCAATTTCACCCACACACCAGACTGGGCCGATCAACCACCTGGAGCAAGACATCTCATGCGCAATCTTGCAGGACCAGGCCAGCGTACTGGCAGTCCTCTTGCGACGCCTGTATCAGGAAAGCGTGCAACTGGCTTCGTGGACAGCATTGAAGGTCACAGCTCAGCGCTCGCAGCACCTCCATCGAGCTCAAGGACGCCTGCCCAAGGCATTTCCACAGGCTCGCCACTTCAGATCGGCAAGCACAGGCAACTTAATGGCAATACTACTCACACCGGAGAGAGGGAGCTCACAGGCTTCCGCAACATCTCAAACATCTCCAGCACGAGCACAATCGATGCGCCGTTGTCAGCGGAAAAATCCCTCCAGGAAGCGGATCGTGCACCTCATCACGAAGGCTCTCTCATGGCCAGATATCTACCAGGATTGCACACCGAGCAATCGGCTCCACATCAATCGTTCGATACAAGCCAACTACATCGACACCCCAATCAATCAGAGGGTGGTTTGAATAAAGACGTGTACGCTAGTCATGGTTTTAGGCCAGCGGAGGGATCTTATGGGACGCCGACAGCATCGTTAATGTCCGGGAGAGCACCACCACCGAGTGGATGATTGTGCATTGGAAGCCATTGATGTTCGAGACGAACTGTGAAAAGGAAAGGAAAGGACTGACTAGAATACACATGTACTCATGATACCCTGTTAGCGCGACGATGACGGCCTGATGGCATAATATGTCGGGGCATGAGGAGATCATAGGTCGGGATATAGTGGAAACCCCTCTGCTCACTCACTACTTTCGAGTCGTTCCAATCTCTTTGAATGAACGTGCAGGGCTGCATCACCACTGCTAATCAAATGTGGTACGTTCAAAAGCGGGGCTTGGTACAGATACAGGAACACCCTACAGTCCAGCACCGGGGTATGCTCCGCGTACCATGAACCGCCAAGCTGCTCGCGATATGCTTTTCATTCACGGCTTGAACCCTATCCAAGTGATCAGATGACCTTGTGTTGCCTGATACTCACGTACCGCGAATGCTCTCGCTATCATCGTGAGACTCACGCCACAAGGCAGCTCTAGAACATCAGGTATCAGCCCACGACGTGATGTTGCTGGCCAGATGCCCTTGTTGTACAGAGCGCATCCGTGTCCTCTATTAGAGCACATAAGAGGCATTGGAAGTCGACTGAAAAAGACGAGTCTTACTGCTGACTTACAGAATCGACTTGAACACGTCAATTCCATTCGTGAAGATTCAGCCTCACAAGACCTTTGAGGTTGGCTTGCATTTTGTGAGGGCCTGACTCTCCCATATCTCATCACCTCCATCGATCAGTTCGAACATCCATACAAACATGCAAGCGAAAGGAAGTTGCCTCTGCGGCAAATCAACTTACACTCTCGACGGCGAGCCATCTCTAAGGGTACATCCCTCCAGTACACACCCTTCCTACCAACGCAGTAATGTCCCAATCAAGAACTGACCCTTCCCCACCAGGCTCTCTGCCACTGCCTCAACTGCCGCAAACTCACCTCCTCCTCGAACTCCACCGCCATGATGCTCCCAACGTCCTCCCTAACCTTCAACGACTCCTCTCCTCTCAAGAAAGTCACCGTCCCACACCATGAAGCTGGCTTTCCCATGACGATCACTTTCTGCGCGGACTGTGGTTCTGCGTTGAGCAAGGAAGCTGATGCGGAAGCTTTCAAGGGTATGGTTATTGTGTTTGCGGGGTGTTTGGACGGGGAGGAGGTTTTGGAGGGGATTAGGCCGCAGGCGGAGATGTGGACGAAGTATAGGGTTGGGTGGAGGGGGACGTTGGATGGGACGAGGCAGTGTGTTGGGTTTGAGTGAGTGATGGACTGGTGGGTCTTGAGTGCGGTGTGTTTCAGTTGCGTGATCCGGAAAGTATTGAGTGGGCATTTGCTGCTTCTCTGCGGAATGTGGGAACATGCTTGTGTTGCTATTGAATTTGGTGATCCTCCGGCGAGAGAAACACATGAAGTAATGAGAAAAGAGGATGAGAGATCATGTGCAGAATCGACAGTAGTTGCAAGATGGGTTTGGTAGAAAAAAATTTATTGATTAAATACATGAAGCTTACTTTAGCCAACAGCGCGCGCTCACATCGTTCAATTTCATATCATTCAAGGTCATCATTGACTCTGCAGTTACGCCTTGACTGTCTCAAAGCCCTGCCATCCGGTCAACTTGCCACGGATCTCAGCGTTGTAGGCTCCGACACCACCGGCATAACATGTCTGTGACGAGAAAGTCAGTAATGGCTTATTTGTTTGCAAATGGTGAATAGCGAACGCACCATCTCGACCTTCTTGCCTGGTACAGTGCCACCCATGTATGTGCTGCGAGTCGTGGGGAATAGCGTGGCGTCACCGAGCTCCTTGATGCGTTGCTTCCACGCCTTGGTAGCTTCCTCGGTAGGGTTGATGTACTTGATACCCTGCCTGTTCGCCTGCTTGATCGCGTCCTTGATCCAGCGGCCCTGGATCTCAACAGATGACGGACCGTTGGAGAGAAGGGTAGGTCCGTGAGGTCCGTACAAGTGGTAGCTGTGGAATGTTAGTGGTGCCGTTAGACAATGAAGACGGTCACACGTACAGGTTGGGGTAGCCTGAGATGGTGGTACCGAGGTAGGTGTGTGCACCATCCTTCCACTCGTCTTGCAGATATGTGCCGTTGATGCTTTTGAGACCCATGTTGGTCATGCCGCCAGTCACGACGTCGAAGCCGGTGGCGAGCGCGATGATATCGTACTCGCGCTCTATGCCATCGGATGTGATGATACCTTTCTCGGTGAACTCCTTGATCGGAGTTCCGTACTTAGTCTCGGGGTTGATGTTCACGATGCCGACGTTGTCGCGGTCGAGCACTTCGTAGAAGTTTTGCTCGAGGCAAGGTCTCTTGATGCCAAAGGCATGTGGTGGCTCCTCGGGGAAGAGGATCTCGTTCTTCCTCTGATCCTTGACGCGAGGTGACTGCTTCTTCCGCCAGAAGTTCTATTGATTGCATTAGCTTGCGTGCGGGCGACGATTAAACTTGATAAGCGACTCACGTATGCCTCACGGTTGGCCTTCACATCTGAAAGGTAGTCCTTGTAGCCGCCGAGCCAGAGACCGAAGCCGGCTTGCTTCCAGAGCTTCTCAAAGTGTGCCTCTCTCTCCTCGGGGGTGTCGTCGAACTACAAGTCATGTCAGCAAGTAGAATTATAGAAAATAGTAGTCTGCGGACGTACAGTATCACGCTCGAGCAGATCGTAATCGAAACCGGCGAAGCACAACTCGCGCAGATTGTGAATCTTTGGGTATAAAGGCTTGAGAGCGTCTTGCTCTTCCTTGGAGAGATCGCGTTTACCCATTGGCAGGGCAAGGTTGGGTGTGCGTTGGTAAACGTCAAGGTGGCTCGCGGTTGGTCCCATTTCCTGATTTGGTCAGCTGTGACCACTGTACGAATACCTTGTAAATTTCGAAAATTACCTGGATCATCTGAACGCCTGATGCTCCGGTACCAATGATGGCAACACGCTTCCCGTCGTACGGGACACCCTCAGCTGGCCAGAAGGAGGAGTGGTGAATGGTGCCCTTGAACTTATCCATTGATGGGAAACCAGGGATGTAGCGCTTTGCGGCGAATCCAGCGCACACAACAAGGTTCTTGGCCTTGGCCTTGCGACCATCTTGTGTTCCAACGTTCCATTTGCCTTCTTCGAGGTCGAACTCGGCAGATGTGACGACAGTTTCGAAAGAGCAGTCCTTGCTGAGGTTGAGCACCTTGTCCATGTGGTCAAAGTAGGCTTGCAATTCCTCCCAGTTGGGATAGTTGGTTGTCCAGTGCCAGTCCTTGTACACTTCGGGGATTGCCAACTCGTAGATGGGCACCGGGCTGTCGACGCGAGCGCCAGGGTAGACGTTCCACCTCCAGGTACCTCCAAATGAAGTTCCCGCTTCGTAGATGGCGGCCTTCAAGCCAGCCTTTCTCATCTCATACAGACTAAATGCGCCGCCAAAGCCTTTAAGTCGTTAGTAAATCGATCGATCGAAAACATCTTATACGAGAAGCTTACCAGCTCCCACGATCAAGACATCGAGGTCGAGGTCGTCGGCGTAAGGTCCATCGGTGCGTGTCCTCTTGCTGTATTCTCGAAGATCCGTCTTCAGAATACGCTCTGGCAGAGGTTCCTGATCAATGGAGCCCATTCTGCTGTGGTATTTCGCAGATGTGTTTTGTGATTCTACTAAAAGTGATTGTTAAAAAAGTGCTCGCGATCCCTTTTCACGACCAGGGTGGCACGCATTATAACCATTTATTCTCGCCATGATCGTCCGCAATTCCGGTCGGCCGCGGGTCGACCAGGACGCGTACCCCGCTAGCGTGCACAATCACATGGACTCTGGTCTTGGTGGCCAGTGGATGCTATCGTTAGGCTTTCCTTATGTCGACATTTTACGCCACACGATCTCTTTCGGCGACGTTCGAGACATGGAAATAACAAATACACGGCGGGGTTGTGGACAAAGAACGCGGGGTATGGGGAGGAACAGGGTCGAACAGAGTCGGAGCCGACAGGACCCTCGAACTATCGACTCGATCACAAGGTTCCTGGTTCCAAATCTAGATCGATTCGTAAATATACCTCCCGGTACAGCGAGTAGCGAGCATCGCAGCCGCCTGGATGGGTATGTGTAAGCGCGGCGGGGTGGCTTCGACTGCCCCAATGTCTCACTCACGCGTGCCCGCTCCCTTCCAACAAGAGAGGCATTTCGAAGAACAGGATTGTGCTTTCATGTAGACAGAGTAGCCATTGCGGCATTCTTTTGCTTCCAGAGTGGCTTCGGGCTGCCTTCTTGCGAGACCATTCATTACAGCAGTCATGTCGGTCTTGCTACAGGATGTGATATACAGTTTGTCGACTTGCCACGAAGGTATGGATTTAAGTGGTGTTGCTTTTGATCCATTCCTTGCTCTTTAGTATTCTTACTGAGCAGATCTGCATGCACCACCGCGAGTACAGCCTCGAAAGCGCGAAAATCAGTAGCTTCATCATGATAACACAACGTATAAATTTGAGCGTGGACGCTTGCCATCGGTACCCTGTGAGAAGACCATCGCCAGGAACTCCAAGATCATTCGACATGGGCCGTGGCGAATGGCGACTGGCGAACGGTAGTATGGCTAAACGACGTCTCCCCGTTGGCCCCGTAGATCGTGGAGGGCGACACGTGGGACCATCTCCGTTGCAAAAGAAACCGTAACGACGAGATTGTAGCAGTTGATAGACTGTAAGTGATAGCACTACCAGTTTGCGTGTCTAACATCGAGTTCTTGGGTTGTCGGTGCGGGAGATCAACGTGGCAGGTGGAAATATACCCATGCCTATTGGATTCTCTGTCGAAAGGCCTCCGAGGACTGCACGCATCTCAGCATGCTTTTGCTCCGTACATCACCTCTCTGCAAGGTACAGTCGTCTTTTCATGTCGTGGTCCGCAGTAAGCAAGGCGTAAGAATCACGTGAAGTCGCGTATGCACGGACTCGGCGGCGCTCAGAAGCGCCGACCACCTCCGCAGGGGCAGTCGTTACTCGTGGCAGCTTGCTTAGCTGTCAACTACTCTACTTCGAGGGAACATTTCTAGCTAGTCCAGCTGAACATCCGTGCCCAACACGGCGAACACCAGCACTTCTTTGCGGCCAGAGACCGCTTTCTTGTCCTTCCTTCATTTCACCTTCCTTTAACTAATTGGGCTGTCATAAGCCTACACCCACCAAAAATGTCCTCCAATGCTGCCCTCCGCCAGCGAGGGGGCAAACGCGGCGCGACTGACGCAGAAACAACCCCGAGCGTGGACGCAGAGGAGGTGATCAACCAATTCAAGGGCGTCGCAAAAGAGACAGTGCAGAGGGAGTGGGACTACAAGCTTGCGCTCGTTGTGATCACAATCCTGGCATTCATCACCCGCTTCTGGGGCATCAGCCATCCCAATCAGGTGGTGTTTGACGAGGTGCACTTCGGCAAGGTGAGAATCACATTGCGACAAATGAAATACTTGTCAAGACACGGCCTAACCATGAGAACCGCAGTTCGCATCCTACTATCTCCAGCGCACCTATTTCTTCGACGTCCACCCTCCTTTTGGCAAGCTCCTCTTCGCATTCGCAGGCTGGCTTGTTGGATACGATGGCTCCTTCCTCTTCGAAAACATCGGCGACTCTTACATCACAAACAAGGTCCCATATGTCGCATACAGATCGATGCCCGCAATGATGGGATCGCTCACGGTCAGCGTTGTCTTCTGGATCATGTGGGAGTCTGGCTACAGCCTTCCTGCCTGTATCGTTGCGGCTTCTGTGGTCCTCTTCGACAACGCGCACATCGGACAGACCCGCCTTATCTTGCTGGATGCCACTCTGGTTCTCTTCATGGCCCTGAGCGTTCTCAGCTACATCAGGTTCTACAAGCTTCGTCATGCACCTTTCGGCCGGAAATGGTGGAAGTGGCTCTTGTTGACCGGTATCTGCATGTCTTGCGTTATTAGCACCAAGTATGTTGGTGCCTTCACCTTTTTCTCCATCGGTGTGCCGGTCATCATTGATCTCTGGGACTTGCTCGACATCAAGCGTAAGCAGGGCCCTCTGAGCATCCCGGAGTTCGGAAAGCACCTGAGTGCTCGCATCATCGGCTTCATCGTTGTTCCTTTCTTGATGTACCTCTTCTGGTTCCAGGTTCACTTCACTATTCTCTCTAGGTCAGGACCTGGCGACGATTTCATGACTCCCGAATTCCAGGAGACTCTCAGTGACAACCTCATGACCCAGCAGTCTGTTGGCATTGATTACTTCGACAACATTGCAATGAAGCACAAGGAGACCAAGGTTTACCTTCACTCTCACGTCGACAAGTACCCGCTCCGCTACGAAGATGGCCGTATTTCGTCTCAGGGTCAGCAGGTCACTGGCTACCCCCACAACGACACTAACAACTATTGGCAAATCATCCCCTCGGTCGAGATGGAAGGCCGTGGTCACCCTGTCAAGAATGGTGATGTCGTCCGTTTCCGCCATTTGGTGACCGACAGCTGGCTTCTTACTCATGACGTCGCTTCTCCGTACTACCCTACCAACCAGGAATTCACCACCGTCAGCACCGAAGACGCGAACGAGAAGCGTTTTAACGATACGCTATTCGAGATCAGAATTGAAAATGGCAAGAACAAGCAGCAGTTCAAGACCATGTCATCTCACTTCAAACTTGTCCACTTCCCGTCCAAGGTCGCTATGTGGACTCACACCACACCACTCCCTGACTGGGGCTACAAGCAGGCTGAGATCAACGGTAATAAGAACATCGCTCAATCCTCAAACATCTGGTATGTCGAGGAAATTCCTGGCTTACCTGCGGACTCCCCACGCCTCAAGAAGGAAGAGCGGAAGGTCAAGCAGATGCCTTTCCTGAAGAAGTACTTCGAGCTTCAGCGCGCCATGTTCTTCCACAACAACGCTTTGACTTCGAGCCACCCTTACTCTTCGCAACCAATCCAGTGGCCTTTCCTCCTTCGTGGTGTAAGCTTCTGGACTGAGAACGAGACCAGGCAGCAAATTTACTTCCTGGGCAACCCAATCGGCTGGTGGATCGCCTCATCTATTCTCGCTGTGTTCTCTGGTATCATCTTGGCCGACCAAGTCAGCATTCGTCGTGGCGTGGATGCGCTCGATAAGCGTAAGTTCTGCATTCCGACTCTCTTACAACATCTTAGCTAACCTTTGTCAGGCACCCGCTCTCGTTTGTACAACAGCACTGGCTTCTTCTTCTTGACATGGGCCGCCCACTACATTCCCTTCTTCATCATGGGCCGTCAGCTCTTCCTGCACCATTATCTGCCAGCACACCTTGCCAGCGCGCTTGTCGCAGGTGCCCTGATCGAGTTCATCTTCAACCTCGAGCCTGCCGACGTTGCCAGCGTTACCAAGGAGGGCGGCAAGACCATCACCAAGGAACCCCGCAGCAAGCCCATTAGGGAGCGCATTGCCGGACAATCTTTGCTCGCCACCTGGGCTGCCTCTGGCGTTGTCGTCGCAGCTCTAATTTGGGGCTTCCTCTTCTTCGCGCCACTCACTTACGGCTCTCCTGGTTTGAGCGTTCCCGAGGTCCAATCGAGGAAATGGCTCAACTACGACTTGCACTTCGCCAAGTAAACTTCGCGCTAAGGAGTCGATGCGATGCGTATGACACGTGGACGTTACCTAGCGGGTGGTTTCACGATGGGCTTAAGTGATAGTCTGTTGTGTTACGGCAAGACATAAACGAAATATTATTACTCCTCTATCATCGGATTCTTTCTTTGTTTCTACAGCAATCAAGTTTATTGAGTTCGCGGTTTTGCTGATACTCAGGTGAAATTCAGAGAGGATAGGAGTGCTACATTCGAGTGCATATTGCAGATACAATGGTGACATGAAATGGGCCCAGAGAACGATCGATCCTTGGTGAGCGGTACAAATTCGCACTCTATAGATCACCCGGCAATCCCAGCAGTCATTGTGAGGATGCCATCAGTTCTAGGCACATTTGTAGTCCCCCTGCCACTGCAGCAACGTCAACTTGGTCGAGCCAGCTTATAAGCTGACATGGGAGTATCGACGACCATAGAGCTAAATCTGATCTTGTTAGGCATTGACTTAGCGTTGGTCGTATGTCACCGTCTGAGTAGCTGTTATGCGAGCAATCATCGACAACAGAGATTTGTACAGCCTTCCTTGCCACTGAGATGCTTTCTAAATTGGACATCTATTCGTGGTTCTGTGTGCTGGTACTACAAGGCGCAGAACCATGCTACGTTCATCCGTGCCACCGAGATCTCAGCAACATCTCTAAGCTCGATCAATATCTTTTGCGCTAATTTCATCTTCTGTAGAACTCGTTGTGGCTTTGCTCACCACCGAGATACATATCGGTTCTTTGACACCAGAACGATCACATTGAGATAATGTCGCTTCTCATAGTGATATATACTTGAATACGGCTCACTGAGAATTGTTCACAATGTCACTGGCTTGAGGATCTTATCAAGAACATATCGGCCACGCCTGACTGGGAAATTCACGAAACTTGCCACTGAGATGTTGCCTGACTCCCCAAACGCTAGACGATCATATTACAGTGCTACCCGATCTCCTGGTGTCAAGATAGTTAGTGCTGCCTATTGAGGTACACAACGCTTTTCAACGTCGGATCGATCACAGTGAGATCTCTTGGTTTGCGGACCCAGCCGCGAGCGATCCGAAGATACCCATGGGAATCAATATACGGACCAGCCATGTCGAGAGATGGATACGAGCGAGAATGGTATGGCACGCCTTGACACATCAGGGAGAAACTAGTTGTACTTCGGCGGCAAGCATCACGAACTCACTAGCCTGGTGCGGTGGTTGAGTCCTTGGTAGAACCGTCATACCAGTGAGATGCTGGTTATATCTCAGCGCTGGGCGTGGCCCTTTGTGAATCCAAGTTCTAGCGCAGGACCACATTAGTTGTCAAGATATGGTTCAAGCTTAAGGAGTATCTCCGCGATAGGCGTAGATATTTATAAGCATGGATACTATCGCACGAGCAGATCAGTATTTAAGATGCAGTCGAGGCTTGAGTAGTACCTCAGCGGCAAGCATAGATAGATTTGCATCTATGCCAGATGGGAGTGGTGTAGAAGCCATTGAGATACCATGATTGCCAACTGATCAAGAACACCGAAGGGTGTAAGAGCAACGATCACGAGACAATCCTTGCCTGCTCATCGGTGGCGAGTGAGTCAAAGGTGGGCTACTGCACGCCGCTCAGTGACGAGTGAAGGGTAGTCAGACCAGCCTCGCCATACAAATTTGCAGTGCGAACTGGGCACACTGCCTCACCTGGAGGCTCACTTGTGCTTTCACGTAGGTTCAGTTCTGTTTGCGATCCCAAAGAGGAAGGCACGATCAGGCAGGCTTTCGCTCGTACAGCTTGCATTTCACGCTGTGCTTTGTCTGCCACTGACCTTTCCCACCACAACCAACATCTTGCATTCGACGCACCAAACAAGTTACTTGGTACGTGAATGACCCGTTCACAACTTTTCCTGTTACACGTATCTCTACCGCTCACACGCTACCACAAACCACTCCACAACGCCACACCCCTCACTCAAACATCCGAAACACCCACCAATCAACATGGCACCCAAGGAAAAAGCCGACGCTCAAACCTTCACCGTCGAGACCATGGTCTGCGTCCTCGCAGTCATGGAAGCCAAAGGTGCCACTCTGGGCAACAAGGCCTACGACTTAATGTCGGAGCTCGATGGGAAGCGCAGCGCATCCTCGTTCCAGCACCAGTTCCGTGCTGTCAAGAACCGTGGCAAGGAGCTTGTCGCTGCGCTCGGTGACGATGCTCCGGCCGCGAAGACCCCGAAGTCTAAGATCAAGACTGCGACCTCCACTGGAAAGAAGCGCGGCAGTACGTTGAATTCATTGTGTATTTTTTTTGTCCACCTCACTGACCATGGTACAATCACAGAGAAGGACGCCGAGGCCGACGATAACGAAGAAGTCCCGGAAACCCCTTCGAAGAAAGCAAAGTCCAACACCGTCAAGAAGGAACCCTCTGAAGATGCCTTTGACCACGCCGCCGACGGCTTCGGACTCAATGGAAACCACTTCGACAACGCCATGCCTGAGCAGTAGGAAGGCTAGCAGAAGACGTCTTTGGTGCTGCAGGTTCAGCGGTTCTGGGAACGATCGTTCTTGGACACCTTGACGGCAGATTGGGAAGATCGTGCGATAACAAGAGTTGGAGCCGTATACGATGCTACTTGAGTGGCCGATCGAGTGAGTAGCCCGATGGATAGTCTTCTCCTGTTGAATGCAGGGTTACTTGCTTAATGACATGCTTTGGCACACTACGCCTCCGAGTTACATCCTCAACATTGGATTAATGTTGCCAATGCAACACTGCGATCTTTGGTATTCAATCGGCTCATGACAGAGGACATTCGTGAGTCACTCCTCTGCAGGGATATTTTTCGTTGATATGCTCCCGCTTCCTATGGTGAACGCAATCAGCACAATTGCTAGCGTATTCGGACTGTCTATTCATGGAATACCATCAAAATTACATGTATTATATCCTGTAAGATATGCAGTCACATGTTTCGCATGTTGTTGGCGACGGTAAATGCTTGACGTCGCAAAGCTGATGAGTAAGCCTTGGCGGGAACGGACGCTGCCGTTGCTGGCTCGCATTGAACCTCACCAGCAACCGCAGCTAGCATAGGAGCCTCACATACCCCATTGGCCTGCCTATACACAATGCTACCCCTTCAAAGAGTAGCTCTGCGCTCCGCGCGTGGTGTACGAGCCCAGATCCAGCGCCGTAACGCCAGCCACGGCGCAGGTGACGCCCACCACACCTCTTCCGGCACCGAGAGCTTCGGCGTACGTGACACCCTGGAACGACCGCAAATGCGCACAAACGAGACCTCAGGAAAGCAGGAAACTAATTGAGGATGTAGGCCGGTTTCTTCATTGCGATCACCGCTGTGCCTGCCGCCTTCTTCGCCCTCAACTATGCCACTTCCGGCGACAAGGAGCCTTACTTCACGCGCCTGATCACCAACACCTACAACAAATACGCCAACACCTGGGCGGACCGCAACAATACCCACACAGAGATGATCGAGCAGGCCGCCGCCGACCGAGTGCTGTTCCTCAACGAGGCCAGCCAGGCTGTCCGTCATGTTGACTTGAGGTTCCCGGAGTACGTTTCCACCACCCCCCGCGCGAGGAGGAGAGAAGCAAGAGGAGGCAGATGTTTCAGCATCTGGGAAAAAGATATTTGCGGAGACAAAATGCTCGAAAGCGCAAGAGAATCAAAAGAACCCGAGCTAACATAATACCCACAGGATCTTCAACACTGGGTCGCCGTGGAACGTCCCCGCCGGCCAAGGCGGAGCCAACATCGACCACCTGATCGCAAAGTACGAGCAGGAGGCCTTCGAGCAGAACGAGCGCAAGCACCAAGAGATCAAGGAAAACAGGGTCCCCAGGGAACAACCTCTCAAGCCGTTCAGCAAGCGTACCCCGGCCGGCACTGACAGTTAAAGGGGTAATTGATGAGTAACAAGGGCGCGATTGTTCAAATGTGTATATATCCATCCTAGCGAGACGCCGTGGAAAGACTTTCTTATGTGTTGTAACTTTGAAGTCACGTGATTTATGCGTGAGTGATAGCAACTATTTCTACTCGGTTGATGTACAATTTGTGCAGACCAGGTCTTTCCTGGGTCTTTTATCTGGTATATTTACATGTCCCACAAAAGAATTGGAACTAGTCCCCGCCAATTCGCCAAACGCCGCCCATATGCATCGTGATGTTGAATGTTACACCTCGCAAGCCTTCCTTTGTAAAAGCCAACTATTTCTTCTGGTTGGGCACTGGCACACTTGGTGTGCTTCCGACGGTAGCTCCAGTCTGTATAGGAGCGTCGGGCATAGGTACGTCACTGAAGTCGTCCTGGCCGATCGCTTTGATGGTGTACGTGTCTGTCGCATAGTAATTAGTCGCATGCTCGGTTGTATGGTCAATGCGGATTCCGCGTACAGACTGCACCAACGAATCCAAGGAGAACTAATCCAGTTCCGATGTTCTTAACAAGGTAAGGTTGACGGGCACGGTAGAGCGCCGCGGTAGGCTTGTTCTGCTTGTCGTAGTACGACGACTGGGGCATGCTGCGGGTCGCATTAGCTTTTGAGGAGGCGTGAGAGTATTTCAAGGCATACGAACCGTCCGAGAGGCATTTTGAAGGCTGTATATGGCGGTGGTGTTACGTTCTGAGTGTCTTCCAAAGAGTCGAATCGCGAAGCGGCGGCCACATTCGAGGGTGCACGGCGAAAGTCCAAGCGGATGTTGCTTGCTTGCTCGCTCGGTCTCGGGGTTCACAGCCGAGCCGCACGGCGCGCGCCTGACACAAGCAGAGAGAGAGAGAGAGAGTAGAGCTCCAGCAGTTCACGCGCAACGCGCAGACCATCACAGCTCAAACATCAACAAGAACACACAAATCGCTGCTGCTTCATCTCACTGCACTCCTCACGACATCCGACAAACACCTAAACACGCCACATCGCAGTACAACAACTCCATGCCTGCTGTTAATTGAACCCGCCAGCGTGCCATGCGAAGCTGTTGTCGTCCTTCCTTTTCTCTGTAGATCAAGAGGCTTTCCTTCAGAGGGCCTGGCTATCTTTGAGGTCTCTGCGCGCAGACTAGACTCGGACTGTTCGTGCTCACTCCTGTCACGCTTCACGCAGCAAACATGAGTGCCCTTTCCAACACCCTCGGCCAGCTCAATCAGGCGCGTAGCTATGTGCTCGCGGATCCAGCTATCTACCCACAAGTTGTGCCCGGTGTGCTTCCAGCGATTGGCCCCCCTACACCAGTCGAACAACGAAGATGGGGTGCAGACTTCCTCGCAGAGACATTCGCGTCGCCCGTTATTAGCGCCGACGTCAAGGAGAACATGTGCATAGGCAGTGGGGTGCTAGACACGCTGAAGGGATACCTGAACCGGAAGGAGGATCTGGGAGAGGATGAGGATCCTGCAGTTGTGAAGAGTGCTGTACAATGCGCAGCCAGTGTGTATCCGCTCGTCTTCAGGTATACTATGAATTCCTCGACAGACGAGGCGTGGCACAAAATGGCCGCCATCAAATCCAGCATCCTGCGGCGCATGGACACGGCGCCTAGTGGTGTGAGGATCTGCTGCGTGAAGTTTGTCGCAATGGTTGTGCAAGTGCAGACACCAGGCTTGATTTCCGACCCGCGACGACAGGAACAGAACGAAGTCAGTCTTGCGCTTGTGTCTAGAGAGCATGCGGTGCTCAAAGTCGCGTTGCTGGAAGCAGAAGCAAGTGGTCTCTCAGATCGACTGCTGTATGTCCTCCAAGACGATGCAACAGATGCGCTTCTGGTTACGGCGACTCTGAACGCTCTTTCCTTCCTTGTACAACGAAGAGCAAGCATAAGCAACAAGATTCTGGGCGTTGTGCTAAACTTCAACCCACTCAAACTTGCGTCTCGGCCAATGTCTGGCAGGGACAAGGTCTCCGTCAGGAGTATGACGAGGACGACCATGACATTCCTTCTGCATGTCCTCAAGCGCAACCCACACCATACACTTGCGGGCAGGATTCAGCAACACATCGAACGACTCAGACACAGCTTGATACAAGCCTTTTCAGAAGCGAACCAACTGAAACGACCTGCTCCGGACGGCCCTGTGGACGGTCTAGACGATGCGAAACGCCAACGCGTCGAGCAATCTGCTACTGCCAACGGAACTGCCACGGTGTTACACCAAAGCATACAAGCGTCAACACAAATACCCTATGGATCTACTGTCGCACAACTGTTCACATTATCAGACGACAAAGCCGCGACTGGCTTCCATGTCGAAGCGATTCCATACAACATCGTGGCGCAGCTCATCCCGCCTTTGATGCAGTCGGTCGACCAGTCACGCTTCGATGAAGCGATCAACATAGTGAAAGCCCGCTTCTTGAACCTTAGCAAACAACAACCACCAACAGATGCTACATCAGCTGCAAGAGCGGCCATCGGCGACGACGAAGACGACTATGATCCTTCAATGACCATGGGAGGAGACGCCGAGCAAGTCTTGAACAGGCTCGACCAGATGCCACCAGAGGGCTTCGAGGGTCCTGGGATTGCAATCGGACCTTTCCAACTACCTCCTCCAGAGCCACTGAACGATCGCGAAAAGGATGAATACAGCAAAACCGCCGTAACGCGAGTATTCGAAACGCTTACAGAATTGGACAGAGACGCTCGCCAGAGGGGCGCCAAGAAGCAAGAGCTGGTGAAGGGATTCAACCGACCTGCTGCACCAAGTCACGACAGAGATGGTTGGCTTGCGCTCATTACAAGACTGGCCACCAGATCACAATTTGAGCTTCGAGACAGTGAGGGAGGTGCTGTCAAGCAAGAAAATGGCGATCGAAGTCTGGCGAAAAAGGGCAGCAACTTCAGTTTATCAACAGGCATCAGAGAAGCTCTGCTCAACTACGTAATGGAGAATTTCCGTGCGAGGATCACAGTGGCTATCTCATGGCTGAACGAGGAGTGGTACTGCGATCGTGTCCTCCAGAAGCAGAACGGCACCGAGAATTCGACAGAAGCCACACCGACATACACCTCCTACACACTCCGTCTACTGGACTCATTGATCCCTTACCTGGACACGAAAGACAACAAAGTCCTCATCCGCCTGGTTTCGGAAATTCCCTCGCTACCAGCAGAGCTGTTCCCCAAACTACGTAAGATTGCAGACGATCCTGAGCGTGTGAACTTGGTTGTGCAAGCGCTGCTGTACCTTGTCATGTTCAGACCGCCGGCGAGAGAAGCAGCCCTGGATGCACTCGAGACTCTTTGGCGAGAAAACGAGGACGCGAGGAAGCCGGCTGAGAGGCATCTGGCTAAGTGGAGGCCTGAGGTTGTGGAGAAGGGCATTGAAGGAAATGGGGAGATCAAGACAGAGGCGTGAAGGGGACACGCCTTGTGCAATCAGATGCCACGATAGTCAGTATGCTAGGTGGTTTTGGCGGCTGGCGGGTTTGCTGCTGCTCGCTCTGAATTTGAAACTCATTGCACCGTCAACTTGGCGTGTATGAAACGATACGCATCAAACGTGAGATAAGCTGTTCCATCATCAAATTATGCGATCGTTTTGAAATTCGTTGCTGTGCTTCTTAACAAAATCCCACTTCCGAAACGCCATCGCAGCCGTAAAGCGGGAGTGTCTTGCATTAGCTTTCCAGTCGACTCCATTCGCTCAGCTGTCTCGGCTGGCTCGGGCATGTGAAAGATGACCAGACGTCACGCGATGGCAGACTCAAGCTGGGGAAAGCTGGACCGAGGTTCGTCGCGGCTCTTCAAGCATGCGGCAGTGCGCACATGCAAACAATCGCGGCTATGCTTCGCCCTGGCATGCCCATGCCCATGCCCGTCTCTACATTTACAACACAATACTACTTGCAACCTGTAATAATTGAGGGTTGTTTCATCTCAAATTATTGTCCACTCGCGCAAAGGAATCAGTCCCCAAGCATATCAACGCACCCAAAAGATGGACGACATCAAGGCTCTCCAGGTACACTTGCATGTCGAGGCATGTCGAGTATGCATACTAAGCACCATTCTGTAGGGCCAACTCGAGAAAATCATCCTCAACCCAAAGTACCACGAGCCCCTCGTCCTCCTCAAAGCCATCCGAAATGGCCTCGTCTACGGTGTCAAAGTCCGCTTTCCACATGCCCTGGTCATGATCTTCCTATTCCGCTCGGGAACAGTACGCGAGAAGCTCTTAGCAATCTTCAAGGCGACACGGCTACACGCATTCAACCTTGCAAAGTTCGCCTTACTATACAAATCATCCATGCTGG
This sequence comes from Melanodothis sp. VS III C KN 2, assembly GCA_019775565.1. Taxonomy (NCBI): domain Eukaryota; kingdom Fungi; phylum Ascomycota; class Dothideomycetes; order Cladosporiales; family Cladosporiaceae; genus Melanodothis; species Melanodothis sp. VS III C KN 2. The sequence goes on from JACWFM010000002.1 coordinate 217,259, forward strand.
CGTTACGGAACGTCAACGGCAAAGAGCAGAGCGCGCATCCGTTCCTAGCAGGCCTCTTCGGCGGATACTGGGTGTTCGGACACGGCAAGGCGGCTTTCAGCAGCGTCAGCCAGCAGATCGTCATATACGTCTTCGCAAGAGTGGTACTAGGGATGGCAAAGCTGGCCGTACAACCGCCCGGCGACAACACCCTCGTCGGCGGCGCCTACGGTGGCCACGGCGGCAAGGGCATCTTCGGATTGAACGAGCAGCAGCTCGCGATCGTGAGGCAGCGCTCCTGGCCTGTATTTGCCAGTTTGAGCTGGGCCAGTGTGATGTGGATGTTCAGGTGGTACCCGGAGATGCTACAGCCCAGCCTGCGCAACAGCATGACATACATGTACGTGCGACGTTTCTCTTCACCCCTCCTTCCCTTTAGCTGTCGTAGCGTGAGTGAGAAGTTCCAGCTGGGTGCTTTCGCTGCTTTTCCAACTGACACAGGGGCTGACGTCGACTTTTCTCTCGTCCAGATACAACAACGCGGACACATGGGACGGCTTGGGCAATTTCCTTTGGCACAACAAATGAAGCTTCTCACGAATTCTTATGACGTTATTTCGATACCCATTGTACATTCACTTGCATATCTACTGTTTTGGCTGCTTTGCTTCGCATGTTCTCTGGGACGGTTTGCTTTGGGCAGAACTGACCTCTTGTCTTCAGCTTCGCCAATTCTGAGCATTGGTCAGATCTAAGGACCTTTGTGGTGCAGTACGAACTTCCGGCACTGCCTGGCATGCCGGGTAAGGTTGATTGAGCATTTGTCTTTGATACACGAGGGCGATTGCATCTTACAAGATAAATTGCTAGATCAAATGGTATTTTCCGCTGGTTCCGCTAACGAGGACAGCTTTTGGGGATTTATGCTGGCGTCCGCGGCTCGGTCGTGTTTGCTTGGAAGACGCACCACAGTTTTTAAAGAAAAAACCCCGAGATCACTCATGACCACTCTTGCCTGCCACTGAGGCTCACCGTCCGCATGACCAACAAAGCGTATTCACCTCGTCTACTCTGCTGTGCTTGAGCGACCTGGGTAGGTGTACAAGATCGATGCCTGAAGGCACTGCTGTCCGACATCCCGCCTGTGTAAACACCAAGGTGGACGATATCACGTGCATGCCCAAGTGAGGCTCGTGCTCTTGCGACGCATCGCTTATGAAGAGACGGATGTCCCTACCACTGACTCCACCTCCTGACATCGCGCACAATGTTTGGATCGGAAACTTTTCCGATTTCGAAGAAACAAACAACTGAGGGAGGTCGAGTGACTTCAGCCTGCGAAATACGATCTGAGCCCGGCGACCTGGATTGCCTAGTACCAAGCTACGCTGCACATGGACAAAGTGCGCAATTACGTTGCATTGCCCACGATGGAGTGTCGTAGCAATCACGTGTATCACTTCAGCTCGCAATTGCTTGCCTTGGAAAATTTACTGACTATCATGTCAGGATCCACGTCTGACAAGAGAAGCTGACCAGGTCCAAGTGACGCTGCAGAGCCTCGATACTGGTGCATCGCCCAGTTTGAGGAATGACGCCGCCGCATCACATTCTTCACACCAAGCCATCGTGGCAACTGGCGACGCATTATGAAGACCGAGCCTAGCCGTTCTTTACAAGAGAGATGAGACATACAAGCTGTGTAATTGCTGCAGCCACGATCCCTTAACTCGAACAAACCTAGCACCATGGCGCAGGAGCGGTCTATAAGTGTCGCGTCCTCCTGCTTGCCCATGGCAAACAAAAGTTTACGGTCATTTGCTTCACTGGTTATATCCGCACAATGCTCTTCTTTGCTCTACTCATTACCAGTTCACTGGTATCTAGGCTGACGGCCTCGCCTCTCACGCAACATCATGAGGTACACGAGAAAAGGCACTCACATCCGGCGGGCTGGACCCGCCATGGTGAACTCAGCGACAGTGCAATTCTTCCCATGCGCATCGCTCTCGCACAGCGCAACCTCGACAAAGGCCACCAATGGCTGATGGACGTCTCGCACCCCAACTCGGAGAAGTACGGTCAGCACTGGAGCGCAGAGGACGTCGCTCAGGCTTTCGCACCGAGGTACAGTACTACTCCGGATGAAACAGGTGGAACGTCATACTGATTGGCTTTCCAGCGAGGAGTCTGTCGATACTGTCAAAGCTTGGCTGGCATCTGTTGGTGTCTCCGCCGACCGCATCAGGCAATCGCATGGCTTGTCGTGGCTTCATTTCAACGCCAGCGTTGGAGAGGCTGAAAGCCTGCTTCGCGCCAAATATCACTTCTGGGAACATGACATCACTGGCAATACGCATGTCGCTTGCGACGAATACAGTCTCCCGTCGGGCATTCGGAAGCATGTAGATTTTGTCTTGCCATCTGTACATTTCGATTCTAGGATTGGGCCTCGTAGCGAGTCCCGCGGTGGCCCGAGAGAACGAGAAGACCACCATGTTCGCATCGGCGATCCGAAATCTGGTTGGCTGCCTAAGGCGGTTCAGAGCATAGACAAGTTCGAGTTGCAATTTCAGCTGGCTGGATGCGATCAACAGACTACACCAGCATGCCTGAGAGCCTTGTATGGCATACCCACCAACCAAAAAGCCGTCGACGGCAACAGCTTTGGGATCGCAGAGTTTACGCCTCAAGCTTACATACCTGACGATCTCGACATTTTCTTCTCCAACTTCAGCGACAGACTGGTAGGCGAGCGTCCCATCACCAGATACATACAAGGCGCCATTGTGCAGCAGCAGAACAAGTCATGCGGCTTCAACTGTGAGTCGAATCTTGACTTGGAGTATGCAATGACGCTGGTCTATCCTCAGCAAGTCACTCTCTACCAGGTTGGAGATGTCATTGGAGGTGCTAGTTTCAACAATTTCCTCGATGCCTTCGATGCGGCGTACTGCGACGGAGATGACCCAGCGGCCGACGCAATGTATCCAGACCCTACTCCTGGCGGATACAAAGGCCCCAAGATCTGCGGCGCATTCGACGCTACCAAAGTTGTCAGCATTTCCTATGCATACAACGAGCACGACCTCATGCCAGCCTATGAGCAGCGACAGTGCAACGAGTACCTCAAGCTCGGCCTCATAGGGACAAGCTTCCTCGTTTCAAGCGGCGACAACGGGGTCGCAGGGAATGGCGATCAATGCATCGACACCAGCAATCCTCTCCCTGGAGCGAACGCCACGTACACGGATGGCCGAAGTGGCAGATTCAACCCAATGTTTCCAGCCGGATGTCCATACGTCACCGCCGTAGGCGCAACGCAAGTCGTGGAAGGCACCGACGTCGTCCGCGCCCTCGCCGCCAATGTGCAGCCCGAAGAGACTTTGGCAAAAGTCGCCTTCTCTGGCGGTGGGTTCAGCAATGTTTTTGCCATGCCAGAATACCAGGCTGAGACTGTCAAAGGGTGGTTCAGAAAACACCCACCGACCTACGGCAGTGATCTCTACAACAATAGCCAGAGAGCCCGCGGCTTTCCTGATATCAGCGCGAACGGGGCCAACTATGCTTTCGCGGTCAATGCCGAGTGGTCGCTCACTTATGGCACATCTGCCTCGGCGCCTGTGCTTGGGAGTATCTTGACACTGATCAATCAGGAGCGGCTGAGAGCCAATAAGAGCAGTATCGGCTTCATCAATCCGACAGCGTACGCTCATCCGGAGGTGTTCAACGATGTCACGTTCGGTAACAACGGAGGTTGTGGAGTAGCTGGGTGGCATGCGGTGGCAGGCTGGGATCCTGTCACTGGGCTGGGCACGCCGAACTATCCAAAGATGCTCGAGCTTTGGTTGTCTCTGCCATGACCGTTTTGGTCGGGCAATAGACTCGGGGCTGGAGTCTTCTTCATGTGCAGGGATTACACGGAGTTTCGTTATCTGATACCATAACATACAGTCACTCGTTAAAACTTAGTACACGAGCAGCTAAAGCTCCACTCTGATCTATCTCCAAATCATCACCCGTACGCCTTGTCCATGTTGGGCGTTTTCAGAGGTTCATCGTGTACCTGTGACAATCATACATCTCCAAGACTTCTCTCTCCGATCCAGTGATAACAAACGAGAAGATTGACCACACTAGCCTGCCCAAGACTCCATTCGTCATTGTTCTGAAGCGTGCGGTGACTGCAAAACAACGTACTCTGCAATACACTCGTCCTTATCATAATGATCACCAATGTGCTGCATCCTCATCTCTTTGAAGTCATGACCTGGCTCTTGACTGACGATATCCCGACAGAAACCACACCAAAAGCGACCAGCGCCTTCCTCGCCAAGATGCACGTCCTCGCAGAATTGCGATGTGATTTGCGTCGCAGGTATCCTGTGCGTAGTGCCAATATGGTTACGCAGCGCAGCCTCCGAAGTAAAATTGGTGAGGCACTCGGATCCTTCTGGTGAACGAGCGGTGCATAGCCAAGATTCCTGGATCACGTGCTGGGTTTCTTCATGTCGTTTCCAATCGCTTCTGCTGCCGTGGCGGGAGGTACAGGGATGAAAAGTACAAGCGTAGGGGCGAGTATGCCGTTTCATGTGTTTTCTATGACCAATGTTAGTGAATCTGCTCATGGGAAATATGGTCAGGGCTTGTGACGACAAACTTGAGCTCACAGCGACGGCGCTTAGATTTGTCACAAATCGTGCACCTGAACGGACCTTCGCCGTCGCTGATGTTTGAAGGACTTTGTAATAAAATCACGCTAGATATTGTCGCACCCTCGCTACTGTTCGTGTTCGGCAAGCCACTTGAGTAGGTCGTCTGCATTGTTGAAGTGTGAAAATCTCCGTGATCCATTGCCAGTTGTTCCGCTTGGAAGCGCGGCACTACATCCACTGACCAGGACCCAGTGGGAGTGCATCTGGGTTCATTGTAGCTCCCGAAAGGTACATCTGCGCCAACAGGTCCGACTCTGTACGCATATGCGTCAGTCAAATGGAGTGCTTGACCCACGCCAGCCAGCTCGTTCATAGGAAGAAGTGCGGCAGAGGTATCGGACCACAGACCCTCCTCACCTTGCCTGAGTGGTGCCATGTCGTAGGTAGCGCCAAAGTCATTTTGCAGAAAGGCTTGTTGCTGGTAGGTCGGGTCGGAGAAGGTAGTATTGTTGTCCTCGGAATAGGTGTGCGGTGGCCTTGTGTCATGTTCTGACCTGAACTGGCGTTAGTGGTGGACTAGGATATCATGGCTTCGTTGGGCGTACCGCTTGATCAACTCTTCGATGTTCCAATCCTTGTGTTTCCTCTTGCAGTGTGCCTTGAAGTTGTCCTGCCTGGGCCACCGTTTCAACTTGCCGTCTGTACACGCAACGCAGATGAAGCTTTTCAGAGAACCTTTGGTGGGAGCTTCGCGATGCTTTGCTGACTTGTAATGACGATCAAGGTCGTTGGCGGTCGAGAATCCGACCTTCTTCACCATACATTCAGGGTGACGGCACTTGAACGGTTTCGTGTGTTTGCGTTCATGTTTCCTTTGATCGGTCAGCGTGAGTGTCCTACTACACAGAGGGACGAATATACATACCTTTGATCTGAGGGATTCTTGGGATAAAACTTGTTGCAGGCACTACAAGGAGGTAGTGGCTGCTGGCTTGACCGTCTCCTTTTGCTATGGTGGACTATGCTGTGGTGGTCTGCAACTTGGCTATCGGATAAGATCCTTCTTCCGGTACGCGGTCTCGCTATGTCAGCAGTTGGGTAGAATCCAGATACTGCAGAAACCTCGGACTGGTCATCCCGGGTCACATCCTTTCGGAATGAGGCATTCCGACATGGTGCTTGAGAATAGAAGCCAGAGTCGAACTTTGAGCCGAGGTCGCTCTCAGCAATGCTGCAGATCTCCTCTTCTTTCAAAGGCTCCGACATCACTCCTGTGCTCCTGGCATAGGCATGGTTGTAGTATCCATGGACTACATTCGTGGGGCGCGCCATCAGTGGCGGTCGCCATGCTTCTCCCGCGGGCTTGACCAGGCTCTGTACGTCCAATTTATTCACAGCATCCTGAAGCGGCAGCTGTCCAAGATCCAGAAGCTCGAGTGGAGACCGCTGTATTGAAGTGTCTACATCCTGCGTTAAGGCACTAGATATATTTTGTGTCCAAGACCAGTCCTGCAAGGGAAATGTGGTTGTGGACTCGAAAGATGGTTGGTCCCATTGTTGATGGTACTGCTGCTGTGCAGAATGAAGTCCCGTCTCATGGTGCTGCTCAGGCCTATCGTCTTGTGCATACGACGAGAATCGAAGCTGGAATGAGACATGGTCGCTCGCCATTATATCGACTCTGTTGAAGACTTCCTACGATGGCTTGAGTCAGTCAAAGAGTGGGCTGCGAATCGGCGATGTTGTCGGATTTTAGTATTGCGTATCGCATCTTGCACACACGTAGCCTGTGAATTCGAGGTACCGACCTTAAGACTCGAGAGATAATGTTTGCTCAGATTGATCAATCAGCGTTGCCGCATGAACTTCTCCGTACGACGACCGAAAACGTGGGACACGGCTGAGACAGGTGCAAGGATGAACGACTAGGGACGCAAGTCGAAGAGTGCAGGAGGACAAGGACATCCAAACGAAGTAAAGGGTGCAAAGGGCAGATCACGCCCTAGAATTATCGACTGCAGATAGGGCGGCCGCCTACAGAACTCGAAGGGCGGCGAGGCTGTTGAGTCAATCATCCGTAGTGCAACGCAAGAATCTGTGACATACACCCACCACACTTGACCGCAATGCTGCTGGCTCTGCAGTGGCCACGTCCCGGAGCGATCCGGACCAACTATACGCACCAGAATGGACCACGACTGTGACGAACGGTCAAAGGGCGCACCACTTTGAAGCAGCAAACCGAGGCGAAAGACACGTTTCCAAGGCAAACACCAGTCCTCGCATGCAGTTCATGCGGGAGGCCTCTGCTCCTGATGAGGCATCCGGCCAATAACGTGATAGTGTCTATGCAGTTACCCGGAGGCCGCCCAGTACTCGTGATCGAATCTTGATGATGACAAGAAGGTACGCTCGGTACTTCTCGCCCCGCTACTGCGCCTCCAATCAATATCATGCCGGAGTGGCGGTCCCATGTGCGTTGCCATAATTAAAAGTCGAGTCCTGACTGTCCGTGAGATGCAATACCGTGTGGCCAACTGTGCAAGTGGTTGTTGTGGTCGCATATTATCAAATACTAATTTGCAGACAGCATTCTTGCTTGGTCACAAGATATGCAGCACTCCTTGTGGTGTCGGATATCTGAAACGTTGTTTCGCCATCACCCAGGGCAGATAGGACCACGTTCCGGCGGGTTCTGTGCGTGTGCTTTTCACGCGAGCGGCAATCAAGCGAAGAAGGCTGAGGCCGCCCTTCTCTTGGAGCTATTCAGCCCTGATGCACGATTGCCAAGGAATGATGACGAGCTCTACTCGTCCAGACGACCTTGAACGTGCTGCTTGCACACTGCATATTGTGTGCGTTATTGGCGGTAGTTTCTGACGTCGCATGTGGGTAACATATCATTTCTTCTCGATTCCATCACGAAGTTCCGCCTGACACTTGGAATTGTTTGCTTGCTGCGACAACATGGCCGACCCGAAGTGTGAGGACTGTGGCGCAAATGTCGACGTGACACCCGACGGAACGCACGGCCACTGCGCAACGTGCAACAATGTATGCAGCACGCTGCTCCCGTGTTGACTTGGGCGACAGCTGATCTGATATGCAGATCATCGAACTCGAAAAAGAACCGAGCAAGGACAAAGCAAAAACATCCGACGACCAGTCAAAGAAGACCGAGCAAGAGGCGAAGTAGGCTGTTGCGATTCCTGGCTGCTACTTCGAGTGTATCAACAGCAAATATGGGCAGAGTGATAGGGTCACATCCAGGTCATTTTTGGAGAATTTGGTGTCGGAGTTGCTGTCACTTTTCTTTCGTAGCCTGCATGTAATTGTGCGGATATATAATAGAGACAGACACGCTCGTTGTTCCTTCCACGGTCGACCAACACAAGTGAATCACTCGCTGGTCATGAAGTGTGTGCAACTTGATGTTGGTGAGTGTAGTGGCACATCAAACTATGTGATTTTCTTTGGGCTACTCTGTTTCTCGCTGATCGCTCAATCGGTTGTCTACGTTCTGCTATTTAGCGTGTCGTGTTGTGAGACGCCGGCTTGACTGAAACTGCTCTCGATGTATAATTGCTTGTACAGCACCACACAAGCTACGAGGTGCACCGAAGACCATTTTAGGCAACAGTAACAGCCTGTTGTCAACAATGGTCCGTCGATAAGTGCTGAATGGAGCTGTACGACGGATTTCTTGTGTTGGAGAGCTTTGCCATCTAAACCCAACCCCAACCCTAATGTATCTTCTTTGTCTTTTGTACATGTATCTCCTTAGACACCGGCAATTGGCACGATGTGCTTTCTGCAGCAGCACGTGGATGTTTTATTTTTCGCCAGATCGGTAGGCATGATAATTGTCATTCAGTTGTTTTAGTACTAAGGAAGCTGTCTTCGCGAATACCTCCGATCATCGCGACCACTATCGTTGATTGATATCGTACGCAGACTAATGATCATTTTGATCAGCGAAATCGCGCGTTTATCTCACTGGTATATGATCGAACCCCAATGCTGATACCACACGCTTCAATTCAAATGGCGACGAACACTCGACACGAAGACGCAACTAGCGTATTATTAGACAGCACAGATCGACAGGCTCAAGTGCCATCAGCCGCCGTACACCGTCATCCCGTAGCAGGCCAAGGAGCGCCGTTGCCATTCCCCGCATTTTAAGTCGCCGAGTGTTGACAGGACTCAGGGCGAAACGTTAAGAAACGGCAACACAACGCCAGTGACACTCACTCACTGCGCTGTTTGTGAAGCTCCCAAAGCTGCTGTCCAGCACCACAAGCAAAGAACGTACGTTTCGCTCCCATCGAAGACCGTTCTGTCGCTCCGTGTCGTGACCATTTTGATTGACTTCTGCCATCCCCTGTCGTCAGCGATACTGGTTTTTGACCAAGGAGCGGTCAAAGCATCGAGATTGCTAACTCTTTGTTCTATAGTCTCGACCAACCACGCAAGCGACAACAAACGAAGCCTCCTGCGCCGTACCAAATCGCCCTCCATTGCCGGCGCCCAACATCCGATGCTGCCGCCGCAACACACCTCACTCGTTTCAGCAAGCGCGCTGGACTCTTGCCCGAAATGAGCGCCTTCGCCCGAACCTCAGCTTCGCCTGTTCAACAGCCAAACCCGACAATGGCAGTCAACGAGGCAAACCCGAAAGAGCGCAAGAAATTGTCGAGTAAGCTGTTCCGTTTGGACAGCCCGGCGAAGAGCAGCAAGCAGACACTCCCAGTACCGCGCATCAATGGCGAAGGTGAGCACAATCGCGGAGCGCAGACAAAGAAACCATCGCACCACTTTGTCGCAACTCCAGGCAGCAATGCCAGATGCGGCTACATAGAATGCTAATCGCAGCGTCGGCGCAGAGAACAACTTCCGCATACCGTCGATGGTCTTCGACGACAGCACAGACGCAAACAGCCTGAGCCCGACACCTGACGCAAGCCGATCTTCACCAACGCGTAACATACCTGGTGCCGTACGACGAGTCAGCGATTCTATCGAAGTTCTAGCAAACAGCGACATGCCCCGGGCAGGCACACTTTCACCCAACAACGACAACCAATGGTCTTCCGCAGTCGGCCATGCTACGACAAATGGAAAGAGCGGACGAGTTATTGAGCGACTCATGGCAGAGAACGATCGCCTGAAAAGAGAATTGGAACTACAAATTCTACGGTCACAAGAGCTGGAGCGCAACCTAGAGACTATGAGGCCGCAAATCGAAGCCTTGAGGACCGAGAACGACAATTTGAAGCACGCCAATAGCATGGATGGGACCATTCTGGCACGACGAGACCGCAAGATTGAACAATTGAAGGCAGACGTCGCAACAGAGCGTAGCAGGCGCGAAACGTCGGATCAATTGGCAAGACGACTCGAGCGACAGAACGAAGAGTCCCAAGAAACTGCAAAACGAGATGTCCAAATGGCTCACGAGGAAGCCAAACACGCAACTACGCACGCCAGCATATTGGAGCAAAGCCATCGCCAACTGGCCTCCGAGTACCGGCAGCGAGCCGAGCGCTGGCAGAAAGATATTGCTGTCCTGCAAGCACAACGTCAATCAGATCGTGAGAAGATGGATCGTATAGACGTGATCAACGAGCACATGCGTACCGAGGCTGATCAACTAATTAAGATGCACGAGGACATGACGGCACAGTGGGACGAGTACACAAAGGCGAATGAGGAGTGGAAGGCATCGCTAGAGGATGTGGCAAACTTCGAGACCAACAAGATGAGGAAGCTGAGTGAGGACATGGAGACCATCACGAACAAGATGAAGTGGGTCATGTCTCTTAAGAACTCAAGAGAAGGTAACGCCCGAAACGCTTGAGCAAGGGCGGTTTCTTATTTCCTTCATTTTTCGTTGTACGGCATATAGGAGACGGCGTTCGGGTTGGAGTACGGCAGTCTGGGCATCTTGACCGTCATTATCCTTGCGCCGTTGAAGGGCGGATGTACAGGCTTATCATCGTAACGAGCGCGATGGTGGATAAGTACAGAATTTCATATGACAATTGACTGAGGCTACTCATGCCTACATTAACTTTCGTTAGAAGAAGGACGGTGTTGATCATCTCTGCTTTCACGTGCTTGCCGCGGCGTAGACACTCCCGCGAGAAGAAACCAGCCTGCTGCGCCTACCGCTCCTTCTCTCTGACTTCACTCTTCCTTCCTGCCAAGAACTTACACAACTTCGTTTTGGACCTCGCGTTCGCATGACACAACCAGAACAAATCTCAATACTCACACATCAACGCCGATTCATCACATGCCAACACTATGGCGCACAACCTGTCAGCGCGTACCACCGCTCATTACTTGCACGCCACCCTAGAGCAATTCGACCGTGTCGCTGTCCAAGAGATCACCCAGCGCTTCGAAGGAGCCGCTACGACTGTCCACATCGAGCCAGGACCTTACATGCTGAAGTACGACCAGAGGGACCACGTGTTCTTCTTGACTTGCCAGAGCCACGTCGGAGCCGCGCTCAATGAGAAGCTGGGACATATCATCCGGGACTACGTCGCAAGCGGACACACGACCGCGAAGAGGTTTGCCGAGTGCGAGACCGAAGACCTGTTTTACGATGGTGAAGAACAACTCGAAGAAAGAGACGTGCCGCCGCTCCTGGGCTCACCACCGCCGTCGGACATACACGTAGTGAATTTTGATGGTATCAATCCGCTAGGCAGAGCAAAGGCATTCCGCGTGCAAGACCTGCCACACGCCTTGCGTGTCCGAACCAGAACTCGTCATGACAACCTTGCGCGTGCGATCACCTTCCGCCGTGTTCGATGGAACCAATCTTCCGAGCAACACGAATTCGATGCCAGCGTCGGCCACGAGCTGCAGAAACTGAGCAAAGATGAGGAAGCCGACATTACACTGCTTCTTGATATTCTGGCCTTCAGCGAGTTCACCGCCAAGGTTGTGGTTCCAAAGCCTCACGATTCGGAACCCGGATCCGGGGATTTCGAGTTCTTCGACGAAGAACCCTCGGTCCGTCAATGGCTTGAGGGCACGGATAGTACTAGACAGGATGATCCAGGAGATGAGCCGGAGATGTCCGGAGATGCACAAAGATTTGCCAATGGGCCGCCGCTCCAATTGAACCTCCTTGGTAGAGTGCGCAAGCCATTGGGCATGACTCTTCCCGAACTGAGAGAGCCTGAGACTGCAGTGCAGCCAGACAGATCCGAGGAACAGATCAACAACACTTTCGCAGCTCTCATGAGATTGGGCGCCGATGGTGACTCGGATACAGATTCGAGTGAGACTAGTACGGACGAGGCAAGCATCGTCGAGAGCATCAAACCAGGAACCGTAGCGGAACTAGTGACAGGAGCATCGGATCAATCTGTTATGGAGGAACTGACACAACCGAGTGATTGGTCGACGACAGACAATAACACTGATGCTGCATTTGTTCGAACAAGTGCTGGATATGGGAGAGCCGGAGATGTGCTTGCACCTGGTCACAAATCCCTCCGTCCTGACGAGAACTTTCCAAAGTATGACAAATCCTACGCCAACGTAGATGGTGTTGGTCTGTGTGGAGATTCTGTCAACCAAGTCAATTGGGAGAACGAAAACGCAACAGAGCTGTGGAAGCATCGAAACAATTCTACTCCGCGAACCTATGAAGCGTTGGCATTGAGTAGAGCCGAATCAGTATGGGCAACAAGGCAAGCTGGAAGACACCTGCATGCGAAGCCTATTACAAGCATGACTCCCATGAGCTATGCGGAAACTCCACTTGGAGGAGACGAACCATGGGCAAATAACGTTGTACCACCAACAATCACGGTTCCTATAGGTACCCTTATTAGTACGAATGAAAGTGTCAACAGAGATGATCGATCGCAGACGCCGTTGTTTCCGCCTGGAGTCTTCCTGCCGCTGGGCTCGAGTGGAACACAGCAAAATACAGGGACCAAAGCATCGGCTGTACGAACGGGCAACTTAAGCATCAGAGCGATCTCCAAAGCCAGGGCCATACATCCGCAAGATGCGCAGCCGACTTTGCACTCCAGTTCCAAATGCGAAGAAGAGGAAGAACCCCTGATGACATTTAACGACGACGATCTTCCTCCTATCGAACGCGTAAAGCCTCAACAGGAAAAGTCACCGCGCCTCTTTCATACAATGAGACAACAAGCGCGAAAGAACAAATACTTGAAGAAGAAGCCTGAAACGAGCACCACCAAAGATGCAACTCCAAGACCGGCCACACTGGAGTTGCCCTCACCGCCTCCAGACCCAAAGCCGCAGAGAGAGAACAAATCAGCAGAGTCCCAGAAGAAAAGGTCTGATGTGCTACCCACCGATCCAGCGCCGTTCATTTTCCTTCAGCATGCCATCGCCAGTCTGCTAAATTCGTCGTCCTGTGGCGCCGGAGAAGCAGACGTCGTGGTCCAATTTGGCCTTGCTTTAATGACCCGTGCGGAAGACTTCGCAGCAAACAAAGCTTTGCGCTGTGCGGAACTGCAGGATGTACTCGACAGGTGTTCTACTCAGCACTGCCATACCACATTCCTGACCGCTATAGGTCGCAAAAATAAGGACGGTGTATACCTCCTGCGACTACCCACGACGCTTCCAGGAATCGAGTCACCTTATGCTGGCAGCTCACAACTAGTTAGCGCATGGACAGATGGAGAAAAATACGGCATCGTCGACAGAAGGACATATGAGATCATAATCGTTGTGCCTAGCGGCCATGAATGGATGCTAGTCTTCGACCAGGAATCTCCTCAAGACGTCCAGATCGCTCTTGCCAACGTTCATCAGCAGAGCGTATACGTTCATTACCCTCAACGCGTGTGGGATGCTCGGGTCCGACTTTTGCCTGTAGCTGGGCCAGAGCCCGAGAGCGCCTTGAAGGGCAAGATCATGGCCTTCCTCAACACCTTCGATACCCCTAATGGGACAGAAGATAATCCCCGGCCTTTCTTCCACGCGACAATACCTGACGCTGCGTTCCAAGTCGTGAGTGTTCTTGCAAAGCGAGTGTTGACTACAACATTACGATCGGGCACCTGGAGGGTGACACAGGCCTGCGACCTCCACTTGGACTTGACTCGTGGGAGTGTAAAGGCCTTCGCGAAAAGGGAAGATCTCATGGAGCTAGAAGGCAGGATATGGTGGGAAGCTGCTTTGCAGTACGATAGTGGCGGGGACTTCGGAAGCACCATAAATGAGATTATGGGACGACTTGACAATGTCGGCTGTCCTGAGGGTGGGGCGGAAACGGAGAAGGCGAGAAGCATCAAGGAGAACGAACACATTCCTTACTGGTGAGTGGCTGTCATCTCGAGAGCAAGTGTGGTTCTGCTTCGCACCTTCCCTCATCTACTGGGACGTCGGCACACTCAAAGTACCTATCGCTGAACACGTGTGCTACGTAACCAGAACAACATCACCCAAGACACGACCATACCGTCATCCGGTCTCACATAATCAAGACGGGCACCAGTATGACAGTTTTCTAACCTTGTTTATACACATAAGGCTTGTTTCGCTTACACAAGAGCAAAGGTCAGCGCAGTAGCATCGTAAGGATGAGTAGAGGTGATTAGCTGAAGTTACGTAGAGGACGATCAAATCTAATGTTGTCTATGATGTTTTGTTGACGACTGGAGCAAGCACTCCACAATACCTGTGACATACATCCCAACGCATGATATGAATGCACCTTTGAACGGCTCTTGTGCATGAATTTGCGGTACAGCTCTAGTCACTTCATCAGCCGTATTCCAGCGGCAAGCATGGTGGTTTCAAAATTTGAACCTAATAGTACTGCCATACTGGATGCTGAAACACAGACTGATTCCTAATGCCATCGCAGCGGGAAGCGTTGCCATTTCTGATTCTGATTGTGCTGGTACTAGCGCAATAGATGCTTGGATGTGAACTCGTATGAAGCGGCCCTTTGCATCCTTGGTCGTTGTGCGTGCTATAGAGCGGAGACCACGAGTACGTCATGGTGGCGAGTGCGAGTGGAATATCGTTCGAGGAACGATAGTACTAGCGCGATGGATGCCGAAGACAAGCATAGCTTGCACAGTGTCTCACTGACAATCTCGAGTGTATCATGGTTCTGCGTACGCAGGTACTGGTGCGGTGAACTCGCAAGAAACGCCCATTGTGAAAGGGATCTCAGTGGTATTCCTAGCCGAATTAGAGGCTACGACCTTCCATGTCATCCCGATAGCTTTTTGGACAACAAGACCGCTGTATGCAGATTCATGTATATCGACTGTATGCAACCCAAGGTATCCCAGACCTCTCATATTGTACAAAGCCCAACCCTTTCCCAGCATCATAGCAATACACAGGGCTTTCTCTCGCGTTCTTCTTATACTCTCAGGTCAACCATGCTCCACAAGTTTAACCCATCGCTCTCAAGAAGTTGTCCTCCTTGATCGCCTTCCTCCTCTTGTCCCTCATAGCCTTGGTCAACCCACTTCTCGCCTCTCCGGCCTGCTTCGCGCCCTCCACGCTGCCGTCTCCACCGGGGAGATCCACACTCTGCTCGTAGAGAGGCACCTTGGGCACAAGCGCATCCGGATTCTGGAGCGCGCGCTTGCGCAGGGCTTTGGCGGCGCGTTGACGCTGTTTCTTTGATTTTGCTGTTTGATTGATAGTCAGTAAAGAAGCTCTCCAAAAGCACATCTTTCCTTCCTGGAAGAGCAGGGCAGTGCAGAGCAGCAACATCTGCCTTCCCCACCTCCTCGAACAAAACAACCCAGCGAAAAAAGAGAGCCCAATCTAAAAAACATACCATACAAATCCCCCTCATCAACCTTTACCCCCCCAACCTCCGCACTAGTGTTATCCAACACCCTCCACAACCACGCCGGATACTCCTCGTCTGCAAGCGCAACAGGATCCTGCTTATCCTTGTAGAAGTTCAAGCCCTTGAGCACCGTGCCTGCCGGCACGGAGCTCTGTACTTTCGGAGCCGCGCTTTTCGCAGGCGCAGTGGCGGGTGTGAGAGGCGTGCTAAAAGGCTGTGCGACGCCCGGTTTTGATGTCGCCGCGGGAGCGCCGGAGGCTGAGCGAGGAGTTGCTGTGGTGGAGGTTTCGGCTGTGATAGGTGTTGAGAGGAGGGAGCGGGTTGTTGTGAAGGCGCGGACGAGGGAGGGCGCGGTGCGCCGTGAGAGGCAGCGGGTGCAGAGCATGGTTTGTGGTGTGTTGCGAGTTCTTTTTTGTTGTGGTTTGGTGTAGTGCTTGGGCAGAGCGGTGCCAATGGCTTTGGCTTGACTTGCTCCTATGGAAGTTCGCGATGTTGAAAGTCCCAAAGCGGAAGGGCGCCCGGAGGAGACTTTCGGAGATGTTATTGGGGCACGTGATGCCTCTCGCTTCTGCACTATTGTACGCTACATAAGGCTATAAGGCTGTGAGATGAAGATTGAGCCTGTGGAAATAGATGCGTTTACCAAGTCGTTCTTACAGTGACCTAAACTAGTCAGAACGGCCGTGACCAGTGCGTGCTATCAACACTGCTCCTCGCTCTACACAGCCTAACAACTTATGAGAAATATAAAAACGGTGATCTTTAAAAGTCAATAGTACCAAAAGTAAAGCAACACAAGAAGAGTAAAATCGAATCCATTGTCCAGAACCGGGGTATAAGCGAGCGAGTACACACACCCTGGCCAGCCTGCCACTGCCACTCGGGTTTATTCCATCTCGTCTCGTGTCTTTGCATCCCACCAGCGCCAGATTGAATCCCCAAAAGAATAATAAAAGAAAACACTTCCGTACTCCCAAGTCTAACAACCTCCCAAGATCAGATGCGCTGCGTCATTCTTCGACTTTCATACACATCGTGCGATTTGTGATTTGTGATTTGTGATTTTCAAGTTTTGTTTTGTTGTTGGCAGAACCCATCTTCCACCAACATTTGTACTCGTTTGTACAGTTCCTATCCAGGGTTGGATGACGTTGCAGCGACGAGATGAGAGGAAACGACCCGACCAAAGTTGGTGGAAGGTTCCACTGTGCCAGACAGTTCCGGCTAACCCTCCTCGTCGACATCGTCTTCCTCTTCGTCATCATCACTTTTGCTCTTCTTGCTAGAAGAGCTGTCTTTGCTCTTCTTCTTTCCGTTGGGCGTGCCGTTTTCGACGGTGTTGCTCATGTCTCCAGGAAGACCGCCTGCTTTGCCTTCCATGGCCGCAACCTCGTCAGCCGTCAAGAAACGACCGCCAGGACCGCGAGGCCTGCGCATGGCATGGTTGTGTCTTGACTCGTGCAGATACGGCTTGCGTCCTTTCGAGGTCAGACGCAACGCTTCCTCTAGCTTTTGACGAGCCATTCTGCGCTTGAGGATGCGGTGGAACTGCTTGGCGTTGACATACAATGGCGACTCTTCAGCACTGCCGGCAGCAGGAACCACCTCAGGCGATTGTTGTTGCTGTGGCGGAGGTGGCGGGGGTTGCTGCTGCGAAGGCTGTGTAGGCGGACGGATAGGCGCGCTCATAGCGTGTTGCGCTTGCTGTGAAGGCAGAGCCGGGCTTGGAACTGTATGTGACATGCGCCTTTGAGCTTGCTGCTGCATCTGCTGTGGAATGTTGTTCGACATTGACTGTGCTGTGGGCATGTTCATCTGACCAGAGAGACTTCCAGGAACTTGCATCGGGTTCTGCTGGCGAGGTGACTGAGGGCTTGGTCTCTGTAGTCCCGAACCATCGGTCTTGATCTGAGGCGAAGTTTGCGGTAACGAATTTTGCATAGGATTCTCGGCCATGGTGTATGCAGGGTTATATCCAGACGCAGCAGCTGTCGCCGCCAGAGCCGCAGCGTGTGACGAGTTGACGTTGACGCCGTATGGCTGTTGCATACCGTAGGCGGCTGGATTAGGATAAGCCATCTGGCCCATCATTTGCGATTGAGCCATCTGACCTGGCTGCTGGTGTTGCGGATAATGCTGAGGTTGCTGCTGCGTTTGCAACACAGGGCTTGCGTGAGTTTGCTGAGGTTGATGTTGGGGTTGAGGGTATTGCGAGGGTTGTTGGTAGTGCTGTGCGTAGTCCATGATGGCGAATGGCTACTGCGAGATGTGGATCGCGCGTGGGCCGTGAAGAACGTTGATGTGGGCTTCGGAATACGGTTAGGGTGAATCTTCACGCGATGCTCGAGTAGATGACACGCGACGATGACTTGTCAGTCGCGGCCCAATGTGAGGCGTGCGGGCGCGACCTGCAGACCCCTACCACGCGTTACGGCGAGGCGTCGGCTATAGCGAGACAGGAACAAAGACAGCACAGAGCTCTGAATGGCAGGGATAACGCGGCGAGGCGGTGCAGTGCAGACGAAGTTTGGTTGACAGGCTGGGTACGCAAGATCGGGAAGGCAACAAGGCGTGCCAGTCACAACGTCGAGGCAAAGAATAGGCAGCGGGATCTAAGGACGGGCGTGGGTTAGCGATGCTGAAACACGACAAAATACATAGTAATTGGGCGCTGGGAAGGATTGCAGCATGGGAGTAGTCAACCGCAGCTGCAGCGCCAGCGCAACGCCGCCAATGGACACGAGACGGGACAGCACATCAGCCGCGGCAGCTGTGACGCGCCGGCAGAGGGTGGAGCACAGCGCAGCACGGCAGCACATGTCGGCGGCGCAACGAGGCTAACAGACGCGCTTGTTCGATCAACAGCGGTGCAGCGTATTGGTGAGCCGAGGAGGAGGAGGACAAGAGGGGTGCTGCAGGCTGCCGTTGGAAGCGTGGCGGCGGACGGGCAGCAGCTCGTGCACGCCGAAAGCGCGCATAGATAGTGCAAGATGTACAGCAGTACGTGCTCAGGCGCAAAGCTGTTGCGGGCTGCGGCGGCGTAGATGGAGTCGCATATGTGTCGCATGCGAGGTGGCAAAAGGACGCAGGAAGAAGAGCTAGCTTACCTGGCTGTGAACTGGGCTGTGTCGCGCGCGTGTGCGCAGTTTGATCTATATTGATACCGTGGTGAAGGTGTTGTTGTTGTTGTTGTTGTTGTTGTTGATGATTGATGATGATGCCCTACGTTGCGGCCAGTCAGCACGAGTTAGACGGATACCATTTACACGCGGTGGAGCGATTGCGACTGCACGGCCACGATGCGACGGCCATGCGCGCTGCCATCGTACGCGCTGGCGGTGTAGTGGCGGCGAGGGCGCACGTCATGGCGATTCTCGTCCTGACAGCCTGAAGTGTTGAGAGGAGATTCGCGCGCGCGCAGGAGTGCTCGGTCAACACCAACGGCGGGCGCGTAGACGAGGCCTCTTGCGCGCGGCAGGATGGAAGCGTCGCAGGATGGGCTGGTCACGTTACGGCGTGGTGGTGTGCGGTGGTGATGGTGAACGTACCTTCTAGTTGGCTGGCTGGACAAGTCACTCTCATTCGCGAGTCGGTCTTTGAGACACGCGACGCGCTGTTTGCTGGCTTGAGTGGTGGGTGTGGTCTGCGGAGCCAGTCGTGCTGCTGCGATTGGCCGTGGTTGCTGGTGTGCGCGGTGGGTGATGGAACGAATCAAGACGACGGGCGCAGTGGCAGCGTCCAATAATGGAGGGCGGGAACAGCCCGATATTTGAGCTTGGATGACCGGAAAGTGCACGTCACCAAAGCTGCCTTGGCGTGAAGCACGTGGGGCTGGTTGGCTTGCCGTGGGAGTCGGAGTGGGAGGGTTGAAGTTGGGGCCGTGAGGATTCTTGAGGAGAGCAAGGGCGAAGGCGAGGGCGAGGGCGAGGGCGAGGGCGAGGGCGCGCGTGGGGAATTGGAATGGAGTCGTCGAGATGAGATGGGGACTGGACTGCACTGGACTGCACACACAGACAGAGAGAGAGGCCTCCCGGAAGAGCTCGCCGGAGCAAGCAACAGTGATCAGTTGCTAGTAGTGCCACTTTGCAGCAGTAGCAGCAGCAGCAGCAGCAGCAAGAACGAGGTGAACGCGTGGCGAGAAAGCAAGATGGATGCAGCTGTTACTCTACACACCAGACTCTACCATTTACCTCCTCTTGATTATCCGTCCACATCTATATACCACTACATTACTGTTGTGCACTACCGCAAAGGAGTCGCCTCTCCAGTGATCGACTCTCCTCGGTGCCACCACCGCCTGCCTGTCTGCCATCTCGCCATCCAAAATGTAACCTCTCTTCCTCGGCCCTGCCGCCCTCACCGCCGCCTTTCCAGAAGCAGCATCACGTCCGGCGCTTCGTGCCGATACCGACATGCGGAAGGATCAGGGCCAAGGACCATCTCCCATCTGCCTGCCTGCCTGTGATGAACCCTCGACCGCACCTCGTCCTGTCATTTGCTCACCGCCGCAGATTGCTTTTCATATTCCGACCTCTGTATCACGCTGCTTGTAGGACTGCCAAACCGGCCCAGACCCGCGCCCGTGTCACACACTCCACATTGCCCATGCCAATGCCATCCCGGTCCAACGTCAGACGGTGTGGGTCTGTCGTCGCAGATCCTCTCTCCGCTTCAGCATCGTCTCGTCGCGTCTCGTCTCGTCTTTGTACCGTACCTCTCCACGAACTCCAGGTACCGGCATTGCACGCCACGCGAACTACCCGTGGATGTTCCAGTTCGTGCTCGAAAATGACAATCCCCTGATGCAAGTTTGCCCACTCATCGTTCTTCCCGATAGCCTCTTTGACCTCTTCCCGTATTCCTGTGCCACCTCGCCTGCACCTGCGACGTGCCAGCCATGTGCTCTGACGCAAGCAACATGAAGCGCGTGGAAGCCATTCGCGTTTGTGCAACGGTGGTGGCCCTGCGTGTGATCGGCATACAGCCTTGTGCCTCTTCTCGTCTGCCTTCTACGCAAATCGTTCCACGATAGACAGAGTGGTAGAGTCTGGTCGCGCGAGCCATCTCTTTGATCGACAGTCTTGCAATGTTCGAGCCGAGATCTTCAGTTGTACTCTTTCTCGTGCCGGTGCTGGTGCCGATGTATGTATGTGGATGTTGATCGCTGTCGCCGCGGAGGCCCACGCGCAATTTCGAGATAGTGTTGCATATTCTGCTGATCTGGCACAGATGCAGACAGAGACCTCGCCCGAGTGAGGCCTACTGTTCCAGGTCATGCTGGCCGATCTTTGGAACGCATCGTTCTGCCTTTTGTACGTTGTAGCCGTTTTGCCATGCGACTCAATGCAACGCTAAACGAGGACTTCTTCAACGGACATGTGAGTGAAGTTGCGTGCAGGGTGCGGCGTCCCTGCGCATAGAAGAGGCACTCGCTGATGGAGACGAGCGTGGCTGGCGCTTTCACTTCGCGATAGGAATGCGGCAGTGTGTCACATGACTGACACGTTGTGTATACCTTCGGTATATGGGGTAGGCAAGTTATTCAGTAAGTAAAATTGTCTGCGGTGGCTCTTGCCTTTGATTCAGGTAGGTCAATGTCGTGGGCAGGCTTTCTGGTTACGAAGCTATGGCGTTGCTTCTTCACATGCTGGAGTATTCACAACTGAAGCTCGTGCTAGCGACCCAAACTCACAACAACAAATCACCACCGGCTACCGCTCACACACACACGATACAAAAACTTTCATCAGCACATAAAGCACACTCCCCAACACCACAAAAAAACCACACCCCAAAATGCCAACCTGCAACAAAATCTCCTGCGCCATCATCCTCCCCCCAACCGACACCCCTCTCCCCGAATACCACCGCCGCTACCTCGACTCCAGCGTCTCCGTATACGTCCCCGTCCCGGACATTCCCATCCTGCACGCCGCGCCCTCGTTCAACATCCAGCTATGGACTGACGGCTACATCGCGCCCGGCCTCGCCATGTTCGTCTACATTGACGGCCGCTACCAGTGCAACCGCAGCAAGCGCATGCCTTTTCCGACCGGCTTGGGCAGAGATGGTGGTAATGGTGGGATTGAGATGAGGGTGAGGCAGAAGGAGGAGAAGATTGCGGGTGCTGGGGGGGAGTTTGTGGGGAGGGAGTGGAAATGGGTTCATTTGGATGTTGGTACGTGATTGGTTTTTCTCCCTCCTGGATTTGACGGGGTGGCTGCTAATGCGTTGAACGTGACAGAACAAGCCGACGGAGCGAGTTACTCGGACGTCGATATGCAGCATATCGGCAAGATAGAGGTTGTGGTGCTGAGGTGCGACTATGATGATTTGCCTGCTGTCGAGCCTCTGACGAGAGATGCTGTGTTTGCTCCTCCTGCTGTCATACCCTCTGTGAGGGCGCCCTCGGTCAGAGCGCCTTCTGGAAAAGCACCTTCGGGTAAGGCGCCATCAGGCAGAGCACCGTCAGGCAGAGCACCGTCAGGCAAAGCGCCTTCAGCAAAACCAGCATCCGCTGCCAGTGCAGGCCTCGGCGGAATGCTCGGTCTCTTCGATGGAGCATGTGACCTTGACTTGGAAGATACGAGCGACCACAACTCATTGAACGGTGCGCGTGCCGATTGTGCTGATCAGAGCTTCATACCGCCATTCGGCCTTGACGGACATGATTATGACTACCCAAGGATGCTCCCTGACCAGTACGGTCAACCTCTTGAGCCGAGAGTACCGTACTATCACACTTCCGGCACGAGGAGACCAAGACATAGATATGCGGACGACGCTTCAGCGCCCGTTGAGTTCTTGCCACCGCAAATCCCGCCTCAGACTCCACGACAAGGCAATCGTCGTGTGGAGTTCGACCCATATGAAGCGACAGTCTACTACTCACCTCAAGACCATCAGCCACCATACCCTGTCTCGCCCGTTGTTCTTCCATACCACAA
This sequence comes from Melanodothis sp. VS III C KN 2, assembly GCA_019775565.1. Lineage (NCBI taxonomy): Eukaryota > Fungi > Ascomycota > Dothideomycetes > Cladosporiales > Cladosporiaceae > Melanodothis > Melanodothis sp. VS III C KN 2. The sequence goes on from JACWFM010000002.1 coordinate 239,668, forward strand.
CGAGAGATACGTGGCTAGGCGGAGCACTAGCCCTCAAGAGCGCTGCCATCAAAGCCATTCGCGTGGCTGTAGACGTGAGCGCTCTCCAAGGTTTGTCGAGCAAACTGTGGAAGAGCCACCGGATATTGACCCGGACTTCCAACGCTATCACATCTTTCGGATGCCTGAGAAACTCGAAGCGCTGCTGGGAGTCGACCACAGATTCGTCGCAGATGCTGTGCCGCATATTTTCCAGCTGCAGAAGATTCCTGTAACAGAACTAGGCATCGAAGCGTTGGAGATGTTGAAGAGAAACCTCAACGCGTGTCTCGACCGTGGCCGCTACCCGAATGGCGATTTGGTCAGGATCTTGGAGGAGCCGCGTGATCGTGAAAGAAGACTTGCGAGGGCAGAAGCGTCGGCAAGACGGATTTCTGTTGATCGTGGACGTCGTGAGCCGCGTAATGCAGGGAATGATCATGTCGCAGACACTACTCCGATTGATGCGTTCGCCGAGGCCGCAGAGCGACATGGCGAGAAGGCAAGACACAGTGTCAGGCAAAGCAAACATGAAGACGGGCATGAACGCGGCCGCAAGCACAAACACGACAAGGAGCACAGATACGAAAAGCAGCACAAGAAAGACGACAAGCATGAGCAGGACGACAAGCAAAAGTCCGACAAAAAGCATAAGCATGACTGTAAACACAAGCGCGAAGACAGACATCGGTCTAAAGACAGAGATCCCTCCAAGGAGAGGGACAAGCCCGAAGAGAGACCAAAGTCGGAAGATAGTCTCAAGTCTGGTAACGAACACAAGAAAGAAAAGAAAGATAAGCACGACGAGAAGCACAAGCCCGACAAAAAGAAGAAGCGAGACGACAAGAATTCGAAGAAAGAGGAAAAGCATGAGCGCAAAAACAAGCACAAGCACAAGCATGTGAGTGACAAATCCAGCAGAAGCTCGTCACCCAGCATTACGTTCTTCGACAGCGGCGGATGGAACCAAAGAGGTAGCCACAAGCACTCACAGAGTTCGGTTCGCTCGAGTAGTTCTAGTTCCTCTAGCAGTTCGGTATCTTCAAGCAGCTCGAGCGCTTCGCATTCGAATACGTCGAATCAAGGGAGCAGTGGAGATCGGAACACCGGCGACCAGGCTGGCGACACCGGATGGAACAACAGCGGCGGCGAACAGAACAACCAGGCCGGCGATCCAAGGGCAAATAAAAGCAACAACAATAATCAGGTAAGCACTCAGAACACGGGTGCTGCTCAGCAGGACCCGCCTCGGGACGAGCCCCCTAACACAGACCAGCAGAACGCTCCCCAGAACGCTCCCCCTGACACAGGCGACGGTGTCACTCTCGGTCGAAACTCAAATCGGGCCCCATCATCGCACTTCAGTTTATCGTCGAGGTCTACAAACCCTCACGCCTACGTCCAGCCATACTTCCAGACTTGGCGTGGCAACGGACAGACCCCTACACCAAAGCCACTACCTCGCCAGCCGCGCGAGCCGTATACCTACGGTCCTGCTCCCACTCCGCACCTGCCTGCCGATCGGGTAGGTAACCGCTCCCACGGTGTGCGCGCGGGCAGAGGCGCGGATTACTCCCACAAGGTGTGTCATCCGAAGTACTTGGACACAGTGGAAGATCCGTATGCAGTGTTCGTTTTCAACTATCGCAGCGCCGCGGAACTGGCACACATGTTCCGCCACGATGTCAAGGGCGATCTCGCATCGATTGCCGAAGAAGTGAGCCGCGGTGTTCTCATGAATTTGCCGAGGGAGAAGCTGGTGGAAGAGTTGATGAAAGCTCAAGCTCAGGCGCCGGGTGGCGGAGATGCTGGCCGTTCGAGACAGGGCGACGCTACAGCGCCAGTGCCAGAGGGAGCAGGAAGCAAAAAAGCTCCATCACGCGCTCCTTCGCAGGCTCAGAAGAGTGTGACCGGGTGGAAAAATCAAGCGCCTCAGCCCGCGGCTGGACAAGATCAAGGATTCAAACCTGTCTCAGTCAGAGGCGACAAGGGTGGCCAAGCTGCTGGTGGAGATGGGTGGGATTTCCAAGGTGGAGGCACCACAGGGCAGGAGGGTGGCTTCAACGCCGACAAGTGTGCAAATCCTAAGGGCGTTTGGTGATGAGCAATCTTGAACCTCAGACTACGGGAGGCAGGTCGCAGCCACAAACAGTTTTGGATGAAAAGTTGAATGGAAAGGACGAATGAAAGCTGATGCTGTACTTCGCGGCATTGCATAGTGAAAGTGGCGCGGAAAGACTTCTCTTACATACAAAGGGATCACAAAAGCAGCCAGTGGTTGTTGACACAGATTAGGAAGTCGGTAGCACGGAAAATGAGAGTTTCGTGTCTCTGTACATGTGACCAGCTGGCGCGGAACACCAAGTCATCGCCTAGGCGCAAGGACGCAGCGTGGTTGCGCCAGATACATGCCGTCCTCATATGGTGTAAGTGGGAGAAGGATGCTGAAGTCCGCCAGAACCTGTTTATATACTTGGAGTAAGCAGCTAGCGGCGGTCGCAGCCGGTTGCCCGGCACTTCACATCACCTGATCTTGCATCTTACTTGACACTGCAACAGAGCCACGGCGTCGCAACGAAACCACAGCGTCGGATGGTGAAAACCTATATCTGATTCAAATCTAAGTTCTATCTCTATCCAGAGTACCCATAGGACTGACGATGAACTTTCGATCCAGAGGGGAGTTGCTGTCATCAGGGCTCACTTCACCTTGTTTCTTGACGTGTACATTACCACCCTGCTGACTCCCACTACGTCCAATTGTCGCTCCGTCACCTCCATTCTCAAGTTTGGCAGCTCGATTGTTGTCGTGATTGTTCCAGGACATCAGGTGTAATTCGTGCTGTCGTCTGCGCGCTTCCTCCAACCTTTCGTTGTGGCTCGGCAGGATGGCCTCAGTTCGAGGATTGCTCGGATCTCCATGGAAGTACGAGCCACCGCCCCATTGCAATCTTGTAGCATCGGGTGCGGGGATTGGTGCTGGGGAGGACGTATCTGCCAGTTCAGAGATGTGTTCATGGAACCGTGGAGAGCGAGGTTTGTTGTGCGCAACCGGCGTGCTGTCTAGCATGGGGATCGGCTCTGTAGAGGAGCGAGATTGAGGCTTATAAGTTGTCGCAGGCAAGAAGTATGGCGTTTCCGGAGGGGACTTCGTGTCGTTTGGTGGGTAGTAAGGCGTGTTGATGGTCTCCAGGTAAGGCGGTTTCGGAGGAGCCATCACACCTATACTGCCTCCTTTGTTACTCGCCGGACTGGTCGTGTTCGAACGGGCTGCATAATCTCTGGCTATACTGCCGTCGTCCGTTCGGTATCCTGTATAAGGCCAATATCGTCAGAGCCAGTTTCCTTCGTCATGCGGTCTGTATGTCGAGCGCTGCCGTGTATGCTGATGCGTTTGCTGCGCGGGCTGCTGCGACATCGGTACACTGGAGTACTGGGGGCTATACGTACCTCCAAATGGCGCGAAGGTACCAGTACCGGTGTCGCCTGTATGGTGGTGATGCAAAGGCAGCGACTGGTCGTCGTCGCCGCGTCGTCCGGGTTCGATGGCTCCGCCGAAGACGTGGGTGAGAGTGGCACGCTTGCTCTCGAGATCCTTTCTATGGCGTCGGGCGAGGAAAGCGATTAAGAAGATTATCAGACCGAAGACTGCGATCCCACCGACTACGCCTCCGGCTATGGCGCCTTTGTTTGGCTGGTTCGATGATGGAGCTGGAGTTGCTGATGCGCTTGGTCGTGGTGCGGATGCGCTGGGATTGAGCTTTGCACAGGATACATAGTTGTTGCCGGATTTTGCAACGTAGGTGTCGTTTGACACTTTTGCCTTTAAGTAGCAGGTGCCGCCGTCCAGTCCAACGTACGTGAATCCGGCACAGTTGCCGGAAGTAGAGCAAGTCGAGAAGCATTGCGCATAGCCTCCGATCGAGACTTGCACGTTGTCGTACGAAGGAGATGAGTTGTCGCTGTTGCAACGAACGGTGTATGCAATGTTGTTGTTGTCGCTGTATGTTGTCCCATTGCCACTCGGACATGATGGTGCCGATGCTACATCCTCTATGGCGCGGATCGCTGTGGCGCTTAGAGAAGCCTCTGCAGGCTTTACAGAAGCAGAAGTCACCACAGACTTGACTGAGTGGGTTTCACTTTCACTATGACTGTCTGCTGTGGCAGTAGTCACATTCCCTGAGCCAGTAAAGAGACTGGTGATCTGATCGATCAACGAGCTTGAAGTAGGTTGCGATATTGTTTCCGTCGAGGCCGTGACTGCAGAGGCGTAGCCCTTGGGGCAGCCAAAGTCAGGATCACACGCATTTTTCGAGCAGCATCCTCGGAAGCCGGTCGAGTTACAGATGTAGTACTTCTGGCCTTGGAGGCACTCGCCAACTGCAGCTTCTTTTTTGTATGCTTGCGAACTCGAAGTTCCTCTGAAAGGTACGCCGGTTGATTTGCTGAAACGTCGTGCAGTCTTGCTGAGCTGGTTGCTGTCCAGTTCTTGTACGATCGTGGAGACGTCCCCTTGATCTGGCGACGCCGACGCCGCCGCTACTTCGGACGATAGCCGATTTCCGATGAAAGGCATACTCGATTTGCAAAAGAGCTGTGAGTAGCACTTGTAACAGGAAATAAGAAGTAAGTGCAAGGAAATGTGTTGGATGAAGCCATCGACGATGGGTACCTCGACATTCTGCTTCAAGCCGCATGTGGAAGGCGTCGAGAGAACAAAGGATCAAAGACATTCTGAATGCGACCGGCGCTTTGCATTCCAGAGAGCTCACCATCTGTCGCTGCTCATACCGCTAACATGTTAGGGAGACATGTTCGATTATTGCAGGCGATGACAAGAACGATCTCCAGATAACCTACATTAGTCAAATGCTTCGCATGCTGTCTTCACCTTCGTGCAGTCGCTACAGACGATGACCTGATCAAGAAGAGTGGCGAAATGGACAAGCCGTGGCGCATGGGGTCTCTGGAATGCATGTTGCCGCGTCTACGGTATGCAGAACGTGCGAAAGCGGAAACTTGGGGCGGCACCCCTGTGTGACACGACATGAAAGCCATTGTCTGCGATTGATCATACGAGGTGAGCTTGTGACCTCTCTCTCAGACCGGATGCTCGATCGATAGCGCACACGGAGGGACTCGGTCTTCTTTTCTTAACGTAGTGTTGGTGCCAAATTTGGAAGGATCAATCAGCAGGAGAATTTTGGTTTGGGCAATGAGACCGGCGATATTAACGGTGACGTCTAAATCTATATGAGTGTCGTAGGATATCGTTCATGTGAATTCATGGATGAGTCGTAAGCTTAGGCCCATTTGCCTAGGAAGCTCATCAATACCAAACCAGCCACAAGGCTGACGAAGCAGACCCCGGCCTTGACCGGGCCTGCATGTGATAATGGTCCATGGAACCACTCCACAAACCACATCTCGGCCAAACCAACCCACAAAAGGATACCCGCACTGAAGGCGTTGAGAGTGCCGATAGCGATGAGCGTCGAAGGATCATTGCCGTTGAACGATGAAAGAACGCCAATGCCAATTGCCATGCCAATGGGAGTCGTGACGGCGAATGCGATTGCCAGGATAGACTTGTGTAAGAAGCTGCTTGGTATCATTGCAATTCTCGAACCCAGGGCAAATCCTTCGAAGATCTGGTGGAAGACAATGACGATGAATAGCGTGATGAATCCTGAATCAGCGGCGACTACTAGAGTCAAGCCGATGAGGACGGAGTGGAAGATAATGCCGGCTTCCATGACAGCGGTGTTAAGTGCCAGCGATTTTGGTGTGTAGTGTGATTCTGCCGAGCTGGATTCAGACAGCGTCGTTCCTTTTGAAGTTTCTTTCTGGTGTCTTGCTTCTTCGGCATTGACAACCGGAGTATGAGATGATCTCTCGAACATGTGACGCTTCCGGTCAATCCATCTGTGAGCAATATATTCGATCATGAATGTGACGAATAAACCCGCGATCAAGATAGCGCCTGCTGTAGCTTCGTACTGGATGCCCTCAATGCATTTGTTTGAGAAGAAGAGCTCGGAGTGTGTGAAGAGCTGCGCAAATTAGTGGATGCAATTACTAAGATATGGAATATACTCACATGCACAATGGCTGTGGAAATGACAACACCGGTGCCGAATTGGCGCATGGCGACAATGAGAGTGCCGTCCATGCTCACAGATGTGAATCTTGATGTCAGAATCGGCGCGAAAACACCAAGAGCGCTGGTGACCAAGATGACGAAGAGAAGGCCGATTCTCAGCGGTACATTGTAGTCGTGGTTAGGTGCAGCACAGCCCATGTCGACTGTTCGTCCTTGGGCATCAACGCAGTGCCTGACAGATGTTAGCAATATCCACCGTCATGGGACAATAAGACTTACTCGACACCTGCGTGCGAGTGACAGTCGACGGCTTCGCCATGACCTCCGGCAGTCGAAGACGAGGACGAGGTCTCCGAGGAGGACTCGCTGTGGCTCTCAGCGGTGGCGCCAGCGCGTAACAGACTGACTTCCAAATCGCCATCGGCACAGTGTCTGTAGAAATTAGCATATAGTATTGCAACACCTTCGATTCATGGATCATACAATTCGTTCTCTCCGTGCGCATGGCAGCCACTAATAGCATCTGGAGGGTTCGCAGCATCGACATCAGTGGTGACCTCCCACTCCTCACTGCCTGCCATGCAGTAGAGCGTGTCTGTATGTGCGTGACAGGCTGTTACTTCGGTGATTTCACCAGCAGCCGTTTGAGTAGTGGTCGTTCCAGCGGTCGTCGCAGTAGCATGGTCATGATCTTCTTCGCTCGAATGCGACGATTCATTTTCACTTTCGAGCGATAGAGAAACATCGTAGGTCCGGGCAGCATCTACGCAGTGTCTTACACCTGTTAGTCATACCGGCCTTGTTATATTTTTTCCCAAAGCGGAACTTACATCTGGGTTTGGGAGTGGTTGTGGCAGCCCTCAAAGCTTTCTGCTGCGCTGTCGGAGTCGAGCCCGCTTGTGACCTCCCACTCGTTGCCGTTGTAGATGCAGAAGGTTTCGTCGCCGTGTGCGTGGCAGCTCGTCACCTCAAAGAAACTTGCTTGACGTGCAGCGACATCTTTTGAAGCCGCGGAAGCAGCGAAGGCTGTGAGACCGAGTACACGCAAAGGGACCATTGTGCAAGACTGTTCAGATGCAGTCAGGTCTGATGTCGGCACGGGAAGGTCAGGGAGATGTTTGACAGCGGTGTGGAGGCAGAGGCTTTCCAAGACGAGCATCTTCATCGTATATACGCTCACCCTCCACATCAAGGTCCGCATGCCGAGTAGCCACGCTCTACAGTGCCGTCGGCCATACTAAGAGCTTGGCTGATGCTTGAGAGATGGAGCGATTTCTGCGTATGCCCTGAATGAGGCTGTGATGCCGGCCATAAACCAGCCATCAAGGTGTTTTCACAATAATTCGATGTATTGCCAAGGGAGAACAAGAACGACGGCGTCTTGAGAAGCACGTTAAGAGGCTAAGGGCGTTGAATGGATGTTTAGCGAGGTTGGCATGCCAAGCAAACACCTTGATGGCAGGCTGTAGAACCGAGAGAACGTCCTCTCACGCTCTGACCAGGGCACGTGGAGCATCGCAAAGATTCACGCAGGGTCCGGATCATCAACACATGGCAACTCGAAAAGCGATCGAGTCATGCCGATTCCAGATACTGTGGTGTATGCTGGACGATGTCACATCCCAGGCATACACGTGCTCGTTTTCCCGGACAAGAGAGTACAGTCGGGCTTGGATACCAACGAGAACGATCAATGCATTCTGAATACAAGATGATAATACGACGATGTTTTCTGTCGTACGGATGAACGCTCTGCTCAGGCCGTCGATCAAGAGATCAAGACTGGGGTCTCAGGCCCCGTCGGTTGAGATGATCCACTCATCGACTAATGCAAAATTCGGCAGTAGGCAACGGTCAATCCGACTATACCGGTGTTGTCGCTTGCAAAGGCGTTGACTGCAGGCATAATCTGTCCGGTATCCACGCCCCCAAAGGTTGAATCGCGGCAAAAAGCGACGCCACGGTGACATTTTAGAAACATTGGCAATATGTGCTCCAGTGCCGTGCCGATCGTCAACAACACAGCTGGGTGATATTCAGCTACTGTAACCTTGCAGCCCAGAAATGCAGGTTGAGGTAGAGACTTCACTTCTACCTTGATGGACGGCTCCTTCGCCAAGTGCTTTACGACTTGGCAGCATCGCTTCGATATGCGCCACCTTCGTAGAGCCATGGCGAGACCTTGAGGGATATGAAGAACTGGTAAATCGTTGACTGTGAGTATCTCCGCCATGAAGTATATAAGGTCGGAAGCATTCTGCCGGATTTGAACGGCACAACTCACCTCATCATCCCCTCAATCCGAATCCTCGTCTTTCAATCAAGATGTACTCTCTCGCTCTTACAGCTCTGGCCGCAGCAGTACTGCCATCAGCTATCGCAGCTCCTCAAGGCTACCCATCTTCGAGATACTTGCAGAACCCTTTCGAGGACAATGGCAGCTCGCCCGCTCAGTCTCCTAGCACTTACGATTGGTCGAGGGGAGCTGTGACCCAGTACGAGATCCACCAGTCTTGCAACGCCACAGAGACCGCAATTCTTCGCCATGCTCTCACCGAGACCGAGACCCTTGCCGCTCACGCGCGCGACCACATCCTCCGATTTGGAAACTCATCCTCTTACTACAGGAAGTACTTCGGCAACGCTCCTACTGCCGAGCCTGCTGGCTGGTACGATAGACTCGTCAACGGCGACAAGTCTGGTGTACTTTTCCGTTGTGATGACATTGACAAGAACTGTGCGACTCAAGATGGTAAGTGACTTCCAGATGCACAAATTGCAACCACACTCCGTACTAATATTCGTCACAGAGTGGGCCGGCCACTGGCGTGGAAGCAACGCCTCTGACGAGACTGTCATCTGCGAGCTTTCCTACACTTCTCGCTGGAACCTCGACGCTCTCTGCGGCTACGGTTACACGGTCGCTGGAGGGAAGTTGGCCTCTTTCTTCGCCTCTGACTTGATCCACCGCCTGTTCCACACCGACAAGATTGGCGAGAAAGCAGTATTTCACTACGCGGACTCATTCCAAGAGTGTGAAGCACTTGCGATCGAGGATCCGAAGCTGGCGGTCCGCAACGCGCACACACTTCAATATTTCGCCCTAGATGTGTACGCTTACGATATTTCCGTCCCTGGACAAGGCTGTACCGGCGAACCTGTCGAGGAAGAAGAGTCTGAGGCTCCTGCTTCATCCGCCTTAAGTGCGAGCGCTTCTGCAACCTCCAGCGCGGCCTCTTCTTCCACCAGCAGCGCTGAAGCCGCCGCTGTCACCGCACCCACCAGCACCACCAACGCTGCAGAGTCTACCACTGAATCAGCCACTGAGTCAGCCCAGTCTGTAAGTTAGAACCGATACTAATTGAGGGTTGAACGATTTAGAGCTCATATTGACATAAATCACAGCACTGCCACACCCACGCCGGCGGTGAGCTTCACTGCATCTAAAGCGATCGACACTGGCCTATGATAGATCGAGTAATACGACCGGAATCACTGCCATTGCTAATTGGAGGAAATGAATCATGAACCACGAACCATGAATGAGTATAGAATAAGGACAGGACCGCACACACCGCGAACAAAAAAGCGATAGAGTGCTCTAAAAGCATGATAATGCAATGTATTTTGGTGTTACCACACAATTCAGTCTATGGTCAAAGTGTACTTGGAACACACTTTGATCGTGTGTAAGATGATAACTCGCCCTGCTGCCACTATTTCCAGTATATTCGTTGCGACCAATCATGCCACAGTCATTCCGATCTTTCCCTTGACGCTCACCCAGGGCGCGAAGAAGCTGACCAGTGATGCGCATGAAGCAAGGATTGCCGATAGCAGGAAAGTAGCGCTTAGACCGTCCATGTAGCATTTCATAATGCCGTTGAGCTCCTCAGGTTGGGTAAATCCACGTAGCCCTGTGGCCCCAGCAGCAATGACGTGCAGAGGATCGACGGTGGGAACTGTCTTGAGCAGGTTGGAGATCAGCACGTTCGAGAAGATGGACTCTCCCGAGGAGACGAATATCGCAGCCCCAAGGAGCTGGAAAACTAGTAAGCGTTAGCGGAGATGACCTGAGGACAAGATTTTCGCGCACGGGGAATGACATACAGTAAAGAATCGCAGTAGTTGTGGCGACATCCTCATATGCAGCAAGAGCCTGAGCTGCCATGATCGGAGTCTGGAACGCAAGGCCGAAAGCGATGCCAGTGAGAATCTGATAGCCGAGCCACGTGGAAGCGGGCGATTGTGCGGTGAAGGTATAGACGAGGCCACATCCGATGGCTGAAAGGCAGGACCCGAGTATCATGAAAGGAGCGAAGGAGCCGAAGAGTGTGACCAGTCCGCCTACAATGACCGTACAGATCGCTGTAGATCCCAGTTAGTCGACTGAGTCAGCAATACTCTCAAACTCTGGGTATATACTCACAGATTGGTATCACAAGCGCAAGGTGACGGATGCCGCTTTCTACGGCGGAAGCACCGCGGATGGCTTGAAAGTAGATCGGCAGAAAGTAAATGAGTACGAACAGGGCGCCGCTGATGAAGAATGAGAAGATAGAGCCAACCAAGACTTCACGCTTCTTGAGCAGCTTGTGGACCAACATCGCATGTTGCCCTTGCTTGTACTCGACGGCTATGAAAGCCACCAGGAGAAGGCCGAATCCGAGAAGTGTTCCGATGACATCGTCGTCGTCCCAAGGCTTCAGAATGCCGCCCCAGTAAACCGCTAGCAACAAACATTGTACTGCGCCGATGACGAGGATCAGGCCGGGAAAGTCCATCTGAAGAAATCTCTCTTTTGCAGAGGCTTTCTTATCAGGATCGTTCTTTTGAGCTTCCAGTGTAGTGAATGTGAAGAAGATGATGATAGCCGCGAATCCACCGATTGGAAGGTTGATATAGAAACTACTGAAATATTAGCTCACTACCGAATTGCGTATCCCGAGGGATAGGTGTGCTTCTCGTCCGCAGTGGTAATACAGGATTTCATCACTTACCACCAGCGCCACGACAACTTATCGGTGAAGGCGCCGCCGAGTAGAGGACCAATGACGCTTGCAATCCCATAGGTCGCGCCGAGTACGCCAGTGTAAATCGGGCGTTTGTGCGCCGCGACAGAGCAGGCGATGATGCAGAAGCAACCGCTAATCACGCCCGCCGCACCAATGCCCGTAATGGCTCGACCAACAATCAGGGTATCGCTGTTGTGTGCGAGGCCACAGAAAAGGCTACCTGCCTCAAAGACGACGATGCTTGCCAGGAAAACGGTCTTCAGGTCGAAGTACTTGTAGAGCTTGCCCCAGAATGACTGTGTGGTTGCTACGGTGAGGAGGAACGCTGAGCCGTACCAGCCCACATCTTCGAGACTGTGCAGTTCCTTCGTGATTTTAGGAATCGCTGTCGCGATGATGGTCAGGTCGAGTGAGCATAGGAAGATGCTCAAGATGAGCGCGATGATTGTGGAGGTCATTTGCCATGGCGTCAGGCTGCTGGCGGAGTTCTCTGCTTGACCGGGCTCAGCGAGGAGTCTGTCGCTGCTAGTTGTTCCATCCATCAGCATAAGCGACGTACCCGCCTCTAATCTTGAACCGTACATGTTTCGCATCTCCATGGTGGACGGGTCGTCTTGCCGAGCCCGGTGAGAGTGCGAGTTGGCGGAAGACATTTTAAGAGTCTCGCTGATTGAGCACAAAACTTTATATGTGGATGAAGCTGAAAAGTTGCGACAGAAGAGAGCGAAGTCATGCGACGCCGAGGAGGCGCGCTTCGAGGAAAGTGAAAGTTGTGGAAGGAGCGATGCGCGACCGCACTGTCAGCCTGGCGAAGTGACATTGTGAAAGGTCCAGTGCTGAATTCTGTGTGTATCAGTAATGAGTCGTCGAGTCACTCGTCGTGCCAGTGCCAGCATCAAGCAGCTTTGGCTTACTTGCCTGACATCAGTTTCTAGTAAATTGATAGGTCGATACACGCAACCGAGGTTGTAACAGATCGTAAGCTGCTGCACAAATATGCGGCTATCCGTTTGCTGCGCCTGATATGAAGATCACAAGCTTCGAACCATTTGCAACGTAAACGGCAAACTGCAGCATGCCACGAGTTTGCGACGAAACGCGAAAGGAAGAGGACGGAGACAAAAAACAAAGCGCACGAATCGAATTCTTGTACCTTTCACTACCTCCAAGAAAATATGGAGTTGAAGCGAATACTCTGGGCAGCCCGGCCTCAAGGCAAAAAACGGACTCTTGTTATGTCACTATCGTCCCCTCAAGAATTGGATGTACCATCTATGCCTCGATAGCGAAGTCACGGACGTGGCGGGCCATCTTCTTGATGCCAGAAAGAGCTGGGCCGGGGATCTTGTAGCTGCTGAGGGTGGAGTAAATGCTGATGAGAATACCGGGCTATCACATGAAGTCAGTACCGAAGTCAAAGGCTTGTCCGATGGTGGAAATACTCACATCGTTGCTCTTGTAGAAAGAGGTGGCAGGGACACCCGATGGGACGGTAGAGCCGGAGCCGGTGACCTGGAGATTGATGCACTGCGATTGTCAGGCGTGACACTGTCTGGAACTTGGACATCGTCCTTACCTGAGGGTAGTTCTGAGCACCATTGGGGTTGCCAGCGGAGTGGAGACCAATGATCTCGTGACGGAGGACGTAGGAGCCAGGAGCCAGAGAGCTCGGGACCTTGACGTTCCAGGAGAATCCGTTCTCTGCATGACTGTAAGCAAACATCCGGGTCAACATGGTGCTGCTGCTACTCACTGATGAGGGTGTCGGAGGCCCAGGTGCCTGGTGGACTGGCGCCACTAATGAGGCCGCTCTCAGCGATCTTGAAGAAGCTGAGGGATCCAGGGGAGTTGGAAGCGCTGTGGCTGCTGACCTTTGCAAGGTAGTCGATGACCGGACCGTGGTGGCTGTCGGGCCAGGTGTCCCACTGCAGCTTCAAAGTGTCACCAGCCTTGACGGGAATGGAGTTGGACGTAGATTTCGCGGATTTGTGGCATGCGATGTCCGATGTACCAAATGCTGCAGGCTCAACAAAACCTGAGAACTTATTAGCAAGGCATTGCAAAGAATGGGAATGTCTAAACAATACCGTTGTCCTGGTTCAAGGCGAGCCAGCCGGCAGTTGCTGGAATCTGGTTGGCGGGGAGGTAGAACCAGTTCTGTGATATAAATTAGTACTTGTGGGTTTCCAGTAGTAACAGCCGTCGTCACATACAGGGACAGCACCTGGGTAAGTCTTGCCGTTGACCGAGATGCTGTCAACATGGCCGTGAGCAGCAGCGGTAGGGGCAAGAGCCAAAGCCGCAACAGCGGCGATGATCGCGTCCTGCGCGAATGAAGAGTAGTGCATGATGAGCGACTGGAAGACACTTTGCACCAAAGTTTTGTGTTGAGCGAATGTATTGGTCGATCCTAAGAAGGCTGTCGTGATGGAGCAGACCTCAATCTCAGTGGGCCTGTTGACGACACCTTATATATGCCATCATCTAGAGAGCATATACCACCGCAGAGATCCCCGCCAAGCATACCCCAGGCTGAGAGCCAGTCTCCGAGCCATCTCTGGCACGGAAGTAGAAGGCCAATCTATCTCAGAGTCACACGGGCGTCTAGTAGACGCCAGATGTTGTAAGTCTACCCCGTGGGCGTCTGTCGGCAATCTGGAATCTGCAGCGCCATCATTCAGCCGTTTGTCTCACTTCGTTTCAGTGACGAAAGGAGCTGCGGAGTCACTGTAGTAGAAAGACCGATTTATGGCGTGATGTAGTGTGTTGTCAAGCAGCTGTCATTAATCTCGATGACAATAATCTGAAGCCATGGCGTGCGGTAGTAACATGTTCCGGACGGGATCCAGCACCCTCAGGCCTAGTCAGCTGGGGCTTGAGCAAACAGAGTAAGTCCTTTCTGCAGCAATGTCGCTTTCGTGCTGGCTTATATCATTCGTTAATTTGCGCAAAGGCGCGCAAAGACTCTCATGGCATTCGCTGTTGCGTGACCCCGTCCATTGGGCGAGATGCACCCCACCACCGCCACCATCTATCACACGTGTTGAGTGGCTGCTTTCAGATATATTGGCATCTGCCGTCTTGAGAAGATGCCTGTCATGTTTCACCGTACAGCCGGATCTCGTTCAGCACTGCGGCTCCTGCATATATTCGCGTGTCACATTACTGTCGCGCCGCGTCGTCATCGTTGGTAAGCGAGCCTGTTCAGTCACCAGAGAAGTTGGTCGTGGAGCGGTAAGCAGTTTCTAGCCCATGGACTACCATCACGTCAATGCATGTTTCGAGAACGGACGTTGAAGTCCTGACGGGCCGTCAACGCGATCAGTGATCTGATTCGTCTTGGCGACGGTATAGCAGTCGAAAAGGTGGGGAAAACGTGACCGAAGCGAAGAAAGGATTGAAAGACTCCGGCTTAGGTGGCGCTTATTTAGAGCTATGCGGACTGGAGTCTTCCAGGCCATCAATCAATTTGATACCAAGGGGTAGGCTTGTAGACTCAGGCACAGCCCTTGAGCCTTTTAAAGTTTGTTTCCGAGAAGATGAGATTTATAATTAATAGACAGTAATCGTGTATCAAGGGAAACAAACTAACAGAAAATGGAAAAGCAGTCGCGCCGCCCTTGCTTTGCAGCTACTAAACATTCAAGTCCACATGGTTGGCTGATTGCTCACTGGTATTACGTAAATACTATTCGATTTTTTGTATGTTGTGACTAGGAATATACATCAAGCCATGCGTCTATCAAATTTCCCGCTCGTGACGTCGTGTCATCGTAGTTGGTACTGTCCGTAAACCAAGAACTCCTAAGAAAAAGAAATGCGTTGGCGCGTATGCCCTTGACTCCAGACCAGCTGGAGTAAGGGGGAAAAGGAAATGCGTTTGGCGTGTTCATCCATGACACCAGACCAGCTGGAGAGTAAATTCAAAACCATTCGAAACGCCAGACCAGCTGGGTAAAAGATCCCGACTCAAGCCGTGCCGAAGAAGCGTGCGTGCCAGCGCTTAAGCTTCTGTGAGACTGTAGTCCTGCTGGCGTTGCCATCGCCAGTGCTTGACACCTTGATGCCCTGGGAGGGTTGCTTGGTGCTGCGAGCATTGTATGTGAACTTGCCTGGACTGCCACTCACGGGTACCATAACAAGGGCGGTACCAGCGTTGGGATTCATAAGCTGCAAACTGAGACGAGCAGTAGTATTGGTAGTCTGAGCGGCGACGGAGATGGTACCACCTTGCGTGTTGGTCCAAGTGTAAGCAGTGATGGTCACCGTGTCAACGTTGTTTCCGACGACAACGGTGTCCTTCGACTGTGTTCCTTTGGATTTGGACGACACGGTCAAGTCGAAGGAGTAGTTGACTGACGAACTTGCGCTGGGGACAACGAACTTGGCCGTTGATGCCGTTGGACTAGCCAGGCTGACAGAAGGGCCTGCGATCTGGGTCCAGCTGTAAGTAAGATCGTTGGCGGAGAAAGATGCAGTGTTGTTGATTGTGCCGACCAGAGTTGCTGTAGCACTGGGTTTGATCTTCAAGTCCGGGCCAGCATTTGCGAGGGGGGTCGGGACGGTGGGATCAGGTGTACCGCTGGCAGAAGGAGCAGCACTGGTAGGTGTAGCAGCGTCACTGCTTGAAGGGGTCGATGATGTGGTCGGGGTAGTTGCCTCGCAAGCCTTGGGCGCAGCAGGAGAGCTGGCATCCGGCCAAGGGGAGATTGGGCCCCAAACCTTGCCGTTTGCATCAGGACCGAGACCATTTGTAAGCCATGTCATTTGCGTAAAGTCGAGCTTAGCAGGTTGAGTTCCAGGCGCGGTGATTTCGGGGAAGATCCACTCTGCAACTGGAGCAACGTATTGTCCGGCCAGGATCTGACCACCGTTGGTCTCCTTGACACCGTTGGACGATGTGGCTTTGTATTCACGCGCGTACTTGACCAAAGACGTGGACTCAGACCTCCATTCCCACTTGAGACGAGGGCCTTGTGGTGAGGCCGAACCAATGTCTTGGTCAACGACTTTACCTGTGCAAGGGTCAATCTCGGAGCGTGTCAGAAGGACACTGCCGCCTGGTGTGGAGGTGTAGCCGATCATGCGAGAATCCGCAAACTCAACAACGTTGGTGCTTTGTCTGTCGATAACACCGATGAGGGCTAACAGGAAGTGATTAGTATGTGTTTCCACGGGTCACATTTGCATGGAACTGGATGCACTCACCTTCTTCAACACGGATGTAGGTGGGTCCGTTGGGCGTCAGAATCTGAACGCTGGGACAAGTGATACCGTAGGCAATGATCTCGTCGCCAACCTTGTGGCCCTCGATCTCCAGGTAATCACCAACTTTGAAAGGTGCCATTGTCAGAGGATCCGGAGCGTTGAATGATGTCGAACCAGCGGGACGGTTCGAAGATGGGCACTTTGGATCGTTGTCCGACCGCGGGACGCACATCGGGAAGCCACTGAATGCTATCGAAAGGATTAGTGTCACTCAAACAAGCCACAAAAGCCACATGGTCGACTTGCCTGTAATACTGGGATTGACATCGTCCGCAGTGAATGCCGGGTGAAGCTTGTAGCCTGCTGAGAAAACGGCATTTGGGTCGTTGATACGCACGACCTGGCCACCTTCAAGTGTGATTTTGCCGTCGAAGCCCAGACTCTTGATCTTGCCGCTGTTGGCTTCCAGCGCAAACTGGGCTATCTGAACGATTCCAGCAATTGCCTCGCCATTCACGTAGTTGCCGTAGACCTATGGGGATCAGCATAAAATTGTCTTGATGGGTTTGTGTATACTCACGGTGACTTCGTTTCCAAGGAACTTGCCCTCGGCCATTTCTTTGACACCGACCCAGGCAGCGGGGAACTGGAACTGCAAGTTCTTTGGCACAACGATGTTCACACCATTGACTGAGATCTTGCCGGCAGTGTTGTACTCGTCAGTGTCTGCGGAAACGGAGTCGAGCGCGCCATCCAGGGTAAACGGGATGACCTGCGCGTGCAGCAAGCCAGGCAAGACTGCCAAAAAGGGAAGAAGCTGTTTGATCATTGCAAAAGACTACTCTGAAGGTTTGGTGGAGTAGTGTGATGGCGTTCGTGGATGGAAGTCCAAAAAGCAAGTTAAGACCACGGCGAAGCACATTGATATAGGTGCTGTCGACGAGGCTGAGCAGACCTGGATAATTCCATGGCCATACTGCTATGTTCGATAATGGCCGTACCAGAGCAATAGACTTGGTTCGGTATTGCGATAATCCGATGTCGACTCAGGCCTGGGTCTTTCGTGTTCGCCTACGGTTCCGATACTAGAAACGCAGCAAAGTTCACAACACTCGCCAACGCGCAGAAGCCACCACGTGCATTTCCACGATATCGGAAAGTCTAGATGGCATACTGCTTCTCATACCACTCGGCCGCTGCTGCTTGCCAAGTAGGCTACGGCCTTGCCGAGCTGTCTGGTCTTTTCCTGGCTCCCCGAACATGCGGAAAGAGCCTCTGCATGAAGAATATTGTCTGCCTTGGGGCCAAGCCGTCCGAGACCGGTGTCGCCTTTTCTACGAAGCTCGTTAGCAACTGCACACCCTTGCACGTGGGAGTAGAGTGGCGTCGATTGTTTGGCTGGTATGAGGCGTTGTCCACAACGTGGCTGGGCCCAAAAGAAGCATGTAGCAAAGCCCTCTCAACCTTGGTGCTGCTTTGGGATGATCTCGGTCCAGGCGCCGCCACAACGAACTTTGGATGCCGAGTCATATACGGTCACGTGAATCTGGAGACAACTCCTCTGCTCCCCACGCTGCCAAGAGAGCGGCTCCAGCATTTTACGGTTGGCGATCTTACGTATTGCAGTGGGATCTGCCGGGAACGAGTCTTGGCCTCGGGACGGAGGGATGCGGCTGAGGTCGGGCACGGCGATCGCCTTCGCCTTCCCTTCTGTCTCACACCCTGGACCATGCTCTCATGCTTCTCATGAATACATCCTTGTACGATTCCATAACACATATTGACGCCTCGAATAGCGCAAGCGACTTGGCACCCCATCCAACTCCCTTCGTCGAGCATGCGGCCATGCGATATGTCGTATTCTGCCGTCCAGCGTGTGATCGAGCGCGTTAGCACCAGATGCACCCGTGTAGCGACTTGTTCAAGCCGCCTGCGGGGTGGCAGTAGGCTCATTGCAGGGATGTCAGTATGTTGCACACTTCCCAAAACGGATCGCGCTGTGATGCACTGGTATGGCTGCCTAGTCAGCAAGCGAGCTGGTAGGACTCATGCCTGAAGTGGACTATGCACACTGCAGGCCAGAATCCCCGGACCGTGGCCTTGGGTGCGGTGTGGCCGTGTCTTCACAACAATGCATTCAACGGACCATGCGTCTTCAGAGCATTGGACCATGGTTACACAATGTCAGGGACATCGCATGGCTGCAGAGACCATGCCAGGGACATGTCTTACACTGACAGCCTGTGACAGGTCACACCAGGCCCGCCATTGTTTGCTCGAGTCGTTCGAACCTAGGTGAGGCGTTGATCCCGGCCCCTGCCTATTGGTCGCGTGAAGCGACAAGTCTGGCGTTCCTTCGCGTCAAGTGTCGACCGATTGGGAACGCCAGAAAGAGGCTTTCGACGCCTGGACCGCCAACTTCAGCCTCGCCCACGTGGGTTTGTGTAAGTTGCGGCCTCCATACCTCTCTCATCCCCGATGATACTCGGGTCTTTGCCATGGGCCCTAGAAGCCACAATCTGCAAACTCTCGGTTCATCGACGAAACAAGCATAATAAGCCACCCGCCAAGCGTAATTTTCACCGTCCAGATCAATGCAGCCACTTCTGGCTGCATGACATCGTGGAGGCACCCCTACGAACATACGCTCGAAACTTTTACGCTTTCGTTTGTTCTAACATGCTTTCTTGGCTTTCCATGTGTTCGGTGTTCGCCAACGAGAACGATGCTGCAGCGCGCAATGTCCCGGATCAGCATGTTCTAGGGTTGTGCACGGCAGTCCTTCCGATCTGATCGATCGAGTTCACATCCCGCAAATAGAGCGTAGTCCAGATGACCGCCGCCACCAGATGCCTTGTCTCGATACCATACTTTGTAACGAGTCGGGCTTGCAAACGCCTCCATGCACTCAGCACTGCATGGTGGCTCTCAGCGGTCTCGTCTTCACAGACCGCTTCAGGTGGGACTTCTGCCGCGCTGGGGGCGTGGATAGTATTGCCACGACTGATATATAACATCCTATGGTCTCTCTCCTCCGACAAACTTGCTCATTCCAACTCATCGTATCATCTCTACTCTTCCCGTCTGCCCACCTTCGCTTCAGAGGCAATCATGCCTACTATTCGTTCAATCGCCTTTGCCCTCTCTGCAGTGGCCACTCAGCTGGCTTCTGCAAAGGATTGGGACTCGCCTGCCTATAATTACCTTTTTCAATACCCGATGCCAATCGCTCCTGTGAAGGTCCCAAATGCGACATACAAATTTCCGAACGGACCCGAAATCGAGTACTACGAGATAGAGATCAAACCATTCGAGCAGCAGGTCTATCCCAACCTTGGCAAGACCAAACTGATTGGTTATGATGGAAGTGAGTGACAACAACTCCACTTATCTATGGAAGGCTAGCTAATTGATTCTCAGTGGCTCCTGGACCCACCTTCAAGGTGAAGAAGGGCACAGAGGCCGTCGTCAGGTTCATCAACCATGGCGAGAAACCAAATGCAGTTCATCTGCACGGCTCATACTCAAGAGCTCCCTTCGACGGATGGGCCGACGACACCACGGAAGTTGGCCAATACAAGGACTACTACTATCCTAACGCGCAGAACGCTCGTACGTTATGGTATCACGATCACGCTATCGAGCACACCGCTGAGAATGCGTACATGGGACAAGCTGGTACGTATCATGTAGAATTCTCCCTTTTGTTGCCCTTCACTAACATCCCTATCGGGTTTTACATAATGACAGACCCTGAAGAGCGCGCCATTCCTGGTTTGCCTCAGGACGAGTACGACATTCCTATTGCGCTCACCTCCAAGCGTTACAACAACGACGGAACTCTCTGGAGCCCCGAGAAGAACGGCGAGGACAAGAACCTCTTCGGAGACGTAGTGCACGTCAACGGTCAGCCATGGCCTTACTTCAAGGTTGAGCCCCGAAAGTACAGGCTGCGCTTCCTCAACGCAGCAATCTCTCGATCATGGGAGCTTTACTTTGAGTCTGCCGCCAAGACGAAGGTTAACATGAAGGTACGACCTAACACTCTCTTTACAATTACGTTGTTCATTGTTCCAATGAGAACACTGCTAATTTGGTCTCTTCGCTCAACAGGTTGTCGGCTCCGATGCAGGTCTTCTTACTAAGCCAGTCGATACTACCCAGCTTGACATCTCCATGGCCGAACGTTGGGAAGTCGTCTTTGATTTCAGCGCTTTCAAGAACCAGAACGTCACACTCAAGTCGAACGCTAAGGTTGCCGACGTCGACCCGTATCTCCACACAGACAAAGTCATGCGATTTGTCGTGGGCGACACTGTTAAAAGCGACAAGAAGAACGAAGCACTCCCTTCTACACTCCGCACAGTGCCATTCCCTCCTAACAAGCAAGGCCTCGATCACTCCTTCGAGTTCCAACGTCAAGGTAGCCAATGGAAGATCAACGGTATCACCTGGGCTGATGGACCTGAGGCTCGCGTCATGGCTAAGCCTAAGCGTGGTTCCGTTGAGAGATGGTCGCTCAAGAACGGCTCTGGCGGCTGGGTAAGACGCCCACGAAACCTACCATCCTTCAATGTCAGCGTGCTAACATTGTCTGCAGACTCACCCCATCCACATTCACCTCGTTGATTTCCAGATTGTAAGCCGAACTGGCTCAAGAGGCGTCCGACCCTACGAGAAGGAAGCTTTGAAGGTACGACAAAAGGATGCAACCATTGTGCCTTAGAAACTATGCTGACTCGATGTGTAGGATGTGGTTTGGCTCAACACCAACGAGGAAGTTAATGTTATCGCCCGCTACGCACCTTGGGATGGTCTTTACATGGTAAGTCCCGCAGAGACCCACGTTCGAATGATCTCAATGGCAACCACTGTCGACCGTATCGATGGTATATCATATAACAGTGCTGACGTCTATACAGTTCCACTGCCACAACTTGATCCATGAAGACCACGAGATGATGGCCGCGATGAACGTCACTGCCCTAGCCGATCTCGGCTACGACGAGAAGACCACCTTCATCGACCCCATGGAGCAGCGCTACCGTGCGAAGGGATTCGCTGGCTCCGATTTGCAGGACCGTGTTGGAGACTTCTCAGGCCCCGCTATCGAGGCGAAGGTGAAGTTCTTCAACGATCTCGATGCTTACCGCAACGTGATTGCTGTCGAGTCGCGCCTCGAAGACTACTGGAAGACTGCATCATCGGGATCTGCTAGCTCCAGCACCAGCTCCAGCGCCGCCACTTCAAGCGCTCTTGCCGCTCCTTCGGGCACTACCCTCGCTACTTCCGCGAGCGCCAGTGCCGCATCTGGTGCCTCTACACCAGCTGCTAGCATCAGCTCCAGCTCCGTCGCCGCTCCCACGACCACAAGCGCACCCGCTGCCACTGTGAGTACCACCGCGCAAATCACCTCGAAGGCGACCTCGACGACCAAGAAGGCTGACGACAAGACCACCAAAAAGACAACGACCACTAAGAAGTGATTCTTAAACAAGACATGACCGCATGATAGAACGAGATTACGAGTCTCACACAAGTTACTTGGCTCAACAAGCGAGGCGTTGGAGAGAGGGGTCACGGGATGCATTACGATGCGCATTGGTATGGCGTTTGATCTGGTTTGGGAATAGATATACACCAGGCGTTTATCGAGATCAGGCGTTTATCGAGATCAGGCGTTTGTTAGATGCACCACACTCATTATTCATAGGTCCAGCGGATAGACTGTGCTTCCATAAAAAAAACTCATCACAACAATCGATCATTCAACTACTACATCCGACTGTGATCATCTACCATGACATCTTGGCATTGCTCGTCGATAAACTTCTTTGCATCTGATTAGGGCACGATCGGCTCCAGACCGTCTCCAAGCACCGACAGCTGCGAAGGATCGCTTGCGGCGAGTTGCGAACGCGAGCGCCACAGCAAAAGTTATCCCGCAGCTGTATGCACGCTGCTGCTCAAGCCACACCCGGGGAAATGCATCAATGCACTGACAAACCTTCGCTTGCCCAGAATAGTCCCACAGTAGTCCCTTGCGTTCCAGTTCCCTGGGCGGGGAATTTGTGATCTGCACGTGGGGGAAAATACGAGACCGGGGTCTTGGGTAAAAGGTGAACCAACGGAAGGCAAGGGTCAGGACGCACAAGGTCAGCACAATGCAAGGCTCGTATCTTGGTTCACACGTGGAGTCTCGGCTCACAACGTGGGCTACCGATGTGTCAGCTGTCGAGTTGGGCGCCCGATGTGGCACTAACATGTTGTCGTGCGACGCTGACCGGCGAGTCGCTTTATGCATGTGTGGTGAGACAACCGTTAAATCAACACATCACTGACATTCATCGAAAAAGAGGATGCAGCCGCGGTAGACAACCTGTTACATGTATTGAAGTCTGTGGACAGTACTCGCTGCCTCCGAGCAAGAAGTGCCACCGGACATCTGAACCTCGTGAAGGTCCTCGTTGACTGATTCAGTGCTGGTAGCAACGTCTCCGTGTGTTTATGGTTTCTGTATGACAAAGATCCGTTTTGGGCGTGTTGTGCGAGGCAAGACAGTACCTTTGAGCGGTGTGAAGTATAGCACGCGATTTCATACGATCTTGAGGTCCTTATAAAAACCCCGGTATACCACTGAGAGACTGCTATATCATCACGAGTGGCCAAGCAGTATACACACTGCTGCCTGAAGGTACCGATAGAAGAGACTACGACCTTGTCATTGAGATATCTACCATATACTATACATCCGCCTATAATCACAAGGTGCTGTACTTCGCACCACCCAAAGATATGAATCTAATGTTTTATGTCTTATCATTACATATCTATCTATATGTAGGAAACTAAGACTGATAGTTGGGTATAAAATCGCACCAAAAGGAAATTCATGCCGCATGCAATGACGAAATACAATGTTTTGAGACGTTCAACCATCGAGGAACGCAGTAAAAGCACCCAAGAAATCGGGCCTCGGTCTGGGAAGTGTCTTTGTGCACTCTGTCAAGTTGTTGATGTTGTTGACACCAAGCAAGCTGAGTCTCGTGTACGCAGTCGCGTAGTCTTCGTTCCAGTGCTTCTGGCCGACGTTATTTGGCAAGCGGAACTTGGCCCACTCGTTGGACATAGAAGGGTGTTGAGCGAGGACGATGTCGCTGGGGATGCGGAAAACTCTCTTTGGGACACCTGCCGCTTCGAGAGTCTGGTTATAGAAACGAACGTCCCAAACGCCAGGCGTGCTGTCTTGAGGAGCACCGGCTCTGGTCTTGTCGAAGAAGAATTGCTTGCTGGCAGAGTGAGCACCGAGAAGCGCAGCAAGCTCGTGTCCAGAAATTGTCTTGTCCTCGAAGAGGGAGATTAGCGAGTCCGCGCTGGCTTTGGCATCAGGAAGGAGACCATCAGGCGCTGCCACATTCGAGTCCTTGCGGCCAACGAAAGAACGGATTCGGGGGCCCAACGGGCATGTGACAACAGCGTGGTTGGCGCCAAACTGAATCAAGTCGGCCATGGACACGCCGTATTGCTTCTGCCAGGTCTGCATCTGCTTAGCAATGGCTTGTAGACCATTGTTCTCGGGACGGCTGATCTCGGTCCCTGACAAGACGAGGGAGCCATCTGCGCCACCAAAGTCCTTGCCGCTGGCAGCCAGGCTGCTTGACCAAGTACCTGCATCGTGGAAACCGAGCCTGATGGCTGCGCGTGCCAAGTCGTTGCAGCGCAATGTCGGACCGGTGAACTTGGCAGACATTGCTGCAGAGATGTAAGACCAGACGCAGCATGTATCTGCCTTGCACTTTGCGGAAGTCAAGGTGCCGGGTGGTGTATAGCGAGAATTGCTGCCTTCAGCCGATTCTGTCCGAAGCAGTATGTTCATGATCGATTGTCCAACAGGTGTTGTTGCTCCCTGTTTTAGGTCACCAATCATGCGTTTGTTATCTTCGTTTGGATTTTCCAGTTCAGGTACAGGTGGTTCTTCCGGATCGATGACCTCGCCGTTTGCTGCAACTTGATCTTGACGCTTGGCCAGGGCTTCCATGATCGCTTCTGGAGTAGGCCCACGTGGTCTGGCGACTGCCTGCATGGCAGAAGCGGCGAGTAGGCACGTAAAGAGTGAGAAGCGCATCTTGATAGATGTAGCTGTGGAGGTGCTGTTGTTGAGATAGATGCCTTGTAGCCATCTCAATGGAAGAAATAGCGATGGCATCTATATACCCGTACCTTTCCATCGACATGGTTTTCGTTTTCGGTCTGGTAACAGCTCAGCCCGGCCAGATTAGGACGGTCCAGTAGCAAACGAGGGTCTCGACCGTCGGGTTAAGGTTTAACGGCCAGATCTACACGGCTATCATAGCGTTCGGGACTGAATCCGGACCCATTCTGTCAGCTCAGACCTTTCTGGGGAAATGTGGCGCTGAACCTTACCAGACTTGTGGGTGCTTGGTTTGGTTCTCCTCGCTTCAACAGCTTCCAGACGTGACTCTTTTGTTCCTGCATTGCCCTGAGCCACACCTCTCCACCAAGACTCCCCGACAGGCCCTCGTATCCGCCTGCTCGAGCTAAATTGGGGTCTGTTCAGGCCACTTTCGAATGGCCATGCTGCTCTCGCGCCACGGCGTCGGGTGGCTCTCGGGAGACAGGCGGCACTGTTGTGCATATGCTGCGCCTGCTGGCGTCTTAACCTCGTTGGTGTCCAAGAAACGGTGCTTTGCCACGAGCCCGCTTGTGGCTTGCCTTCTTTCAAGCTCTAGATGCTGACATCTCGTAAATTCTCGTATCGGAGTCTCCGCCATTTGAAGCTGCTGCAGCAGTATTACTCGAAATGCAACAGTAGAAATCACTATTACCACGAAGTGATCGCGTGGGCGGTCTCGCGCGTGTCAATCTAGGCACAAGCTTTGCTCACACAACTTGCCTTGCCATTCCTGATGTCGAAGACGACACAGCCTAGATTAGAGGCGACGCACCTCGAGTCCCGCGCTTTCCGATTGCAGCAGTAGCCGCCGTTTGTTCGCGATATCACCTTCTGGCAGCCCAAGGCTGACCTGCTAATTCCTCGAATCCTCATATATGACCCCATGCATGATCGGCTAAGCACCAATACACTTGATCAAAGCCAAACATCGCTACCGGCAGTCTGGAAGCAACAAGCAGCAATCGCCAATTTTCCGTGCAGACAGAAGGTTGGACCACCCGCAAACAGCTGATCAGCAACATAGCGTTCTATTGTTCGTCTGCCTTAGTCTGCTGCAGCAAACCTGCAGGCTCTCACCTCAATGAGGACGCGCTATACGCCACTTCGCTACTGGAAAGGTATGGACCAATAGATCTCTGTCATGATCGTCTGACCTCCGGCAGAAGACCCACCTCGTATTTTAAGACTTTGAGTTGACGACATCTTGGCAGACAGCCTGGACTTGCAGTATACTCCTCCATTGCGTTTGACAACCCTAACTCGCATGCACTATTGGCCGTTCGGGCCAGGAGGCATATTATAGTATGCTGTATGTTTCGACTGCTCGCGTGTCGATGGTCACACGGTACAAGCAGTATGCGACCAAGAAAAGACCACATTGACTTGTTTGTCGTTGCTCAGCTCTGGTCGGAGAACTGAACAGACGGCAGAATACCACGACGAGGCTTTTGTCAGTTATGCACTAATCGGAATCGAGTCATTGCATCGCTCCCACTCCAGCACGGCCGCAAGATGCAGCTTTGCGATGTCAAACTCGTACATTCCGACTGATAGCATTGAGGAGACGCTACTCAGCGACGTAGAAACATCGACGACGAAGAGCTCCGGCAACATCTCGATGTGTACATAGCTGTGTCCTTGTTCATGTGGTACTGAAAATAATGCTCAACAAAGTCATGACGTGTTGATTAATGAGCGTGGTGATCTAGCCTCGATCCCAACAATCGTCTCAAAAGAGAAGAAAAGCTAACAAGTAGCATCGGCCGTAAACATAAGCATGGAAGCCCTGTCACGCTTCCTGCCCGGCCGCTCAAGCAGCAGCAGGAACAGCGCAAGCGCACCTTTTGACATCAAGCCTCTTGAAGCCGCCAACGCGAGCGACCTCCTCCTGTAAAGCCACCATCTGCTTCTGATCGCCCGTCGGATCAGCCTGATCCTCCTCCAAAGCCCACTCCAAGAATTCGTTAGTGTAGTTCGGCTCGAAACTCTCCCTCAACACGCCAAGTCTCTTGCCATACTTCGTAACCTTAGTCCAATCGCGCTTGACATTCTGCAAGTCCTGCGAGAAGTACGCGAAGCTGCGCTCGAAGATTTTGCGGTTGAGAGCAGAGCCCATGACCGGCTTGAAATCGACGTACTCAGCCCACGCTTTCTCTGGCTCAGCGAGCACGAAGTCCGTCGCCTTCTTGACCGCGCGCATGAACGCGCGGACTCTGTCCGGGTTCTGCGCGATGAATTGCTCGTTGCCGATGTACAGCACGCTGCAGAAGCAGCAGCAGCCCAGCTCGGCGAGTTCGTCGATGCGCAGCATTTGGACGTCGGACTTGGGGCGGTTCTGGGCGGCGAGCCACTCTTCAAGTTCGACCATCTGGACGTTCTCGAGACCGATACCAGCGTCGATGTCTTTGTTGATGATGGCTTTGGAGACGTTCATGCCGCAGCGGACGGCGGTGTAGTCGGCGGGTGTCATGCCGTAGTGGGAGGTGAGTTCGTCGATTTGGATCTGATCAGATGTTAACCGATAGCAAGCGCGGTGGGGTATTATAGGAGCTTACCTTTCCGAACTCGCCCACATAGCCAATACGCTTACCCTTGAGGGTGCGGAAGTCGGTCGTGATACCACTGTCCTTGAGGTACACCACTCCAGTGAAAGGCTCGTCAAGAAGAGACCCGATGGACAGAACCGGGAAGTCGCGGGCTTTGGCCTGCACTCGAGTGTCAGCGATCCTGGTCCAGTAACGGCTTAAAACAACAACAAGGGGATACTCACAGCCAAAGTATGGATCATCGCTTTGAACCCTAAGTCAACCTTGCCCGTGCCGATGATCTCGGTGACATCCTACAGCATCAAGTCAGCAACCTTCGAATCTCAACTCAAGCGCGTACAAAAAGAGACATACGCTCGGATCATTCGGCTCCAAGATTGCAACCTTGACCCCCTCATCCTTGAAGAAGCCCTTAGCCTGAGCCAAGTAAAGCGGAGCGTGATACGGCGTAGCGTGCCTTCACCCAGAAACAAGAAGTCAGCCCACAGGTCCTATACTCCTTAGAAATCAAGGGCAAGCCAACCAGTTCGTCAAGAAAGTGATCTTATCAGAAGACATGGCGATGGTGGTGGCGACACTGCTACAATTAGTCCATCCACTCTCACATTACCCTTTGAGGGTGGATTGGGGGAAGAAAGCATGTTCTTATCGCAGCAATTACGCTGATCAAGTTCGTAACGGTGTGTTCTCAGCGAGCTCGCCAGCGTCCTCTGGCCTTCTCTATGCTGCGCCATTGCTGGGGGACACAGAAGAAGTGAAGAGGTCGCTGGCGAAGCAAGCACCCGCCTGCTTGTTTGTTACTTTACCTTGACCAAACGCCATTATGCGCGCGAGCAGCAGCATGTTTTCCCTCCGCTAGGTGGCTTTCAGGCCGTACCGGATTAGTTGGCTTCGAAGTGCGAGGAGGGGTTTGAAGACAAGGATCGATACAATCGAGCGAGTAAACTGAGGATGTTCAGACGAAGGATGAAGGATTCCAATGGCGAGATGTATTCTTATAAAACAACTCAGTGGGGTGCTACAGCAGGGCAAGCTGCAATCCTTCTCCACACGAGCTGCGACGTCGGCTTCCTACAGGCCCACTAAGCGACCGAGCGATACTTCTTGCGACCACGAAGTGGCCAATTAATTGGCAGCAGGACGCACGAATGGAGCAGGCCGTGAACTCAATGCCTTGGTTGATCGGCTTGGTGAGAAAATTGCGCCGAAGCAAGCCGTACGATGCCGCGTAAAGCATTGAGGTGCGTGTTATTGCTTTAGCTGTGTACCCTGTTCGTGCGAATCATCTTTGCAAGCAATGGTAGTCACATCTGTCAGCAAGTCATGTAAGCATAGCTTCGAAATTGTTGTCTGGCATAAACTTCGTTAAATCTATCATAAGCGTTATACATAGTAGTCATACAAACTCGTCAGTCGCGTAAAATCGTAAACGTTCGTCCTCATATTCCCCTTCCAAGTGTCTGCGTCTCCGCAGCTCTGAGGAGAGCAACAATGCCTTTTCGTTCGTTGCTCAGCGCCACCTCCATCACGGTCCGATCCTGGCCGTCTCTTAGCCCAATGTCAGCTCCGTATGCAATGAGCGAACTCGCCAACTCCTCGGAGCCATTCATAGCTGCGCAGTGTAAGGGAGTGCTTCCGTCAGCCATGATCGCATCTGGGTTTGCACCTGCTCGTAGCAGTGATACAAGCGCTTCTGGGCGGCCGTTGAAAACTGCCCAATGTGCGGCTGTCATGCCCATGAATGACGGCACCTCGAGCATTGGATAGTATGATAGTATCAAAGCGACCAGAACTGGTGAGCCATATTTGACAGCGTACATGAGAGGCGTGGTTTTGTAGCAATTTTGCACGTTGACTTGTGCGCCTGCAGAGAGTAGGAGGCGTACCATCTCGATGTCGTTTGAGTGGCATGCCTGGTGTAATGGCGACGAAGAGGAGTGGTTTACGTGAGGGTTGACGTCTGCACCATGGGCGATCAGGAGCTTGGCGGCTTCAGTCTGACCGTAGGTGGCGGCGCCTGCAAGTGGCGATAGATGACCGTGTTTTGCTGGTTTGAAAGCTTCGTATAGGCCGTTCACTTTTGTAGCTGTGTTCAGCGAGGCTCCAAGAGAGATCAAGAGACAGACTTGGGGGAGATCACCACTGCAGGAAGCCGCATATAATCGGGACGAAAGCGAGTTGCGTTCTTCGGGCGATACAGGAGATAGAATTGCAGACGATACAACAGCAGATTCATGGCGAGGTGATCTCGGTGGCGTGAGAGTCGCTGGCAGAGACGTGTGTCGCGCCTGTGAGAATGTGTTTGTTGTTGCTGTCGTTGGAGATAGTGGTGGGCTCCATTGTGAAGTCACCTTTCGGAAGGGTGGAGGGTGGTGGTCTGGGTTCGACGAAGACCGTCCGTGGAAGACACGAGGAGAAATAGGCCCTTGGAATGGGCTACCCCTACATTCAATCAGTATATGTTTCAGTCAAGTCGATCTTCACGACTTACCGTCTTTGGATGTGATCTGCAAACTCGACCGAGGACTTGTCCCAGGCAGCCATAGAATTGAAACCCATCCTGAGGCTGGACATTGTAGGTGCAAAGTGCGAAGAGGTAAATGGATGGCAGATCGCTGTAGTCATGCCTGAGAAGACAGCCTAGGCGACGGTAGCGAGCAGGGGTGTGGATGTTGGGGTTAGCAGTGGTCTGAAGATGAGCTGACAATCTCGGCTCTCAAGGGACCAAGCACGCGAGAGCAACGACTGGTGGAATGATGAAGGGCTGAGATTGCAATTGTGTTGGCGCTATTGTTTGATGGTATACTGGCATTGAGAAGGGGAGAAGGAGAGTTAATGTATAGGTTTGCCTTACCGCAAGACGATGCCATCGTCAGCGTACAAAGACGAGGGTTTACAGAGTTGCATGCAGGGTAGTATCGGGAGGCAGCAATGCCACAGCGTGTAGGCCCTGTAGGGTGCAGCGGGAAGACGGGAGAGCTGCGCACATGGCAGGCGAGAGTGCGATGGGGCCAGGAAGCGTGCAAGGGAGAGACAGGCAGTCCGCCCTTGTCAGCAGAGCGCTCGCGCGGATAGCAGCAGAAGGGCGGGCAGAGGTCGGTCAGTGGGATGCAGGTTGGCAGGGCTGCGCCTCGCTGGTGGAATGGCGGAGAGTGGGCGCTGAGCACAAAGACGTGGGGCGCCTGAATAGAGAGTGCACTATGACCTGTCCCGTTGTGTGCGGCTGAGATGTGCTGAGAGATGCCGAGGGGGCCGTAACGCTCAACCACCGGACTGCGGTGCAACATTGCCTGTTTGGGGCAGGAAGGCGAGGAATGTGCATTGAGTGATTATGAGGCGGGTTACATGAGCATTTGCTGTCCAGGTACGCGATGTGAACAAGTGCAGCGCTCCCTGAAAAGTAGTGCACTACCACTACACACATGTAGAGATATGGATCTTCACGATATGCGACGATCGATCTTGCGCAGTGAACAACAGTTCGCTCGCTTCGGCCCTCTACTTCCCGCAGTCTCCGCTGCTTTCACTGGCTGCGCCTCAGGCCATCCGTCACTGCTTCCGAAGCAACCTTCCGTCGTGCTTTCCATCACATGCGTGCGCGCGCCAGTAAAGCTCCGTGCTGACGTGCATCTACACCCACAGCACCAGCCTTATTCCTTACACTACCGCTCTATCGCTCCGCCACGCCGCCCATTCTTCGTTGATACCTCCACCACCACCTGCCTCGCGCCTGGTCTGCCCTTCACTGCAAACAACACGTTCTTCCCGCGCGGCCGGACGCCGCTCACCAGCAAACATGCCACCAGGACTGAAGCTAACCCTCAAGACGGGCAACCACAATGGCCAGCCTGCAACGCCATCCGCACAAACGCCAGGGACAGGCGGCGGCTTCAAGCTCAAGCTGTCGCAACCCCCAACACCTGCGACTGAACAACCATCTTCGGCCATGACACCTTCGTACGGCAACCTTAGTAAACAGCCACGGAACAAGCCCAGCGCGAAGAAGCGCGCCGCCGAGTACGATGACTACGATGAAGAAATCCCTGCTCCCAAGCGCGTTGCGCCTGAAAGCCGCAAGTCTTCATTAATTCTGAAGACCGGAAAGAAATCGAGCGGAGCTGGACCCTCAGCAACAGGACCTGCCACGCCAGCATCTGCCGGACCTCGCATCAGCCTGAAGAAGAAACGCCAGCCGTCTGCGCCGGTGCTCAGGAGACTGAATGTGAAAGGTCGCGTGCCAGATCGGGCGCCTGGCAATGCGTACGACAGCGAAGACAGCGATCGCGAGAAGGACCCGGCTACAGAGCAGCAACTCATCTTGCGCATGGAGCCAGGAGAGGATGCCGACTATCTGAGAGATGCTATCATTAACAAGACTATTGGAGTACCACCGAAGGAGGGTGGCGCAGAGGTCACCATCAGATTTGTCGAACGCGAGTTCCGCAGGGCAGTCATCACGATCAGGGGACGGATGTACGGCGCGGTATTGGTTGACTTGCCATGTATCGTGGAGACTATGAAGAGTTGGGACAAGAAGGGATGGTGGAAAGTGGCGGATATACATCAAATGCTTCTGGTACTCGGGCGATGCAACAGCGATGAAGAAGCTAAGAACATGCCGCTGCCTCGAGGGACCGTCAATCCTTCGAACTTTCAGTACGCTCACGGCCTGACCCCGCCTATGCATTGGGTCCGCAAACGCCGTTTCCGCAAGCGCCTCAGTTACAAAGACACGGCCAACATCGAGGAAGAGGTGCAAAAGTTGCTTGAGGAGGACGAGAAGGCAGAGCGCGACGGTGGCGAAACCAGCTTCGAGATTCTCAATCGCGAGTCTATCGAGCGCTCAGTGGAACCTGAGTACTTTGACGAAGATGCTGATGGTGAGGCTGTCTCGACTATTGAAGATGCATACGATGAAGAGCAAGAGGAAATGGATGCAGCTGCCGCTGAAGCCGAGCTTCAAGGCCTGTTCGACATGGACAACGAAATGGAGCCGCCAGTACCAACCTCGGAGACCATTACCGCTTCTCCTGCCAACTTGGCTGACAGTGCCGCTTCGATGGCTCAAGTGCAATCTGGCCTGGATTCTGTCGCTGCAACACCCGCCCCAGCTGAGACATCGGCACCGTCTTCGGATGAGGATGAGAGCGACGAGGATGAGGATGACGACGAGGACATCGATGTTGTCGACGAGGACGCCGCGATGAAGGCTGCGGAGCGCGCTCAACAAATGGAAGAGATCAACGATCTCGAGCGCGAAGTTGAAATTCAAAGGCAGAAGCTGGCAGGACAGAAGAATCAACTGCTGCGCGACAAGACCATGAAGCAACTGAGAAGTTTGGAGGAAGATCTGCGGATCAAGAAGGGAGGCTTGGGTATGCAAGACGAGGACGACGACGAGGAGTGAGCGTTGTTTCCGACAATACTTGATCACGGGAAACAGTACCGTTGATAGGTCGAACTTTACTTGGAGAACATACGCAATGAAAGCTGAAATGTGGCAAATCGGGTACTCGCTTGAAGCGGAACGTGTTGTCACGCCTGCTGGCTGTAACAATTGAAATCTTAAGCCGAGCAAATTTGTTGGCTTAGTTTCATGTTGTCTTATGCCGGCGGAGGAAACCGTCTAAGCAAGTCATAGCAGGCGAGACAAGTCGCCGGATTTAAACTGGCTGAACACGTGCATGGTGGTAAGGCGGTGGTTGCACAACATGCACGCCGGAGCACGCAAGAACCTATACCCAATAAGCTGGTGTTTGCGGCCACCTTGACACCAGGCACGACGTCGCGTTCCTGCATCATGATCTCCGTTGGCGCATTTGGATGTAGCGTTGGAGGATGGGATGGTTGATTGTCGAGAGTGTCCATCACGGTCGTCGCAGAATTACACGGCATTGATCACTCATTCAGCTCGCGTTGTCGCGGCGAAGCGGAGAGATTGCAGTCGAGAGTGTCATGACAAAGCGGCGAGCACGCCATCACCTTTGAGACCCTGACTTGGGCGAGCATCTCATAAGCCTTGAGCCTAAGATACCCGTGGCGACATATCTGCATGGCGACTTCCTCGCGTCCGTGATTCCCTCCTACACCGCTCGCTTTTGTAAGCGAAAAGGATTAGACAATAAGACACATCGCCACTCAGCTATAAGTACATCAATTCGCCTCCCTCGACCTCCAACCTGCCATCGCCTGCCCCGTTGCAGCTCCAGTCCAACCACCCTAGACATTACATAAAATCTTCTCGGGCCTTTTCCGCCCTAGGAAGCCTGCCCGCGTCCCAGCTGCGAGTGAGAAGAGAACTCAGCAAAGAATCGCAACCACTGCTACTATACCTGTGCCGTTCCCTCTCTCCATCATCCTTACTATTCCTCCAACCACGCCCAAACACACCACACTCGCCATCATGACTGTCCCGCAACTCCACGACGGTCCCATCGAGACCCCTCCTAGGGCTGCGTCGCCCGTCCACAAGTTCGGCACTCTCGCCGTCCATGCCGGCGCGCCTCACGACCCCGCGACTGGTGCTGTGATCGAGTCCATCTCGCTGTCCACCACCTTTGCGCAAACCGCTGTCGGGCACCCTGTCGGCGAGTACGAGTACACACGCTCCTCCAACCCCAACAGAACCAACTTCGAAAACTGCATTGCAGCTCTCGAGAGGGCCAAGTACGCCCTGGCCTTCTCTTCTGGCTCTGCCACCACCGCTGTCATCCTCCAGTCGCTCGCCGCCGGCAGCCATGTCGTTTCCGTCTCTGATGTCTACGGTGGCACCCACCGCTACTTCACAAAGGTCGCCTCCGCCCATGGCGTCAAGGTCACCTTCACTCCCAGCATCGAGGTCGACATCGAGTCCCTGATCAAGCCCGAGACCAAGCTCATCTGGATCGAGACTCCCTCCAACCCCACCCTCTCGCTCGTCGACATCCGCGCCGTCACTGACATTGCCCACCGCTCCGGCATCATGGTCGTCGTTGACAACACTTTCCTCTCGCCCTACATTCAGAACCCGCTTGAGCACGGCGCCGACATCGTCGTTCACAGTGTCACCAAGTACATCAACGGCCACAGTGACGTCTGCATGGGCGTCGCCGCTTTCAACTCCGAGGCCCTCCTCGAGCGTCTCTCTTTCCTCCAGAACGCCATCGGCGCCATTCCCTCGCCCTTCGACTGCTGGCTCGCCCACCGTGGTGTCAAGACCCTGCACCTCCGCGCCCGCGAGGCGTCCAAGAACGCTGCCGCCGTCTGCAAGGCTCTTGAAGGCAACCCCAACGTTCTCCTCATCAACTACCCCGGCTCCGACTCCCACAAGCAGCGCAAGATCGCCCTCAAGCAGCACCGCGACGGCCTCGGCGGCGGCATGCTGAGCTTCCGCATCAACGGCGGTAAGGAGGCCGCCGAGCGCTTCTGCCAGCACACACAGATCTTCACCCTCGCCGAGTCCCTCGGTGGTGTTGAGT
Source organism: Melanodothis sp. VS III C KN 2 (assembly GCA_019775565.1). Lineage (NCBI taxonomy): Eukaryota > Fungi > Ascomycota > Dothideomycetes > Cladosporiales > Cladosporiaceae > Melanodothis > Melanodothis sp. VS III C KN 2. Next base: position 274,212 of record JACWFM010000002.1, read on the forward strand.
CCTTGGTTGAAGTTCCCGGCTCAATGACCCATGCCGGCATCCCCAAGGAGCAGCGCGAGATCGCCGGCGTCTTCGACGACCTCGTCCGCATCTCCTGCGGTGTTGAGGACTCCGCCGACCTGGTCGCCGATGTCGTGCAGGCTATCGAGAAGACTGTCTCCGGCGCCAAGGTCTCCAACGGCAACGGCCACTAGATTCTTCTTGCCATTACGAGTACACGCTAAATGGGGATGGGAAACAAAAAAGCATGGGAGGTTCAATTGCATGGAAATTACCAAAAAGGCGTTCATCAAAAGGGTGCATCGTGCCTTGACGGGGATACCAAGGCACGCAAAGATATACACATGATTTTCTCCTCTTCGCAAACGTCGAACGCTTATGAGGCGTTGCGCGTTTTAGAGGCTTTTTGATGACAGATTTGCTGCGCAAAAGATAGACAATGCATCTGATAATAATTGAGGCCGAGCTGGTCACGTCCAACAGTAACTTTCGCATTCACATTCCAATATGCTTGGTTCTGATTCTGTGATGTATATTCGCCATTCTGCTGCTCCGTTGGTAACACGATATCACTGCTGTAAACGCTCATTGATATTTTTAGCTCGAAGACTGGAGACTGATGGTAGGTTTGTGAATCAGAACCTTTGCAGCTGCATGTACATGTCACACAGTATGAGAATAGCAGAGGTCGTCCGTGATCCTTTTATGACTAGCTTCAAAAGACGAGGGACCGGATGCTGTGATTTTGCAGGTGGTTTCTCGTTCTCGAAATAAGAATCGGCATTGGCCGCACACCAGATGGCGTGCAGTTGGTGATTGTGAAGATGACTGCTGCTTGCAAGCAAAATCACAGAGCGTTTCTGGTTCGTTCACGTTGTCTCGGCTGTGCGTCTGCGCGATGTAGTGAGTGTAAACATGGTTTCTTCTGATCACCAGGACCCTGGAGAAACATAAAAAGAAAGGAACCCAACCACTCTTGAGATTTACACGGCAAAGCTGCGCACGTCTCCATGTATCCACAGAGCCCGTGTTGAGTTGTTGGTGCAAGTCTTGGTAAATGCGCATTTGTCTTGCTCGTGGCGTCGTTTGCGCTACGCGGGTCAAACAGTTTATGAAGGCGCGGCTATTCCCCTGTGAGAGAAGAGGAGGGTGGGGGGAGGAAGGCGAGAGCGAGGGCTGAGTAGTGTTGGCGTGAATCGCCTCAATACTACGGTAGCCTCCGTCCTGGATGTCTGCAATATCCAGGCCGGGCCTCACTCCACAGACCGCAACAGATCTCACGGGCATGTAAAGAACTTTCTGGAGAGCATGTAGTCAGGAATGACTGTAGCAACCGAGGATATGACAGTCAAAAAATCACTCCCACGCGCACGCGGGCATTCATATACGTTTCCTTGTGTGTATCCGCTTTGCATACTGTACATTCCTATGCGGGTGGTCCCTCTCCCCAAATTTCTTGTCTTCCTTCCCAGCGAGCGACCATCTCTACTCCTTGGGCACGTAATTCTGCTGCTGGAACAGGTAGCCCTTGACCTTCGAGTGCTTGAGCTGCTCCAAGTAGCGATCTGCGAGCGCAAAATGCAATTAGCACATATCTCGTACGACTCCACGACCGGCACAACACCAATTGCTCTCAAGTCCCCCGTCCGAGTATTTTGTCTTTGCGGTATTCTTACCTCTCAAGTGTCCGCACTTCTCCAGGTGGTTGACGCCCTCTCTGTAGTAGCACTTGCCCAGCTCCTCCCGCACCAGTCGCGCCATCATGCTCTGCACCCACTGCTCTCTGATCACGGAGTCCTGCGCAGCCTTGAGCGCTTTGTTGTCGTCGTAGTCGACGCCGTCGAAGGTCGGGGGCACCGTAGGCTTGGCCGCCTTGAACATCTCGGACTCGGGAGTAGGCATTGTCGGATTGTGATTTGGATAGGCGCGCGGAATCGGATTCGTGGGTTTATGGGAGGCCGAAAGTGCCGGTCGTAAGGTCCAGGTGTCGAGAAGAGGTTTTTGTGCTGGTCTGGAGGTGTTGTTGGCGCCGGAGCGGGATACAGCTTCGCCTTGCGCTCCCGCGAGAAGGTGAGGTTCGCTCGCGAAGCCGACCCATTGGATCGTCAGCGCCAAGACAACGGCTGCCCTGTCCATCTCTAAGGCTCCCTCTCGTCTCGAACCTCGCATCTCACATCAATGCTACCACGCCATATTTCATGCGGTTGCCCTTCTAGAATCTGATCATGGGTCGAGTCGACCATTCCTGTGCATCGCCGGTGAACTCGGCGCCTGAACAGACTTCCTGGTACTCTTCCTCTTCAAACTCCCAAACGGCTTACTCTTCCTCTTCCCTTCCCTCTCCAGCTCCTGCTCCCTCTTCTCCCTCTCATCCGCCCGTCGACCCCAAAAGTCCTTCCCATGCGCCGGCATGCCATACGACACTTTCCACCTCCACTCGTCGAACTTGACCACTTGCGTGGTTTCGATGCGGCTCATCAGAGCATCCCGTTGTTGCTGGCATGGTGGGCATAGCGTCTCGATTTTCCAGCTTTGGTAGGGGTGTGCGATGATTTCGCAGGACGTTGAGTGGTACTCGTCTGGTTCGATGGAGGCGTGACGGCATTCGATGAGGGGTTTTGAGGAGAAGGTGGAGTGGCCGCAGGTTGTGTAGACGTAGAGGCGGTGGCAGCACATGGTCGATGATTTTTTCTTTTGCTTGAGTTTTAGAATCTAGGATGATCGATCGTGATACGGTGAGATTACTTGTAGCACTACTTGCTGCTCTCTGTCTTTCCCTTTGTCTCGAGAAATAGATTGTCTCGCGAGAATGCTATGCTCACTAGTTCGGCTTGTTCTTTGTTTCAAGTGTTTCAAGATCGCCGGATCCCTCTACTTTCAGATCTCGGACGACTTCGTACGTCGCGAGGGTGATATCACATTTGTGGCACAGATGTGAAATGAAGAATGGATTATTTGGTTGAAGTATAGTTTGATTTTGTGCTCTTCGCTATAATGACATCAAAAGAAATTACTGGCAATTGAACACATTGCCCCTCACATCAACACTATGACTGCGAGCAAGTTGGCAGTTGCACAATGACAGGATGAGAGAACTTGTAAAAGCTTACACCGTCTTCCCAGTTCAGCGCTTATTCATATTGGGCAATCGGTCATCCATCCCACGCATCTCCATTGGACTCAGCAGCATAGATCTTGCCGTCGATCACATTGAACACCTACTCGCCATACTTGCCGCGACGTACCACGATTTCCTCAAGGTTAGAGAAAACGCTGAGAACATCGTCCGCCTGTTGTGAACGCTGCAACGTGACGGACACCCAAGACGCCCCTTCGGCCCCCATGATAGCAGTGGACGTCGAGCTCGTTGAGTGACGCAGAATGGTCGGTTGGAAGACATTGCCGGCGTTTTGTAGGCGTTGTGATGAGAAATCCCGGCATAGTGGGTGTTGTGTGAAAGGTCACGATGGCGTTATGCTGGGTGCGTTGTACACACGCGAAGCAGAAGTGACTTTCCATTCTTGGGTTGTAGCCAGCGACTGGGCAAAGCTGTTTAGATCCAAAATGATATATATTAGTGAAGGGAAAACTTGCAGATTTATAGAGACATTGCTGTACGATGCTCGTTCGGACTGTGAGTCGATCGTTGATGCAACCGAGGACCCGACCAGTACCACAGAAACTGCAAGCGAACACAGCTGGAAGACAGAAGGTATCTTCTCACAATGGCATTGTGATATTTGTGCTGTTGGTCCTCAAGTGTCGCCTTCGATGCAGCCCACTAGTGATTCCTAAAATTGCAAAGGCTACCGGCTGATCCGAAGTGTATCCTTTGTCTAGGACAAAGCGAGTGGCAATGTCTCCAACTCGGAAAAGGCGTTTTCGCAGACACTTCTCTTTGTTTGAGCTGGGCAGCTACCCTCGCTTCAGCAGGGATGAAAGAACATGGAACACAAGCTGCAATTCGCACGTGGACCGAGTGTCCTCTTTCGTAAAACCACAGCCTGTCCATAACTTTCTGCCCGACTCCAAATCGAAAGCGAAGACGCATAGAAGCTGGTCTTCAACAGAACACTTACCTATTCCAACCACACTCGCAGTCCTCCAGATCTAGAAGTCCAGAGCAGTGGCGATCATGGAAGCACCACAACAGACCTCTGACGCTTCGCCCTTCAGTCTTCAGAACCAGGGCAAGTCGGCATTTCTAGGACATTCGACGATCATCTGGCTCGTTGTATTGGCTTGCATCGTAGCCGCTGCAGTCATCATCGTTGCCTGTCTACTCTGCAGATGCCGGCGCAAGCGAAAGGACCGCCCGTTATCCACAGGATACGGCATATACGATGGAAGGCACGAGTTCCACCCTTGGAACAAGAATGCAGCTCCTCCAGAGCCGCCTGTGCCAGCGTTTGGTGGCTACCAAGTCGGCAAGTCAACGGCGGAGCCGATTACATCGCTTTCGAAAGCCAGTGTGAGGCACTCGATGAGGCCATCGGTGATGGAGCCGATGGTCGTCGAGGAAGCAGGCAACGACAGTGGGTTCAACAGAAGCAGCAGAAAGACAAGTCGTTATTATGGCGGCTTGGGTGCGAGAATCAGCAGAATGAGTCAGATCGGGCGAGCGTTATGAAAGGAAGAGATCTTGATTATCTTCATTCAGTTTTTGAAGCAATGTCAGCCAGCGGATTTCTTATCGAAGGATCGTCGTGTGACGAGCCATACAGCACATTCTTGTTGTCAGTCCAGAGCGTTCCCATGAGAACCAGAAGGAGCAACCATCGCGGTAGCGTAATGATACAAAGACGTAGAAGCAAATGAATGCACACACACCCTCAATACCACATGCGCAGCTGACCTGTAAAGTGATGTGATGTTTGTGTCGTGACGTCCGCGGATGAATGCGGTGATGTGCCAGTCCGTCATCTTGAAAGCTTGTTCCTGCGCGGTTTCTTGATGCCTGACGAGCTGCCTCACCAGTGAATGGAACCCCACCACTCCTGGTGGCTCGCTCACCTCACAGAAAGCTCGGCAGCCCATTACGTGCGTGCATCCTCTCTTGCAACCCACGGCAAGGCAGACCACTATACCTCCGCCTCTCACAACACGAATCCACTCTGCCTGCACCACCACTGCACCCGTGTTATCCCAAGCGCCGCGCCACCGCCCTCCCACAAACACCCCACACATCATTCACTACTGACGCGCTTCAACCGCCCGCTCCTGACACCGCCCTCCAAGCCTTGCCCCATCACCACCACCACCACCGCACACCCACTCCACGCCGCCCGACCACACGTGTTGCTCTGCTGCACCAGGACCTGGAGTCTTGAAAAGGAAGGAACCATTGGCGGCAGAAGCCGGGCAGAGCCTACATTTGCACGCGAGGGATACGGCAGGCTCGACAGAGACGAGCACAGGGAAGATGGTGGAGGCAGGTGACGGCTCGCAGCCGCCGACATGGAAGTTCACGCAGTAAGTGCCGCCTTGGTGTTCCCTTTCACGTGGCCTTTGATTGCTGCTCGCTGGTCATATTGCGTGTGTGCTGTTCATTGTTCTCCTCTGGCCGCCGGATACGGATGTTGACGCCGCTGCACCACCACCACACATCAGCTACTGCAGCATGTTTCGAGGAATCAAAAACGCAATTCTCGACCGCACCAATCGAGGCGGCGCCGTGCAGGCAGCAGATAACAACGTGCGCTCTGCCGAGCCCGTCTGTCATTCAGAGTCATCGGGATCTGAGGCCGCCAACGATCGAGTATCGGAATCGGGTTCTTCGACCTGTTCTTCTGTGCTTTCGAACCCGACAGAGAATCTTATCCCTCGGCCAAACAATGACAGCACAATGCGTCCCGAAGTCGAGGATGATGCAACTCGTGATCTCGGGCGCACATGGCACTTCACGCAGTATGGATACCGCCAGTTCGAGCAGCGCACAATCGTCACACACTGACCTGCAATCAATGGGATTTTGCTGACTCTCCTCTCTTCTAGGTGCTTCGGTGACAAGGGTGATGTAGAAGATATTACTGAGGCAGACATAATATCCACCGTCGAGTTCGACCAGACTGGAAATTACCTGGCCACCGGCGACAAAGGCGGCAGAGTCGTGCTCTTCGAACGAAACGAGACCAAGAAGACCTGCGAGTACAAATTCCACACCGAGTTCCAATCACACGAGCCCGAATTCGATTACCTAAAATCCCTCGAGATTGAAGAGAAGATCAACAAAATCAAGTGGTGCAAGAGGCAGAATCAGTCACACTACCTATTGTCAACAAACGACAAGACGATCAAGCTGTGGAAGGTGTTTGAGAAATCCCTCAAGGTCGTAGCAGAGAACAACCTGTCATCAGAGTTGACGCCTGCGGGTGCCCCTGGTGCAAATGGAGGTGGTCCAGTGAGGTACCCCAACCAGCACTTCCGCTCTGTTGCAGACCTGAAGTTCCCGCGCATGACACACCACGACACAGTCGTTGCAGCAGTGCCGCGTAAAGTGTACGCAAACGCTCACGCATACCACATCAACAGCATATCAGTGAACAGCGATGGCGAGACATTCATCAGCAGCGATGATCTGCGGATAAATCTGTGGAACCTGAACATTCAGGATCAGAGCTTCAACATCGTGGATATCAAGCCTGCAAACATGGAGGAGCTTACGGAGGTGATCACAGCTGCGGAGTTCCACCCCACCAGCTGCAACTGGTTCATGTATGCGTCAAGCAAGGGTACGATCAAGTTGGCAGATATGCGACAAAAGGCCTTGTGTGACGAGCACGCGAAGCGTAAGTTTATTGCCTCAATACTCTTCAACGCACCAGACTGACATCGTCGTAGAATTCGAGCAAGAAGAGGACCCATCCTCGCGCTCATTCTTCTCTGAGATCATCTCCTCCATCTCGGACGTCCGCTTCAGCCACGATGGCCGTTACATCCTTTCCCGCGATTATCTTACCGTCAAAATCTGGGACGTGAACATGGAACGTCAGCCAGTGAAGACAATTCCCATTCATGAGCACCTCAGACCCAGACTCTGTGACACCTACGAGAACGACAGCATCTTCGACAAGTTCGAGGTGACCTTCTCTGGAGACGCGAAGAATGTCATGACAGGCTCGTATAACAACAACTTCATGATCTACCCCAGCGACCCGGACAAGGACACCGAGATCGTGCTGCAGGCGGACAAGAGTGCTTTCAAGGCGAAGAAGGTTGGCATTCCCACGCCCATGAACGCCAGTGCCGGTAAGGACGGCAAGAAGGGCAGCCGGGCCAGCTCGCCAGTTGGTGGCGCCCAGCGCATGCGCAAGGAGACCGATGCCGATCAGATCGACTTCAACAAGAAGATTCTGCATATGAGTTGGCATCCTCATGAGGACAGCATCGCCATTGCTGCTACGAACAACGTGAGTCTTCACCACTCCAAAGCTATGCTGGATAAATTACTGACCTCTTCCAGCTTTTCGTCTTCTCTGCCTTGTAAACGCGGACTATCCAGGTTTCGCTTGTTTGGTGATTTTGGCGTCCTAGCCTCACGGCGGCGGCGGCGGTGGCAGTTACGATGGTTCCAAGTGGTATTCTGGCGCATGGGTTGGCACGCTGGCAGCCTGAGCTAGATTGTTACATGACGAGCTAAGCGAACGGGTAGTGAGATCGTGGTGAGGTCAAAGGCGTACTCAGCGCCTTTCAATCACGTAGCGATGTAGAAGTCACAAAAGAAATTCGAGACAAAATAATGACATTGCATCTATGAATTTCTTCTTTGAGACGCCGAACACCGTGCTAGAGTGTCGTATGACCTGGACCTTTTATGAGGCCTCTTGCTCGGCGCCACCGTCCACCTCCATTTCGTCGTTAGGCTCGTCTTGCGCTTCCTGTGCCAGCTCGTCTTCGCCTAGCCACCACAGCTTGGGTCCTAGACCGGAGTGCATCATACTAGCCTGCACCGCGTAAGGCTGCTTCCTAGGCTCCTCAACAGCCTCTTCTTCCTCCCCTCCAGCACCACCAGCACTAAACTTCTGCTGCTGCTGCGCAAGCTGCGGGCTCAAATCATTCCACTGCTCCATCTCCACCCGACACAAGCACTTCTCGTTGCGGTCAAAAAAGTACTCATCGTACCCATTCTCCGCCTCCGGATTTTCACTCCGCCACACGAAAACCCCATCCTCGCCCTCCTGCTGATACACGCTGGGGTCAAACAGCACCGAAGGCGGCACCTGCAGGTCCTCGAAGAAGTCCATGCTCAGCCAGATGCCGTCTTTCACATCTGACTGCGCGATCGTGCCTTGCAAGATCTCGCCTCGGAAGGGCCGGAAGACGATCATGCGGAAGTCGACGTTGACGTTCACGATGCCGTTGCCGTGCCCGATGAGCCCTTCGGAGCAGGAGATGAGCGAGTGGAAACCGACGCAGAGGCCGATCTTGTGCAGCACTTTGTCGGCGTATTTGGCGTTGATCCAGTCTTCGATGGCGCGGGCGCTGGGGAGGCTGAAGCTTGAGGGGGGAAGTTGGACGACGTCCGCGAGGGTTACCTTGGAGATTTCGTTAGCCGGGTGTCATGATGATTTTTTTTTCTTATGAGATGTTACTTACTAGGACGTACATCTCTGTGCTGTTATGTGGTGAAATATAGAGTGGTGATTGTAGGGAGCCGAGTCTAGTTCAGCGAGGCGGCTTGAGCAAAATCTTCGTTCGTAGTCTTTCTTCAGATCTCAGCATCGCTTTCCGTCCGGGTACATAAATGCTGTGGAGTGAGATTTGAATCGGCTTTAGCTCTGTTGCTCCATTGGCTTTATCTTTTTCTGCTATATCTGGAGAAAACGAAGACTCGATCTCAACTGCGCGACTTCGACGAATCTTGTCGCGGATCGCACTTACCCTAGCGCTAGCGTGTAGAACCCTAACATCTTTCTTCAAGGCCTTGTTCTTTCGTATCTATAACATCTACATTGATTTTCTTTCTGTACAGTATCAACGACTGAAGACATTATCTTGCATTCAATCTGGAGCCTGCGTTATAGTACAAGCCATACGACTGGACAGGCACATTGCACATCATGGCTGGAGGCTTCTCCTTCCCACCACCTCCACCACCTCCACCCAAACCGGCAGTTCAGACTCAGCAACCAGAATTCGACTACTCACAGCAAGCCAGGGGTGGGGACCGTGGACGCGACGGGTATGAGTCGCGAGGTCGAGGTGGATCCGGTCGTGGACGTGGTGGTGGCCAAGGCAATTCCAACTTTGAACCGCTTGGCCAACATCAACGTCAGAACTTCAATCAAGGACCTACTACCGCACAACCTCGAGAACGGTTTGAGGCTTCGATCAACGTACAACTTCCGCCAGGATCGCACATCAACCCCAACTTCACCGGCCATCGACAGGGTGCATCCGCCCGTGGCAGGCACCAGCCTACTCCTGGTTACCAAGACCGCCACGTCTCTGGTTCTGGAGAGAGGTTGTCCAACGAAGGACGATCTAGCTACGCGACAGACCGAAAATTGCCCAACGATGGGACCGGTCGAACTCAAGCGGGACATAAACGCAAGCTTGACGCTTTGCGAGGTCCACAACAACCGCGCGAGAAGAAGCCTGGTCTCCAAACAGCGCCGGCTGTTCCAAGTTTCGGAGCACCCATTTTACCCCCAACACCACCAGTCACAACAGTCAGACCTTCTGCTCAACCTCAAATCGTCAACATCCCGAGCCGAGCCCAAGCTGGAGCCAGGACCCTAGGACTTACACCCAAAGAGGGCGTCGAGCCTGACTACCCATCCGAAAGCGAAGATGAAGACGTTGATGAAGAAGCTCAATTTGCAGAGCTCGGTACTAAACTGACTTTTGAGCATAATGGCGAGGTTATGACACTTAACAATGAAGCCGACCTCGCTGCTTGGAAAGAGGAACGAAGGAAGCAATTTCCGACGACCGATCGCGTGTCGCAAAAGCATGGCGAAGCCTTGCGCATTGGCGAAGAGAGAAGACGGTTATTGGCTGCAGTTGCTCGTCTACACCAGGCTCCTCGCAACAGAAATAGCGAGGTCAAGACAAGGTCTTTGCGCGAAGCACCGAATATCACAGAAGCGACTATTGTTCCAACGCTGCTCGACGCAGATATGCCCGAAAAGGAATCTGCTACAGTTCAATCTGCTACTCCAGGCATACAAGAGATTGAAGATTTGGCTGAGAGCGCACCAATCGCGTCAGCACCTGCCATTACTGAGGATCACGCGTTGTCGACACAGGACCTTGATATGCATGGAAACGACACTGTTGTACCGGCACAAGAATATGCCTTGCCTCAGCCGAAGCTCGACCAACCTGGGAAACTCCCAGGAATTAATATGGATGAAACAGACGATGAGAGTGATGCCGAAGCAGCCGCCGCAGACGAAGACGTAGCTACAGTAGCTACAGTAGAGGACGAAGCAGCGCCTATTTCTGACGCCGACTCGGATGATGACGGGCCACCAGAACAAGTCAGCTCGAAGCCGCGACCTTCCGCGGCTTCAGAAGCGCGAAGACCAGTCTGTCGGTATTTCTCAGCCAGCGGGATGTGTCGTGACGGCGATAGCTGCAGATTCCGGCACGAGCTTTCTAGTAGAGCGCCGTCAGCAAGACCTGCCCAACCTCAACCGGACAAGCCGGCTTTCGATCGGTTCGCTCCTAAACTCGATCCGAAGATCGATGTCAGGAAGAGCATATTCGAAAGACTCATGGAGCAGGAGGAACAAAGCGATGATCGCCTTGCATTACAGGTCATAAAGGCACTTGGCCAGGCCGGTCTTTTCAAGCAGCCGGAGACGGAAGTCTAGTACTAGTTGAGTTCTGCTTGGATTGGTCATCTGCTGAGATCGAAGATGTGGGGTGAGCATCTGGTGATTTTGATGCTTAAAAACGGTTTTTAGTGGAGGCTTGAGGTCACTCCGGATGCAGCCGGGCCCGTGATCCGCAATGACATGCAGAACTTCAATCAAAGTTCGTCTCGCCATCGCGCGCGTCCATCCACACCCATCCATCTGACTTTCATACTTCACTTCTCACCGTGACAAAAACATTCTTTATACTGTGCCGGCGAAGTATGGATATGACTGACTGACGATACCTAATAATACCCGATTTTCTTGCACATACCTGGATTGTACTTACTGTAATTTAATATCACCAACAACAATGGACTGGAACACGCCTCATCTCGGCAGCTGGCCAGCCAAGCTAGTTCTCGGCATCAGTGCGAAGGTGCGCTCAAAGAAGGCGTACACACAGCAGGCCATTGATAAGGCGAACGCGAAAGAAGCCGAGAAGCGAAGAAAACGCATGCACCCCAGTCTGGCCAAAAGGGGAAGCGACGACCAGGGTCAATTGAACGAACTCGGAGAACGCGAATACTCTGCCTTCGATGGCGACACTCTGGTGGACAAGGTCGATCACACCGACATGATGCACCGACTTGCGCATCACGACTCTTTCGACTCGCTCGCGGACCAGGCCGGCTACGACATCAGGAAATTGAGGGATCCTTATTTTGATTCGAGGGAGGAAGAAGTTCTCGCTGGTCAACTGAATGAGAAGCGCGAATTGATGGTAGCTGTCCTGCCCGATGAGGTTTGGAAGCGCATCGCCTCATATTTGGACGATATCGATGCTGCAAGTCTTACTATCGCCACAAAGACCCTGAACAAAAAGTTGGGCGACGGCGCACTCAAAGTGATGAATCTGCCGGAAAACCGCAACCAAAGAATCAAGTTCTTGCAAGCAGCATACGACAGACGTTGGCCTGGCGAGTTGCTTTGCTTCCCTTGTGCTTCATATCACCGCCGATCATCCCCAGGCAAAGAAAGCCTTCACTCTCAATTCGTGCAACGCCCTATCTACGACTGCCCCAATGTACGCAAAACCGTGCTACCACGCACACGCATCACCCACGGCCGCGAGCTTCCATACTACTTCACGCAACTAGCTCTACGAGAGTCCCTCTACGGCACCCGCTTTGGCATCACCCACGAGGATCTCGCCCGTCAATGGAAGTGCAAAGACTCAACCTGGAAGCACCGCACACGCTACATGGTCCACGACGGCCACCTTCTAATGCGCTGTGTCTCAACCGCTTTCGCACCGCCCGAGCTCACCGCCACCGCCGAACGCCATCTCCTCTACGACCGCGAAGAATTCACGCCTTTCTTCTCTGTCTGCGCCCACTGGCGAGACGGCCTCCTCACCAAAATCTGCAAGTGTGCTCTGTCGCACGTACCCAAGCCTCCGGACTCATACAGGGAACAGCTCCGACGCGCGCCTAAGATCTCGCGCGAAGCCGCACATCCTAACTTCATCGTCACTGGTTGCGATACTTGCAGACCCGCACGCCGCTGTCCGGAGTGCCCTTCGGAGTACCTGGTGGAGATTCAGATGTGTGAGGATCCGAAGAGCGAAGGTTTCAAATTCAAGCACGCGATTGTGGTGACACGCTGGACCGATCTGGGAGACGGCAAGAACCCGTACACAAGTCCGGAGTGGCTGGCGATCAACGGTCTGAACAAGGCGGCTGGAGGTGCGGAGTTTGAGAGTTTCAGCCGTCTCGGCAGGAGAGCTGTCAGTGGCGTGTTTGAGAGTAGGATTTCGGGCAGTATTCCTGGGCAGAGGATGGCGAGTTTGAACCCTAAGAACGAGAGGTTAGGAGAGGAGGGCGATGGATGGTATTAGTGATTCTGCGAGATCACAATTCTCTTGAGAGTCTGCAATTACTCCACTTCTTTCATACGAACATAGCTTATGTATACCCAGGTTTTTTTCTTTGTGTATTATGCAAATACTGAACAGCAGACTGAAATGGTAACTTCCATGTACAAGCATCGGGCTGTGTATGCTACAAAGTGTGTATCCTCGTTTGTCGCCGAAACAAAAACGCCCAAATAGCGAACTCCAAGCAATTGCAAGCATAAGGTCACCGCGTATCCTCCTTGGTCCTCCTCGGTTTGCGAGTAGCGAGAACGTAAGAAACTGCGTAGCGGAAAGAGAGCTATTGACCCATAGGCGAGTCATACCTAGGCCGTTTGAGAGGCCTCTCTTCCTGTTCCGCCTGACCGCTTCCGTGAATATGTACGCGGTTTGTGATTGTGTCACGCCGACTGTCTTTTGCCTCTCGCCATCTTCGGATCCAACACCGTAAGTAAATTGTCACAGCGACAGTGATGCGAATCTTAGGCGGACTGCAATCAAATTCTACGTAGTCCAAGTCGATGATGTCGAGGTTGGCGTTTTTCGCCGCGAGAGCGAGCGATGTGCCTAATTTAGTGATCTCCTTCTCGTTGAGCTCGCGGTTCTTTGCGAAGACGACTTTCAAATGCAGCGCGCCTTTGGCCAGTTGGGGTCTCGGCAGGGTCAGGTGTGTTGTTTTGACGAGAGGTGCGAGGCAGATGTGCCGGGCGTTGAGGGTCTCCATGCGGTCGAAAAGTGGCGGGACGTCGTGATCTGCACTCATGCTCTTTGCCACGTAGTGATGGAGGCGATGTGTGTCGAAAGAGCGTGGTTCTTGCCCGATGGTCTCTTCGTGAAGCTCTTCCAAGGAACGCATGAGAGCGTGTGTGAAGGATGATTTGCCCGGTCGGCGGGTCAATTCATGGGCTGCAGTGAGGATTTCGAAAGACCGTGTCTCGTGCCTGGCGTTCTTGTTGATGCCTGCGGATGCGTAGCATGAGTCCAAAATGGTCAGGACGTCGGCCTCCGCGTGTTGCAGATGGATGTCTGCGCTCTTCCAGCTGCAAACCGGCTCGTATAGTGGCGGGTTTTCACCCTCCATTGATCTAGCATACTTCGTCCTGACTCAAAATTAGTTCGGTCGCATGCGATACGCCCCTGTAGACATACCCGGACAACCATAACCGCTCCACGCCATCTTCCTTTTGCTTAAATCCATGTCCGCTGTAATAGACGATGATCAGATTGGTCCGATGATGGCCATCATGTTCATCAATAAACTTCGCGGTCTCAAGGTGTAATTGGTTCTCCGGCTTCTTCCGACGGCAATCCAGGACTATTGTCTTCGTGGTAAACCCATACTTGAGGCGGAAGATCTCTTCAAGTTTTGCGGTCTAATTGTCGGTCAGTTAGCGAAGTATCATTAAATGAGATCATCAGAACGAACCTCTGCACCGCATTGGAGTTGCTCGTCGAACCGCTGCGCCCAGTGTATGAGCAGCACCGCAACTGACTGGTAGTGACTGGGCACGTTGAACTCTTTGCAGACTGCGGTCTTCCAGTGCTGACGCATAGCTCCATCTGCTCTTTGCGCATCTTGTACTACCTCCTCGTCTCGGTTCACTCTTGCGGGCATTGTGCGTTGGGTTCTACGATTGCGCCTGGTGGGTTCCTGAGCCGATACGTGGACGAGTGGTTGGGCGAGGACTATCTTCAAGGGCACAGAGCGAATCAAATAGACCAAGCCTGTCAACAGCGATTGGCTTCGGGTCGCAGGTGATGATGTGCATGGCGTAAGGTGCTCGTGGGTGTATAAGCCTTCATGAGCCCTATACCATGCATGTTAATGTGTTAGTCTGCTCCGCCACCACAGTTTGACTACTGATTCCTAGCCTTGCGACAGCGAACATGTCTCCAAGCATGCAGCTCCCAGGCTGTACTAACTGTAGCCATTCAGTAAGCACGAGCATGTGACGGAGAAGGGCACTGCCAAACATGCGTAAATCTCCACCACTACATCTGAAGAACTGTCTGATAAGCTGACAAGTGACATGTCGCAATAAAGCGGTCCCGTTTTGTGCACCGCGGGGCATCGGGGACTACAAGGCAAAAGAGGGCAGCAAACAAACGCCTCCGCACGAGGCTGAGACGACAGTCCGCCAATCAGGACAAGTACCGGTTTGATACTAGCAGCTGCAAGGCTGCACGAGATATTGCAAGCAACAGCTTCCCGCAGCGAGAACAATGTTGCAACAACTGTAGTGGCGTGACGCTCGATCAGGCTTGCATGTGTGCAGATTTCTTTATAGACGCGGCAGCCGTCTCGCTTTGCCTGAGGACAACGTATTCCTCTTGCATTGCCACCACCGAGAGCCAGCATAGCCTCCAGCGATCAATGAGCACCTGACGCAATACACCACAATATGTCGAAACCGGTGAGCTGCTGCGCAATGTCTCAGCTTTCTGTTGTTTGCTGACCTGGACAGGAATCTCAGAGAGAAGATAACGAGGAGTTCAAGAGCAATTTTGCTGGGGCGGGTTTCCCTACACCGGTCAGTCTGGGGCTGTGCCATCAGCTGTTGGTGACTTGGTGAACTGACATGGCGATGCAGACCGAACAAGCGTACCCGAACGGCAGCAATGTGGATTTAAGCGAGGAAGACAACCGTGGAAGAACAGTTCCGAAACCAATGATCGTTGAAAGCTGCCACTTGATCGACGGACGACGCATGTATCGTCTGAGAGACCTAAAAGGAGTCCCTTATGAGGGCGGAAAGCTCTATCCTGAAGGAAAGCTAGGTTGGTCTTGAGGCGGTGGCAGCTAGCAGCATGGTCGCATAGCGGGGAATGTGGTGTCACTATGCACAAGGCTGGACAGATAGCTAAGCATCGAGCTTGCCCCAAATGCGTTCCTTATAAAGTGCCTATCTCAAGCTGAAGTAATACTTGACACCTCGACAGCTGCTCTCACCTCCGTGAACATGGAAAGCAGCCCCACTGAGAAGAGCCTCGATGGCTCCACTCTAGGGTCACGTGAAAACACCGACAGAAACCAGAGCATCGATCTGGAACTAGGTCAAGCTGGGGAAAACCCACGTATGATTCCATGCTCTTGACTCCGCTCTAAGCCATTTCTGACAAAGGAACCTAGATCGGGAAGTCAGAGGATGGCGGCGATTCTTCGCGCGAACTCAAGGCGCTGTCGAGTCCGACATCACGAAACCCATCATCACGAAACCCATCACACAGAAAGGTACGTTGGGCCGAACTATGCACATCAGTATTGTCCACTAACATGTAACGGTACCGATTTAGTCGAAGATTGCCCGCAAGGCTATCCTCGCCTAGCAGAGTTCTTGTCCAGCGATCGGAGCTTTATGCAGTACCGCGGCTTCGGGGCATTGCATTCTCGTCTGCTGCTGGCGCAACAGTGCGACATCGAGAGACTCGAGCGGGAGCTCAATCTGCTTGACGACTGGGATTCGAAGACCGAGGGCATGGGGATCAAACTCAAGTTCAAAGCCTGCGACGACCGAGCGTGTACCAAGGAATCTTTGGGCGCCGATTTCCCTTATCGTCGGTCCCGACCGGAGGTGATTGTAGAGTTGAAGCATTGTCTGAAGGACTATGGTTTGTTTGACGCAGTATTCAAACGCCTGCCAAGCTTGGCTAATGATGCCCAGATGACATGCTTTTGAGAGCGAAAGAGGTTGCACGTCTCCAGCGACCTTCTAACAGAGATTGGCGCAGCGTGAAGCACTGGATCCTGGAAAAGGCACCTTTGGTTCAAAGAGAGCAACAATTCATCCTCAGAAAAGAGGATCTCGTGACTCTACGCTCCGGCCGGGAGGGTGCTGGCTTCGAAAGTCTGGTCGAGCGAATGCTTAGCAAAACAGACAGTCTGTTGCAAAGCTATAGATGCAATCTCATCCAGGTTCGCGAATATCCCCAATGTCACGATGAATTTCCCAGAAGAACTGACATGGAAGGCAGTATCTCTTTGTTACTCCTGAGCTACGAGAGAAGACTTCGGACAAGCTTCTCAACTATTATGCGCCAGAGCGTGTTAATAAATTGGTGAACGTCCTCATCGCTACGGTGATTTTCGTCTTGTTGATCTTGCCTGTGGTGGCAATGTATGAGTTGTCGGACGTCAGTCAACAGGCGTCACCTTTTGAAGCCATTGGCATCCTGATCGTGTTCACTCTTCTCTTCGGCACAGCCATGTCAAGCTTGACCAAGGCAACGAGGCAAGAGCTTTTCGCGGCATCAGCAGCTTATTGTGCGGTCCTGGTAGTGTTTATCAGCAATTTCAGCACGCAGACCGTGGAGATTGCGACATAGCTGCACATAGCCGTACTCCTCGGCCAAAGAATAATGACAATTTTAAGAACCTATGGGCCACACCGCGCAAACGAGATTTGCGACCACATTGAAGGCGGATCCTGTACGAAGCGAAGCGAGCTGTGGGCGTACAGGAACACGAACCCTATATATTGGTGGCTGAAGTAAGTCGTTCAGCCACTCGACCCCGGTGAAATGTAAGATCTCAACACAGCTGACCAAAGCAGATTACGTGTTTATGCTCAGGGCAGAGGAGAGTCTTGCTCGGGGAGGGCAGATATATGTATATCCACATGGCGACGTTTCAAGTATAAGGCGTTGATCGCGATGTCGACGCGTGTTCATGGCGCTTTGTTGTCTTCTCCCATTCTACCACCAAGTCGAATAAGCTCATGAGAGGAGTGGCTGGACTTGCTTATCCGTCTGACAGGGAGCGGTACCGAGCTCGTGTTGTGGTTGAAGGCGCAGTCGATGGCGCGCTGTCAGCGAGTGGGATGATTGCATGTGAAGGACGGAAACATGTGTGTGCAAGTGAGCAGATTGGAGGATAGTGTTGTTATTATTATTATTCTCATAGTTTCTGTGCATAAGCAATCATAATGCTAAGGTTTTTCGCAGCTTCATTTCATGGCAATAAGGCCATCACAAACAGGGGTCTGCACTACCGTCTCTCTCGCGCTGGGCAAGGGGCTTTGTTGAGATTGCGCGCGGTAGCACAGCGAGAAACTAGCGGCCACGACGAGGAATACACAGGCTACAGCACAGCACACAGCGTAGGGAAGACTTGATAGGGATATTGTTGCTGGCTTCTTATCGCTTGTGTAGCTAGAGGCAATAGCCAATATTGACGGATAATCTCACTTCCATTCTCGCTGCACCTCTCTCTCCTCTCGTATCTCGTCCAGCAATAGCAATATCGCTTGGCGGCCTTCATCCGTCCAGCGTCTTCATCCTGCCATCTCGGAGGCAGCGGCCTTCTGGACGCCATCAAACCTTAGCTCCCGGCGTCTCTCACATACCCTCGATCGTCAACACTGCCGCTGTGCAGCCAAAAGTGTCGTCTTGGCTCCGCCTGCAGAGACAGAGAGGCAACGTGACAATATCCCTTTCCTCACTCCGCCGCCGACACCAACGCATCCTCCCCCTCCTCCACCACCAAACACCGCCGACGCCGCCATCCCTCTCGCGCCAGCACACGTGTCTTGACAGCCCGGGGCCCATCCATACCACCACGCCCTACCCGCATTCTTCGGCCTCACTCCCCGTGCGCTGCATCTCCATACCACCCTGAGTTCCACTTGGCCAAAAATAACCGCGCCTAACCTGTCATACGAGCGCCGTATCCCACTACCACCTCCGCTACCACCACCGCTGCTTTCAGCTCGCGGCGGTGTCCTGCGCGAATCCGCACCCTGGCATTCTCCCCATCCACCGTAGAGGCCGGCACCTCTCATCGCCGCCGCCTGAGTCGCACCTTGAATGCGCCTGCAGCTGAAAGCTCCTCAAAGCTCCTCTCTCCGACCTTTGGTTCCACGCCGTTCCACGAAGAGGAGGACGACGACGACTACTCCCACCGCTCGACCACACAGCCCATGTCGCTGTCTCGCTCACCATCCCCACGCCGCGACGGTGGCTGGAGTAGCCCGGGCCTGACCACACCATACGACGAGTCCAATGGCCGCAGCCGTAGTCCGCGCAAAGCTTACGGAGACGTCAATGGCGGAGCACAAGGCGTGACCTGGGCTTCAGCAAAAGCGAACAGCGCGCGCGTCAATGGTTACCCAAGCTATCAAAGTCAAAACAAGGGCTTCTTCAGCAGACACATGCGCAACTTGTCCGAATCATTACCGTATTTCGCGCATGGAGGTCAGGAAGACCGGCATGCTGAGAAGGAGAGGTCGGCCAGAGGAAGGAATTCAGGTGGCTCGTGGGCAGACGTGCCTAGGCGGATAGCGTTCTTATTGTCAAGAAGGAGGAAATACGCTGCCATGCTGATTCTGACGATATTTGCAATTCTGCTCTGGTTCAGCAAACGTAAGAATGGCTCTTTTGTGACACTCTCGCCGGAATAGCTAATGACTTTAATTCGCAGCACTCACAGTTTGGTACCGGCGATCGTCTCTCGGCGGCGGTGGATCAAAATTTGTAATAATATTGGGCGCAAACCAGGGAGGTGGTGTCATGGAGTGGAAGGGAGCACGCGAATGGGCGATCGAAAGAGACAGTGTCAAGAACAAAAAGAAATACGCAGCTGAATGGGGTTACGAATTGGAAATTGTCGATATGAGCACGAAGAAACGCTACGCACACGAGTGGAGAGAGAGTTGGGAGAAGGTGGATGTGATCAGGAACAGCATGCGCAAGTATCCTGATGCTGAATGGTGAGCCGATCCAAGCACTGGCGGGATTGGACCAACATACTAACAGGCTTTCAGGTTCTGGTGGCTTGACCTGAACACTTTTGTGATGGAGCCGCAGGTTTCTCTGCAGAAACACATCTTCAACAACTTGGGCGACACCACCTACCGCGACATCAACATCTACAACCCGCTCAAAATTCAACATCCTCCGAACGGCACCTCAGGCGACCCGGATGCGCCACAATACCAGAATTACCTCGACCCACTCACCGCGAGTGCAGTGGGTGACGGCAACCCAGAAAGCATCAACCTGATTGTACCTCAAGACTGCGGTGGCTTCAATCTTGGGTCTTTCTTTGTCCGCCGCAGCGCCTGGACCGACCGATTGCTCGATATCTGGTGGGACCCAGTCTTCTACGAACAGCGCCACATGGAATGGGAGCACAAGGAGCAAGATGCTCTCGAGTACATCTATACGAACCAGCCATGGATCCGACCAAACACGGCCTTCATCCCACAACGCAGCATCAATGCTTTCCCACAAGGAGCTTGCGGCGACGACCGTGGTCTCCCAGCTGGTGGCTGCTCGTCACTTAAGCCTACCGACGAGCCGCAAGAATGCGGTATCCAGGGTGTGCATTACCAGGAGAGCGAGCGAGACTTCCTCGTCAACATGGCCGGCTGCGAATGGGGACGCGACTGCTGGGGCGAGATGTACAACTTCCGCCAACTGAGCAACAGATTGAACCGCAGCCTCTGGGAGAAGTTCAAGGATGGCATTAGTGAGTGGTGGGAGGGCCCGCCGAAGAAAGAGGAGAAGAAGGATCAATGAGGTTCTCGAATCCTCAGTGGTGAGACCGTACTCTCAACAGAAGGGATTTCAACTTTCAGTACAATGGCAGTTCCTATCGTCTCGTTTCGAAAAACCGGCTCGTCTGGATACAGGACTCTTTGTACTCGCGCGGGCTTGTCTGTCTGTTTGTTTGTTTGTTTGTTCGACCTTCGTTCTATACCTGGTGTTTTATGAGCATGTCATTTCTGCATCATTGCATTCGCGCTTTTGGTCCCGCTACAGGTCCCACGCGTAGAAGGGCGGGCGTACCTTGTTTTTTCCGCTTCGTTTCGGCTTGCATCTTTCTCTTCTATCAGGTCTCGACGGCCTTCCTCTTTTACCGTGCGCTGGTTGACACTGCTGCTCGACTACGCTGTGGGACAGGGTCCTCTGCGCTCCGGCTCGATTTTTGTACGAACATGCTTTTTTGTTGTGGTTTTCCCCCTTTTCAACTTTCTTCTGAAACTTCTTTAGCTTGATAGGTACATACCAAGTGCATTGTTTAGACTGGCCGAGAGCCGTTTTCATCGACTTTGCTTCCAACACGTTGCGTTGCATCCGTTCCAGTCTGAGCGAACGAACTACCGCTGTCTTGCTTTGAGGCTGCTTTTGCGAGGAATGTGGACGAGCTAGAGGGGTCACCAACACCTTCCAAGCAATTGCTGTACGACTTCGTGGTTCCGAGCAGAGTAACATCAGAAACGATAGGTAACGATCGTCAAAAGGGTGTGACCAGCTAAGACAAAACATGGAGGATAGGTTGTGCATAAAAGGCTCGGACGGCGAGCCTGTCCTAGCCCACGATCTTTAACACAACGAATCCAGTCCAAGTTAAACCCAATTCATACCACGCAAGACAGCATCCACCAGTCCCACTCTACTCAAGCAATCATGAATCTCCTCGTCTTCCTTCCGTTTGCTTTCGCGCTCTTTGCCTCTGTCCTAGCCCTACCAGCTGTTGCTGAGCCATCGAAAGACGTCGACTTCCATGTCTTCCCCGAGTTTGCAGGCTTTGAAAACCTCGACCAGCTCTTAGGGAATGACACTGAGAGCGATATCGAAGAACGCGACTCAGCAGCCGCACAAGCCGGCCAATGCCCTCAACACACGCCGCATAGGAATGGCTGAATTCCAATCCGCTCGCCATGCAAGATCCCCCAGCTGCTTCGACTGGTACTCCAATGCCTGCACTTTCAGCCCCGACCGTCCCTTGGGCTTCAACTTCATCCCGCCGTGCCAACGCCACGATTCCGGCGATACCAATTCCGCGAACAAGATTCAGTGGAACCCAATCAACAAGGCAAGAACGGATTGGAGCTCTCGCACGGATATGTGGGCTGTGTGCGACAAGTTGACGGGGTGGAAGAACGTGCTGAAAAGGGCGACGTGTATGGTTGTGGCGAATAAGTATGCGGACGCGGTTGTTGTGTTTGATCCGGCGACGGATTTGTGAGGAGGGTATTGTTCCTTTTCGAAGGTGAGAACGATATGCGATTTGAATGGCTGATGTGGAAATGATGGGATTTTGGCGTGTTGCTTGATTTGATTTGTTGTGAGAATTCGAATATGGCTCCTGATAATGACACTCGCTTTATCGCGGAGATTGATTGTCAAGAGATATATGTTCAGGTAGCATACATACGTAGCTCCGGTACAAACTGTGGTCGTCTACGGCAATGGTTCTGCGGTCTGGCCAGATTCAATCCAGCAACAACATCAACATCGTCGGTTCTCCGGTGAGAGTTTATCCGACATGAGTTGCATATCCAGTGGTCGAATGGCCACAGCCGGCGAATTGGTGTCTCGCGCTACAAAAGTAGATGTTGTTCACTTTCAGTGGCTGGCATTCGTCAATGTCCAGTGAAAGTCACTAGCAGTAGCTGCTTCGCATGCTGTATATCCTTACTTACATTCAAGCCACTCAACCGCGCACATCCTTACAATCAGGGTTGCACAAACAATGATGGTCAGTATCGACAGAAAGCTGCTAAAGATCATGGAGGAGTTTGCGACTGCTGCGAATAAATTCCTCGCTCGGAAGATGAGATCAGCTATGGGTGGCGCTTTACTTCCTATGTGCAAGGATTTGAGATGGAGAGTATAAACTTGATACGCAAAGCTTTCATCAGAGCCTGGTTCCGGCCGAACCATCTTGAGAACCATGGGGATGCAATTAAAAGCTTTGTGGCGAGCAGGAGACAGAGGACAGATGCAGCGCACATGAACATGATGCAACGCTCTGAGTCCGCTCTGGAGAGGAGACGATATGCTTGTGGTGACCTTCTGGTACCAAAGAGGAGATATGTATGCAAAATCTCGGGCCTGGAACATGAGCTCATTTACGTGGCGTGTTGGGTGGGTTATGGCAATACGAAACTCAGTGATGACGGGTGGCTGAATTACCGCGGAAAGCGCTCAGACAGGATCGCAGCGAGACCTTCGATGCCAGATGACCGCGTTAATTGTGGCAAGCCGCTCCAAGAGGCCAAGCGAGTTCTTTCGAAGGAGGATCCTGAAGCTGGGTATTGGCGTCCCAGTTGGAATGGACAGGTAGCACACATAGCTCGAGGGCAGAAAGTTGGTTTCCGTAGTGCGACCCTTGGATCCGCAGCTTGAGCTCGAACTCGTCCAGCGTCTCGCTCCTCGTGGACGTCATCCGTCAAGATGCAGCCGGAGTCTCAGGTAGTAGCTGCTTTCAACGCCCGTTACTGTGAACTTGTATATCCACCTCTTTCCTGATGATCATCCGCCGGCTCTCGCCGCTTTTTGCACTTGACCCGTCCCCATCGCGCATCGTGGGTACAACACTGCTGCCAGCATCCCTGTTTGCAGATACAACCGCGCTAGAGCCAGTCTCAACAGCCTGCGTTCCAATGCTCGGCACAGTCTCCAGCACAGGCATTTCATCCCAGTCTTCGGCTCGAAGTCCACTACTGTTGCCTTTTGCACCGCCGTCTTTCGATTTGGACTTCAAGCGCTTCAGTGGACCCATGGCGAGCACATTTCCCAGACTACTGCGGCGGCTTCCTCTGCGAGATGAGCGGTGTCCTGCCGTGGTACGAGTACCCGAGTTCGACTTCGAGTTGTAATTGGATCCCGTCAACGTTGACTCGCCCATGGCGCCGTAGTGTGTGTTTAGATTGTTGATGATCGGTCGCAGGTTCGGTATCGTTGCGGAGATGAGCGAGTAATTGACTTGAGTTTGCGTGATGGCGATATAGAGAGTTTCCGCGAAGGTGAAGTCCGTGGTCAATCCACTTGGGTCGAAAGTACGCAGGCGAAATGCGATGATGACGATGATAGGCAATCGAAAGCTGAACACGAAAACAACGACGAACTTTTTCGAGGCCGGTGTTTTCAATGGTCGGATCATGAATGCTGTGCATGCAACCACGGCTGCCTCCATGATGGCGTCGAGTATGCACACTGCTTTTAGCCGGGTGTATACATTGCTACAGGACTGGCCGATCATGCTCCATGGCTGTGAGGGGTCACATTGCAGTGCTGCCGCAAAGACCGCTCCGAATGCCCATAGCGCTGTTGCGATTATGATGCCGTAAGCGACTCGTCGGTGCGATTCAATGGGCGTGAGGCGGAGAACGAAGATCAAAACGCAACATCTCGACAGTGCAAGAGAAATCGTGACGAAGATGTTGCTGGCGTAGTATGACTGCCAGTGTTAGCGTTGGCTGCAGGATTGGGTAGATACATGCGAACTGCATACCTTCTGAATGCTGTCAATCGCATCGTACGAGAGGAGGTATGTCGACCGGCCCAGGCCGCGTGAGCATGCACCCAGAATGATGCATGACTGTATGATCGCAAGAGCCTGCTCGCCGTGTCAACGCAGATATTATCGAACCCATATGTTGCCGGTCACCTACTGTTGCGGCGCCAAGAAATGCGTCGTCCAAGCCTGCTCTCTGAGCAAAGGAGAATCTGATGAATGCCCGTATAAAGCTCGAGATCAAGACTAAAGTTGTTCCCAACGAGACAGCGATGATAATGTATGCGCCATGGTCTGTATCTGTGACGGCGGCGAAGGGCGGATAATAACCATCTGGGATGAGAAGTTCGGTGCTTTGCGACATCTCACTCAACCCATCTCAAGGGGCCCGGGGGCGAGGAAGGAGACTACGAAGGCCCATGAAACCGCCGGGGCGAGTACAGAATATGTTACAAGACGACGTGGCACAGAGCATTCGCGTGGGTGCAGTCCAAATCGCTTCGCAAGCGCTGGCGTGCAGGAGTGCAGGCCAGTATGAGGACGTGTGGAGCGATCACCAACGATTTTTTCCAGGCTAAGACAGGGAACGGAGTGTGTGACCCAAGTTGACTTTTCTGTAGCAGCAGAGGTTGCGACAGTAGACCAAACGGCAGTTAAACAGGGTACCGGGCAGCTTGCACACAGCACGGTGAAGGGGTCAACTGACGTGCGTCTTCCGTGTTGAGGGATTTGGATCCATCTGGTCATGTCAGATAATAACGTGATGGACACACGTGCACAGACGCGTCGAACGGACTTTGTGGAGCTCGTGCATGCCAACCATCATTCATGCCGGAAATGTGTATGGTTAAGGCGCCACATTGCTTGCTGCCCGTCTTGTATACCAAGAGTCGAGCATCAATTGGCTGTAAACATAGGATCTTTCTTCACATCCTACCGGGGCCATCCGCATTTCCGAGCCCACTGTCGACAAAGCAGGTTGAGATGACGATGGAGACAAGGGACACACGACATGCCGATCAAGTTGGTGGCTGGCGAACTCGGCTAGCGGGCTAGCTGGGAGGATCCATCCGTAGTCAGCCCGTTGAGCGGTCCGACAGCTGCGTCTCGCTTCGTCTCGCCGCGTATCGGGCCGTGAACGGATGGACGTCTCTCGCTTCTGTATTCCTACTCACTCCACCGCAACACTGTCCATATCCATATCAATATCGGAGGGGTTCCTACAAGCATCGATATGTCAGCTCACTTGCATGCAGACTTTTGGAGAGAAGATTGGGCTGTCATGACTGTTACGGAGCAACTTCCTCCTTGCAGGACGCACGCTAAGGTTTGCAGCATGAGAGGGCTGCTGTTCAAAGTAAGATCGGCAGCAGACATCGAAACTCTGATCGTGCATGGGCGTCCGCCCGGCCCTGACACAGACGACCTGTGCGCAGTATGGTGCCCTGAGCCGGAGGATTTGCGTGACCTATCACAAAATCAAGACGTTCATATATCAGTGTCTATAATGCCTCTGCCGTCTGCGGACAAGATCCCGTTGGTCACCGCAGCATCGTTGTCTCCGCCACATCATATTGTGCCAGCAGTTTCGGCGTGTCCAAAGCGAGGGCTTGAATGGCATTAATCTGTCTTTCCACTACTGCCGGCTCGGACCTGGCCCACACGCATTGCATCCTTCAAGAGGAGCTGCCTCCACTAAGAGGTAGGAGGAAGTAAAGGTCTCTCCTAGCTCGGAGAGTAGTCTTTTGCCCGCATTTATCCCACTGCTCTTATGATTCTCCGTTCGTTGCGAACGGCGAACCCTTGCCCGCACGCCTCGACGAACTCAGTTGCCCGCGAACTACACGCCATACTGCGTTCGTAGCACGAGTCCTCCGCGCACTTTGCACCGGACTGGTACTTTACAATCAATTCGCGGCCAGCAGGGATTCTAGGACACTTGCAGATCCGAACAAGAGATTTGTGGGACCGCAGCTCGTGCGCACCATGTGCTTGAAGCTTTCACAACCCTCTCTTGTCCTTCAGTCTTAACGTCTTTGCATATCACTATTGCTACACGTTCGCGTTGGTGCGTCTAGCTGTTTGCTTCGCCATTGCTGCGGATCGTAGCTACTTGTCAAGATGCCTGGCCTTGGGAGCAAAGACGATATGAACATCATATCCGCTCTGAGACAACCTCCGGAAGATGCTCCATCAAAAGAAGATGTCGCCCACACTGTGCCAGCCAAATACCATGGTACCCGAGCAGATCAACAGGACATGGTAATGCTAGGGAAGAAGCAAGTCCTTCGGGTACTTTTATCTGTTCGCCGAGCTTGGAACGAGGGCTAATTCAAGGTGTAGAGGAACTTCAAATTTATAACAATGTTAGGCTTCGGGTCGACTGTCATCTGTAGCTGGGAGGTCATCTTGCCGTAAGCAAAGCTATCTTGAAGACTTTGCGACTTCGACTGACGGACGTCTTAGTGTTTTCTCCTTCGTCCTGTATGACGGTGGCACTGCGCTGTTGTTTTGGGGATTTATAGCCATTGGGCTTGGTATGATGCTCGTCTATGCTAGTCTCGCAGAGCTAGCCAGCATGTGAGCTTTTGTCTCTGAGTCTGGAAATTGGTAACTTAGCTAACTCTATCTAGGTGTCCTACAGCTGGCGGACAATATCACTGGTGCGTGAGCGAAGAGAACAACACAATGTGATGTCTGAGACACCGTGCTGACTAGAGCCCTTTGCTTCGCAGGGTAAGTGAATTCGCGCCACCAAAGTACCAAAAGATCTTGAGTTACACGACAGGCTGGCTTTGCGCGGTTGGCTGGCAAGTGTTCCTGGCATCGGTCGCGTTCATGGTAGGAGGCATCATACAAGGCCTCATTGCGCTGAACAACGACGCGTACGGCTTCGAAGCATGGCATGCTACTTTGCTCACCATCGGCATCATGGTCTTCGCCATCTTCTTCAACACCTTTTTGGCTGTTCGACTCCCTTTCGTCGAAGGCTGCATCTTAATCCTTCACCTCGCTGGCTTCTTTGCTGTGTTCATACCCATGTGGGTTTTGTCACCTCGAGGAAAGGCGTCTGATGTCCTATTCAACTTTGAGAACAACGGTGGCTGGCCGACTACTGGTCTCTCGTCCATGATAGGACTCACTGCACCACTGACTGCATTGATCGGATACGACTGCTCTGTACACATGTCCGAAGAGCTTCAAGATGCTTCTATCACAATGCCCAGAGCCATAATGTGGACAGTAGGGCCAAATGCGGCGTTCGGGTTCCTGATGGCCATCACTCTCTGCTTCACCGTCGGCCCAGATCTTGCGGCGATCAGAGACACGCCCCTGGGGCAGCCCTTCATCCAGGTCTTCTTCAACGGCACCAGGTCGTACGTGGCGACAAACTTCATGGTTGGGATCGTCATTGTCTGCCTGACCTCTTGCTGCATTAGCGAGGTGGCTACTGCCTCAAGGCAGCTATGGTCATTTGCCCGCGACAACGGTCTTCCTGGCAGTCGTTGGCTCTCACACGTGGCTCCAGGATGGAATATCCCCATGCGGGCCGTCCTCACTTCGCTGGTGATCACATCGCTCCTCGCTTGCATCAACCTGGGCAGCGCAACAGCCTTGAACGCCATCAACTCACTCGGCGGAGTGTCGGTACTGTCATCCTACATCGTCACCATCGGCGTTGTTGTCCACAGACGTCTTTTCGGACCTCCCTTGCCACCGCGTCGCTGGAGCTTGGGCAAATTTGGGCTGCCGATCAACATTGCCGCGCTTTGCGTTACGATTCCTCTTTGGTTTTTCTTGCTCTGGCCGCTTGAGCAGCCTGTGACACCAGTCAACATGAACTGGGCGAGTACCATGTACGGCGGTGTCATGATCTTCGCTATTGTTTACTACGTGATATGGGGTCGGCATGTTTATGAAGGCCCTGTCATGCTCGTCAAGAGAGACGAGTGACGGGAACCATGACTTTTTGAGATAAGACGACAATCCAGATACGGCACTACGATGCGGTTGCGTCCGGGTTTTGCTTCCAGATAACGACACTCGCCATATTGGTGTGAAGTCGCAAAGCAAGGAAGAGGTTTGGAATGCCCAACACTTGTCGAGTGGACGGCAGGAGTGTTGGGCCATGATTTAATGGACCATATTTGCAAGGGCCAGGTTCTCTCAACAGTCTTGCCATCAGGAGATCATGAAGCCGCCTTCCATCGCCGAATCTGAGGATGAGTGTTTCAAGTGACGAAGCTTCACACCTCGCAAGATCGTCAACACATCTCTGGAAATATGGCTACTTGCCAGTGTGCTCTGTTTGGACACTGACCTACGATATCTCCTTACACCTCGAATATGAGGCGAGGGCTCATAAGGACGTCTCAACGAACGAAAGTTATCAAGACGGCATTGGCAATGTGGAGTTGGCTGTATGTATATGTGTGACTACATGTTCGAATATTGGTGGATCAAGCCCGGAGCACAAGTGTGCGTTGTTTGGTAAGGCTGTGTATGAATGTACAACATTACAAGAAAATCCAGCAAGATCCTCGTCATAGTGCATCAAGTCAGCAGCATCGGTAATTCAATGCCGTGCGATCGTTTCAACGAGCTGTGAACGATAACCGAGTAAAGACGCGTCAAAAGGCGTTCAGCGTTTCAGTAAGCAAAACAGCATTTCCACCACTGGCTTCACGAACGCTACCTTTCGGGTCTGACATGGTTTCCTCCAATCTGAGCGCACTTGAGTGAGCAGAATCATTTGAATGCTATAGTTTATTCGAACTGGATGTTACAATCAGGGCTAGGGTTAGGGTCACGTCTTAGGCGGCTGTCCTTCACATCTTCACATGCACTCAAGCTCTCCGACTTTCACTCGCACACACATTTGTGTCGCGAACCACTTTACCGTCGCTACAACCTTCTAGCACGCCGCTCCCTCGCACACCGCGCCATGATACTGCGGTGAAACTATCGACAACCAAGCCGCGAGCAATACTCGCGCAATCATGTCTAGCCAGACATATGACCTCCACCGCGCGCTCTTGCGACCAGCCATCGTCCACATACTGCGCGCCGCAGGCTTTCATAGCACCAAGCCGACCGTCCTTGACACTGTCGCCAACCTCGCCGAGCGCTACCTTATGCTCCTTGCGCAAACAACAGCCGCACACGCCATGTCGAGCCACAATGACCCCGTACCAACCATCACCGACGTTCGCATGGCACTCGCCGAATGCGGCGCACTGTCACCTCTATCAGGCGCCGCCGAAGAAGACTGGAGAGAACGCATGCGCAGACCCATGAGCGAGATCGAATCGCCGGAGAACGGTGGCCTCACGCGAGCACAGGCCGAGAAGAAGAGAAGAGAGGAGGAAGACCTTAAAGATGTGAGGGACTTCATGCGGTGGTTCGAAAGCTCACAGCATACCGAGATGCGCCGCATTGCAGGCCTCATCTACGATGCGAGCGCGGTAGGCGCTGCCACTGCGCCTACCATCGGCGTGGGAGGTGGTGTGGTTCAAGCAGAAGATTACCTACAAGTGCTGAAGAACAAGCAAGGCAAATCAACCGTCGACATAAGATATCAAGGCACTGCGCTGGGTCAGCCAGCAGAGGACCGCACTGTGATTATCGAAGGTGGACCAGTGGGCACCCTGAGGGACTGGAGGCCGCCGCAGACTTACGCAAAACCCAACGTGATCGACCTGCCAGCGGCGAAGGAGATTCAAGAAGACGAACATATGGCAGACTCGCCGAACGGAGTAGGCGAGGACTCTCCGATGGAGGATATCGTGACCGTTGCCTGAACGCCGACGCAGAACGGCATTGGACTATTTTGACAATCTTAGCGCAGGCGTTGGTGGAAAAAGTTGTATTCAAGGTTCGAACAATTGCTTTCAACTCTCGTACCGTGCCATATTAAACATGGCCGATAGATCACATTTTGAGAGCTTGGTCCAAATCTACAAAGACTAAACCAAGATAGCATGCTTGGAACTGGTGATGGTCTCAGCAAAACTCAATTTGTTGCGCCAAAACTTGCTGTCCCATAATTCACAGCTGTTTTTCTTCATGACTGATCATCCTCCCACGGTAACATTTCGCGCTTCGCGTCGTCCCACTTGAATACGCCTCCATCGCCAACGTTATATCGATAATAATTCTCTGTGCCGCCCTTCACCATCGCTTTCCTGAAAGTGATATTGATTCGACCTTTCCCAACTTCGCCACCCTTGCGTTTGGGTATGCTGTGCAACCAACAGCTCTGCGTTTTGCCCTTCATGAGAATCATATCTCCACTGCCAAGTGGGAACTTCATCGGTTTGGTTTCCGACTCGTCTTTCTGCTCGGTCGGCTTGTGCTTCAAGAGGAAATCTCGCTGTGCTCCGAGAGTGAACGATGCGATAGCGGGAAGTGCACCGAGAAAGCGCTCGTCGTCGCTGTGGTAGCTGATACTGTCGTCTCCAGAAGCGTAGTAATTCACCAGTGCGAAATTGAAGTTGCAGCCAGTGGCGTTCTCAGTCAATCTGCGCAGTACACCTAGACATTCTGGTAGTGGGCGGGGTTGACATTTGTATGCATCTTTGACGACTGGTTTGCCTGAAATTGCTTCTACAACTTTGCCCTGTTCATCAAAACGTGAGGTTTCGTCGATGCCGAAGACTGTTGTATAGCGTGGCGTGTTTATAAGCGTCTCCGTTGGACCTCGTTTGATTGTGTACTTGACTCTGTAGAAGAAGAGCTCGGAGCGAAGGAACTCGAAGAGGTCGCGGGTGATTTCTTTGGGAATATAGGGTTTGAAGTAGAGGAGATCAAGGTCGGGCTTGTCGTTGATCACTATTGCTTCTTCGGCAGGAGCAAAATTGAGCGTTTCGAGTATGCCGGAAGGTAGGTGAGGAATCGAAAATGGGTATGTTGAATGTGTTGATTTGGAAACTGTGACATCGTTTGTCTTGTCGGCGTCTGTGATACGTGATCGTTTGGTTGGTGGTGGCGCGAAGAAGCTGTCGAGTGTTCTTGGTCGCTTTGTAGTGGTCATGTTGCGCACAATAGGGTACTTCAAAGTATGGAGTTAGAAGTGTATTGTCGACCGAACGTTTGCTAGATGAATAATGCTTGACCAAAATCGCATTCTATTGACGCGTTGTTCGTTAAACCCGTTGATTGTTTTGCGCGGAAGACGCGATCAAAGGATATCGATGACGTCAAACTGCCGCCGTCGCGACTGCCCGCACATGTGAGTCCACGTGGAGTGAAATGAATCAGCCATCTCCACTACAGGCCATACAAGCAGTCCAAGTCCATGGGTAGTCGACTTTCCTGACCACGGCAAGCGGTTACCATTGGACGAATTGAACGTGCCATTGAGGAGTGCCAAAGATAAATGCGTGTCTCCGTAGCTGCACGTGCTACGCCAAGTACAGAGGTCTAGACGACCGTACTCGTCACCAACAACTACTTCAAACCAAAAAGGTATATGACCCAGTCTAGCTCATCAGAACCACCCATATAGCATGGCGTTTGTTGTACCTCCGTACCGGCAACCTCGATGTCAAGATACGACCAACGCACTATGGAGGGCATTGGGGCTCCACAAAAGCGTGCCGCGAAGGATTCGTATTTGCTTGTGGTTACATTGCTTTTATATGGATGCCTAGCAACCCCTACGACTCCTCGTACTCTTCCATCGTCAAACCTATCATTCCACAGAACTATCGGCGAAGCAGTCACGCGTTAAGGAAGCCCATTGGATCGGTCCTCGCAAGAGCTCTCGAGTGCTGTGAGAACGAAAGCAGAGCCTCCAGCCATGATCTCATGCATTCTGCTTGGCCTACTTGGCGGTCCACCCCTCATGCTCAGTATACTTTGCACAGCCTTTGAGTGCCAGTGAGGTGAATGCCATTGCTTACGATACGGCATCATTTTGCCGTGTTCCTGAGCGGTTACTGCATGCAAAGCTCCCGTCCTAAGCATGGCATCTATAGCTGCTTGGCGAGAGTCAGATTGGTCATACAGACGGTTCAGAATCTGTTGTAGGGACGCGCGTGCACTCCCCGCTGCTAAGAGATCTTTCAAAGATGTACCATTGATGCTGCATCTGATCTTGATCTAGTGACCTGAGAACCAATGGACCATCCCGAAAGCGCTCACAACTTCAATGCACCAGGAATCCTTCCTAGATCCACGGCAGGTGCCTGATTAATATTGCTGCATAGAGACCGTATATGCACGCACGCTCATCAGACCAAGAGATCCTTTCGTGTTGTCAAGTGACTGCCTGGTTACTACAGCATTGGACCTCGACCCACCTCACAGCATATGAAACATCACTCTACCTGCAAGACTTACCGAGAGATCGAACATCACGTACTGCATCATACGGAACGGCGCAGCATTCTTCTACGCTTGCCGCAAACGAGCTACAACGATGGCGCTCATGCGTCTTGTTCGACAAATATGGACCCTGTTCAAGAAAGATTTGACTATTGTGCTTTGGCGCAGTTGGTTCTCGACCTTCCTTCGAGCAGTGGCGTTACCAATTGCTTACATGTTCTTCATTGCCTATGTTCGAAACTTCTTCCTACCCCCGTCGGAGTATGGCATCGCCTCATCTTACAACCCAATTAGAGACATCACGACCGAGGTCTTCAATTCTTCTACCTCACTGGGAGGCCGGAACAGGGTGGTCTTTATCAACGAAGGCAGCGCCGGAGGTCAAATTGATACGCTGATTGAGAGGCTTGCAACTCGATTGATCGATGCTGGTGCCGAAGTGCATCGCATCTCCGACGAGAATGAACTATTCGATCTTTGTCCCAGCACCTTGACTGGTCTTTCACCCTGCTACGGAGCTGCATCTTTCGAATCTTCTCCCACTGAAGGTGGTGTATGGGCATACACAGCCCGCGCAGACTTCGGACTTGGACTTTCACCTTACGTCAACTCTGCCGACAACGATGCTCAGATCTTCGTCTTACCTTTTGTGCATGCTATAGATGCGGAAATCGCTGCCATTGAGGGTGTGCCATTCCCTCTGGAGCAGTATGAGTACCCCTTCACCTACGAGACACGCCAGGATCGCGCCGATGATATCCAGCGATTCTTCATGAACGCCCTGTACAATTATCTTGCTGTAGCGATGTTCATCGGCATCTGTGGCATATGTTACCATATGCCCGGTCATATCGCCACGGAGAGGGAGCTAGGAATCTCGAGTCTGATCGATTCAATGCTCTTTACGTCGCGTCAGACCTACGCTATGCTTGCGAGGCTCATCTCGGCCTACCTATCTTTCGTGGCCGTGTACATGTCCAGCTGGCTTGCTATGGGAGCCATTGTTTCAACTTTGATGTTTGAGCAGACATCAGCAAGCATTATAGTCCCATTCCACCTACTCACAGGGCTATCTCTTACCGGGTACTCAATCTTCATGGCAAGCCTTTTTCGGAAAGCTCAGCTCTCCGGTACAGCCACACTACTTCTGGCGTTGGTTATGGCAATCCTTTCACAATTTATACCTAGGACTGAAATCATCCAAGGAGTACTAGGATGCTTGTTTCCCCCGGCCACATACACTTTTTTCCAAGTTGAAATTGCCTACATGGAAGGATTTTTGCAGCCTTACCAACTCCGCAATTCATATTCGTGGCAGGGCGGACTTGATGGCTACTATTACTTCATTTTCCTGGCCGTCCAGATAGTACTCTATCCCCTCCTGGCATGTGTTGTTCAGTGGCTCATGTACAGTACCCCTGCGCGCTGTCGGAAACCTCTCACAACCACCGATGGCTCAGCACTCCGAATCGTTCATTTCACGAAAGTCTTCCAGCCGACCTTGTGGAAGCGAATCTTCGATCGGAGCGAGCCCTTCAAAGCAGTCGACAACATCAATCTTTCGTTGTCACGTGGCCATGTAGTGGCATTACTCGGGGCGAACGGAAGCGGGAAAAGTACCACTCTGGCCGCCATTGCGGGAACCCAATCAACGTCTCAAGGACACATAGAACGGGATCTCAGCCTAGCGCTGGGCTTCTGTCCACAAAAGAACGTCCTTTGGGATGAGCTGACCGTGTTGGAACACGTCCGTGTATTCAACGCTCTGAAAGCGAAGGACAGACAGCAACCAGAGACGGAGCTCCGTGATCTCGTAACCGCTTGTGATCTAGAGAAAAAGATTGGTAAGAAGTCGAGAACATTGTCGGGCGGCCAGAAACGCAAATTACAGCTGGCTATGGCATTCGTTGGCCATAGTCAAGTATGCTGTGTCGACGAGGTGTCCTCAGGCCTTGATCCTTTGTCGAGGAGAAAGATTTGGAATATCCTGCTGAGCGAGAGGGAACGACGCACGCTCTTTCTGACTACACACGCTCTCGACGAGGCCGATGCACTTGCAGATGACATCGTTATCATGTCCAAAGGGAAGCTCGTAGTGCAAGGGTCGGCGCCCGAGCTAAAGCATGTCCATGGCGGTGGCTATCACGTGGTGACAAGCGATCCGCAAGCGATGCATATCCCTTCGTTACAGCCACAGATCGACATAAGTGGTGACTACAGCTTCAATGCTCCAACGTCCTCAGGAGCTCGTAGCATTGCGAAGGAGGCACGCTTGCACGGCGTCAAGGACCTCCAAATACATGGCCCCACAATACAAGACGTGTTCTTGAGTCTCTCCAAGGAATTCGCCGACGAGTCATCGCAAATGCCATCGCTTGCGATACTTGATGATCATAGCAGCTCGCGAAGTCACGATCCTACGACTTCACTAAACCTACAAGGCAAGACTAATGGAAACGTCCTGAGCATAGAGAGTGGCCAAGGCTCTGCGTTCATTCAACAGACTTGGATCTTGTACCGCAAAAGGCTTCTGATATTGAGGCGGAACTGGCTACCTTACCTCTTTTTGCTTGTGATTCCGATCACAGCATCCGGTCTAACAACCATGTTCTTGGCAGGTTTCAGTCCGCTGCAGTGTACTCGAGGTGCTCTAGCCAATCGCCCACAGGTACTTTCGCTTGGTTCTCTCGAACGCTACTGGGGTATACTTGTGCCCGTGGGACCTGTGACTCAGATTCCGATTGATGCGCTGCCTGCTCCATACCAGTTGTACGCTGATCGCATACGTCCAGTAGAGAGTTATGCTGAGTTCCGGTCGTACGTGAGCGATAACTTCCGCGATGTGGTTCCTGGCGGATTTTACATTGGCGAGGATACTGGCTTGAACTCAGCACCTCTCATGGCCTACCGAATCAATGGCAACATAGGATATGCTGCTCTGGCGAAAAACATCCTGGACTCGTATCTCACCGGCATCACCATCAACGCCGAGTTCTCAAACTTCGCTTTACCCTTTGTGGGCGGTACAGGCGATTCGTTGCAGCTCGTACTTTACATTACTTTTGCCATGTGCGCATACACAGCATTCTTTGCACTGTACCCTACTTTCGAGAGGTTGACCAACATTCGTGCTCTGCACTACAGCAATGGTGTCAGACCTGCGCCGCTTTGGCTTGCGTATTGGCTCTTCGATGCGTTCTTCGCAATCGTTGTTGCTGTTGTGTCGGTGGCTCTCTTGGCTACGGTATTCGGTCCTCCCCAGATCGCTTTTTCTTACACCGACTGACAAGATTGTTCACAGCTCGCCGATGTTTGGTACGCTCCTGCACACCTCTGCATTGTTATTTGGCTCTTCGGAATGAGTTCAATACTGCTCGCCTACATCGTGTCGTTGTTCTCGACGAGCCAGCTGGCTGCTTTCGCATTTGTTGCTGGTGGACAAGCCATATTTGCGCTGATCTATTTCTTGATGTAAGTCTAGCTAATGATTTTTGCCTGGATCAGGCCAATGCTGACAGCTTCTAGCTACATGGTCCTCATCACTTTCGCCGCTGCTGAACAGCTTCAACACAACCTCAACATCTTGCAGTACACGTTGGGCCTCATATCGCCATCCGGAAACTTGCTTAGGTCTCTGCTTCTTACTCTGAACCAGTCGCAGCTCCTCTGCCGGGCACAACAATTTGTCGATTACCCTGGCGACATTACAGTGTACGGCTGTCCGATTTTGTATCTTGTGCTTCAGAACTTGGTTTTCTACGCGATACTTGTCTGGCACGATTCAGGTGCAACACTAGCGCTACCACGACGTTCCAAGAGCCATGCGATTGATATGGAGAAGACAGCCACCTTACCCTCGGACGTAAGGATCGAAGTAACACGAACAGAAACATCTCAGGATAAGCTTCGGATCTTGCACATGAAGAAACGTTTCGGACCAGATCAAGTGGTCGACGATGTCACCCTTGGCGTCGACGGAAGCGAGATTTGTGCGTTGCTTGGTCCAAACGGCGCTGGAAAGACCACCACGCTCTCACTGATTCGTGGCAATGTCCGCCCCTCTGCTCGAGAGTCCGATGTTTTCGTCGGCGGGAAGTCCATCCGCAAGAACCAGCTTGCGGCACGCAAACTGCTCGGCGTCTGTCCCCAGTTCGACACGACAGACTACATGACTGTTACCGAGCATCTTTCATTTTATGCTCGCGTCAGAGGAGTACAAGATGTGGACGCAAATGTCTCGCAAGTGATCCAGGCAGTAGGGTTGAGCGCCTACAAGCAACGAAGAGCGGGCAAGCTATCTGGCGGAAACCAGAGGAAATTGAGTCTCGCAACGTCCATCATCGGTAACCCGAGCGTACTTTTGCTTGACGAGCCAAGTACAGGCATGGACGCCGTGGCCATGCGCGTCATGTGGCGAGCCATCGCTTCCATCAAAACCGGACGCGCCATATTGTTGACCACGCACTCGATGGAGGAGGCATCGACCCTATCGGACAAAGCTGCAATTCTGGACCGCCGTCTGCTCGCTGTGAGCGGGACGCGAGACTTGGTGAAGCAGCATGGCCATGGTTTGTACCATGTACATCTAACGCTCACGAAAGGCGTTGATGCTACCATAGAAGAGATGGCAACTGTGCGTGACTGGTTTGTCAGTACCTTTCCTGGCACTGCAGCTCATGATGCTTCGGGTGCTGCGCGTCGCGGCCAACTACGCCTTTCGATTCCCGTACAAAGACCGCGTGATGAGCTTTCTACGGAGAAGGCAGAAGCGGAAACTGTCGAACACGCCAAGTCGACCGATCGCCTCGAGAGGATGTTCGACCTTTTAGAAGACCACAAAGAGCAGTTGAGTATCTCTTACTATTCGATCAGCCAGCCTGCACTTGAAGATGTTTTCCTGGAAGTCCTTTCGCGGAACAGGGATCTAGAGGATGAATAGCGCTTTACGCTCGCGCAATACCGCTTAGTGTTGTAGACGATCGTCGAAATGTGTAAAGACGATATCCTTAAGCCAATGTCAGATGTGCTGTAATGTGGTGCGTGCACGTAGTCAACGCTGCGTAATCTGGGCATGCCATTACTAGCTCTGGTACCAACGATCCAGATCGTCCTGCCTCACTTCGAATGCCCAATGTAGACAGGTCTGACTCACGACCGGACTGATCCCTGGCTTCTCATCGTCTTCGTCATCATCGTCCTCCTCAACAGTCCGCACACCCGCACGGCCATACTGCTTGAGTAAAGTCCTCTTGAACCTGCCCGTCTCACCCACACACTTCCTCCAGCGACTGATCTGCCTTTCATCGTCATTGCATCTCCGTCCCTGGAAGAACCGACAGTACCACTGAAACCATCCTCTTATATCGTGCTCATGGCTTATCCACCCAGCCGCTTCCCACTCTTCGATACTTTGCCCACATGATCGGTGGAACTTGTTGATTTCAGCATCGTAGTCTGGATTCGTCAGATACCTCTCCACATTCAGCCCGCTTATCCACTCCTTCGGCAACTCCTCCCAATCCCCCTCTACCACAATCCCCAATTTCCTCGACCTCAAAGGACGGAAATACGAGCCCCCAAATACGCCTTCCCTTAACATCTCCTCCGGGCTCTTATTCGGCGTGAACGACTCCTCGTCCTCGAAATGGAACACCGCATTCGCGTCCCGCGTCGGTTCCGGCGCAGTAGCTTCCCAGCTCGACCACCCGCTCCGAATCTCATCGATGTCCTTCACAGGAACCAGCGCTCCCGTCTCTTCCTTGACAATCGATCCAAGCTTGTCTTTCTTCGCCGATCGGCCTCCTGATCGCGACAGGGCGACCGGCTTGATGTCCAGCTCGTCGGTGTAGTTCGGCTTCAAGGGTGCGCTGGCGAGACGTGCAGAAACTCTCGATGGCGCGGTATCTTGTTGTAGACGGCGCTTCTTCGTGGGAGGTTGGCTGTCGCCATTGGTTCGTTTCTGGCGACTTTGGCGTTGGGAGCCGAGAGGTTTGATGTCTAGCTCTGCTAGCAGGGCTTGGTTCTTTGCGATTCTGGCGGCTCGTTGGGTTTCGTAGTCGTTCATTCTGGGTGATTTGGGGAGCACAAATGTGATTGGGGTCGATTGTGCTTTGAGAAAGTCAAACCATCGCGTCCAACGCGAATCTATCTCGTTGCACGCATCGCGATCTGCATGTGATCTTCGATGACGTCAATCTCGGTTCGATTTGTACCGACATCAGACGATTCAAGGGTACTGCGACAATATCGAACAACAAGATTCATGTTTTTAGTTCTCAAAACAATTCAACTCATTGCTTTGTGGATTACACATCACCCAAAAATCTATATCCAGAAGTCTTTCGCCACCTAACCGCGCCCATGGCTGGTCTCCCGACCTTCCAGCACAGATATCGCCTATACACCTCATAAAGCGTGACGAATACTGCCAAGGCAACACAACTACAGAGCAACAGAGTGGCTGGATCAATAGCTCCTGATAACCAAGTGTAGTGCTTGCTCGTTTCCAAGGGTGTCATCAGTCCGCGCTCTTGGCTGTCCGTGATGCCGTGATCAAGCACTCGACCGTACGTGTCGAGCGCAACGATTCGAAGATGCGTCTCGGCGGGCACCAGTGAGCCTGAGAGATCGAAGCTCGTCTCAAACCCGATCTTTTCCCTGCGTGCTATCTCGATCCAACTACTCTCATCGCTACTATTGACTTGACCGCTGGCTTGCAAAACCCACGTGGCCACTTGTGTGGCTCCATTCCAGCTCACGATGACATGGCTGCTGACCGCATCAATCACCATGCGAGGTTTGTATTTCGGCAGCCCAACCCATGGAAACTTGTAGACCCGATAGCTTTGTATGTCGCCGCGCTCCCAGGATGTCACGGCGCCAAAGTGCGCATCACATGCCACGGACCCGTTGGCTTCGAATTCTGTAAAGACTGCGTTGAGGCCGTAACCGACAAGGACCCTGGCATCTGATCCTTCAGACTCAGGAGGCAAAATCTGCATTGACCCTTGGGATGAGGAGCGTACGCCCAAGGGATTGGAGTAGGATTGTATCACACGGACGGTATGTGTTGGACTGGATCCGTTGATCTGAGCTCTCTTGATGAGATCGGCGTCTGGGTCTTCCATCTTCTCGGTGTTGTACAGAGGATAGGGTAGCTCCGGTCTCGCCTGATCATGGACTAAGCTCATTCGTCGGTCCGATAGCTGGGCAAGTTTCCATAGCTGGGAGATATCCCTGACAGGTTCAACATCACCCTGGGCATCACTGGTATCCTCGTAACCAGGCGTTGGATATGTGACTTCGAGCAACAAGCCGCGCGAGTGATTCACCCCATAGACATAGTTTTGGTCTTCTGCAGCATTGTCGAAAAATGACAGAAGTCTTGTTGAATATCCTGCTTGCTCTGTTGGTGGCGTGTAAATCTCCTTGAAGAGCTCTGCCGAGACCATTCGGGCGTCGTGCTGCCAGGCAAAACTGAT
Organism: Melanodothis sp. VS III C KN 2; assembly: GCA_019775565.1. NCBI lineage: Eukaryota > Fungi > Ascomycota > Dothideomycetes > Cladosporiales > Cladosporiaceae > Melanodothis > Melanodothis sp. VS III C KN 2. Next base: position 313,983 of record JACWFM010000002.1, read on the forward strand.
CGCTGAGCCGTTGCTTAGGTCCATGAACATGTTGCTTTTGCCGCCGAGAACCCATATCACCGCTCCTGTTATACCATCAATGTAGGTGATGCTGTGTGTATATCGTGCTGACACGAGATAGTTCCCAAGTTCGTCCTTGTGGATGCTATTCATGTGGAACCAGTCAAAAGGATCTTCGAAATTGCCGGCTTGTCGTACGAGATGGTACGTATTGTTCACACTGATGTGATCGGAGGCACGCCATTCGAAAAGAACGTCACGCGTATCCAGCGAGACTTCCTGAAGCACACAGTCCCATATCCAATTGGGATTGGCGTCGTTCGGGTCGAGTGTAGCGTCAAATGAGCGCCACCCAGACATGTCATATTGGTACTTCTGATAGATAGTCATGAGTGCTGTGCCGTGAGGTGTCAAAAGAAATTCGTGAAGGTCAGCAGTCAGGTTGTTTCCGGCGTCCACGCTTTGGGCCATTTCGTAAGACGAATCTAGCTAAGGCATAGGTCAGTATTCCATAATTCATGATTGACAGACTAATGAGAAAAATAATTATTCTAGGGGTTGCATGTTGCTCACCATCATATATGCTCCGGATCCATGCCCGCGTATTTGATCATCGCCCGTCCAAAATGTCAAATAATCCTGGCCTTGGTAATGCTGTACCATAAAATCGTACGCTTGACCGCCCCATTCGTTGGCAAAGTGTTTGCTCCAGACCAGATCACCACGCGAATCTAGAATCATTGGACCAGGCTGTGATATACTCCAGCCTTTCGGCGTGATGAAATAGAAATTGCCGTCGTCGCACTGCCGGTCCCATTGTAGCCAGTTCGTGTGCGGTGCAGATATCCCATCCTCTGTTATGAAGGTCCGGGCTGGGTAGTAACCGAAGGTGCCATCGTCGACGGCTTTGTCGTACTCATCGGGTGGCGGAGTGCTGGCATGATGGGCGGCGCGAGCGCATGATATGAGCGTCAGTAGCCAAAGGGTCTGCATGGAGCAGATTATTGGCCTGTGCTGCGCAGTCGTGGCAGAAGTATATTGGCAGCAAAGTAGAAAGCAAGGTCGTCGCTAGCATAAGGGATGGTCAGCTGAGCGGCGAATTGGTCGGTCAAGAGATGGAAATCCAATGATCTGAGAGCATGTGTCGCTTGGTGAAAACGCATTTGTTTTGGAGATGGAAGTGCTTGCCTCCTGACCTAGCTCACGACGTATTGCGGCTGCCATCTCTGTCTCCTACGACGACGACGAGCCACATCATGAACGAACACGCCGCGTTCGCTCGGGAAAAGCATACGTCACTATTCCGTTTCTCCTATCCTCGCCGCAGTCTTGCCCTCCTGAATTGACTGGTACATTGCACATCTCAGGATTTCGTGGCCTTGGAGCGGCTGCGCTGCTCTCACACGGCAAGCCACAGGGGTAGAATGTCTACTGCAAATCGGCCGCGTATGCCCAAGGAGATAGCATTGCGGCTATACTCTACAATCGCATGACCGAGTGGAACGATTGTCTCTCTTGACTGGCTTTTGGGCTGAGGATTGAGGGTGTAACATTGGCGATACGGACTTCCTGCCTTTCATCTCATCAACTATGGTTGCAGACACAATGATGGACTTACACCGAGCGTGGTCTTGTCGAGCCATGTTCGTCACTGGGACACGCGGTCTTCTGGCCTGCAATCTGCCGGAGGACGACGTCGCACCTGTGCCGTACAACCGGCGTCTCATACGTTCCCCATGGCCACGCGGGGCAAATGCATACTCTCTCCTTCATGGCGATCATCGTTCTTGTCGTAGAGCACATTCGCATGGTCTTACGAGCTCTTCACACCCTGATCGTGGCTTGAGCATACCGTGGGCCACCCTCGGTCACAGCCACAGCGATTGCAGAGAGATAGAGGCTTCTGAAAGTTCACGAACCAAATACGCCAAGCATAGCAGTCCATCTGTCAGCCGGCTAAAGTATCATCCCTAAGCTTGACACTGATCGTGTATATCAGAAAAGCACAAAACAGCATGTATACACCGACCTTGGCTACCTACGAGAGTACTGATAGCATACTGGTGTATCTTCATGATCGAGAGGAAGAAACGGACCCGCTACAATAGCACGATCTGGACTCATGCTGGCAATCCGCAAGACTGAAGGCAGCTCTCTTACTAGATCGGAGGCACCGGATACATTTATAAACATATTGTTCACGGGACTGACAGCCGATGCAAGTGACACAACGGTCGCTTATCACGATCCATGCCCACAACCCTTTGCTCAGGATCGATCGTATGCAGTACACGTTTGTGGCAGCATCGGCGCTGATTCGCGATTCCGATGCATCTTCACATGCCAGCCGGGCGCACCCGCGGCATTCCAGGGTTTGCGTCTCAACAAATATGCTCGTCCAGCGCTTTCACATGCAAGAAACTTTGACACCTTCACCCCACATGGCACAAACGTGTGCTGACTCTGCGACTTGATAGACGCTTTGTTGGGTAACTCACGCCATAAGCGAGGCACATAGAGGCATGCGTCCTGCCTATCGGTCATGTCGGCGTCTCAAAGTACATTGCTATCGCGAAACTCCTGGCATGTATTATCGTTTCCTCTCATCTATCTCTTTCCTGTCTATCTCGCACTCTACGCAGTAACTCACCACATCTGTCTACTCTGCACTGCAAGAAAAAGCATATTTTCGCGCCCAAAACACAGCTTGATAAGGCAGGATGACCATCGATGATTCGAGCCATGATACCTCTTCCGGGACTGACAGCCCACTGATGCGGCTACCGGACCTCGATAGCAAGTCGACAGACTGTTATACGACCTTGTCAGGTAGCGGCGATGGTCTATCTTTGATCTATACCGCGCTTCCGCGAATGTTCCAACGTCGACTTCCGCAGATTCGATCTCTCCGAAACGCAGCTTCTATTTACGCCCCAAGAGCACACCTACGCTCCTGGAGCACCTCGAGCGATACGAGCACTTACTCCGAGAGCCCCCCACCATCTTATCATACGGAAAGCTCAGCACCCGAGTCATCCGCAGATGAACACGATGGCGGCAGCGATGACGATGCTCCCGAGTTCTTTACCTCCGCACCATCGAGTCGCCCTTCAACATCTGGCTATGTGACGCCTGCGCCTGCACAATCAGCTTTCAGAAGACACGAGGAAGTATATCCACCCAGCTTTGTGAACAGGAGCGCACAAAAAGGCCTTGAGCTTCTTAACGACTCTATGCGAAGCCAGACAACTAGGACGCCCGATGATGAAGTTTACAGTCGCCGTCTCTACATCGACGGCATCTCTTACGTCCTTCGTGGCCTACCCTCCGACCTCACCCGCGAGGAAGCCCTGACCATACGCACCGCCGTCCCAGCATCAATTCTCCCGATACCTAAAGAAGACACCGTGGTCGTTCGCCAACCTCCACAACAACCCCACCGCCCAACAGAGCCGCCCACCCTCTTGTACCGCGCAGTCTCAACAACAACATTCTACACCCTCTTGGCCTTGACACTCTTGATACCCCACATACAAAGTCTCTTCGCGACATTATATGCCCTCGACGCCCGCCACAACTTCTCCACTCGCTTCCTCGCGCAAACGAGTTTTCTGCTACGCCTGCTAGCCGCGCAAGCAGTAGCAGTATTAGCAATGGCCTGGGGAGCGAATGATGGCGCGCTGAGGCACGCGTGCAGAGACTTTGGAGTGTGGGTGCTGCGAGATGTCTGTGGTGGGATGGACGAAGGTGTTGGACGAGCGGTGGTGAATCTGCGACTGGAAGAGAAAGAGGCGAGGAAGTGAAAGTGGAACTCCACGGGGTTAGCGAGAACGATATGAACGGTCGATGCAATGTTTCCAATTCGTAGAAAGATTTGCCCAACACGACAATGCATGATGACTGACGAAGATCACGGCCTGGTGCGAAGACAGTGGCTGAGGCGAAAGCTTTCTGCGACTCACGATAATAACGATGAGCGTCCTAACGGACCACTTTCCTCTTTGGAGTATCAATTCTCTCTCAATCCATGTATTCCACGCGAGCTCAAAGCTCCTTGAAAGAAGCGTGCCTGACAACATACCAATTCACCAATATCCCAAGTTCCCAGGCCTGTACAGAACGCCACCGGCCGTGAATAAGACCCTACCCTCCGAAAGACTCTCAAGACACCAAAGTCGCATCCCACCGTCATTACAAGATCGTAGCTCCGCCGCATCCCTACCCTTAGACTCTGTTGTTGTAACTCCAACCACCCTCCTTGTAGACCCTCTCTCTAGCCTCCATGTCCTTGCGCTTCTCCTCAAGAGTGACCGCATCGCCGGTCTCGTGCCACATGGCACTGCTGCCTCTATCTCTGAACCTCTTCAAGCGCTCCTGGTTCTTGGCGCCCTTGAAGACCTCTTCCATTTTCAGGTCAGAAATGGGGCCGAAGACCGTCTCAGGATCGACAAGCTGCTGCTGGGTGAGCAAGTCGCGCAGCGCAGGAGAAGCGACCCAAGAAGGAGCGCGGAAGCCACCAGTAGCCTCGTCTTCCTCATCGTCCTCATCCTCACTGTCGGTCATGATCTCCGGAAGCGCGATGTTGTCGCCGTTAGCGTACATCGGAGAGGACTTGGCGGACTTTGCAGATTTGGGCATGGCTTTGGCGTTGGGGGCTCTAGCAGGCGTCTTGAACTTGCTAGAGGCGCCGTTCTCACTGCCCTGATAGGCTTGGGATTGCTGGTAGTATTGAGCAGCAGGTGGGTTGGCGTTCTCGGCGAATGGAATGCGTGCACTACTATGCTGCACGGTTTGGCTGGGATGGGCCGGTCGTTGTCCGTGTTGCAGTTGATGTTGGTTATTCACAGTGGTCTTGAAAATGCTGCTTGCGTGATGGGAGGCTGGTGGAGGAGCGTGTGAGTATCCGTAAGGACCCTTTGATAATGTTTCCTGACTAAATGTTAGCAATTGGTAGGTTATGGTCATTACACTGGCTGACTTACTTTGCGCATGGTGGAAGGTCGCTTCGGTGGAGCCATGACAGAATGTCTTTGATCGCTTTCTTGCTCCAGTTCGTCCGTTTTCCTCCTCTTGGCCTCATTCTGCTGGTACGATGTTGGGTTACGCTGCATGCCTGGCCTCGATGGCTGAGAGACAGGCTCATCATCTTCTTGTGAGAATATGCGCTTGGGAGGCTTTGCAGGGTTAGGCTGGATCTGGCGAGCAGACAAGTCTGGCACTGTTCTCTGTGCGAGCTGTCTCAACGTCCCTGGAGCATCACCTCTAGGTAGAGCTTGCTTCTCCGCGCGCTCACGTTGAATCGCCTCTGCAAGCTCGTGAGCAGCCTTTGCCTTCGCGGCAGCTGACTGCTCTTGACGCTGTTGCTCCAGCCTCTGTTGCTCCATACGTTGCTGCTGCTGCTCGAAGCGTTGCTGTTCACGCCTCTTGGCCTCTGCAGCTTGCTTCTCTGCCTGTCTTTGTGCAGCCAGCTTTATCTCCTGCATCTTGCGCTGCTCCTCTGCCTTCTTCTCTTGTTCAAGGCGTCGTTCTTCCTCGGCCTTCGCAGCGCGCTTGCGTTCAAGCTCACGTTTCTGCTCGGCCTTACGCTGTTTCTCACGCTCTTCCTGCTCCTTCTTGCGCGCCGCGGCCTCAAGCGCTCGGACGCGAGAGTTGTTCTGCGGCATCGTAGAGCTTCGAGGGTTACTTTGAGCTGAAGTCGGACGTAAACCGGTCTTTGGTGGCGGCGGTGGGCCCTGGCTCCCCTGACTGGAGTTGGAGGTAAATGAATCCTGCGATGACGGCTGACCGAGTCTTTGCAGTTGACTTGCAACACGGATGTTGACGGGAGCTGGTTTTGCCTTCGTGGCCGCGGTCTCACGAGTGGGCCGGACGGGTCGTGTCGGAGCTCTTAGTTTACCAGGAGGCAATAGTCCTTTTGGTGGTGGTGGCGGAGGCATGTCTTCGCGATCCTTTTCTTCTTCGGCAGTTCGTGGCCTCTCTTCTGCCCTCGACGCAGCCTCTGCAGCTTCCTCCTGCATTCTCCTCTCCTTCTCGAGCCTCTCCATCTCAGCCTGCTCTGCCTTGAATTTCTCCTCTTGAGCCTTGTTGGCTTTTGAGCGCTCCTTCTCTCTTGCCTTCTCTAGCTCATCGGCGGCTTTTTGCTGCGCTTTCATCTCCTTCCTCTGCTTCTTGTCGCTTTCGGTGGAGCTTCGAGTCTTCCTGCTCGGGCTACCTGAAAGGACTGACATCGGCCTTGAGGAATCCTGAGAGAGCTGAGACTCAGACCAGAGAGCACCAGGCATTTTGACCACCTCGGCTCTCTTGGCCTCTTCTGCGGCGTCGGCTTTCTTGGATTTTTTGCCTGCTGGTGAGTCATGAGACTCCAACTTGGCAGCGGCACTCGAGCCTGCAGAGGAGGCGAAGAGGCTCCTAGCTGACTTGAACGCACCCCATAGCTTCTTAGAAGCGCTCATGGGCTCGGTTTGTTTCTTGCTCAATGGCGATCCTGCAGGGGTTGTGGATGCCACGTCTGGAGTCATGCTGATCACAACCGACTGACTCTTCGAGTGCATAGGCGGTCTTATTGGTGATGGAATGTCGGTTGCTGATATGGCCTTCTTGTGCATCGTAGGTCGTGGGCTGGGTGCGGTCTCGGCAGGAAGTTGATTAAACTGGAAGGGATTCTTCTGTTGAGTTGGCTTGGATGGAGCTATCCAGTCATCATCCTCGTCATCGACTGCGGTGAGTGCATCCTTAGGTGGAGGCACCGGCGCATCTTCTGAGACAAATTCTTCTTCAGCATCTGCCTGTGGGAGTTGAGGGTACAATGCTTGAGGAATGCTCTTCGAAGATCTGGAATCTTTTGCTTTCCCGAGCATCGAGATTCGTTCGTGCAAAAGCTGTGCGGATGTTTTACCTTGAGACTCTTTCTCTGGTGAGTTCTCATGGTCGTCGTCCAGTGCGAATCCGAAACTTTTACCGACAGATTTGGCAAATACACTGTTGCGGTTCATTGCATCCATGTGGCTGTTTCTTCCCCCAATGCTACGCTTCGCCGTCAAGGGCTCCCGTGCCGGCAGAGAGGAAAATGTGAAACTGCTCTTGCGCGCCAGAGGCTGCGCTGGGCTGGATGTCTCTGATGGCTCATGCGACGCCTCTGCGTGTAGATCTTGTTCTGTGGGCTCGATCTCGCCTTGCTCAGGCTCATCCGCTTCCGCTTCCGCTTCCGCATCTGCAACCTCGAGGTCTTCTGATCCGTTGTCCACCACTTCAGGCGCGTCAAGTTCCATGTTGTCGTGCGGTACAGTGGCGTTGTCCTCATCCAGGTCTGGATAGAGTTGCTCTTTCAAGACATTGTGGGACACAGCTTCTTTCGCAGACATGAATGATTCGTCACTAGCTGGCTCATTCTCATCTGTTTCATCTTTCACGCGCTCGAGGGCCGGCTGATTTTCGCGAGGAGAAACAGGTTGCGCCTCGAGGGATTGCGAAGGCACGGTATCGCCATCAGTCTGTGTATCGGCTTCCATCTCATCCTCAGTCATTCCATGATATCCAGAGTCCATATTTCCAGGCTTTCCAAGATGTTGTGGGCTCTTGCTCCGGCTGAGCGGTCGCTGCTGTGACGTGTATTCGCCATCCTCGGCGATCTGGAATTGAGTGACCTTTTCGTAGAAAGTGGTGGTCTTCGCGGGTGTTGGGCCAGCCTGGACGTTAGGTGCGAAAATATCGGTCAGTGGCTGGCGCTGTTCCAGAGCATCTCGCTTGCGCGCAGTGCGAGGCGTCTTGCCTCGTAGTTTACCAGGCGTCTTGAACACGTCGGCGAAATTTCTGGAAAGCATTAGCAAGGACACGCGCCACTCCTGCAGACAAGACAACGCACATAGCATTCGTGCTGAAGATCTCAGCCATGTGCTCGTTGAGCCATTCCATTTCGTTGCGCACACTGTAGCCAAACTCCTCGAGCTCCTGCTCCACGAACTCTCCAGCCTGTTCCCTCTCTTTCTGCACCCATTGTGCAGAGCCGATGTTCGCGGCCTTTGCTCGTGCTGCTGCCATGATGCGTGGATGTTGTCGTGACCGTCTTTACTCGCGGCGCGTAAACAGTTCGGTTCGCGCAAGTGGGCGGATGATGATCGCGTCGAGTCCAAGTTGTTATTCCAAGATGTACATGATCCAAGATGCGTCCCGGAGGTCACAGGTGTCGTTTTCGAAGTCGCTGGTGGTGCGTAATGGTCGTAGAGCTCGATTGTTTGGATTGGAAGTCGAACCCAAAACACAGCGCGGCTCGAGGCGGCGGTAGAACTCCGGGACCTGCGCGCTTCAACGGGTGCTCACATGACGTTCGAGCTGATCTGCTTAAAACATCAAACAACATGTCACATATATATATTTTAAACGTGTTGATAGTGCACTCTGCTGCTGTGTCAGAGCTCAGTGGGCATTCCTACTTATGTTGAGGTCGCCGTGCCAGCACACCTAATCTTCAGACCATTCATGATCCGACCCCCTCACTCGGTCTTTGTCGAAAGACAGAACGTGCAGGCTTTCGAATTGAATATCTTCCATAACGGATGCTCGCCTATAAACTTGCTACTCCTGAGATCAGTTGTTACAAAAATGTCGGCGCGCTTGCAGTAGCAGTTCTGCTACCACAAAGCCTGTTTAACGATGGCGATCCATTATCATCTTAATGAAATCCTAACTAAAATGGTGCTCGTTGACCGTCGACGTGACATCTCAAACTTAACCTCACGATGTACGTAATATGATAGTGCCTTCTTTACCACGCCTTTCGAAAAAATCACGCAACAGTGGTCAGATTTGTGCTTGCTCATATGCTAAAGCCGTGCAGAACGTGCGCAATTGTTTCGAAATCAGTTTGGATACCTTGATTTGTTCCTTGACGCCATCGCTAAACTCATTTTGTTTCCCATCGTTCCAAGTGGCAGTGGAAAGCTCATTGCTCCTTTACCCCCTCTACCGCATGCGTTTTTGCTCCAACTAATCACCAGTGTCAATCTCAAGATCCAGCTGCACACCCGAACTGACACCGTAGTCTGCCAATGTCAAGATATCCTTGAACGGCCTCTCGCCTTGCCTCTTCAGCATAATCTCATGCGGCTGGCGACCGACATGCGCAGCCACGATAGCCTTGAACGCCTTGACACTGTCCGATGCGAGGCAAGGGATAGCTGCCTTGGTTCCCAGACGGTCGTTAACGTTGACGATAATCATGGGCTCGGACGGTGCGACAGCTTTGGAGGCTTTCTTAGGCTTGTCCTTCTTCTCCGGCTTGTCTGATGTAGGTGCCGGACGGTCGCGCTTGGTTGAAGAAGTCCGATCAAAAAGATCGTCGCGAGGTGGACGATAGCTGTCACCAGTGTCTCTGTCTCTGTCTCTGCGCCTCGGCGGCGAGCGGTCGCGCTCACGGTCGCGGTCACCATCTCGCTCTCGCTCACGCTGACTGTAGCTTTCGCGACGTGGTGAGCGATCTCTGTATCCTCTCCTCAAGCTTTTATCATCACTGCCTGCCTTATCTGCCGGGCTGTCGGCAGCAGGTCGCTTGTCTTTCCATTTGAACCCGCCGGACTTTTGCTTCTTGGGCCGTGAGTCGTCGCGCCTAGGCGAGCGCGAGCGCGAGCGATGTCGACCTTCCGTATCTGACACCATGATGGATGGTGTCGGGCACTGCGAGAGTGTATTTGTGGTTGTCTGTTGCTGGAGCTTGGGAAGTTTGCTGGAGCTTTGACGCACGCTTTGAAGCCCGCTTCATCACCGCAGCATCTTGTAAACATTGACACAACTTGGCTTTCCACACATCCTTCTCTCATGTGAACGCTGAGTGTCTCACTACATCTACTCGAACATTTTACAACATGCACAATGGATATGTATAGGAATAAGTGTACTTCCATCCCTAATATGTAATGTTGTATCAATGCTCCGGCAGTGACGAAGATCTGCCCGAGTAACCGACAACCGCTCGCGTGCATGTGGAGATCGGGTGATTTATTCCCAGCGCATATCCGGCGTATATGACCTCAGTGTAGGCTACATGCAATTGTCCCTACAATAAATAGATCGTATCCAATTGTTCAGCAAATTGTCTGATCTGCCTGAGCACAGTCTTCGTCTCTCTACATCCTCTGTTTTTACCAATCAATACACCACGTTACAATGTCTCGAGCTATCACATCTTCACTGCGGCATCTCTCGCGATCAGCCTCCATACCGACTGGACGAGGTCAACACAATGTACTCAAAAGATCTGGGCCTACAATTGCACAGACCCATGCGCGACCATTCTCACTAACAGCCCATCGCCGGCTCATGGAGACCTCTGGCTTCAGTGAAGAGCAATTGACTGTTAGAGACGCCATTCTCAAGATATGTTCCAACTTCGACGACGACTACTGGATGGAACATGACCAAACAGAGACATATCCACATGAACTGCACGCTGCTCTCGCCAAAGATGGCTGGATCGGAATCGCGCTACCAGAGGACCTTGGTGGTGCTGGTCTAGGCATCGCAGAAGCAACCATGATGATGCAGAGCATTGCTGAGAGTGGTGCTGGGCTCGCTGGTGCTCAGAGTATACACGCCAATGTGTACGCGACGCAACCCGTAGCTAAGTTTGCGACTCCGGACCAACGAGGACGTTTCTTGACGAAGATCATTTCTGGCGAGTGGCGGACGTGCTTTGGTGTCACAGAACCCAACACTGGACTAGAAACATTAAAGTTGACCACAACAGCGAAGAAAGAAGGCGACGGCTACTCGGTCACAGGACAGAAGATCTGGATCTCTAGTGCACAGGTCGCCACCAAGATGGTACTGCTGGCTAGAACGACGCCTATAGAGGAAGTGACGAAACCGTCCGAAGGCTTGTCAATGTTTTACGTTGATTTCGACAAGAGTCAGCCAGGTCTTGAAGCGAAGCGAATCAAGAAGATGGGCGGGAGAGCCGTTGATGCTAACCAAGTGTTCTTCGACAATTACAAAATCCCGCAGGATGCTCTGATAGGGAAGGAAGGCCAGGGCTTCAAGATTGTGTGTTCCGGCAACATTGCGTAAAATGAGGATTGCGCTGACAAATTCAGATCCTCCATGGCATGAATGCAGAGCGTTGCCTTCTCGCCGGCGAAGCACTCGGCTTAGGATATGCAGCGCTGAAGAAGTACGTCTATCATTCCCTTTATGCCACTTTCACGCCCAAATTACTGACACCGAAACAGATCCACCGACTATGCCCGCGAGCGAATCGTGTTCTCCCGACCTATTGGTCAAAATCAAGCGATTCAGCACCCGCTCGCAGACGCCTACATGCATCTCGAAGCCGCCAAACTAGCCACCTACCACGCCGCGTCTCTCTACGATCGTTCATCGCCCAATCACCCAAAGCACGACCCCAGCATCACTTCTCACGCCGTAGGAGTAGCATGTAACAGCGCCAAGTACCTCGCTGCTGAAGCGGCTTTCACCGCATGTGAACGCAGCGTCATGAGTATGGGCGGCATGGGATATGCTGCGGAGTACCACGTCGAGAGGTATATGCGCGAGTGCTTTGTGCCGAGGATTGCGCCTGTCAGTAGGGTGAGTACTTACTGTGTACTATCAAGTATCTGAACGGTTTTTCTGACTATTATAACAGGAAATGATCATGAACTTCGTCGGAGAGAAGGTCTTGAAGTTGCCGCGAAGCTACTAGTTGATGAATGCAGGTGTACAGAGCTCCGGATCGGTACATGTACAGATCGATTGGTCGGCCAAGCGACGAGTGCGAAGAACACACAGTCAGCTTTGACATCGCAAACAAATTATCACATCGTACACTTCTCAAATACGTTTGCTTACTTTTGAACAAATTAGCGCAATTGTGGGATGGTTTACGGCTGACAAACCTAATCATCCTTCCTCTCCACTGGTGTCGCTTCCTCCTCAGCCGCAGCTGGATCGCCCTTAAACCTAAACAGGACGCTTAGAAGACACAAGAACATGATTTCAACCCTTTTCAAGTCGTGTACATTCAACCCAGTTGCTTTCCAAGACTCGCTTAGAAAACGAATTACTTGAAAATAGACACTGTACCTACACATAGTCTGTACTCCCATATGATAACTGAAGTAAGCAGTCGACTCCACTTCGCATAATTTACGAGCTCCGAGATATCCACCAACATGTCTTCCTCAATCAACCGCCTAAAAAAACACCTAGACGACACCGAAATCCATCTTCCAGGCACAGCCAAATACACAGCCCAAAGCCTCCCCTGGTCCCAACACGCCGACGCAAAACCCCAACTCGTCATTACGCCCTCGACCCTGCCCTCCCTCCGAGAAACCGTCAAACTCCTGTACTCCGACGAAACTCTAGACTTCGCCGTCCGCAACACCGGCACGGGCGGTGCATCCGCTCGAGATGTGATCCTCAGCATGCACGGCTTCAGATCGTTTTCGTTCGACGAGGCTTCTGAGACGGCCACGGTGGGAGCTGGACTCGACTGGAGCGAAATTGAAGTTAAGATGGCTACGGAAGCTCCTGGGTGGGCTCTTGTGGGTGCGAGGTGTGGGTGGGTAGGCGCGGCGGGTGGAGCACTTGTTGGGGGGTATAGTTGGTTGAGCCATGAGTTTGGGCTCATTTCTGATCCACAGAATCTTCTGGACGCACAGGTCGTGCTGCATGATGGGCGCGTGGTGTGGGCTAGTGAAGAGGATGGCGGATCGTTGCTCTGGGCATTGCGAGGTGGTGGAGGCAATTTCGGAGTTGTGGTTGCGTTGAAGATGCGGGCTCGCCGGTACCACGAAGCGATATTCGCTGGGCTGGTATTCTTGCCCTACGAGCGGTTAGAAGAAGTTGGTGAATGGGTGGAGAAGGCGGTGGAGAAGCTAAAAGATCCGAAGACGGCGTTCTTCGTTACAAACCAAGGTCCTGGTACTGGAGTTCCGCCACAAGGCGCCAAGCCGGGGATTGCTGTGGTCTTGTTCGACGCTCACGGTGAAGAGCACGCGAAGTCGAAGAAGGAAGGTTTTGGTGATGTCTTTGAGATGGATGGTCTAATGGAGATCTCGTGCGGTATGGTGCCGTTAAGTGGGATGACTAAGCTGGCAGAAAGCTACAGGAGCTACCAAGGTGTCAACCAATTTTGGGGTTCTGCGCCGCTGATGGAGGAGAGAGTAGACGCTGGGCTCATCAAACGAGCTTGGCAATGGTACGGAACGACTATCGAGGAGTGTCCGGTGCTGGATCAAGGCTCGACGGTGCTGTTCGAGTTCTGTCAGGTTGGGTTCTTTGATTCGTCTGGTTCGCCAACAGCATCAGGTTGGCCACACTCAGGCCGCAAACATGTCATGCAAGTCGTGCTCGGCTGCAATGCTGCAAGTGTACCACCAAATCTCGATGAACTTGTACAGAGACGCCTCTCAGTGGCAAGCACAGAGATCGGAGACGGCAAAGAAACAGGAGAATATCACGCGGGTTTTCTGCACACCTGGAACGATCTCGGCAGAGTATTTGATTGTAATTTGGAAAGACTCCAGACGTTGAAAAGCAGATATGATCCGAAGAACCGCTTCAACAAGAGTGTCCCGCTGGTAGCTTGGGCATAAGGCTTGGAAGAAGCACTTTTTCAATGTCAACAGTGACTCTGCAGATCTCAAAATTATGTTACCGTATCTCGTAATGTATAAAATCATGGGAGACGGCGGGATACCAATGGTCACAGACCAACGTCGATACCTGATCTCTCAACCCCAGACCCTACCTTTCAAGCCTTCAAGTTGATACCATAGTAAAGTGCTCCACTCCTCACGTACAGTGCCTGTCGCACTCACGCCAACACTTTTACCTGCACATTCATCCTTTCGATCCACAATCTCCAGAAATGCAGCGCCCAGATCGGCATAGTTAACTCCAGCAGACGCTTCACGGGTATCTCCGTCCAGGATAAGACGATGGCCAGTACGCTCTAGACCATCGGCGTCGAACAGAGCAGGTGCGTCGACGAAGACATACTCGAGCAAGCCCGGTGGGGCACTCTCGTATATCTTTGAAGCCTTTTCCAGATCCGAGTAGATGTGGTAGAGCACAAACCAAAGCCATCGCCTGACGAGACGAGGCATGTGGCTTTCAAGTTCGGGATTCAGTGGAGCCGCTCTGATAACGATAACCGTTGGTTTAATGTAGTTGGTCTGTTGTTGTGCTTTCAGCTCTGACAAGGCTTCAGTGATGGCTTTGGCACCATCCTGAGAGACGCTATTGCCAGGCTTGGCGTCATTGGTTGCGATGCACATGTGGATGATTTCTGATTCGCGGAGGCAGGCTTGAAGAGCTTTAGTGTTGGCCAATGGCGCTTCTATTATATTGATGTGGGGCGAGGAGGTAGACTCCAGATCTGGGAAGGCTTTGAGGAGTTTAGACTTGGAACGGATGAAGATGTTGAGAGTGAGGTCCTTCGGCGGTGAGTCCAGATAGCAGCGAAGTACGGCAGAACCGGTAGCACCAGTGGCTCCAAGGAGAGCGTGTGTTGGCATTGTCAATGGTAAGGTCGTCAATATGGAATGTTGTTGTTGTAGGCAATTCTGCTTTTGATATGTCAAGGAGAAATAGATGGCAGTGGAGGGGTCTCGTTTAATGACACCTGGCCTTGACGTGGAGGCTGTAGATGTACGAGAGGATGGCGGTACTTATACTCTTGCAAGATCATCAATCCTCCCAGCCATGTTCACGTTTTACCTGACGCCAGATACGAGCACATGCCTTCGATCAAGGGCCTATCTCGATCCGAGAATGCGAGAGGCTGTCGATGAAGGCAGGCCAGTAGACCTACAACACTACAGAGTCTATGACGGAGAGGATGCTGCGCAGTGATAGACGCAAGCGAAGGATCTGGACGACAGCTGCAACAACTCGGACATTCGCATTGTTTGCTGTTCCCGAAGTCACGTGCGATCCCCGCGGGCGAAACGACGAGAAGAGAAGTTGGAGGAAGAAGGGAAGAAGACCCCTTGGACTCGCCGCTGACCAGATGGAGATGCATTGGCCCGTGCTCGGCAGCCCTGCAACTCAGTAGTGTCGTTGTGCAAGATAATTTCCAGAAGGGAGGCGAACATACATACTACCATCAACCACAGTCCATCGTTTTTTCTGTTTACGATACCCCTTTCATACACCAACAATCATCTTTAATTGTTTCTACTCATCAAGGCGACTCCAACAAACATACACTCGCTGTCCAGCAGCCACCATAAAAATGCGCAGAGCCTTCCAAACATGCGCGGCTTCGCTGCCCAAGGCCCTGTCCGCTCCCTCTAGCAATCTATTCGCCAACCGCGCCTTGCGATTCAACCGCATCGTTAGATCATTCCAACCTTCCGTCACACGCAGCCTGCATCAGTCACCGCTGCTCAGAGATGAGGCCGCCGCCATCCCAGCAACCGAGTCCGAAGATGTCCAGCCGCTTCTCACAAAGTTCCAAGACCTTCAAGACCAAGGCGTCCTCCACCGCAACATTGTCAAAAATATGACCGAAGGCATGGGCCTGGAGACAATGACTGAGGTGCAATCCAAGACTATCAACTCTGCCATCAAGGGCACAGATATCATTGCCCAGGCCAAGACTGGTACAGGAAAGACCGTGGCCTTCCTCCTCCCCGTTCTGCAGAACATTATCAACGTCGACCCCGATCTTGCAAAGGCCGTTCGCGGCAGGAGAGGACCCAGAAGCACCGCCGACGACATCAGAGCGCTCATCATCTCGCCCACAAGAGAGTTGGCTGAGCAGATCGCCGACGAGGCAAAGAAGCTGGTCTCTGGAACTGGAATCATCGTTCAGACCGCTGTCGGAGGCACACAAAAGTCGGCAGGTTTGAGGGCGATTCAAAGAGAAGGCTGTCACATCCTCGTCGGAACACCCGGTCGCCTGAAGGACATCCTCTCCGACCCCTACACAAGGGTCGAGGCACCTGATCTCAGCGCGCTCGTGTTCGACGAGGCTGATCGTCTGCTCGACCAGGGTTTCTGGCCCGAGATCCAGGAGATCATGCGCCTTCTGCCCACCCCGGCTGAGAAGGACCGCCAAACCCTCATGTTCTCCGCCACTGTTCCCAAGGAGGTCATCTCCGTCGTCCGCGGCACCCTGAAGCCAGGCTTCCAGTATGTCAAGTGCGTTCGCGACGATGAGGAGCCTACCCACACTCGTGTGCCGCAAATGCTTGTCACTACCAAGGGCATGGAGAACAACCTTCCCGCCTTGACCGAGCTCTGCACGCGCGAGATCAACAAGCACAACAGCGACCCCACGAACGTCCGTCCTTTCAAGGCAATCGTCTACTTCGGTAGCACGGCTGAGGTCACCCTCGCTGCATCCTCTCTCCACAAGCTTCAATCTCCTGAATCCGAGACCGACACCGATGCATTTGGCAGCCGCGAGCACCCCTTTGGACGCCGTACCCGTATCCTCGAGATCCACTCCAAGCTCACTCAGGCTCAACGTACAAAGGCTGCTGAGAACTTCCGCAGAGCCGACTCCGGCATCCTGCTTTCCTCAGACGTCACTGCCCGCGGCATGGACTTCCCCAACGTCACCCACGTCATCCAGATGGGTCTTCCTTCCTCAGTCGAGCAGTACATCCACCGTATCGGCCGTACCGCCCGTGCCGGCAAGGAGGGTGAGGGATGGTTGATTCTCAACCAGCTCGAGGACCAGGAGGCCCGCCACCGCTTCGGCGGCAAGATCCCTCTGAAGCGTGACAACTCTCTCGAGACCGCCTCGCTCGACCTCACCCAAGAGGCCCAGGTTTCCCCCGCTGCCGGCAGGATCTTGAACATGTGCCAGGCCGCTCTCCGCCGCATCGATCCTATCGAGAAGATCAAGGCATACAAGGCTCTGATTGGCGTCTACCAGTGGTACGGCCGCAAGGGCGCTCTCATCGATGCCCTCAACGACCTCACCCGCGTTGGCTGGAGCATGCGCTCCCCGCCTGCCATCTCACCTATGCTCGCCCAGAGACTCGGTCTGTCTCGCGTGCCTGGCGTCGTCATCGGCTCCAACCCCGAAGAGGCCGAGGAGCGTGCTTCTGGTGGTCGTGGCGGCTACGGCGACAGAGATGGTGGCCGAGGCGGCTTCTCTGGTGGTCGTGGTGGCGGCGGCTTCGGTCGCGGTGGTGACCGTGGAGGATTCAGCCGCGGCGGTGACCGCGGTGGCTTCAGCCGTGGCGGCGATCGTGGCGGTTTCGGCGGCCGTGATGGCGGCCGTGGTGGCTTCAGCCGTGGCGGCGACCGTGGCGGTTTCAACCGTGGCGGCGATCGTGGCGATGCCAGGAGCTCCGACCCTTTCTCATAGATGGTGACGACAAGATTTGACGTTGGTGTAAGATAACAGATCGACCATGTGGAAGGGAATATGTATTGTACGCATAGCGCTGGCGTTTCCGGGAGCCATGACAGTATGGCATGGCATGGCATGGACCAAAAGCAGGCCGGCGAGCTTGTGTGTATAACAGGGTGAAACGGAAAGAAGATGAATTTTCCTCTTATTGGGAAAAGCGTTTGTACGATAAACCACCAACCATTTGGCATGTCTTTCGGATATAGATTATTATTTGCTGTGGAATTATAGAAAACGAATCTCCATTCTTCTACATCTCATCAAAGGCCTCATGTTCCTCGTCATCATTGTGTGTGTGTGTGTGTGTGTGTGTGTGTGTGTGTGTGTGTGTGTGTGTGTGTGTGTGTCTGTCCATGTAATTCAGACATATCTACGTACATATGTATATATCTACCACAGCATACGCAACGAGATGGAAAAATGATAAAGCATCAAACAACAGTGATCGTTCTATGCTAATTTCAAACGAGGCTGACACGCGTCACCGGCGCTCGCAA
Organism: Melanodothis sp. VS III C KN 2; assembly: GCA_019775565.1. Classification (NCBI taxonomy): domain Eukaryota; kingdom Fungi; phylum Ascomycota; class Dothideomycetes; order Cladosporiales; family Cladosporiaceae; genus Melanodothis; species Melanodothis sp. VS III C KN 2. The sequence continues at coordinate 331,848 of JACWFM010000002.1, forward strand.
CAGTCCTTTCGCCCACTCACGGCCGGTGCTCGTGATGCCAAGACCAACGCGCTTCATCGTCAGAGTTCCGGCCGCCTCTGTCTTTCTCTTCGAGTATCAAGAAATACACAGTCTGCCACATGGCAGCGCGTGAGACACCGTGTCGCTTGGAGGCTCTGTGTCGTCATCGAGGTGGTGGAACTCCGGGCCCAAGCCTCTAGCACAATAATAAGCACCGAGTATATCCGACATGTTCGTGTACGGGACGTAGTTCAATTTGAGGGGAAGCAAAGGGCTTTCGAGGATGAGTCTTGGTTCGCCTGTGGAAAGCGAGCTGAAAGTCACGCTGGCGGCGGCGGCGGGAGCGTTGGCGTCTGTGTGGAGTTGGAAGAGGCGTGAATAGAGAGTGGCGGGGCCCACGGAGAATCTGACGGTTTAGTCTCGGGACGCCCATGACCATGAGGGCGCGCGGCAGCGGCGAGTCTTCACACCGGCCGAGTCTCGCTGCCAACACAAGCTGTTCAGGAACCAGTGCTCGTTGGGGAACCAGTGGCCTGGGACGTAAGGTATGGAAGTCTTGTCGTGTATCAGTTTTGCCAGACCGAAGACTGCGATGAGCTTGTCTTGCTGGAAGGTCAAGTTGCATCGCGAGTATCGCTCTCCGATGAACGCGCAATACCATTGGTTCAGCGGATGGAGCCCTGAGTCCTTCATGGGCTCCGTGTTCCATTCCTCAGTAAGCTTCGACTGATAGAAGGATATAACCAACAGGCGGGGCATAGCGTCTGCCGTTAGTCCCCAGGGATAGACGACGGCGTTATCTTCTGACAAGACGCAGTGCTCGCATTCCCAGAACAACTGAGCGGAAGTGTAGCGGATGATTCGAGACGGGCTCATACGCTCTTGGCGGACCCAAGCGCGTCGCATCAGTGGCGCCTTGGTGATGCGATCATTCCACGCAGCGGTTTCGTGCTCGAATAGATCCGGACGAGTGATGTGGAGTGTGCTGCTGCTGCTGCTGCTGCCGCAGCTGAGTCGACTTTCGAGGGCGTTTTCCTGATCAAGATCACGAGGCAGGATGCGTGAGGAATTGGGTATTGAACAACCCGTCATGTGCATTTGCGGCGGATGTGGCTGCGGTAGTGACTATCGAGCCGTTGTAAATTGATTCCATCTTTGGAGCCTCGAGTGCCCACTCGTCGGCGTCGTCTTGCACAATGCAAAGGCAGTCAACCCAAATATACGCAATGTTGAGGTTGGAGGCTGCGAAGCAAGCGTCTCGTATTGTGGGTGGTAGGTCCTCCTCGTTGAATTCGATTTGCCGTTGATGCAAATCCACTTGGTGGTGATCCTACAATACACGCATCAGCACTGCTGGACGACCCCATTCTCGGTAGAATGCATTGACAGTCTCTAACATGCTATGTGTACATAAGTATGTGATTGAGTCGGGCGATGTGAGAGCCTCGCCATGTCCATGAACCGGTGCCGCCCATCAGGCAGTGCGGATCTTCTTCAAAGGCCTTGCACACACAGTCGCACATCCGACATTCTTCGCGAGACCGACGCAGATTTCCCAGGCCGAGATGCTGATATGCTGACTACTGGGCTAGGCTTTCGATGTTGATGCCCTGACAGGTGAGCCAATGCCCCATCGAAGCCGCTTGATCTGAGAGCGGTGATTGCATGTTATCCCATCAAGCAAGAGAGACGGCCTATGGAGATATGTCAACGAATCTTATGCTCTCAGCCTTGCTATGCTGGCGCCTCGCTCGTGATGCAACCTAGCTGCATTGCTACCTGAGGGATTTTGCCTCGTTGTCATTGAGGCAAGAATCTTGCTGACTTAGCCTCCTCCTCGCGGGTCAACAAAGCGTGATACATACATTCGCGAGAGACACAGTGGTGTGCCATACACTGTCTGCGCGAACGTAAGGTGTGCGTTTTGTGATGCTATCACGTGAAAGGAAGGTGGCGCTGGAATATGAGCAGGGATCATCGGACCTGGAGGCTTGGACGGCGATCTTAGAGAGGGCACTAGTGAATGAGTGCGCGAATGGGTTGGCCACACGTCACGGGTACAGAGAGGAGTGTGCGTGGGACCTGCCTAGAGACGAAGGCGATGGATGTAAGCTGATGCCTGCGTGAACGAGGTCATGGTTGAACTATAGTGGCGCATGTCATATTGATTGATCGATTGTCTGCACTGTTGTCTTGCGTCCAAACATCAACATCCACTCGTTTTGTTTATTCGCGGGGCCTCCAAGATTTGTCGCAGCGGCAACACTTCGCCAACCAACCAACCAACCATTTCCCTGCATGCGCAATACACACACCGTCACCCACTACACACCTCACTTGCTCTCCTCCGCCACTCCCACTGTAACCACTGCCAAACCCTTCTGCTGCGCCCAGACCGGCATCCCGAGCGCGTTTCGCAACGGCCAACTCGCCGAGAGACACTCGACTTGTCCGCACTTGCACATGAACTGTGCCGATTCCACCACCACCACCACCAACAACAACAACAACATCACTGAGCTTCACCGGACTATGCAATCCACGACACTCGCTCGCATTCTCTTCCCTTGATTCGTCGCTCACCATGCCAAAGGCATACGATGTCAAGCATAATTACTGTATCTCACTCTCTCCGCTCAGCGCTCCTCAACCTCTCAATACTGACCACTTTACGTAGATGCTGACCTTGATCTGCCCACCACCGCAAGCTGCGACGAAGTAAAAAAGCAGTACCGCAAACTTGCTTTGCAGTACCACCCCGATCGCAACGCCGGCAAAGAGGAAGAATACATTCCAAAATTCCAAGCCATCCAAGCTGCACATGAGATTCTAGGTGAGCCTGGTGAGAAGAGCAGATACGATGGAGACAGACGTAAAGCTGGTCTGTATCCCATGAGTGGAGGTGGTGGCAGCAGTGGCGGCACTCGAGGCAACCCATACCAGGCGACTTCGGCATACCCTCCACCTCCCAGAAGGACACAGCCAGGCACATATCAGAGACCACAGGCAGCTGGAGCAGATCGTTTCACAAACTTCCCACGTCCAGCCCCGACAGCGAAGCGCCCTGATCCTGCAGCCGAGCGTCAAAATGCTTTCAAGGCGTGGCAGAATATGAACAATGCTCAAGACAGGCAACAACAGCAACAGCAGCAGCAGTCTAGACACGCACAAGCTAGTGCGCAGCCGCAGCCCAAAACTGCTTCTCCCAGACGTCCAGTGCCTCCACCAAGAGCAGATCCAAAATTCCCAGCCGAGGAGAAGATCCGAGCTGGGTTCAACTATCGCGAAGCACCTCCCGCGGATGGCGCAGAAGAGCGCCAGTCTGCCTGGGCCGCATTTCAGGCCTCCGCTCGGGGTCACGCCAACTCACCTGGTGTGAAGCGCAGCAACACCAACAAAACTCCTAAAAAGGCCGGCTTTGATCCCAATCTGCCTGGATCCGACGAGGGAATGGCACCTGACAGCCAATACGCCCATCGACACAAATCGGCTGATTTCGGTCGACCGGGTGCTGCACCGCCACCTCCTCCACGACCATCTCGCCCTGAGTCGCCAATGACGACGCCACAGAGACCGCATGCAGACCCTCTGAGACCATTCCGGTCTCGTACACACACAGCCGAGGACGATGCCCCTTACTCTGAAGGCAATCGTGTCAGAACTCCATACTCATCGTTCTCCGGCGAGAAGACTGACTTTGGTGGTGACATGAGGCGATCGAATAGCACTCGGGACGCTTTCAAGATGAACCCCGAGTCCAATGGATCTAGAGCACGAAGCACTAGTCCATCGGGCCAATCATCTTCTGGTAAAAACGGCGAGGGTCAGCAGAGGCGTGAAAGGCCGGCGTTCAGCATGGGTGGCAGCTCCAGCACGAGCTCTGCGAGCTCAGAACACGATACAGCCGACACGCCTGAACAGCGCCGCGGGCCCTTTGCCCAACCAGACAAGACATCAGTACCTCCACACAACCGACCCAAAATCGTCCCTTCGCCTCCCAGCAGGCGCTTCAATGGATCACATAACTCAACCTCCACATCGTCGAATGGAAATGGCGCGACTGACGCCGAGATGAAGCAAAAGAGCAATTCAAACATGTACGTTACCCCTTCACCCTTGAAACCTGAACACCCTCCTTTTTTCCTGGAGGAATGGGCAAAGCGGATGTTTGGTGCCACAGCAGCAGGCACAGGCCGTGCTAGATCTATACCCAAGTGGGCAGTTCCCTCGTCTGTACTGCCTCAACGCAAGTCAGCTAAGCGCGGACATGCCGGCGGAATGATGTCAAACTTGAGATCTGTCAAACCCAAGACAGAGAACATGTCGTTGGAATCGGCCTCAATCGATGAACAGCAAGCGTACATGTGCTTTCGACGTTGTTTGGAGCTATACCAATATGCTCCTCCAAGCCTCGACATCGACGTCTTCCTGATGCTTGCATCAACTGTGCAGTCAGGGAAATTGCTGGGAATGGATCCAATGGATCGCGCTATGTCGGAGACACTCGCGATATACCCTACAATTGGCAAGAAGCTAGAGCAAGCACGCATCGCTGACAAAATTCTTCACTCGAGCAGATTCTCAATGCCAGTCCCCCCTAACATGTTCACAAGCCCTACATCGAACGGCAAAAGCCGTAGCGAAGAAAGTATTAACACTAAATTCTCTGCTGACGGCTGGAGTGGTACCTTCTCAGGCTCCTCTGAATACTTTGCGCCGCCGCAGGCGTCATCTCGGCGCGGCTCACCCTCTCTTCGAGGCGGGCAGCGTCCTCCCATGCGGCCAACGACTTCAAGCTTCGGCCAAAGTTCAAGTGCAGCACAATCGCCATCTACTTCGATGCCTCCTCCGCCACCACCCTTTGCGGCTCCACAAGGTAGCGCCTTCCCTGAGCCACAGAGCGCAGGCAGCGATACAAAGTTCAGCAAAGATCAGTGGGAGCAGACGTTCAAAGACGGTTCATGGACATTCCCACCGCCACCATCCATGCCGCCATCGAGTCCTGTCAAGGGTGGCGCGAGATCGAGGCCAGCTAGCAGGAAGAATAGCAGAGCTGCTCACACCAGACCTCCTTCGGCACCAGCTGGAACAGCAGCAAACCCACACGTTGTAGACGAGGAAGATGATCAGACGGCCGCTTCAGGGACTGCGGCCCATACTGCGCCTACCGATCAAGATTCTGGCTTACACGAGCCAGACGCCATGGACATCGACAACACGCCTCCAGCTACAGAGCCAACTCAGGCGCAACAGTCAACTGCGGACCAGTCGAAGGAGCCTCGTCTGGTGTCCGTGCCTCCTTCAGCTTGGCGTCAGTCTCAGCAGCCGCATGCCACCAATGTTCACCATCGCACTACTTCGGGCGGCTCTAACAATGGTCCCCTGAGGGCGAACCTCAACGATCTGGTCAACGTCGCTCCATTTGCCCAGAGTGCGGATGGCAGTGGCTTGCAGAACCTCAACTCCATGTCCGAATCTCTGCCATTCACTTCACAGGCTTCAAACACCTTGCCGACCAATCCACTTAAGCCACAGACCCTGTCTACTCCCGTGGTGCCTATCCCACCAAAAGCGCCCACGCGCCTCAGCAAGCAAAGCTGGCACCAATATGCACAAAACTTCGGAGTCTACCTTCACGCTTTCAACTCATTCAACAGCGCCATGTTGCAACACTTCCAAGCTCGTGACCAGCAGGCTGCGTTGAGGATGCAAAAGGGTATGGCTTGGCTGGAAGCGACAGGCGATTCTGTTGCTGGCGCTGGCTTCGGCACTTATGCACGTGAAGTCAGAGAGGACGAGCATGTCCGCGAGACTTGGAACATGGGCTGTGAGAGACAGGCAGATGCTGTCAAGGAGTTTGACGAGGTTAGGGAGCGCGTCAGGCGCTTGGCTGTTGCGGGTTCGCTTGTGGAGCAGTAGGGGATGATGCATGGGATGAGTGAGGTTGAACGTTTTTGTTTGGTTTTTGTTACACCCGGAGGTTGATCGAGGTTCCCGCGTGGAACTTAGCGATGCATGCGCATGTGATTACCACACAGCGAGAATGGTTTCACTTGCGACACTGCTTCGGTCACGAAGACACGAAGCGCTTGCATGGCGACCTGGATGCATTACATAGATACCCTTTGAGATGTTCTGTTCTCTACTACCGGACCCTCTGGCATAATTTCATACGCATTCACAACGTGACATTCCCACCTTGGCCGAATACCTGGACTATCCTTTTCCAGAAGCCTGCTGCATGCATATGAGCGAGCCCGGCAGATGACATTACCGTGCTTGACCTGTATGATTCACCAGCAGCGTCCGAACCAAACCTATATCAGCCGCTGCTGCAAGCTTTCCAACTGCCGAACACTCGGCCTTCGCTGTCCCGCGCTACTCCAAACCCACGCCTACATCGGCACCAACACCCCGCCATTGTGACCCGCAATGGTCGATTACGGAATCGTAGCTGCAAACAATCACAATTGCCGAACACGCGCGCATGAGATATTCTGCAGGTAAGAATAGACTTACGTGTGTATACTTACTTACTCCTTTCCTTCCTCCTCTTCTCCCGTACTCTTTCTATCTACATGTTCCCATTGAGAACCGCCAGCAGAAGTCACCTCTTCAAAGCTATCGGTCGACTGCCACTGGCAACTAGATATACTACTTGCACAACAACTCTTCCTCCCAAAAGACCTCAACCATTCAAAACCAACCCACAAACCCTCCAGCACCGCCCCTTCACATCCTCTCACTCCACCATGGCCCCCCTCACCGCCTGGAAGCGCCTGATCCGCTATGTCTCCGCCAAAGACGGCAGCATCAAGTATGGCGAGCCCATCGTCTCCGACGACAATCCCGACATCGACGCTCTCGCCCAGCAAGGCGGGCTCAAAGTCAAAGTCCTCGAAGGCGAGAGCCCTCTGCTCGCGAAGCCCACCGGCGAAGAAGACGAGGTGAAGCAGCTGCTGGGCCCGCTGACGCCGAAGGATGTGCCGATTGTGAGGTGTGTTGGGTTAAATTATAGGACTCATAGTATGTTGGACATCCCACTCCCGCTACTACATACGTTCCAAGATGTTCCCTAGACTAACGCAAACGTCGCAGTTCTGGAGACCGGGTTCGATATTCCTGCCAACCCAACCCTCTTCGTCAAACCCCCCCACACCGTCGCCGACACCCGCTCCCCGATTCCCATCCCACCCCTCGGCCAACCCAAATGCGACTACGAAGGCGAGCTCACCATCGTCATCGGCGCCGACGCCAAAAACGTCTCCGAGGCCGACGCCCTCTCCTACGTCGCGGGCTACGTCACCGGCAACGACGTCAGCTGCCGCGACTGGCAAATGGACAAAGACAAAGCCGGCATGATGCCGCAGTGGAGCTTCAGCAAGAGCTTCGACAAGTACGCTCCTCTCGGCCCGTGTATCGCGTCGACGGAGTTGCTGGGCGATGCGAGCGGGTTGAAGTTGAGGACGTGGGTGAATGGGGAGAAGAGGCAGGAGAGTGATACCGGGGATTTGGTGTTTGGGGTTAGGAAGTTGGTGAGTTTCTTGAGTACGGGGCAGACGTTGCAGGCTGGTAGTCTCATCATGACTGGTACGCCTGGTGGTGTGGGGATTGGCATGAAGCCGGCTGTTTGGTTGAAGGATGGGGATGAGGTTGTGGTGGAGATTGAGGGGATTGGTAAGGTTGTCAATGTTATGAAGTTTGAGTAGGTAGATTACCATACGACATGTCATGGACCAATGAGGAAAGCTTGTGAACAGTCTTAGAACTGATCAATGGAACGACAAGCCAGGAATAGAACGCGTGATTTGAAACCATGTTGTATTGTACCGGACGAACGTATTCGCACCGTTCGAGAGTCTCGCATGCGTCTCTGTCTCTATCTCATACGAATCTCTCTCGCGCATGACCGAAGGTCCTCTCGAGAAAAAAGCGCCAAGCAGTCGAAAATATGTACGACTCAAACCCACTCAGTCCAAGAGGAAAGAGGAACAGGACAGCAAGATGGCAGCAGTGTTCTCGCGCAAGGGCAAAGAAAAACTGGAAAATCAGCAAAGCAAGTGGGTATCCAAACCAGAACCCCGCCACCGGTATCGTGTCTCTAGCAACAGCGAATCGCCAAATCCCAATGTCGGCGATGTTCGCAGCAATCTTAAGTTCAAGTTCTCTGGTTGAAGAACCAGCTCGTGCGCTTGTTCGTGCTCTCGGGCGCGCCCTCCTGGGTTTGCACCCTGTTGGCCAGGCCAGCGAAAGTAGGCACGCCGGCTCCCTCACCGGGTGTGCTGGCGTTGGGTCCACCACCGCCGCGAAGAGGCTTAGCGATGCGACCGAATGGGTTGTTGGCGAAGTTGGGCTGGGTAGGAGCAGCACCGAGGCCGCGAGTGGAACCCTGCTTAGCAGCCTCAAGGCGCTCCTTGACGGCAAGAAGTTGAGACTCGAATCTGTGATGAAATTAGCATATGTTCTAGCTTGCGATGACATGGAGCACCCAGGGCAACGTACTTGTGGTTGGCGACCATGAGCTTCTCTTGGCTTTCGGCCACCAGACCTTCGAGACCGCGAATACGCTCGCCACGAGCGACGAGCTTGCGCTCAGCGATGGCGACTTCCTTCTTGAGCTGTGCGTTCTGTTCCACCAGCTGTCTTTGCACCAGTGTGAGCTGCTCCAGATTGCGTTCAAGGAATGCGAGTTTCTTCTGCTGTTGCTTACTGTTAGAGCTACGCAGGATAGAGTTGTACTGCTCACGTGTAGAGTCAAGGGAGATTTCCAACTCGACCACACGTTCACAGCGATTCTGCAAGTCACGCATGAGCGACTTCTTGATAGTGTCGAAGTCAGCGAGCTGCTTGTTCATCGAAGCGCCGTTCCCACCGGACAATGACTGCTTGCGAAGAGCCTCAAGTTCCGAGCGCATGCGGGCGTTATCCTCCTGCTGGCGAGAGAGGATCTGTTGCAGATCACTAGTCTCGGCACCCTCCTCCATTTGCTCGCCACCAGCGTGTCCATTGGCACCGTACTCGGCTTGACGAACAAGTCCTTGTGTCTCGAGCAGCCGCTCCCTAAGACGCTGTAGCTCGTTTACTGGCACAGCTTCGCCAGAATCGGCAATCTCGAGGAGACTGTCAAGTTGTTGCAGTGTGCTGCGCACATGCAGCTCACTGGGGGATGACAAGTCATCGCCCAGATCGAATCCAGCCATCATCTGAGCCATGCGCTCCTTCTTCAGTCGCTCCTTCTCGTCAAGCATAGCGCTGCTCTCCTTTGCGGACATCCTCGCATCCAGCAATTGATGTTTGACATCGTCCAACTCGGCAGTGAGCTCTCCATTTGCCTCCTTAAGCGAATCCATCGTGATGGCTGCCTCCTTCGTCTCAAACTCGATCTTCTCTACCTGCATGCGCAGCTGCTCGCTTTCTGAACGCAAGCGCTCGCTGTCACGGCTTGTCGTAGCATGTGTGTCTCGTAAATCTTTCAGTTCGTTGCGTGCCACCTGCAGTGCTTCCTCGGCCTTGGCCAGCATGCTTTCCTTATCTGCAAGCTGATCCTGCAGCTCGTTCTCGCGCTTGAGGAATTCCTCTTTTTCATCCTTGTCCATAGGGATGGACGGTGTACCAGCACGGTCCAAGTCCAATCGGCTGTCAGGTCTCGGCGTGCTGGGTGTCTCCTGGCCGGATTTCAGCCTACTAGGTGTCGCTGGTCTAGGCGTTGCTTGTGCAGGCACTTTCGCCCTCTCCTTGAGCGCAGGTGTCCATTGCTCCTGCGCCAGCTGGTCACCCTTTCGCCATGCACCAACTTCGGCTTCGAGTGATGAAATGTAGCTCTCATAGGTGGTGAGTGTGCCTTGGGATTTCTTGAGTAGCGCCTTGAGCTGTGCAGGTGAAAGCTCCTCGTTGACCTTGGCCTTCTGTTTGATAGTCTTCGCACGTTCACCAAAGCGAAGTGTGCTGACCGTTTCTTCGTAGTTGTATGCTGAAGGCGAGCAATTGATGATTAGCGTTGTCCGAGAGTTTCCTCCTAGTGATTCTTGCAAGATACGCGTGAGCTTGCTGTCTCTGTAGGGAATATGTGAACTCTTCCCATCTGAGAGGGCGTTGATGACCATGCCGAGCGATGTGAGCGACTTGTTGATCTTCTTCGCTTCTTCGAGCGTTTGTCCACTTGCACCAGTCTTGCCAACCTTCTCAGAACCTGCCAAATCAACCAAGAAGAGACGGCCAGACTTCGCGGAGCCAGTTTCGACGTTCTTTTGCGCGACCTCAATCACGAAGATGGAGTGTGATCGAGAGGATTCCTGGTTCATGTTGGTGGCGGCAACCATTCTCGCGGCACCGCCGCGCTCCAGGATCTCGTACACCTCTTCAACAGATCCCACATAGAACTCGTGCAGGCCCTTGACGTAGACACCTCTCGCTTTGTCCTCGTGCACAGGCAAGTTGTCGTTGGTCGGGACCAGCAGATCGCGAATCTTCTCCATGTAGATCTCCATGTAGCTGACCTTGACGGTGAACTCGACGCTCCCATCACTGCTCATGATTGAGTGGAAGATCTGCTCGACAATCCTAGGAATGATACCCTTGGCGTCCTGATCTCCAATGTTTCCCGCGCCCATCATGGTATACGTCTTTCCCGAACCAGTCTGGCCGTAGGCAAAGACCGTGCCGTTGTAACCGGCAAGCACATCGTCGACCGTGCCGCGGATGGAGTAGTCGAAGACATCGTGCTGGGCGGTGTTGGTGGGGAACACTCGGTCGAAGGTGAAGGCGGAGGAGGCGTCTTTGGTGGTGAGCTTGAGGCCATCTTGCGAGGGGAAGGTGACGATTTGCTCGCTATTGGCATCGCGCTCAATGCGGTTCTGAGGTCGGAACCTGGCGACGACTTTGATTGTGTTCGGGGTCGCCATGATGGCGGTGGGGGGAGGCAGGCGGTGGGCGGAGCTGAGAGTAGGCGCTCACGGCAGCCCTGTCGGTGATAGAGGCGGCCGTATGCGTGGGTAAAGGGTGAACTCGGGTGTGATATGTGGTGTGAAGAAGTGCAAGCGTCCAAATATTGTGGCTAGTCGCTCTCAAACGCAGACGCAGGTCCCAGAGAGTCGAAACCGAAACCCCTGTTGCTGGGGATAGTTAGCGGGCTAAGCAATTGTGCTCCGCCAACCAGTCCGCACGCAGTGCAGGACAGCAAGAAACGTTGTCGCTAGATTATGCAGGCGACAATTTCACGAGTGCAGGCTGTTATTAGACTGTGTGAGAGCGAGTTGATATGACTACAAATGTCTTTAAGCTGGTGGAGTGGGTAAACAATCAACGTGCGACCCTGAGGCTTTGCTGCAAGTCTGCAGTTCTCGTGTTTTGCCCCTCCAAAGTGGAGTGGAGCGGACGGCGGGCAGGGCAGGGCAGCGTTTGGAGGCGTCAAAGTGAATGGAGTGGATCTCATTACGACGCTGAATTGTAGACAAATACATCATAAACATTCCAATCATTTCAGGCTAGAGAACAAGAGGGCCTCTTATGCACAAGCGTGAGATACGCCCCATGAAACGCCTGCTGACTCTTCTTAAAGGTCGGCTTTCAAACCCAACAAAAGAACGCCATGTTGAACAGGCAGATCCCTGCCGCAAACTCCGATGCATCTAAGGTATTCTCATGTGTGCAATTTACATATCCGTGTACGCAAGTGGCGTGTGACCTCATGCAAGCCAGTCTGAATTTGATAGTGATTGCCTCATAACTCACTTTCGTATCGACCGCATTGCTCAGTCATCCCAGCTTTTCTCGACCGTCTCTCGTACCCTCTTAGTGTACTCTTTGCGATTGTCCTTGTACAAATTGCTCGCTTCCACGTTCGCAGGGCTGCTGGTGTTGGGATCGTTGAGCAAGCTCTGTACACTGGTCAAGATCGCCGCCACGTCGTATGTCGGGCTCCAGCGGTTCTGCAAGATGTCTAGACACAGCTCTCCAGTGGCGTAGACGTTTGGGTGGAACATTTGTGAGATGAATTTGACACCAGGTGGCTTGTTGGGATACTGTTCTTCGAAGTGCATGACAAGACGGAAGGTGCCATCCTCGAAGGGTGTGTCAGAGGGACCGATGATCACGGCGTTCCTGAGGTCATAGGTCAGTCGCAAGTCTGAACGTAGACAGTGTTTGCAAGATAGCCCGTACCAGGTCATCACATTATCTGCGATCGGAGAGGCTGATACGCCAGCTGGAGGGTCGGTCTGCATGCGTTTGAAGTCACGCATCAGACGTCTTCTGGCTGCTGTGGACATGTTGGATAGCGATGTGGAGGATGCGACGTGCAAGTGGTGTTCTCGTGGCGACCGTGGTCTGATTTGATGTTGGGAGAAGTGGTTTGCGTGCGCGACAGGCTGTTCGCAAGGCAGGAGAGTGTGGATGTTCGAGTGTGTGCTTGGGATTAGTGGTCGTGTGCGCAGAGCAAAGTAGAGGTTACAGAGGTGAGAGGGCAAGCCGTCGGTGACTGAGCACAAGCATCGGAAGCGACAGCCTTGAGCCTTGAGCCCCGCTAAAAGGCACGCGAGAGCACTGAAAGGCCCCCACGTTGCGCTCTTTCCCTTCACCATGATGGTTTCTTCTACAGTTAAAGTATACTTGTTACAGTCGTGTCTACAAAAGTGTAGTTTCTCACTTGGATAGACCTACTATTGAGACAAGAGTAGAGCTGAATATCTTCCTAGTCAACTGAGCATCTGTCATGCTCATACTATCAGTTTCGGCTTTGAAGATGGCCTTGCTCGCCACTGAGAGCTGACCAAGCGACTTGTGCTGTACGCATATCGAGATGTACTAACAAATGTTTAATCACAAGTGAAGGCTGCCGGTGTGGTAGAACAATGGAATTGAGAAGGCGCCATTGTGGCCCAGATGCGCCTCGGATCGACTGGTATATATACAACAAGTGAAGTGTTCTGCAATGTGGCATTAAATATATGTAAGAGACCAATCGCCTGCAACTCTTAGTCGCTGAAATCTTCATGTAGGACAAGATGTTCAACATTGCCATCTCTCTACTTCCCAAACACAATTAAGTACAACTCTCCTGTTTCAAACACTTCCAAATGCCCACAAGAAAGCGCCCAGTCCCAAACCAGACAAGACGGGTATCGTCAAATTGTCATCCAATTCCCACACATCCATGAGCTCGCTCACGCTCACTATTAACCCCGAAGCAAGACTCATAACAGCCACCGCCAGTGACCCGGTAATCGTGGCTTCCTTCACGCTCAGTCCGAGCGCCTCTCTTGCAGGCTCGGGCAAAGTAAGCCTGCCTTCGAACGCGAAGCTGTTGACGCCCTGATCGTATATCCCATCGGTCCTCGGAGCGACGTATCCCCAGAAGAACACCGCAGCAAACACTCCCAACACGAAGCAAGCGATGGTGCCTGCCAAACTCTTTCCCTTGCGGATTCTAGGCGTATATCTCCCCCAAAGCCGTCCGAACGTGCTGGCAGCTGTGTCGCACCAACTCAGCAATAGTACACTCATCACAGCAACATCTTTCTTGCAGAATCGCATCGTGAACCACAGTCCAGCCAGGTACATGATGACTCCGTTGTAGCGATCGTGCGCCTCGCTCTCACGCATGAAAGCTCCCAAGTACCGGATGTACGTGCGGTTCAAAGCTGCCCAGCGGAACCGCAGTATATCCACAGTCGCGATCGGAATGAGCAGGTTCAGCAATATCGGATGTACCGCTGAGATCTGCACGCCCATGTGGTAGAGCCAGAGCGTGAGGAACCCGATGCTGACATGTAGCGCTTTCCGTGGTATCTCGTGCTTGTGGACGAACGCGCGCCATTCGCGATGTATAGGAATCAAGCCAAAGGGCGAAGGCGATCTTGAAAGGTTGCGCCAGTACGAGCTGCCGAAGCCAGAGCCGCGGTATGCGTCGTTTGGCGAGAGGAGGCTGTTCGTTTTGGCGCCTCCATTCGCCGATTTGGACACGAGATCTGAGACCTTCTTGCGGCTCGTCGAGTGGGAGAGGCCATTGAGTCGAGCGGCACTGCGCTCCACTTGAGGACTGCGACTCCGTGTGCGCGCGCGATATAGCTCTGGGTCTTCCTCTGACGATTCGCTCTTGTCCTCGTGCTCTCTTATGGGCTCCACAGAACTCACGCGAGCGAGCTTCGATCGCGTATCTGAGGGGAAGTAGCCATCCTTGCTGTTTCTCTCGGACGGCGTTGGTGATGGTGAGATCACTCGAGGGGTAGCCGGGATCTGCGACTGCGAGGAGGCAGCCATGTTGTGTAGTAGTGCTCAAGGCGCGGAAGTTCGCGAGCAATCAGGAAGGGCGTCGCGTGTCTAACGAGATGAATGTGCTCTGGGGCGGGCGCTACTTTAAATATTCGGAGATTATGAAGAGAACGATTAAGGCACTTTGGTCTTTCGCACGTAAGCGCGAGGGCAGAGAGAAAAAGTCTGGGTGGTTATTGACTGGTGCGCAGTAGTATCGTGTCCCGTCCGATCACACCGATGATGCATGTGTTCAGCCGTCACGTCCTCCAACCAAGATTGCCTCTTGTTTAATTCGTTCTGCCAGCTCACCACGTTTCACGAAAGCCGGTTTTCTTGGAATTATGCGCTTCGCTCAGGACTTCGGATAGAACACTTGTCCGCCTTCCCGTTCTATGCTCGCTCACCTAATCACATTTTCCTTCTCGTGCTGCCAGATTACTGTGCACAAGCCGGAGTCGCAGCGAATGCGAGCCAGCAAGCGATGACGGCTCGGCGCGGATCAAAGCTTCGGCGTGCAGTGACTCTTTGACATGTGACTGTGCTGCTGCTGCTGCTGCTGTTGGGAGGCGGCTTTGGAGACAAAACTCCAGCGACCATTGAACATACATTGATACAAACATAAAAAGAAATCATGCCTTTTGACATTGAGAAGTGCGCAAGACCCAATATCTTGGCCCTCGAGCCGTATAGATGCGCCAGAGAGTCAGTCTTCACATCCGATCTTTCCAACAACGACAAATTGAAGCACGGTCCCTGACTTGTTTGAGCAGTGACTACAAAGACGACGGTACCAATGTGCTTCTAGATGCCAACGAGAACGCCTACGGACCTGGTCTGGCGCTTGGTAGCAATGGCAAGCTTGCGAATGGCAATGTTTCCGACATTGAAATCGATCTTCTTGGACTCAACCGCTACCCTGATCCGCACCAGCACGAGCTCAAGCAGCACTTGATCGACTTGCGTAACACGAAAGTTCACACACAGAAGGACCTTACAGTCGACAGCCTGTTCGTCGGTGTCGGTAGTGATGAAGCAATCGATGCACTTCTCCGCGCCTTCTGCACACCTGGCAAGGACAAGATCTTGACGTGCCCGCCCACATACGGCATGTACTCGGTCTCAGCCCACGTCAACGATGTCGAAGTCGTCAAAGTTCCTCTGGATGTCGACAATGGCTTCAACGCACAGCCCGACAAGATCAACGCCAAGCTGGCCGAAGACCCCAACATCAAGATGGTCTACCTCTGCTCGCCCGGCAACCCCACCGCCAACCTTGTGCGCAAGGAAGACGTACGAAAGGTTCTGGAGCACCCTACCTGGAACGGCGTGGTCATTGTCGACGAAGCATACATCGACTTCTCGCCCGACGGATCATCACTAGCAGAATGGGTCGCCGAGTGGCCCAACCTTGTCGTCATGCAGACCTTGTCTAAAGCCTTCGGACTGGCTGGTATCCGTCTGGGTGCTGCTTTCACCAGCCCTCAGATCGCAAGGCTACTTAACAGCCTCAAGGCACCTTACAACATCTCAAACCCAACCTCACAGCTGGCCATACAAGCTTTGCAACCTCAGAACTTGAAGGTCATGCACGCCAACCGCGCCGCTATCTTGGAGCAGAGGGAGCGCATGCTCGTCGAAATGCCCAAGATCCCTGGCGTTGGACGCTTCCTCGGTGGCCGTGAGTCGAACTTCCTTCTCGTTGAGATGCTTGATGGGCCTGAAGGCAAGCCGAGCAACGAGGTCGCGCTGCAGGTTTACGAGCGCTTGGCAGAGAATCGTGGCGTAGTGACCAGATTTAGAGGCAAGGAGTTGGGTTGCTTTGGCTGCTTGCGCGTAACGATTGGTACGGAGCAGGAAGTTACGAGGTTCCTGGCGGAGCTCAAGTCTGTGTTGGCTGAGATTCACAGTGGAAAGGTCGGAAATGGCGCGCCCAAGGGTGTTGAGGAGAAGAAGGAGGAGGAGGCTAACGGTGTTGTCGCTTAAATATAGCGCACATTACTATAGATGAACTATAGAGTAGAGGGTGTGGCTTGCGAATATCGATACGTAGTGTACAAAATTCAATCTATGCCTCGTGCTTCGTTCTGCGTGTGGAATACGCCCTATGTGACTTTTATCTACTTTTGGTCGAGTGCATGACTGTTGTCAGACGCGATCGTGATCGGCTACAGCTGAACACGGCGACCGAGTGTATAAGTAGGCAACCTATGGTAGCTAGCGTATTGGCTGCAGCAGCACGGGTATGTGCGACGACCGTGCCAATAATTTAGACGCTATGGGAATATTCTTGAATATAGACGTGTCTTGCCTCGTCTGCGAGCTGCTTTGACAGTACGTGTAGGCAGAAGAGTCAATGGCTTTTGCTGAACACGCTTCATATACAGGATCTGGTCCAGAGGGAGGTTCTCGCACTCTGGTGGTGGTATAAGCAGATATTGCCACGAGACTAGCTATAGTGACCGTTGAGAAGCTCGTCATTCGATCGAACAGCGTGGGTGCAACAGCCGCTAGTTGTCCACGCGATCGCGACAAAGGTGGCCTATGTGGTCTTCGTGCGGCTGGGCTTGAATGACATTGGCAAGATACATGTCGACGGTGGTGTTGGTCCCTTGCGATGCGAGGTGCTCAAATCGGACAGACTCGATCTGCAGGTGTGCATCACGTGCATGATGCAAGCTTGTCTTTTTTCCGAGCGCGTCGCGCCTTTCCGCTTTGCTTTGTGCAAGGTTCCTGGTCCGAACCTACGCCATGCCGATCTCGAGGCGTGGAGTAGCCTGAAACTAGGCCGAAAGCTATCGCCGAGCTGTGCCAGACGGGTTGGCCGGCGAGGGCGATTGGCTGCGCGTCGACGACCCTGCGCGCGACTCTCTCTTCTACTTCCAGCCCTTCTGTTCCTGATCCTCTCTTGCTCCGTTTGCCTCGTCTCTCCTCGCGTGCTCATCCTTCCTCCTATTATCCACATCCACTACAATTCACTTCGTCCAGACGTCCCATCCATTCACACATCACTCTGGCAGTCTTTACAAGTTCACATCACTTCACCACCATCTACGTCACTTCGCTTCGCTGAACTCCACCTATCCATCCATCATCGCGACCACCTTCCCACGCCGTCGAACGACAAACACACGCGCCCATCACCGATCAGAGAACAACCGCCAAAATAGGCGGGTCGCAGGCTCTACACAGCCTCATCCTGACCATTCAGAAAGAGCAGGCTAAGAAGCAATTGATGTTGTTAGATCACCTAACTGACGCAGCTCACTATCACTACACCATGGCAGCCTCCGATACCTTTATGCCGTCGCCCACCGAAATGATGGACACAAATGCACCAAACCAATACTTTGCAAGCAGTCACTACAATACACAACACGTAAATGGCAACGTCCCGCTTCCAAGCCTCGCAGTCAATCCGTTTGCGCCGACTCCCAATGCATCCATTCCCACCACTCCAGGCTCGATCGCTGGTCGAAAACGCTCGCGCGGTGATGAAGACGAAATCGAGCTCGATGGATCACTCCCCACGCCTGCCTCCGAATCTGGCAATGCACCTCGAGGCGAGCCCGTAATGGGTCCTGGCATGACCCTCATTTATCCCGGCGATCCCTCATACCCAATGTCTGCGGAAACACAGACGGGCACCTGGGCCGATGACAAGATGGCGCGACCTTTTGCCGTTCAAGAACTGAGGCGTCCTTCCATGGCGAGCAGAAAGTCACAACGCATGGATGCTTCTGTCGCTGGTGCAGACAACCTCGCTCAACTGGTCTTGCCTGCGAACATGCGCGAAGCCACTACTGAGCCACTGGTCGACGAGGTCACACGCAAGCTGGGCATCAGCTGGACTCGTATGGACGCGACTGAGGCCGGTCAGATCAATCAGGCCGCCTATGCCAAGTTTATCGCAAACCACTACTCTTCCCTGAAAGATGTCAAGGTGTGGTTCGAGAACGCTGCCTTGCCTGGCTACCTCGTACAAGCAGCCAATGTCTACTCCGGTGAGACTGAGTTCTATCTCTTCTCGAACGATCTTACCGAAGCTCGCCTCGTCACGCGCGACGCCGAGCAGCTCATCCCCAGACTGCAGATGCTACCAGCTATTCATCTCGCTGCTCCAGGTGGACAAATCAAGGCTGAGATGTCTCCTGTCATGGTCGCACAGAACGAAGTCAGCGGCTACGTAAAGAAGGAGGAGAACAGTGATTCTCACCATGTTCACCGCGAGCCGGAAGGCATCTGCGCTGCACACTCGATGGAGCTTGACTGAAAGAGCTTATCTCGAGGTCTTCAGACAGTTTTGATCTTTTACTATTACAGGAGGTCTGCTTCCTTTCCACATGAGCACATGCTGCTGGCTATGTGGCGCAAGGGATCGCGGCAGCAGAGGGAAAGTCGGCGCCGGATTTGCTTTGGGCTTGGGGGACGCCGGCGTGCGTTTTGTTTGCTATGATCTACGATTGGCCTGCACTGTATTATAACAATTCTATCAAGAAGTACGAATGATAAGATTATCCTTCAAGACCTTGTGCGTTCTGCAAAACGTGGGAGTGGTTGAAGTGTGATGCAGGTCGATATGTCATGGCGGAAACATGCACCGCCGCATGAAAAGAGTGGCAAACGTGTATACCATAGATAATCGTGTAAACATGAACAAATGTTTCAATGAGCAGTGTTTAAATACAATGTTTGGTCTCTCATGAAGAGTGACGCGCTTTCGGCCTGCATGGCCCAAGCTTCGCTGGCGGAGACCTTCAGACCCCAGAGAGACTTGGATGGAGGGCGTGGGAGGCTGCCGTTGCCTCTCTACTGCCATCCTCGCCATCGCTCGCCTCTATACCTCTTCCCCACCCGCTCTACCATCCGACAAGCTGCAATCATGGCCGAGGGAATGTTCTACAACGTCACCGCCGGGTACATCGAGGGTATCGTGCGCGGCTACCGCAACAACCTGCTCACCGGCCAGAACTACGGCAACTTGACGCAATGCGAGACCATCGACGGTATGTGGGCGCCCAATATAGCAGTCCTCTGCAGTGAGCCAATCAGTACACTGACTATATACCAGATGTGAAGCTCCAACTCGGCCCTGCCTATGGCGACTACCTCGCGTCCCTTCCTCCCAACCCTTCGACCTCTGCGCTCGCCGATAAAGCCATGGACAAACTCGTCGCTGAGTTCCGCTACCTGCAGGCCAACGCTACAGGTTCGCTGGCTAGGTTTATGGAATACCTGACATACGCCTACATGATCGACAACGTCGCGCTTCTCATTACTGGCACCCTGCACGAGCGCGACACCCGTGAGCTCCTCGAGCGCTGCCACCCTCTGGGCTGGTTCGAGACCATGCCCGCGCTTTGCGTCGCCACCAACATTGAAGAGCTGTACAACTCTGTCCTTATCGAGACACCACTGGCACCTTACTTCAAGGGCAGCCTCAGCCACCAGGATCTTGACGAGCTGAACATTGAGATTGTGCGCAACACTCTGTACAAGAACTACCTGGAGGACTTCCACCGCTTTGTCAACGAGGATCCCGAGATCAAGGGCTCTCCTACACAGGGTGTCATGAGCGAGATTCTCGAATTTGAAGCCGACCGTCGCAGCATCAACATCACCATCAACTCCTTCGGTACCGAGCTCAGCAAGACTGATCGCAAGAAGCTCTACCCTAACTTCGGCCGCTTGCACCCAGAGGGCACGCTCATGCTTTCGCGTGCGGATGACCCTGAGGGTGTACGGATTGCTGTGGATGGCGTGTCAGACTACAGGACCATGCTTGACCAGACCGGAATGGGTGGCTCAAGCGGTGGCATCGGCAATCAGAGTGGCGGCATTGGTGGCGATGAGGGCAAGAGCTTGGAGGATCTCTTCTACCAAAAGGAGATGGAGATCTCAAAGCTGGCGTTCACTTTCCAGTTTACACACGCCATTGTGTACGCATGGCTAAGGCTGAGAGAGCAGGTATGTCAAACAGCGTGTTATTCAAGCGATTCGCCACGGACATGTGACTAACAACATCTTTCACAGGAAATCCGCAACATTACCTGGATCTCCGAGTGCATCGCGCAAAACCAGAAAGACAGGATCGGCAACTACATCTCCGTGTTCTAGAGAGGCGTCCGACACGTGCATCCATCCGATCTTTCTGTTTCTTTGCGGGATTTGCATTTTCACGGCGTTACTGGGAGCGGACAAGAAAGGAACACTCCAGCCGATGCTATTATTTCTTGAAGTTATTTGTGTGTGAGATACCAAGCGTGTAGAATTGAATAAACTCGGCCTGATGACCAGCAGGCCCAGCATGTCTTGTTCTTTATTTTCTGGTGTTAACACCAGATAAGTTTTGATCACTACATGGTGATGCGGCAAGTATGGTGCCATTACTGGCCTCGTCTTGCGAACTGGAGCTCCAGTACGGCGTCTTATCTCTTCTGCTTTTACACGCTCACACGCTCCGCCCACAGCTATGCCTGTTCCAGCGAAGCAAGCACCAGCGCCTCAAACTCCTCCGCCCGATGCATAGGCGGAATGTGGCCAGCATCCTCCATCAACACAAAACGCCCCCCTCTAGGAGGATCTATCCTTGCCGCCACATCCCTCAGCACCTCAACATCAACAGCCCCATCCCTTCCCCCAGCAACAACAATACACCTCACCCCCTCCAACCTTCCCAATTCCCCACCATAATCATACCCCCGAATCGCATCTGCCAGCACCCTATACCCCTCAAGCGTACAAGTCCTCACATGTCGCAGCGCTTCAGCCCGCACAGCCTCATCGTGCAGTTCGTCGCCGGGCAGCCAGCGGTCTACGGTAGCGCGGCAGAGCGTATCGGTGCCTTCGAGCTTGTCAGTTTCGAATTGTTTGATTCGTTGCGTCCAGAGCGGTTTGGATTTCTCGAGGGATGTAATGCCAGGGGCGCAGAGGGAGATTACGGTTGAGACGTGCGAGGGGTAGAGCATTGCGTAGCGGAGGGCAAGGACGCCGCCTATGGAGCAGCCTATTACGGCTTTCAATTGTGATCGTCCTGTGGTTTGTTCGACTAGGGTGTGCATGTGGTGGGTTATGGTTTCGGTGGTGTAGGGTTTATGTTGTGATGGGTGGTTGTTTGCTGGTGATGGTGGTGGTGGCGTGAGGTTGTGCCCGATGTGGTCGAAGCGGAGGGTTTGGTAGTTTGCCTTGTTGAGGGCGTGGACGGTGGAGTCCCACATGTGGAGGTTGGACATGAGGGCGTGGATTAGGAGGATTAGCGGGCGGTTTGGGGAGCCTTCGAGGAGGTAGTGATAGTCGATGGAATCGATTTGGAGTGTTGGCATTGTGGTGAGATGGGTGTGTTGTGGTGGTGCTGGTACTGGTCTATGTACGTTCAGGGAATTGATAGGCTATTGTGCTAGAGCCGATTCCTTGAGTGATACTCTCTATCTACTACACTTTTTGATAGAATGTTCATTCGATAGTAGTTAATGGCATCCGAGGTCTTGACATATCCCCGCTTGCATGTCGCCAGATTGAGTCTACCCAAACCCTAACCCTACTGTTGGCTATCGTTGGTCGATCCAATGTTTCTATGGTGCCTCTACGGTACCTGGACATTCCAAAGACCGATTGAATGTCATATCTGGTGGTTCTATGTACCCTAGTGTTGTTTGATTTTTGGGTGTATCGGTTGGCAGACCAAAAACGCCATTTTCGAAGACGAGCTATTCGAAGTTCCTACTGAAGGACCAAGGATCCACCACAAAGTAATTGGATGGTGGCACGGGAGATGGGCAGGAGGAGCATCGGAAAGGTACATGTATAGCAGAACAACGATACGATTCGTATCCCTGCAAGCACAGCAGATACTTGAGGATCCAGCATACTATAACGTCGATGTGGTTAAATGGGCCATCGAGCTCACGAGTCACGCATTGAAGTAAATGTGTTCGATACGATCCCTGCAGCATCTTCTCGAGAAAGCGAATACGAACAGCACGTGTAGTCCGACACCCGGCATCGCTCTAGTCCATGCGACAATACAGGCCAAAAAAATGGAAGATGCTCGAGGGCGAGATGTGTTTGCTAAGCAAACAATGCGATTGCGATTGCGCGGTAAGCGATATGAATGCCAGAGTTCCCTGATGATCTGGTACAAGCAGACGATGGAGCACAGTACATAGACTTTCGTTGCATCTGCGCCGCGAGTTATGCCAGTATGTGGCACGTTTAGTGATTGGTATTGGATGCTCCTTTGTTGCAAAACTGCACGCGTGTGGCTTTGTGAGACAGGGGAAGTGAACGTTCTCCTCGATGATGTCTTTGACGCCGCGCTCTATTTTTGACTTTTGGCCTTCGGCAACTCCTTGCCGGCCCTCCGCTGACTTCGCCACAACAGGCAGCAACGACGCAAGTACATCATCTACTGCCTTCGACCTCCATCCAGAAGACCACACACTCGTACATCATTCTTCTATTTTCTTCAATACACACCCACACAAACAACCACACGCCCACACCGCCATCATGTCTGGCATCTCGGGACACCTCGTCCGCCGTGGCGCGCAGATGGCCCAGGTGCACTTCACCAAGATCACCACCGAGGAGGCTCCTGAACATGGATCCGCGCCTGCGATGGAGATCGACCCGATGGACTATCTTCCTGCTGTCGCCGTCGCAATTGTTACAGCTCTTTTGATCGCATCGGTAAGCACCACATTCGCATTACGACAGCACACGGGCGCATACTGACAATCCATATAGGTCCGCTACACTGTCGGAGAAGTAATCGCTTCTCTCGCGATGATTGAGCAGCCTACCTCGACTGCCATCGTCGAGACCGCACCTCCAGCATATGCCGACGAGCCCGATTCCCCACTGGAGAAGAAAGATAGCATGCTGCCTTCCGAGGCTACTGCCGACCAGGACATCGAGATCACTGTCATCAACCACAAGCCCATCACTGCGAACATTCGCGCATCCGTCCGCCACCTCCACACTGTTGGTGGATTCTTTGGACGCTGGAGGGGAGCTGGCGTTGGGATGATCTACCACTTGCTCCACGCTCTTCTGACCAACTTCCTCACTGGCTTGATGGGACTCGGACTCGGTGGCCACGCCCTTATGCACATTGTGTCCTCCATCGGTCTTGCCCGTGTCCACATGGCATGGACCCACAGCATGATTGCCGCGCCCTCGAGCAAATCTTGGTTCCGCCGCATCGTCCCTCGCAAGCAGTGCAAGGCTCTGCTCCTCCCCAGCCTCGCCTTCGCCGTTGCCCAGCAAGTCACTGTCATCATGCCCATTGCTGTGGCCTTTGCCTTTGGCCTTCCCCAGGAGATGCACAACCAGGAGTTCGACTTCATGGGTCGCGATATCTCTCCCAAGGAGGCTGCCTACTACGCCTTCGCCCTTCTCTCCGTCCCTTTAACTGCCATCTTCGTCGCACTGGCAATCCTCCTCCCTGCGTCTGTCACCTTGACCCGCATTGAAGCTGCTCTGCTTCCTGAGGACCAGGAGACCATTGTTCCCTTCGACCGCAGCAGCGTCCTTGGCGACTTTGATCTCCAGACCCGTGGCGCCTGCCGCTCCGTGTTCGTAGAGGCCTGGAAGTCTTTCGAGCCTGTTGCCAGGCTCAGACTTATCAAGCTTTACGTCAAGATGTTCTCCCTCCAGATCAGCATTGCTGTCCTCGGTGGCCTCGCCATGTTAATCATGATCTAGAGCTCTTATGCCACAACCTTCCTCAGACTGAAGATTCTCTAGCAGACCCGTGATAGCTACTACAGATTCATTTTTCCTTGTGTATCAAATAATATTGTTTCTTCACTTTTTGTGATTTTCTCTCAATTCTTGTTCTGTTTGTATGCTCGTCTCTCATAAATCAAGTCACAGCGAGCATGCTCTATATCAATCGGCTGAGGGACATGTGTTTCGCAAAGGATGAAGCCCTTATGCCTTCAACTTTGGAGCACAGGAGCCTCGTCTCGAGCTTGTTGTTTGTGAACCGGCTCCAACTTCCATGCTCCACCCACATGCTGCGTGCTGCATCTGGCTGAGAGCCAAATTCACGGCGTCCGCCTTGGCCAACTTCTATCAAGCCACCCACTTTGCTTGCTGATTCTTGACTATTGCATGATGCTTGATGGCTCAAGACTGGTCTTCTGCTCGGCTGCAATGGCTGAGATGAGGCATAGTTATCTTTCGCGATCGCGCGTAGCGATAGGAGAGCCCGACACAAGCATCACCACCCATTTGTACCTGGATTCCATCGGCTTTTGATTATCAGGTGATCGACAAATGTCAACCGAAGCTCTCTCCGATAGCGGACCCTCCGACACGGATATGCATACATAATCGAGTCATACACGCGGAGTATGTCTTTCGGGACGTCCGTCAAGGAGGTCAACTCGTCTTATCATGCCTGATGATTTGAGAATGAATCTGGTTGGCAGTGTAACCTTGGACCAGACCCTTCCATGCTAATTGTCGGTCATGGCAAGGAAGTACATGCTCTTATTGACGTCTCAGTGCATAGATGGCTGATCACTGGCTGCGCGATGGAAGTCTACTATTGGCCTGCACCATCAAAAGGCTGTTATCGTATTCACGACTCGACTGCAGGTGTCCCCAGGAAACCTTAATTGCCAATGCTTGTATGTATGTCGCGACTTCACTAACTTTTGTAGGCCAATGGAGTACCCACAGGTAGATATGACGATCCACTCAATGCCCCTCAGGCCAAGAGGCAACATCCATGATAATACCTGAGAGGCTGCGTCGGTATGCAATATAAAGTAGGCACTGCATACGTCTCTGCGTCTGCGAGCTGTTTCTTCACGCCCGTCCACCATCACCATGAATTCGATCGCATTGCTTGGGAGTTTGCTCCTGATGCAAGTCGCTGGTCAATCTAATTCCAGCACCGCCAATCTGGGAGGCTACACCAACGTCTCTGACCCCTACTACGGACAGAGTCCTCCAGTCTACCCTACGCGTAAGCCATGTACCGATACCTTCAGGAACCAAAAACTAACAGTATCCCAGCTGAAGGCAATGGTGGTGTTGACACGGCATGGCAAGACGCCTACGCCAGAGCCCGTGACTTAGTATCACAGATGACCCTCGACGAGAAGGTGAACATGACGCACGGCCACACAGGCAGCTGCGTCGGCAATACACCAAGTGTTGAGCGTCTCGGAATTCCTCCGTTGTGGTACGTTACCGCTGCCACGAAAAAAACGGAAACAACAGGAGCTGACGTTCTACCAGCTTCGCCGATGCACCTTCTGGCATCAGAGGTCAGGAATTCGTTTCTGCTTTTCCAGCACAGATGGTCGTCGGCACTACATTTGATCGCAATCTCATGCGCCGCTTTGGCGAGGCGATCGGTTCAGAATACTACGGGAAAGGCATCAATGTTGCTCTGCTTCCTGTCGCTGGTCCCCTTGGACGCGTCGCCCGTGGTGGTCGCAACTGGGAGGGGTTCGGCGCGGACCCATATCTGTCTGGCGCCGGGATGGAGGCAGTCACAACCAGTGTTCAAGAGCGAGGTGTGATTGTCCAGTCCAAGCACTGGCTGCTCAACGAACAGGTAAGCATCATGAGGACGATGAGAGCAGCGATGACGAAAGCATTTTGCTGATTGACAACGCCAGGAGTACCGCCGTAACCCTGGCTCTGAGGGCGAGGCCATGAGCTCCAATGTCGACGACCGCACGATCCACGAACTTTACGTCTTCCCGTTCATGGACAGTTTGAAAGCAGGTGCTGCTAGCATCATGTGCTCTTATCAGAGGGCGAACAACAGCTACAGCTGCCAGAACAGCAAATTATTAAACGGTATCCTCAAAACAGAATTGGGATTCGTGAGTCGTGAATACAATGGCAATTCAGGCATCACTTCTAATCGTATTCACAGCAAGGCTTTGTTACGTCCGATTGGGAAGCTCAGCATGCTGGCGTCGCCAGCGCCAATGCTGGATTGGATCTCGTGATGCCTGATGCAGGGTTTTGGGGTGGCAATCTCACCGATGCTGTGAAGAATGGCAGCGTCGCCGAAGCCAGGCTCAACGACATGGTCACCCGGATTCTCGCTGCGTGGTACTTCGTGGGTCAAGACGAGGACTATCCTGAAGTTGCTGTCGCTCCTTACACCCAGGAACATCCTATTGTGGACGTCCGTGGCGACAATGCTAAGCTGATTCGCGAGATCGGTGCTGCAGGCTCTGTTCTGGTGAAAAATGTCAACAACACGCTTCCGCTCAAAGATCCGAGGTATCTTAGTATTTACGGCTACGATGCTCACACCGCGGACTCTCCTTGGGGTAATCCTTCAAGATTTGGTGGCGGGTATGAGGTCAACTTCGGTTGGAATACACTGGTATGTCAGAAATCTGCAAATTTGAGCAACTGCAAGGTCCAGCGCAGCGAAGAGCTCAGAGAACGCACGAACCAATGATTACTTGGAAATGCTGACTTGAGATCTCACAGAATGGCACTTTGGTCACTGGCGGTGGCTCAGGATCGGCTTCACCGGGATATGTGGTCTCTCCCTTTGAGGCTATCCAGCGGCGCCTCATCGAGAACCAAGGCATCGTGCGATGGGACTTTGCCTCCGTCAACCCACCGATTTTCGCCAATTCAGAGGCTTGCCTGGTCTTCATCAATGGTAAGCTCCCTGGTGATTTCTCGATTGTGTGCGTCAGCGGGCTAACATACCTCAAGCATACGCAAGTGAGGAGTTCGATCGTGTTTCATTGCAGGATGAGTTTAGCGATAAGCTGGTGAAGAACGTGGCCACCAACTGCTCAAACACTATCGTGGTCATCCACAACGCTGGCATCAGGGTTGTTGACGAGTGGATCGAGCACCCGAACGTCACAGCCGTTATCTACGCCGGTGTTCCTGGTCAAGAGAGCGGTAACTCAATTGTCGACGTTCTCTACGGCGATGTCTCACCGTCAGGACGTATGCCTTTCACCATTGCCAAGAACGAGTCAGATTACGGTTATCTTCTCAACGCCACCGTCGCTTTTGGTCCCTACCCTCAGTCCAACTTTACCGAAGGTCTTTACATCGACTATAGGCACTTCGACAAATACAACATCACTCCACGCTACGAGTTTGGCTTTGGCTTGTCCTACACCACTTTCTCCTACGCCAACCTCTCAATCAAGTCCCTCGGTGGAAACACCAACGAGTACCCCACCGAGCAAGTACCCATACCCCAAGGCGGCCCTTCCGATCTCTGGGAAGTCCTCTACGAAGTCACCGTCGATATCAAGAATACTGGCGACGTGGATGCCAAGGAAGTTCCTCAGCTGTACGTCAACATCGCCACGGCGCCGGCGAAGCAGCTTCGTGGATTTGAGGCGGTACATGTTGATCGTGGTGCGACTGAGAAGGTCACCTTCCCAATTACCAGGAGGGATCTGAGTATTTGGGATGTTGTTGCGCAGAAGTGGAAGCTGCAGAGCGGCGAGTATCCGATTTACGTTGGCGCCAGCAGTAGGGATATTAGGTTGACTGGTACGATCACGATCTAGATATGATAGATGATAAGAGTGGTGCAGCTGCACTGTGACTAGGTTGCTGCATGGAATGAATGCACGTTACTTTTTGAATGCCTCAGCTCCACACAGTAGTCTTGTGGTTCTTAGGATCTAAAGTAGCTCACCTGTCTTGCATTGTGATTGGATAGCACCGGCGTGATGCTGCCTACTTGAACCGCGCGAGAGGATCTGAAGCCACGATTTAGCGCCAGATGGCACAAATGCTAATATCACTCAACACATGGTCAGACTGCCTGCCCTTGAGACATCACAAATGAGAGTGGTCGACGCCGGGAAGCTGAGCTCAAGAGACCAAGCGTCACTACAGCCGCCGCCGCTTCCAGGTGCAACATGAAATCGCCATTGAGAGAGGTGTGGAATGATTTATAAGGAAATTTTCTGTCGCATTCAGTCGCTTCTGATGGTTTTACTCTCTGCCATAGCCATTTTGATGATAAGCAATCATCTCTCCAGAACCAAACTCCAAAAATCCATCAGGTTACACTCAGGCTCTACCCAAGCCACACAGTTTGAACTCTCAGTCATCACCCTGTCTGTCATCGTCATTGTGTGCCGTCAGTTGAATCAACGGCGGAGCATCCCTAGGGCGTCCCAGTCAACGCTGGCGTTGTTGGCTGTGACCTTGGCGAAGTCCTGCTGGGCCACGCCACCCTGCTGCTGGTAGCCGTTACCGTTTCCGTTGCCACGCACAGCGCCGCCCTGCTGCGGCTGCTGCTGAAGGCCACCCTGCTGCATCATACCGCGCCCGGCACCGATCGGCTGCATCTTACGTTGCTGATTGACGACTGACTGCATCATGCCCTGCGGGCTCCCGTAGGGCTGCATCGCTCCGAACTGCTGCATCATGTTCTCGAAACCAAAGTCCTGTTGCGGCATCCCTCCCATGGGGGGTGGGGCCGGAGCAAAAGAGTTGTTGATGCCCGGGATGGAGGGGTAGTTCGGGTTGTAGGTGTTGTACGGGACCTGGTAGGGAGGGATTGCGCCGTAGGGGTCCGGGTCAGTGCCATAGGCCATGGTGTAGGAATTGTCGAAATCCGGACCGGACTGAGAGTGAGTGACGATGGCACCAGGTCCGATGCCCGTCGGCGGCTGGTTGATGGCGTTGGTCGAGAATGAGGCGGGGTTCACGGCCGACATCCAGAGGCGCACCTTGTACAGCTTGTACAGATCGTTGACCAGGTCTTTGAAGTTAACATAGTGGTCGGCGTAATAGTAGAAGATGAGTTTTTGCCAGTCCCTGCGTGAATAAGTTATTACTTGCGAGGTTCTCATGTGTTAGTGAATGTCTCTTGACTTACCACTGGAACTCAGCCTCGAGGATTTCCATGTCCAGATGGTGTTGGTAGACTTTCTGCTGGCAGGCGCGCTTGGCCTTCGCCTCGTTACCTTCTTTGTCCATGAGCATCCGGATCTCGTGTGGGGCAGCCATGCGTTTGATAGCCTTGGGCTTGAGGTTCTGGTAGGCGTCGCGCGGCGGGCGTGTGGAAGGCTGGTTGAGGTGTCCAGCACCGTTGACTTCACCGTAGACAGCTGCATTTGGGTTGACGGCGCCGGCCTGGTTGTTTTGAGAGAACATCATAAGCCACTTGTACTGCTCTTCGCCGTATTTGGCGAGAAGGGTGCGAGCTTCCTCCTGAGTGACACAGGCGTGCTGCACAACGCCAAGGTCCTGACCGCGGTCGGCTTCGACGATGACCATGTCGCCTTCGCCCACGACGAGACCAGTGTTGTCCAGGAGGTAGAAAACTCCGACACGCGAGCACTTGAATGATACGATGTAGAGCATCTTGCGAGGACGACCGCCAGCGAATGGCATGCTTATGTTGCGATCAGCGTTGAGGGTCCGCTCGTGTGGTTCCAGAGCAACGTGCGGCACCTTGTACCCGTCAGGAAGCGTGTAGGACTCGCGAGAGTCCGTGGCGCCGGTACCGACGGAGGTGCTGGTGTTGTTTCGGTTGACTCGGTGCATGTTAGAGTCGTGGTTGTTGTTGTTCGGATCTAGGTCGAGATCTGGGAGGTGTTAGATATAGTTTGAGAGATGCCTGCTATTGCCTGCTGTCCGTCACATGAGCAGATGAGCGCACGATGCACTGCTGGCAGTGACGTAAAGAGTGTTGTGACGCCGCCCATGAGATTTGCTCGCACGTAGGAGTCAGCAAACCAGGGTGAGGTCGGAAATTACTTACAGCTGGTTGTGTTGTGATTGAAGGAGTCCGTACGATGACCGCCTGCAGCAAGAGAACCACGTCTGGTCGGGATGTCTGCCATTGAATGACGGCGACTCTCGCTGTAGTTAGGAAGCTCTTCCCAACCAAGTGAGGTTTGCCACTGAGGCCTACGTGATTGTTCTGCAATTCAAGTTAGAGAAGTAAAGGCTAAGAAAGGCTCAGGAGTGACGGCTGTTCCACTGACACGTGAACACTGCTGTCATGTGTAGAGGTGTAACAATAGCAGGTTTGGGGACAATAGACTCACCAATTTCGCTCAACTTCAGATCACCAAATCCAGCTTCATAACGTCGATCAAATCCGCTTCCATCAAACGTATCGGATCTGCGTGGGTTGTTTGACGAGTTGAATGGAGACTCAAACTGTATGGGAAGTGTCGAGGTGCGGTGCAGATTGCCAAACACTGGGTGCGATACCGTTTGTGTCAACATGCCACCCAGATCAGATCCACGATCAGATTCGACATCACAATCTTCGATCTCCTCATTGAGCAACCCAAGTGGCAATGCTGCAGGCCTTTCCATTCCTGCCGGCGCTTGCGCAGTATTTGCAGCGGAAGCCGGAGGCATTTCGCGCTGTCCCTGGCTGTGAGAGAGCGATCTGCCCAGCTTTGGCGTTGGTTGCAGCGGAATTGTGAATGGCAACGAGGCCGCTCCGTGATCACTACTCGTCGCAGGGGAAGGAGTGTTTGCTGCTCTTGCCGGGATATTATTAGGGGCTCCCATGCGAGCTTCACGCGCTGCGTTGCGACGAGCCTGCTCGCCCAGCTTGAAAGATCCACGCGATTGGGAGGTTGACCAGATACCGCCACCAAGGCCTGGTACACCGTTCTCCTTACGTGGAAGGCTTCCGAATGTCGTCGCCATGGGCCACGGTCTTTCGTCTTCGGAAGAGGCAACGGCCTCGGAGTCAGGTGTTGCGCGCCTCATCTTGCGGAATATGTCGGCGGGGTCGGCCTGTTCTATAACTTGGTAGTCAGTTTCATCGTCCATCGCCAAAAATCCAACAAGTCTCTTCGCCATTACAGCGACTTTGTACGAGGATGTATGCGCGTCAAGGAATCGAGTAATGTGTGGGTCTGATGTGGTGTTGGTAGTAGACGCGCAGTGTTGCTGGTGGCCACAATATACGGCTGCTCTAAGGATGTTTTCGTTTTTCCCTTCGAGTTCCGATGTCTCGTGATGAGCGCTGCTGGTTTGCGATTGTCGAATTCAGGTTGCATGATTTGCCACAGTGTAAAGAGAACTGCTTATGCCGCGGGTGCAGATGAAGTCTCGAGTGTAGTGTTCTCCGGTGTAGTAACAGCAGACTGTGTCTGTTTGCAAAGGGTCGTCATCGCTTTCTATCTGCATCCAATGAGTAGTCTGGACCCAGCCTTTGTTGCGTTGCACAAACAGAAGTCTGTTCGTGTCTGTGGTTCTGCGCGTGGAGCGAAGAGTCTCCGCGCTGAAGGCTTGCGTCTCAGAGTGCCTCCACGCTCAATGCCAAGATGCTATTCCAGAATATCCGCCCAGTGGCGATGGGCCATTCTTCGATCTACTGCAAGTGACCGAGACACTGCTGCGAGCTATATCTATCGGCCAAATGTGTTTTGAAGCTCCTGCACGAGGCGGCCTTGGATAAGGGCCTGAATGCACTCTTAATCAAGCGTAGCAAAGAGTCGGCCGTCCTGAATGTCCCTGTGCCCTCCGAGAGACTGAGCATTCGCAAGTGGCAGATCCGAGGACCTCGATGTGCGAGCAACGCATAGATTCACGCCCAGTAGACCAACCGGTCTTATTCCAGTCGCAACGGGCGCGCCAAAGAGCTCCCCCAAACCATCAAGCCTTTTGACAGAAGTCTGGACACCCGAGAACGACTCGAAGATCCCACCACGACGTGCCATAGCGAGGGCATGGCAATGAGAACAAGGCGCTGCTCCGAAGCTGCAGCAAAGATGCAAAGCTCCGCCATCGAACCACACACGTACATCCAACTTAGCGACCTTCCTTCGACGAGCCAACAATATCGGGCTCCAACACAACAACGTGGATAGAAAATGGAGGATTGTAACATACCTAGATATTGGTTTTGGTCGTAAGGTGTCGTAAGCGGCGTATAATCTATGTCTACAAATGCAAGGCTGGACTTTTTTCAGCATCTCGTTCTGGTATTCTCTGGGAGCATTTGTGGACTTACTGGATACCCAAGCTGTGGGTATTATTACATATCCAGTGGGAAACACAGCAAGGAGGAGTCTATGTCGTATCGTCGTCTGCTTTGAAAGTGGTCAGCATCAGTATACGTCGTCATAACGGGAAGTCAAAGAGTTCAAGGACAGCTGAACATACCTACTCGCATACCCAGCACCACCACCACAAGCTCAATCTATATCCTAACACAAACACGATTGGTACAGTGTATGTCAGGAGCTAACTGACTCTCGCATCAAAACCACAACCACAAGAAGAGGTTGGGGTTATGCCGCCGCGTGGCTCGGCAGAGACAAGACCAAGGGACCGGGCGATGTGGAGCGGACTAGGTTGCTCGCGTGTGCGGAGATGGCTGTAGGCTGTGGGGAAGACTCGCCGGCGCGTGACAGCCACAGCTCCTATTACGACCCAAGCTGACGTAGAGGTATAGGAGGATGAGTTCGGCTTGTCGAATCGTTCGTGGCGATGCTTCCAGATGATGTGATACCTGGAACCAGGAGCAGAAGGTGAAGACAAGATCCCGTCTCAACAGCACGCGAGATCCCCAAGGTTGCTGGTTGTGGAGTATGGGATATGCGAACGGACTGCAGGCTGGTCAAGCGCTGAGGGGCTAGACAATCGGCAGGATGATGTCTCTGGCCACCGGTGAGCTCTGACAGAGGTCGAGGCTGTTGTAACAACAGCTAGTGTAAGTTCTGGTTTGACTGAGATCCCAAAGAGCAGTGTAAGAGGCTCTGCAACAGACCACCACTACTACTCAGGCAAGCAAAG
The DNA here is from genome assembly GCA_019775565.1 of Melanodothis sp. VS III C KN 2. Classification (NCBI taxonomy): domain Eukaryota; kingdom Fungi; phylum Ascomycota; class Dothideomycetes; order Cladosporiales; family Cladosporiaceae; genus Melanodothis; species Melanodothis sp. VS III C KN 2. The sequence goes on from JACWFM010000002.1 coordinate 364,842, forward strand.
AGAGTTGAGTGGGCGTGATGCAGCTAAGTATGCTTCGAGACCCATGCTCCAGACCAATGCCCTGCAGAGGGCACGGCTGGACATGGTCAAGGGTCAGGGGCGCTGCCTCGAGGCTGCTCTGCGAAGAATGCGGAGATGGACAGCTTGCAGCAGACGCCACCTCGCCAGTGGTGCACCAGGTGTGTACGGCGATGTCACGAGAGCGGCCAGAGGCAGCGCTGAGAAGCTATGGGCATTTCTCTTAGAGGCCGGCCAATGACCAACACGCCCATGCCACCTTCCCGAATCACAATCCAACATCCTACACGAACGGGTCCATCGCAACGCCTCTTCTGACCAGCAAGCCGACTTGGTGCGATTTCTGCCAGACTTCACAGCTGAGCGTTCGAGGGCCCGTTCTCCGCGGCTGGCGAAGCCGCAAATTTCTAAGTCCGTTGCGATCGATCATTGAACTGATCAAGTTCAAGCTAGTTGGTCGTCCATCCACCATCGTTACAGGCCGAACGTCATAACGTTTGCTCCCTCGAAACACTGTTGTGTTCGCCTGTAGGCACTCCTCAATTGTTGGGACGCCGTGAGCATCATGGGACCATAACACGCTGATCGTGCCAATGCGACGACATGCGGAGAACCTTGTCTGTCATGAGGGGTTCGCGATTTCCACTGTGAGATCGCCATGGTGCACAAAGTGTGTACCTTCCGAGGCAGCCCTATTCCGCGTACCGCAGAGCAAAGTATTTGCGTACTTGGGAAAGCATGAATAAAGATCGCCAGATCGATTGCATGCTTTCGGCAAGCAGAGCTCGCTATAGGCGTCCACACAGGAGGCCGACCAGTTATATTGACAGGCCGGTCTAGTCAGTTCGACCTTGTCCGGCACCTTCCTGATCAGCATCCTCCGTTCAAGGGGCTCATCGACAAGCCGCGCGCACGCTTTCTTACACCAACGCCGCACAGCATGCTGTAGCTACTGCTTACCGGCGGATAAGCTATTCGACCATGCCTTTGTGCCGCTCTGCAGCTCTGCTGCGTGTCTTTGCGGGGTGGAGGTTTACAGCACCGCTGTACCGTCAGGCTCGATATCACATCATGCTTGAGTAGGCGTTTTGCCAACTGCAAGCCGGCTGAATCCTACTCGCATGTCGATGAAGTGCGACATTAGGTTCGCTCCGAAGCTATGGCAAGCCACGTTCCAATACTTGGCGGCGCAAGTCATTGGTAGAAGTTGTCAGGCGCCGACGCCTGACAAGCTCAAGCATGAAGATTAATAATTGCAGCCAATCTGATGGACCTTGGGTCTATATATCCTGACCTCATTTGCGTAGGTCTGGTACTTTGCTCATGCACGGCAAGACTGCATACTCATACGAGCATCGCTGCAACGCGTGTTCAATCCTGGCCAGAGACTGGCAGCATCCTGACAGCACCCTGACAGCATCCTGACAGCATCCACGTCGAGCAGGCGTCTGTGTTGCTGAAGTCTGACGCAGGAGTAACACGGTATGCAACTTAACATACTCACCGCAGCTCAACATCCGCAGATCCTTTCACACTCCATTGTCAAGACGGCTCGCAGTGTTGCCAGTTCCAACCGTTCTCGACGAGGTTCGAACAGTCTGTCGTAAGCCCAGAATTTGCGCTGCCAAGATACGGCGCATGGTAGGGGACCCGAAGTCACAAGAAGGCAGTATGTTTGTACGTATCTCTCAGCCAAAATACCATTTTTATTGCCGCGGCTAATCATGGACGAAGATGCTCTCGTTGTCGGTCTGGACTGCAAGTTCTTTGTCATCGGAGCTTGCTCTACTATCTCGTGAGTATGGTTGAGCATCGGTAGGATGCAAGTGAAGGTCGTCGGCGAACTCGTGGGCTCCGACTGCAGTTTCGCAGTGGTATCGTGGAGGGCGTAGACATGTTACGTGTTGGCATGCAAGAATTCTCTACACGCTGTCGATGCTCCTATGCCACTGGACTTGGTTTCCGAAGCACTGACCTTTTTCTTTGTTGTTTGGTTTCTTCGAGGCCATGCTAAGCTGCACTGCAACAAAGCGGTCAAGTAGCGACTCTTTGAGTCGCTCGTCGCATGTGTGCTTGTCCATGTCTAGCAGAAGAGGAATGCATGCGCCAAAGGCGGCTTGTTCTGCGCGTCTCGCACGAAGACTTGACGATTCCCAGGGTTTTTATGACACAGTCGTTCCGGTCTGCCGCAGCGGCGACGAGGTAAGAAGCACACGTATGCTCGAGTCCATTGTCCATCTCTTCTCTCGATTGCATGGGGTCGTCCACCTCTTGTGTTGAAGCCAAGGAGGCGATCGTAAGGTGCAAGCAGAGATGCATGTGCTTTTGGACTTTCGTTGACTAGGGAGTTGTACCGTGGCGATAAGATGCTCAGGGAGTATTCGAGGAGCATCTTCGAAGCCTGTGCCAGCATTGCTCGCCATCGGAGAGGTGCGGTGGCGACATGTTGAGTGCGCTGACGCGGTCTCTGGCTTGCGTTCTCTTGCCCTCGAGCAACGCATTTCGCAGGAGACCAATACCAATACGCCAAGAGCTTTACCGCTCGACGCTCTTTGTTTACTACACCACAGAACTGCAGATATCCCTTCTTTCTGTACTACGAGCTCCTCGAAGCTGGGAAAATCATCTTCAGCATCTGGATCACCTGGCACAGCATCTAGCGAGGCCTCCAGGGAATCACTGTGAGGCAAAGCTGCCGGCCTTCCCTTCATTCCCTAAGTGGCGACATCACTAGACTTCACGCAACTTCACGAGTGCAAAGCTTCGTCGTCATGACACCCACTCCCCTCCACAACAAGACACCCATGATCTGTCTCCACGCCACACTGGAAGAGGTGAGCACATCAGGGCTTGAGTGTCTTGACGACGACGCAGAAGAGCACCACAAGTTCAGGGAGGTACCTTAGGCTAACACAACAACGCGCTACAGCAATTCGGAAGGCAGAAGCGATCCACTTCAGGCCTACCCAAACCTCCACGCACCAGCAAGAAGACAAAGCCCGAGACATCCTCCAGCCTGACATGGAATTCCTCCTCTGAAGTGCCGAAATGAAAGTCGGTCTGGAAGTATGTCGGCTCGTCGAACGAGGAAGCAGTCACGATACACCCAAAAAAATCTAAGTCGCCAACTGGACGTCAATAACCCGTCCACTGCAAACGAAAAGAATGACCCTTCTGGTGCAGTACGAAACGGCTGGTACCATCAGCGGTATGACCCCGGGTTCATTCCCGGCTGCGACTCGAGCTGCTGTGCATGTAAAGGAAAACCAGATCGGATTGCCGTATAAGCATTCTTTTTCATCTTCCTTCACGTGATGGTCGCATCACTCATTAAAGGCCAAACGGTCATTTTGGACGTCTATTCTACTCAAACTCACCAAAAAAGATCCCGAATCAACATTGCTTATGCATCGCGCCATCTGGTTGGATGGGTCTGTTTCTTTCATCTCATACCATGCAGCATCACTAGGGAGCTCGGCGGGCTTCAGTACAAACTTGCATCACTAAGTGTCATCCCGACGACACCGGTAGGTATGTTCAATAGCCTCATCGGATCTCCCAACAAGAGTCTGATATACCAAGAGCACGAAATATTGATGCGTTGTGTAGGCAGCACCGCCACGTGACCGACGCCCACCCTGGTTGGTCTCAATCGTTCCTTCCTCACTTCAGTTGTTTCCACAGCTTTCAACCCAGATCTCAAAGCACCGCGACTTTCTCCCACACTTCACACTTTCGACGCGCTATCATCACACTCAAACCACGAAAAATTCACAAAACCCAACGAGACACTAGAACATCGCAAACATGGTCACCCGCTACACCACCAAGGGAGATGGAGCTGCTGTTCGGGATCCAGGCCGCCAGAACAGCGAGAGAGCCATTGAAAATGGCAAAAACAAGAAGTTTATGGATGGCATCGTGGAGGACTCGAACGAAGCAGTTGACGCACTCATCAAGAAGCTTCAGTGAGTTCCTCTCATTTTCCGTTGTGCTGGTACCTGCAGGCTTAGCTAACTAGTATTGCAGGCTGGCTACTGAGAACGACGTCAAGCGTAGCTGCGAAAGCAACGAAAAAGACTTGAATGCGGTTGAGAGAGCACTGGCCGTTACGGACCTGAGAAAGGCGCTTCTCGAGGGCTACAAGGATGGCCTGGTGCGCAACATGTCGGCTCATCAGATGGTATTGCGCATGGCTGCTGAGAAGAAGGAGGTAAGAGAGTATCTCACTGGCGAGAAGGAGAAAGTCCTCAACGTGCGCAAGGGCACCACCGCCGCAGGAAAGGCGCGCGCTGAGAGCAGCGCGCTGGAGATGGCAAAGGGAACCTTCAAGCAGTAGATACCATAAGCTCATACCATCAGCTCCAGGAGTGAGCAAATAACAACGACCACGGAGATGGTCCGTTTTCCTTGATGTCTCTCACTTGTCCTGATGCTAATACCTTCTCCTTACTGCTGATTTACCTGCTGTGCCGACGAGATACTATGCGTATCTCATTGGTAAGGCTTTGCGAAGATGAGCTTGTCGCTGATGATACTTACACCTATGCCAAAGACGTAAAGTCGAGTCATAGTAAGTATCCCACTGGCAAGACCTTGCAAAGACAAGCCTATAAATGATGATACTTGCACCTATGGTACACATATCGAGGCGCGTCACAGTAGGTGTCTCATTGGCAAGACCTCATGTATATGGGCTTATGACTGGTGATGCTTGCACATATGCCACAGAGACGGAGACTTACAACAGCAAATATCTCAATGACACGACCTCGTAGAGATAAATTTATGACTGATGATACATGCACCTGCGCCATAAAGATAGTGACGTGCAACAGTGAGTATCTCGCTAGCAAGGTCTCGCAAAGATGAGCTCTTCAATGATGATATTTGCACATTAGCCACAGGCTTGAGGATATGCAACAGAGAGTATTTCAATGGTATGGCTTCGTGAAGATGGGCATGTCAACATTGATATTAGCACGTAGGGCCACAGGAATAGTGTTATGTGGGAGTGAGTCTCTCACTGGTAAGACCTCGCGATAAAAAGCTTGCGATTGACGATATTAGCACAATGACTTGAGGCATGCAAGTAGCTTGGAAAATATGGGCTCATAGCTGATGGTATTTGCTCCTTGGGAACAGAGATACACACATGCAACAGGAAGCATTTCACTAGTAAACCTGAAGAGAAGTAAGCTCATGCCTGATGGTATACGCGCTTGAGTAAACAAGGCAGGAGCATGCAGCACTCAACCTCTCAATGACCACATCACCATGAAATCCATACGAGGCTGATGGTAATTGCGTACGAATAGATTGAGATGCATCGATGAAGCCGGTACATTCCTTTAGAAAAATGTTCCGGTATCGCTCCGACGTTCATGGCCATGACGCCATCTTCATGCTGATGTAAACATCAAATCGATTCGAGTCCGCGACCACACCAGATTTTGAACATCATAATACCTCACTAACCTAATCCAAAATCACCCCAAAAATGGCCTCCATCTTCCTCCGCTCCGTCCGCGCAACTGCAAACCCATCCTTCACCACCCTGCGCGCCGCCAAAACGCCCACGCTCCGCCGCTTCCTCGCCACGCCCACGCGCGAGCAACCTCGTCTACGCATCGGCTCAGAAGCTCCCAATTTCCAGGCCAAAACAACCGCAGGCGACATCGACTTCCACCAATGGCTCGATGGCAAATGGGCGATCCTGTTCTCGCACCCGGCAGACTTCACGCCCGTGTGCACCACCGAGCTGGGAGCGTTTGCTAAGCTTGGTGGCGAGTTTGAGAAGAGAGGCGTGAAGATGATTGGGTTGGTGAGTTTTAAGATATCAAAAAATCCTAGCACTCAAGAGCCTGTTGCTAATATCCCCGCCTCTAGTCCGCCGATGACCTCTCCTCCCACTCCAAATGGGTCTCCGACATCAACGAAGTCAACAACACAACCCTCCAATTTCCCATCATCGCCGACGCAGACCGCTCCGTCGCCTGGCTCTACGACATGATCTCGCAGCAAGACATCGACCGCCTCGCGAAAGAAGGCGGCATCGCCTTCACCATCCGCTCTGTCTTCGTCATCGACCCTGCCAAAAAGATCCGCCTGACCATGATGTACCCTGCCTCGACCGGTAGGAACTCCGCCGAGGTGCTACGCGTGATTGACAGTTTGCAGACGGGCGACAAGCAGGGCGTTGTGACGCCGATTGATTGGCAGAAGGGCGAGGATGTGATTGTGCCGCCGAGCGTGAGCACTGCAGACGCGAAGAAGAAGTTTGGAGAGGAGAATGTGAGGGAGTTGAAGCCTTATCTCAGGTTTGCTAAGGTGTAGAGGGGTTTGTAGAGATGCATGTGTAGATATATGTAAATGTTAGAGATATACATGATGAACTGTACATGAATGGTAGAAGAAAGTGGCGCAAGTCCATATATACAAAGAACGTGGACCCCCAGCATCTTGAATGCCAGTCATATATCTTATAGCAAGCCTTTTCTATCTTCCATTGCCACTCCCGCCAGCAGTCGCCTCCTCTTTCTCATCTGCTTCTTCACCAGGAAGGAATATCTCATGTCCGCTACCATTCCTAACCCAATATGCCGCCACGCAGCCAATAGACGCAACGGACCCAACGATCCACCACGCCATGCCTATCACGCCTCGTTCCATCCACACACCAAACCACCAACCTGCTAGAATCGGTCCGAGAGTACGGAAAGTAGCTGAGCAGGCTTGCCCGAGGCCATGTATAGTTCCCAAGACTGAAGGGTGTGGCGATGAATTGTTGAGCAGGATGATGGTTGCCGGGAGAGCAAAGGTTCGTGCGGCGACTTGTAAGAATAAGACAAAAGAGATTCCAAGCCAAACTGCTGCGCCAGAAGCTGGGTCAGGAGCTTTCGATGTAGATGGTAGAAGCGCGATGTATGGTGCGAGGAAGTACGCAGCAGGGAAAAGGATCAAAGAGCCGCGGAAGCAGCGCATGAGACCGAAACGCGCATTGGCCCATGGGTATAGGAGAAACTGCAGGGCGACTCCGATGAAGCCGATGATGGCCATAGCGAAACCGATTGTGGGTGGTGGGAAGGCGAGACCAGAAGCGAACTTGAATGCGCTGCGTGGAGCGGCGTCATAGTCTGCAGGCGCATCCTTGGGGACAAATGCACGAGGAGTAGCAAGGAAGAGAATCCAAAGGTTTGAGAAAGCGCCCATGTGGAAATCGAAGATGGCGATGCTAAGAAGCGTCCAGAGCACGTTCGGTGTCCAGATGCGCCTGAAAGGTAGTCGCTGGATGGCTGGCGCTGAGTCAGCCTTTTCACCGTTCGAACGTAGGCGTTCGAGCTCGAGAGATCCATTGCGTTCAGAAGTGCTGAGGAGTCCCTCACGCTGCACTTCCTGCAGCTTGCGGTATCCGTGAGCTTTGGCATCTTTCAAGTTCGCATATGTCTCCTGGATAAAGCGAATCGGCTCAAAGCGGCGCTTGCCTTTCAGCGTCTCCTCAAGGCAGCAATGTACAAGCAGAGCTTCGGCGAGAAGCAACACACTGCAAAGCAAGTTAGGCAATGCATATGGGTACGTCTTCATCCATTGAACTCCATCGGCTCCACCAAATGTGCTTCCCTCAGCGAATAAACGGGGGAAGTTCTCCAGCGGTTCCGCAAGAATACCGCTCAGAATCGGGCCAGCCACGTTCGCAACATTGAATGCGGCCGGTAATAGAAGGAATGCACGCGGATGCCATGGTTTAGGTGTACGTTCTGCAACCATGGTGCGTGCCGATCCTACGGTGCCGTTGATAGCACCGCTCATGACCCTCCAGAAAACAGCTTGTCCAAAAGTTGTGCTGAAAGCGACGCCAATGCATCCCAAACTCGTTCCGATCAATCCAATGTTCAATACCAACTTCCTTCCAATGCTAGGCTGGTCTGCAGCTCTTCCCCAAAGTATACTGGTAATGATTTGAGCGGCGGTAAATGCTCCTTGTAGCATGCCAGCCTGATGTGAGATTGTTCCGTCCGAAAGCTCTGGATTAAATGATCGTAGTTGGTGAACCATATATGTCTGAAGCGCAGCCATTTGAAAGAAGTCGACGAATCGTGATGCTGCGAGAATAGCCAATTGGCCCTTGTTGGGCATGTTCGTCCATGTTGGCGCAGGCGGTGGTGGAGGTGTGATCGTTTCCACATTACTCGAGCTCGCAATCGTTGGTGCCTTCGGTTCAGATCGCTGTCTCGTCAACGTGCCAGGCCGCTGTTCCCACGCTGTGCTCGACAGGTGTCGAGTGTGTTTTGGTATCGGCATCGAGCCATTCTCTGCCGCTGCCAGCGACCAGTCGTCCTCTTCTCTCACAGCTCCTGCGGCGGCGTTATAATCTGTGTTGTTGTTGTCGTCGTCGTCGTCGGCGATGTAGGAGCCATCTGTACGGGAGGATCTGCGGTCAGCAACACTTCGTCGGCTTGGCTTATAATCGTCGGCACGAAAGGAGTCCGAACCATGACGTTGGCGCAAGTGGCCCGAAGCGTTGCGCTGATGAGCTAGAGACGCAGACGCCTGCCGCTGGTGTGCCATCGCAGTACCAAGGGAGCACGGCGAAAGCAGCGGCAGGCGAATGTACAATGCGGGACGACTCCCGCTGGTGGTGGTGGGGTGACTTTTGGCCGAGAGGAGAGGGAGGCTTGGGAGGGACAGAGGCAGGCAGTTGGAAGATGAGGCTTGCGTGATCTGGGGAGAGGCTTCTGGCAGAGTTCGAGCAGAGCTTGCTTGGGTAGTGTTAGAAGACACCACAATCGCCACCACGTGAAAGATGGCTCAATCGTCTTCGGAGCAGTCGCCGCGGGTGGGCGTGAGATGAAGCGACGGGAGATAGATAGCCTTCGCGGCGGCAGAGGCTGCCAAGCGATTGTTTTATACACTTCCCTATCACCTACGCCGACAGTGATGCAGCACCACTCGCAAGTGGATGTGTATGAAGGTGTTGCTACTCTCAGCGGCGCAGCAGGCTCACGCGTCCGATGTCGCCGTCGTCGTCCAAGTACCCGTTTCGTTCACCACGAGCACCAGCAAACGACGCGTGTAGACGTGGAACGGTAGAAGCCCTCAGACGTAGACGACGTAGTTTACCCGACGCCGTCCCCAAGAGCGCTCAGTCGCACGGAGCAGGCCTCCGTCTCGCAGCAAACGCTTGTCCAGAGAGTCGTCGCAGCTGTGGAGCGCCGGGCGGAGGGGTATCAGGAGGACGAGTGCCGATGTCCATCTTGGCACCAGAGATAGAGAGTTCTAGAGAGTAGGGCAAGAGACGTCGAACTCCCTTCGTCGGAACAAACTTCTGTGCTTTCATCGCCTAATGATCGTGTGGCGTTCGCTAAGGTAGGCCAGGGGTTTTGGTACTACTGCGTTTCAGCGTCGTCATCAATATAAGCTGAATCGCATGGAGGCGGCTTCTACCACGTTCGTGATATGCGTATGCGTGTCTGTCGATGTGAGGGCTGGTGAATCCAACGCCTTCTACTGATCGCCCGTTCGTTTGAAGCTTGAGTACGTATGTTCTAGGGCTAAGCATGGCACATGCCGACTGGCTCGCGCATTCACAGGTTTGCGCCGGAAGAAATGTGTACCGGCCGCGTACTGTAAGAGGAAGGAGGGCGGCATGGCTGCAAATTGTTGCGTTGCTGAAAGATGGTATGAGAAAGTGGCGGCGCAAAGCGAATGACATCGCGTGCTGACTTATGAGAGCGAAGCAAAAGAAACACATCCCAAATTGTAACAGAATATGCCCATCAAGGGCCTCAATACATAATAGTGGCCATAACGCTAAATGGCTAAATGATAGCTAGAAATGCAAATGCAATGCGACAGACATTCAGAAAAAAGGGAAATTTTTGCCGTCAAGTGTGTATGCTTTGGTGTCTTTCAACCATGCCTCCAATTCTCATCAGACTCGGGCTCCTTCTCTTCCAGTCGAGCATACCGTCCGAGTACCCGACTACCCAACTCCGTCCTCCCAAGTCCTTGACGCAACTCATGCACGCGCTCTGTCAGCCATACTGGTAAGATGCTGTCCTCGTCGTGCCCTGGCTTATCGCTGCCTAGACTCCTTAGTACTACGATAGCGACCACGCCTAGCACGACTAGTGCTGCGACTGCTATTGCGACTATCGAGCCTATTTGCAAGGTCTTGTGCACGATGCTGTTGGGCGAGTCCTGGTAGTAGTGCGTGGTGTCGAAACCACGGTTGGGAGACAAGTACCGCTGATCGACGTGCACGCTCGTATTGTACGCCGTGGCATTCTCCTCGGGTGTCTTCTCCGCCGTGTTGCAGCCACGATTGTCGCAGAAAGGAACCAGGCCGGGAGAAGGTATGAATGTGCGCTGAGTCACAGAGCGCTCGAGTGCACGGCCGTAGACGTCGACAGCTTCGGCGTACGTCCACAGCGCAACGGCAGGGAAAGCGTATTCCGTTTCGAAGCCGGTCTTAGTGGCGTTGCCGATCAGCTCGAATGTGCCCGAGGAGGAGTTCGAGGCGTAGAAGTTCCAGCTGGCGACTTCAGTTGCGCCGTTCCATGAAACGTAGAAGCGCATGCCGCTCCTGCGGTTGCCGATGCGCGAGTATGTCCATAGCGCGGGTTTGGTGAGTGGTTGTGCGGTCCAGTTGTACTTGTTTGAACGATAGATCATAACGTTTGATGCGCGCTCGGCGACTTTGGCGTACATGACAGGCGTGCCGTCCGAAGTGTGCTCTGAAAAGTATGCGTGCTCGCCCCATCCGATGTGGCAGTTGCCATCGGGCAAAAGCTGCATGTTTCCTTGAGAACCGGAGAGAAGACCACCAGCTTTTTCCGGAGCGCCCCATTGAGCGATCTTGGTGGCAGTGTTTGCAATGTGATCCAGAGAAATGATCCATCCGTGAGAGAACTTGCCAGTCGAGTTGAAAGTGTTGCTTGCATTGTCGTAGAAAGAAAGGATTGTGTGAGTCGTGTTCTCGTACACCCAGCGAGCATGGTGCTGGTATGAGAAGTTGAAATTGGTCTGCTCGAAAGTCGGGTTGTTCCCGCCCATCTCCCACATGATAGACCCGTCCACGCCGGAAAGCTTGTAGATAGCGCTGACGTGGCGTGCAGAGATGAGGTAGTCGCCGTCTTCGTTCTTGTCCACACTGTTAATGTGGAAGTAATCCCAAGGCGATTGCTCGTGAAGGCCGTCACCACTGGTATCCGTCGACGACGGAAGAGTCCAACTCATGCCTGGGTCCACATGGTCCAGAGAGCGCCACTCAAACAGCACATTGCCAGTCTCAATATCCACTTCCTGGAACACTCCCTCAACAATCCAGCCCATTCCATTCTGAATATTGAACCGCGGGTTGGTGGTAAGATCGTACTGCCTAGGCTGGTAGACAGTCATGAGCGCCGTAGTTCCATCCGTGTAAGGCGTCATTTTGAACTCGTGCATGTCGCTGCTGGCGCCCGCGCCCGAGCTTTCAATTGTCTTGACTATCCTGTAGTTCTTGTCCATAATCACGCCGTGTCCTCTTGCAAAGCCTTGGTGCTGCTCTCCCTGGAAGTAGCACAAATGGTCCTCTCCTTTGTACTGGCATACTCGTGGTGTATGCGCCGTCTTGGGCCCCGAGGACCCCGCGCCTGACCAGACCAGATTGCCATAGTTGTCGTAGATGTACGGTCCAGGATCGAGGTTTCGGTACGGTGCAAAGAAGATGTAGCCCGGCGTCACGAGCTCCGGGCGAAGGATGGCGAAGTCTATTATGGGTGCGTGTAAATCAGGTCGCTGTAAGGAATCACAAAGGTCAGCATGCTTAAAGTTGCAATTCCTTCCCGTGTCCACTTATTTTCTCGTATCGTCGACCCGCCTCCGCATTATTTACTCAGGTACACAGACCCCTAAACAGCAAAGCAAAGTTGTAGGTACATACCGACTTGAACTGATGCGTCGGACTCGTCTCGTTGTTAAGCTGTGCGCTCACGCCGCTGCTCCCAAGGAGAACAGCCAAAAGAGACAGACTACATGCTGCTCTGCGGACGAACGGGTCCCGCGAAGAAGAAGAGAACCAAAGCATCGAGCCCCAAGTATCCAAGAAAAGAGCGTATATGAAATCAATCACACGCGGTATGCAGCGCGGCAGGGAGTGTGTATCACGCAATCGCAGGGCTCAATGTCGAAGCCAATCCTACGATCCGCTTTAAAATGTCCAAGAGAGATCGGCCAGAGAGTGATAGGCCGTGCGTTCAGATAGAGAGAGAAATATATAAATGAATGTGGTTGCGTCGTTTTCGAACGTCCGGTTTGGAGAGTTGTGTGTTTGTGTCAACTCTCTCTTGTCTCAGGTCGCGAGTATGATTTGGCACTCCAGGAGGATCCCGAGCGGCTAAGGCGTCTCGCGTGCTGAATGCACGGTTGCAGAAGCGTAAGGCGATACGTTAGTAGCCCGGAAAACCAATAGGCGATGCGAAAGTAAGGTTGCCGGATTAGGGGAATCGTTGGATGCTAATTGAGCACTTTAGAGAAAAAGTACAGTCGATAACTCAGCAATCCGTTCTTCTTCACACACGCGCGCGCCCTGGGCGCCCACAGGATTGCAGCATTCTCCTGAATGATACCGAAACAGACGGCATCCACACATCATCGACCGCCGTTGCCGGGCCCCTCTCACCAGGCCGCGCAACCATCAGCGTCGCTGTACCTTAGCCGTTACACTCGAACAGACAAACAGGCCCACTCGTGTCTCCCTTAGCCGCAAACAAATCCTTGGACCCCTCGGAGCCCTTGTTGTCGTCTCCCCAGAGGGTTAGAGCGCCCCTCGCCCGTGCAAGTCCTACGGTTCAGGTCCCCGTTGTCAAAGCACAGGCTCGCGGACGCCACGTTTCCGACAGATTTCTGGTGGCGCTGTTTTGGCGCTGACACGCGCTGTTGCTCGCGCCCGCCCAGCCGGAACTGCCTCTCCTTGCCCCGGAGGGTAGGCGAGAGGCTTCATGCAGGGGGTTCGGCAGTGTGTTGGCCGGCTGGCTGGCCTGGCGCGCGCAGCGGTCACGGAAGGGAAGAAAGTTCTTCTTCATGTTCTACAGTTCTGGCTAGAACGCGTGCGCAAACTGACAGCGCTGTCCCGAGGCTCGTATAGTTGGGCATTCCAAGCTGCAAAAGACACAGCATGCGCAATATCACCAGTGATGAGGTCTTCTTAGAAGAGATAACCCCAGAAGACATCTTCTCACCGCGTTCAGCACGCCGAGCTCCAAGTCCTCCCTAGGCGCCCTTGGCAAGCAAAGCGATCGCAAACGAACACGACGATGAACGAAAGTGCTCAACTCGAAACGGTGCGCCGGTAGGTTTTTCACTCAATCTATCGGGCGGCATGCTGCGGGCCACTTGCGTTGGCCCAGTCGCGAAACGAACAATGTGGGGCTCTACCATGTCGTGCAGATGTCCATGACTCTGAGCAGCATCAACAACGGTCCGTCTGCGCGTGCGATGCAATTGGCAACGAGTGCTGGATAAATGTAGCTGCGGCTGGAGAAGCATGAGGAGGCACCTTGATCGCTTATCGCTATGCGCAAAGGAGAGATCACTGAAAGAGTGATGATGTGTTGATCCTGCAGATATGCCGTCTTCGCCCACCTGCAAGCTCGAAACATCAATGCTTTTGTCTGTTCGGTGTGCTGCAGGTGAGATGTGCAAGGCCTGCCACGAGGCAGGTCCCACGACGCACAACATGGGAGGTACATGTGCATGTACGTGTGTGCGTATGTACATATAGGTAGGACGTACATACGTACACCACGTATGTTCACCTGCTGTCGCGGCCTTGCCAAAGCAAGCATGCCCTACAACAATGAATTAGGGCATACAGCACAAGTATGGTAGGTACATTGGCGAGATTGGATAGCAATCATGCCTCCCATACCGTGGAGATGTGGCGCGCACTAAAGCAACGTAACATGCCGACTTCGTTTGTGTGAGTCTTGCACAGCGACGTACGATAGGGTACTTTCGTAAATGGTAAATGCAAGTTTTAGATGTTTATGCTATATGGCCTTCTGAGACCAGCTGCACTCTCTCTCGAGTTTCTGTTTTGGGTAAAAGAAAGCAGAAACGCCGCCTAAACTCCCAATATGCAACCGACGCCTTTGTGCTTTTCGCAGCGTGTAATGAAATGAATCACTCCGCTGACACCTGTAAACGCCCGTCCCCTTCAGGAGTTTCAAAAGAGAAAAGAAAGCCGAGGCAAAGCAAACAAACCGATCCCAATGCAGAATTCAAGCAACCATGACGAGGAGTACCTCGATGGCCACTCATTGTTTCTTTTTTTTTTTGCGAGAGCAGGATCTATGACCTGCGGCCAAAGAACCTCCTAACAGTCATGCTGGCGCCGAAGACGACAGCCGCAAGGCTGCCGCCGACAACTGCAGCGCGGAAAGCAACGTTGAGCATTTGCATACGGTTGCGCTTCCGGCAGCGGTCGACAAAGCCGTCTGTGTCGTTAGTGCGAGGGAACTTCCTGCCTTCGGGTACGGGGACTTCGAGGAAATCGCACAGCGGCTTCCAGCCCTCGCCCATCTTGTACTCGAGCAAGTTCTCGGCGGGCACGAGGGAGCGAATCTCGGCGTAGTATTCATTGAAGCGACGCTTGCCGTTCTTCTCAAAATCGCCTTCCCAGAATTCGGTCCAGAATTCTGTGAAGAGGGTCTGTTAGCCATGTTGCACGAGTCACTAATTCAATAAGGAATCAAACTTACTGCTAAGCATAGGCTGGTACATGCCAGCAGCCCAGTCGAACTTTCCAACAGCCTTGAGCTCAGGCTCGGTCGCGCGCCAGTGTACAGTCTTCATGGTGCTTGCGTGCCAGCTATCAATGTCGCGTGTAGTAACCAGGACTTTGGCGTCGGGGTATGCCTCAATCAACTCTTTTGCGAAAGCAACTGCAGGCCAGTCGCATACGGCCTGGCAGTGGCCGAGGAGCTGGTCCCATTGCTCGCGACCGAATGTTCCCTTGCCGTCGTATTTGGAAGCCAGAGCGTCGGACCACATCAGGCAGTCGGGAGGGTTCTCGACGGATGCGGACATCATGTGGTAGCAGTCGTCGAAGCCGAGTTCTTGGAGAGCGGTGCGGAGGGCTGTTAAAGAGTTGTTAGTCTCTGGCTGTGGGCAGAAGTGAAGTTGATATTGCTACTTACAAGCAGTGCCAGTGCGACCAAGACCCAATGCGAGGACACGCATGGGCACGACACGGCGGCACTCTCTGCGGTTGATGTCGGTGTCATTTGTGAAGATGTCCGTGATGGGCTTCGGGGTGTAAGGTTGGAAGGCCATTGTGATGTTGTTGTGGTGAAGGGTTGGTTGTGTCGGGAGTATTGCCTTATCGATATCGCTCCGGTCCAAAGGGTTGATATCGAAGTCCGGGTAGCAACAGGAGAAGGAACGCAAGCGGTACAATGCGAAGATCCTCGGTACAGACGTCAACGAGTGGATGCCGAGAACGTATGGCAGTAGGCTGGGCACAGAGGGGAAGTGCGGGAGGGTAGTGTAGGGTGGCAAGAAGCGAGTGGTACTGTAGGTAGTTGTGATGTAGCGATTGATGGTATTAAGCTTCGAGAAGACGAAGAAGATGGTGAGAAAGAGCGGTATGTCGTCGTGAAGATCGATAATGGCTGGCCAGCAGCAAGAACCAAGACTTGATCTCAACAACACGACTCGCGATTGGCATGATGAGTGTCGATAGGGTGAAACGGGTCGCAATGCTGCCTCTCCACTCTCCGCCCCCTTGCAAAGGAGAAACTGTGGAAGGAGATCGAGAAAGTTTGGGCAAGCCACGCGCTTCCACACCAGGCGCTACTGCAGCCGCGCACGTTGTGGCGTCTTGGCGAGTCATTCACTCAATCAATTCTCCATCTTTGCCATCATCTCCCGTGACGAACGTGCAGGCGGTTCATGCAGCCACAATCTCGGCGCGTGAAGATGCGTATACGATGACGACTGCAGAGAGAGGGTACTATCGACCCCCTCAGATAACAGACTACTACATAACAAAGGGACATCCTACAGTACACCCGTATAGAAAGTCTCCTCACCTTGGACCAAACACTGCAAGCGATAGACATCATCCAAACACGGCCCACGCTCCGAGGCTCTGCTGGCTGTGGGAACCTCCGCGCAAGAAGAAGATCACTACTCCGAAGCAGCTCCACCTCGAGAGCTCGACCACCTTTCGCTTTGGCCCGTTCGACGCTGCTTGGAAAGCCCTAATAACCTCCTCACTGACACAGATAGCGATGCACGCCTGCGTACGCAAGTGGACGTAGATGCTTGCGTACGCACGTCCACGAGTACAGTATAATGGTGTCTGTCCTACAACCCGCGAGAACATTCATCCTCTCTTTGTTTCTGCACGTCCATCGAGACGGCTGGTAGTTCTCACAAAAATCGCCCGAACCAGGTAACAGCAAGCAGTGTCGCATAGTGTTACGTAGACCCAACAAACCAAGACATCACAAGAAAAAGACAACACGCAAATCCGGCGATCCAAGCTCAAAAAAAATCCACGTTGTACCAAACCAGCAGTATCCAGCAATCCCAATAATCCCGTAACACCTCAAAAGCCGATCCTGGCTCCCACGCAGATCAAACGTTCAACGCTTCGTCAAGGCTGAGACACAAGCATTCGTCGCAGAGCAACAACAAGCCTGAGGAAGAGCTCGAGCCATGCGTACGTACTGTGTCTCACGCTCCAGCTGGCACATATACAGTAGTAGGGATTAGATTCCGATCAGCGTGCGATTCTCAAACTACTCTATATGTGATGTGGGTCTTTTATGAGCAAGACCGCTGTCATGTTTTTCATGTTGACGTTTTGAGAGCCTGGCTTGGGGCACTGGTTGCGTCGGTCATGTTTCGTGTTTGATAGTCAAAGCAAATGTTCTAGAGACATATGAAGCAGTGTCAATAACAGAAACAGGCCGTGAATATTGATACGGAGTATAAAGATGCAGGTCATCCTCCATGTCAGTTTCCATTCAGTTCTCAGGGGTATCCTACTCTTCAACCAAAGACATGCGTGAAACTCCAAGATGCCTCTAGCCCTGCATGTTATTCTTCATGCTAGTGATGCACAGAAACGATGATCAAAGCCACGTGCACCTCGTCAGCAGACCCCACTCATCTCCAATGCACACAATGTACCGACCCAGCGATATTGCAATGCAAAGCAGACCCTAGTCACATCAAAAGCCCATAGGAATAGCAAGAAACATCTCCGCCATCACTTCAACCCGAAGCCCTCACTCTCCTCCACCGCACCCCAAAGCTTAGCCTCCAGCACCGCCGGATTCGGATAGCGCCACAGCACCAACATGTTAAAGCACGTCCTCGCAATAGGATAGCGCGCTTGCTCCTCACTTGTGGTACGTATGCCATCGCCGCCACAAACAATCCTCAGCACAAGGCTCGTCGCGCCCACAGCAGGAATGCGATCCGAGCCCGTGATGAAAGTAAGCAGCTTACGTTGTCGGGCGGGCGCAGCGGACGCGAATGCCGCCCAGAACCATTTGACTACAGGCTCGTTCTCGGTGGGGTTCGGGAGCAGGAGGTGTGGCGGGAAAGGCTGCTTCCAGTTTTCGTGGACGGCGACGGCGCGTAGGGAGTCTACATTGAGGGCTTCGTCGGAGCCGCGTACGAGCAGTTCGATTTCTTCTGCGCGGAAGAGGCTGAGGGCGTTGCCCGCGCATACTGTGAAGAAGCCGCGCTTGAAGGGCTCGAATTGACGCGCGACGGCGCCGTCGAGGAGATAGCGGATGTAGAGGTCGACGAACTCAGCACGGTTGGCGTTCGTGACGGGTGTGTTTGCGCCGTTGGAAATCAGAGGGTGCTCGACGACTGTGCCATAGCGCTCGATGGGAACGACGAACGACCAGCAGTACGTAGACTCGACATCACCAGGGAAATCGAGCAGCTGCTGCAGGCCGGCAGCCAGCGAAGGCCGGTACTCGGCGAGGTCAGCGATAGTATAGGTCATTTGACCTTTCGTGCCTGTGATTGAGGTGATATTGCTCGCTGCGGCACTGGAGGGAGCAGAGGCTGGCGCAGAGGTAAGAAGTTTACGGAATGCAAATGGCGGGAGTGCAACGTCGAGAATGGTGCTGTTGTAGATTGCCAGACCTAGTAGAGCGCCGACGAGGTGGTACTGATCACTCGTCTCGAACGTATTTGGATTGAAGTAGCAAGTTCTGCTCTCATCATCGTAGACAAACAAGCCGTGGTCTGCATCGAAAACCTCTCGTGCAACCATCAGGAACCACTCTTTGCGAGGCCCGCCCGCATCGACACCTTCTTCTCCGGCGAAGTGCACACGGAGACCTTTCTTGAGCTCGTCCTGTCCGGCGCCGACAGCCTCGCTGATTGCACGCAGGGAGTCGTCCACCATGCAGTCTCTGCGAACCTTCAGGTGGAAATATCCATCGATGGCTCGCTGGCGAATGACTTGATCAAAGTATGCTTCTCGTGCCTTTATCTCCATCTGTCGGCGTGCATCGTACTCCAAGATCTTGATCTTCGCGCCCATGCTCAAGAAAAGAGGGAACTGGCAGAATGCAAACTTCTCCCGTTTGCTTTCCCACACCTTGAAGTCAGCTATCAAGTCATGATAGTCCAGTAAAGTATTGTAGAAGCAGCTCGTATGCTGCAGCTGGCCGCTTCGGCGCGCCTTGTCTTGAGGCAACACCACGCCCGCACTCTCAAGTGAGGTTTCTTCGCGGCGCTTGCCTTGCCATACATTGTTTGCCGCGAAAAGCAGGCTCATAACTTTCGCCGCAACTTTGGCTTGCCAGTCATCGGCCCATTCGGTCTCTTGGTCGCTATCATCCGGTCGCTTCTTGACACTCCCACTCAGTCCCATCGCTGCATGGAGCTGAGCTGACGTGTTCATCGCACCGCCACTGAGATCCGGTATCAGCCCGCCATCGGCTGCATGGCTCTTTCTACGAGGTCTGTTCGCGCTGCGGGCAATCCGATGCGTCACGAAAGAGGCGACAAGGTCGATCATGGAAACTAAGTGTACCTCGTCGAATCGCGTGAACCAGGTGATGAGATATCGATGGCATGTATCAGATGCGTTCGCCATTAGACCAAAGATACGCTTCAGAATGCCTGAGTGAGCACTGCCCTCTCTGGGTGGACTCCTTGGTGGAGATGTGGCTCGAAGTCCATCTTTGAATCTTGCAGAGTTCGCGCGGTTCATGTGTCTTGCTGCCCCGGAGACTTTCCGGTTTGGCATCTTCGTGGGATAAAGAGAGGGGTTCGCAAGAATGATCAGAAGAAAGCGTACTTCGGATGGTTCCTGCAGTGGTCTGGTGGGCCTTTTGAGTAAATTCTCGGTGATCTTCAACAGAGCCCTTACGGCATGTTCTCTTGCTTCTGCCAGATCTTCCTCGATCTCATTAAGGTTAGCAGCTCCTTCAATGCCTGCTTTGCTGACCCCAGAAGCTGCTGGAAGTAGCACATCAAGCTTCTGCCGCCATGTTTCCCCTGCGGAGTGCACAGTTTGGTACCAGATTGATAGCTGGTTCCAGTTGATGTTCGGTGATTTGCTGGATACCGGTTTCGAAGAGCCAGAGCCGCCTTTTCTATACCTGAACATTGTGTCTGGTTGGCCCTTGTCGCCTCTCTCGGCTGCCCACCAGCTGCCGTTCTCGCCGATATCTCCAAGCAAGAGCATCTTCGCGTCCAGTTCACTGAACATGTTCACTGGGCTCGGCATAAATTTATCGTCCATGGGCTCCGGAGGCGGTGTCACAATATGAC
The DNA here is from genome assembly GCA_019775565.1 of Melanodothis sp. VS III C KN 2. Classification (NCBI taxonomy): domain Eukaryota; kingdom Fungi; phylum Ascomycota; class Dothideomycetes; order Cladosporiales; family Cladosporiaceae; genus Melanodothis; species Melanodothis sp. VS III C KN 2. The sequence goes on from JACWFM010000002.1 coordinate 384,660, forward strand.
TTTCGCTCTTGGTACGACCTTGGGGTGCCGGACGAATTGTGCTGAAGCTGGAATTCAGGCAATCGTAATCACCAAACGTGGCCAACATGTAATCTTCCAATGGTCGAAAGATTGTTTTGACGCGGTCGTAACGCTTGCGTTGTTCAATTTCCTCGGGGGTGAGACGAGGACTCTGTTGTGGCCTCGGTGGTCGCTCTCCGTTGACAGCGATAGTCGGAGCTGAGCTTTGTCGCAAGGGTGGTGGCATTCGCCTCGCTGCATCTGTTGGCAAAGGAGGCGGTGGTGGCTTCCTGGTGGGCTGCGATGGGACGGGTTTGCGCGCCACTGAGTGCGGCGCGGAAGAGGCTGTCGCAGCAATAGGTTTACTCCCAGGCGGAGGTGGTGTGTCAAGACGAGTGCCTGCGAACAAATCAAAGTCGTCAAAATCGCGAATGACGGCACTGGGCGCAGAGCAAGAGGACTCAGGTGCATCCGGTGGTGATGTGGAAAGAGGTTTATCTTGCAATAAAGTCGCCGACTTGCTTATAGTCCTGGGAGGCGCAGCCATGCCACGAGTAACATTGTTCTCAGCAGGTGGAGTGGGAACAACATTATCTGGTCTCTTCGAGCTGGATGAATGTGGCAATTCTGGTCTTGACCGTCCTACGCGTTCCTCGTGCCTTCTGCATCGATCCAGCAGATACACAGCTAGACACTTCTCCTCGATAATGGCTACAGTCCGCTCTATACTTAACGACTTCTTCACGGTCCCGGGTCGGACTGATGCGTTTCCACTGTCCTTGCCTGTTCCACGGGCTACAACGTCGTTCACAGTAAGACAGCCCATGCATCGGAACGTGGTCATGGTTGCAGGCACTCTCACGCGAGAATCGCAACAGATGCACCTGCGCGCTGTTTTCCCGTCATCGTCCTCGCCTGCCCCGAGTGGTTGTTTCTTCTTGTAACTTCCTGGTGGCAGCGCGCGCGTACCCTGAGGCTGTTCGAGAACGGGTGCCAACGCATCGTCCACGAGTCCATCGCCGTCACCTACAGTGCCCAAGTTTCCCGTGCTCCTTTTGCGCCCGAAGAATTTCGGCAATGGGTGTGAAGCGGTGCGATTATGCCTTCCGGGCGACGGCCGCGTTGGCGAGCCAGGGATGGCGTCTGGAACCCGAGGCAGTGGTTTGTTGTTGTTTGCGTTGTTGGTCGGATTACTGCTGCCGCGCTGAGGCGCGCTGTTGCTCGAGGACCCCGCTAGAATGCGAGACGACCACGGTGGAGGCATGGCGGCTGTAGCGAGGAGGCATCGCAATCCTTCGCGGCGATCAGAAGGGTCCTTGGTCGCGGAGGGAAGTGGCTTTCAGGTGAGAGTCGCCCATCCAGAAGAGCTACACGGTATTTGGATGAGAGCCCAGAGAGTCGGCCTCCCTGCAAGGAGTCGTGAGCTCTCGCAAGGTGCGTCGGCCGTTGCGGTTCGGTACCTCAAGTCTGGCTGACGTCGTTTGCGGCCCCAAGGCTCGCTCTCGAGTCTCTATGGATCCTGCCCGAAGAACTCCCAACCAGAGTGGACCCCACAGACGGAGTTGTGCTTCCGTTGGAAACGCGCGTCAGCCTTGTGAGCAATTGAAGGATTGATGTGAAGTCAAGGCTTGCAGTCCTCGCCGGGGTGAGGTCGGGTGAAGATGATCTTCAAGGGGAGAGGTGTGCACGGAAGCCAGACAGCACCACAAGCAGGTGCAACTTCTCCAAGCTAGATGAAACGGAGACGTGGAAGGCACTAATCGGGAGCTTTCAAGGACAGGCCAATTATCTCATTAGAAAGTTGTTAGTCAGGGATGACAAGCATGTGCACGGTATTTCATCTACAGCTAGAGCTACTACGATGGGGTATTTCGGTGCCCGAGTGCAAGCTATTCTTGTATCATCATGCGTTTCACGAATACGAAGGATCGTCGAGTTCACCAAACTTCGAACACGAGTCCCCGCGAAATTTGATGGTATCCAATAGTTTACTCTTGTATGAGGTACCCGATCAGGTACATGTTCCATCAAACGAGCGCAAATAGAGGTAACCTACTGGTCAAGGGTAAGGGCAAGCACTAAGCGTACATGTAGTGCTGTTTCTATCAATAGGGTCACTATTGCCTACCTCAATCCCTGAATCGCAGTACTGTCACACATGTGACGTTAAATAGTACTATGCAGTTCTTCACAAAACACGCGTTGAAATTCATGATCTTTACGCACACTGAGCAAACTTCGAGAGCATTGAAAATAGCGCGTGTTGAAGTCTTTGGTCAAGGAACTTTTGGGATATCAAAAAGAAGTCGTAAAAAACGCAATAGCAGAGCTAAAATGCGGTTGAAAGTGGGCTTTTCATTTCCTCCCATGAGTACTAGCATACGCCCTGCAATGCAAGAGACTGTCGGGTTTGCCCAATCTTCATGCCACCGCACACGCCAAAGACATTTGGGAGAATCGTAGCAGTTGGCAGCCCAAGCGAAACACAACAGACAAGACAATCTGCTGGATTCCACACCTAACGAGCCGTCTATCTGTAGCGCCAGAGAGACAGGGTGTTCTGCTTCTTCCAGGTCTTCCTGCGGCCGGCAGAGGTGTTGTTGTACTTGTGGCCACGGTTGATACCACGGGACTTCTTGCCGGTGGCGGTGAGACCGCGAGCCTCACGGTGCTTGTGCACGGGGTTGACGATCCAGTTGATGCGGGCGTCACGGCGGATGGCCTTGTGCTGGGGGTCGACGAGGATGACCTCGTAGTACTTGTAGGTGCTGTCCTGGTTGATCCAGTAGGAGTTGAGGACGCGGAGGTTGGCGCAGCGGCGGCCGACACGCTCCTCAGCGGTGGACTTGAGGGCACGCTGGTACTTGAGCTGGTTGATACCCTGGTTGGTGGGCTTGCCTGTTTCACGTGGTCAGCATTTCTGTTGCGTCTGTGGTATACTGGGTTCCATGCTTACCGTAGGTGGCACCCTTGGGGGCAGGGCGCTTGCGACCACCACGACGAACGCGGGCACGGTAAATAACGTAACCCTGCTTGGCCTTGTATCCCAGACGGCGAGCCTTGTCGGGGCGGCTGGGGCGGGAAGCGCGGTGGATGACGTTCAACTGGCGGAGCTGTATGAAAGTACTCTCAGCAAATGTTCAACGAGTACCCCAAGACACAGACGGACGAAGCGTCTTATGTCGCTCTTTTTTCAGGTGTCGGTGTGTCGTACCTCCCAGCAGCGAACACGGAGCAAGAAGCGCATGACATCGCTCTGCTTCTTCTTCTGCAGCTCCTCGAGGTACTTGTGGGCGCCCATCTGTGCGAAATGCGATATTAGCCAATGCTTCAAATTTTGCGAAGGCGCTGGAGTCGGGGCAACGAGGAAGATGCGGTCGGCGAATTCGGTGTCGCAATCGTAGACTGTAGCTCCCCGTCGTGTCGGACAGACGTACCTTGTCGGTATTTGGCGTGTATAGGTGGTGTCCCTTTGCTTGTCGTCGAGTCGAGCTCTTCCTTGACCTGAAGTCTTGAGATTTCCTTCCGCTTGGTGTGCTCGCCAAGCAAGTGCTGAGTGGGTCGCGGCTTCGGGATCGCCCCGTCCCGGAGATTCGATCGGGCTTCACGCTACGCCCGCTGTCGCGATGTGGCCGCGCAATCCACAGGCTTCAGAATAAGGTAAGGCAGATGTATCATAGATATAGACAATGAACAACAACATTTTGTGACATTAGAGGGGAAGCACGAGATCGTCTTTCTCCTCAAATACAAATCCTTGACCTACCCAAAGCGCGGTCGTGCCCCTCTAGCGCTGACTTCGGCACACAAGAGGCGAGGAAGGCTGTGTCTCAGCTGAACTCCAACCGATTTGCCCGCAACATCCTGGCACGGTATGGATGCAGATGGCCAGTTGACGCCTAAATTTGACGAAACATTCTCGCTTTGATGGTCGTTATTTGAGGCATTTCGTCCAGACTTTGGCCCGTTTTTAACTTCACGACGCCGCCGTTGGGCCCGGATCTGCCCACCATTCCTCAATATGGTTTATAGAGGCAAACCATCCGCGGGCTGTGAGAACTGCAGAAAAGCGAAAAAGAAATGCACGCTCGAACTACCAGCCTGCACTCGCTGCGTAAAACTCAACAAGCAATGCTCTGGCTATCGTGATACGACTGGTCTGCAGATCCAAGATGAAACCCTCTCTGTCACTCGCAAGGCGGAAAGAAAGAATGCAAAGGCTTCCTTCACGGTCACGCCAGCCACACCACAATCCAAGTCTCAAACTGAGACGCCTGCTCCAGATCGTACATCGGATGCTGAGGCTTTCAGGAGCCATGATGCTTTGGATGACTTTACAATCCCTGCATCGTATGGTATTGTCAAACGCAACACACCATCCATGCTATCAACAAGATCTTCGACACCACCTGGCATTCCAACCCCGAGAACAATATACAGTGAATCTTCTTCGAGCAGCGAAGGCACAATCGAGCTTCCGGGCAACGATGATGGTTTTATGGCCGCGTGCCAAAGGTACTCCGAACCGCAGTGGCCCAACGACTCGACGTACACGACTGGAATGTACTCATTACCACGGAGTATCGGGCCAAAAGCGGACGAGATTGCTGTCTCGTACTTCCTGAACTGCTTCACTGCAAACGGTCACTGGGACCATATCCTTAATTATGCAGCGCTTCCTAATCTGGACCCTTGCTTAACTTTGTCCATCAGAGCATGCGGTATGGCCGCGTTCGAAAATATTAGGAATGTGCCGCATGGTAGGGAATGGTCTCGCAACATGTACCTCAAGGCCATCGGGTTGCTCAATGCGGCGCTCCGAGATCCTAAGCGAAGCAAAAGCGACGAAAGTCTCATTGCGGTGACCATGCTGAGTTTCTTTGAAGTAGGTAGTTTTCCCATCTTGAGTGTATTGTGCTTGCTGATGCCATGTACAGAATCTGGTCTGCGATAGCAAGCAGTCAATTCAATCCTGGAAAGCGCATATAGCTGGAGCCACGCAGCTGCTAAAGTTAAGAGGCAAAGCACAATTCAAGACCGCTACTGGACGAGGCTTGTTCCGCGAAACGCGTGCACAAATCATGATAGCCTGTATATGGGATGACCTCGAGCCTCCTTCTTTCTTGGTAGACTGGAACGAAGACTTGCGAGCGGGAGATAACGACCCTGAATTGTTCCGCCCTGCAGATGCGATCAGCGACATATGCTATGAGTATGGTAAGCTGGAGAACAGGATGAAGCTCAACAACATCTCAGACGAGGACGCCATGACCCAAATCAACGATATCGACACGCGCATGGTGCAATGGAGCATCGACACTTTAGCGAACGAGAGCCGATGGCAATACTTCGATCTCCAAGTCGATGACTCTCCACACGTCTGGAACGGCATGGTGCACTCATACGTAGGCTTCCCCAGCCCAGGAGTGTGGAACATGTACCGAGGCGTGCGCGTAATGGTGACGCGAACGCAAGAGCTGCTTGCGCAACGTTTCCACCCATCACCAACAGCCCGTCAAGCCCAACACTCTTACTTCCGCGCAATCCGTCGCCAGCTCACGGATGAGATTTGCGCAACTATCCCGGTCGCTCTCGGCCACGCGCAGCCCGCCTTCTCGTCGCCATGTGTGCTTGTGACAGCGTACAATTCCATCTGGCCACTGTTTTTTGCCGGTACCTGCGTCCTTGAGCGCATCGGCCAGAGCACGGGCAACGTATCATCGGGTGCAGGCTCCTCCGCCGCTATGGCACAGCTAGCCTGGATCCTGGGGCGCTTCGATTTTATTTCGAAGGAGGTCGGCTTACGTTGGGCTGACGGCGTGGCCGCGACGCTGCGCGGCGACTTCAAAGTCCACGATAACATCATGCCAACACGACACGAGCGAGAACAGGTCACCAAGACGTCCGAACTGCAGCGTATGTTGGATGACGGGCACAACAGACCGGCATGGGTGGTGGATATCGAAGATTCGGGACGAGGGCCCAGGGTCTTGATCGAGGGCGACCGAAACCTACCGCGAGGTCCCGGTGGGTATCGGGACGCTGACGATGAGGGCCCGAAGTGGCTGGGGAGATTGACGGACGATGGGTCATGTAATGGCTGAACAGCGATGCAGATCAAGATAGGTGTAATATATAAGTGAGCTCGACCACTCTCTCTCTCTCTCTAGTCTTGCATGTCGCCTCTCCGATTTTTGCTTCAAGGTAGATATCGGATGACATGTTCTGTAATTACGAGACATATAGACAAAAGGGTTCCACTGTATTAATATGTTCGCATCGCGGATGGTTCTAAAAACGTTACACAGAAGTGAAATATGCAGCAAACAGAAATAAAATGCTAAATCAACTCAAACCAACCACCACAACGCTAGAACGCTAAGACGACGACAACCTTTACCTCATCCCTCATCATCGCACCGCAACATTCGGACTCACACTTCGATCCCTCCCATTCCCACCCGGACTGCTATCTCTCGTCGCCGCTCTCCCCGGCGCCAATAGAGGCTCTCCTTCCGGCATCACCACAACCTCCGGGGCATGCGCACTGTTCCGCTTCGAAGCCTGCGAAACAGCCAAGATGCCCGCAGCTTCTGCATTCTGTAGCGCTGGGGACTGGACTCTTGGCAGCGAACGCACGGGGTCGTAGAGCCATGCGACTTCTGGGAACGGCTGCGTTGTGTTTTCTTCCACGGCTTTGAGGCTGCGCTTGCGCTGGCGGCGTCGTAGGAAGAAGAAGATTGCCAATGTGATGAGGACTGCGCCTGCGGCTGCACCGGTTGCGACGCCGGCTATGGTTCCGTTTGCTTGTTGTTTTTGGGAAGTTGTGCTTGGTTGGGAGCTTTCGGTGGCGATTGTTGAGCTTGAAGTTAGGCTTGAGGAGGTTGATGAGGTGGTTTGAGATGATGTTTGGGTAGTAGGCAGAAGGGTCGGGAGAGTTGCCAGTGTCGTTGGTCGATGCGTCTCGTGCGATTCTGTCGGCCGCGAGGTCGGGTGTGAAGTAGGACGTGATACGGGCGATGATGTGTGGTCTGTTGGACGATGTGATGTAGGACGTGGTTGCTCTTCCTGTTGAGTTGTCGGTCGTGCTGTATATCCTGAAGTCGGTCGTTCGCTTTCCAAAGGATTTCTCGAACTTTGCGGTACAGGTTCAGACCTTGATGTCGAGATTATGGTGGGTGCATTCGAAGGTAACGAGGTTGGACGTATCGTGGGATTCGAGGTGACCGTATTGCTAGTAGCAAGTAGTTGTTGTGTGACAACACTGAAGCCGGCTTCGATCGACGAGGCCACATCGCTGGGAAGAGCAGCGAGTAATACTGAGAGAGCGTTCTGCGTGGCCTCTGCAGTGTCCAAGGCCGACATGGTTGGGACTGGTCCCTTCGACAAGATAGTAGTGAGCCTAGACGATGTAGCAAGCTGTTCAAAGGCTAAGAGAAGGTTCACAGGTCCAGCGGTCGATTGGGTAATGGTGGACGTAGTTTCAGGTAGGGATCGATCAGTGCCGGTTGGCAGCTGGGAGGATAATACACTTGCATCCCGAGAGAGTAGCGCGCTAGATCCTCCAGACACTAGGTTCAAAGGTCGGGCACCAAATACGGAACATGACTGCGGCTCTACATGCACGCATGGCCGACTTATCGCCAAGGTGATAGCACCACTGGGGCGGGCTGTGTGCAAGGCTGACTGTAGCACGGAGGGGGAGTTATCGTCCGTGCTTTTGGTCTGCGAGCGCCTCTCAGCTTCGGAGATCAGGGTTGTTCGTGATGATGCCACCGACGTCCGGCATGAGTCTTGTATGCTGGTGGAAGAAGATGTGGCAGTCTCGTTTCGTGTGTCCACTTGCGATCCATCAGCATCGGTTTTCCAGTTGTATCTTGGACAGCGACGTACAGTGTATCGCCCGTGCGCTTACGAAATCACTCAAATGGATCCCCAACAGGAAGATGCATCCGATAATATGCAGCATATTCAGAGCTATTGCGTAAGCGAGAAGTGCGGCGAAAGGTGACGAAAGCTTGTGCCTGTGTGCGGCGAGCGTGAGATGATAGCCGGACACTGTTATACGAGCCGGCAAAGTAAGTACATAGGGGTAGCGATATGGCACCTAAAAGAAAAGAGGCCTTGTACTTGACCTCGTCTACCAACACTGTGAGTCTCATGGTGAGAAGGCGGTGCTCGACAGTCATGGTGGTGTATTAATACTTTGACGCGCAGTCGCAAAGTAAACTCAGATCTCGCAGGTGGACGACAACAGCAGTGGTTCGTGAGAGGCCGACCTGAGTACCAGATACCCACAGTCAGCCTGCAGGAGAGTGTTGCTAGTCGTAAATATAGCACAGTCTACTATTGGGGGCGGCGGCCAAGAGGCGCAGTCCCGGTCCCTTGGATTCCTGTGTGCGTGGGGTGATCTACCAGACAAAAGGTGATAATCAGCTGTGCCTTGCGTGCAGTCTAGATTAAATGCATGTCTATCAAGCACAAGGGTAGAGTCGAGATTTGCTGTCAACAAGTGCATATAGGTTTGTGTTCCTCGCTGCTGCTATGGCGACGTGATGCATTTCGGAGTACTGTAAGGTAAGGGAGATCTCCGTGGCCATGTGACGAGGTTGCACAGTTGCTGCACTGGAGTTTGTGAACAGCATCTCAATGGCATGTCAGGCTATATCGATTGCTGTGCATGTTGACTGTAGTGTAGCAACTCTTTGAGGGCAGCTAGACATCTTTATACATATCTTGATGGTCCTGATAATCGTCCAGGTGCCTCAAGTCAATACGTGCAGTGACAGTCTGTCCGATTGGTGAGATGGCTGCAGCTTAGAACTCAAACTTATGAACAATGCTCACACCCTAACCCTACTAACACATCTCCTCGACCTTCGACTTGAAGCTCAATATTGCGAGGATGTGTCTCTACGTGTATGTATTGTGCGCACAGTTCTTGAGATGCCAATGTACAGAGATATCTACAGAAACTGGCATTGATCATCATATGATGTTCCTGAAGTAAATTGTTCGGGCCCTGATACATTCTAGCGACTCCGGTATTCTCACAGGGACTTTGAAGCGTTCACAGAATACATGTATTGTCCTCCGGCACAAAGATTTGATATCCTGGATTTTCGACCACACACGTACCCAATGCAAGAAAGTAATATCAGATCAGATCGATCGCATCGCACCACAAGGCTAAGCTCATCAAAACAAGAGGCGGCGCAAGATGCCAAGGATGACCTCACCCATGTCTTCAGCTCGCCAGCACGTGGAGGAAAAACGGTGGGCATTGCCTGCATTCCCATGCACATTGATCGCGAGTGCAGCCCATCAAGTCCAATCATTCACCAAGACTCAACATAGGAAATGGTCTTATCCGATGACTAGACAGTACAGCTCAACCGTAAGTGCCTCATAGTATGGCAGGTGGCACGAGCAGAAGTCGCTAGCAGGGTGAAATGGCCACTTGCTGGCAGGATGTTGTATGGCGACCCGCGATGCGAGCTCAGGCCCTGCACATGTTTGCCGTCACTGCCGTCTCAACCACGGCCATCATGATGGGAAATGGCGGGTCGTCGAGCGTCCTTTGAGAAAACTCCGCCTTCGACCACTCCCAAGTCGCGCGTCCTCCACCCGACATCTCCACAGCTCCATCTTCTCCATCCGGGTGATGAACAGTGCGCTCTCGACTCCATCCACTCCCGAAGTTATCGCTCCACCTACTCAACCGCTATGACGACTGGTCACAAACTCACAGTCCACGCGCGAGCAAAGTGCTCTCAATGGCATGGAAACTGGGAGTATTTAAGGCATGCGCATGCATCCCATAAACTAGAATCACCGTAGGTTCGAGCCATCTCGTTACTTTCGTGCCTGCATTTTTTCACGATGCGTTCTATCTCATCAGCTCTTTTGCTGGTTGCGACCACCGCACTAGCTCAGGACGGTGAAGATTTCTCCAACAGAGGCAACTTCGGTGCTCCAGTCCGTTCCACAACATGCACATCTCATTCGTCTGCCACACACTAACATATACATATAGTTCCCAAACACTACATATCCTGAATATGTCAACGACAACCCTATTGTCGCTGCTGGTAGCATTAGCCACCAGGCCAGCCCTCCGAAGTACCCTTCGCCATGGACAAGTGCAACCAACGACCCCTCCTGGCAGGACGCTTATGCTAAAGCTCGTGACTTCGTGAGCCAATTGACTTTGGAGGAGAAGGTCAACCTCACCACTGGCACCGGATGGCAGCTCGAGCGCTGTGTCGGACAGACTGGTTCGATCCCACGTCTCGGCTTCCGCGCCATGTGTCTACAGGACAGTCCCCTCGGCATTCGCTTTGCGGACCTCGTTTCTGCTTTCTCATCTGGTGTCAACGTTGCAGCGACTTGGGATCGCAGTCTTGCGTATGCCCAGGGTGCTGCCATGGGCTACGAGCACAGGAACAAGGGTGTCGACTACCAACTGGGCCCAGTGGCCGGACCTCTAGGCCGCACTCCTGAGGGTGGAAGGAACTGGGAGGGCTACTCGCCTGATCCAGTCCTCACGGCTGCAATGTTCTCCCACACCATCAAGGGTATTCAAAGCCAGAACGTCATGACCAACATGAAGCACTTCATTGGCAACGAACAGGAACACTTCCGTCAAATGCCCGAGGCCAATGGTTTTGGGTACAACATCTCCGAGCCAGCTTCTGCTAACCTCGACGATGTGACCATGCACGAACTCTACCTCTGGCCCTTCGCTGAGGGTATTCGTGCCGGTGCTGCTTCGGTCATGTGCTCTTACAACCAAGTCAACGGCTCGCAGGCCTGCCAGAACTCATACACTTTGAACCACTTGTTGAAGGGCGAATTAGGCTTCCCCGGGCCCGTGATCTCGGATTGGCTTGCCACCCACTCTGGTGTTTCGAGTGTCCTTGCAGGTCTCGATATGACCATGCCTGGTGACTCAGACGCTTACAACAACGGCTACACATACTTCGGCTCCAACCTTACCATCGCCGTTCTTAATGGCACTGTTCCTGCGTGGCGACTCGACGATATGGCGATGCGCATCATGGCAGGTTACTACAAAGTGGATGTCGAAGCGGAGGGAAGAAAAGATACCAACTTCCACAGCTGGACGGCCGAATCATACGATTACGAGCACTGGTATGTTGGCAAGGGCTGGACTGAAGTCAACGAGCATGTCAACGTCCGTGCAGACCACGGTGCCCTCATCCGTCACATCGGAGCTCGCAGCACTGTGCTTCTCAAGAACGTCAACAACGCCCTCCCTCTCACTGGCAAGGAGCCCTTGACTACTGTCTTTGGTGAAGACGCGGGCCCCAACCCTCATGGCCCCAACGGTTGCGAGAACCGCGGCTGTGATGACGGAACTCTTGCTATGGGTTGGGGAAGTGGAACTGCTGAGTTCCCTTACCTTGTAACTCCTGACACGGCAATTCAGAACACTGTGCTCGATAATGGCGGATCCTACGAGAGCAGCTTCGATAACTACGACTTGGACACTGTCGGTGCCCTTGCCAGACGCTCCAATGTTTCCATCGTATTCGCCAACAGCCACGCTGGCGAGACTTTCATCCAGATTGATGGCAACTTGGGCGACCGCAACAACCTCACCTTCTGGCAGGGTGCCGATGATGCCATTGCCACTGTCGCTGGCAATTGCAGCAACACCATCTTGGTTGTCCACTCTGTCGGTCCTGTCCTTCTCGAGGAGTACAAGAACAACCCGAACATCACTGCAATTCTTTGGGCTGGTCTGCCTGGCCAAGAGAGTGGCAACGCCATCGCTGATGTTCTGTTTGGCCGTGTGAACCCCGGAGCCAAGCTTCCCTGGACCATCGGCAAGAACAGGAAAGATTACGGAGCCGACATCCTCTACAACGACAACGACGACGCAGGGATCCCTCAACTCAACTTCCAGGAGGGTAACATCATCGACTACCGCGCTTTCGATCTCCACAACAAGACACCCACCTACGAGTTCGGATTCGGTCTGTCTTACACCACTTTCGCGTACTCTGACCTCAAAATCGAAAACTTGAACGCTTCTGCCTACGTTCCGAACACCGGCTTCACCGCGCCTGCGCCCACTTTCGGCAACTTCAGCAAAGACCCCGCCGACCACACCTTCCCCTCCAACTTCACCCGCGTCCCTCTGTACCACTACTCGTGGCTGAACTCGAGCAGCCTGGCCAACGCATCAGGAGACCCTAACTACGGTTCCGCCGACTTCATCCCCGAGAACGCACTGAACGGCTCCGCCCAGCCTGTGCACAAAGCCGGCGGCGCTCCAGGTGGCAACCCCAGCCTCTACGACGTGCTCTTCCGCGTCTACGCCACCGTCAAGAACACCGGCTCCATCGTCGGCGAGGAAGTACCCCAGCTCTACCTCTCTCGCGGCGGTCCCTACGACCCCGTCAAGGAGCTCAGAGGCTTCGAGAGGATCTCCATCGCGCCGAACGCCACTGCCAGAGTCAGCTTCGACATCACACGCAAGGATATCGCCAGCTGGAACACTGTCGAGCAGGACTGGATCGTGCAGAACACTACCAAGAATGTGTGGGTGGGCAGCTCGAGCAGGGACTTGCCTCTTAGTGGAGTTCTTGCTTGAAGGACTGATGGATGGAATGATTGATTATCATGGCTGATGATAGAATGTACTACACGATAGACATAGACGAATATACTGTACATGATCATAAGTTTGTATACAGTTCAATGCATGAGCTGGATCTCCTCTGAACCTCGCCCTGGTGTTGTAGAACACAGCCAAAGGCATGAGCGTGCAGACTACTTCTTGCCAATGCCAGGAGTGAGAATGCAAGTGCCATCGACCGTGTAAGCTGTATGCTCTTGGTTAGCATTGCGACACTGCTACTAATGCTTGTTCATTACAGAAGCTGTTCATGCTAGGGTCTTCGACCGTATGAACTGAACGACGCTGATCGGCCGCGGATTTCCCTCAAGTTGGCGTGACCAATGAGCTGTTCCATGCTTGCCACCCTGGCGACGATGCCGCGAACACCCAATTTTGAGTCCTTCGGGGGAGGCTCATCTCAGAGACTCCGAAACGCAAAGGCCAACGCAGCCGCTGCAGACTGTATTGTAAAATGACTGTAACACCCGCTCCGCAACCCTCGCCTGTTTGCATATCTTCGTCTCGATAAGGAAAAGGAAGAAAAATCGATCGCTCGCGCTGATGTATCTCCAGTTACCCAATATCATTCTCGATCTCAGCTGCGCTCAAGAACCTCGATCTCATCGCCAACACTAACAAGCCCATGCTCGAACAACGGGATAACCTGCATGCCCAAGATTGCAGCTTTCGGCTGCTTCTCGTCCGTCTTGCGGGTCCGCATCAACGTCTTGTACGGCTCGGACTTGTCTTTGACGCCTGTGTCTGGCCCGACGTTGGGTAGCGTGCAGCGAGAGGTGCCGCAGCCGAACATGAATTCTGCCTTGCCGGGGCCCGACTCGTCGTCTTCGTCGTCGTCGGTGCTGTGGGTTGAGCGGCCGCGAGCGAGGTCGAGACGAGGTTGGATGCAGCGGCCGAACGAGGCGCGCTTCCAGGTGTCTTCGTCGAAGGCTGCGGGGCCCTCGATATAGATGTTTGCGCGGAAGCGGCGGGCGTCCAGGCAGGCTTTCAGGGTGGCTTCGTCGGGGAGGTTTGCGTCTAGGGCGCGAACGCTGCCCACGTTGAGGACGTGCAAGGGGTAGCTGTCTGAGAAGCCGATGCGGAAACGGCCGTCGGCCAGGTTCTCGGGGAGGTTGCGAGTGACGTGGCGGAGTTGTCTATCGTCTTGTCTGAAGAGAGCGAGGGGCTTGTTGACTCCCAAGAATTTCTTCAACTTGTCTTGTGTGGCTTGGTCGATCTCGTTTGTCACGTTGGTTGCTTGTGGGTAGTCCTTCCAGACCTTGATGTCGTGGGTTGTATAGAGCTTGGCTTCTGCGCGCTCCGGGGTTGGCTTGAGAGGGATGCGGATGGTGACGGTCTCGGTGCGAAGTCCAAAAGGGTTGAAGTCTGGCTGGTATCGGAAGGTGATCACCAAACATCCTCCGTTGGAGCGCCAGTCTTCTGCGATGAAAGGTATCGATAGCTTGCGGCGTCTCTCGGCGTCAATGCCCGCTGACTCCAGAGTAACTGTGCCTTTGCGGCTTCTGCTGCGGCCCCGGTCGCCCCCTGAGGTGTCATCGGACACCTGCCTCACATGGCCACTGGGTTGCTTGGGACCCGGCGTACGTAAGTCTGGCACCCAAAGCTCAGTCTCGAGCATCACCAGTTTTGGGACTTCTCGTGCGGTGACGAAACGCCACTCATCCCCCGCGTCTTGTTTGGAATGCAATAGGGCGAATGTGAACGTGCGATCGTACTTGAGACCGGTGTTCTGCACTTCAGACGCGGGAAGCTCGACTCCACGACATGATTTGATGGGATATGTGAGGAGGGCTTTGATCCTGGCAGTCGTGCTGCTTGTTGATGATCCTTGGGTGAATTGATCTTTCAAGTTGCTCTGCCCTGCAGCAAGGCCGAAGCGACGACATCCAGGTACCTGTGAAGTGCTTGTGCTTGAGGCCGTGGATGATCTGTCGTAGTACACAGCATAGCAAATGGGCGCGACAACAAGAAGTATCGTTACCAGAATGCCCGGTGCCAAGAGGTAATCGACATAATGCTGGAAGAATGCTGACGCAAGAGACATTTTGGAAAAGACTGGCTTGAGCCGTGCTTGTAAGCAGTTTAGGTGGGGATTGTCGAGTAGCGAGTCCGAGTCTCAATTTCAATTTGAGTGTCGAGTCCGGGTTTGAGTATCGAGTCTGGGTTTGAGTATCGAGTCCTGCTCCGAGTGAAAGAAGAAGAAGAAGAAGTCGCAATAATCCAACAGGCTGATAGTCGCGAACCGAAAGAATCGACGGATCTGGCAGCCAGGAATCCGTCCACGAAGGACAAAGCACAAAGGCGGATGTGTATATCGATAAGAGGCCAATGCCTCTCGGAAGAATGGTGTGATGGTGCCGAAGAGGTGGTGTCTACCTCATACTGTATATTCTGTCGGCTAAGGATAGGAAAGTGTGTGTGTGTAACACGGAATAATATATGTGTTCGGATTGAGTTGGTGGTGGCAGCAGGTGGTGTGCGTTGATGGTGGAGCACAACGCCGCCTTCTTTTGCGGGGCTCAGCCCGAGTCGAGTGGTGCTGGTGCAAAGTCGCAAGCGGCGCGCGTAAATTCCAGTCGACCGTGACTGCAAGCGACGGCGACAAAACACATCTTCTTTGCGCCGAACAGTGTTTGTAAGAGCCGCTATCACGTGAGGAGGGCATTTTTGTCGACGACGTATGTGATTGTCCACGAACCAGGGCAGCCATGGCTGTCCCGCTAGAAGTCCCCAATCACTCCTCTGCTCCGCCCAGTTCGAATGCTACGAATAAACTTCCAGCCTCATCTCGTAAGTCATGTCGGTATTTGAATGCCATACAACGCGTTTTCCCGGCTCGGTATAGGACTGTGGAGGCATTTGGAGAGCCATTGACTAACACACGTCAGATCGCTTTCCAACCGTCTCGGCATCTGAAGCGTTTCGCGATCTCTCTGACGACGACCATCCACCAAGCAATGCATATACAGGAATCGACGTGCTCGACGACGCCCTCGGTGGTGGTTTCGAGTGCGGTAACGTGACAGAACTCTGGGGCCCGCCTGGTGCTGGAAAAACAGCAATAGCGTACGCCTGTGCAAAATCCATTACTCCTGGTATCTCCTTCTGACGTGACCATAGTCTAAAGACGGCCGCGTCTGTCTTGAACAAGAAATCGGCTGTCGTCTGGATAGGTACGTCTGCGAAGCACCTGTTACGTTGACATATCCAGCTAATTTGCCACCCTACCTAGATACCTCCCACACCGTCTCAACCCACCGCGTGCTCAACACTCTACCAGAAGCTCATCTCGCCTCGTTCCACCAAACGACCAAACACACCTTGCCTCATCTCCTCGCTCTTCTCCTGCATCCTCCTCCCAACTTTCCACCACCCGAAACTCGCCTCCTGGTCCTCACAAATCTACACACTCTTCTCGAAACCTCCAACCCCCGCAACGCCTCCTTCTCGCCAGCCACCAAACCCGACATCCAGAAATGGGCAGCCAGTCGGCGTTACGCGCTGCTCGGTTCCGTCGTATCTGCTCTGAACCGGCTAGCTGTCAGCCACAACGTCGCAGTCCTCGTGACCACAGGATGTGCGACACGAATGCGCTCTGAGTTCGGAGCCCCGGGTGCACCGCTAGGACTTGTTCCGGGAGTCGGTGGCAACGAATGGGAGAGCGGTATCTGGGCGAGAGCTGCTGTGTTGAGAGATTTCGGGGGCAGATTCGTTGGTGTGAGCAAAGTTAGAGGTGCTGCTGTTGCTGCTGGCGCTGCTGGGCTGGGGACTGTTGTCAGGTTCGCAGTTGGGGAAGGGGGTGTGGCGACGACGGATGTGAGAGCACAGCAGGAGCATGCTGTGAGTGAGGATGCGAGCAAAGCGATGGCTCTCAGTCCGGTGAGAGGACGAAAGCGAGCGCTGGAAGAAATCGCAGACTCGGACGACGATGAGGAAGCAGATGAGTATGGAGGATGGGCAGGACTTGAAGAAGATGCTCTGGCTGGGGTGGAAAGTGTCGGCGATGATGCCGCTGAAACTGGTGCCGACAACAACACAACCTCAACCACCGCCGCCGCCGCCGCTGCTACTATCATAATAGATTGAGACAAGAGCAATCAGTCTTATATACAGAATATACAGGAATCCAGAATACACCGAACCCCAACTCCAGCCCCAACGCCAATCAAATCAAACCAACTCAACCAAAACCAACCTCAATGCTCACACCGACAATAAGGCGCAGTATCACACTGCTCACTATGCATCACACCGTCAGCAAAGAATGCCCCTTCAAAAGCAAAACGGGCCTCAACCCGCTCAAACCAAAAGTTAAAAAACAAAACTCACCACCTCTCCAAAAACCCCTCGCACTCATACCAAACCCTGCAACTCGCGCACGCCGTCCGATCGCACCCCTCCTCCTTCTGCGCCGCATACCACGTCTGCACCGCTCCCGGGACCGCAGTCGTCTCATCGACAGTGTACCGCGTGAGAGTCGCGGTGATGGTGCTGTAGAGGACGTAGCTGGTCACTGTGGTGTGGAGAGTGGTGGTTTGGATTTCTAATGATTCTTGCTGCTGCATGGGGTATTGTTGGACGGGTTGTTGTTGTTGGTTTGGCATGTGGATTGTTGGTGGTTTGAAGGTGGCGCGGGCTGCGCATGGTGGTGGTGAGAGGGTGATGGAGATGAGGAGGGTTGTGAGGAGGGCGAGCATGGTTGGGTATCTGGTTGCGGCTTTCTCGCGTTGGATGGTTTCGATGTGAGGTTGGTTGATGATAGCATGCAAATCTATGCACGCGAAGTGAAGTGAGAAGCTGTGTTCCTTGAAGAATATCTACAACAAAAGCACAGCTCCGGAACCACCACCTTCTTAACCCATCCACCATGTCCCCAACAATCCCCTTCCCACCAACTCCTCTCAATCCATCACAGCGTTCGAAGTCACCTAAACGCTGCTGTGCCCCATCTCCGCATGAACCAACAGCCTTAGTGTCCTGATAGCTCATTTACGCAATCTAAGCAGTACACGTCACTACACAGCCATTGAACCGGCTATGCAAAAGCGCACAGTGTTGCCGCCGCAAGAACGCGCTAGGGTAATGTGCCGTGTTGGTGGCGCGTGGGAGCCGAGAAAGTTTGGTGTTTTGGTGCAGGGCCTGTGGGCGCTTACGGACGGACAGACAGGGCGAGCTCGAGATTGATTGATGGGACGGCGAATCAGAATATTGGAATATTATTGTAAGTGGAGTATCGATGATAATTGTGATGTCCATGAGTTGTGTTGCATTCGCATTATGATGCGAGTTTGTTACTGCAACGATATGCGTGCTACGAACAGAAGCGACAGTTTGAAGAACAAGCCAGAGACCAAAGTCACGCACCAACGAAATGCCATCGAAGTCAAGTAAAATAAAGAGAGAGGAGCAGCATCCCGCACCCATGAATCGAATCTCACAGAACAACTATCGAGAGCTATAGTAAACAATAGAGAGTATCACATATTTCCAGTAAGACGCCCGCTGATCATAAAATCTCATTCCCAATCGCCAATCTTCTCTCAAAAATCGACCACCGTCCTATGCCAAGGTTGTTGTTTCCTTCTTTACTTGCCGCCGTAGGCACGGTCGGTCTCCTTCTTGTACTTCTCCAAGATGCCCTTGCGGTTGAGCTTCTGGGCAGAGGTCACGAGACCGTTCTGCGGTGTCCACTCCTCGTCTGCAAGGACGACACCCTCGATCAATTCGATGCCATTCAGGCCGCCCTTCCTGCCCGAGTTGTGCATCTCCTTGAGGACAAGGCTGTTGAGCTTCTTGTCGTGGCACAGCTCCTCGAGAGCAGATCCAGAAACGCCGTTGCTGTTGGCCAGTTCCTTGAGCGCGGGCTCGTTGGGAACGACGATAGCAATGGGCTTGTTCTTGTCCTGCGCGGCGTAAACGCAGATGTTGCCGACAACCGGGCATGAGCGGTAAACCGACTCGAGCTTCTCGAGCGCAATGTACTCACCGTTGAGTGTCTTGACCAAGTTCTTTTTGCGGTCAATGATACGGAGGTTACCCAGAGAGTCGAACTCGCCGATGTCACCAGTCAGGAACCAACCGTCAACAAATGACTCCTTCGTCTCTTTCTCGAGATCCAGGTAGCCATTGGCAACAGAGTCGCCACGAATCCAGATCTCTCCCTGCGGCGGCTTGTTGGTGGAGAAGTAGCCAGCGTCAGGGAAGTCGACAAGCTTGACTTCAATGCAGCCAGGAAGTTCACCGAGTGCATTGTCGGTCCAGGCAAGCGGGTCCTGGAGCGCACCCATGGCGGAGGTCTCGGTCAAACCGTAGCCACCGATCATGGGAGCAATGCACATGGAAATGAAGCGCTGGGTATCCTTGGCAATGGGGCCACCACCGTTCAAGCAGATACGGAGCTTGCCACCAGTTGCCTCCTGAATCTTCTTGAAAACGACTGTGTCGACAACGCTGGTGCCGAGGCCAGCGAAAGGCAGGTAGCTGGCGTTGTTCATCATGAAGCTCTTCGCGCTCATGGCGCCCCAGAACATGTTCTTCACAACTGGGTTCATCTTACCAACCTTGCTCATGATACCCTTCTTGACAGTCTCCCACACGGCAGGTACGCCGACCAAGACAGTAGGCTTGAACTCTGCGATATCACCGCGGCACTTGCGGACCGAGTTGTCGGAGATGGTCTTCGGGTGGCCGTAACCCATAGTGCCACCCCACCAGATGCAAGCAGTCTCGAAGACGAACTCGAGAATGTGCGCGAGCGGAAGGTATGCGAGCAGTCCATCGCCAGGTCCAAGGTATGGGCCAACGATGACGTCAACACCGGCAATGGCAGCGACGACGTTCTTGTGGGTGAGGAGCACACCCTTGGGTGTACCAGTAGATCCAGATGTGAACATGATGCAGCAGAGGTCCTCGGGCTTGGGAGCAACGACGGGGACGGGGTTCTCGGCGCCCTTCTTGACGAGCTCGCTGAAGCTCAGGATGGTGAGGTGTGGGTGTGCGTCTTGCAGCTTCTTCACGTTGGTCTTGATCTCCTCGGGGTCCATCTTGGAAGAGGGCGCCTCGTCGTCGTTGTAGATGACGTTCTTGATGTCTTTTGCCTCCTTGAGCGGGTTGATGAGCCTAGTGAGGAGGTGAGGGTCAAGGAACATGGCCTTGGCGTGAGTTGCGAGCAGGGAGTGCTTCAGGCCCTCCTCACCGAGCGTGTCGTATGCGGTGACGATGGGCATGCTCTGACTGGAAGCACCGTGGGCAGATGCGAGCCAGTAGGGGTGTGTGGCGGCGTAGAGGTGCACGCGGTCGCCGGCCTCCATGCCCAGGGCGCGGAAACCGCAACCGATGTTGCGAGCGGTGGCCTCGTGCTCGCTGAAAGAGTTGAACTCGTAGGGCGACAGCTCGTAGTACTGCCACTTCTTCTCGACCTCCTGCTCCTTGCCGTCGACGGTCTTCTTGATCATCTTGGTCTCCTCGTGCATCTGCACCAGCTTACGCTTGCCGGTGGCCTTTGCATTGCCGAACTTCTTGCTGGACGAGGTGACGATGTCCCAGATGGTGTTGACGCCCGGGGCCGGGGTGGAGACCAGGCCATCTTTGGTGCGGTGGTTGCGCCTGGGGATGGTCTCGCCGTCCTTCTTCTGCGCGCCAGGCACCTCGACGGTGAAGGGCGCCTTCTTGACGCACTTGGGCTGCGGGGTGAGAGTCTTGTAGTCCGTCATGGTGGGCGAGCTTGACGAATGCTTCGGATGAGGGAAGGAGTCGAAAGACATGCACGAGGCACGAGAGCGGCGAGGAGGGTTAGGCGACGGTTGAGGATGAGCGCTGGCTCGGCGTGCTGGAGCTAGGCTGGCGTTTGCGTTTGGCTGAGCGCGGGCGTATGAGGCGTTCTGCTGGTGCTGCTGCTGCTGCTGCTGTCCAAGTCCCTGCTGCCCGGGTTGGGGGGCGCTCTGACGCGCTTTCTGCTGCGAAACGTCACTACTGGCGCTGCCGTCGCTCTCGCTCTTGCTCCACTCGCGGCCCGGGTCATTGCCGGCTGGTGGTGCAGTGGAGGATATCACCATCTTGCACTGCGTGTTATCACTGGTATGTGTAGCCTGGGCCTGTCTCTCAACCACATACAACGCTTCTTCACCGACTCGCAATCCGCGCGGTGCTTGTCCGGCTGGTCCACTATATACTACCCGACGTGGTATATGCGCTGGTCCAGCCGAGGAGAGACAAAGCATTCAGATTGTCACATGCTGCTTAGCTACCAAGACGCTCATTTCGCTTGTTGCCAATACCACCGCGTTCGACCCACCAACTCTATGCTCGTCACACGACATTGAGGTGCTTCTTCATGTTTTATACTTTGCATGGCAGCCTCCTCGCGAACATACCGCCGCAGAAATAGGCTCA
The DNA here is from genome assembly GCA_019775565.1 of Melanodothis sp. VS III C KN 2. Classification (NCBI taxonomy): domain Eukaryota; kingdom Fungi; phylum Ascomycota; class Dothideomycetes; order Cladosporiales; family Cladosporiaceae; genus Melanodothis; species Melanodothis sp. VS III C KN 2. Next base: position 405,718 of record JACWFM010000002.1, read on the forward strand.
ATGCGGCACTGTTTGCTCTGTGGGGAAGCTGGGCACATGCAAGCCAAGTTCGAAAGAATGTATCATCCAGGCGCGCAACGAGTTCATGATTTCAAAAGCCCGGAAATCCGCGGATAGAGCTCTTGATGCTCACAAACACTCCGGTAAAAGGCTTCATCTAGCAATGAAATGCCTGTCAGCTGCGTTTCAGCGGTCAGCTGTGGTCAACCAGGAGCTACAATCCAGGCCCGCTGACGAGAACAACCACGCCACCCGCTGAGACATCATACCAAGAATTCATGACAATCCATTCATTATATTCTACACCAAACCCGCGTATATCCATGCCATGCGTATGCGTGTATAGGTATCTATCACCCAGCACTCCCACTGGCACCGAAAACGCTCACATGTCCAACGCCACGCGGCGTGGCGCAGCGCAACGCGGTCTTGTCGTCTGTCGTCCAAGAACCTTAGCTCGCGAAGCGGAAGTCCAGCCTCTTGTTGCCCTCGTCCTTGGTATTGGCGACATACTCGCTCTTCTCCTCCTCGCTCATAGCCGCCCACTTCGCCTCCTTTTGCTTGTTACGCCACACGTAATACACCTTCGCGCCGACGAACAGCACAATCGCCAGGACGTCGATGCCGATGAGCGTCTCGTTGCCGCGGTGGTATAAGGGTTTGTCGTCCGCGCGGTAGATGTTCGAGGAGATGATCGTGCCGGCTTGCACGCACATGTTGTAGAAAGCGGCGGAGACGGAGCGCGTGCGGACGGAGCCGGAGTTGCGCGAGCAGAGGGATACGTTGATCGGGTGCGTGTAGGGGGTGCTCAGCAGGACGGTGAGTAGAGCGAAGGTTGCCCATGCGGTGGCTACTTGGCCGGCGCCTGGCCACCATCTGAGCGCGATCAGACAGGGAAGTAGCCAGATGTTTTGAACTGATGCGACGAGCATGCGCTGTCCGATAAATTCGCTGAACCATGTTGCGGCGAATAGAGTGAAACAGCTGATGAATTGATTCGGGATTGAGAGGAGATTGGCGTTGAACTGGTCGTAGCCGAGCGATCGTAGGGTCAGGGTGATGTATTGATCTGGTGTGGATTGGGGAACCATGAAGACGATGCCGATGAGGTAGATCTGATTGCAAATTAGTGATTGCGCACTCTCTGCGATCCACGTTCACACTTACAGGCCAGAGGTCGTAATCCGTGATAGCGTCCCACAGGTTCCTGAAAGAGAGACCAGTTCTGTTGTTCATATCGCCCTTCGAAGGGTCGTCGCGAAGCACACGATTCACAACAATGCCCACCTGGCGGTCTGTGAACCATCCCTTAGGTCTGAACCAAGTTTTGGTCTGAGTCGCTGACGCAGGCATGAGGAAGAAGGAGGCAACACCAATGGAGGTGGTAATGATGCCCTCAATCAGGAACAACCAGCGCCATCCGGCCATGCCGTGAACGCCGCGCATGTGCAGTAAGCCATATGCCATGACGGAAGTGACGACCATAGTCATGTAGCGGGATATCCAGAACCAACTCAGTCTCAAACTCAACTCGCTGCTCGTGTAGAAGTAGCTTAGCCATAGGATAAGATCGGGAACTATGATCATGGTTAGCTTCATGAGCAGCTTCGATACTGGGTAATAGTCTTACTGAATCCGCCCTCCAAGGCGCCTAGCAAAGCGCGGGTGGCGAAGAAGGAGCCTTTGCCTGTCATGCCTGCTTGAGCAGCAGCGACGACCGACCACAGTGTGACTAGGATGTGTCAATAATGCATCGACAAGAGTCGGCGGCGCGGGAAATCCCATTGTTGACGTACCCTGCATTGGGATCCATCTGTCGGGGCCGATCTTCTTCGAGATCAATTGAGATGGCAATTCTGCTGCCAAAAACGAGAGATAGAAGATGGTGTTTCCCGTGTTGTAGTCATTCGTCGACAATCCCAGGTCATCGAGGAGATTGTCCGCAACAGCTGTGGAGAAGATGCCACGTCAGTAAAATGCTTCGGATGATCACGTTGGGTCGTTCCCTGCATTCACTCACCCTGTTTGAGGTTGCCTCTGTCGACATTCAATGCAAAGAACAAGACGCAAGCAAAGAACGCCACGTTGAGATCCAGTTTCCGTTTCAGCTTCTTCTCTTCTTCAGGTGTCCATTGCAAGTCCGGATCAAACGCTTCGCGGCACTCGTATCCAGCTTCATTGTAAATTTGGCGATAGGTCTCCGCGACGACCGGGTCGAGGAAAGGGTTGGCTTTCAACTCTGCTTCAGAGGCAGGCAGACTGTCGGCAGAGAGGTTGGACGACGAGTCGACGAAGCCTGGCTTTTGGGCGGTATCAAGGCTCTTCTTGCCATCCTCCGTGAGGGCCACAGGGAGAGGGTCCGCAGGTACTGACATCTTGGCTTAAAGTTAGGCAGAACTACTATCGACAAAAAGACAAGCCGACCCAAGACCAAGCCACAAGAGTATATAAGAAGTCTCAAGACTCTCAGTGGAACCCCTCTCGCGGGGCCATGAGAGGCGAGGAAAAAATTGTCCCAGCTAAGATACATGCCGTCAGGGTGCATGTAGCATGGAGCCATCTCAACCGGTCCATGCATGCAGATCCCGGTGCCTACAGGGCGGCGAGAGCAGCCAAGACGATATGAAGAAGGAATAGAAGAGGAGTATGCCTGAGAGGTGCCGGATGAAACCTAGCACGCCATCGTCAACGTGAGGCTGTGAGTGGGCCAGGTGTAGGGCATAAGTGAGGCCGATGGGGGATTCTTATTGCACCAAGATACGCTGCCGGGTAAGCGTAGGCGTAAGCTTCGATGGCAACATCGACCGAGTGGGGGTTTATGGTGGTTGAATCCGGGTGAAACGCAGGCATATGGGATGTCGTGCTTGGAGGCTTTGAGATGGACGGATGGCGTGCTCGCCATGGGCTTTGCGGAACCTCGAAACGGCAACAACAAGAACTCATCGACACTGTAGGCGATTCTAATCGGCAGGTATTCTGATGCTGTACAATAATATCCGAGGCCTCAGTGAGGTCAGCGGTGGCATTTTCCTGGATTGTAGATGGCAAGAAACAGTGTGATGTTCATGTTGTTCTTGGAGCGCATATGCTGCAAGCGATCACGCCTTCACGCACAGCTGGTGCGCTGGAGATTAGCTGTTCAGACGTAGATCAGCACACATCAATTCCAATTTGTTATACTCAACTGAGCATCGTGCATGCCTGTAGCGAAACACGTGGATATTGGATTAGGAGTAGCTCCTCGCGTGGCTTGCGCATGGTAAAAACGTGGTCATTGGGCGAGTAGGATGCATTCCGTCTCACGTAGACTATCGGGCAACCTCGAGCCTTCCGGCTGTGTGTTAGTATAGTATCTCGAGCTTCCGAGTTGTTGTCCTCAAAGCAACACAACATGCATCGCTTAGCCAGAGGTCCCGTCAACAGGAGGTGGAAGATTTCGTAGCCTTTGATGTTGCCGTCTCGAATTCATCCAACTTGAATAAGGGTATAAGGGTTTGGGGTACGTGTCTGGTGCTGGCTAGCGGCAACATCATATCTAATACCTCGTAGACGAGACGCTGTACTCCCAAGTCTCTTGTGTTCGAGGTATATGACTAGAAGTAGTTGTCTGCTTCATTTGGCTGTGTGTTTGTGTGTTTTGCGTGTGATATCGCTGGTTTCCACATTTGCAATTGAACAGAGCTTCTTACCACAGCAAATCCCATTGATCGTTGCTTCTCCAAAGCGCGAACAGAACCAAAAAGGAAGAAACACATGCATGTGTGTACAAAATTATATCATGCATTATCCGTAGATTTCAAACACAAAAGTGCTCAAATGCTGACACTGATGTGTACATCAAGACTCGACGACTCGACGACATCTAAACATTGGAAAGCCGCGCCTGCCAACCGGGCTTTCGCATCCCTCCGGTACGACTGCATTGTACAACATACATGCACTTCAGATGGCGCCTGACCAGTCGCTCCAATACTTTACATCAAGACTATAGCAGCTACCAGCCACATCCAGCCAAAGCGGGAGACATGTGAGATCATCAGGCACACCTGACCACGCGAACCATGCAAGTGTGAGACTAGCTGTCTGGGCGCCACAAGAACCACGAAACTCAGCAGTGAGGGGAACCGACGAAATTAGCTTTCCTCGAATCGAAACATTCACAATCCCTGGCATCTATCGCAAGAGATGGTCGCCATCATGTCGCAAAATTTGAGGTTCTGTTATGCTGGCTTCGCTGCAGCACTCCCGTTTGCACTCGCCGTGGAACAACTTCCTCTTATCCCCGTCCAAGGCCCTGAGACTGTAACAACTACGGCATTGCCTTTCCCGTCAACACCCGCCGACCACTGGACGCCTCCGGACCGTCCAGACCCGTATGTCTGCGAGTACCTTGGAGAGAACGACTGCTGGCAGCCCTCGCTGCCGGGTGGCGGTGCGCCATACTCGCACGACGGCAACTGGCCGAAGCGAAGCAAGACTTGTGTCGTGAAAGCTGGAGGCGACCCCAACGGCGATGATGCTCCAGCGATTCTTGCGGCTTTCGAAAATTGCAAGTCCGATGGCCATATTGTGTTCGAAAATGCGACTTACTATGTTGGTACGGTTATGAACACCACTGGTTTGCAGCATGTGGACATCGAGGTGAATGGGACTTTATTATGGAGTGATGATATCAATTACTGGCTCGGAGCTTCTTTGCCTATTGGCTTCCAGAATCAGACATCGGCATGGTTCCTTGGTGGCGATGATATTCATTTCTATGGGCATGGCGTGGGTACCCTCGACGGCAACGGCCAGGTTTGGTATGATTGTAGGTGATAGGAGTTGCAAAAAATGTCAAAGAGGTCAACTGACTCCAGAACGACAGGGAACCAAGGGAGGTCGAACATGCACGGTAGACCTCACGCTATCACGATATCTGATACGACAGAGTCTGTCATCGAAGGACTCCGCTTCGTTCAGTCTCAGATGTGGACAATGACCGTAGCCCGATCAGAGCGCGTGCTCCTCCAAGACATCTACGTTAATAGCACTTCTGGGCCTGGCAGAGACTACCGAAGTATCGTCAATACAGACGGTGTCGATGTATGCTTCTGTGCCATCAAGTTAAACTAGAACGAACCTTACTAATGTCAAGGCACAGACGGTATACGCCAACAATATCACATTCCTACGCTGGATCGTCAGCAATGGAGATGACTCGATCAGCATGAAGCAAAACTCCACCAACATCTACATTGCAAACTGCACATTCTACAAAGGATTGAGTTTTGCCATGGGCTCGATCGGACAGTACCCGGGCCAGATCAATGTGATTGAGAATGTCACCGCCGAGAACATTATTCTATATGACACGGTTTGGGGAGGTCGTATCAAGACTGTGCGTATGTCTAGACCTTCGCTCTCGCTTGCTGACTAAAACATCTAATAGTGGACTGGAGTCAACACGGGCTACCCGCCGAATGGTGGAGGTATGTGCCTGCATTACGTGCAAGATTTCAGGGACACGTTGAGATCTAACGCACTATAGGTGGCGGTTTTGGCTACGCACGGAACATCACGTTCCGCGACTTCGAGATGCACAATGTTGAGCAGGCATGGGGCATCACGCAGTGCACGTCTTACAACGGCGTTCCAGGCGGCTGTGACACATCCAGATTCAAGATCAGTGACATGCATTGGGGCGACGCTCGTGGTACGCTGCGTGGCGACAGGGTTGCCACGCTGGACTGCAGCGGCGAGGCGCCCTGCGAGGGCATCGAATTGTACGACAACGACCTGACAGTTGCTGGCGATGGGCGAGGTGCCAAGGTATACCTGTGTGACAATGTTGACGGGGAGATTGGGTTTGAGTGTACAGAGCCCTGCAACGGACGCTGTCCATCCTGAGGGCAATGATGAATAGCTACCTTAGCCTGTGCGTGTGCAGCTGTCAAAGGTAGTGCGTACCTGCCATCGTGCCTCTCGCGTGCCTCGACACCACGGTACGCCGACATGCATCGTCTTCGCTTGTTGCTACACGCGGGCTCACCGTGCGCCTCGGCTCGGTGCTGAGACGAGCGAGAGAAAAGCGAGCAATCAAGAGCGCAGATAATAATGCATTGTGCAATCCAGCCGCGCGCCGCAGCTGGGCTGACATGAAATGTCCCAAAATATTGGCCCAAGCCCGGCACAGCGTTAATTCTCCGATAATCGTCGCCAGGAATGGATGCAAGGCACTGCAGGGCAGCAGGCCAGATACGGCGCTCAGCAGGCCAAGAGCCCACAGCCCGGCGGTGGTGAGATCGAGGGTGAGACTCCTGTAAGGGAGGAGAGGCATGAGGGCGAGCGAGTCTAACTAAGCGCGGCAAGCGGGGAAGGGAGGACTCGAAGTCCGTGATCGTCCGCCCAAAGCAGTAAGGGCACTCGCTTGGCCAGAATTGCTTGTTGGCCAATCAACCTCAACCGTCGACAGAGCCGTCCGTGAATCTCACCACCGCCCTACGCTCTCCCATATCACGCTTCTGTGCACACTCTTCTTCATCATCTGCTGCAACACGCACTTGCATGCCCATGCTGCTGCCATGTTGCGCACATGCTGCGAACAGCCGCGTTGAGTGCACACTGCACAATGAAATTGTCCGACGCCAGCCCTGCAGCCACCAATATGCCTTGCTGGCGCGTCTTGGCCTGGTGGGTTCAGCATCGTCGGCCTGCCCAGCCTGGCTTTGCTTATACCAAGGACTGCCGCGCCTGCAAAGGTAAGGCTTTTTGCTACCACTAGAGTCTTGGAAGCTGCTATTAGCGGACACTACGGTGAGTCTCTCGCAAGACGTCAGACCTGAGTAGCAAGGTTTCGGCTCACAGCAGACTACCGCTACTCTTTTGGTGGTGATTCCAAGGCGGCCCCATGCGATCACCGACTTGGTATCAGCATACCGATGGTCCATAGCCTCTTGGCCAAGGTATGCGATGCGATGCTGTGATCCTCTTGCCAGCATGGGCCCTACATGGCAACTGCATATGCCTGATGGGCCTGTGGGCTGTGGACGAGGAGGTGGTATATCAACCCAGGCATCATCCACATGTTCCTCGATCTCCTACACCATCACACAACAATCGCTCTCACAATTCAAAGCATTTCTTTGGTTCCAAGAATCTCAAATTTGTTAACTCTCGCTATCCAATAACCAACACTCAACTAAAACAACCAACCAATCACTCGACTTTACAACCATCAACATGCGTACCGCAGCCATCTTCGCTTTCGCCTCGGCCATGGTCTCGACCGTGCTCGCCGCACCCGCTCCTGTTGCAGCAGCTGTCGCTGCTCCTGGTGGTGACTGGAAGCACAAGGGCTCCTGGGGATGGGGCCGCCCCTGGCACGGCAACAAGGGCAAGGACAACAAGGACAAGTGCTTGACCGATGAGGATGCGCAGGAGGTCGCCAGCGTCTTCCAGCAGCTCATCCAGGGCTACACTCTCGAGCTCACCGAGGAGGCACTTACCGTGGACTTTGTCGACTGGAGTTCCGCTGTCAACATCATCCGCAACCGTGGTGGCGAGGGCCCCAACGTTGTCAACGCTGTCACTTTCACTTCCCGTGAACAGTTCAGTGCCAACCATGGCAAGCAGCCTAACATCCCCTTCGAGACCCTCAACGTCTTCCACGGCTGCAACCACACCTCTGTCAGGTGGCAGACTCTCCGCTCTGGCAACGGCCAGCCCAAGGAGCAAGCCGCTATCGTAAGTCATTCGCAGTACCAAACTCAATCAAGACATCCACTAACTCGTCTCTCCAGCCCGTCGTTGGTACCGCCATCCTCGAGACCATCCCTGACTCCGAGAACAGCTTCGGCTGGCGCATCAAGACTCTCTTCTCTGAGTTCAACACTGCCGCCTGGCTCGTGAACAACGGTGTCTTCACCCCCAACAGCACCCTCACTCCTCCTCCTGCCAAGCGTGATCTCGGCATGAGCATGAGGCTCAGGATGTAAATCACCCATGGTGATTCGACAATCTTGTTCATCAAAACAGGGCAACCCTGATCGAAAGCAATGCATTCCCCCACGGAGACCAACGGATAATGGTTCAACTAATGTGTCGATGTCGGATGATAAGGTTGAGTGCGACGAATTGTGGTTATATGTATAGAGCGGAGTCGGATATCTTGTTATTTTCGCGAAGGCGGCTCTTCGTCAACGCATTTTGGTCTTTTATTTCGTAACAAACCCACTGCTACTTCTAGCGAGGCGTTAATTCGCATCTGTGCAAAATATCCAAACGTTTGCTCACTACTGCTCTTGCATTATTTTCTTCCTTCTCATGATGCTTCCTTGTCTTCCTCCTCTTTGACATGCTCTGCAGCAACAGCCTCCTCAGCCTCAATCTCTTTGACATCCGTCGAGACGGAAAAACACACCCAACCCAACACAAATAATGCAGCAAAAAGAACACCGGCTGATAACGCTAACCGCCACCTCGCCTCACACTCCGGCATAACCCAACAAGCGCACCACCTCACCACCGGCGTCACGATCGCTGTACGCTCAGCATGCAGGTCCGGATTCACAGTAATCAGCAACGCAAGCATCGCCAGCAATATTAAAGCCAATATCACGACCGTGATGACCTGGATCGCCGCGAGCAAGATGGAGATGTTCTTGGTGGTCTGCAGCACTTCGAAGCCAGCCGCGACCAGTGGCGTGACTTGGTCGAAGGCCGCGTGGATTTGGCGACTGTAGGGGATTCCCATGGTGGGCGGTCTGCACTTCTTGCGTGCGTGTTTTTTTTTGTGTTTGGATGTCTCGGGTACACGCGTGGCGTGGGAGTGCAAGCTGCAGTTGAGGGATCGGGTGTTACTGCATCACTGCTCTGCTGCGGGTGTTGGCGTTTCGTTTCGCTTGGAGTTGGCTAGGGCTTTTGGTGTTGTTACGCCGCTTATTTGCGCCTTGCTACTGCTTCTGATACTACCGCTGTGGTGCGTTGTGGTGCGCATGTGCATTACAGACATGGGTTGTAACAGCGATGATGCGGGCACGCGTCTTTGTGGCGGGGGGTCAGCCTCATGATCTAGAGATTTGCCAAGGGTGTTACCACGTTATCATGTACTATCTACATGCAGCTTCATGCAGCTTGGTTGCATCGACGCCGAGGCTGATTAATGTCGTTGATACAAGATACCTTGCTGACTTGTGCAGCAGGCTATCTTGGGCATGACGGAGGCTGTGAAAATGCATGTAGTCTGTGACGGTGCCGTGTGCACGCGTGCACCTGCTAAATGCAAGGACTTTAGCCCTGTATCATGCTAGAGGTGCATAATCTGGCTGTTTTATTATGAAAGTGCTCTTGGGGATGTTAGTGGTCTGAGGTGCATGTAGTCCCTTATCTCTACCACGTGGCTGACAAACTGACAAATGTAAATTACAGCTGATGGAAACAACTTAACCGTGATCCAACTCTGCACTCCTCTATTGCAATTCCCTTTATATGTGCTGATACTCAATTTGCTGTGCGACCTTGCCGATAAGCCTGCCGATAATGCCTACGTTGAACATCTCCCTCTACCTCGTCCCTTTCGCCTGGTTGTTAGCCATGCTGCCTCGTGTATATTCTCTGACGGCGTACGCCGCTCGTTCGAAGGCGCAGAATCCTGATGCCATGAAGAAGAACCCACGGTCGATTCCAGCTATCGTGGCAGCTGACAAGACAATTCCACCGCAAGTTCGCGATCGGATCCTCCGCGCCGAAAGCGCGATGATCAACGGCTATGACAACCTTGGATTCTTCGCAGCTGCCGTTTGCATGGGGAACGTGGCCAGACTGGATGTTTCGCTGCTGAATTGGTTGGCTGCGGTGTATATCGGAAGTCGCGTGGTGTACATCCCGGCATACATCTACAACGATACTGTTCGCTCTGTGTACACGAGATCGGCGGTGTTCGCGATTGGGTTGGTTGTCAATGTGGCTCTATTTGTGCTTGCTGGTGTTAGGCTCAACGAGACGACATGATTTTCAAACAAAGCATAAGCTTGATCATCAAGGCTACGTTCAGCGCGTCTGGGAGCTGAAGCGTCAACAATACCCTTGAGAATGATGTCAGTATGCAATGAGCCCCTTCGAATCTAGGACATCATGCGTGGATACACGCAGACGGCGTACCAAGAGAAGGTGCTGGCTCCGGCAGCACTGCAGAAAACAGAGTGACACTCTCCGTTTAGCCCAGCAAGCGAGATGATCACAAAGATCAGGAAGAAGAGTCGATCCCTACGCGCTCGATCCGGCTTCCGGCAAAGTCGTAAGGCTGCTCATTGTGGAGACGGTGACGGCGCAGGGATCCGCTTTCCATCCTGAGCGTCCAAGCTTTCCAAGGATGTTCCAGGTTTTGGCGCGTGAACTCTGCATTGCGATCGTCCTTACACCTTGCACAACTATAACAATGGTCTTGTTCGGGTCCGTGTGCCGCAAACTATGACGCTGTAAGGCAAAAACTGCTACGCTGCGTGACATGGTAGGTTGGATCGAGGATCTCGTAAGGTGGTATACATAGTTGTATACCCGTAGTTGTGAGTTTCTTTTGGTCCAGACTGCATTTTTCTAACCATCACCAATATGCTGTCCTACCTCGCCCTCCTCCCGGCTGCCTTTGCCTGGCAACAGCGTCCCTTGTACTCGGATTACGAGTTCAACCCTCTGGAGCACCTTGCTGGCATCGCCCCGTACTTCGAGCCCAACGACCCTCCCAGAGATCCTCTGCCTCCCCAAGGGTGCTCGGTAACCCAGGCTGCCTACTTGGTCCGTCACGCAGCGATCAATGCCAACAGCTTCGACTATGAGACATATCTGGAGCCATTCATTGAGAAGCTCTCTAACACTACCGTCGACTGGAGCGAAATTCCCGGGCTCAGCTTCTTGGACTCCTGGTCTGCCCCCGATATTGAGGAGCAGTCCAAGCTGACCAGAACCGGTCGTTTGGAGGCAAGCCACCTTGGTGTGCAATTGAGCTACCGCTACCAGGACTTGAAGCTTCCGAAGAATGTCTGGGCCAGCACTGCTGAACGTACACTCGTCAGCGCGAAGAGCTTCGTACGTGGTATCGAGCAGGAGGAAGATGAGATCAAGGTGGTCGAGATCTACGAGGGCGAGGAATCGGGCGCCGATTCTCTCACACCGTACAAGGCTTGCCCGGCTTACTCTGGTTCCACCGGCTCGAAGCAAAGCGGTGAATACGTCAAGACCTACACCAAGCCCATTATTGCCCGCCTTCAACACCAGGCACCTGGATTCAACTGGACTTCCAACGATGTCGTCGCTATGTTCGAGATGTGCGGTTATGACACAGTAATCCGTGGATCCTCTCCATTCTGCTCCGAGAACCTCTTCCGCCCCGACGAGTGGCTGCAGTTCGAGTACGGCCAGGATCTTCAGTACCACTTCAACAGCGGCTATGGTGCCGAGTACTCTGGTGCCATTGGATATCCCTGGCTCAACAGCACCATGAATCTCCTTACCGCCGACCGTAAAGATGATGATGAAGATATTTACGTCTCCTTCACCCACCGTGAGCTTCCGCCCATGGTCCTTGTCGCACTTGGCCTGTACAACAACTCCGCTCTTACCGGCGCCAACAACATCAACGATACCATGCCGCTCAACCGCGTCAACTACCAGAGAGCATGGCACAGCTCTCGTATCCTTCCCTTCCTGGGCAACATTGCCATCGAGCGCATGCACTGTGCTAAGTCCTTCGGCTACCCAGACAGCTCCAACGGCACCGATACTGAGTACTACCGTGTTCTGGTCAACCGTGTTCCTCTCACCCTCCCTGACTGCTTCGACGGACCCCAGGAGAGCTGTTCTCGCGAGATGATGCAGGGCTTCATCAGGGAGCGTGCTGGTGTTGTTGGCGAATTCAGCGAGGTATGCAACGTTGACTACAACAACTCGACTGATGTGCTGAACATTTACACGACGAACACAACTGGCAAGGCCGTGGGCAGATGATTGCAGATGTGTGATGAAGTCATGCTGCACTAATACTTAAGCTAATGAAATAATGTATATACCGTTCCAACTTCACGATTCTGACATATGTCAATCATCATAATTCTCGCGCATTAGTAAATTCTGCTCTGATGAGAACCACTTCGTCTACAGATCATGCTGACTATTTACTTTCAAGCATGGTCTATAGGTGATGGTCCGATTCCAATGTCAATCGTAAAGACGTACAAAGGTTTCTGTACAAAGCTGGTGCCATTATTGAATGGTATGCCCCGGTTCAGTTGAGCCGCCGGCATCCAAAGCTTTTGCTGCGCGTCTACCCACATGGCGTCTACCCACAGGAGCCGCTCATCGTGGATAAACACGGAAGTAGTGCCGTTGGGTGAAATTTTGAGGACCTCTTCCTGGTCTAGGCTGCTCACATAGATGTTTCCCTGTGAATCAATCGCCGTGCCACCTTCCAGTATGGTCAGCACATGCTTGGGATGCATGTTCTATCTTGAACAACTTACCTGTCGCAGGCGTGAGTGCGTATGGCTCAGTGTACTGAGCCAAGACAGACGCCATCGAAGAATTGTAGAACGCTTGGTCTATAGCCTTGGTCGGGACTCGATACATCCCGCCAGAAGCTGGCTGGTAATACAACCATTTAGCATCTGGCGAGACTTCGAGCTGATCGGCATAGACGAACAGGAGCTTGCCATCGGGGCCGTGTAGAAGACGGCCCTCGGCTGATATGGGCATGCTTCCTCGAGTCGAGATGTCGTCCTCAAGGAATCGTCGAGCTTCGCCAGAGGCAAGATCCAAGACTATCAACGCTGGCACGCCAGCGTCGGTCAGGTAGGCTTTATTGGTCGTCGGGTTGAAGCGGATGTCGTCGAGTAGACTGTTTGCGAGAGTGACATTGCCCATTGGATAGACTTTCGAAACCTGATTGGTGTTGACATCAATAATGACGAGCTTCGGGCCCTCCGGTAGGATCACAGGCTCGCCGAAGGCAGGACTTCCGACATCAACGGCCCATAGATGGCCATCAGGTCCTATGCGCTGGCTGTTGATTCGCACGAAATGCGTTGCTGGGTCGTTGGTAGAGTTGTACGAGTTCCATTCCAGATTTGGGTACGCTTTGGTCGTGTTTCCGATCTGTTCGACGATAGCAGGGCCAGACGATCCGTCCACGCGAGCGTAGAGAAGAAATACACGGCCGTCGGGAGTTGTGCTCACGCCATTGATGGGCGTCTCGGTCACTATCGCTGTTTCAATGCGCGGGTCTATCTGCGCAAGAGCAGGAATCGACCAGAGGGCGCAGAATGCTGCGATGCAACCAAGGCTCAGCATATTAGGTCCGCAAGAGTACGGGGATGCTGATGTTTGACAGTCACGACAGCAAGCTATAGCAATATTTGTCGAAAAGCTCCACGTTCAGTGTATATATTGATTGTGACGTCGTCGGTGCGCAGGGTGAAGCGTAAGGCGTCTCGCCGAGCTCGGTGCTTAGAGGGGGAGGAATTATATTGCACCATTGCACCATGGCCTGAGCCTTGGAGAAAGATCGTCGTGCGGAGTAGCAGCCTTGACGTGATACGTGCTCAGGTAAGCAGAAGTAAATATGTAAGCAACAAAAGGTGAAGCGCGTGCAATAAAACTAATTGCAATGGATTATTTAATTCTATAATGCGTGGGTATATCGCTGAGCTTCCGTCGTTCTCATCTAAACAAGGCAAATTGCCGACCCAAACTCCAAAACAAATGCAAACATTAATGTGCGTATCGTCAATCGTGTAGCGTCGTCGATGGCAGCAAGAAGATCAGTACTGCGCTTCCTGCAGAAGAGCAGAGGCCAGAGTTTTGTGACCGCCCACGAAGATAGTCAGAACTTCGGGGTTGGTGCCGGTCACGACTCCCGCGGTGTCAGATTCAAAATCGGCAGAGACATCGTCGTAGGAAAAGGCATAGCCGCGGTTGTCAAGCTGGTTCGCGTGTGTTACAGCACTATACCAGTTGAGAGTCTCCGTCTTGTAGTATTGATCCGGCTTAACGCTTGGTTGCACATCACCGCCGTCAATCATGAAGGTTCCGCGGTTGAGAGCAGCGCAAAGACGAGGCACTACGGCCCTGTGCACGTCATTGTCGTCCTCGTGAATGGCGAATGGACCAGTGTTGCAACCAAATATATCTTCTGCGGTAGGTGGAGGATAAGGTCGGTTGTCGCCTTCGCACTGAAGCTCCATTGTAGTACCCTCGGAGCCTTGCCAGTTACATTTGACCATTCCAGCAGCAGCCTGAGTATTGATTGTGATGCCATCCTTCAAGTACATGCTCGCGGTTGCGTTAGTGTAAGCGTACCAGTAATCCGAGAATGCAGTCTTGTTCATAGAGACCAGGCCTGCAGGCGAAAGCACACGCATGAGTTCACCTTTTTCGTTGTTGATACAAAGCTGATCCCAGGGCTGACCGTCCTTTTTGGCCTGATCCCTGAGGTCGTTGCAAACCTTGTGCTTGCCACCAGTAGGGACGCCCTTCACCTCTGTTGTGTCATTGCCATGGCGGCGAAGCTTGAGACCAAGTGCCATGCCGACAAAGTCAACAAAGCTCAGATTGGCGTACAGACCCCAAGTCTTCGAGTTTGTCAATTCCGCAAATCCCCAGTTGAGATCCTTGTTGGGGTCGTCCGGGTTGAACGGCGATGGCTCGGCGAGCCCTTGACCATCCGGAGTCTTGACCATGAACATTTGTAGATCGCCATCCGAGAAGTAGATGCGTGCGCTGTAGATGTAATCGGGCAGCTTCAGCGTTGTCGTGCTATCTTTGGGGCCGAGCTTGTGTATGACAGTGCTAGGTAACGGCGTTTTGTCGCCATCTGCACCCTCCGCTTTAGGATAGTAATACTCGAATTTATCGTCCAGTAGAATCAAGTCACCGGCTTCGTCTCGGCCAGAAACAATAGCTTGAACATTGTCGCTGGCGATGTTGTTGACCAGGTCTATGTTCAATTTGCCGAAAGTGATGTTGTTTGCAATCTCCGCAGCCAGCAGTGTAGCATTAACAAGACGAGTTGTGTTTGTGTTGGCGGTAGTAGTATTCAAAGTCGGCTCATCGGTACGAAGAACTTGGGTCGCATTGCCTGTTCCGTTCCAGGAGCCGACTGGATAAGAAGCGCCGAAGCGTGCAAGTGTAGCGAAAGAAATTGCGAGTGTCGGAAGAAGCTGCATGATGACGGAAGGTTGTTGAGATGTGAAGACGAGAACGATTGCACAGTCTCTTCATCTTGATATAGATACGACGAGCAGACATGTTGAAGATGGTAGGTGGCTATTGCAAAGGCTGGTTGTAAAATTGAGAGGATAGATGGTGATGTCCAAGTTGGTGGAACATGAGACAACAAGGTTGGGATGAAAGACTTACTGAATCTAGGACATGCGCACGTTCTGAATTAACGTGAGACTTGTCGAGTATGTGGCAGCATCACAAGAACGACGGAAGATCCATCGCAGGTAATACACGCCTTGTACATCAGGCAGGTGATGTCGGCCATACTGTACTGTTGGGAGAGTAGATAACGCATGCGTTGTACCGACCAAATGGTGTTTTCGACTAACATAGCGGTCGGATGGCAAATTTTGGCATGGGCTCGAGTCTCCAGCCGCAAAGAGGCCGCCACAAAAGCCAAAGGGTGCTGGTCGAGGACCTACAGCCTTGTTCGATGGCCTGTGGCTGGTAGGGGAAGGTCCGGGTAGCGACAACGGTATTGCAGCACTGCCGACAGGTGTCTCGGTTTGCACTTGGCTGTCTCAGGCTGGGTGGTTCATACGCGCGGTCGTGACGAGCAACGTGGAACGCGTCATGATGAGCCAGGTAGATATGAATAGATAGTACCATTCAATCGTGAGGACAACACCTTGCCTCATTGCGTAGGCCGGAGGGTTCCGAGTCAACCATTGCTGGTGCTGAGCTCTTCGTCCGAGCAGGCGACAGATCCTCAGGTAGGCTCCGTAGGGTAGGAACGGGGGTATCAAATGCCCGAACACTACCATGCCCATTACAGCACTAAAGTGTCTAGACACATCCGTTGCGTCATTTCCTGTGAGGCTGACGAGTTGTGTGTCTCGCGTGTCAATCGAGAAGGTCGAGAGAAAGAACCCTTGAAAGTCTAGCCATCGAGTTCCGCAACGCAAGGTCTGTGCAGTGAACCGTTTCCAGCCCCTTCGCATTTCTGGGTGCTTGCCTGGCAACATGACCGCAATGTATGGTTTACAACCAATCGTCATTGACAGTGATGAATGGCTTGCCGTTCTGTCTTGGTATCCGAGGCTGTGGTAATGGCGTGCACATGTCTGTTGTGGCGTCTGTTGTGGCGTCTGTTGTGGCATCTGTTGTGGCACCATATACCCTGCCACTTATCGGAGGCAAGTCACGTGTCCACTGGGAGTGTATGCCTCTCCTTGCAAGAGGATCAGTGGTTGTCGGACGATCATTTTCCTGGCTGTGACTTCTCAATTTTGTGCACTACTGTACGTATTGCTGTAAGTCGTGGTCTCTTGAAAGACGGCTGGTTTGGCAAACGAAAAAGAGTGACGGAAAGCCGCGCCGACGAGCCTGGAGCCTTCGCGGAGAAACGGAGAAACTTGACTTGATGTACAATGGGAGACAGGTATATCATCTCAAGAATCTGAAGACGACCGCAGAAATGAAACGTCCACATATTACCTCTGAAGAAGTCTTGTTTATCACATCATGGCAGCTACTACAACTGTCCTTGCCTCTTCCGCGGTGTCCGCCGATGACATTGAGCTCGCACCCATTCATTATAGGCACAGAACAGAGGGAGAAGATCCAAGCGCAACACAGACCACAAGCAAGACTGGACGCGATTGGAAGCTTTTGTTCCAATTGACCAGCTGCGGAGTCTCGTTCTTTGTTGCTGGAGTCAATGATGGTAGTCTAGGCGCTCTGCTTCCCTATATCATCCGCAGCTATGGTTTAACCGCCGCGATAGTCTCTAGCGTGTAGGCCATGTCCGTTTGCTTCTTACTGCCACCGTTCTGACTGGATCGCAGATATGCCGCCAATTTCTTTGGATGGCTCGCAGCTGCTTTTGCAAACACTCATCTGAGCCAGTATCTCGATCTCGGAGCATTGCTCGTGCTAGGTGCCGCGCTTCAAATCATTGCACAAGCGTTACGGGCCTGGTCAACTCCGTTCCCATTGTTTGTGATTACGTTCTGGTTGACCAGTGTGGGCCAGGCATTCCAAGATACTCACGCAAACAGTTACGTCGCCAGTGAGAGCAAAGGCGCACATCGCTGGCTCGGGTTCATTCATGCTATGTACATTGCAGGCTGTCTAGTTGCTCCGTTCGCTGCATCGCCCATCGCCTCAGCGAAGAGCCCATCAGTGTGGTATCTGTTCTATACAGTACCAGCTGGACTTGGTGCTATCAATCTGGTCATGTGTCTTCTTGCCTTCCGAAGCACATTCCGGCTTAAAGGCATATCGCAAAGCTCTCCAACCGACGCGGACTCTCCAGATGAACAAACGTCCGATTTACCGCACAAGGCTGCCAGTCAATTGATTAAGCAGACGCTCAAGCAAAGCAGTCTGTGGTACATCAGCGTCTTTTTCTTCTTCTACCTGGGAATGACCCTGACTGCTAGCGGATGGGTTGTCGAATATCTCGTTGATGTTCTAGATGGCGATCTCGAACGCGTTTCTTATGTACCCGCGGGCTTTAGTGGCGGCTGCTTGCTCGGGCGGCTTCTGCTTCCAGAGCCAACTCATAAATACGGTGAACGACTCATGGGCACAGTGTACCTGACTATATGTCTTGGAGTACAGCTGGTCTTTTGGCTGTACGTCAGCCTGACACCGTTCGAAATAAGAGTCACTGACGCCAGTTTTTAGGGTTCCGAATGTCATCGCTGCATCCATTGCGATCAGTTTATTTGGGTTCTTCTCCGGCCCTCTCTTTGCTGCTGTAAGTCGTGCAACTACTTCTAGGAATGCTTAGACTTACACATATTCATCCAGGCGATGTCAGTGGGATCGAGATTATTCTCATCCGAAACTAGATCTACCGCACTCGCTATGGTTTTCGTCTTTGCGCAAATGGGTGGATCTCTTTTTCCGATCATCACAGGGCTGCTCAGCACCAAGATCGGTGTCTGGGTTTTGCAGCCCGTTCTTGTGTCGTTGATTGCAGTTACCTTGGTGTGCTGGTTCATCATCCCCAAGCCCAAAGATTCGGAAAACGACGAACTACACCAGGAGTGAAAGGTCGCTTCTTGTAATGCGACTCAGACTTACTAGAAACCAAGACCATCCGGCACGCCCATGACATCTGTGAAAAGAAATTCGTATGTGTTATCCTCGTCGTGATGCAAGCTCTCCGTCCTCTACCTCACTCTCGCTAGACCTACGCCTACTTTCGGGGAGTTCTGAAGGCACCACAGTCTCATGCTGATACAGCTTCATGTTGACAAACAAGGCGTACAGTCCAAAATCGTAAGCCAGGCGCAACCCTCCAGCGACCAGAAATGCAATCCAGAACCGATCGCCAGCGGCAAGGAGCCCTGTAATGGAGGGTCCTATCATAGCAGCGACAGTCCGCAAGGTGGCGGTGATGCCCATGACCGCTGTGCGCTCCTCCGGCTTCACGACGGCGGCGATGAAAGCTGCGCGTGGCGCTTGATCCATGTTATTCAGACCGGCGCGAACGAAAAGCAGAACGATCGCCATCCATAAGTGAGATGGCAAGCCGAAGAGAAAGACTGCTGCGGATGAAGGAACGTGAGTGAAGACCATAGTGTTGATCAAGCCGATTCTGCGAGCCAACGGTCCGGCGAACACGCTAGATATTGCTGCTAGCAAATACGAGATCGCAGTCACGTCGCCGAGTGTTGCTGTTGAAGGATTAAACTGTCTTTCCAGCCACAAGTTGCACAGTGCGAACGGCACCATGCCGTCTGCAACACTGTCGGCCATAAGTAGGATCCAAAGTTTCCACACGATTCGGAGTGTCGGCGTAGAGATGTTGCTGAACCAGTTGCCCATCCACGCCAGCAGGCGATTTTTCGGAGCTTTTGGCGGGTCTAGGACCTTATGGGCTTGTTGTATGGATGGTTCTTGCTCATCAAGCTCGATGTCATCGCTCTCATTCTGTGAGACTTGTGCGTAGGTATCTGTTGTGGGATCTGCTTCGCACGCGGCCGTCAAGAAATACGCTAGGGCAGAGTTCAACACTCCCATGACTGCATATCCGACGAATATGGAGTGATATGCATTGGTCAAGGACCAGCCTCGACCGTCTTGGAGATATTCGATTATCCTGCCAGCAATTTCGCCACCAACTGACAGTCCCCAGGTGGAGATCGTCACATACCATGCTAGTACATCAGAGCGAGTTGCCGGAGTTGTAAGCTGAGAAAGGATAGACCTAGTAAGTTATGTTAGCTAAGCTGGAAGTTTCAAGGGCGGATCGAGGGGACAATACTCTTCGATGACTCTAAAGGGACCGAAGTCTCCTCCGGTCGTACTGACAACACCTGCATAACTTTAGCATTCCATCCGCGAAGAGCGATCAAGCTAGTCCATGGGACAAGGCCTCACCAACGATGGCAGCAAGTAGCAAAATCCAGAAGTTCTCGAAGTACGAAAACAACAGTCCAGACAAGACCATAAGTCCTGATCCAGCGAACAGAATTCTCCTGCGGCCGACGCGATCCGCGACCATAGTCAAGAAGATCCCCAAGAAGACATCACCGAGCAGCGTTAGGGTCATGAAAAGACCGATCTGAAAGTCGGTGAACTTGAGCTCGGCAAAAAACAAGGCTGACAAAACGAGGTCAGCTCATGGTTAATGATAGGCAAGATTATCAGCGTACCTAACATCACTTGTGTCCCGCCGAACGAGATCATTCTCATCGTCCTTGCTGTGATGATGAGGTAGGCATTGCGACCTGTGGCCTGGATAGAGGCGAGACCGAACTCATTGTAAAACCAGTTGAACCAGCTGATTGGGCGAGTGATTGATGCCATGCGGCAGTGTTACACGAGATGAGATGGTATGTGGATTCGATTGTGACTGCGATATATGGTATTTATGTATTCGATATGTTTTGTGATATTGGTGTCGGTATAGAAGCCCTAAGCCCGTGGTTTTGCAGAGTCAGACAGACTTGCTAGTCATTCGGTTGACTCTAGCCCGATGTCGGCAAAGCTCAACGTGGAAGGTCGGATGCAACTCTCGGCATGAATATTTTCCGAGAATCCTTCAACTTCAATTACATGGTTCTATGTTACCTCATACGTCATTTCATCATAAATCTCTCCAGCGAAACTGACGCATGCACTTCAGCTGTCACGGAACATGGACAGTCTGTATGCCTTTTACAAGCATGAATCCATGAGAATTAAACCATCCATTCCGAGGTCGATCTTGTAATGGTCATTCGGTGTCTAAATTTTCCCAATCGCACTCACTGCGACAGCGGAACGGGGAACAGTCCACTATCTCCGACTCTACGAGCGCCCTCGCTCCGGCCAAGCGTCCACCAGTCCTTCGTACACGGTGATGTTGCCGAATTTGATCTCCTCCGAACCCTCCACAATGTAACCAAGCTTCTTCGAAGAGCTGTACCATGACCTGAGGACAATTAGCTAGAATTCTCTCCTTATTCAGCACATTCTAAACATACCAGACCCAAGTGCTGAGCACGAATCTGTCGTTAGCCCAGATCTCAACGACGGAGTTGTCAACGATGATGGTAAGGTCGAGAGTTTCGATCTTCTTGTCACCGGAAGGTTCCAAAATGTCGAAGAGTCGCAGTTTCCCAGATTGCCCGGCTGTCGCGATGCCGGGGGTGGTAGATGCTGCTGCACTGGAGTTTGCGCGATCGATGAGAAGGGTTTCGTTTGAGAATTCTGCATAAGTGGTCAGCTACTAAGTTCGAGACACACGATATCTCAATGAACTTACGATAGTAGATGCTCGTGGACTCAGCATCAGACTCCAGAATGCGGAAGCCAGCCTTCACATCGCTATCGTTGCCGCGAGCACTGTTTGGGAATTCGATTGCTGCTCGCAGCACGAAGAACTTCGAGCTTGGTGTAAAGTCGAAGTCACTGTTGAACTTGAGCTCACGAGCTGGCTGGTGATGCACCTCGGTGGCGTTCTTGGTGAAGGCACTGTAGGCCTCACGTACAATCTTCTGGCGGAGTGTTGTAAGTTCCACAGTGCCGGCGCTCTCATTGCGAGCTGTGATCAACCAAGAAGCCTTCTCGTCAACGAGGCTATTGTCAACAACGTTGGGGATGGTGCCTTTGCTGAGTTCGCGAGCGGTAAGAAGTGTACCGTCCCAACCTTGCTGCGCCTTAGGGAAGTTGTTTTGCCCATAATCATCGTTGGTCAACCACAAGTACGACAGGAAGCGGTCGACAGTGGTTCCGCTGATTTGAGAAGCCTTTGAAGAGGCAGGCAGTAATTTGCCAGCCGCAGCATATGATTGAATACCCCAGTCAAGTACTCCAGCCATGGTAGGCTCGAATTTCACGGTTCCGTTCTCGGTGACCGATACATTGCCATTGATCCACAGCATATCGTGGTCCGGCGATTTTTGCAGGGGAACGGGATAGTCGCCGCCCTCGGTGCCGATAGTAGTGAAGAAGTCGCTAGCAACATCTTCGTTGCCGTAACCAGTTTCGGAGAGTGTGAAGACGTTGGCGACTTCAAAGTTCTGTTACAATCTTGTTAACATATGTGCCTCATCCTGTGGTAGACAGATACCCACAAATGCCCAGCGACCGGCCCAAGTACCGTCACCCCAGGTACTGTTGACAGGCTCTTTCCACCACTCGCCCAAATAGTCCCAGTCACGGAACTCCGGATCGGCTTGACGGTATAGAAACTGAGAACCTCCAACTCCATGGACTCCGCCGCTGATGACGTTATACCAGGTGCCATTGTCGCTTCCCAAGATTTCGTCCAGGTACTGATTTTGGAAAACGTAAGGGTCCCGGAAAGCAGTCACATTTAGCGAATTGGAACCATTAGGGGCGCCAGGGATGACAGGTCCCTGTCTGACTTTCGTAAAGTTGGACCCTCCATCAGTGGAGACGGCGAGACTTGCGGTCTCAGCGCCTTTTGTGTATGGAATTGTCCAGTGGATCGGCAAGAACGAGACAGATGTGTATAGCAAAGTAGCCGAATCATTGATACCAGATGGGATCACAGATCCGTCGAACACTGCTACCTATTGACGCGCGTACGTTAGTTCCTGTTGCCTGTGCTTGCATTGCACCATCGTCGATTGGAACGGAAACGGTACCGGATCATTGATACCACCAGGTCTGATGAAGAGCGGCTCTCCGGGGTTCACGTCGCGATAGGTCACCAGGTTGTCGGTGGTAGCACCGGCAGCACCAGAAGAGTTATCGCTGCTGTACAAGTAGCCAACGTGGAAGAGTCCAGTCTTTGGGTCCGTGTAGTGCACTTGACGCAGTCAGCATGAAGGCCTCTTCTTCTGAGCAGAGACTGACTCACTGCAAGGATCACCAATGTGGTTCGCCGGAGGAAGTACGTGCGCCTTGGGCCTCCATGTATCATAGATGCTGTTGTTTGCCAAAGTGGACAAGTTAGGCGGCGCAGCATTGTAGTCCAAGCCACCTGCTTGCCTTTTGACATGCGAGCCCAGCATGTCCAATAGAGCTGCCATGACCGGATGTATGCAGGAGAATGCGTGCCACCAGGATCGACCACTATCGAAAGTGTTCACCTCATATATGTTCGCCTCGATATTGTCTCAAATCTTCCCGAGAATCTTCCCGCGAGCCGCAATATTCTCAGTTTGGCCATCATTTATGTGCGGCGTCATCGCGGACGTACTCTCTTCGGCGACTGGAGGAGCCATCGGTCAATCTCGGCACGCTATAACAGAAGATCGTCATGAAAATTGCGGATTGTAGGTTGGAGAAGATGGAATCGGTGGATCGAAACGGAGGGAGGAGCTGGGGAAAGTGGGTCATGATCATTCGGCGCGTCTGCGGTGATATTCAGCCAAGTCCAAGAGCATCAACTTTGCTCTCACTGACTACTAGGAAGCTTGGATGAGGGCAAGGCAATTTCAAATTGGGAGGCCTGTGAGCTACGCCGGTGTATCACGTGTATGATGGGAAGTCGGCTCCTCGAGCGGCCTATGTCCCCTGCGAGAGGACTGCAGGATAAGGTATGCGCCTACTGGGGAAGATACGAGAAGAATGGTGTCATTACAAAACAATGGCAAGCCTGTGCCTCGCGTTCCGGCATTTCGCATGAATATACACGTTAGCATGATCGCCGTACTTGGTAAATATGTCGAACAGCGAGCCTGATCAAGATGTCTCTGATGACAAAGCCACTCACATGACGGGCACTCCACATTGGGATGCCACGCATCCCGGCATCAATCCAGAGCTGTGCGAACCACTCGATTGCCAGGATGCAAGCACATCTTGTCCTACAGGTAAGTCTTGTGTAGTCTTACTACATAATGGTTGCGTTACTCCTCCCAAACCGCCCTCCGCCTCTCCGCGTGAGGGGTAGCATTGGCTAGATCGACCTCGGCCAGCAAGAGAGCTCAAATGCACATATATAGTGAGACTAGCTCTATCGAGATCCCATTGAGATGTTCTAGGTAGGCCAATTTCTTACTCCATAGAAACTTCCAAACAGCATGGGCGACGGCAAAGAACGCAGTGTCTTTCAAAAGGCACAAGATCGCCTGTCTGCCATTACCAGCTCCATCACAGGCACTTCGTACTACCAATTCCCTGCCTTTGACCAACTCCCCAAGATTCAAGGGCAGCCGCAGGGTTGTCTTTGGGGTTTCTTCGACAAAGACGGACATCACGACGAGATTGGAACTCTCAACCTCCTCACATCAGACGTCGTCCGCCGGGCAGCGAACGAGATCCGGACCGGCGAGCACGTCCAGCTAGACTGGTGCCTGGAAAACGTACAATTCCCTGGCTTTGGTAGAAAGCCCTTTGAACAGAAAGTTGTGGACCTAGCGTCTCTTGGGTTCGCAGCGTTGGACGATGAGGTTTATATCAACACGCAATCGGGCTCACAATGGGACAGCTTGAAACACTTTGCACACCAGAAGTCCAGGATGTACTATAATGGTCTTTCGCATGAGGAGGCCGCGCAGTCGACGAAGAACGGCATCCACAATTGGTGTGAGAGGGGAGGCATTGTTGGACGGGGCGTGCTGGTCGATTGGCTGAACTGGTATTGCTATCAACATTCTCACCGGCAGTGATCTTACTGACAGTATCTACAGGTATGAGAAGAAGCACGGTGATCCGCCATCTGCCGTCACTCGCCACGAGATTCCGGTGTCTGAGATCGAAGAATGCTTGAAGTGGCAAGGAACTACGTTGCGACAAGGCGATATCCTTTGTATACGCTCCGGGTGAGTCGCCTCGACCTTCTCACGCGAGTATGTGTTAACAGCTCGAACAGATATGTCCGCTGGCACAACTATGCCCACCCGGAGGAGCGTCAGAATGGAACGCAAAAGAACAGCCAAGCCATTGGACTACAGAACAACGAGGCAACGGTCAGATGGCTATACGACAACCACTTCGCTGCAGTGGCTGGTGATACCGTTGCTTTCGAAGCATGGCCGCCACCAATGGAGACTGGTAAGAAGATAGTAAAACGAGACAGCCTTTGCGACACTTTGCTGACTTAGACAGGCTGGTGCTTACACGAGTGGTTGCTCACTGAGTGGGGAACTCCTATTGGTGAGATGTGGGATCTCGAGACTCTTAGCAAGGTCTGCGAGAAAGAGGGCAGATGGACATTCTTCTTGACCAGTGCGCCACTGCACGTCAAGGGAGGAGTTGGTACGTTCCAATGATCTGCAAAAAGTGGTTTTTGCGACAAACAGCTGACTGGCTCTGTGTAACAGGTTCACCGCCCGGCGCCATCGCCATATTTTGATGCTAGCGCGACAATGCAGGGTCTGATCTGGCAGTGACTGAGGTTCTCAAGGGCAAAAATCGAGTTATGGTATCGAAGGCGAGGGCAAGAGTGATGTCAGACAATGGTAGCATTGGAGATCTCGCTCCTTTCTCAACGGTATTCATGTATTTTTGTTTTGGCAAACCATGGATGTACTCCGTCCATCGGATAATGATTGCTTGAGCATCGCTTCTCCATGAACATGCACATTGTATTTCTGTCCAAATTCAAAGGAGGCTTGTCGAGGCAACACGACGAGAGCGAGGAGACAAGGTCGATCTCATCAAGCTATGACCAGTAGTTGACTGAGCCGCTCCCCACATCGTTGTGCGACACGAACTGAACAAAGCCCGCTCAAGCCTCTTATTGGGACAATAGCAATAAATATCAACAATTGACGCACGTGCCCCCTCGCGCGTCACCACAAATTCTCCCATACCCTTGAGCGAATCTATCCACGACACAACTCTCTCCCTCTCTTACCACAACCACCACCAACACCCTCGACCTTCTCTCCACCACCACCACCATCACCATGCCTGCGACTCGGTCGCAGAAGGCGGCGCTCGCCTCGCCGCTCACCACCACTACGCGCAAGCGCAGCGTTTCGCGCGCTCCCTCCGCCGAGCCCCCGGCTCCGGTTCGCAAGGCGCCCGCCGTCACCACCACCACCACCCGCACCACCACCACCACCAAGCGCAAGCTGGTTACGGCGGAGGAAGCCGCAGAAGGAGAAGAAGAAGAGGCGCAAGAAAGCCCCAAGAAGAGGGCACGCAACACACTGAGAGACCGAGAATTCCGCGAGCGCATCCAGAAGCGCGTGGAGGAGAAGAGGGCTGCCAGAGAGCAGGAAGAGCAGCAAGCGCCCGAGGCTCCGGCGCAAACCACACCAAAGGGCCCATACTCCTACCTGCCTACCTACCCGACATCACACCGCCCGGGTAACTACAACGAGCCGCCTGTCCCCACCGCCGCGACACAGAGCGACCGTCAATATTCCTGGTGGAAGCCGCCGACCACCCCCACTCAGATGCCCGCACCTTCACAGCAAGTGGCCCAGACACAGCCACAACAGCGCACCTGGATTGATCGCATCAAAGACGTCGTCACGCCCTGGAGAAACCCGAAAAGAGCCCCTTCAAGTGTGGACAGACGCCTTCCCGACGCGCGCATTGATCTCATTCAGCTCCAAGAGCACGCAAAGCTCCAGAGACGACTCAACAGTGACTTGAGCCAAGCCGTCGCATTGGAAGAGCAGAGACTGCACAACGCAACCCCTCACCACGAGTGTGAGGCGGAACAGGAACACACACTACAGGCCAGCAAGCGCAAGCGCCCCGCCGCCAACGAGATCACTGGACTTCCAGCTCTCAACGCCATTTCTGAGTCGCCAGAGACCAGATTCGTAGACAACATGCAGACGCCTTCAAGGCCCAGAACTCACAACGGCTTAGTACCGAAATCACTCCCCAGACCACGCCGCACCTACAAGGAAGCGCGTGCAGCCGCTGCCAATAAAGGCATGCGCAATGCTACCGACCCTCCCACGCCCGCAGTCTCTCGTACTGCGCCATCCACACCTTACGACAAGAACGACTATGCGCGCATTCGCCGCCTACGCGAGATCGAGGAACTCGCATCACAGCACAACGCCATGAAAGCGAAGCTCGACAAACTCCGTGCTGAGCAGGCAGCTGAGGCCGCGACCCAGCCACGCAAGACCAAGAGAGTCAAGATCGAGCACTTGAAGGAAATCCCTCACAACCTGCCCGGCGAGCCTTCAGGGTCCTTCCGATTCCCAGAGGTCGACTCTGATGATGAAATGGAAGTTGACGAAGACATCGAGGTCATTGAGAACCCATTCGCCGCGGCCAACGATGACGACGACACACTTGAACAGAGACAGGTCAGTCCGGCAAAGACGCCGGCACAAACACAGGCACCCAATCCTTTCACCACACAGCCATCCACAACCATCCTTCCAACCCCAGCCCTGAAGGCAGCATCCCCACTCAAGAGGGCAATCTCGCCAGTCAGAAAGGCACCATCACCCATGAAGAAGGCTCCCTCACCCATGAAAGCCGCTTCGCCCTTGGAGGAAGTCGAAGAAGTCGAAGATACTGTCATCGAGGCAAGCCCCACTGCCAGCCCTGAGCCGACGCAAGTCTTCTCAGAGGCGTCTGATGACGAGTCCGACATTGACGACGAGGACTGGCCTGAGCTGCCCCAGAGGAAGGAAGGCGAGCCCGAGCCGCCACAATGGTGGAAGGCTGAGGCTCTAGCCAAGTTCAACAAGGAGTTTGCACACTGGGAGGCGACCGGAGAGATTTTGGCTTGATTGCCACGGTTGCCACCATTATCCTGACGAGCGTGGAGTCTGTTTCTGTTTTTGTTTTGGGAGCGCGGTAGCGATTTGCATAGCGATGGCTGCGTACCTTGTTGATAGCAGTACGAAACAATGGAGACCTTTTATGACCACTTGCCTAACTTTGACTACATGTTTGTAGATGTTTCACACTTCCAGTGCGTGCTCATCTCGTGTAGTGAGAAGTATAGCACCCTGTTATTATAGACCTGCACGCAGGACATCATAGCTATCTCAACGATAGAATCCTTGAATACTGTATTGGTGTCTCGAGGTAGTACCCTAACAAGATAAGCTTACGCATAGGTTACTACAGCTATCTCAAGAGCAAGATCCTAATAGATCCTTGCAATCTTTCTCGGTGCCTCGAGGTAGCACCCTGGCAATAATAATATAAGCCTGCGCGTAGGACATCATAGCTTTCTCAAGGGGCAGCATCCTCGTATGTTTCTATCGCCGCCTCGAAGTAGTAGTGCGAATACTTTCCAAGGTATTGGTGAGACTGTATGAGTATCTCGACGGTATATTGCTCTTGTGGTTTCTTGTCGATGCCCCGAGGTAGTAGCATAAGTGCTTCTGAGGTGCTCGTGAGATTACATCTGTATCTCGACGGTATGTAGTCCTCTCGTAGGGTCTACATACTATAGTACTGCCCACTACCCGAAGGTGGCTACTTCCGTTCCTCTCCACGCAATAAAGGCCGTGTGAGTTGAAAGCACAAAGAATAAAGAAAGACAACAGTACACACCACCCAGCTGCGCGGTCCGTTTCCGGCGATGTTTCAGAACAGGGAAGCATATGTAGGCCAAAAGAACAAAGAACAGTACCGCTGGACGTCGTATACATGTATTTTGTACGCTCACCTATCCGTCGTGATGAATTTTTGCTTTGCATTTTTTTGTCCTGGTAGAACAGCAGGATGGCACCTACCACACGCTCCAAGGCTTCCAACACCGGCGACGTCCAAGCGATGGCACCTCCGCCTGTTCCAACGGGGGCTTCAGGCGGCAAGATCAAGAAGGCAAAGCCTGGTAACCGCCCTGCTGCTGCTGCTGGTGGTGGTGCTAAGCCAGGGGCCGCACCCTCCAAAGTGCAGAAGAAGAAAAAGAGCAGCCCGAAGAAGAAGGGCAAGGGTAAGAAGTCGTCCGCCGAGACGTCTGTGAAATCGTCCTCCAAAGCTGCGTCCAGGTCTACGTCCAAGAAACCGACCAGCAAAACTCCACGAGCAGCAACCGTGCAAGACGACTTCCCCGAGCTGGCGCAAGTCCTGCCTTTCCTCGACCAGGACGATCTGCAGCCTGCGGCTTCTCCTTCTTCTTCTTCTTCTGCTGCTGCTGTTGGTCGTCGTGCCAGGGCAATGCGCAGCAGAGGCAGAATCGACCACATCCTCCTCCCAGACCACGGCCTCCTCTTCGACCAAATGGCGCACCACATGGTCAACCCTCCCCCCTGGAGCCACACTCGTCCGGGAACAGGTCGAAGCAACAGAAGCAAAAGCAGCAGCGACAAGATCGGCGGCTTGTTTGACGACCTGCCCAAAGGCTTCGAGGTGGCGGAATCGCAATCGCAATCGCCTCGGCGACCCCGCAGCACCAGCAGCGGTTTGTTCAACGTCCACGTTGAGTCTTATGAGAAGAGCCGCCGTGGGCGCAGGCGCCGCGCCCGCGAGACCGCTCCGCAGGGCGAGACACAGAGTGAGGCGCCTGTGGAGGTCAAGAACGCGCACGTCTTCAAAAGGCCGACTGTGGCGGATGTGAGGCGCGAGCGGACGATGATGCACGATGACCTGCGGGATTGGGCTGGGAGGTTGAGGCGGGCGCGGGATGATTTCGATGCGGTTATTGGGGAGATTGAGAGTAAGATGCAGATTATTAGGGCTGTGAATAGGATGCAGGCGCCGTTGAGGAAGGTGAATTTGGGACTTGGTCGTTAAGTCTGTTGGTTTTAGTTTCGTTTTTGGTCAATAAGGGAGAGTTTGTGCTTTTGCGCAAATGAGATAGTAAGGATTTACAACGGTCAACTGACAGAGTCTCGGACGAACCACGTTTGATGTTTATGTCTTGCCTTACCATGTTTTTGCGCGATCGCGGACTATGGTTTGAGAAAAGCAGCCTTTCGCCATGGCTTGTGGCTGCAAGCACTCGAAGAAGTGTTTTGCAATCGCGAAACCTTCCTCTACTCACTCGTAGCCTTGCTCTCGTCTCGGTGTCCATCATGTTTGAGCGTACCGCTTACCTGTAAACGTTTGCGCGTTCAAGAAGTTGTACAATAATCCAGCAAGAAATCTTGAATCCTTGAGCCATGACCTCTCGAGAGTGATATTGCCGATGCCGCCAACGCCACTCA
This sequence comes from Melanodothis sp. VS III C KN 2, assembly GCA_019775565.1. NCBI lineage: Eukaryota > Fungi > Ascomycota > Dothideomycetes > Cladosporiales > Cladosporiaceae > Melanodothis > Melanodothis sp. VS III C KN 2. The sequence goes on from JACWFM010000002.1 coordinate 435,411, forward strand.
AGACAAACTCATAAGTGCACACCTGATGCGCCATCGCAGACATCCGCCGACGATTATTGGAGCTTCCGGTGTCATCTCGCTGGTGTATCAGCAGAAGCACGAATTTTCATCGAACGAACGTTCCCAGTGTTTGCAGCTAGATCACCACGAATCGAAGTACATGCCTTGACCGGCTCATGTGTGAAATCTAGCCAGGCCACCAAGGGTGGTGTCGGTGTGTTCGCACACCTGGCCAAGCCACGGTGTGGCCGATGGTATATTGCCATCCCTAAAAACTAATCCGGGCTCGCGGCAATTTAATCTTATGGAAATCTCGTGCATGTCAATGCAATTGGTATAGGTGGCAGGAGCGAGCGAGGGTCGGGTGGTCGAGTGGGTAGGCATGCGGCGTTGTGCACTGGTGTGACACTAATGACGTGGCAGCAGGCATGACATCTCGATCGCAAGTCGCCTGCAGTGTTCGAGAGGGTGGCGATGAGGAAGAATCACGACGACGAAGGTGTGCGCAGAGTGACCGGTGGTGAAAGGAATTTCGCCGGAGGAACACACATGTCCAGGTCTGTGTGTGTGTGTGCGGACGGGTATTTGCGGATCCCCTGAGAGACGGTGGCAGAAGGTGAAAGACTCGGAGGGAGGAGGGAAGCACGAAAGGGTGGGTGCAGAGAGAGAGGGAGAGGGAGGGAGGGAGGGCGAGCGAGAGAGATGATGGCAAACAGTCGCCCGGGCCGCCTGCAACGAAAGGTGATTTCGTTCGCTCGCTCTCGCGGTTGCGGAACAAGCGCCGGCTCGCACCAGAGGTGTGCCTTGGTGCGTGCGGACGGCGAACCAAACAAGTCGTGATTGAGGTCTCAAAGAAGGCTGTTGGGGAAGGAGATGGCGACTCTCTTCCTCTCACTCTGCCGGCAGATAGGCGGTATGCTGGCGAAGGAGCCGCAGCAAACAGCTCTGCTGATAGCTCGAGTGTGGCTTGGACGATTGTTGTGCAGCAGCAGCAGCAGCAGCAGCAGCAACTCTCAACTCTGCTACATGCAACTTGCAACATGAAGCCCCTCGCACGGCCGCCTTGGAGGGCGTGGTAGCGATGATACTTCAGCTAGTAACTTGGGATGGTGTCAGCTCGCAGCCGCTACCAACTCCCACGCCCTGTGATTCGCCAGGCAATCTCCTCGCTCGTCCTCGCTGCCCCGCCTCCCGTCTTATCGCTCTGCCTGCTGCGTTGCAAGTTGCGTTGCGTTGCGTTGCTTTGCTGCTCGCTGTGCCAACGAGAACATGCCAACCTTCTTCGGCCCTCCGCCTTCGACCACACCCGCTACCACACGTCGCCCGGCATGCCACCTTCCTCCCGCCGTCGCACACGGCTCGCATCTGCCGCGTCGCAGCGGAGCAGCAGCAGTCCAGCTCGCACCTGCCGCAGAATCACGGCTCTCTCTCCAGCGCACGGGCCTTGAGTCGCTGGCTGGTCCGTGCATCTAGCGCGCCTTCCCTCTCTCTCTCTGGTGGTCTGCCTCTGCGCCTGCCTCAGGCGCGCTGCGAGAGGCAGTCTGCCAGTCTCGCTCTGCGTCTTTGCAGCACCCACGCACCAAGACGAGAGCGTCCCCTCAATTCACATCACCATCCACCCTCTCCCTCGCCCGACCATCCCGACACTCGCGCACAACCTTCGACGCCTCCATGCGCCTCTCACACCGCCGTCCTTGAGCTCCACTGACCCCCAGGTCCCTCTCTCATTGTCTCTCCGCGCCGCCGCTCCGCCCACCACGCCAGGCCCGTCCTCGAAAACCGCGACCACACACCCTCTCTTCTGTCTATGCTCCAACAACACGCACCTTCACACCACTGCGACAACGTGACGCGCCGGCACCTACAACCATTGGCCTCCGCTTCCTCGCTTTCGTCGCTGAGCCGCTCTTGACCGCCAAGCAGGCCTTCCTTTGTCACCACCACCACCCGCCCGTGGAAACGCTCGCCCCGTTGCGCACACCTGTGAGGTGTCGACCATTTCAGCCATCGGGCGCCATTCAGCAGCCTTCCCGTCATGCGACGCAGGCTCGGCGAAGAATCCGTCACCTAAACCTGTCACCACCCACGACGACTCCCACCGTAGACGTGATAGCATGACAGACCTCTTTCGGCCCGCCGCTGTCACTGGTCAAGACGTCAAGCCATTCGCCGGGCGCGTTGCCAGCCCGGCGGCAGACTACACCCACTTTGCTAACCAACAACCCGACGACCTGGAGGAAGAGGACGACGGCCAGATCGACTGCATATGCGGCTTCAACGAAGATGACGGCAACACGGTCGCGTGCGATACCTGCAACAAATGGCAGCACATCATTTGCTACTACCCACAGTACGGCGACAGCTTACCCGACGAGCTGCAACACTGGTGCGTGAAGTGTCGACCCGAAAGCTCTGTCAACGCGCAGGCCGCACACATCCGCCAGCGCGATGCAAGAGCCGGCCGTTACAGCCTACAGAACGGCAACAAGCGGCAGAATAGTAAGAGTCACAAGAAGAAGACAAAAGACGCTGCAGGAGCCGGCCTCGCGAACGGATGGCCTCTGGACAAGTCTCGACATGACCGCAACAGCGCAAGCCCTCGCGACCAACAACCACCTCCGAGCAAACGGCCAAAGACGAACCATCGCGCATCCAGCTCGACGGCCAACACTCTGCAAGCTGCGAATCCTCGAAAGCGCAACGGGTCCACCAACCACAGACGAAGCGTCTCGCGCTCGCCCGAAACTCGATTCCCGTTGTACTCGAATGACTTCATAAGGATATACCGCGAGGACGAGTACAATGTACCTCACACAAACGTCCCCGACATCCAGCTCTACAGCGCCATGCAGAAGTGGCTGACCAGTCCGGACGAGTGCTTCGAGGTCACTCATGGTGTAGAGCCGCACAACATCTTCCAGCGCTGGGACGGAGACATCAGCATAATCGACGGTGTATCCACCTTCGAAGTCCGCGAGCACCATGATACCACATACAAGGGGCCCGATGGACAGCCTGCCATGTGGAGATACGCAACAGTATCTGAGCCACTAGCACTGCACGCCTGCATCGGCGAACTACGTGGTCATTTGACATGGAAGGAAGAATACATTGAGGATCCAGCAACCCGATGGTCGACTCTTCGCCACCCAGAGCCATTTGTCTTCCTTCACTCACAACTACCCGTCTGCATTGACGCGCGCAATGAAGGCACACCTGTACGCTACATTAGACGTAGCTGCTCACCAAATGCTGAGCTCAAGATCATCATCACGGGCCCGGCCGACTACCACTTCTGCTTCATCGCCACGCGCGACATCGAACCGGGCGAAGAAATCGCAATCGCCTGGGACGTCAACAGCGGCCTTTCTGGTTTCAATGGAAGGCAAAACGGCAATGTATCGGCCAAGGACATGTCGGGCATCTCCTCTTGGGTGTCGACGATACTTGCCAACTGCGGACCGTGTGCTTGCAACCGTGGAGAGCATTGTCTGATGAATCGATTCGATAAAAGGGAGCGCGATCTTGACCCCGAAACCGCCATAGCCAAGCCAGCGAAGCAGGCGGGCAGAAAAAGGAAGCCTGGCCCTCAGATCTCACCACTCAACACTCACGCTGTCAACAGTCGGTCGGGTAGCGAGGCGCGCAAGGTCGATGTGGATGATGAGCCTGCTGATTCACGATCAACTTCTGGCTCCGCAGAAAGAGGGTCAGGAAGCCGTGACATCACTCCGAACACCCATTACTCGGCCAATGGTACCGCGGAAATGTCGGAGCGTGAGCGAAGGAAGCTCGCAAAGGTCGAAGAGTTGTTCTCCAAGCAGGACGAGCAAGCTTCGAGTAAGCAATCAAAGAAGAAGCGCAGTAGTGCTGGCTCCGCCCTCAACACACCAAGTGCTACTTCCTCCAAGCAGCTTGGCCTTCCTCCAACAAGCACATCCAGGTACGCAGACTCGGGAACTTCGAAGCAATCCGGCCTCCCATCAGCGAGGAACTCGAATTCAAAGCGACCGAGACCCGTTGCCACCTCAAGCACCGCCAGCAAAGAGTCCGCCAAGAGAGCTAGGACACCAAGAGCAGTCTATGTCAATTCTGGCGTGCAATGCGATATGTCTGATGAAGAGGCTGCGCAACGCCCTGAGCCTCCGCGCGTTCGAAGACCTTTCGTGTCACTCCAACAGCGTCTCCTGCAGAGGTGTGCTCGAAATAACATGCTGAACAGAGAGTGCCAACTCAGCGTTCGTGCCAAGGCAATTGAGGAACAAAACAAGATGGACGTTGACGCAATCAACTCACCAAATGCTCAGCGAGTGCCATCAACACAAAGCCCTGAAGATGCACAGAAACCTCCCGTCGACACGGCTTCCTCTCCAATACCGCCGAACGACGATGTTGGTATGAGCGACCGCCCTCCAGCACACGAAGCAGAACCTACTGCTGCTGGTGAAGCTAAACCAAGCGACGACACACCACCATCACCACCACCACCTAAAGAAGCATCCGCTGCTACCAGCAGTCCAAATCCCCCACAACCTCCTGCGGAATCGTCAGCTGAACAAAAATCACCTGAAGCACCTGAGTCAGATCAAGCACCGCCACCTGACTTGTCGCCGCCCATCCGATCTACAGAACCTTCAGAGTCACCAGACATGCGCCTTTCTATGCCACCACCGTCTGCCAATTCATTCACTGCTGCACAACAACATGCAGCAAGCTCTGCATCAAGTAGTGGCATTGTACAATCACCCGCAGCACTCGGCCCCACTGGTGCAGCAGGCCCCATCTTCTCCCCATCCGTTACTGCAGCTGTCGCACCGGGTCCTACGCGCAAGAAGTTGAGCTTGAGTGATTATACAAGGCGCAAAAAGGAGCAACCATCGGACAGCAAGCCCGACCGGGAAAGCTCACCAGCATCTGTTGCATCAGGTCCTACCTCTGCAACTGTCGTGCCCGCACTACAGGCAAGCAGTTTGGAGATCAAGAGCGCGCAAGAAAGTGGAAGCGCTGTTGTGGACGAGGATGTGAAAATGGACGACGCAGGGCCATCTTCCAGCGCATGAACTCCTTGTCAACACCAGGAAGATTTGAATTTTTGCAGCGATGGCGTTGATCGGCGCGTTTTTTCAACATCTCTTCCGGGTCTGGGTTTCGAATCGTCGTGTTTTTCGGATGTCACCAAAGAACTGTTTCGCAGCGCGCACGGGAGAACCAAATGTCAAGACTACCACGGAAAAACGAAGGCGTTCGGGGGAAGGGATGATGGTTTTCGTTTTCTTTTGTTGCTTTTGGGAACAGAGTCTTCCGTGGGGCTTTGCAAGGCAGGCCCCTTTGAAGATTCGACGGCCTATGATGAGACTTGCGGCGTTCCGGATACTTATTGCCTCCTTGCCGAGACGATTCGGTGTGGGTGGGAAACAAAACCTCTATTAGGGAAGGGAGACACCTTTTTTCGTCCCTTCCCATGCTTCTTTGCTCAATGCACGCCAAAGTACAACATGCAGGCACCCCACGCTATTGTAGCCTGTATAACGCCCGGTTCTTACCACATGTATTCTATTGTCTTCGTGTCACACTTGCATTCTTATCACTTGTGGCTGTGTATGTTGAAGAGCTGTCTTGTCATAGGAACTTGACCATGTCAAACCTGCCCCCGTTGCCAGAACAGACGGTAAGTGCACTACGCAAGCGCGTCTGCCGCTGAGACGATGCATCGTCCTCGTTCCCTTCAAGCATCTTCTTCTGGCACCACCATGCCTTCTGGCCCTCGCCCTGTCGATAGTTCGATACGCTTCCTCTTTGTGCCTTCGTTTATATAGAAAAGGAGTTCGATCTCGAACTTCTACGCTGACAGGTGCTTAAACTGCGATTTGAATATATTTTCGGTAGCCCACTAACCGCCTTTTGCTCACTCACCATCCAACATTTTCTCGTTGTGGGCACGCTGTCCAAAGCAAAACGCGCAGCATGCCACCGCTGCGCCGGCGAAGAGGTCCACAAAGAATGCAAAAGAGAACACAACATCTTTCCGAACCGAGCTCAATACATCTCATTCCGAGCGTTAGCCCTCCCCGTTCGTGGACATCCCTCATACGTGCTTCACTGCCAATTTACGCACGATACCTATAGCTGAGTCCGACCTCACAGCATGTAACGATTTCCACTGTTACTACTAGGACACCGCGCCTAAGCGCGCCGCATTCGACACAGAAGTCGCTCATCTCTCCTAAGAGCTCATCCAGGATAGGAGCCTTACTTCGGAATACCTCGACAACAAGCGTTGCCTTACCGAAAACTTTCGGCTCCTCACTTGCTACCGCGCCTACGACGCCTGCCGAAAACTCGCCTGCATCGTTGCGCTGAGAGCCTCGCTTACCCCGAAGTTGGTCTCTTACATCTTCTGCTTCATGCTCGACGAGCGTATCCCTAATGAGCTTATCATACAAGAGTATCTATCTACTGAGCCCGAGGCCGAGGACTCTTAACCAACCAGGTGGGTGCGCGCGGCTTAGAGAAAGCGCCTGCTAAGCTCATATTTGATAGGCATTTCCCTACGCGTCATAGGAAGGCGATCTTCCTTGACTGCCACGCTACGATCCAGTTCGACGTTTCGGCCACGTACTCCAACTGGAACGACTGGGGTGAGGAATGGCTAGACTTCAGACGTGCTGTTGAACGCCCGCTTCTTATCTTCAATGGTTTCGGTGAGGTGAATATTCTCAGCCTGGCTCGAGGTTGCGTACTTGTTTGCTGAATCTACTTTGGTCAGCCGCGTGGACAAACAACCCTTCGCCCTTGCAAACGAACGTCGCGGCTTGACTGACGATGAGAAGCCTAAGGGACAGATCTTGGTTAAATTTGTTCGTGGCTTGCGCGGTGACTTAGAGGTCAACATGTTTGAGCTTATCAACAAGATGGTCGAGATTGAGAGTCAATAGGCTCTCTCGTGGGGGTCTTCGGACGCTCGTCTTCGATTGGGTGGTAGGTGAGCTCGACTATGATAGCAGGGTAGCGCAGCTCCTAGCTCGCCGTGGATGAAGTACTGAGGTCGTTGCAGTGAGTTACTTTATGCAGACACGTAATGAAATAATACTGGAGGAGCACAGATCAAACCATCAGAAGGTGCGTATCTGTGGCACAAGATAGGTAAGGAAGGCTTCGTATTCGCGTTTGTTGCTAGGTAAGGTATCTGTTCGTCCGAACGCTTGCGAGACAACAACAAAAAATGCACTCGCTCTCGCTATTGCTATCGCCACCCTTGGCTAGAACTCCGATGGTCCTCGTTGCTCATGCTCTCGAACGTTAAGTCCCAGTTGTCGACTTCGGCAAATTTTCGCCGCGCTTCTTCCAGCTCTTTGCTGTGCGCGACTTCACGCATCGACAGACTCGTGTCGCCTGCATGGTCGTTCTCGTCATCCTCGGATACCGGCTCGTCGCCGGCGTTTTCCTTGTCTGAGATCGTGGCGCGGCCGTAGGTTCTTGTTGTAGTTTTGCCTTTGTTCTTGCTCCCTGCCTTGGATTTGGCTGGCGGTGGTGGAGCGGAGGGTTTTCGCGTTGAGAGGGATTGTTTCGATTTTGATTTTGCGATTGCCTTTTTGCCCCTTGATGGTGCCGGGGCCTTTTGCTTCTGGCGGCGGAGGCGTCCGCCTAGCTCGTCTTCGTCATCCTCTAGGTGGGTTGTGTCGAAGCCTGTAGTGTCGTTTTCTTCTTCGTCGGACGATATGTCGTATTCTGTCCGCTTGGTTCTGGGCTGTGGTCGTTGTGTTCGCTTGGGGAGGAGAGCGCGGAGGGTTGCTGTTGACATTACGGTTGGTTTTTTGGTGGTTCTACTTCTTGTTTCGGCAGGCTCGGGAGGCGGTGGCGATAATTGTGTTAGAGGGTCGGCATAGATGTCTGTGCGTTGCGTCTCTGGTATAGGTGAGCCTGCTGGACTGCTACTAGCTGGTTCAGCCATTGTGGCGCTTAGTGTGTCGTGGTCGTCCTCCTCTTCCTCTTCGTCTTGCTCTTTCTCCTGGGCATCTTGCTGTACTGTGTGGATACGCTCTTGCTCCTCGGTTGAAGGTACAGCGAAATCCTCTTCTTGAGTCCCTGGGATCTTGCGAGTGGGAGAAGGCTCTGTTGGAGGTGTTGACGCAGGTGAAGAGTTGATCACTTGCACATCGGATGTAACAGCGTTTGGCACCGGGCTGGCTTCATGGTCTGAGGTGTCCTGGGCGACCGATTGGTGCGCGTCACTTATTGAAGGCAATGGCTCCTCTTCCGCAGGCATCACTTCAGACTTCCTGTGCTTTCTCCTCAAGGCGTCCAATGCTGAGTGCGGGCTTTCCATTTCGTCCGACTTTCGTTTAGTCCTCTTGACAGCAGGTGTTGTCGCCACGCTCTTCTTTGCAGACAACGACTTTCGCGCCGATGTAGATTTCCTGGCCTTGCTGAGCTGCAACGGCGTTCCCTCTGCATCCGGCGCAAACACGTCTTCGCCCTCACTGGCGCTTCCAAGATCGAATACACTGGTGTCCTCCACATCGTCGCCATCGTCCTGCTGTGGTTGCGCGCTTATGAGAGAAGCCTGCACGCTCGATCTGCGCTTGCGCACCATTTCCAGCATACTGCCTTGTCTCGGCCTGCGTTTGAAGTTCTTCAGCGCGAGCATGCTGGTTTCGACAGCGGGTCCTGGTGTTCCTGTGGTGGTGTTGGTTTTCTCGCGTAGAATAGTTCGTCCTGTTGCCGGTCGGGCAGGTGTCGGGGCGGCATTACCACTTCGTAGTCGAGCCATGGTCGCGTGTAATCGGTGGTGTAAAGAATGGTATTCGTCGCGTCCAACGTTGTGAGGATGTCGCGTCTTGGTTGCCTTGTTTTGTATCGACTTTCTGTCGCGCGTCGAGCTAGAGTTGGGTAATGACGAAGGAGAAATGCGCCCGCACGGCCAAAAGTCGTGGCTGGACCCAAATGCGCGCCAATCAAGTGAGGGGTCTGCACGAGTGCATTCTAATTACATCTACGTCTCATAAAATAATACTATGTCATGCTGCCAATACCAAGAACATGAACCAAGTGGGCATAGTGAGATTGCGATCAGCAAAAAAAAAAGAGCAGGATGTATTGGCAAACAATGAATATACCTTGTACCTCACGGCGGTTCACCGATCTCACACTAGAATCATTCGCAAATATTCTGAATGCTCAATATTGTCGATGACACATGATTACGATAAGGATCTGTGCAAGATGAGATACACCGATACCGATGTGCAACAAGTAATTTTCTAATGGTCTTCTAGACAACACCTAATGCGGTCCAAGGCTCGCATTGCCGGCAAGCATCTTCTCCACCATGCTCCTGCAGATAGGGTGGTAGAAGTCCTTGTTCTTCTCAAAAGCCTCACGAGCCAAAGGCGCGTCGACCTTCAGCAATTCCTTGTACAAAGGACGGACGAACTTCATCCTGCCAACACGGCCAGCTAGGGCAGCGGCATCCTTGTAGAACTTCTCGGCCTTGGCCCTCAGGGCAATCACGTAGAACCTGCTGACAAGCTCGACGTTCTTTGAGGATGCGTATGCGTATTCCTTGCCCATCGTCTCGACCAGAGAAGGAGAGAGGGGAGATGGTTGACCCTGCACGGCCTCGAGGAACACGTAGCTTTGTTGCGAGGTGAATTTCGAGATGTCGTCAGCGCTAGGCTTGAAGTCCGATTTGCCTTCGTTGAGAGCCTGCCATTTGTTGGAAAGCTCGAGACAAGCGTCGGCGAGGCTGGTGTCAAAGTTGGGCTTCTCCGGGAAACCAGGCTTGTAGAAGATAGTATCCCATTCGATGTCGTTCAGCTTCTTGCTCGCATCGGCGTCCGGCGCGAAGAAGTCAAACAGAGTGGCCTTGAACTCGTACGAGTCGAGGGAGCGTCCCTTGTAGGTTGTGAAGTAGTGTGGAATGAACTTGTCCCACTTCTCAACACCGATCAGCTTCTCGAGGTAGTAGAGGAAGGTGGAGCCTTTCTCGTAGGGAATGCTGGAGAAGGCATCATCGGGATCCTGACCCTTAAGATTAGGGATCAACTTGGTGTATTCGTGGTCTTCACCAAACTGGGCGATGCTGTCAGACAGGGCTTTCCAGCCGATGAGAGCGCTGAAATCGCGGATCCTCTCGTCGTTGTGAACAGCAGCCTGGATACGTCTCTCCAGGTAGACAGTCCAGCCTTCGTTGAGCCAGAAGTGCTCCCAGCTGGCGCAGCTCTGCAGAAAAATGTGTCAGCTTATGCTCAGTCGTATAGAATTCGTTCGTCGCGAAGTTTTCTTCAAGCAAGATCATTTCAAGGTGGTTCGAGTGGAGTGTTTGTAACGTACTGCATGATCGTTAGCGATTATTCATGCATGATTTCCCAGCCATGCCCTGGTTCGGGGCGCAATGGTAACTTGACGGGCATAAAATATGGGGTTCTGAAACTTACCAACAAGGTTACCAGACCACGAGTGTGCCAGCTCGTGAGCAACAACATCAACGTTAGCTCTGTCTCCGCTGATCAGAGTGGGCGTTGCGAAAGTGAAGACGGGGTTTTCCATTCCACTGTGCCATGTTAGCATTTCCAATTTCCATCGTTCAAGTATCGCGCAAGACCCACCCGTAAGGGAAGGACGGAGGGAGCACAAGAACGTTGTACTGGGTCCAGGCGTAAGGGTAGACAATCTTCTCCGCAGTCTGGATGTACGCTTCGGTGTCCGCCTCGAACTCCCATTGGCAGTCAGTGAGCTCCTCAGGACCAGTCCAGACGGTCGAGCGAGGTCCAATAGAAGCAGACGCCAAGTCACCACTCGCAACAGCAAAGAGGTAGGAAGGCATGGGCACCTCTTGGTGGAAGCTGTACAGCAGGGTGCCGGACTCGCCGTCCTTGCCAGCTTTGAAGTCTCTGGCGCCGGTGGGCAGACCAGACGCAACCACTGGCAGTGGCGAACGCAGGTTGAAAGTGTAGGTTGACTTCACATCCGGTGTATCTTGGCATGGCAGAAGTGACCTGGCATGGATTGCTTGGCATTGAGAGAACATGTATGGCTGCTTCTTGTTGCTGGTCTGAGCTGGGGTCATCCATTGGAGCGCAGTGCAGTCTTTGGTTGTCGACACGTCGATGTCAATCAAGACCTCAGAAGCAGAGGCTACATGCTCTTCGCTAAGGGAGATGGTCAAAGGAGAGCCATAAGGCTCAGTACGTTTGGCCGCAAGTTCCCAGTCGACCTTCTTGCCAGCGATGGTAACGGCAGAGACATCGAGGTAGCTAGTGTCCAGGACGATCTTGCGTTCGCCGGCAAGCTTCTTGAGAGTCAACGTGACGCTGCCGTGGAGGCGTTTGTTGTCAAAGTCGATCTCATAGTTGGCCGTGGTGTGCTGAGTCCTCCATGCATTGTAGTTCGAAAGCGTGTTCGGGTCACGGTGAGGATGAATGCTAGCAGCAGCCTTCTCGACCGCGGCATCAGAAATCGGGCGCATGACCATTGGAGTCTTCGAGTATGGCGGGCTTTGAAAGTGGCTCTTGGGTCGTTTGCTTGGCGAGAGAAACCCTCTGACAGTGGATGTGAATATGCCTAGAAGACCTTCGGCAGATTCTCTGTTCATACGGCTTTACTTTAACTAGTGTGCGTGACAGATGAAGGGTTTATGACTCTACGTGCGACTCTTCGATGGCTTTGGACAGCGTGTGCGCAGGCCTTCGTGCTTCCTTCCTATTCAGGCGCAGCGCCCGAGTGGACCTCGCTTCCAGAAAATGCTGACAAAGATCGTGGCCGCTTTGTAGTATTAGGGTTGGGGTGACTTGGTTTTCGAGCATGACTGTCAATCGTTCTGTTGTTCGCTAAATTGTATTATTTCGGATATATATATGCACTTATGTGCACTTATATCTGATGAGGTGGATCATATTGTATCCAGGTGCTCCAATACCTGTTGGATTGGAGTTTATCGGTTCTCCTAACAACATGTCGAAGTTTGACCACCACACCACGCGGGATTGACTTACCTCAGGCCGACTCACCAGACTCATTCAAACATTTAGTACGACAGATCAAGACTTACGTTCTATTCCTGCAACGCACAGCCTCAAGGACTCACAAAGGACGTGTGGCGCAGGACACACATGATGCTGTGTTCTATGGGTAGTTAAATCATGTGCTACAGAAGCAAGCCTGCACATTCGTAACACCAAAGGCGACCTGTTCGTCCGCCCCTCTCAGAAAATCGGAAGGACTCGGGCAATGTTGATTGCTTCATAGTTGACTAAGGAGGTGAGACATACTGTGGCCATTTTACACAAATGATATACGAGGCAATGGTCAAGAATGTCGTTCTAGGTACCTATAAAGTCGCAGGCAACACATATCACCTAACTAGACATGCACCACCAGATCAATCTCATCGGCACGACCAAGGGCCAGATAACCAAGCTAAATACACCAGCAACCGCATCGAGTAGCCTCCACACCACAGTCATAGCCATGAACACCCCTAGGACCTGCCCGACCAGCGCCAACAATGCTCTTGACGCAGCAACCTTCTCTTCAAGAGATGCGTCCGGACTCATCAGCGTAGTTACCATCGCCGGTCTAGGAACACGTATACGGACAGTTGCGCCCAGGCTATCTTTTAGCGTTTGTACAGCCCCGAAGAGGTGCTTGACCAGCGCTGTCACATGTTCGACCGGAGATGAAGCTGGTTCTTCGTCGGAATTGAAGAGCGTTTGTGCATGTTTCTGGGTGCTCGTAAGCTGAGGGCAAGTGTCTGCGTCTGGAGAACGATCGCAGCCGAGAGAACACGATCTTGGGGCTTTGTCCGCGGTACGTTGTAATTTCGGCATTGGAAGGCTGGCGAGTACGGGATGGACCAGGTGGAGCTTGGGGAGCTGACTGAGATGCGTTATGGGCGGCGAAGCGTGCTGTTTGGGAGGATTGGTAGCTGCGTAATCGTGGAGTTTCCTGTTACTCTTGGGTTTTTGCCCATCACTGATTCTACTTGCTGGTATCTTTGGCGAAGAATACGGCGCAAACGACACAGCCAGGCTTCGTGAGTCCGCGCCCGCCAGAGCCGTGCCATCCAAAGCATCAAAGCTAGGCATTCCACGTCTGACAACCGTGCCATCTCGGGCAGGGAAGTGTCCAGGCATGCCATGGCTTGGTATCCGCTTCCTCTCACTCTCATACTCTGTCGCCGAGCTCTTTCTGATCCCACCGTTCTGCACGCGTCTCTGATCCCAGCCATCGCCGTTGGTCTTCTTCGCCTTCCTCTTATAGTGCTCGAACGCCTGGATCTCCTGCGCACTTCTCCCGGGGAATGCGTATGGCTGGGGCTCGCGTGCGGAAGGCATATGCACTACAAATCGATCATCTTCGAGAGTGCTCCCTCGAGGAAGAGGTTCGCAGCAAATGATATCTGCAGCGCCAGCACTCGCATCGCTTGGTTGGGGCGAAGCGATTCGAGATTTGGTGTCTTCGAAAGACCAGCCTTTCTCGCTGCTGCAGAGTCTTTGCAACCCACCAGCACTGATCTTGCGAGCTTCGTTGGCACGTGTCAACGCAGGACGAATTCGCTGTAAACGTAATTTGAGAGCTTCAGCTGGCGATTCAGGGGTGCGAGGAGTACCAGCCAGACTCGGGCTGATTAAGCCGGTTCGTGGATTCGCAGCTCGTGCGGTGATGTAATCGTCGGAGTCTTTCATGCCCATTTTGGGACGAAGGGGGGTTTGGTATTGATCGGCTGGCGAGTGGCGGTATTCGGAGACAGGCGTAATGGCGTGTTGTTTGAGAAGTGTTCTTCGTGCAATTTCCTTGAGCCTGCGAGTTCGTGATGGCTGTGAGTGCCCATATGGATCTAAATGATTTATCGATGTCATGGCCGGCAAATGTATACACGCCCTGGAATGCAGTTCGCTGGCTGGGAGATGCGAGTGACAGTATGGCGGGCGCGCGAACAGCTCCAGGATAGGTCAGATTCATCATACAGACCTACCTCGATCTCGTCCAATGTCAATGATTGTGGTTTCCGTGTAGAATGCTTGTAGTACATTTTGGCAGTGTCTACGGGCAGCTTCGTTTTTTGACACTCCTGCTTCTTCGATTTTGACACAACACAACATGTACTGCCACAAAAATCTTGAACTTGATCAATGCCTCCTAAATCCAGCAAAATCGACGACTGCAAGTGTGAGACAGTAATCGCTGTCATAGCCACCATTTGGGCAGTTTGCCATGCTTGCGTTGTGGCGAACACAGGCGATTCCGGCAAGCAATGCTTCAGCGGCAAAGGCGCATCGTTGCTGCCAGGCGTGATCGGAGGGCTCGAGATCGTACTGGGACGATCGTGGGAAGGACGCAGAGGCAGTTGCCCGTTGAAATTCATATGTCATAGGGTCCAATGGTGACATGGATTGCCAAAAAATCGACTTGCTTGCACAGAGTACATGCCAATGCGAAGGCGATGTACTACGGAGGGATGGCGGATCATGCTGTTGCAATTGCGACAACAATGCCCAAGGAAAACGAAGCCGACATAACCGTATTGGTACCTAAGACCGAACGAGCTGAACGAAGCCAGGCCGGGAGACCATGGTCGCTTTGACAGTGCGCGATGCTCGTAAATGGCGCATTTCGTCACAAGCAAAATTGTCTGGATCCGAGCCTCACCAAAACATCGCCGTGCAGGCCGAGGGATAAAGGCGAGGCCGAATTTATGCGCACGCGCTCGGACGACAGACTACTGCAAGTGGTACCTGGCAGGGCCAACACGTCTGCAGCCTTCTAGCTCGCCCCATCGTAAATGCTAGGCGATGCGGCCAGACGGCGGTGACATCGCACCGCGCGGATGAGCAGCCTCTCTTTGGGCGTAGTAGCAAATCGGTGAAATGCTTCTGGCACACAGTGCCACACACACTGGGACGCGGTGTAAGCGAAGAGCCTTACCACTCGGCAGAGACGGAACCTTGAGAAGTGCGTCAGCAGCTTATCTCGTTCCGAAATTTACTTGACTGAACCACGGCCGTAACACAATTTGCCTGGTAACAAGGAAGCTTAAGGCGCGTGGCCATTACCCAGGACAGGGCAGCGGGAGACCGGCGGACAATCAGAACGTGTATTTCGCTGTATTGTCATCTATGGCAGACCCGGCATCGCAAGTACTGCAATGCTTGCGCGTAGAGCGCTTGCTCATTTGTCACTGCATGGACATGTCGGATTGGGACATTCAATCCTGCTGGCGATTGCCGTGGACTTGTTCAGTCAATTTTCGAAACCGGCACGTCTTTACTCTCTACACGTCCAGTGGTTCGCGCGTCTAGCTGGCCCACAAGTCCACAACACCATCTGCAGGTGACAATAGTATCCACCGCGAAAGGCCAAGCGCTCTCTGGAGTACGGCACGGGTGCAGGGACAGTGTTGGGCGCCCCACGCGGGCTCCGCCGGGGGAAAGAGGGATTTGAAGGTTTGAATTTTTGGCTTGTCCGACATCGTATCCACACTGCGGTGCGACTACCGGCTCTGTCGATCCGCCAAGAGAGTACAAGCCGTATTGTCGTGATTCTAACACAAGAGCAAGCATCGATGGTAGCAAGGATGCAAGGACGGGCCTTTATCTGGCGACGACGCTTGTGATTGATGGTCGAGATAGTCAGTAGCACGCGCGATGCTTGTAAGTCATGACGAGCGACCGGCAATAGCTTTTTGCGAGGGCTGGGAGCGTTTGAATGTGGGCACCCGCATTGGAACCCTGTGACATCTCCGGAGCTCATCTCACGAACGCTGGGGAGAGCGGTTCAATATCCATTATTGAAGTGGGCTGTTGTGGGGAGGAAGTGAGCAAGCTGAATAGGAGAGCATGGAGGTCTGACCACGTTGCGAACATGAGCGATGCCGAGGACTGTTGTTGGATGACTGCTCCCGCAAATTATCACGGGACTATCACCTTGTATAGCGGCAGCCAGCTATCGTTGGACTGTGGGATAGGGGAATGCCCATGGGGAGCCCGCTACTGGCGTTTTGACAATCGTGTTTGATTATCCGAATGCCAATGTCTTGGATGTCGCAGAATAGCAATACCACTGCAGGACTCAGGGCGGCAAGGGCGAAACCTACACCTATACTACAGTCTCACGATAATGCCATGCCGTCGCACTCATGTGACAGCCCAGGCCAAACGTTCCTCCAAGAAATCAACGTTGAAAGTCGGAGAAGATCGCAATAGCATAGCCAAGGCAGCCAAGAGAGGGATTTGTGAACTCGAGGCTTGATCGGAAACACACCAAGACGAGAATAATCCTGCGTATCCAAGCACTCTGGCACGTAGAGAAGCTCAAGTTTGCCTAGCTATAAGCCAATCTGGAAGCAATTCTCGTGTAGGCACGCGGCACTATTCGCAATGCCCAGCCAGGGACGCGGAAATAGTCGTAGTGCAATTGACGTTTTCTAGAACGCCAAGGTCAGGCACAACAGACGGGAAACCACCAATTGGTTGACTTGGTCTAGGTGCACGAGAAGTGTATGACAGTATGGCAGTTTCGTAGGCGGTGAGGTTCCTGAAGATGATGGTACGTACAAGAGTACCGGAGTCTTCAAATCGGAGGAGCACGCGAGCCTGGTGTGGACATGAAACGGTGGCCCGACGACCGGCCTTTGACACACCGTGGAGGGAAAGGATGTGCTGCTGTTGCTTCCGCGCGCGATCTTCGGAAATGTCACGCCCGTGGTCAAATGCCTATCCCGAGCCTACCGAACGATGCGAACAGGCTTACCACTGAAAGGCAGTCTTGGAACGATCGCGGCAAGGCTGTTGAGTACGCACGCTGAGGGCGAGAGCGACGCCATGGTGGCCATGGTAGGGCCAGGCGAACTACACGCAAATAGAGACGGCGAATCTGCAGTTCATTACACTTTGCCAGCCACACCTTGTTGCAGGCGCACAACAACGCCATGCTGAAGCTAGTCGCTGGTGGCATCTCCTGCCGAGCTTGGGGGAGGAAGATAGGCCGCATGTCAAACACGAAGCCGCTGTTTATGTGAGGACGGCGAGGCCAGGCGGGCCAATGCCATGGGCGCAAATTGGGGTTAGGAGCGCTCGAGGGAGCAGATGAAGCACATCATTGCCTGCACGTCGGCTGTTGCCCTGCAGCGACGGCGCGAGACGGTCATGCATCGCGATCAAGTGGAAAAGCTCATTTGCCTTGGCGACATTGGAGTAGCGCTAGCCCCGATGCTCCACCGGATTAGACCTCGACCAGCGCCTAGTGGGCGCATGCTTCTCGAGAGATTTGGGTGGGCTGGGAGTGGGCAAGCTATTATTTGCTATGGATTCAATTACTGCACCTGCGATGACGGGCGTTGATACGGGCAGATTGCGCGCGCCAGCGCTCCATTGATATTATTGCGACCATGGGGCACGCAATACCGAGCCCGCCGGCGCACCGGGCTCTCGCGGGTGCACGTCACCGGCCTGCAATCAGTAATGATGGCACAGGCATTGGTGATTGATTACTCGACGTGGGATGGCACTACGAAGATTACCTGCAGCTCGCCTCCCACGTCATGAGAGCGCTGGTGACGGCAACTGACGGCGATCAATCGCATGCGCGGTGGTTCGTCTGCGACGACGACGTCTCGCGTGAGGTGCTCGCAGCTGCATCAAGCTTCGACAGCGGCCAGGGTGTCAGCAAAGAGGCATGCACCCACGATAAGGGCGGCCCTCACGCTGCCGTCCCAAAGCAAACCCCCGCGCAAGGTCATTGGAGAGGCCGAAGCGCAGACGGGCATGCTAGAGGCAGAAGCAGCGTAGTGCGACGGCACTGACGGCAAACGAAGAGTCTGTGGCGAATGGGAGCGCCGCAGTATTGCTGGCGTTCTTTCTTCGGGCCTACACAGCGTCCCCACCATGGCACCCCAACCGTCGCAGCGTGTCTTGCGTGAGGACCGCGCTACCACGAGTCGCGCCGCCAGCCGGGGCCCGGCGACCAGAAAATCGCTCATCTCATCAAGCAGCAGGGCTCCGGGCTCTGGCTCCATCGCCCGTTAGCTAAGAAATTCTGCTGTTGCCCAGCGGTCGTTCTAAAGCCCGCTAAGCTCGACGCAGCTTTAGCCTCGGAGCCTCCCGCCGGCACCCGTCGTGCATCAGCCTTTTTCACGCTCTGCCCGTCCGCTTCAAAAGTGCTCCGATCTCCCTCTCCTCTGCTCGAAAGTATCACGCCAGCTTTCCCTCTCTGCCATCAACACACATAGCGACCATTTACTTGGGCATCGCTATCAAAGATGGCTGCTCCTCGCGTTAGCTTCGGCGAAAAGGATATGGAGAACGGTGGTGATGGCGCGGCCGAAAGGTCTCGCAAGTGGTCGCAGGCTCCTGGCAACATCGAGGACCTCGGTGAGCATCCTCCTCCTCACTAACAGCATCCATCGAAGACGCGACTAACATTCCTTCCAGACGAGTACACTGCTCTGCAGAAGTACATCTCTACCTACAGAGATCCCAAGGCCCACGCCGCCGAGGATGCTGCGGCCAACGCTGCCGACGCTGGCAAGGGCAAGGCCTGGTGGCAGTTTTGGCGTTCCGGCAACTCTGGTGCTGCCACCGCTGCCGACCCTGGCTTCGTCCCCGATGAGATGCTCGAGGCCGATATCAAGCAGGGTATCTCTTCTCACGAGGTTGAGCAGCGCCGCAAGCGCTACGGTTGGAACGAAATCACCACCGAGAAGGAAAACTTGTTCATCAAGTTCCTCGGTTTCTTCACTGGTCCTGTCCTCTATGGTATGTTCCCACCTTTATCTCTGGCATTGCATCAGGGTTCATCATCTTGCCATCGCTCAATGGCGTCGTGGCGTCGTTTGTTTTGCTTTTACAAGCTTTGAGCGCGACGCGGAGCTATGACCAGCCGATGTACCCAGCCCCGCTTGCCGAGACGTTGGTGCAATTTCCACGTACATGGCGCTAACTATGCACAGTTATGGAACTCGCTGTCCTCCTCGCCGCCGGTCTTCGTGACTGGATCGACTTTGGTGTGATTATTGGTATTCTTCTTCTCAACGCTGTCGTCGGTTGGTACCAGGAAAAGCAGGCTGCCGATGTCGTCGCTTCTCTCAAGGGTGACATCGCCATGAAGGCGACTGTCGTCCGTGATGGCCAGGAATCCGACATCAAGGCTCGCGAGCTCGTCCCCGGTGACATTATCATCATCGAGGAGGGTGAGTCCGTCCCTGCCGACGCCCGTCTTATCTGCGACTACGACACACCCGAGGACTTCGCTACCTACAAGGAGCTCCGCGAACAGCACGCTCTGAACCCCGAGGAGGACCCTGCCGGTTCCGAGGACGCTGAGGACGATGGTGAGGGTGTTGCCCACCAGGGTCACTCCATCATCGCCACTGACCAGTCTGCCATCACCGGCGAGTCCCTCGCTGTCGACAAGTTCATGGGCGATGTCGTCTACTACACCACCGGTTGCAAGCGCGGAAAGGCCTACGCTGTCGTCCAGACCTCTGCCAAGTACTCTTTCGTCGGTCGCACTGCCACCCTTGTCCAGGGCGCTAAGGACCAGGGTCACTTCAAGGCCATCATGAACCACATTGGTACCTCGCTCCTCGTCCTCGTCATGTTCTGGATTCTTCTCGCCTGGATTGGTGGCTTCTTCCGCCACTTGAAGATCGCTACCCCCGAGGAGTCCTCCAACAACCTTCTGAAGTACGCTCTGATTCTGTTCATCATCGGTGTCCCCGTCGGTCTTCCCGTCGTCACCACCACCACCCTTGCTGTCGGCGCCGCCTACCTCGCCAAGCAGCAGGCTATTGTTCAGAAGCTCACCGCCATCGAGTCCCTCGCCGGTGTCGATGTCTTGTGCAGTGACAAGACCGGTACCCTTACTGCCAACCAGCTCTCTATCCGTGAGCCCTACGTCGCCGAGGGTGAGGATGTGAACTGGATGATGGCTTGCGCCGCCCTTGCTTCTTCCCACAACATCAAGAACCTCGACCCCATTGACAAGGTTACCATCCTGACCCTCAAGCGCTACCCCAAGGCCCGTGACATTCTCAAGGACGACTGGAAGACCGAGAAATTCACTCCCTTCGACCCCGTCTCCAAGCGTATCACTACCGTCTGCACTCTCCGTGGCGACCGTTTCACTTGCGCTAAGGGTGCCCCCAAGGCTGTCCTCAATCTCACCGACTGCTCCAAGGAGACCGCTGACCTCTTCCGCGACAAGGCCACTGAGTTCGCTCGTCGTGGTTTCCGCTCTCTCGGTGTCGCTTACCAGAAGAACAACGACCCGTGGGTTCTCCTCGGTATGCTTTCCATGTTCGACCCTCCCCGTGAGGACACTGCCCAGACTATTATCGAGGCCCAGCAGCTTGGTGTTCCCGTCAAGATGCTTACTGGTGACGCAATCGCTATTGCCAAGGAGACTTGCAAGATGCTTGCCCTCGGAACCAAGGTTTACAACTCTCACAAGCTTATCCACGGTGGTCTCACTGGTACTACTCAGCACGATCTCGTCGAGCGTGCCGATGGTTTCGCTGAGGTCTTCCCTGAGCACAAGTACCAGGTCGTCGAGATGCTCCAGCAGCGTGGTCACTTGACCGCCATGACTGGTGATGGTGTCAACGACGCTCCCTCTCTCAAGAAGTCTGACTGTGGTATTGCCGTCGAGGGTTCCTCCGAGGCTGCCCAGGCCGCCGCCGATATCGTGTTCCTTGCCCCTGGTCTCTCCACCATCGTTCTTGCCATCAAGCAGGCTCGTCAGATTTTCCAGCGCATGAAGGCTTACATTCAGTACCGTATCGCCCTCTGCTTGCACTTGGAGATTTACCTTGTCACCTCCATGATCATCCTCAACGAGACTATCCGCTCTGAGCTCATCGTCTTCATCGCTCTCTTCGCTGACTTGGCCACCGTCGCCGTCGCCTACGACAACGCTCACTCTGAGCAGCGTCCCGTCGAGTGGCAGCTTCCCAAGATCTGGATCATCTCCACTGTCCTCGGTATCTTGCTTGCCCTCGCCACCTGGGTCATCCACGCCTCTCTTTACGTTCCCAACGGTGGTATCGTCCAGAACTGGGGTAACATGCAGGAGATCCTCTTCCTTGAGGTCGCCCTCACTGAGAACTGGCTCATCTTCGTCACCCGTGGTGGTCAGACCTTCCCCTCGTGGCAGCTCATCATCGCCATCGGTGCCGTCGACGCCCTTGCCACCCTCTTCTGTGTCTTCGGTTGGCTCGCCGGCAACCCTTACCAGATTCCCCTCAACAACCCCATGTCCCAGTGGACCCAGACCCTTAACGGCCACACTGACATTGTCACCGTTGTCGTCATCTGGGGTTACTCCATCGGTGTTACCATCGTCATCGCCATCGTCTACTACCTCCTCAACTCCATCCCCTCTCTTGCCGACATCGGTCGCAAGAAGCGCAGCCACCACGACACCCAGATGGAGAACATCATCGGCCACCTCACCAAGCTTACTCTGCAGCACGAGACCACTCCCAACGGCGAGGGTCGCTACCTCCTGCAGCAGAAGGCCTCTGATGAGGATGACGAGGAGTAGATTCCGTCTTTCCCTTTCTTGCCTAAACTGGTCTCGTATAGCATGATACCTTATGCGTCTTTTCTTTTCTCTTATTGATGGAGACAGTACTGTGTTACTACTCTTTTCTTACTCTATTACCTGTCGAGGAGAGGGCAATGTTTCGCAGACTGTTGTACATAATGTCGACTGCCATAGCTTAGCGGTTGATTTTTGAAATAATTTACTATATCCTCACGTGCCTTTAGTTTGAATCATCTTGCAGCTGTACTTTACAACGTTGTCTTCGCATTCATGGAGTTAGGTCTACATGGTCCGTTCCTTGTTCACATAATTCCACACCTTTTTGTCCTCGTCCCTATGTGACCCGTTCGTTCTATTCGGTCCTTAAGGTCACACTACGCGCCCCTGGACTCGAAGCCTCCCATAATAGTGGTGCAGACTTGCCATCCCCGGTGGGGCTTTGGACCTGTAGGAATCAATGTTCCAAAGGCTTCCAATTTCCTTTCTTGGCCTTGCTCAATTAATCGTGTATCCACCGTCAACCACCAAAGCGGCTCCTTGCACAAAGCTCGCTTTACTGCTGGCAAGGAACAGAATACAATCGGCCACTTCTTGTGCAGTTCCCATGCGACCCATTGGCGCTATTCCGACAGCAGGTGCTAACACCTCTGCGTTGGGCTGGGTCATGGGTGTATCTATCACGCCGGGGCAGACTGCGTTCACGCGGATGAGGTCTTTCGAGTACTTCGTTGGCATATTATTAGTATGCGTTGTTGTGATGGATGGTATCATGGGTGAATAGCTTACGTCGATTGCGTCGCATTTGGTCATGTTTATCACTGCTGCTTTTGAGCCGCAGTAGGCGGCTGGGTGTCATTTTTATCAGCATTTCTTTCTTTCTTCTTATAATTGTGCCCCAGGCTTATGGCGGACGGAGGTAACGAGACTTACGGGCTGCCGGACGTCCAACGATACCGAGTTGACTGGCTATGTTCACGACACTGCCCCTTATGCCCGGTCTACCATCGTGAGTCTGCAGCGGCTCTTGTGTAAGCATTTGCTTGATGGCTGCCCGGGACGAGAGCCAACATCCGCGGTAGTTGATGGAGTTGATGTGATCGAACTCTTCAAGTGTTGTCTCGTCAGAGCGCTTGTTGTTGCTTAGCACGCCTGTCCGATGTCAGTCAAGTTCCGCGAAGCTGCCTGGGCACTCAAAATACTTACCAGCTCCATTGACTGCGTAGTCGATCCGCCCGAATTGCTTGACAGCAGTCTGAACCATATGGTCGATTTGCTCTGCACTCGTGACGTCGGTCTTCACGGCCAGGACTTCTGCCTTGCCATCACGGGCTACCTCATTGATGAGTCGCTGTGTCGTTTCGAGGCCCT
The DNA here is from genome assembly GCA_019775565.1 of Melanodothis sp. VS III C KN 2. Classification (NCBI taxonomy): domain Eukaryota; kingdom Fungi; phylum Ascomycota; class Dothideomycetes; order Cladosporiales; family Cladosporiaceae; genus Melanodothis; species Melanodothis sp. VS III C KN 2. The sequence goes on from JACWFM010000002.1 coordinate 458,322, forward strand.
TCTCGTCACGGTCTGCCAACACTATCTTTATGCATCCTTCGCGAGCGAAAGAGACGGCTGTGGCTTGGCTGATGCCTTGAGGGAAGTCAGTGGATCCCAACTCATGCTCGTAGTTATTAAAACGTCTCACCGGAAGCGGCACCTGTGATGAGCACGACGCCAGGATAAAGCGACATTGTGCACAGCGGCTTATTTGGAAAGAGTTCAATTCGAAGTGTTGAAATGCGATGATGGCGTGTGGCGTCGAGAGCTTGCGAACAGCTCAGAGTGCCTTGTCAGAGTCGTTTCCTTGTTATCTTTGATGAGTCCTGAGTCTTGGCTTACTCTCCTCTCACGGCGTCGTCACGAAAGTGTGTATGTAATAGAGCTTAGTCCTTTACGAATCAAATGGTCCGAGGTCCCGCTTTGGAGCTGTCCCTCCGCACCATGACGCTTATCAACATAATCCTCGATCGTCCACTTTCTAGGGCTAAAAATCGCCGCAATAACCAACTAGGAATGGTATAAGACCTGAGCCACTCATCTCGCAAGAGTGAGTTTCTCATGTTGACATTGACATTTATAGCCATCTAATGCTCGAAATCATATTCTCCTACTTCTAAATCATGACATAAGATCGAGATAGTACACTTTCACAAGCTTACAAGACTCTGCATACTAGAGATAAGCAATGTACTTTTCATGTGCCAATGGATTGGAGTCGAGCTGAGAATGAGCCATTTCTTGATCATGCTCTTGTGAGAGATCATCAATGTCCCTCCCACACTCCGTACAAACGTCAAGCTTCGTTGCAAGTTCAGGCCCATGCTAGATTGCCCGCCGTTAACCCAGATGTCGGCGCCTGTCATCCAAGCACTACCTGGTGCCAATAAGAAGATGGCCGGAGCCTTGAAGTCCTGTGGCGCGCCGAGACGATCAAGCATAATACGCCTCATTCACGTCTCATGGATCTCAGGCTCCTTCTCCAGAAGCATGTCGGTCATGGCAGTACGAATATAGCCAGGCGACAAGATGTTCACTCGAATTCCGTGCTTCGGACCCCATTTAGCAGTGAGAGAGCGGCTGAGCTGGTGAACAGCAGCTTTCGAGGAGTTTTAGGCCGAGCTGACGATAGATCTGTTTGTCGATGGGCTTGCGTGGAATAAGTGCGACAACCAGGTGTGTTTTGACAGCGCTCTCCATTCATATCATCGCTTTCAGGTATAGCTGAGTGTCTGCAATTCTGGCGATGCAGGCTGATACTCCTTCAACGGGCGACTCAAAAGTCGAAGGAGTGTTCAGAGAAAGGAGAGATGTCTGCATGTGTGCGACGGCTCTTTCCGAAACACCAAAGCACCATAGCTTGCGCTCATCCTTCTTCCCCTCTCCTACAACCGAGAGTGGCTGGACAGCTGTTGATTTGCTTACGCGCGTACCGGAATTATTGTTATGGATCCTCTGTTTAACCCGTAAGGATGCGATCGCACACACCCAAAGAATAAGATGCCACCAGCCATTCCCTACTGTTCGTCTTATGCCTCTCCGCTGAAGCACACCTAGCATCACTCATGTCTCGCTTCTTCCCACACACTGACTATGCCGAAGACCAACCTATGTCCCGCACAATACTCACTACTCATGTCCTATATCGCGGCTTCCAGACTGGCGCAATTGTCGGGCAGTCGTTGAAACTCGCCAGGACGTTTTTCACGAAGAGTGCCATTGTACACAACGAAACCATACTGGCATCTACTTTACGGTCCACCGGAGTTGGTGCGCTCACAGGTACAGCACTCATGATCCCAGCTGTCTACATGCGCATGCACGGACGCGAAGAGATCGAGTGGAAAGATCGCAGCTGGAGACTATTGGAGAGTGAGAGCCAGAAGGCGGTGGACGATTTCAGCGGCGTAGGCACAGTTGTAGGTGCCCTGTTTGGTGCGAGACAAATCGTGTCTCACCAGAGTACTCGGACGAAAGTGTTCAAGGTCGCTGGTGGAGCTGTTGTAGGAAGTATCGCAGGTGTCGTAGTCTACCTGGGTTGGTGGTACGGTCTTAAGGGAGGTGAGCATGCTGCTTCTTCTGAGAGGTAAGTGGAGTCAAATTCATAATGTCATTTGTCTCACGATTGTGGAATCGCGTTCTTCTATATACAGATCTCGCTGACTTGGTCGCAGAAGAACATCATGACAACAGGCTTAAAACAGTTTTGATATCACAAATGCTTGAACCATTCTCTTAGCAAACGTGAACATACGTGCGTGGCATTATCGTTGTGGTATCTCTGGACAAGTCTATCAGACACTGGTGATGATTGGCGACGGCGTTTTGAACCTAAATATGTGTAAGGTTTCCAGCAGAGAGCGGAGAAGCTGGCCAGCCCTAGATGGAATTCAGATGGTCCTCGTGGCACCTCATGACCTACTCTTACTTAATACTTGAAAAGAAATGTGATTTGGCTCTTTCCCACAACGGATGAGTTTTTGAATCGAGACTGCACCTGCTGAATATGATGTGACAAGTGTGACATGCAAACAAGCACAACAGCGACAACTTTTTGATGAGGCCACTTCCGCTCGCCCAGACATAGTGCGTGCGACATCGCTCGACGGCAGAAGGTCTCTTCAACACAACCCATAGACTTCGCAAACCAGAGGGAATATGGCTCAGATTGACGCTTTGAAAGATAAGGAAAACGACACCAGCTCCGATACTCACGAATCTTCGCCACCTCCACCAGCCAACAACGGCAAACTTCAGTCAGCAGGCAAGAAACGCAGCAGAAACGGGTGCTTGAACTGTCGCCGCAAACGCAGAAAATGCTCCGAGACGAAGCCTACCTGCGAAGGCTGCCAATTGCGCGGCGAGAAGTGCCAATGGGGTGTAAAGGTCTCCTTCAGACCCGAGAACGCTCAGACTGTGGGCAGGGAACACCACGCGCTGTTCCGCAACGCAAATACTTCCAACCGCACCTACCAGATTGTCGATGTCACCTCAGAGATAGCCCGGGACTATATCACTGACGGGCCTGAGCCTCCTGAGCCGCTTAAGAAGAGCTGCGACCCGCCTCAGCTCGACCTGCCATCTGAGGTGGATGCTATTGACGAGCCGAGCATTGAAGACATATTGCCCATGTTCAACCTCCCGCAACAAACTCCTCGGACATCCATCGCAGATGGCATGCCATATTTAGGAGGCAATCCATTCATGACTACGGCCTCACCGCTCATCAGCGAGACGAGCTTTGAGGACGGCATCTTCTTGCCTGGTTCTCAGTACCTGGAACTACACGCCGAGCTAAGATCCAAGCTATTTGACACTGCCCACTCAGTTGAACCATCCCGACGAGGATCACCCGATCCTAATGGGCCACTTTACCAGACGCCACAAGCTATAGACACAGGCATTGTGGAAGAAGATCCTCGCCGACTTGCTCAGCTATCGCCTGAACAGGAGTACACTTTGTGGCAGGTATACATCACCGAAGTTGCGCCTTGGATCGACAAATTCGACATCAACCGCCACTTCGAGCTCGTGCTGCCGATGCTAGCCAAAGATGCTGAGCATCTGAAGTACTCTATTCTCGCACTCTCAGCGCGCCAGATCGAGCTGAAAGAGAACAAGAAGGAGCTCAAAACGAGCTTGGGACTGTACCAACTCGCTATACACCTTTTGACACCACAATTGGACACTCGCTCAACTGTTGTACTTGCATCATCAGCAGTTCTGTGCGTCCTAGAAATGCTCAGTTGCTCACCAAAAGCATGGAGGCGCCATCTTGATGGATGTGCGGCGCTGATTCAAGCTCTGGGCATCACAGGCACGTGTGGTGGTCTCGAACAGGCCATCTTCTGGTGTTTCGCACGCATGGATGTGTGCGGTGGCCTGATATCACTCGAGAAGACGCTCATCCCCATCCACAAATGGATCGGATGCGGCTCTCTACCAGATGATCTCCAAGCTTTGAGCGCAAACGCCTCCTTCGACATGTGCGCGAACTCGATCGTCTATCTCCAGGGCCGCGTCGTGGACCTACTCTGCAGCTTTGGACGATGGGAACAGCGCCACTCCAATCCAGGAGCCATGTACACCAACAGCCAATACGTGACCGAATGGCTGCGCCTCTTCGACCTCATCGAAGCCTGGCATCATAGCCGACCGCAAGAGATGAAGTCCATTCTAGAAATATCGTCTCAGCAGTACGATCCTCCGCGGCCGTTCCCGACTGTTTTGTACCCCAATCCTCCGGCCATTGCAGGAAACCAAGTATATCACACGGCTGCGCTTCTGATGCTGAAGCACAAGCCCGCATCGCTGCATCTACACAAGAAGCCACGATCTATGCTTTGGCACGCGAGGCAAATTTGTGCGATCTCGATTTCGAATGGGAATCACGCATGTTGGACGAACAGCACACAGCCTATTTGGATAGCAGGCCAGCTTATGAGCCACTCGAGCGAGCACAAAGCTATCCTTGAGCTTTACGAACGAGTTGAACGCGAGACGGGATGGTCTACGAAATGGAGAGCGAACGATCTGATCGAGTATTGGGGCGATCTTGAGTCGTGAGAAGTTTCTCATGGCTCATGTATATAGTAATGATTATATGAATTCCCCTGAAGATTTGCGCTGCATTTCGAACATATTACTGAGCTTCATTCTATTGCCTTTTTACTTCGCCGCAAAGAAGAATTGTTGCAGCGCCGCAGTTGCCATGGGGCAAGGGTACTTGATCTGGTTGCACTTTTCCACAGCCGCCGCCAACTTTGCTCCCACCTCTTTAGCATGTGCACTCTCTGCCAGCGTCCATGTGTCCTTTTCCAGCAGATCCGAGAGAGACGTGGTGAACATAGCATTCCAGCCTGCGGCTTTCGAGATGATCTCGTACATGATCTTCGAGTCGACACCGAGCTTCTTGCAGAAAGCCATGCCTTCGACCGAGGCCGCGAGGTGAATACCGGAAAGCAGGTCGTTGATGGTGTCCTTGCTGATTTGGTAGTTCGAGTTCATCTTGACGTCTGCGGAGGCGGAGGTCGCGACCAGGTCGCCCTTGTCTTTGGGTAGGTAGAGCTGGACGAGCTTCGCGTCGTCGTCGCGCAGGAAACCGGCCTGTACACCGCGAAGGTACTCTTGCTCGGCCGCCGAGGCGAGGGGAACTGGGAAAGCCTCCTTACGCGCAGCTTCAGTGACGATGCCGGCGTCCTTGAGGATAATGCCGAGGGCAGAGTATGGGTGCCAGTCGTTCTTGATCATGTGCGGAGCGCGGTTCTCAAACATGAAGCTGGCACCGCTTGAGTTGTTGACGTGCTCCATGACAGCCTGGGTGTTGAGGCCTACTGTGGCTGCGAGACCCATGGCTTCCGACGCTGATATGATGTTGGTGGCTGCGAGGAGTTGGTGGACGGTCTTGGTCTTGGTGCCCTGGCTGATCTCGCCCATGCGGTAGAGGTTACTGGACATGCACTCGAGGACCTCTTTGGCGTTATCGAGGTCTGCGTCCGGGCCTGATGAGAAAATGGAGAGGGTACCGTTGGCTGCACGAATGGTTCCACCGGAGACGGGGCAGTCAAGCAGCTTGATGTCAGGTCGCTGAGCCTCCTCATCCAGGCGCTTTCTTAGCTCGGGCAAGAAAGCGGGTGGACACGTTGAGCAGAGGATGAAAGTCTTGCCTTTCCCAAGACCATGGATAACTGCATCCGGTCCGTCGAGAAGCAGGCTTGCGTTCTGAGCAGCGTTCGCTACCATGGAAACAAAGAAGTCGGCATTTGATGCGGCCTCTTTGGGTGTCTTTGCAGCCTTGCCACCAGCCTCGACGAAGCTGTCCACTAGTGGTTGGTATACGTCGTAGCCGGTGACCTCGAACCCTTCCTTGACGAGGTTCTTTGCCATGCCGCCGCCCATGGCTCCTAGGCCTGCAAAACCGACTGTGGGCGCCATTTTGTTTGATCTCGAGATGTCTGTGTTATGTTCAAGTTGTACAAGCTCTTTTCAGGAATGGCAAGGCGTCTTGAGATCGTCTTGAGTTTGAGGAGGCGAGGGTGAAGGATGATGATACACGTGAATATTCTTACCAGCGCATGCAGTACTTTATCAACAGGCTAAACATACATCGTTACGGTCCCACTCAAACACCGAAGCCAGTTGCCGTCATGCCTGCTGCGGGCCTCTCGGCTTCAGTGGAGGGGTTGGTGAAGGGTGGGCGACTTCGGTCGGAAGAAAGTCATCACGGTCGAATGACAGACAGGTCAGGCCTCCACTTGCGCGCTTCAACTCCGTGAAGCTCTGCTTGGACGCCGAGGGCGAAACGATACCAGAAACACTTCGTATTGGGTTGCAAGGAAGACAGGCGGTAGCATAGCATGGAGCCTTGGACCATGTCGATCTGATATCAAATCCCGCGCCAGGAAATTGTCGGAGCAGCAGTGAGGTTGTTTTCGCAAATCGAAATCGAACAAGACAACTTCATCCTTCGGTGGCAATTGACCCGATCATACCGAGATGACAGGCTGCCTCCCACCCCGCGCTGCGGCTAAGTGGGATGGGAAAGCAACAAATGACACCTGGTATTCTGCGCGCAATCGGTAATCGGACGTCGTATCAGGAACGAATTGCTCATTCTACTCGCGAAAACGATTGCACTAAACAACTGCCAAAATATTACAACTAAAGCACAACCATGCCCGAATCCCAACCCCTGCGCCTCGGCCAAATCGTGCGCCTCAAACGCGAGTGTCTCGCCGACTACAAAGCCTGCCACGACGCCGTGTGGCCCGCCGTCCTGAAACAGATCAAAGACTGTAACATCGTCGACTACTCCATCTTCCTCGACGAAAGCACCATGACGCTGTACGCGACGATGAAGTACACCGGCTCAGACTTCGAAGCTGACATGGCCAACATGCGCGCAAATCCTGAAGTGCAGAAGTGGTGGAAGATGACCGACGGCATGCAAGAGACTTTGGTGGAGGGAAGTACGGGAAGCATGGATCCGGCGGGTTGGTGGAAGCCTTTGGAGGAGGTGTTTAGGGTGGAGTAAAGACGGAGGTTGGATTAGGGAGATTGAGCGTTATGGCTACGAGAACATGAAAGCGACACCCCAATAAGTCTACTGCCGCCAGGCTACAACGTCGACGGGTGAATCCCAGAACTCTAGGGCTTCTTCCCGTGCGATGGCCTCGCCGCTCGTTGGTGGAAGGCGCCAGATTGTGATTCCAACACCGCTCATCTTCAGACTTGTCACGAGCGGACCGAGTGTAATTCGCTTGACGGTGAAGCCACGCTTCTTCAATTCCGCCGTAGCGAGCTCGGCAAAACGCGCAAGAACTTCATCCGATGTGCTGCCCAACGAATTGAGCAGGAGCACGACCTCGTTGTCAGTGGTGGGGTTCGTCGACTTCGAGAACGGCACAAAGGCTCGGTCGCTGTCCGAGACATCCAACAGAAGGTCAAGCATCTGAGATGTGAGAGCTTCTGGTGTTGGAATAGGTGAGATCTGCCGCAGGCCAGGCTCACCATGCGCGCCCATTCCAAGCTCGATAGTCGCTGGTGGCAGAACTTGTAGGTCGGTCAAGGTAGCATTCGGCAAAGCGACACTGCAATATGTTAGCTTGACTATCGCATCCAAAAGCCAGACGCAATCAAAACTCACCGATCAAACGCAACACCAATCGTCCCAACATTCTCACAAACATACTCCATAACCTCCGTAACCCTCTCCAAGCTCTCACCCCTCGCAGCCAAAGCACAAGCACTCTTCAAAGCAACCAAATGCCCACTCAGCCCTCTCCTCCCCACCTTTCCCCCCTTCTTCCTTCCCACAGCAACATCATCCCCAACGGGCGTAAAATGCACCTTATAACCCGCAGCCTGCGCCCTCGTAATCGCAAGCCCGGCATTCAAGATGTCCCCCGTATAATTCCCACAAACAATCAGCGTCCCTTTACTGCCCTCCCCGCCCTCAGGCTGACACATCTTGATCGCATTGAAAATCTGCGCGGCGGTCGGGCTCGCGAAGATGTTCCCCGAGACGTACGCGCTGAGGTAGTTGCGGCCTACGAAGCCGCCGAACATGGGCTCGTGGCCGCCGCCCGCAAAGCCGATGGTGGTGACATGGTCTTTGGCGAAGGCCGGGAGGTCGCTGCGGTATATTGTTTTGAATTCTTGGTTATAGGAGAGGTTTGTGTTGAGGTGGGTGAGGCCGGTTAGGGCGTCGTTGATGGCGGATGAGGGGTCGTTGATGAAGTGGAAGGTTTCCTTTGGGGGTGGAGGTTTGGTTTGGATCTCAGTTGCCATGATCGTTTCGTTTGGAATGTGTGATAAGCTGAGAATATATAGAGAACTGTATGGTCAAGTTCAGATGGTTGTACAGTCCTGCTTGAGTTAAAGGCGTTGGAACAAGAGCAGACGGGACACGCGAAAGAGAACACAAACGAGAGAGCCTACAATGATACTTGGACCTTCCTTAGCCTTACGCCTGTTAAAAGCGGCCTACCATAAACAGTGATGCGTGTGCTGCGGGGTTCTCACATACGCCTCTTCGGTGTTTGTGGTCCGGATGAGGAGAAGAGAGCTGTGAGACCTTCGGCACGAGTGGTGCAGTAGAAATGTGGGCGGGCTGTTCGGTCCTTCCGTATTGGGCAACCCGTGGGCGCCCACTGAGAAAGACTGCTTCGGATCGATCAATGTGTTTGTCGGCGAATGGAATAACAAGTGTTGCGAATGCCATTAGACAGGCGACCAATGTGTCAGAGCATATATTGTCTAGGCGCCTGTCAGTGTAGACGCGTGTCAAGATCTGCGTTTTTCATAATAGTTTGATCCGAGAACCAACACGAGACTCATGAAATGATAGACAATGATGTAGCGTAGAAGCAGTTAATCCATTTAGCCATCAAAAAGCTGTACTTTTGTGGTATCAAATACCGGACATGTTGAGCAGAAACTGTACACACCCACTAATCTACACCTTCGCCTCGCTTTGTGCACCAGCCACTCCATCCGTGGGCTGTGGCTTTCCGTGAAGTCTATTCCACTCCTCTGCATCGGCAGCATCGTCGGCCTCGTTGGCAGTCAGTTCTGGGGTATCCTCATCGGCATCTTCTTCGGGCAGGATAAGGTTGAGGATGAGCGACAGGAATGCAGTGACGGCAAAGCCAGTCTCCATGACGAGCTTGATGGCATTGATGAAACCGATGAGACCAGTGTTGTCACCAGAGTAGGTGAACACATAATCAAACCAATCCGGTACTATAGGATATACGTTAGCATTGTCTTCTACCTTCAGAGAAATCGCTCAAAGGCGTACCTAGTGTAGCACCGAAGCCAACGCTGAGCGAAGCCGTCAGAATGAATCTATTACGCCTCGTGAAAGGCATAGTCGAAATGATGCGAATACCCGATGCCACGACAGCAGCGAACAGGAAAGTTGTCATGCCGCCCAAGACAGCCGACGGAATAGCCACGAGCGCAGCAGCGAACTTTGCAAACACGCCCATGACGAGCAGCCAGAAGCAGGCCGCGTAGCCAGCTTTTCTGTTAGCACAGCGGGTGAGAGCGATGACGCCGTTGTTCTGGGCAAAGACGGACATGGGCGTGATGGTGCAGAGGCCAGACAAGAGACCACTCATGCCGTCAGCCAACACACCACCTTGGATGCGGGAGTCGAAAAGAGGTCCGTCGACTTGTAGGCGCGAGACATCGCAAGTCGCGGTAACGTCGCCGATGCACTCCATGGCCAACACGATATAGACTGCCAGTAAGGGTAACACTAGCGGCCCGTACAAGCTCAATGGGAATGTGTGAACCCAGATGAAGCTCACAGCAGGAGCAGCATCGATTCCAGAACGGTCGAAGTAGCCACAAGCACCTGCCACGATACATCCAACCAGCAAGCCAACGACGACCGCCGTGCTCTTCATGATTGGAGATCCGAAGCGCTCGCACAAAATGATAGTCACAAACACGAGGAATCCGAGGCCGACAAACTCTGCGGATCCCCATGGCAGCGGCCTCGGTGCGTTGATGTTAGGACAGAGAGCAAACAAGCCTTCCGCTGGTCGACCACGGCAATCGTTGGAGCCACCAGCCCAGTTCTGCAGACCGGTACCGATGAGCTTAACACCAATGAGAAGAACAGTCGGTCCAGTGACGAGTGGCGGAAAAACACGCTTCAGCACTTTCGGGGGCGTGAAAGACATGAGGATTTCGAGAAGGGCGCAGATACATTGTGTTCCGAGAATTGCGCCGTAGCCTTTAGGGCAGGGAAGTGGGCTACCATCTGCAGCCGAAGGGCAGTAGCCCGTTGTGTACATTTGACCTAATGCGCCCGTAGCTACCGGAATGGTTGCGAAAGAAGTGCCAACCACGGAGAGCAGGCCCGTGCCAAGATAGTACGGTGTTCCTTTAATGTGCAATCTCGTGATCTGAATAGAAGACAAGATGGCGCTGACAATCAAAGACGTGCTGACCAAGTAAGCCTGTAGGTTTCCTTCCAGGTTGGCAGCAGACGAGAGAATAATGGGTGGCGTGATGATACCAGCAAGCATGGCCAAGGCATGTTGGAATCCTAGGAGCATTGCAAGGACCACAGGCATGCGCGCATGAAGTCCAAAGAATGGAGCAGCACGGCGCTCCTTCTTGACGAAGGGGAGATTCGGTTTGAAGAGGAAAGCATAGTCGTAGACTCCAATGAGGCCGTCCTTGGTTGTGAAAGCTCGAACGAGCGAGCGAAGCTTGTCACCTAGTGATGGCTTTGGTGTTGTATCTGGGCCAATGCGATCGGGCGCGTCGTCCTTGACGTCGTGAGATGAAGACATGTTCGAGGATGTCTTATAGAGTGGCGGTTGTGTAGATTAAGGTTTGGTTTGATGTGGCGCACTTGTTGTCCTTTAGGCAAAAACAAGGTCGACCCTCCAGTCGTGAGGTTGATTGAACTGCCAGCGCATAAGATGCTCAGCAGAACTGCTAACGTCGTCCAGACAAAGTGGTTGCAGGGGTTGAGAGTACGGGATAGCAAGTCAACTTATTGTAGTCTGACTCGAGAAGTTCCAAGACTTTGCTTTTCGCTAATGATCGACACCAGGTAGATATGGCTGGAGGATGCCGTGGCCGACAGCCCTTTGTCGAGCGCTCGCGTAATAGTACAGTCCCCAGAACCAGGTTCGTATCAGTAGCAAATCACTCGGGAACGAGTTATCAAATCTGGAACGTTGATGATGGAAAAAGCTGATGGAAGATGAAGCGCACAGAACAGCAGCGAGAACGGATCGTCTACTCGAGATATTATACTTTTGCTGAACCTGCTCCACCACACCATCTCGCTCACCAAGAAAACCAACACCAAGCAAATATCAATCTAGACTTTTTGCCTGAAGCCATACTCACATCTCCGTATCAGTGTAAGATCGTGTCGAGTAGCTCCTATCTCCAAACACCTCACACAGGAGCTCGCCGACGAGCTCGCCAGGCACAGAAAGTAAGCGATAACGGAGCCGAGAGTGCATTGGCCGGCGTCCAGTCGGATGAGCGTGGCCAGTGGGAGATAAGGAACTGAAAGGCGGAGAAGGTTTGCGGGTTGAAGAAACAGCCGGCACGTGCGCGCGAGTCGTTCATGATTCCGTGTAGGCGTGACCAAACGAGTGCTGTAAAGGTTTAGGGCACCATTCGCTTCCCGGCAAGGATTCGATCACTAGCGATAACGATAACGATAGATTACTCGTGGTCTTGGAAAGCGTTTGCTACTTGCGGTAGACGACGACGTCGCTGTTGACGTACTCCTTCCGTGCTAGTGTCTCGCTGCCTTATGGGGCACATTGAGGGAATAGACCATTGGATGTCGTTCTGAGCTGCGAACCTTGAACCATTGATATTTGCAATACTCGTGACATCGCTGATATACTCTTGCTGAAGAGATCCTTCACAAGTAGTGCCTGTGTTTATGTTGGTAATTTTGCTTGTCTCTTGATGCATATCTCCCAGGAAGAGTCATGTGGTATTCCTTCACAGCCATAGTTCATGGGCAATAATTAAGGTCTATGAATAAGAATATGTTCGTTGGATTCTGCTTCAACAGATTACAGAAGCCTTAACCCACTAGCCAACTCGCCTCTGACCAAGGCAAGCTGCAGCCAAAGCTATAAGCGCCATCACTACCAAGAAAGAAATAGAGAATACATCTGTCATCACACGACATCCCAGACAAGCCTCGTCGACAGTGACCCAGAGACAAACCTCGACGTTTACCACCATCAGGTCGCCCTAAGAGCATCCAACCTCGGAAAGACCCTCCCCCAGACTGACAGTCATCTCCGCCACACCACCATGTGAAGCCCCACCACCTATACCCACGCGAAACTCGATCCGAAGTCCGGCAACCAAGAATAGTAGGCCACCAACCCTCCCCATCAAACAAAATCACAGAGGAACGATGCACGCATCCCATCGCATCTCGGGCCAATTAGCTGCTCACCGCCCCATAGTGCCTCTGCTGCAACTGCTGCAAATGCGCCGGCTGCGGCCCCGCAGGCGTAGGCAACTGGCCGAAGTACTGCAGCGCACGCTCAGCGGCGTCTTCGCGAGCGTTGTTGACGTACTGTCCGTCGTACCAGAAGCGAGCGTGGACGGTCTGCGAGCCGACGGTCACGGTGCAGGACCATGCGGTGCGGCCGCCTGCATGCAGCAAATTTTTGGTTAGCGAACAAGCAACAAAGCAGCAAGGAAGGATGTTTTTGAGGGTTCAAGGAGGAACAGGGCAGGGCAGGGCAGGACAGGGGCAAGGGAACGAACCACGGCGGTCAGAGATAATCTGGTAGTTTGGGGAGAGCGGTGTGCGTGGGCTGACTTGGCGGCAGTAGGCTGCGAAGGATGGGTTAGTGGTTTTTTCCTTCCGGCTTTGGGGTTTGTGAACGTGGGGTGAAAATCTTCGTACTGATCAGTCTATCTTGGTACTGCGACTGCGCATTTGAGGAGACGGTAGAGGCAGAGCCGTTGGAAGCAGTGGGCGACGACATCCTGTTTCGCTGTCGTTGGAAGGGTGAGAAGAAGGTAAGGTACGGACCGGACCTTGTGAGGATAGACGGTGCGTGTGATGCAAGGCTAGTATCGTGACTAGCGGCGAGCACTGGTCTCTGTGGATCTGAGCGAGGCGGGTTGGGTAGTGGAGAAAAGAAGGGACCAGGAGAAGACGAATGTCGTGCAGCGTTAGGGGGAGGAGTGGTATGTGAGATATGACGAATGGGTTTGAGGCTCTGGGACGAATCGAAGGACAGATTGAGCACCAAGGATAGACCGGCGAGAAGAAAGGTTTGGGGGAGAAGGTAGATCGTGCAGGAGATTGGTGAGAAAGTAGTTCCTTCTTAGCTCGAGTTACCTTGTTCGAGGCCGCATTCTTATAACCCTGGCATTGCATGGATGGGACCTACCCTTCGTTTGCTTCGCGCATTCTTGCGTCGCCCACACGTTACGAGTCGACTTCGCTGTTCGTTCTGCCCAACGCTGCCGGTTCAGGGCTGCTGCTAGAGCCACGTCAACGGAGACGGGAGGATACGTGCCCGCTGTCAGCTGGCCGCTGGCGTGTTGCCGGATGAAGCTGCAATGGGCCTTTTCGCCCATGAAGCAGGAAAAGGGAACCAGACAGGCGGTGCCAGTGATGGATACTCTTTGAAGAGGGTGGAGAGGGTATTTGCTGGCCGGCTGGCGCGTGACGCTTCGCGAGCGGGCTTCATGGAACAAACAAAACGCACCCTGTTCCGTAAAAGCAGCTACTAGTGGAGCCGTAATGTACCTTACCTGCAGTCGTTGAATGCTAGAGAACTTTGCTGGCAGGAGTACGTCGGGACTGGACGTTCTGACTCCGCTCGGCACTCTCTCATCGGTGCCGTGTAGCCTTGTGACGATGCAACAATCGTTCACGTACATGGCCCGGCGCGAGGGATTGGGCCGCTCCGGTGCCAAATAACAATCGACCGGGGGATGTTTCTCGTGCATGGGTGGTGGAGGTGGCATTCGTCAAACAGCAGTTGCGTTCGAGGCCCTAAGACAGCGAGAGGAGTCGGCGGACCACTCAGGTGTCGCCATGGGCGCTAAGATACGTTCCCTCCTCACGCGCACCCACTTCGTCTGCATTAGCCCATTCAAAAGCACATGAATTAGTTTGCTCAAGGGCGTCTCGAGCAGCGTGGGGCTTTTTTGCACGGCTACCCAAAGCCGCATTCAGCCATGCGCGCCACCAGGTTAGATCAAGCGTGCTCGGTGGTCATCATCTCAAATTTTTTTCTCCTCTCCCCTCCATCTGAGGCCCGTTCATGCACGCGCAGCCAACACAAACGGATTGCTCGCTGCACGTGACTGTGCCGGCGCCATGTCTCCGCTGCAGTGCATGAAAAGAGGCTGCTGATGCGCGAGCCTTGCCCATGAAAGGGCCCGACCACGTAACATCGTTACACGCACGCCTGCCCAGCGGCTGATTGCGACAGAGAAGGACGTTCGCTCGAGGCAGTCAACGCGGGTGCGAGGTCGTGAAGAAGCTGCGTGCGACAGTGCCGCTCGGGTCTCCCAGGCCAGGGCGACGGGTAGGTGTTTGCGTGCGGGACGGACATACAACACGCATCCATCGCAGCAGAACGAGCGCTCGCGCATGCACGCAAAGCAATGCAACGCATCGAGTTCGCACACGGGGGACGAAGGATCAGTAAGCCGGCAATGGGAACGGGCGACCCGGCTACTGCACACATGTGCATTGACCAGTTGCGTGGGATTTGGATGATGGGCGGTCCGTCTTTTCTGGAAGCGAGCGAGCAAGCGTGCGTTGACGGCGACGGCGCGCAAACAAAGTCGAACAGGCCACGCAGGTCGCGCGTTGTTGTTTGCAGACGTCAGGAGCACTGCTGTCTGCAACTTGACCAGAGGAGAGGTGATGTGTTTGTCGCACGGTCGTCGATCGGGTTCCTGCCGATGCCGTTGCGTTTTTGACACTCCCGTCCCGTGGCGCGTGCCGGGTGGAGACCTACATGTACCTGCTCAACAGATTGTCGGCCGCTTTTTCGTGTCGTGGCAGCAGTCAATTGAGCTATACGTGGACGGGAAAGATTCACATGTTACGTCTGTGACCAGACTCGGACGGAATGCTCGAAGTCATGAGGCAAGGCTTCACACCTCTTTGAAGAAACACGTTGTCACGCATCACAAGATCGATGGGATGGCAGGCTTGGCGATGCAAGCAATCAGATGTTACCGTGCGGTCTAGAAGTCCAAGTCGCACATTACCACCGCCCGTGGGAGTGGCCACCTAGACCCTAAAGCAATGAAGCACGTGACCTCCGTATCACTGCGTGTGAGGGTCACGTTGAATGGCATGAGAAAAGGTGCCAAGAATGTTAAAATATCGTTACGGAAGACCTCATGTATGCATAGGCGGGGATCCTGCTCTTTCATGATTGCAAAGGATCCCACTGATTGGAATCGTCTAAAAGCGCTTCATCGATCTGCATGGTTCATGACAAAATCGAGATGTCTTTCGCATCCACCGCAACATCCGATAACGACCAAGCCGGAATTCAAAGTGTCAATATCAATACATAATCCCAAGCAGCTGTGCATGCGATGCATCTGATGGACAAACGGCTCAAAGCCGATGTCGGCGAGCTTAATAAAGCGATAATCGTTAAGGTAGAAAGAAGCCGTGACTGTGATTCCGGCGACGGTTTGACATGCGTGTCATGTCGGGTATGATGGTAGGTTGTAAGAATGTTGGAGATGAGGAGGTGTGCAGAGATTCTGCGGCAGAAGCTCCAGTGTGATGTGTCATGCCACAGTATGCCGAAAAGAGATCGCACGACAGGGAAGTATGACCCGAAAGTTTGACCGAAGGGCGTTGATGACGAATGTTGGAGCCTGGTTGTCGAACCTTCGTTCACGAGCCACTGCTACTCGCGCGGAAACCCATGGGATAGCCGTGACTGGTCGATGGTCGGCTGTTGGAGCTGAGGGAGCGATTTGGCCGGAACATCTCATTGATGAGACGTTTGGGTCCGACATACTCAACCTTGGGCAAGATCGAGAGTTTCTCTTGTTTTGTGTGAAACCTCTCGCGAATGGTGTTGTCGACGAGAGCCATGAGGCCGGCCGCGACAATTACGCTGCGAGAAGTGTTAGCGATATGAGTGCAAGTGAGGTCAGAATATAAACTTACTCTGACACGTCCTTTTGGCTGGCCACAATTTTCTCGTCAGCGATGTACATTGAGCAGGGCACAATCCATCCGCCCTTGGCTGCCTCTTCACGCGCCTCCGAACGTGAGAGGGCGATGGGCGAGATGTAGGCAAGCACTTGTTCACTGCCAGCCTTGACAAGGTGGAAGGATGTTTCGATGCCGTCGTGCTTCTTTTGCACCACACGCTTCCACGAATAGTTTACACCCCAGTAGTCGAACTTGTAGTTTTTGGCCGCCTTTGCACCGACACGGGTGACGTCAAGCTGCGCATAGTTTGAGAATTCCAACTTCATGGTGTGGGTCATGTGTTGTTGGGTCTTAGGCTCTTCCACCACAGGAAGAGGCTCGTCGTCAAAATCAACAGTGTGCATTGATCCGTAACCAGAGTCATTTCTCTTAAGACTTGACATCGTTGGTACCTTGGTGTCGGACTTTACCAACATGCTGCTCAGTGCGTTGCTAAGCGAGCGTTGGAAACCCGGTCGTTTCTCAACGACAGGCTTCTGAGTCTTCAGGACCGAGTGGCAGACCTCACGACCAGAGTCCCGGCAATAGCGTCGTAGCGAGAATTGTCGCTCTTTGAGGTCGTGCATACGAAGGTGGAACAGGGTCATGTCGCATCTTCGTCCGCCCGCCTTTACTTCCGTGTCTACCCGCAGGTTCATGTTCCCGTCGAGCGTTGAATCGTCATGTCGGATGGTGAGCCGGCGATGTGATGGGAAGAGCTCCGAGAAGTCCGAGGGAGTTGCAGGGACAACAGTGTCATATTGTTCTGCTGTGTATTCTGGGAGGTCGAACTCGCCCAGATCGTCCGCAAGGGCCTCCTCGCTGGGTACGGTCGACGCGTAGGTCTCAACCGACGTCCTGGGGCTTTCCAACGGTTCCTTTTCGGGGAAGAAACGCACCGGTGGCCTCTCGATCCGACCATAACACGTCTCATGTTGACGGATGGCAGGCCTCTGGGGCGGAGTGTCTTCCGAGTAGGCGGTGGTTGCGGTATGATACGATCGGTCGCTCCCAGAGGTGCGCTGACGGTAGGGGTCGTCGCTGCTCGCGTTCGAGGAGAGATATGAGCGGTCACTTTGGTATGCATTCCTCATGTCGGTGTACTCTGCACGCTGGCGGAGTACGTGCGACGCCATGCTGGCTCCTACTTCGCACGCACGAAAGTCGTGGGGAAGAAAAGATGGGTCTCGCTGCAGAGGTGTCGCCCGCTAATGTAGAGGGTGAAGGTTGTAGCACGCAGGATACACAGTGGCGTGTGTCGGTGCTGGGTCGGCGTTGGTGCGTCGTGAGGATAATACTAATGGGAATAAGGGTGTGGGAGGCACAATGTTGTGTTGCGAAGATACAAGAGTGCGTCTGGCGGGTGGGCGTGGGTGTGTGTGTGTGTGTGTGTGTGTGTGTTGGGGTCTAGGCTTCTACTGGCCCGGCATGGCTGCGCAGTGTTGAAGAGGACTACGCCACAACGGCAGTGAGAGAGGAGGGTCGGCAGAACAGTAATAGAAGGGTGAGTAATGGTGAGCGGCAAGGATACGGTGAGCGAGCAAGTGGTACAGGCGAGACAGACAAGACGGCGACGGGCGGCGGCGGGTTTTTGGGTGAGACTGGTGCTCGCAGGCACGAGAGAGTGGTGGCAGCAGGCAGCAGGCAGTAACTCTAAACGTGACAGGAGGAAGAGAGTTACTCTATCCCGCAGCACAGACGGAGCAAGTGGACGACATGCAAGGCTCCAGGAAGCTTTAGGCCGGCGGGCAATACCGTACCGTTGGCGAGGGTTTGAGAGGATACTGTAGTCCAATAATCCGGGGGTGGTGGAGGAGGATGGGGATGCGAGCACTACTGTATCCTGTATGGTTGCGTCGACGATCCGGTGCACTCCTCCCTGCAACAGCGTGAGATGGAAAGGGAAAGGGAAAGGGAAAGGGACTGGAGCGTGGGTGGGCTAGAAGGTCCGATGCGGCGAATCGTACATACATCCCACATCACATTCTGCACGCCACCCATCCGTCTTCACACGCCACCACACTGCTAGCACCGCTGCCTGCCATCGCCATGCTGCCGCTCATCGGCGGAATCGACTCCTTCTCGCCCCGGTATCTCACGACCTGCGTGACACGCGCGGCGTTGGCCTATACAGTAGTCGCGGCCAGCAGCGACAGTGGCCACCGTCATGTGCGCGAGTGGATGAGTGGACGAGTGGACGAGTCGCCTCATGGAGGGCATGCCTCCTGGATCTGCTGCCGACACGTCGATCTTGCTCATCGTCCCAGACATGAAGCGAGACATGTCAGGACGCGATTCGATCGTATGCCGATGCCTCTCCCACGCTCGCGGTACCGGAGCGACACTATCTCACCTCTGCCGCCAGGCGAGCCTCGACTACGTGCATCTACTGCCTACTTGAGCTCTCGCTGTGACGTCTCCATCTGTTTGCCTTAGCGCTGCTTCACACTCGTCTTCCGAGCACAGCGAACAACGAAAATCCCTCCGGAGAAGCCGCCGATCTCGCGACTCGTGAGTCGTCGCCTCGAACAGAAACACAATTGACAGGGTCCAAGAGGTCCGTTCCGTCGTCCACGTGCGGCCCTTGTAAGTTGTCCAGGAACACAAAGTCAAACCACTGAACTGCGTTCCAGTTCTTGTCTGCAACGCGTCCTCCACTCGTGGCTGAGCCTGCCGAAACTATTCGAATCAGCATCGCTGTACCCCACCAACCCGCGGGCCAAACACTTGCTTCTATGGCCGAGGTATCGCTTGATGCCTGCTATAGGATAGCCGCTCGCTGCTTCGCACGCGTGACAATCGACAGGTACCGCTTGGCCGTGTTAAGCTGCGCTTTGCGCGGATATGCATGACCCTGCTGGCATGCCTTTTCGTTGCCCGCGAATAGAACGAGGCTGTGGCGTGGGTGCTTCGCGCGCACGTGTCAGAACTGTTGAGCTCGAAGCTCAACTCTCCGAGATCTACGAACAACCATAAGATCACTGCTTTTTGCTGCCGGCCGTATCACTGATAACAGTAAATGCAACAACATGCACTCTGAAACACGGCGTTCAACTTCCGTCCAGATCTCAACGTGGTCGCCACCGTTGGCGACGCGCTCTGGAAGGAAGCTTACAGCCCGACTAATCCTACTTCCACGCAGCAGATTCTTGCGCCACCTCCTACCAACACGTGTACAGCAGGCTACCACTTACGCCCGAGGCAGCCAAGGCAACACGCTGCTGTCGCATCATCGGAAAAAAACAAACAGGTTATCACGAGGCGATCAATTAGACGAAATCCACCGTCTAGACTCATTGATCGCCATATCCATTGCATTGCTATCATCGCCGCTTGCGCAAACGTGAATATCCTCCCTGAGCTGTACGGTTGCAGGAAACGTCACCAATACCGCGAATAGGCACGAAACCCATCTCCATAGCTTCGGGGCCCAACTCATGCTCTCCCATAAGTAGTTCTCCAAATCTCTAGCGAGGCGCGTGTGTGTGCGTTGGCGAAATGCATTGTCGGATCGTGGCTGCCGTCAATGGTGACAGCAGACAGGTGCGCACATGCGCTATGCAGGTCAAGGCAGCACCAGTAACGTGGGCTACATGTAGGTACTTTGTCTCTCGTCAGATGGACGTCACTGACACCCTCTCGTACTTTGTGGGTCCTCGATGGTCTTCAATGAAGCGATTGAAGCACGCTTGAACAGCTCAAGGGACATTCATGTGTGGGTCCCCTGTGCCAAAGCGAAGAAATCTCCGATCTTGAGTCTTTTCTGAGGCATGCGAACAAGTACTACAGTATCGGCCTGTTACAATCGTCGTTTGCTCGCTTGCGATAGCTGCGCGCAGTTGGGGTCGCCGAGGTCGCTTTGGTTCATGTTTGAGGTGCGCTCGCTGTGACCACCATGAATCATGCGTGAGAAGGCTGAGATAGCTGAGTGGCCGGTGAAAGAACATGTTTTTGATTTTCAATTGCACTAAACTTGAACGCTCAGTCTTGAGAGGCAACAACTACTCACGTCCCAGCCAGCGGCAAAATCCCAGGGAAAACAGAAAACACAGACCTCAAAATTTCCTCCCCCCATCACCGCTATCAAAAACAATCTCCGGCTCACGTTTCACCGCGGGCGTCAAACTCGCTCTCTGCCCTCCCGCTCTACTTCTCCTCTTCAGCGCAGCATCCTGCATCGTCTTCCGACTCCCGTGCTGCGGACAAATGCTCCTCCCGCCCGTCTTGTGCCTCACATCCAATGGACAAAGCGGGCTGCCAGGTAAGTGGTCGGGGACATGCGCCCGTAGTAGCGTGTCTGTGTCTTCACCGCCCGAGTCGTCTTCTGCTAGAGCCTTGCTGATGAGAGCGCGCATGTTGGCTTGCTCGCTGCGCTTTTCGTCGTGGTAGCGGGTGGCGAATGGGGTTTGGCTGAAGCCTGTGACGGTGAGATCCTATTCTTTGGGGTTTTTGCTGAGAGGTGTGCTCTGGTGAGTTTTTCTGAAGACTGTCATCGTACGCTTGATGGGTATGATTGTCTGGTCGACGATGCTTGCGCTGGTGCCCTGACGCACGATTGGCGTGATGGCTGAGCGGCGTCTTTGCAGCAGGCGGACTGGACGGTCGCCCTTGGTAAATGACTTGCGTCGGTTTGGGGTGCCTACCAGTTCAGAAGCGATGTCCTGCAAGACGCTAGAGCGTTTGCGAGTTCCGGTCATCTCGGGGGGAGGAATTGGTGCTTCCTCATCAGTCGAGGACGGAAGATGAAATGTGAATCTACGTGCTGGAAATGAGCCTGGGATAGGCATTGATTCAGCAATACTTGCAGCTGGTGGCATAGGCGAGATACCGGACGATCTCGCTTTGTCGACTAGAGGAGACTTGTCTGGAGTGTCCAACGGATGATGATGTATCCCTGGCGTCCCTGGAATTTCGATTGAGACACGCCTTGTTCTGTCATAATCCTCACGCAACGGTGGCAGCGGTGTGAACGGTGACGACTGGTTGATGGTATCGATATGCTCTTGGAAGTAAGAGTCGTGCGTCTTCGATACGCCGACATCATTGGTGGCTCTCGTGCTGCCAGATGATTGCTCGGGTGATGGCTGGAGAGTTGAGATAGTATTGGTTCTCCTTCGGCGGGTGAAGTACGGCGGGATGGGCGGGTCTTCTGACATTCGTCTCCACTGTGTTTTTCCCGCGTCCGTGAATGCCTCGGGCCATGTAGCCATAGCTGGCACTGCAGGGAGATCCTGAGAAGCCGCCTTCTCGGGCGATTTGGCCTCAGCAGCTTTGACCGGCACTGGGATCCCGAAGACACTGAATATACTGCCACGCTTTTGTCTCTTCGCGACAGCCTCGCTACTCATCCCTGGCCAAGTCTCTTGTTGGGTCTCAGGGTGAAGCGACCTTGGTAAGTCGACCGGACTGGGTAATGATTGCTCCGGTCTCGTTGGCGAGAGAGTCGGAGTAAAACCTTGGCGGCTGGTCATCTTCGTTCCCAGTGTTGAGAAATAGCTGTCGTCAGTTTGAAAAGGGTTAGTCTCCGATTTGCCAGTGTGACTGGATCCTGGTGTTGTTGGTAGTGGTCCGGCTGCAAGTGGGCTCACGGGTGTTGTTCGACTTGACGAGCTAGTCTGTTTTGTATGACTCGCGGCACGAAGCGAGCTGGTGGGAGACTCTCGACTTGAAGTCCTCTGGAAATGTCGAGGTCTTGGACGGACTTGGCGCGAGCTTGAGCGTGCAGCTACGTCACGTGAGGAAGATGAACGAAGAATTCCCGGTCGCCTTGGTTTAGCATTCATTGATTGGACTGGACGTGGCGACGAAGATCTTCCGCTCGATGGCGATCCTGCTCTGTGCTCGCTCGATGTCTTCGAAGACACCTTCTTGATTTGCTTGGGTGGCGGTAGCTTCAGCGACGCGACGGCAACCTTGGATGTTTTGTCGAGGAACGCTTGAAGGGAATTATAGTTGCTATCGTCGAGCGGTGATATGAGAGTCTCGTTACGACTGTCTGCCACGACCTTCGGTATTCCAAATGTAGGCGAACGTAGGGGCGTAGAAGTCTTGCCTTTCATAGAATTCTGTTTCTTGGTATGTTGCACGGGCTTGGAGCGTTTCCGTAAGAGTCGCACATCAACTCGGCGGCGCAGCTGATAAGCAAAACTCGAAGCAGCTGAGCTTTTTGAGGAGGAGCTTGAACTAGGTGTCTGGGGCGAGGGAGCTCCGAATAGCTTGTTTTTGAAAAGTGAGGTGGCTTGAGCAATAGGAGTGTGCTCTTCATCGTATCTTGATGGACCTTGCTCTAGATGTGTCGGGTTGGAGAAGGCAGCTGTCCAAACGGTTGGTGATCCCTGTGTAGGTGTTAAGTCTCTTCGGGAGGGGTCTTGTGAGGATTGCTCCACTGAGCTCATATCGGGCCCAAAATGCCCTCCTACGAGCTGTAATGGTACTTCCTCGGTGGAGGATTCCCACCATGTCGCTCGTATCTTTCCCGATCCAGCACCCGATCGTACGCGTGAGTCCTGCGAGGGATTTGAGGATCTCCGATCACGCGGTCGTCCAGTTCCCAATGTACGTCCTCGGGGTGGCGATGGCTCCTCGACCCGCGACGATAGTGGTGGCGTGTCGGTCTCGCGGAGGAGCGGCGGTGCTCGCGAGGGGGGCGCTGCGAAGAACGGGGTGGTGAATACGATCGGTGCCTGGCTTGTCTCGGATGGTGTGTCCTCTCCCACTCGTTGTCCTCTCTCTGTTGCCGCTCCAGCGTCGCCAGTTCCTGGTTCACCTTCGCCTTCTCTCTCCCGCTGAACTTCTTGAAGCATGCTAGCGGGTAGACGCTGCATAGCCCAGCAAGCCCGACTGTCGCGGCCAAGAAGATCCCTCTGTGATAACTTTTTTCCTTGTTCAAGTTGTGGTAGAAGCCCATGGTTGAATGAAATGATGAGCGCAGGTGTGCTTAGGAGGATGTGCTGGGTGAGCGCATGCAAGTGGATAGCTGATACGCGATGGGTGTGTGGTGATGCTGATGTGTAATCCGAGTCCTGGTGCTGTTACAATTTTCAGGCTCGACGGCGTGGCGGAACTGAACAAGGGGATCAAAGTGATGTGTTATCGAGCAGGAACGTGCTTAGGTTAATTGCTGCGGCAGGTTGTGTCTTGTGCAGTCGTGGTGGAGGGTAGGCAAGCGCGGTGTCCAGCAGCAGGAATTGGCTTTGTGACGGCAGAGTGAGTGGCGAGTGCGCGCTTTCCAATTTTGAGAATAAATGTAGGTGGCAAGTGAAGTCAGCCGCGATGGAGCGTGCTACAGGACGCCTTGATTTGTGCCACTTCTCGTTGACGTACTTCGTGAGAGGAGCAAACAACCTGGAACTTTCCACGTGTCACTTTTCGGGCTCAATGCCTGCAAATCAAATGCCTTGGAACTATGTGCAATGCCGTTCCATCAACAAGTTACGACGCTTGCATGTTCTGCTGCTGTTAGATTTGCAATCCTATCAATGGAGTGAGGCCTGCCTGACATACACCAGCAAGCGTGAGCAGAGAATCCAACACTGGAAAAACAAAGGTCGTCAATACTTGGATGCGCCCACCGTTCCCATGTCCGCAACTGTTGCCTCTCAGCTCAGGAGACCCAGCGGTCAGAGATGCCAAGACCCATACATCGTCGAATCCAATGGTACACAGCGGTACATTTCGTGAGAAGCTGGCCACCTAAGATCAGAAACCGCCGTGAATACTCAACGATACCTACACAGAACTATGACAGCCAGGCCCATTTGACTTCCACTCTTCCTCTATCACGCGACGCGATTTGGTCAAAGGCCGAGTAGGTCACGTCGATATCATTGGGCTGACATCCTGTGCAACGATCCACAACTTTCAAATCGATACTCCTCATCTCACCGCGGTCCTCATCATAGCGCTCGGCGCGAATCATAAGCCCACACAAGGGATTCGAATTTGAGTTGCCTCCTTTCGAGCTGGAGCTGCCGGCGGCGTCGAAGAGAACATGAGAGACAGCTACAATGCTGTCGGAGTCTTTGCTGGTCACACCACAGGCACCTAGCCCTGTTTGGAAGTAGGTGAGGTCGCCTTCGAAGATCTCACGATTCGAGGGTAACGGCAGATTTGATGATGATCTAAGGGTATGTTTAGCTAAGTGCTATATTTCTGATTGGGTCGAGCCGCTCACTTCGACTTCTGTGTCAGCCCGACAGCTAAGCCAATGATCAGCGCAAGAAGCGCCAGAAACGCGGCGAGGAGTGCCAGCAAGAAGATATTCCGCTTCATGCCCAAGTATTTCTTGTGTGGCGGCATCGCGGTGTCGAACCTTTCCTTGAGCGATAGGTTTGTTGATTGAGTTGTAGGAACAGCATCGTTCGAGCTATTCGTATGTTCCCACTCGGGAACTTCGACCTCCTTGTCCATTATAGACTGCGAGTGAGCGTTACTCGTCATGTTGGCCGTGTTACTGGAGGTAGCCGTTGTTCAATTGAGGTGTTGTCGACGTATGTACAGTTTTATTGACGTTCCAAGCAGAGTCCTGTTACATGACGGCATGTGCTCGGTTCGTGCAGTGTTCTCGAAAACGCATCTTATCAAGCAGTTGGGTGGCTGGCGATATAGGAGGCATGCCCCCTATCAGGCTTCCAGCTTGGTTGTTGCCGATTGGGAAGTGGGGATCGGCCTGAGAAGAGCTTGGACAATTTCTGCCCCAGATCGAAAATCGCGGACTTCACCCTTGGTATTGTCATGAAGATTTATCGGATTGCACCATCTCGAGATATGAGACATGCAAGACTACGGTTAGGCATCTTTGACACTGATACAGAAACCAAAGTCATGCATTGGGCCTCAAGCTTCTGCCGTGAGACCAACTCATGGCACGAATGCATGGCACCTAGGACACCCGTCACGCACGCTCATGGCAACACGACGGCGTGACAGACTTGCATGTTTGCGATATTTGTACATGACGCAGGTGCTGCAGGGACTTCTTGTGATCCTACGTCCGATCGTCACGCATTCCTAGCGGCTTGCACGAGCAGTTCAGTATGTCTGAGAACGGGCGATTTGTACGGACCAATTCAGCTTTTCCTTCCAATTTGTCAAACGTGTGTTCTGGACGGAGACCGCTTTTCGATGCAATATTCCCCCTGGTCTTACCTGCGCACTTGGACATTCCTGCTCGGCCTTGGGTGGCAGATGCTACAGGCGGTCTAACGAGACAGGCGGTGTGACGAGACGAACCAACAAAAAAACAGACTTATCACAAGTGGTGCTTCTCCGTATTGCAGTGGCTTGATCAAATGCTTGTATGGCTTAACAATTCGTTGATACAGGACTACCTGGCACAGCGCGTCACAGAGCTGAGATTGCGAGGTAGTCCTGATCCCGGGTCCATAGCCACACGCAAATGTGCTATGAGTTATGACTGATCTTACTGGCACTTCGGCCGGTTCGAAACAAGCTGTAAGCCCTTCTCAAAAGCATCACTATCCCCATGTATCAGTCTAGAGGGACCCTTGGATGGGCCAAAGATACCATCCTACGTGAATGCGACCAGACAACACGTTCCTCGAAGGTAAAGCTCCGCTTGCCCGGCAGCAGCAGCTGTAGCCAAGGTAAGCATCCTCGCCGCCACCGGCATTCAATACACTTCACTCTGGGGGCCAGCCTACCGTTTCACATGCAGCAGCTTCACTGCAGACATTTGTATCCCAAGGATGAAGTCATCAAGTATCGCGATGTATTCGAACTTTCTCGACCACTGTACATGCACTTCTTACCTCCGAATTGATAGCAGTTTGTACTTCTCCTCTCCTTTCAAAACAAACACTTGCCTCGGATGTGCAAATGAACACGAAGCGATCTAATCATCCACGCTCTCACTTCGTTCAACGCAGGTGAAGCCGCTTTACAGATAGCGTTGTAGGATGGGAAGGAACATGGTTCCAGCGCAACTCGCTCGTGCACTGAGGTCAAAGTACATGAAATCATCCACGATGTTGACATATGTCGCTTTGTGTGCTAACACTTCAACTTGCGGAGCTTTGTGTGCTCATTAGATCTTAAAAGATGATTTATGCTTCGATCATCGCTGATGGAGGACCGCTGTTGATCATTCGAGCATCCGGGTTTCGTTATCTAGAAGACGCATACTTTGCTATGGCGAAGAACATCACTTGTGACGGATACAAGACTTCCCCTTGTTGTCATTGCGCGATCAGGTAACGACGGTGTATCTCCTCAGTTGTTGATTCAGGCGTTCGGCGAAAATACAAGGGCGAACGGACGGCGTCGTGCATTGGCTGGGGAGCGAACGGTAGGTGTGAACATCTTGAAAAAAGCAACAGACACATATTTTTGATCGCAGTGGCCAGCACGCTGCATTGATACTTGACGCGTCTATCGGAAGACGTGGCACGCAGACACCGCCAAGAGCAGGCCGTCATTTCAAATGAATAGAGTTTGCGGCGCTGCGGTCTGGCCGGTCGGCATTGTCAACAATGACCAACTTTTGTTGTGGACTCTCATAGTTCACATCGCGGTTGTACAGTGTATCAGGCTCCTGAAGATGCTGCTGTGACGGGCCTTGTCCTTCCACAGGTTCCTTGATGGGTTCATCACAGGAGGGGCAACACGGAGCAATGTCGTTGTGGGCCATAGCGAGCGGTCAATGATGATAAAACGAGGCTCAAAACCAATTGGCCTGTCGATAAATGAATCAGAATCATTGAGTTGTCCATCACACTTATCTAAGTGACGTTCGTAGATGTCTCGTAAACATGCATGTCCAAGCGTCATATAAATTGACCATGATTCGCGCCGCTTTGGCAGGGTGAAACTTCTCACGTGCTGCTGTGTACCTGCCCAAATATACTCAGCCACCATCTCCTTTGTCTCGCGGTCTTACATTCAATCAAGTAAAAACGCAGTCTCGCATACATCAGGCACCAGCACACCAAGCACGGCCTTGCTTTCTTGGGCGTTTCATTGGCGGTCCTCCGGTGTCTCCCTCCGCAACCCTCAGAAATTGCCTCAACCCGCATCCTGGACGCGTACGGCAACCCGACGCCAACTATCAACAATCGCATCAACATCAGTAACGTCATCTATAGCAGCTGAGGCATCGATCACTGTAGCCGGCCTACTTGCTCGTATTCTTGCATTCTTCCAGCTGGAGCCATCAGCCTTTCAGGAGATTCCATCGCGGAGGCATCGCTCACTCGACGTATTTACAAGATCTCGACATACGCTTCCAACCGGAACACTCGGACTGCATGGACTCTGGACGTGGCCCGAAGCACGAGTGGGAACTTCCCCTCCCTCGTGCACCCATATCGAAGCCCGTGTGGCGACGCGGCCAGGATGGTGACGGCACTGCTATCAGGATCCCTATGCCCCAGGAACCGCCCGTACACGAAGTAGAGATCCCAGTCAACCGTCCTGCTCCTTCTAAGAGATCTTACTTCAAGGCCTTCGACGCAGAGGAAGCGCAAGACGCCGCTTTCGCAACGCGGACCATCGGCTACGACCATGACTTGCCACAGCATCCTCATCACCACGCAAAGAAACGCAGAGACAGCATCCAGGACGACAACAGTGCTTCTACAGAAAGCGTGACTGGAGCGCGTACGCCGGTCTCGAGCTCTCCCTTGCCGACAAAAACTAGGCCGCAAGCTCCGGTCATCGTTTTGACGACCGAGCCTTCAACGGCCAGCCAAGACAGCGCAGTCGCCATCCCAAAGGAGCTTGAGATCGACGGCAATGCTGGCTTTGACCCTCACTGCCCCGACAACGTCAGTACGCCTCCCAAGAGGACCTATCTCTACAAGGGCAAGCGTTACGAGGTGCAAGGGGATGAGCCTGAGGAGTGGCTCAAAGATGTCAGGGAGGTCGCCCCAACCCCAGCTGCAAATCGAGCTTCTGTGTCGAGTGCACAAGCTGGACTTCACGCCAGGAGCTCAATCACACCGAGCAGTGTTCGCTCTGGCGCTACGGCTCGGACACGTCAATCTCGGCGTGAGAGTTCGGATAGACCAGATGATGGAGACAGGAGGCGGTCTGGGCGGTTTCGATGAGACTACGAGTATGAGCATGTAAGGAAGACGTACTGCTCTTCCTTCTAACCTGTGTTATGTTATCTTGATGGAAGCACTGAGGCATCACAATTAACCATGGATATCGTGCACCCTAGACAAGCCGGGTGGACATGTTTGCTGCTCTGGGTTCGTAGCTGATCGGACAGAGGAAATCACAGTGCTACTTCATACCTCCAGTCCACTGGACAAGTTTCCTTGCACTATCAGGATACATAAGAATATCATGCTGAAACTCAAGGTCATCCTTCTACTTCAGACAGGAGAGGTGTGTTTGCTGGTGGCCAGGAACCGCAGTAGCTCAGAGAATCCTCTAAATCTTCGGACAGTCTATCCGGTTGCAGAGGCATCGGGAGGCCTGGACATACAGCAAAGGCCTGCTTAAGTCTTTGCTTGTAAGCTCATCCCACCATACCACGCGGCATACCACGCGGATCTCACCACCTTGCAAACCTTAGCGAGTACGATATAGTGTTTGCCATTCGTCCAAATCGGCAAGTTCCCTAGACGCCAAGACAGAGATATTCCTTCGCTGGCTCGTAACTAACGTGGCTTTCCTTGTCATTTCATTCGCGGCAATCTCGGTCTGCACACTTATCAAACAAAAAACGATGATATGACGACGTAACACAAGTCGGCAGCACCCACATTCACAGCTTGCGAGGCAGATGAAGTCCGAGCGCCCGACCAAGATCGGCTTGAAGACTTCTAGCGCGAAAGTCTCCAGCCTCTAGCAATCAAGTTCCCACTTCCAACGTCGCCGGCCGAGAGAGTGGGCGCGGCGCATTCTGTACCGTTGAACGGAGCCAGCGAGCAGGAACTCGCCTCATAGCGGAGCAGCAGTAGTAGTAGCACCAAGGCATACGTAAGGAATCCTCTCACATCTCCTCTCTCTCTCTCTCTCTTCCATACCATAATCTTGGATTTGCGCACAAAACAACACACCCAACAAAACAACCATGCCCTCCCTAACCTCACACCTCATCGGCCTCGAGCCCCTAGGCCTCCTCGAAGCAACCCAACACCCCTTCCTACGCGCCGCCGCAACCTCACAGCTCTCGCCCGCCCACCTCAAAACCTGGCTTGCGCAAGACCGGCTCTACGCAATGTCCTACGTCAACTTCATGGGAACCATTCTCTCGCGCCTGCCAATCCCCGGCTCCTCCCAGCGCGACAGCACGCTCGAATGGCGCATGGCCGACCTCCTCATCGACGCTCTGGTAAACATCAAGCGCGAGCTCAAGCTCTTCGAAGACACGGCCGAGGCCGAAGGCTGGCTGGAAGACATCTGCGACGCGATCCCGACGCCGCAGACGCGCGCGTACCAGGACCTGTTCGCGGGCGCGGCGCACCCGTCGCGGCCGCTGGTTGTTTCGCTGGTGGCGCTGTGGGCGACGGAGGAGTGCTATTTGCGGTCGTGGCGGCATGCGTGGTCAAAGATGGACCATGCGCTGTCGGCGAAGGAGAAGGATGTTATGCAGCGGGTGTTTATTCCCAATTGGAGTTCGTCGGAGTTTGAGGCCTTTGTGAGGAGGATTGGAGGGCTGACGAATAAGTATGGGGCTACGATTGAGGAGGGCGGGTGGGAATGGGGCGAGTGTGAGGAGGTTTGGAGGCAGGTTCTTTGGGCGGAGAAGAACTTCTGGCCGGACTGTTGAGTGATGAGTGATGCAGGCGCTCTGACTTAGTGCGAAACGAAGTGTATGCATAATGTGAACGATATCAAGCAGAAGAGAGTTCAGAAAACGATCTTGCATGTGTTATTGGGGTCATTTTCAAGGTATGCATTCTTCATCAATCTGGAACAAAGTCTACCAATACAAGATATCCATGTTCTCTTTTGCAGACGATGTTCAAGTCATTCAACAGAGAACAAATTGAAAACGCAGGCAGGCTGAGAGCATCTTGTCCCTTCAGAATGCATTAAAGCATAGTCAGTCAATTTGGCTGCACTTCCATCGTTCTTGTCATGCAGTATACAACGTCTAATTCAGGCCCCTTGCCTCGCTCTCGCTCAAAAACACAACCAGTCTCCACACCTTCTTGACCAGCAGCTTCGCTTCTTCCTCCAGCGCCGGCTCGAGCTCACCAACCAGCTCTTCGGGAGCACGGTGGTTCTTGATGCCATCCACGACAGCGTGAACGAGCAGCTCTTCCTGCACTCCAAGGTACTCGACGACCTTCTTCTCCACCGTCGGCCGGATTTGAGACTCGATGTTCTCAGACGACAAGGATGACCAGCGGACCTTATATGCGAACAAGGCGTCCACGTCCGTAGGAATCTCAGCGGCGAGTTGCGAGCGGGCGGCGGCACGATCTTCATCGCTGAGGTCAGCACCGTTCGTCGGCAGCGTCGAAGTGTCGGCTAGCGGCTTGAGTGCAGGCTTACGACCAGCAGCCGCAGCGTCCTCTTCATCTTCCAAAAGGCCTTCGAGATCGACGATGTTGCGCTTGGGCGCGGGTGCAGCAGCCGATGCGGCGGCGGATGCTTTGTTCTTTGCTGCGCCCAGGCTGAGCTTGAATGCACCGCCAGCTGCGGCGGGTTCTGCGTTAGATCTTGTCGCGATGTCATTATCCAGCTGGTCGAGGAAGGCATCGGCCTGTCCACGAGCTTCAGCATTCCTGACCTGTTGGTCTGAAGCCTCCTTGGCTTCCTGGACACGGTCCGAGTCGTCACGACGGGCTTCGTTGTCGCGGTATGCAGCACGTTTACGCAACCAAGCTGAACGGTCAACGTAGTACTCTTCATGGCCGAGACGGTTCTCCTCCTCGTCGTTCCACATGCGTAAGCGGTCTATCATGACTTGCTTCTGCTTCTCCTTCTGCTCGTTTGATCGTGCCTCGTTCTCGCGATCGCGCTGTCTGGCGCTGCTGGAGACACGCTCACGGTTCAACCATTTGCGCTCCTGATCGATGTACTGCTTTTCCAGCTCCTCCTCACGTTTCTTGCGACGGCGCGCCTCCAGCTCCTCGTCACTCTCCTCTGCATCCTCGTCTTCGCGGTTGAGAGAAATGCCATTGATTGCGCCATTCGCGCCGACGAAGGTGACGCCATTGACATAGTCAGACGGCATTTGACCACGGTAGCCTCTGGGTCCACTAGGTGCGCCAGATGGACCTGTAGTGCGGTCGCGAGGGCCGAGTGGAATTCCGTTGGTTGATCCAGCAGGGCCTCCCCTGGGTGGTGAGGCTAGGCGATTCATCCGTGATCCAGCAGCTCGCTGGCGTTCCTTCTGCTCCATCTCTTCATCCTGTCTCAGTCTATCGAGGTCGCGGCGGTTGGAGCGGTCGCGGAAGTTCTTGATTTCAGCGGCCACAGTCGCGCGCATATCCTCAGGAACGTCTGCAAGATCGTCTTCGTCTTGGGCAGTCAAAGGAATGTTGACCACCTCGGCGTTCTCATCTTCTTTGTTCTCGCCGTTCATGTCGTGTTTGTCGGCGTTGCCGTTCAGCGCAGCATTGGCCATGAAGAAATCGGCATTAGTGATAGAGGTGAGGCACTGGCTCAAGTCTTCTTTGCAGCCATCGAGGCGGAACTGGCGTGCATCGTCGTCCTCGTTGCGCTTGCTTGTCCACTCCTCAATGTATTTCTGACTCTGCTCGTCGATGACGACCAGCAGCTTGATTTTCTTGACCTCATTGCTCTCATCTTCGCGGATAACCTGACCAGCCTTGAACGCGGGCACCTCGATGCCTTCGCCGAATAGCTCGTTGGCAGCCTCGAGGGAATCGACGTCTTCGTACTCCGCGAAGCCAAACTTGCACTTCTTGTCGTCAGCGTCCCTAGCTCTAGTCCAGCGACGAAGCTTGCCGGCGCACCGTAGAATGCTCTCGATAGCCTGGTCCTCAGGCGCATCGTCTCCCAAGCCGCCCACGAAGATTGTGCGTGCGACTTCCTCCCTCGTAGGCGGCTGAATAGCCAGCATGCTCTCGCGGATCTGCGCGCGGTCGCGCTCGAGATTCCTGCTGCCACCGTCCGCACCCAAGCCTGCGCGCCTGTTGTTGCCTGCGGGCTCTGCATTGCCTCCTCTGCCGTCACGTCCTCCTCGGTCGCGGTCGCGGTCGCGGTCTGACGCCGGTGCGCCAGCCTTCTGGTCCATGCCGAGTCTGATCACAGGTGCATTGAAGTTGACTCCAGGGATGTTGAATTGCGCTTGAGCAGCAGCAGGCGGCGCGTCCATGCCGGGAGGTGCCATTCCAGGTGCGCCATAGCTAGGCTGACGTCCGCCATACGCTCCAGGAGGTGCGCCGTAGTTGTAAGCCATGGTATTGCTGTTCGAAGCCAGTTGCTGACTCTCACTGCGAAACCGAAAACGACGCAGGCTGTGAGAGAGCGTTTGGTGGTTCGTGGTTCATGCTTCGTGAAAGTTGCATCGAGCACGCGGGCTGTCGAGCAATGCACGAGTCATGTGGCAGACGTTCGCCGCAAACCCCCGAGCGAAGCAGCAGCCTCCATCTCACCCCAGACAGGCAGGCACAGAAAGTCCGCAAGTAAGTGAAGGTTGGACTGTGAGCGGCGAGCCAGCAGCAGCAGCAGCAGCAGCAGCAGCAAGCACCATTGGCCTTCTCGACTTCACTTCACTTCACTGCTGCACATCAGCTCACCTCCTACCCAAACTCGCACTCTGTCACGTGCGGCAATGGACTTCATGAAGGCCGGCGAGACCATCATGCGCTCCTCACACTCGCTCATGCCTTTGCTGGCTCCCACACGCAGGCAACCCGCCAGGAGGGCCGTCTTCTCGCAATGCCGCGCACAGCCCATGCGCGCCTCAGCATCACGATCATTCGCGACTTCTATGCGCAGAGACCAGGACGACAGCGCCTCTTTCGGCGTCAAGACCAGCCCTCAGCAACCCGCAAACCCCAGAACTGCCAGCCAGGAGATTTCAAGCATCCTCGATGGAGCCCTCGACATGAAGAAGGGCACCCCGACCACCCCTACCGGACGAACCTCGCGCTTCGCCTCCAACCACGCCCAAACCACTAGCTCGCCTGCTCGCGCTCAACTTGAAGCAGACAGGCAGAGCAACCGCAGCAGCATGGACGACCTCATGGCCGGACTTCTCGGACCATCGACGGGCGGCAGGCGTGATATTGCTGGCTCACTCAATCCCAGAGCCCGCAGTGGACCACCTCCAATGCCCCAGCCAGCGCCCATGAAGCTTGGCCCTACCTTAGGAAAGACAGTCTACGTGGACAATCAGCGAGGCATCGACGTCGCCAGGGCGTTCAGGACCATGGAGAGCGCTGTGAGTAGGAACAAGGTTCGCAGGGACTTTAACCTCCAAAGGTTCCACGAGCGAGGCGGAACGAAGAGGAAGCGTCTGCACAGTTCGAGATGGCGGCTCAGGTTCAAGCAGGGCTTCCAGGCGGCTGTCAAGCGTATCTTGAAGATGAAGAAGCAGGGCTGGTAAGGGAACATGGGTCTCTTGTATGTGTATTGCATAGCGTGGAGAAATGTTGCAGGCCTTGCAACGGGATAGCCTAGGGTATAGGCATTGTATTGTACAAAACGGCTATGATTGATTCATATTCAAAATACCCGGGCCTCGACATGACCTCGCCGTGAGATACATGAATAGGAAAGTTCCTCCGCCGTCATCGGAAGAACCACAATGGTCATGAGATCAACTGCCTACCCACTCACTCCTCATCCTCAAGCTCCACCGCCTGCTTCCTCGCAAAATCCACCGCATCCTCCTCAACACCACCCTCAGGAATAAACTTCCTCATGACCATCTCCACATACTTCTCCGGCACGCCCTCATCAATCGCATCATCAATCCCCTTGTTCATGCGATAGATATACTCCTTCTTAGGCGCACTAGGCATGACTTGCTCTCGATTGATATATACCAGCATATCAACCTGCTCAGGCTTCGCAGTCACATTCGCCGGCCCATCGCCATCCTTAACAGGCCAGAAATCACATACCAGCCACTCCTTGTTATACGCAACCGGCACGCCCTCGTTGCGGTCCAGACGAGCTTCGTCCGAGGGCTGTAGAGTGTAGACTAGGCCCCAGACTTCGTCCTCGTATGCCGTCGTCACAGGAGAAGAAAGGTACTTGGCCTCATCTTTGTGACGTGGGATTTCCACGACGTTCGCATAGCCTCGCTCGTTGATGAGCCATTTGTAATCGTTCAATCGCGCCACGCCTTTGTATTCGGAGTGAGGGCAGCGTTGCTCCATTTGCTGACGCCAGAGGTTTGAGCCATAGCCGAAGTAGATAGTGATGTTGCTGTTTGCCATGGCGGAACGCGAAAGAGTGGTGCTTGTGGTGGCGGGAGTTGATGGGGTTGGGATTGACTGTGGTGCGAGGATCGCTTGTGAGACGTAGTTCCAGAGCCGCATGATTTTTATTGTTGGCTCTTGCAGATGTTGTCTGCCTGGAGATCTGTCTCCTTTTGTCTTAGCTAGTAATCGCGGTGCTGTCTAGACAAATAGAGTTCGGTTACATGCATGAGTTGAAGTTGTGGGTCTGAAGCATGTTGCAATTGTGCCAAGACATGAGGCTATGATGCAAATGGCATGGTTTTTTTGTAACAGCAATCGTATTCGGTAGACACTTTCATGGAGGGACGGCTACAGATTGTTCGTTTAAACAGACGGGTATATTCTAATCTTTTGGTATCTGCTATTCATGCTTGCATTTCAACAACCCCCAATGTCCTCATACCCAATGCCACGAGCAAAAGCACATTTGTGCATTGTGTATAGAAAGTTTCGCTGGTTGCGATGCCCAAAAGCGACTTCATGCTGATCGGTACTTTCGTAATGGAATGCAGGAATTCTACATCTCGTTCTGCAGCTCGATGATCTTCTCGTAGAGTTCCAGAGCGAATTGTTGACGGAGCTGGATTCAATTGTTAGCTTGGAGGTCGCAATAACTCGCGCAAATACTGGCTTACCTTGATCTGCAGCATTTCCAAATTGTCCCGGCCGTCGAAGGTTCCAAGGAAGTACATGAAGCCGTTCGTGGGAGGTGCTCCACTGGGAGTGCCGAACTTAATTTCCTTCTTGACGGGCGTATTTAGAACCACACGGTGAGAGCCGTCAGCGCGCATGAGGAATCTGGCTTTGGGCTTGCTGTCGTCGCCGTCATCACCAGGCTTCACGTTCAGCCTCAACACTCCCAATCCACGCTCGCGCCACTCCTTCTTGCCGTCAGGAAGCGTGAAGTAGTTGTATAGCTTAGCTCGGCATGAGTACGCCGTAGTTTCGTCCTCCTCACCCGTCTCGACATCCTGCTCGAAGAACCTCTCGTCCTTCGCGTCCTCTTCGACAGCTAGGGGACTCTTACTGCCGGCAGCATCGTCATCGGCGCCGTCATTATCATCCTCGTCGTCCTCATCTGCTGGTGCACCGAATGCCGGCTTCGCTTTGGTGGCGCCGGACAGAGGTGTCGCTTTGCCGCTTGCAAAGCTTGTAAGGCCAGTTGCGCCGCTACCGAAGCCAGAGCCTCCAAGGCCTGAACCGAGTCCGCTTGACTGGCCGATTTTACCGAAACCAGAAGCACCAGATCCAAACCCGCTGAGGGAAGCCTTAGGAGCACCGAATGCAGATTGCTGCCCGAGAGACCCACCGAAAGCGCTGCCACTAGGCTTTGTGTTCTCTTGGTTTGCGCTAGCACCGAGCGGGCTCTTGCTGCCTGAGCCGAATCCGCCACCAGAACCAAAGCCTCCGCTGCTCTTGGCTGCTGTTGCGAAGGGAGAAGAGGCTGAGCTTGCGAGAGAGCTGAATCCTGAGGCTGCAAAAGCACTAGTCGAGGTCTGAGGTTGGTCCAATTCTATGGAAGGCTTATTGTTCGTGAGTGAGCCAAATGGTGATGTGGCAGAGGTATTGGCAAAGCCGCTTCCGGCTGGGATCTTGGTTGTTTCCGTAGTTGACTGGCTGTCGTTGTCTGCAGAGCCCGTTTCTCCCTGGATCTTACTCCTCTTGACTTTCGGGCTCACTACAGTCTCTCCGGCAGCTTCAGTCTTGCTTGTTGTAGGGTCGGGCGTGCTGGAGCGGTCGCTAGCCTTGTGCTTCGCCGCACCGTTTGTCGCCGCCGACTCAGCAGCAGGAGATTGAGCTCGTGACCTCTCGCCTGAGACCTTGCGCTTATGCTCGTTGAGTTCGTCATCCTCGGCCGTGCTGTCTCTTGAGCGCTTGCGTGTGTGGTAACGCACAGGCTTGATCGCCGGCTCTGCGTTGATTTTCTCGCCAGTCTCTGCGTTGCTGACTTCTGTGTCAAGGGGTGCCTCCTCGTGCTCTACGATTGTCGCCTGCTCATTCTCCGCCGACTGAGCTCCTGCGTTCCTGACCTCGTTGGCAGCAGCCCGCGCTTCTTCAGACAAGCCTCCGATCGAAGCTTTCTTGAGTTGCTCCCGCACCGGTTTCTCGGCTCCCTCAATGTCCTGAGCAGCCATATCGCCTTTTTCCCGGTAGTAGTCGTTCACAAGATGTGCTGCTGTTGTCTCAGGCCGCGGTGGTTTGAGTGTGGGCGTCAACCTGCGACTCCGCGGCGGACGAGCGGATAGTGTACGCTATGAAAGCCTGGCGAAGAGATCGTGGTCCTCGAGCGCACAGCTAAGTTTTTGGCACTACCGGACAGGAAGGGGAAATTGAAGGCGTACAGCGAAGAGAAGAGGTGTGCGGTGTGCAATAAGTGGTGCAAGTCAAGGCTCAAGGGCTGTTGGTGTCGCAGAGACGCGGGGTGACCGACCCTAATACAAGCTAAGGAGCAAAAGAAAGATACAAGCAAAATACCTGTTCCGTCTATAACAAACAACTTCATATCAAGACGACGATGTGTACTCATTTACTGTATGCAAAATTCAAGATCTTCACCCACACGCACCCGGTCGTCCTCAGTCAGCAGTCTTTTACTACAGGTCATATTGCACACGCAACTACCATGTCACGGCGGCTGCATCACGGGCTCCATTCCATATACGCATGCAATTACCGTATATCATTTATTCGTATATCGAACATCCGTCCCAGTTGACCAATATGCGCTACCTGCTTTTGGGTAGCTTGGCTGCTGCCTTACTATAATCCTCCCCGAACGCGCCGTACCACCGGTCGACTAAATCCTTACCCATTCCCGCCGAGATGACCTCCTTATCCTGCTCCAGCTGCTCCGCGACCTCGGCCATGAACTCGTCAATAGTAAGAGCATCTGCACCCTTCTCTTTCTTATTGTCGTCGGGGTTCTCACGCTCGCGGTGGAGATCGGTTCCTACGCTAGGCGGCACGATCTCGACCACGCGAACGTCTGTCCTGTCCTTTGAGAGTTGCGTGCGCAGGTTCATTGTCCAGAAGTGCATCCAAGCCTTGGAGCCGTTGTACACTGGGTTGATGATGGAGAAAGGGTTGATGCCCAGTACTGACGAGACGTTCATGATGACAGCTCCGTTGCCCGCTGCTGAATGTGATTTCAGGTGTGGAAGCAAGTTGAGTGTCAGATGCATTGGCCCGTGGATATTAGTGAACAGCTCGTTGTCGGCTTTGGCCAGGAAGTCTTCAGAGTTCATCTTGTTGACGTCCAGAGGCCTTTGCACGCCAGCATTGTTGATCAGACAGTCCACTTCCGGGTGCTCGCGGGTCAGCTTTTGCACGAACTCCTCGATCGAGTATGTGTCGGAGGTGTCCAAGATGTAGTAAGGTACATCGCCCAGGTCTTTCGAGGCGATTTGTAGTTTAGACTCGGTGCGGCCGGCGATGATGACTTTCTTGTTTTTCGAGAGGAGGTACTTTGCCAGAGCCAGGCCGATGCCTCCAGCACCGCCAGTAATTAACGCACATTTGAAGTCCAGCACCTGGAATCGCATGTTTGCTGATATAGGAGATAGTTCTTGAAGTCGGCGGTAGTAATGTCAATTAAGTTTATGTCATGGTGTAGTGTTAAAAGCCACAGGCAGTCATTCACGGCGGTCGGTTTCTATACATACCTGCACAACTCGTCGCGTGTACGCCACCCTCCATAGTCACCCGCGATTCAGCACAAGCACCGTCTTCGAATTGATGCCGGGTCGGCCGTTTATTTCCTAAGTGGTTTCATGCGTGCCTATGACATTTGATGATGAGGAATGTCCGAGACGTTGCATCATACTTCCTGCATCCTTGGATAAAAGTGGGGCTGTTGAAGTCAAAGGATCGTCCATCATGATCGTCTTCGCGTGAGATAACCGCGTGACTGGGAACTGTTATCAGGCCCCGAGAGGACCAAGTACTGCGGTTCCATTTAGTTTAATCATATCTCCGAATTACTTCCACAGACATTCGATTTGACAGCAGGCATCTTCGATCGTGTGTTTAGCTCTCATTTGACTAGGCTAGGCATGCGGCATGCCAGATGTGCTGACCTTGACAATTCCTTTAAGAGCGTAATCTGCTGGGCCAAAATAATGTATGAGAATCACTAGCGTATTGGTCGTTGACGCAGTTGCTATTCATATCGATATGTGCGATCGAGGCAACGTCAATACGACATCCCAAACGACCGTACAACTGCCACAGTCTAAGCATTCCAACGGACACTTCGAAGTTCCCATGCCGGCGTCGTGATAACATCGACTTCTATCAGAAATCCAAACCGAAACAGTATATGTAGCTACTATTGTCCTAAGCCATAGCATTGGAACACTTGCTCTTCCAGACAGCGAACACCAAAGACACCTGAACTGTCTTGTGATGTTCTGTATTTCTTCACCCATTATTCAGACAACATCTCTACGGCCTCCATCAGAGAGACGGATAATCAGCGCGACTTCGGTTTTATCCAAAGGTCTTCGCCAATAAGCCATCTCGGGACATTCAAATACTGTTCCTCCTTTCGGGCGATCTCTCCTTCGATGTTGCCCAGTGTCTTCCGCAGAGATCAACCGTTGTGGTGACCAACAACACCGGTACCATGTCCCGCATCTCGTCAGTATAGGCTGAGAGTGCTTCGGATGCAGAAGTCCGCATATCCGGCTGAGGGTGTTCACGTAGAAAAGCTGCGTGATCGGATCTTCATCAATGTGGGAACGTACCCTCTACGCTCCTCCGATGTATAGATGGCGCCTGGACATCAAGCCACTCAACGCTGTTATGTCTCTCACGCTAAATCAGCCGGAACATGATGGTAAATCCTCGTGTCTGAGTCGTCTATATCGTCGGCGTGTTGCTTAAGACCAGGTTTGACGTTCTCGAGCTCCAGAGATGGCACCTCCCAGTCAGCGTGGTTATAGCCATTGCTTGAGGTTTGCTGCGTTGTTTCGGGTGGCCTTCCACCAGAATCGAGAGCCAACATCCTGGAACAAATCACCACTCAAAAGCCCCCGGCACCTTACGTCCAAGCATCGTCGCACTTCCAGCCTCCGCAGATCCAGTTCCAGATCCATCACCAGTCCCCCTCAAACCTTCCCGATACCGAGCACATTCCTTCCAAACCTTCAGCTCCTGCGCATAAAGATCCATTACACACGGGTCGCAACTACTCCCACAGCACTCTCCCGGCGGCGGTTTGACCGGTTTCTCATTGCCGAAAGCGGCGTCGAGGAGAGTCATCTCCCTCGAAGGTGCGGGACGGGCTTTGAGGAGCCGTGTGAGAGTTGGGGAGAATTTTTTGGCTTCTTCTGGGGTTGGTGGCATTGTGTCCAGATTGTTTGGATAATGTTATCCGCATTGGACAAGGGAAGTCGATTAAGTGCGATACATGTATCGAGTATATCGGGTGTTTTCGGGTTTGTGTGAAGCGGCATTGCATTGTCGAGATCACGAGCCGGCTCAAGTGCCGGTAGTGATGCTGGGGACTAATACATGAAACGAAAGGTCGCATCGTCTGTCCCGCAACGTGAAAACGACGTCGGAAGTCATGTGTAGCATACACGTATACATGTATACAGGGAGCGGAGTCGAGAATCTCGTGAGGGTAGCGAGGGTCGCACCCTAATATTTGTGCTAATCTCACTTGCACTTTATACGTACATTTATATTTAGCGTTCTTTCATGTTTCTATGGTTGATCAATGCTATTTTACATGTATGTATATGTATGTGAGAACAAAATCAATACTCATGTCGAGTACGTAGCTAAACACATGGACCGCGCACCCAAGAGACGAGGAGCGGACCCCAACTACAAACCTCACTTACTCCCACGAACAAGAATAGTCAACTTCAGTCCAGAAAATTACATTGCAATCTACGAAACACAAAAAAATCTTTTGTAGAACAGGCTCTTGAATTTCGAGCCCCAACGATGATATAATATCCATCCCCCATTCATGCCGGACTCCGGTATTTTTTGCAACGCCCTGTAACGCCATGCACGCTGAGCTTTCCCAAAAAACCACAACACAACAGTGAGAAGCAATCACGCTTAACGACTCCTGTGAGTGCCGTTGCCACGCTTGCCAGCCAGCAGCCACTTAGCCTTACTGGCAGTCTCTCTGTGATCGGCGTCACCCTGTCTGGCCATGCGGTTACGCTGGCGCTGCACGAGCTTGGCCAGCTTGGCGGCCTTCTCTTGCGACTTGCCGTCGGTGATGCCCATCGAGGTGCGATCTTGTGTCTGGGTTCTGACGGCGACGCGGGATTTGCTGCGCAGGCGCTCCTCGGGGGTGGCGTCGACGTCCATGGCGGTGTCCTCGGTGGCAGCGCGGCTGCGAGGCCTGGCAGGGCGAGAGGCAACGGCGGCGCGAGCCCTCTCCTCGATGGCGCCAGTGTCGTAGCCGGCGCCTTCGAGACCCTCGGTCATGGTGTTGAGGTCGACGTTCTTCTTGTTTCTGGGGATGATGGCCTTGTTCTTCAAGCTCTTCCTCATCTTGTTGGCGTTTCTGATGAGCTGTCTCTTCTCGCGAATGAGGTCGGCCTTGTACTTGATGTCGGCCTCCTCGGCATCGTCCATCTCCATCTCCTCGTCGTCGTAGTAGCCCTCCTCCGCCAGTTTTGACTCCTCTTCCTCAAGGGCAGCCAACTTGGCGTCGATATCCGGATCGATGAAGTCGTACACGTTCTTGCCCTCGAAGTACTCGGGGATACGGTCGTTCTTCCACTCGTCGTTCTCCAAGAGGTACTTGTCGCGGAGGTTGATGTTGAAGACACCAGCTCCACCCTCTTCCTCCTCGATGTCGCGCATAAGCTTGGGCCTGTTGGGGTCGTTCTTGTCGTACTTCTTGAGCTCCTTGATGGCATCGGGAATGAAAGTCTCCCTGGTGACGCCACCAATGGGCTGTGCAACGTGAATTCTCTTGAGGACATCGCCGAGACGGCCAGAAACCTCACCAGAGGCGTTGGTACCAGTCTTCAGCTTGGCAGCGTTTCTCTCAGCAAGAAGACGGTCGCAAGCAGCGTTCCTGACGTTCATCACACCCTCCATGGTCGCGCAGGAAGTCTGGAGCATTTCCACGTTACCAGACTTGAGTAGCTCCTGCAGCTCGGCCTGGGTGGCCTCGTCGAGATCCTCTGGCCTGGTAACATCGATCTTGTTGACGACGATGAAAACCAGCTTGTTGGCGAAAAGCGGCTTGATGCTGCGGAAAAGCGCCATCTGTGCGTGGACGCTGTAACCGCACTGCTCACTCAGATCCATGAAGTACATGATTGCACTCCTCAAGTGTGCAATAGCGGTAATGGACTGCATTTCAATGGTGTTCATCTCTTCAAGGGGGTGGTCCAAGATACCAGGGGTGTCGATCGCCTGGAAGCGAAGCATCTTGTAGTCGAAGTGACCAACGAACAAGCTCTTGGTGGTGAAAGCGTAGGGCTGAACATCGACATCGGCACGGGAGATGTTCTTCAGGAAAGAAGACTTGCCGACGTTGGGGTAACCGCAGATGAGGAGTGTGCGGGTGTTGGGGTCGATGGAGGGCAGACGGCCCAAGTGCTGCCTGACCTGGTCGAGGTAGAGGAGAGGGTCCTTCAGCCTCTTGCAGATGGTGGCCATGCGACCGAGGGCAGCACGCTTGAGCGCCTTGCACTGGAACAAACTCTGGCCATACTTGATCAGACGCACGTAATCTCTGGCGACGGTCTCGATCAAGCTCTTTGCGGTGTTACACTGGCCGAGGGCAATGCGGAAGTGGTCGGCGTCGTAGAGGGTGTTGAGCAAATCCTTGTGGAAAGGGTGGATGTCTGCGAGTCTAGGGAAGCCGTCGAGGATGGCGGACAGCTTCTCGCCGAAGGTCTCAGCGGTGTATTTGACCTTGCGCATGTAGAAGGCGCGGATGCGGGTGATCTGGAAGCCTGAGCGAATCTGCGTGGGCAGACGGCGCTGGGTGCGCGACAGCACAATGTCCAGGAACTCCTGCGAGGTCGGCACGGGCGCGATGTCCTTCCATGTTGTCTTCATCTTTGCGGCGTGTGTATGGCGTCTCTGGCAACACCGTGTGGGAGTGGGAAAGGCGAGGCGGAGGGAGGAGAGAGACAGAGACCGAAGTTGCTCTGCTGCTGTGAGGCGGCGAACGAA
Organism: Melanodothis sp. VS III C KN 2; assembly: GCA_019775565.1. NCBI lineage: Eukaryota > Fungi > Ascomycota > Dothideomycetes > Cladosporiales > Cladosporiaceae > Melanodothis > Melanodothis sp. VS III C KN 2. The sequence continues at coordinate 501,039 of JACWFM010000002.1, forward strand.
CTCGAAAATGCTAGCGCCGCAGTTTCCCTCTTCGTCTCGACTTTTTCGCTCGCCAACTCCAAGATAGCGCCCTTATCGCCCGCGGGCCGAGAACCCTGCTTTTGCTTTGGCAGTCTCCACACTTGTTGACATTCGGGTTGCACATATGTTTATATATGAGAGTATAGAACGGAGGATTCAGTCTCGATTCGTGCGATTTGCTCGTATATCGCACTACTACCATAGAACCTAACGCTGTATCCGCCGAATCACCCCAATAAAGAAAGCTAAGGCAAAAAGGAAAGACGGCGAAAAATGGAAATCGTGAATTCATTCCCTGCCGACCCGTCAAATGTGTGTGCCGCGCCAATATCGAAAGAAGCAAACCACGCTCGCTAATCCCCAAAAATATTGACAAACCAAGACCTTAGCCTAGGTCTTTCGATTCTGGCCCAGTCCGAAACATGTGGGCTTCCGTTTGCCTGTGGTGAACGCCGGTAATAAATCTGTAACAAGAGAAAGTATGTAGAGCTAATCGAAGCCAAAGTGATGTGATGGGAGAGCATCTCAAAAATCAGACAGCGAGCGCGCTGTGCTCAGTTCAAACAGCTGCCACCTCGGGCGCTGCTTGCGGTGCGTGCTCTTCGATGCCTTCGTATTCCGACGACGCGGCCTTGTCTTTTTCGTTGACGCCCTGGCCGCGACAGAGAGGACAAGAGTTTCGGCCTTGGGTAAGCCACTGGATGTTTGGTTAGCATGTTTTCAGACTTCAGGTGTGACAATTCGAACTTACGTGGTCAATGCACTCCTTATGGAACAGGTGGCCACACTTCGCCAAGCGTCGAGCCGTCTCCTTGATCTCAAAGTCGCACAGGCAGACCAAGCAACGGTGGCCAGCTTCCAGGTACACCCTGTCAGGGTCATTTTCGCCTTTGGTCTCGGCAGTCACTATCGCCATGAGACGATCAGACGAAGCCGGATCAGTCGTAGTGGTGGCGCTGTCCTCAATCGGCTCCGCTACAACGAGTTCGTAAATGCCACCTGCGTTTTGGACGTCATCCTCGGTTGCAACAGGTGCTTTCGCCGGTCCCAAAAGGGTGGAGAGCAGCATCATGTCTTCGTAAGTAGGGTTCTCCGTAAACAGACTGGGTGTCGTAAGGATAGGGTGGTTCTCCGGGTATGATCCGCCAAGGACGTAAATAATCCAGCTCCGGCTATCACTATTGCGGTCCTCCGGGTTCGCGCTTTCCGTAGCGTTACCTGACGATGAGCGCGACAAAGAAGGAATGTTGTCGGGCTCGACGACACCATTACGTCGCGGGTGGCCAGAAGCGAAGCGGGGATAGTGAATGTTGGGTGCAGTGTCGGAGCGACGGTGGCCGCGGAAATGGTCGGAATCTCTAGGCTGGGAGAGCAAGTTGTCGCTCGAGCGGGTGGAATGTAAAGATCCAGTTTCTTCGGTGTGGCTTGCCAGCGGACTAGCCGCAACACGCTGCAGAGCACTGTTACGACGCGAGTCTGAAGCGAAGTCGCGGATGCTGTTGGCGACAAACGATGCGGGCCTCGAATGCGATGGCGTGCTGTTTCTGCTGGATATGCGGCTGAGTTCTGGGCTTGGAGAAGCTGGCGTGGCAGGCGGAGGTCGAGGTTCAGAATTTGAGCTTGCACTGGCAACACTCCAAGGCCTCTCACGTCGCCTGTCGGGTGACCTGTGATCACGCTGGTCGTCGTATCGATCATTGATTCGGCTGCGGCCCATACCAAGACCACCCATGCTGGCTCTTCTCCTGTGACGGAAGCTCGTACCATTTTGAGGTGGGCGTAGAATCGAGTCGATGCTATCTTGCCCATGAGCGCCTAGAGCGTGTGCTGGAAGCGGCGAAGGGAAGTGCCCAAGCGCATCGATGAATGGCGGTAGTTCGTCGACTCCGCCACCAGCCCCAGAAGCGGAGTTTGGTGAAATCGATCTGATGCCAACGATTATAATGGGCACCATTCGATTGTCTCCGTTATTTGATGCATCCTCGGTCTGCGAGTCTGCTTGCGGATTTTCCGATGCCCCGTTGGCGACCGGAGTGCCGAAGCGGAACATTCGGAAGAAGTTGAGTGGCCCAGACTGTCCGCCCTCGCCACTATCTTGTTCATCGCCGCCCTGCCGAAGCGCTGACGCGATTCTGCCATTTTGTAGTGCCCTCAAAAAACCGTCAAAGCTGCCATCCTCGCCATTACCGCCGACTTCTCCGATACCAGTCCCTCCTGTCAAGCCCCTAGCCTCGCTGAGTGCCTGGTGATCATCGCCCATCAAAGTAGCAGCCGTCGCAGCAGCAGCCACACTCAATAATCTGCTGAGCATGGTCGCTTGGTCTTCGGTTCCAGCAGAACGTCTCAGAGAGCTAGGAGGTGGTGACCTCCTTCTTCGGAATCCAGAAGTGATATGTCTGAAGGACCGATTTGAGTTGAAGCGAATGTTAGGTAGGCGATGTGAGCCTGCTGATCTTGGTGGTTGGTCGTGGTCCTGCTCAGAACCAAGTAGATCTTGTTCGAGCATGGAGTTGTGGCCCAGCGACTGCGACCGTGAAGGATGGTATTCGGGTGCATCGTCATTTGTGGAAGAGTCACGAGTGTATGACGCCGGATTGTGGAGCACACTCCGTGAATGTGATGGCCGAGTTGCAGCGAGTGGTGTCTCGTCTCGGCGGAAGATGTTGGATAAAGTAGTCCGTGACCGTTGTAGTGCTGAAGGCCGTGACGGTCCTGCGTCACTTGTTGAAGGAGGTAGTGTGGAAGAATGTAACAAGCGTGAGAGCCTGTGTGTGCTGTTAGAACGTGTAGGTAGTCGACGCCGACTCCGTGCGCTCAAGAGACCACTGCCATCCTCGTTGTCCGCTGGCTGCTGCTCCTGACCGCGGAGTAGGTTGCCAAAGGATGACTGTCGTCGGCGTTGTGTGCTGCTTCCGCCAACAGCAGACAAATCAGGCTGATTATTGTCGCCGTTCCGCAGAGGCTGTGAAGCACCCTGACCCATGACTGCAGTGATCTTGCTATTGCATATCCTCCAGCGAACGGGCGTATGTCCTCCTCCGAGCAGTAGTGAACGACAGAAGCGGTGGTGTGAGAGTCAGCGAAAAGGCTCGATGGTGGTGGGAGGCGGAGAGCAAGGCGAAGGTGTAGCGATAGGCGTAGGGTTGATTGGTGGATGGATGGTGGGTTGATGCGGTCAGCTGTACATGGATGGAAGTGGTGCGGGCGCGTCGACTCGGGCTCAGAGGGAATGGAGGTTGGTCTGAGAGGGCGATGCGGGACAGAAGACGGGAGAGGCCAAAGCAGCAGCAGCAGCAGCAGCAGCAGCAGCAAGCACGCAGGCAAGTGCTATGGTGACTTGGGAAGTGAAGGTGACCGCGGGCGCAGCAGCAATAGAGCAGCACGCAGCGGGTGAGAGAGCATGAGCCTCGTCACTTGTCACTCACTACGCTAGTTGCTCGCCCGCGTGCGCTGCCGAAGGCGTAGTAGTCACTTTGAGTTAGAGGCCTCAGGCGGCGTGTGCACATGTCTCACTCAAAAGCCACGAGAAGGCATAAGACGGTCCAGTACCTTAGGAACGTAGGCCGTCTCACTCTTTGCAGCAGCTGCTAACTGTCTCCGGGAGGTACACTCCACTCCACTCCCACCACTGCGGCTCTAAAGCGACATAAGCCTTCACACGTGTGATCCCATACCAGCAGCGAATGCCTTGCCTTCTTCTGTTCCCTCCCCTTTACTGAGGACTCCTCCTCCTCCCTATGTACATCCGCAGTGAGTGGTGTATTATCACCCATAACAAGAGCGCGCCCTGACTCGTCGCGGCATCAAACGGCTCGCGGCCTGGCCCTGTCGCGCATCGTCTTAGCAGCTGCAGACGGCGGCGGTGATTGGATGTCGCGTGATGGCGCCCGTGCGTCCACAGATCGTTTGAGACAGACTTGCACAGCGCAATCAAACCCCGTCCTATTTTCGGCTCGGAAAAAGATCCTGTGATCTCATACTGCCACTTCCGACCTCAAACACCACGAGGCACCAGACCACTGCTTTCGTTCTCGTCACGGGAAGCCTGCTCTCACTTGTCTGGGAATGCTACATCTGCAGCAACAAATCCTCTTCTCATGCTGCCTGTTGCGTTGTCGCCTGCCGCACGCCGCATTATATGAAACGCACCAGGGTCATAGCAGGATTGCGGAAGTCTTAACAAGCTGCATGAATTTCCCGCAAGCCAGCTCCAATTCGTCTTAACAGCGATCCACCCCACAAGCAATGTCTACCTTCGCCCCGGTATATCGCCCGACCAAAGGCCAGCAGACCTTTCTCACTCGCGAGCACAAGCGTGAGGCCCGGAAAAGGAAACGAGATGAAGAGAGCGGCTCGTCTTCTGCAGAGCAACCTTCTTCGGAGTCGGACGATGATGCAAAGCCGTACAGCGTGCTTGCCTCTGCTCCTTCAGTAAACAGGACCGACCCGTATCATGTGGCCGGTCTATCGCGCGAGCATCCATTGCCGAGATTTCCATTTCCTCATGCTCCCGTCAAGTCTGCAGATGTACCCAGGCGTTCTTCGCAAGAAGAATTAGCAGCTGTAAATCCACCACTGTACGTGCCCAAAGTTGCAGTGGACGATCAATCGACTTCCTTGAAGCGCAGACATCTTGACAACATCACGACCATATTGCATCGATGCATGCTCAACGGAGACTGGGAGCGCGCTTCTCGTGCTTGGGGTCTGTTGGCCCGCACTGAGATTGGCGGCTTAGGCATTGATGTTCGCCAGCATGGACGCTGGGGCATCGGTGCTGAGATACTCATGCGGCGAGAAAAGGGGAAAGTATCAGAGCAGTCAGCAGCAGCTAGAAGATCGAGTGAGAGTGATGCAAGCTCGCTCCACGATGAAGGCTCTGATTCCCCCACGAATCGCCCAGCTCATCGATTTGCAGACGAAGGATTCAAGCTGGCAAGGGAGTACTACGAACGACTAGTCTTGCAGTACCCTCATACACCACACACTCAACATACTATCAACGCCAAAGTGTTCTATCCTGCGCTCTTCAACATCTGGGTCTACGAAGTGCAGGCTCGCTACCAGCACCTTCGAAGCGAAGCATCTCGTGCCCGGAGGTCTTCGTCGCATAGTATCGTCAGCGACGACGCAGACGAGCATGCTGATACCGCAAGCCAAGATCTAGCAAGTCGCGAGATTGTAGACGCAACTCCCATCGTAGAGCGTCTCGATGAACTACTCATCAGCCCTCCATACGACGTAAGTGAGCCACTGCTACGACTCCGAGGCATGATGGGTCTATGGCTGTCCGACCTCTATCGGTCTTTGGCAACTGCGCACCGTAAAAATTCGGATGCCGACTCTTTCAGCCCAGGGTACCGCAACGAGTATGAGGTCCGGGTTGCAACTGCCCGGAACTTCGAAAAGGCTTCTACCGAGAGGCGGCGTGCCAAAGAGCTGCTGGCCAAAATTGAGGCCACAGGAGGCCACGAGTCAGCTGGTGTGGCTTTGCGACTGGCAGATGCAGGAGACATGTCCGATTGAGCGATGTAAGACACCACCTTACGCTTTCGCGTCTCTTTATTAGATGTGGCTGCATCTTCCGCCGTTCCAGAAAGTCGAAAGTGACGGCGCGTCCTTCCAATAGTGAAGTATCTCGACACTAGCTTTGAGTCGCGGCATAAGCTATTACTACATAAACTGTTGCGAGACCGAAGCACTTCTCCTGGGACCACGCATCGGAACACCACAGCATACGCAGGCAAACTCGAGAATTTCACAATGGCAGCCCGAAGCACGACTTACGACTACACACACGACAGCCACCAGTCCTACAAATGCTCACTTGAAGGATGGCACGAGGATCGACAAAGCGCAAGACTGTTCTTCAGACAAGTGGTCAACGGCATTCCCGTCGCTTCGCTAGGCATGGAGCCTAGATTAATCCCGACGGATGGCCACCATAGCCTCTTAGAAATGGCAGACGACATGGCAGCATCCCGTTTGTCTGGAGACGAGCGACTCGCGAGCCTGCTCAAACGGCTTCAACATAACAGGGACCATGCCGCTTCGATCTTCTCAGAGAAGGTAGATGTTTCACATTTTGAATACAATGGATCAGAGACGAAGTTCGCAGAGTACTGGAGCGATCCTGAGGGCTATGTCCTGCGAAACGCCGAGCTCAAATCGAAGCGAAAGGAAACTCGCGGGCAGGATGCATGAAGGAACACAAACACAGCAGCAAGCCTGCATGTTGTGGAGGAACACTGAGACATCTCTCTCCCGTCATCCCACTGGGAAGCACGTATCGCGACGATGTCAGGTGACGCGAGATCTCTCAAGCACACGCGTCATTCAGGAATGTGGCAAACCCGTCCCGCGAGATTGGGCCCATCACCTACTTTTACCACGCAATTCCCTTCCGACTGTAGCTGCATCCTTGCCTAAACACATTACGCCAGAAGTCCCGAAGAATCCTCATCGAAAATTCTCTTGCAGCTGAAACAGCATGCATCCCTCTCAATCGGTCTTCGTTGTCTCTTCTCTTGCTGTTGCCTGTGAGGCTTTTCGCTTCACGGTCTGGCTTGGTGACAAGTGCACCATCAGCGGCACGGGCGCCAGACCTTCCGATCAGGAGTTACTCGTCATTCCGCAGACCGTGGACGATGAAGGCTGCATGGTACGAGCACTAGCAAAGTTTTGATTACCTGTATGCATGCATTGACCAAACATTCCCTGTCTCAGAAGTACGAGTTGATGGAGTACGGCTACGACCAGTCTCTCCTGATCCGCCCAGAGCCCGACGACGAGCCCGATCAATGTAAGCATGCTTCGCTTCCTGCTCTCACGATTCAAGTGCTCGCGCTGACGATGATTACTTGTTGTCAGACCTGGCTTTCTTCCCGACCCAAGATTGCAGCGGCCACCCGCTCCTGATCTCGCCGCCCGCAAGCGTACTGCGTGAGCGGCCGGTCGCCGGATGCTCGAACTATGCTGCTGCGGGCATCAGGACTATGTCGTATAAGATTGTTTGAGGGTGGTGGGCTTAACCGTGTGGGATAAGCAAGAGTATGGGCACGTCGTTGATAACGTGGGCCTGCGAATCGAGTGCGAGGCTGTGACACGATGTGGTTCTCATCCATTTCTGCGCAAGAGCCGGGTAATGGTAGTGAGCGATAAGGCTATGCGAGCATAAGTTCAAGGATATGACAATTATTTCAAGACCACACAGTTTCGTCGAGGCTATCTGTAGCGATAATCTGTAATCCATTTCAATTCAATCTATCTGTTCAACCGTTCTGATCATGCCGTCAAGTGATTTCTTGCACCAAGCTAATTGTTTCCGCATGATATATATGCGAGCTGCGACGCCAATCAAACCGATTTGCATAAAGTCCTTTGCTTTGTCTTGCACAGCAAACAGTGGGAGGGTTCGTAATGGTTCCCGTGGCACTCATATTAATGCTGGTGTGTGCTGACTCTTGGCCAATCAGCGCTCACATGACACAGCCGGACGCTAATGGATGTCCAGTCCCAAGACAACTATAACAACCTTCCTTGCCGATATATCCGCGCTGCGTCTCCTTACAACACATACATATATCTCCATACCACCATTGACAAGGCATCAAAAAACCATGACCACTCCAAGAAGCATATCCTCGCGCAAGCGTGACCTCGTGTACTTGATTTTCTTCATCATCCACGTTCCGATTGTGCTCTGTACGATAACCCTAGAATTGTAGTGCCGCAGATTGCATAAACACGTCTAGCTAACACATATTCGAAGGTGTCGACCTGGCCCCCCTCTACCCAACAAATCTCAAACCCGAGTTCATCACCACGCTACGCGAATGGTACATCACAACGTATGCCGACCGCTTCTTCACCAGCCCGCCGGCATGGTTTAATTTGTACTTGTACATGGAACTGGTGTACCATCTCCCCTTGTCTATCTGGGCTGTTGGAGCTTTGATCAGAGGTAATGCCGCTTGTCTTCCGCTATTATGACATAGATTCGTGCTGATGTATCCTTCTACAGATGACCCGCGAGTGCCCGTGCACCTCCTTATATATGCTGTGCAGACTGTGATCACGACCGCCACGTGCATTGCGGATTACTTGAGCTGGAGCGACTATTTGAACTCTCAAAAGATTGAGTTGGGAAAGCTTTATGTGCCGTATTTGGCTTTGTGTGCGTTCATACCCCTTCATTGATCTTTCAATTATTCGTCGCTGACTGATGGTCCTGTAGCCGTGTTCATGGCCGTGGATATGCTGGGGAGGCTCCATGCTGTGGTGGGAGAACGTAAGACCGTTCGCGATAAGAAGACTCAGTGATGGGGCACAGGCTCATCAATTTGTTTTGTCGCTCACCAGGTCGAGCGCGATGTTACGACGAGATGTCGCTCGCAGAGAGGTCGGCATGCTCGGCTCACTTGGAGTGTGTGCTTGCTTACTCCAAGCTCGTTTTCGACACCATTCCGTCTACACGAAGAACTGGTTCAATGCCATTATTCAGACAGTCGGGTTGGGAGACTGACTTCTGATATCTAATTCACAAGATTAATTACAATCGGGTTGTGATGTGTGCTCGCCTGGACTATGATACAACCTGTGCATTAATGGACAACAAATTTTGAAACAAGTAATCACGATGCCTGATACATATGTGCATTTCGTCTGTATGTAACATTGAATAGCTGTTACTGTTTTGAAACATCTACAAATCTTGCCACCTCTCGTGCAAATCCTTGAGATCATTCTGACCCTCCAGACGCAGCCAGGGTGTCAGATCAGCCTCAGGATCCTGCTCCTTCGACGTCCACCCATTACCAAGAAATCCAAAACGATTCTCGGGAGTCTCGTACGTGTACTCATAGTCCTCCCACTTCGGCTCACGTAGGACTCGTGTCAGATGAGACGCACTACCAGGCCAGACGCCGTGAATACGTGCACCAGGTCTTCCACCGTTGTACCACGAGCTACATTTGCGGCTCATGTTAGTGCGCGGGAAGAAAGCATCACAGTATGCTACGAAGTCATCTGTGGCACGCCTGGAAGGCGTTGCGGTGCGGATGCCCTGCGAGGAGATCTTGCGGAGCAGCTTTGCGATGTATGTTGTTTGGACTTCTGCGCCGTGGGGGACAGTGCCTGATGTGCCTGGTGGATGGGGACCTGAGATATTGTTAGCACTCGTGACGGTGATCAAAATTACGGGTCAGATACTTACCAAGAATATATGCAAGGTTGGGGAAGTTTGGCGTGCCGATACCAAGGTACGAGTAAGGGAAGCCGAACTTGCCCTCCGGCTTCCAGTCTCGAGAAAGGTCATAGTCACCTGCAACGATTGGGAAGGGGGGTGCAAAGTCTACGTTTGCTCCAGTGGAGCAGATGACTGCGTCCACTGGACGATGCACGCCGTCCTTTGTCACGATTCCATCCTCAGTGAAATGGTCGATCGGGTCTTGGATGAAGGTGAGGTTGTCTTTCGTGATAGCCTCGAGGTAGCCGGGACCAGGTGTGAGACGACGGCAGAACGGTGGGAAGTCAGGTACCATCTTCTCCAGTAGTTCGGCATCATCGCCCAGTCTCTCACGCATGATCTTCTTGAAAGACTCGGTACCCTTCCGAGTAGTTTCCGAATCCCGCAGAATAGACTCGAATCGGCGGAAGAATGTGCCTTCGAGGTGCTTGCGGAAGGCCAGATACTTCTCTGGGTCCTGGAAGTCACGAATCTGCTCCTCAGTGAACGGCATTGCTGCTTCCTGTCGTTCTCTAGCACTGGGGTTGAACGAGCCGGCGATCCATGTCTTGTTCCTTGCGTAGTGGTCTACGTGAGCCGCTTGCTTTTGCAGAGCAGTTGTGACCTGGATACCGGAAGCCCCGTTTCCAATGGTGGCGATGCGCTTGCCCTTCGGGTCGAAGCTGGGATCCCAGTTAGATGAGTGGCGAAGGTGGCCCTTGAACTTCTCGATGCCTGGGTAGGCTGGCAATTTCCACTCGTTGAAGTGGCCGTTCGCAGTAATGATGAAATCGAAGTCGAGCTCATCAGTAGTTGACTTTGCGAGATCCGAGATTTTCAAGCGCCACTTGGCCTTCTCGGGGTTCCATTGCGCTGAGTTGACTTTTGTCTGGAAGCGGCATTTAGAGTGAACATCGAACTTCTTCGCAATGGACTGCCAGTAGTCCTTGATCTCCTGGCCTTGGGCATACTCCTCGGACCAGTTGACTTTGGGTGCGTAAGTCGATTGGTAGCAGTGAGATGGAATATCACACCTAACACCCGGGTAGATGTTCTCGAGCCACGTGCCTCCCTAGTATAGATCTTAGTAACGCTTTGGAATGCTTGTTTGAGACTGCTGACTTACAACATCGCTGTTCTTGTCGAAAATGGTCAGCTGGATGCCAGGAACCTTTCTTGGGAGAAGAACACCGGCGGTGATACCAGCAATGCCAGCTCCGATCACTGCGACCTGCAAATGTTAGCCATGTCTTTTAATGAAGTAATGCGCTGCGAAGGTTACCTTCAATTGCCGAATGTCATCGATAGACTTCTCCTGGATCTTGAAATCCGTCGGGAATGGGTACACCCAATCATCATCATTCTTCAGTGACTCTGCAGGTGGCAGGTCTTCAGCGGCGACAAGATCAATTGTGGGCCCTGCAGCCTCGACATTCTCTTGGCCGAAGTGTGTGACAGCGGCAGGCGGATCGACGGCGTCTCCCATCTTGACGGCTTAGCTATAGAATATCCCCTTAAAAATTAAGAAATGTATATGAGATGATTGACTGTAAAGACGCAGGCGAGAAAGTGAGCTGCAGCAATGATTGATCACTCGCGTTGGTTGGTTTGCTTATCTGGCGGAATCATGGAGCCAAATCGCACCATCTTGGCTCCACATTGCGAACGTGTGGCGGACGACAGCTGTGATTTGAAGTGGTGCCTCACCTCTGTAAGGCATCCAGCAACATGTCACCAGTCGCAAGGAGGGGTAAAAACAGTCTTGTCATTTCTGTGTTCTACATCGTTATCTACACTTTCCGTTTTCACGCACCCTGAACAAGCAGACTGTCCATCACCGTCGTTCTGCATTCCCCGGATCCTGGAAAATCGGACTGGAGCTTCGAGAGCTGCTGGTGCCGTCGAATTGTCAGCAATACTTTCTCTTGGCGAACGTCGATCTTGCACCATTCAGATCTCGTCCATGTTGGTCTTTCAGTATCGTTCTGACAGTACGACACCCTCGATACTGAATGGCAGGACGAGTTTTACACCTCGTTCCGTATTTTTGACATTATATACGGACGAGTCTATGAGCACTTCACGATATCGCTTAAAAAGCCGATTGGCTCAATGGTAGAGCGTCCGCCTCCTATTCTTAGGGACTAGCGGAAGGCTGTGGGTTCGAGTCCCATGTTGGTTGATTCGCTGCCCTCACGGGGAGTCACATCAAAGCTCGAGGTTAAAGTCCTTGTAATGCCACATATTTTTGCTTTTGCTCGCCTCATAGAGACAACGGAAGTGCAATCCAGCCTCTTGTTTCTATTTTGATGGCGGTATCATATCTTTGGTTCATCTTTCAATTGCTTGTGGGAATTTGTCGATCTTCGGTTCCAAGTCACCTACCTGTATCGACGATTTTGTTACTGCTCCCTACACCAAGGAACTTCTTGGCCTTTTGAGACATATCATGATACGACTGTAAGATGCATAGCGTAAGGTTTTTAGCACTACAACGAGCTGTTTTGTTCATAGCAACCCTGCTCGGCGCAATCAACGTCCGTCGGTCCAACTTGAAGACCACTACGTAATGTGACGTTCCAGACATCGGAGGATCATTGACACGCTTTATCATTTAACATTGGGGACCTTCATACCATCGCTCCATCTTTCTACCATCAGTTGATCAATCTAAGCCCACTCGAATAACAGGATGAGTGACCCAAAAGAAAGAGGCGAAGTCCCTCGCGAAGCCTCAACAAAATCCGGCTTCAAACCAGCCGACTGGTTCTGGGAATCGCGCAAGAAAGGCCCAACATCCGCCGGCACCATCCTCTTCGTCGCACTCCGCGCTCTAGACCTCCCATTGCAATACTACCTACTGCAGTCCGGTCTTGGATCAGCCCTCATCAAGCGCCTCGGTGGCACTCCAGTGCTCCAATCGCCCGTCGCTCCCACCGTAGGCGTCTTAGGTCTCAGCCCGTACCACACACTGGTAATGGGTCTCGCGACCGGCAGCGCGCTCAAGCAAATCTACTGGAAATTGTTCGTCAACGAATTGGCCATGCCAGCGGGCTTCAGTATTGGAATCGCAGCGTACAACACCATCCTCAACACTCTAAACACCGGCTTCGCCCTCTGGGCCGTGACATCACAACAGCCCAGCGCCCAATCATCTCTATCATCATTCTTCCAGACCGCCGCGCCATCACTCTCCATCGGTACGCTTCTATACGCCATCGGCATTCTCATCGAATGGTACTGCGAAGTCCAGCGAGCTGCTTTCAAAGCCAGACCCGAGAACAAAGGCAAGCCTTACTCGGACGGCTTGTTTGGCGTGGTCAGGAACGTCAACTACACTGGCTACACTTTCTGGCGGTCTGGATACTCTCTGGTGTGTGCTGGGTGGACTTGGGGAGTGCTGCAAGCGGCGTGGCTGGCGGGCGATTTCTGCGCGCGGGCGATTCCGAGTTTGGATACGTACTGCGAGAAACGTTATGGGGAGCAGTGGGAGGATGTGAGGAGAAAAGTGCCGTATAAGTTTTTGCCTTGGGTTTATTAGTTTTTAACGCTTGAAGATTCTTCGGGGGCCATGTTGATCTAGTGGGCGATATGGCGAATATTGGGGGCAGCATACGGGGAATGCAACTACACTGACATCTTCTCTTATCGCTAGACATTTGTCATACGAAACTTTACACGTTCTACATCAGAAGTCGACATCGAGCTTCACCTTCAACTTATCGCCCTTCACAATCGCATCCTTCTTCTCTTCCAACTGCTCCATGTCCCACGTGACATTGACATATCGACCAGCCAGCCACTCTCGCTTCACCGCAGTGAGCCACACAACGGTATCCGCGGGAAGCTCTGGGGTCTCGGTGAAAACGTGCATGAGTTCGTCCGGGACCTCACCGCTGGTTGCCATTTCGGTGAGGATGTTGCCGGGGTGTATGGAGATGGCCGTGACACCCTGCGAGCTGTACTCGCTGTCGATGAATTGCGTGAAGCGCACGACTGCCAGTTTGGATGGCTGGTATGCGGATAGGGAAGGCGTTGTGAGATGGGCGCCGACACTGGTGCAATGTTAGCCGTGTGATGGTTCAAGTTAGCCCATGTTATGACATACCTCGCAGTGGTCACCACTTGTTTCAACGAGTCTTCATTCTTGAGCATCAATGGCAAGAAAGCTCTCGCAATCAAGTATGGTCCCTTGACATTGACCTCCCAGACTCTCCACCAAGTTTCTGGGTCGCTGTCTTTGATCATCGTCATGTCGATAAGACCAGCATTGTTGACAAGTACATCAAGCCTGCCAGCCGATGTTTCGACTTCAGCTGCAGCCTGAGCGACCGAAGCTGGATTCGTAACGTCCAGCTCGATCTTCAGGACCTGTGGAGGTGATCTTCCAGCATCTTGGGCTGCTTTCTTGACAGCTTCTTCGCTGGCGTCGAGACCTGAGCGTGCTCCGAGCACCACGGTAGATGCACCTGCTTTGGCAAAACTGACTGCGATGGAGCGACCGATGCCTCTGCTTGCACCACTGATGAAAACGACTTTGCCAGAGAGATCCTGTTTGGTGGGGTCTATGGCTTGATAGGTGTCGTTGTGGACGGTCTTGGTGACGGTGAAGTCGCCTAATTGTGGTTAGAGACACGACCATTGAATATTGTATTTGAAGATGGGTACTCACCGGGCCCTTCGATGGGATTCGGGGTGCCTTGTGGTGGCGGCATTGTGCGGTGTAGATAATGTTCACTTTTGCTGGCTTGTTCGAGGACGAATTGAAAGTGTTTCGATAAGTGTTGACGAACAGACTCGAGAAATACTGATTTAAATGGTGCTTGAATGCTACCTTAGTTGTCTCACACCATTGCTTACATGTTACATGTCCAAGGCTGACTTGCACGCATGCTGTTCTTGGTATTGATCCTACTTACTAAAAGCATATCGGCGTTAACGAAAACGGCGAGTCGGCTTTAGGATTTTACGTCTTCATGCATTGGGGACCTTGACACTCACTGAACAGTCCACCCAAAGGTATGCATCGCATCTTTCAAAAGGGTTAGTGAATAGGTCAAATTGGCGCAAAACTCGCAGTGCACCATGGCTGAAACAATCCGGCAATGCAGTCTGACCTTGCCGGAATAATGGAGGAGCTCGCCTACACTCAACCCCGCCTGCCCCCCAGAATCAGGCTCATGCTCGAGCCTCGTGCATGTACTGTGTCATCCTCTGGAGGGCAGGCGAGCCACTACGAGCGTACCTCACAGCATAAGCTTGCTGGTGCCGAGATCGAAGTACGGCCAGATGTTCGTACGGCAGCGCCCTGCACGCACCGAGCTCAAACCGGCGGCTTATGGCTTGTCTTTGCCCTCGCCCGGTTATGCCACGGGGTAAACGCGTGTAAACCGCGGTGACCCGGAGACGAGTCGCTGTTGTCGAGTCGGCGAAGAATGATCAGAGGCGAGTTGATGGCAAACAATCAATCAACGACTTCAACAACGCCATGGTCGAAGCTGAAGACGGACCGATTCGCCGCCATGAAATGTCTCACGCAAGTAATAGGGTCCAAGGGAGATGCTTCCACGTCTGAACAACGCACCTTCTCCCGCTCGACGATGCTTTCCTAGCTCCTCTGCCGCCGGAAGCCTCGCTCCGTTGGCGCTGGCAACGGCGTCTCTGCATGACTTGACTTGATACACACCGCGCTAAAGAGGAGCGTACTCGTGATCCACCGCTCGCCTGCCTTTATATCTCGCAACCACCGTTTCGCTACCACAACCGCATTGTTCGAGCCGCACGTCCAACCAAGCAAAAAATAAGAAGACTACCTCTCCCTCACGCTCGCTGCGCGCACTGCATGTCTTGAGTCGATCGACTCCCATGGGCGGCGATCACAACACTCACCACCGCGAGCCCCCTCCTACTCCCCACCAACCTGGAGCATGGAATATGATTCCAACCACGACAACCAAGGAGGGCACCTGACCTCGCCGCCGCCTCCGCCAAACCCCAATGCCGCCGTGCCGGCCATCAACCCTCACTTCGACAGTCTCTCCGACGAGCCCGCCCTTATCGATAGCCCGGACTGGGACATCACTACCCTCTCTGCCCTGGGCGCCTTGCGCACGCTTCAACTCGCCCTCGAAACCCTCACAGAAGCAGCTGCCGACGTGCCTCCCACGCCGCCTATCTCTCGCCCGGCAACACCCACGCACAACAGACCCGCGAACGAGAACGTGCCTCCGCCGACGTTCATAGGCGCCGACGCAGATCCCCACGACATCCAACACGCCGCCATCGCCCGGCGCTTCTTCTCCAAAGTCGCTCCCCAATTCACGGTATCCGACTATCTCAAACGCCAGCACGCCTACTGCCCCCATAGTCCTGGAGTCTACCTCACCGCGGCTCACTACATCCACCGCCTGTGCATATTGGAAAGAGTGTTGCCCGTCACGAACCGAACCGTCCACCGACTCTTCCTCGCCGCGACAAGAATCGCCGCAAAAGCGCTGGAAGACAACAAATGGAGTCAGCAGCGTGTTGCGCAGGTGGGAGGCGTACGGCCAACGCAACTGCTTAACCTGGAAGTTGCGCTGTGCTTTTTGCTGGACTTTGAGCTTGGCGTTGATGCGAAAGGATTGGCGAAGAGCATGTTTGCGTTGCAATTGGCGGGAAAGTCTGGAGGACGATGAGCGGTTGGGAATTGCGACTCTCTGCAACTGATGACACGAAGGAGACGGGAAACTTTTATTTTTCAATGGACAACATTCGCGCGGAGGTATCGTTCTGACGAATATGACGATGATGGAAGAGACGTGTGTACGTCGGCAATGGGACCAACGGCGATACGACAGGAGCGATGGGAAATGGATGATACTTGGATACCCACTTTTAGCGATGCTTCTTTCTTCTTCTTGATCATACTTCTGGCGTTCGAGAGACGGACGTAAATCCAAAAAGCATTCTTCACGCATTTCTGAGTAACGCGAGCCAGCAATGTGATTGCTGACATGCGCCATGATTTGTAACGACCGCTCTGTGTCAAAGACCCGAGAAACCGAGCATATGGCTCGGGCTGAGAAGCTGACGCGATGTTCGTCGCCTTGTCGAGTGCCGCGCGCGCTCCAGGCACCATCGATGGCTAGTACGGTGCCTCAGGCAATAACCAACACGCCCCTGCATGAACATAGCAGCTGGAAGTTCAAGGATTGCGCGCAATCCAAGACGCGCGCGCACGTCCACGGACAGAAATCACAGAAGCTCATGGCAAGTGCGACGGAAGCGACTGCGTCTGAAGAATGTCAGACCGGACGCATGATGCGGATCAAAGGACCTTAGCTCAAGGTACCCGGAGACGGACGAACTACTCGCACGGCGTCTTAGTGGTGCTGCCCGCCACGCTTCCATAATCCAGCACGAAGAGCACAGAGCGCCACGATTAGAGGGCCGAATTGGGAAAATCGACCCAGCCACGTCTTCAGGCGGTGCAGACTGTAGGATTGATTGCTTCACGTAGGACTGAAGAGTGAAGAAGGGAAAGACAAACATGACCCTTTGCTGCTTCCGGGTACCGTAGTGTGGCTTGACGTGTCCTTGTGGCCATGCTCGCTCGCTACCGTCGTTAGCTTCGATCATGAGGCGAGGGAGCAGGTGGTGTGTATGATTTCAGCTGTCCAAGTCAGGTACGCGGGTGTTGGTTTTCTCGCACACGGTGGTGTGTGATTGGCCGGCTGGCGGTTGTTTGCCGAGATGCATGCACACAATAATGTCATTGTGTAGGGACGCGTGATCTCGCGCGTTTCTGCTTTATTTACGTCGCTGGTCTTTGGGGATGATGCGCACTTGGGGCCGAAGATCAGATCCGAAAAAGGGTTTCTGACCAAAGCAGGGGTTTGGATGTATTAGAGGAAGCACCCAATTTTATGGCTCGAGGAGCGTGTTTGTGGCTGGGATTGACAGGCGAGAAGCGACGAGGTAGATCATGCCTCGCGTACCTTGGCTAGCGAGATTAAGTGGTAGGATCGGGTGTTGTGCAAGTGGGACAGTGAGAGGTGAGCCACACTCCAGCCTGCTCTGTTGGCACAAGGCAGCTTGTAGGACGATTGCGAGCCTGGCAAGCATGTAAGCTTCGACAGGCGGATATGCGTGCACGGTATGCGTTCACGGTATGCATTCACGTTATGCGTTCACGGCACCACGGAGCATGATGTCAAGAGCAACGGACCGGGGATCAAACATGTTCGCATCAAGACAAGCAAGGCTTGAATGGTGTGGATGTGCGTGTGGGCGAGCAGGCTGCGCGTGAGGAGAGAGAGATGCATAGCAGAGACGGCAAGTGCCACCAAATTAAGCCTCAGGCGCGGCGCAGCAGGCACCAATGCAGCACCGCCTCACAAATGGCCGCCCCCCATCCTCCTCGCCCTCACACACTCGAGGAGTCTCCCCACACCCGCCACACCATCATTATCATTGACACCACCCAGCCAGACGATGCCGCGGGCGATCATGGGCGGATCTGTTCGAACTCAGCGTATCGTGCCGTGCGGATAGGGCTAGTAGTGGCCCTCCGTCCTTGCCATCACTGACGGCAGGTGTGAGTGCCGCACTTGGTCTTCTGACAGCTCTGCAGAGACGTCGAGTATGCACCGTCTCGGCTGCATGAAACCTCAAGGCACCACCCTCTCTCGAGTAGGCCAGGTATGAAGGTCACTGGTCCAATACGAGCGAGACAAACCAGAAACACACCCGTGCCGGCACGCCTGCAAGCACAACATCGCTCTCACACCACGCTCGCAAGCCCGAGGACGAGCTGATCTCCTCAGGTTCGCAGCACAGACGCGCACGGTCCTGAGGCGACCGCAGCATGTGCATATAGCATGATCCTTCACTACACTACAGCCGCTGTCTACCTTTACCAACGTCATGCTCCAAACGCTGCGCCTGTCACTGGCGAAAATCTAGCTGCCATTCACTCCGTCGTGGTAAGGTCGTCCGTCACTATTTTCCTTACATCGTACACTATAAGGCTGCAGCGTCTCCCGCCGCATGCAGTCGCGGGTATATCTTGTCCAACCGTCCACTCACATCCCCCGTCCTACCCGCACTTCTCACCCATCCATTATCCATATTGTTTGTCAGGTTCAAAGCAAGACTGTCTCACCGCGTACCACTCTACAAAAGCTCGCTGCCTGCCTACTTCCATACTACCAAAAGCTACTGAGGCCGCCCAGTACTGCACCTAGAAGAGTCATCTGACTGCCGATCGCCGGACCCATTGTTCAACCAACACTCTGCTGCCTGCCACCTCTGGACCCTGAGCATTACATTAGTCCCCATTGAGACTGCGTTGCTCTTCCATCCCTCGACCGCTTCGCTCCTATCTGCTACACCTTCACATACCTATCTCGCACGCCAACCGATACCATCGTCTTATACTCGCCATCAAACTACCACCGTCGATGTGCGTTATCGAACAAAAGACTTACTATCAACCCGACGGAAGCCAGAAGGCTTCCGATAGGGTTCGTCGTTGCGATACTGCCATCAGTTCAGGCACAGATCTCTGCTCCAACGTCACTCGTACGTCTGGCGCCGCCAGGATCGTTGAGGTCAAGCCAGAGACAACTGCCCCTTCCTCGTCGAGAAAGAACGAGATCGTCACCGAGAACCACGGACACACTCACATCTATCGTCCTCTTGGCCGCCGTGCTAGTCAGAAACACAAGACTGACCACAGCAAACACTTGAACGATCGCAATCCATCGGAAGGCCGTTCTTCCTCGAACCCTCGGGTGTTTGAAACTTTCAATACCAGAAGGGCTTCGCCTGCTTCTCGTCCCATCACGCCCATCTCCGCACCACCAAGAATGGACTCCTTCCCGCCGACCCTGCGCTCAGAGCCCTCTGTCAGAGTTGACAGTAGCGGCACAGCTGTTTACGATTTACCGCCATCGCGGTTTAACGTCCCACGTGCTGCAGACAACGAACGTCGACCAGCGGAAAAGGCACGGAAGGTGTCGTTTGGCGATGGGCCAACTGACCGTCGGCGTCCAAGTCTCTCAATCCACACTGGGGCACGTCATGCTGCCCATGACCCTCCTACGAGAGCATCACCAGGTCTGAGCCGTCCAGGTCTTAGCCAGCTACCTAGCTTCCGCCACAAGCGCACAGACTCAGCACACGACGCCAACACTCCTCGCAACACCTCCCCACCCCCAACAAGAAACGACCAAGAATACGTTGCACGTGAAGCCGCCCGCGAAACCGCTCGACGTCAACACGCTTTAGACGAGGCTATACGTCGTCGTCAAGAGGAACTAGAAGCTGCCGAGGACAGATTGCTCGACCGTGAGGCCGAACGCGCACGGTACAGACGATCGTTTGATCCTCTGCACAGGCTACCAGAAACCTCGCGTCCCCCACGCAGTACCACAGATAGCGATCAGAGCTCATGGAGCAGACACACCAGCCCACCAGCACCACCAAGCCACCCAAGACCAGCTCAGACACGCACTCGCTTCGCTTCCTCATCACCACTCTCAGCGGGTTCATCCCGCCGCCACCGCAGTTACGGCCAGGCAACCATCCACCAATACCACTACCCAGACAACCCAGCAGTCCCCGCTAGCAGTAGCCGCAGAGCAAGCGATGCCATCCGCGAACGCGGCCGCGAAGTCATCGAGCGTGAGCGCGCCAAAGCCGCCAACGAGGACTCGCAGCAGAACCGAGCCACCGCTGCCGCCGAAGAGTACATCGCCAGCCCGGGTACAAGCCAGCGCTGGGAACCTGTCTTCGACGAAGTAGACGAAAGGACCGGTAGCCGCGAGTACTACTATGTTACTGAAGGGTCTGCGCGGCAGGAGATTCGACGGAGGAGAGATAGGAACGATTCACGGCGGAGAGAGGAGAGGAGGGATGAATTTTTCCATTGATTGATTGATTGATTGATTGATTGATTGATTGATTGATTGATTGATTGATTGATTGATTGATTGATTGATTGATTGATTGATTGATTGATTGATTGATCGAGTGATTGATCGATTGCGCTGAATGCGTTTGAGAGCTGGACTTTCACCCTCTCTTTTGCTTTTTGGGGTTGAGATTGTATAGAGGTATTTCTTTCTGTCGTTTACCCTGGTGATACCATAGATGCAAGGCGCTTGCAGCGGGAAAATGTTCTGTATTTTATCTTGTATTTGTAAATATCACAAGGCGCCGCGGCCAGTGATGGGCCGCGAAAACGCTATATTTTTACATGAATTGGCCAACTCGTCTGACTGCGCAGCTTACAAAGCCTTCTGAGCGCAAAGAACACTACGCCATGCCAAATGCCACACGTAAACCTCTCCTAGGCTCCCTCTCTACTGGTTGATACCCTTAGACAACTCCTGAATCATCTCCAACGTCCTCTCCTCGTTAGGCTTACCACCTCCCAACTTCGCGGCCTCGGCGTCATACCCGCTCACACGGGACTTGAAAGCGGGACGACCGGCACTCCTCTCACCCATAGCCAAGCGCCTCTTGTCAGGCAGACCAAAGCCGTAGTTGGCACTCTGACGAGGCCTGCCGAGCGAAGGCGGCAGACCAACAGCCGCAGACGAGCGCGCGGCGCCAGAGCCGCGCAGCTGGTGGATGTGCTCGACCTTGCCCTCCTTGACGGCGACGGCCTCGTTGTCCGCGCGGTTGACGTTGAGGCGCACGCGGCCGGCTTCGTCGATGTGCGCGGTGGTGGGCTGCACCCAGACTTTGTTGCCGTGCGGGAGGTCTGGGTCGAGCTGGTGCGTTGGGTCGGCGACCTCGTTGCGGCGGGGGTTCTTGCCGAAGCTGCTGGTGTTGGGGTCGAGGGCGACGAAGCCTCCGACACCGAGTTTGGCCTGCGCGCTGTTGGAGCGGGCGGCGCTGCGGGCCAGGAGGACGCGTGCGAGGACGGGAGATGGGTAGGCTTGGGGGCCGTGCACGGGGTGGTTCTCCATGAAGGCGTTGGTGCGGATGTGGGAGAGGCCGGCGGCGGGGTGGGTTGTGGGCGGTGCGATCTCGTTGTCGCCGAGATTTGAGAGCTCGATGCCGAAGCCTGAGGTCAGGGCGCTACTGGCGCCGCCGGGGATCTCTGTGTTGACGGCGGGGATGTCGAGGAAGTGTGTGAGGAGCTTTGCGAGGTCGGATCCGAGGTTTGCGTGGTTGTCGCGGAGGCCCTTCTCGAGGACTGAGAGTTCTTCGAGGGTGGGCCTCAGCGTAGGGGTGTGTTTGGCTTGCCATTCGTTCCACATGCGAGTCTTTGCGACTTGGATCTCAGTGATCTGGTTCTGGGCCTCGCGGATCTGTTTGTCGGCCTCCGCGATGTCGGCAGTGTTTGTGCTCTCAATGCCCAGCAGACGGTGCACTGTTGTGATGGCGTCCGAGATGATCAATTGCATGCGTGCTTCTCCATCACCGAATGAGTCGCCTGCACGCTCCATGTTGGCTCTCTCTGCGTTGGCAGTACGCTGTGCCTGAACAAGCACCTTGCGGGCCTCCTCAGGTGCATCCCATCGCCTGCCCTCGGCAGCATATTCCTGTGCTTTTTGCCTTGCTTCCACCAAGATACGCTCACCCTCTTGTCTTGCCCTTGCCTCCGCCTCGGCACTGCCAGTCAACAAAGCCTTTTGCACCAATTCCTCGCCCTGCCTCTCTGCCTCCAACATGACCAAATCGGCCTGAACCCAAGGTCCTGCGGCCTCGAAGGGGCCATACCACTTCTGGCTCTTCTGCGCCTCTCTCCTCTCATTCTCAAAGTTCTGCTTCGCAAAGTGCTCCATCAGATACTCCGTCCAC
Source organism: Melanodothis sp. VS III C KN 2 (assembly GCA_019775565.1). Classification (NCBI taxonomy): domain Eukaryota; kingdom Fungi; phylum Ascomycota; class Dothideomycetes; order Cladosporiales; family Cladosporiaceae; genus Melanodothis; species Melanodothis sp. VS III C KN 2. Next base: position 523,084 of record JACWFM010000002.1, read on the forward strand.
TCCTCCCTGCGTGCGCGCAACTGGCGCTGCACCCAGCGCTGGAACTCTCCCTCCTGCATGCCCGCAACGAAAGGCCCGGCGTACTTCCAGCGCCTCGCCTCAGTCGTCTGCGGGCCATCGGCGGCATCGGCTCCAGAGCGCAGCACGACCGGTGCGGCGTTGGGGTCGGTGTTGTCCAGGAAGTCCTCGTAGACGCTCATTGTCGACTTGTCGGCGGCGCCACGCTCCCTCTTGCCGCGGGCGGTGATGGGGATGTTCATCTCGGCCCACTTTGCCCGTGAGCGCTCATGGTCGGCGGCGCTCTCGAAATCGGTGATGTGGTCGGAAGTGTCCTGGCCCAAGACTCGGATGGTCGGGGTGGAAGACTTGGTGGTCTTGCCGGGAATGGCTCGCTTGAGACCCCAGTCGCCGCGGTAGTGGGAGGAGGAGGGAGTCGCGATGGCCTGGTGGGTTGGGTAGAACTGAGTGGCGCTCTCAGAGGCGCGATGGGCTCCGGTCGAGCTGGGAGTCTCCAGAGCAGCCTGCGGGAGTGGGCGTGGTAGTGAGAAGAGGCGCGAAGACTGCAGCAGGCGCGCAGTCGGCGAGTTGTACGCCTTGGACATGGTCGCGGCACTACCGGGGGGTTGTGATGTGTTGGTGTACCGTGTAGTTGGCCCTCAACAATGCTGTGACATTTTGGGAGGTGCTGGCTCCGCGGAGGTCTCGACTCAGGTTCCGCTTCCGACAGCACTGCCAATGTGAATGATAGGCGTGATATGTATTTACATATTATATTTTGGTGTACGCGTACGCGCAATCGATATCATTTTCGTTTGCAATACGTACTTCGTTGAAGAAAATCGTTCCCAGGGTATCTCAAGTAAAAAGTAAAATCGTTTCACGCAAGCACAGCATCCAAGAGCGCATCCATCCCCTCCTCCCACCACTTCCCTTTCTTGCCCACAAGTGCATCGACCATAGCTTTTGTAGCCTCCTTATCCTGCCCACCCATCTCTAGTCCTTCCTTCTCCCGCCAGATTTTCTCTGCCTTCTCAGCAGCCTTCCGTATTGCATCAGCCTCATCCTCATCTCCATACAGATCGCACCTCTCGCACTCATTGCATCGACCACCATGAGGCCGGAAGTGCTGACAGAAATGCGTGTAACCTTCTTTGCTAGTGATCTCTCCGCGGCAAACATAGCACATGGTGTAACCGCAGTTGCAGACAAGCTTGTTGCAGCCGGATGATTTTACGAACGAGAGGTGGCACTTGGGGCAGGTGCGCTTGATCGCTGCCGTGGCCGAGGATTCGATTGCGGTACGCAGAGATGTCTTCTCCGTTTCGAAGCACGTGTGCGGGTCGCGCCAGGGTGTCAAACATCGGGTGCAAGAGGTCCGGCTGCACTCGGGATTGAGACAGCGGAATTTGAGGCCGCGGCGTCGTTTGTGAACGCGTGTCCAGGATTGTTGCAGGATGTTGGCAGTAGATGGATGGATAGTGCTGAGGAGATGAAGGAAGCTTGCGAGAAGGAGGAAAGGAATGGTAAGGAAGAAAGCCAGAAGAAGGCTTACGAGGAAAATACCTTGCAATCCAGGGGAAGACTTCCGGAGGATGTGATACGCGATTTGACGAGCGCTGCGCAGTCGTGGAGCAGGCGTCTCGTCGACCTCACCATAGATGCAGAAGGGACACCTTTGTAGAGGCAGTTGGCTCTTAGTGACTGCATCGCTTGTTGCTCGAATTTGGAAAGCCAGCCAGACATCCTCGCTCAAAGCACGCTGAACAAGTGTCGAAGGTATGGCGCCCTGACATTCTTGCAACGCTGGTGCAAAGCAGCGGAGTGTCATCCTCTCCAGGTCGGCGCTGCGAGCCCAGCCCTGACCGTAGACTGCTTCGTTCGTTGTGCGTGAGATGCAGTCGAAACACAAGTAGTGTGCGCCATCGTTGCAAGTCGCGATCTGCTCGAACGGAACAGATGAATAGCAGCATTCGCAGTCGAAGACGGCACCAACTTCCTCGGCTTCTACTTCGTTGAGCTGATTCGCAAACGTTCGGTCGGCCTGAATCCGCTCCTGCCGTCGTTTGATCAACAAGGGCCCCACGAACAGGTCGTACAGCTCACGGTCGAGGACTGCACTTCCGGTCCGTTTCACACTAGGCAGAGGGTCTACGCCTGGAGTATCCGTGTGCCAATGCAAAGCCGCATGATCGCCAACAGTACCAGCAGGAGACCTCTTCGACCACAGAGCTGAGATTGAGAACCGCCAGGACTTCGCAGAGAGTTGCTGCAGCGTCGGACGAGACAGCGTGTACGAATCGTTGTGCTCCGCCATAACGCCTCTGATAGTCGAGTGGCTCAGATTCTTGAACTCCAAGTACAGCAGCTGCTTGACCGCTTTCCTGTAACTCTCGCCTCTGAACGTCTCCTCCGGCAGGAGAGCGTGCTCATCTCGTCTCTTCGACACACGACTGCGCGAAGCAACCGTCGCATCCCCACGCCCAGCAGGTCTCAGCCGTCCATTCACATACATCGCCTTCTTCTTCAACAACTGCTCCGTCACAACCTGCAGCCTGCTCTCCTTGCTAATGCTCAGCAGCATTTCCCGAAAGACCTCAGGCTGCACGTCCGGGAAAACCTCCACCAAAGTCGCCAGAGAAGTGTTCAGGTCCGCGAGATCCGGCTCTTCGTCCTGGTCTTGATTCACCAGCGTAGGGTCATAGAGGGGTGTTATATTCTCTCCCGTCTCGCTGGCCGTGCTGCGGAATGGTCTGAAGAAGTCGGCTTTGCTGCGCCATGCGCCCGCGCGGCTGGGTCGGAGGATGGGCACATAGTCCATTGTGCGCGGCTGGTGCGCGCCGGTAGATGGGTCATAGATGTAGTGGTGTCATATATGTCGAGGTGGGAGTTTTGGTCATGGTGTTTGGGTGCGGTGAGGGGAAGGGCTCGGAAGTTGCGTGTTGTGGTTGATCGTGTGTCATGTCACCGCAAATGACGTCGCACGTGACGGTACTGCTGTCTGGTACAAAGAAAGTATGTATATATACAACCTGAAGATAGAATGCATATATATGTTAACTGGCACTTGGTCTACTCACGTGTTTGCCCGCTTGTAGATGACCTTCCGCCTATTTATGCGAATCTTGGAGAGCTCATTGACGGAGCGCACGAACCACCTGAAGGCATCATTGCGTACATACTAGACATCGCAAGCTGAAGGCGTGTGCTGGCACATCACTCGTCTCGAATACAGGTGTGGGTAGAGGTTTGTTTGCAATAGTACAACAGCAAAACGCTTTTGTGATTTGATCATATACAGACATCGTTCATCTATGGTTCATCAACGACTTGCGTCGTCCTTCCAGTCTCTTCGCGTGAGTGGCTCAGAGCCTCAAAGCCTCCCTCGGTCAGACGGACAGCTCCAGCACGGACAAGGGCTTGCGAAAGGTCATCGATCAGATCATTTAAGTCTTCGATACCGACGCACAGCCTGATGATGTCCTCAGGAAGCTCACGCTCCTTGCGGGTCGCCGGGTCAATGCTGGCGTGGCTCATGCGGCAAGGCATGCTGATTAAGCTGTTGACACAGCCAAAGGAGACGGAGATACCCCAAAGATTTGTGGATTCAACGATGCGCTCAGACAGTGCAACGGAGCCGGTTTCGAAGCTCAACACTGCGCCTGCACCGCGTGCCTGGCTCCAGTGCAGCGCGTATTGCGGGTGTGACTTCAATCCAGGGTAGCGAACCTTGAAGCCGTGGTTCTCAAGGAACTCGGCGACAGCCTGAGAGCTAGTCTGCTGCTTCTCAATACGGACGGCAAGGGTCTTGATCCCGCGCAGCAGCAACCAGGAGTCGAACGGTGCCAGACCGCAGCCGGTGGAGTTGATCATGAAGAAGAATTTCTCGCCGAGTGCAACGTCATTGATACCAATAACACCGGCCATGACATCGTGGTGTCCGCTGAGGTACTTGGTACCAGACTCGTAGACGACATCGGCACCAAGATCCAGAGGGTTCTGCAGGTAAGGGGACAACATGGTGTTGTCCACGGCAACGATAGCCTTGGGGTTGGCAGCGTGTGCAGCGGCAGCAATGCCTGCAATATCGACGATCTTGATTAGAGGGTTGGTCGGCGTCTCAAGGAGCACCATGGTGGTCTTCTCATTGACCGCAGCCTTGACAATCTCCAAGTTGGTAGTGTCGACGTGGTGCACCTTGATGTCGTTGTTGTTCTTGAGGTAGGTGAGAAGGCGATTGGTGCCACCGTAAAGATCATCACCAGTGATGACCTCGTCACCCGGCTTGAGCACTCGGGTGATCACGTCCAGCGCGCCCATTCCTGAGCCAACGACCAATGCCCTGTTGGCATTCATGATCTTGGCCAAGTGCCTCTCCAGGTGCGTCCTCGTAGGGTTTCCGCTACGAGTGTAGTCATATTCTTGGCCAGGCCCGCCCTTGAAGGTAGCGGTCTGGTAGATGGGGGTGCTGCTCGAGTTGAACTGGTCATTGCTTTCGGTGTAGACCAGCTCGGTGGCGAGAGCATACTTGCGACCGTTCGCCGGGCTGGATGGAGTGGGCGACGGCGGCAGGTCGTGACCATCGAGGTCGAGACGTGCAATGGCCTTGCCAATGGCACTGGGGGCATCTTTAGATCCGGACATGGTGATGGGTAGTAATTGGAGGGAGGTGGTTTTTTAGTGAGGGCCAGAGACCTCAGCGCTGGGTTTCTATGTTGGAGAAATGATGGGCGGAGTCCGGGTGAATGGGCTCCTTTGAGTTGAAAGATGCGTGGATGAGAGTGGACTGGAGAAGTGTGTGTGTGTGTGTGTAGCTGAGAGAAATGTCAAGAGAAGTCGCCTTCGCGGGCAGTGAATCATGCAAGGCACCGACCAGACCGCTCTCCGCCAAAGTGTGGGTTGCCCGCAATGGCGGGCGATGATGTGATCGCCGACCTCGCTCTTGCTCTGCTAGCTGATTATTGATGATACGGCAGTTGCGGGTCAGCGCTTCCATCCTCTGGGCACGTGACCCTGACCTTGCTGCACACGCAGTTGCGCTCAAGTTTGTGGACGGACTCTCCATGGCAAGCAAGGCTATTTTTAGTCTCTACAATCATTGATACTAGCACACTTGCTCACGATCTCCACAGAGAAGCATCAATATTCTCTCAATGGTCGGACCGTTTGAAAATCTCCATATCGCCCGTAGTATCGGCACACCAAAACAACTTCTATATTGCAGCAGTACACAAACTTCAGCGCAATAGCGGTGATAAATTTTGAGCACGTGACCCTATCCCTGCTGCATCCACTGCCCAGCCTCCAGCCCTAAGCATACAATGCATGCCCTCGGTCTGTCCAGACACCGATGCTTGGACTGTTGGACTGACTATCACCCGTCGCCGAGATCTCGTTGTGGACAGCTACAAGTGTATGTGAGGGGGCATGTTGTTCTAAACACACATACCCACATATCTAGTTACTCCACTACAACTCTTAAAAATACAACATGCCTGAAATCATCGATGACAAGTCGGAACACTGTGTGCCCTTCATCCTCGACAGGATCACCAAACACCGAGAGTCCTTTGCCTCAAAAGGCGAAGAGCCAACGCCTTTTTTTGTTGGCCTCAACGGTGTACAAGGCGCCGGCAAGACCACACTGGTATGCACCATCCGTTGAAGCATCTCTGTTTTACTGAGAATGTGTTTGTTCCCTTGTGCATCACATGATCTCGATAGACAGACCGTCCATATTCGTGTAATTGTGTTCAAGCTCCGCCGCTGAGACAAGGTAGGTCACCACACTCTCCAAGACTCTTTCCTCAGCACCATACAACCTGCCCACTCTGGTCTTCTCCATAGATGACCTCTACCTTCCACATGATGAACAAGAGGCACTCGCAAAATCTCAACCCAGCAATCCACTCGTGCAGCATCGTGGCCAACCTTCAACCCACGATGTGAAGCTCGGTATCGAGACATTTGCAGCCATCACGAACCGCGAGCGCAATATCAAGGTCCCTTCTTATGACAAGTCTGCTTTCAGTGGTGCGGGAGACAGACTTCCTACCAGTGAGTGGGAGGTCTGCAACCGCGAAGGCGAGCCTCCGATTGAGGTAGTCATTTTCGAAGGCTGGTGTGTGGGTTTCCGTGCTCTTAGCGACGAAGAAGTCGAACGCAAATGGAAAGCAGCAGTCCAAGAGTTCGAGACGCGAGGGAATGCCTACCAGGGTCGGCTGGGAAGGCTAGAGCTTGAAAGTGTTCTTTTTGTCAATAACAAGCTGAGAGAGTATGATGCGATGACAAGGTAAACCCCGCTATGATCACAGTTCGAGACGGCCTGCTAACATGTCTACAGCCAACTTGGAGCTTTCGTCCATATGTAAGTGCCACCGGGTACCTTAATCACACGGCTACTGACCGTAGATTCTAGCGACGCCGAAAATCCGCTCTACGTATACGACTGGCGCCAACAACAGGAGGCTGCAATGCGCGCCGCCAAGGGTACCGGCATGAGCGAAGCTCAAGTCAACAACTTTGTCAATGGCTGTAAGAGCTCCGGAACTGTTTAAGAACGAGCGTCCACTGACAGAACCAGATTACCCTGCGTATGAGCTTTATACAGAAGTCCTCAGAAAGGGGATTTATCCCGAATCGGGTCGCCAGCTGAGACTGGTGGTTGGTAAGGATCGTAGGGTCAAGGATGTAATCAGGTTGTGATCAAGCTCTGGTAGAGAGAATATGTGTGCGAAAATGAAGGATCGGACTCACCGTATGACAGTTCAACTCTCAATCCTGCCCTGAATTTTACATCGATACCACTTTTATGTGTAGGAATGGTGCCAGCGTTTGCTGTAAGGCAAGAACATGCGTGCAGTAGGTTGGCATCAATTATCCGCGATGACTCGTAGTTGATGATTGAATCACTGTTGCAAGTCGCATTTCTGGTAGCTTACATTTGTCTTGGTCAATGTTGGAAGGAAATGGATTAGAGCTGCTGACTAATCATGGGGTATGCTCTACAGGTCGGGCGAAACTTCAACATGTAAATTCGATAGACGCGCCACTTCACGAGCTGTTACCGATATCGAATCAGGAAGATCGCAAACAGGACTTGCGAATCAAGCTTGCGCATAGTAAATCGGACATCGATCTGGCCGCCAATAAGAAAAAAAACTTAGAGAAGAGACCTGAAACAATTTTCAACATGGGCCAATTCGATCGCAAGAAGGAGTCACAGCCGAAACATGGGAAACCTAGCTCCAGTGGTGCATACAAAGGCCCTCCTCCAATGGCTCGTGGTATACCAGAAGACAGGAAAGGTCGTGGCTACACTGCCAAAAAGAAGCGTCGACCGCAAACGACTCCAGCAGCAGCACCAGAACCTCCGACGCTGGAGCATATCCTGCCTGTCGACCTCGAAAAAAAGACACTAGAGCTTTTCCGCACAGCTTTCCCTGCATCCAACGATTTCGAAGCGCTGAAGCCAACATTGCAGGAAATCAGAGACGCGCTGAACTGCAGAGACTTCGACACAGCGTTCGGGAGAGAGGAATACCTGGAAGCTTACACAATACGCTGGAGCCCAAGTAGGACATTGGGCTATGCACAGTTGCTCGCTTGGATCTGTACGAAACTCGCAGGCAATGCGTGCATCCAACGACTGGTAGCCGGCGCAGATGAGCAAGTCGCCGCGAAGGTAGTATGCTTCGGAGGCGGTGCATCGGAGTTCATGGCGCTTTCTGGTCTACTACGCTATCTACGACCTTCAAAAACCGCTGGAAAACTGCAGACGAAAGATGAAAACGTTTCGCAAGACTTGGATGCCTTGTCAATTTCATCACCCGATACTCCATCTCCCCTTCTTCAGGTCAATCTCCTCGATGCTGCCGACTGGACCTCAGTGCTGTCAAAACTGGACCAAGGACTGAGGACTCCACCAATACTCTCCAAATACGCCAGTGCAACTGTTCGTGCGGCAAATGCTCCTTTCCTGCTACCTGGTATCGTCGAGCATACCTTCACACGGTCAGACATTTTAAATTTAGGCACAGAAGACCTTCGCGCCACCATTGGAACGGCCCCAACGCTTCTCACACTCATGTCCACATTGAATGAGCTTTACACGATCTCAATGCCTCGCACAACTGCCTTCCTCCGAAGACTCAAAGACGCCACTCCTAAAGGCAGTCTTCTCCTGGTAGTCGACAGCCCTGGAGCCTTCTCGGAGGTCGCTGCTGCCAACGCAAAGGAAGGAGAGGAGAAAAGGAAATACCCGATGAATCTGTTGCTGGATTATGCTTTGCTCCCGAAAGAGAAGAACCAAGATGACGGTGACGAAGAGCAACCGGAACGTGCTTGGGAGAAGGTGATCAATGAATCGAGTACGGTGTACAAGCTAGACGACGTGCTCAAGTTCCCGGTTAGCTTGGAGAACATGAGGTTCCAGGTGCACTTGTTCAAGCGTCTATAGCTTTTGGCAAGTTTCAACATTGGTTCAATACCCAATGGTCATCGTCTGTCCAGTCCGTTCCTTGTTCCCTTTACTTGGCAATTTTCTGATGGGCCGAGCCATTCTTACATTTGTACTGTGGAGGCTTCTTCTGCGGTAACAAGTATTGATTCGCTTTGCAGATTCGTGTAGCGCTGGTTTATACATGTTCGATGCCGGAGAGAGCAGGATTGTCTTTAAGTCTGAATACGGATCCAAACACTTCTGCACGAACCGCTGACCTTGTCATTAAAATAGTGAAGGTCGTACCAAATGTACGCTGACGACTGCCTACAGTTAGTCTTACGAGATTCACCGACCAGAGCCACTCATGCCGACAGAAGTAAAGCATGGCAGTGAATTCTTCATGTGAATGCCGCGGGGAGAACCGACGATTCGAGTCGCACGCTCGCGCCGAGGTAGCCTCAGCCTCGGCACATGTTCGTCACAGCCAGCTTCACGAGTGCAAGAGCCGGGGGATCAGGTGGTCACTTGCAATCCCTATATCGAGGTAAGGCCCTCTACCACAAGTCCTCTTCCACCTTACACCCGCATTACAATTTTGTTACATCCTCTTCACAGATACTCCACAGCAAACATGGCTGGAGAACAACTACGCTACGACGGTCAGACGGTCGTCGTCACAGGTGCCGGCGGAGGATTGGGAAGGGCATACGCACTCTTCTTTGCCTCACGAGGAGCCAATGTCGTGGTCAACGACTTGGGCGGCTCCTTCAAGGGCGAGGGTGGTAGCAGCAAGGTAGATGGCATCGCCTTAGGGAGTCCCTCAGAGCACGCTGACATTCTTCTTACCATAGGCCGCCGACGAGGTTGTCAAGGAGATCACATCCGCTGGCGGCAAGGCTGTCGCAAACTACGACTCGGTCGAGAACGGCGACAAGATCATCGAGACTGCCGTTCAGGCCTTTGGCAGGATCGATGTCCTCATCAACAATGCTGGTATCCTACGCGACATCAGCTTCAAGAACATGAAAGACCAGGACTGGGACTTGGTGATGAAGGTACACGTCGAGGGAGCATACAAGTGCGCAAGAGCTGCGTGGCCACATTTTAGAAAGCAGAAGTACGGACGTGTGATCAGCACGGCCAGCGCAGCAGGTCTTTTCGGCAGCTTCGGACAGTGCAACTACTCAGGTGAGTGGCTCCGCTATCTGGGGACAATTCATGTACAATTCGGGTGTCAATTGCTAACACGACATAGCTGCAAAGCTCTCACAGGTTGGTTTCACCGAGACTCTTGCCAAGGAGGGTCTCAAGTACAACATCATCTGCAACGTGATCGCGCCCATTGCAGCCTCAAGAATGACCGCAACAATCATGCCTCCTGAGGTTCTGGATGCCCTAAAGCCCGAGTGGGTCGTTCCGCTCGTCGCAGTGCTTGTTCACAAGTCCAATCAGACTGAGACTGGCTCCATCTTCGAGGTTGGTGGTGGTCACGTTGCGAAGCTGCGCTGGGAGCGATCAAAGGGTGCTTTGCTCAGAGCCGACGACAGCTTCACCCCCGGGGCCTTGCTCAAGAAGTGGGACACTGTCGGCGACTTCTCTGCTGGCGCAGAATACCCCTCAGGTGTTGCAAACTTCATGGAACTTCTCGAGGATGCACAGAAACTCCCTCCCAATCCTCCCGCAGAGAACATTGAGTTCAAGGGCAAGGTCGCTTTGATCACTGGTGCTGGCGCCGGTCTCGGTCGCATCTACGCCCTACAGTTTGCCAAGTACGGTGCTAAGGTCGTCGTCAACGACCTTGTCGACCCTGACACGACCGTTCAAGAGATTCAGAAGCTTGGTGGACAGGCTGTTGGTGTCAAGGCCAGTGCCGAGGATGGTGATGCTGTTGTCAAGGCTGCTATCGATGCCTACGGACGCATCGACATCATTGTCAACAACGCTGGTATCCTGCGTGACAAGGCCTTCGCCAACATGGACGACAAGATGTTCAAGCAAGTGCTTGATGTTCACTTGCGCGGTACCTACAAGGTCTCTAAGGCCGCATGGCCGTATATGCTTAAGCAGAAGTATGGTCGTATCATCAACACTACCTCCACATCTGGTATCTACGGCAACTTCGGCCAGGCCAACTACGCTGCCGCCAAGTGCGGTATTCTCGGTTTCTCCCGCGCGCTCGCAAGAGAGGGCAAGAAGTACAACATTCTTGTCAACACCATTGCACCCAACGCTGGCACCAACATGACACGCTCCATCATGCCCGAGGAGATGGTCCAGGCCTTTAAGCCTGACTACGTGGCGCCACTCGTTGTTCTGCTTGGCTCAGACAAGGTTCCCGAGCCTGCCACTGGCCGCCTCTTCGAGGTTGGTTCTGGCTGGGTTGGCGAGACCAGATGGCAGCGCACTGGTGGTGTTGGCTTCCCCATCGACAAGCCGCTGACACCCGAAGAGGTCCTTTCTAAGTGGGAGACGATCATTAACTTCGACGATGGCCGTGCTGACCACCCCGACGACCCATCTGCCGGAACTGCTAAAATCATGGCAAACATGGAGAACCGTTCAGCTGCTGCAAAGAAAGAAAAGAAGACTGGTGAACCGAACCAGGAGATCTTGGCCAACATCGAGGCTGCGAAGAAGGCGAAGGCCGAGGGCACCGACTTCTCATACGATGAGCGTGATGTCATTCTTTACAGTAAGTCTGCGAGACAAGATACCGGTGTAAGCTCAAACTAACTTTTTTCTAGACCTCGGTGTCGGCGCCAAGCGAACAGACCTCCCTCTCGTTTTCGAGAATGATGACAACTTCCAGGTTCTGCCTACCTTCGGTGTCATCCCCACATTCAACGCAGTTTCTCCCTTCAGCTTCGGTGACCTCGTACCCAACTTCAGCCCTATGATGCTCCTTCACGGTGAGCAGTACCTGGAGATTCGCAACCCCATCCCTACTGAGGCGACCACCACTTCGTACCCCAGCCTCGTCGAGGTTGTCGACAAGGGCAACGCCGGACTCATCGTCACTGGTTCCACTACCAAGGACAAGAAGACCGGCAAAGACCTCTTCTACAACGAGAGCACCGTCTTCATTCGCGGCTCTGGTGGCTTCGGAGGTGCCAAGAAGGGTAGCGACCGTGGCGCTGCAACACGCGTTTACAAGATGCCTCAGCGTGCACCCGACGCAGTTGTCGAGGAGAAGACAACTGAGGAGCAAGCAGCCATCTACCGTTTGTCTGGCGACCGCAACCCCCTTCACATTGACCCTGAGTTCAGCAAGGTCGGCGGCTTCAAGGAGCCCATCCTTCATGGCCTGTGCTCATTCGGTATCGCTGGTAAGGCGGTCGTCAGGACTTACGGTCAGTTCAAGAACATCAAGGTTCGCTTTGCGGGCGTTGTGATTCCTGGTCAGACCCTGGTGACTGAGCTGTGGAAGGAGGGTAACGTGGTCCTCTTCCAGACTAAGGTGAAGGAGACTGGCAAGCTCTGCATTGGCGGTGCTGGTGCCGAGCTGGCTGCTGCTGGGAAAAGCAAGCTATGAAAATGTTGATCACGAGTAGTCGAACAATCTTGTACAATTTTTGGCGTTTAATTTAATCGAAGCGATTTCACAAATTTTTCTTTCAAAGTGACACTGCGTCATTGTCCCTGTAATTGGCTAGCTCCTAAGTCCTCATGACTTTTGTAACAATAACTGTTAACGTAGTCATCGAAGTGTTTCCTTGTTCTACCGAGATCTGCCGAGCGGGATAGGGTTACCCCCTAGCACTCTTGCAGACACCCTCTAGCGCGGCTGCTGAAGAATGATGATCTTCACTGTTGAGACGTCATGCACAGACTCGCGAAATTCGTATCCTTGAAACATGTGTACAGATTGTCGATCGGTCACTTGTGCATACTTTTTGTGCAGACACGACTCATACGACCGGGTGAAGGCATCTTTGTAAATTCGAAGCATGGGTTCAAAGCACGATAACGCATGTTGTCCACGCACAAAGATTGTACCAGGCTGTAGGAGATACATGCGTGCACGTCCAAGCTACAGCAGTCTCTGGCCGTTACTGCACAACCTGGTACTGAGCATCCAACTGCATCGCCCCTTCAACAGGTTTAAGCCATTTCATCCGTCTCTCGACATACACCTCCACCATAGGAGCCTTGTCGAGTATGCTCTGGTCGTTCAGCACACCAGCTCTGAGTCCTATAAAGTCTGCCATGGCAGGCTCGCCTCCGGTCCGGAACAGTGCCGTTCCGCACCGGGGACAGAAGTGCGTGTGGATATCCTGGAGGTACGAGGTCAGTACAAGTATATCTTGGGGGCTCGCGGACCACACGTGTCATTGGTGTATGCTGTGTTAGTTGAAGGTTCTATCCTTGCTGGGTGCATTTGGAGCTTACCCTGCCATGATCAGACTGCTTGGTGAAAATCTTCGGATCGCCAGCGGTGACGGTGAAGTTGCCTTTCGGGATCTGGAAGACTTGGGTGTTGTTTAATTTACGGTCGTCTGTACAATGACAGAATGCCTAGAGTCAAGCTTCTCATTAGGTTCCGGCGTCACCTCGATTTATACGCGGGAAAGACATGCAGTGTAAGTCGGTTCACCAGTGTACTCGACTTTGATGTCACCACAGAGGCAGCTTCCGGTGGGCATCTTGAGAAAGGGTGTCTGGAGCAGCAAAGCGCCTATAGAGCTGGAATTACTGTAGTGTTGTTGATTCGAAAGAGTTCGGGTAGCATGCTCGGTCTGTCCAGCTCTGTTGATGCCTGTTTCTACATATCTATGTGGCTGACCTCAGCCGGAAGGCGGAAGGATCGAAGGATTGTCCAGTCAGCAAGGTAGCATTCACATGTCCCTTTCAAAGCTAGAACTATCGACTCCTTAACAAAGAATGTACATTCGATCGATTGCCAATTACATGCCCCCACAAAGCCGATATGATCATGTCACTCTCGTTGGTGGCTGTTCAACGGCCACGTGCGAAAAGCCTGACGAATGCTCGCAGGCTGCAGCAAGCACTTTGTAGCTCACTGGCTCGAATGAAAGAAAAGAGGTACAATACCATGTAGAGAATCGGCCAGGGTCCCTGCAGATGGTGTGAAGTATAGCACACAATCTCACACGGCTTTAAGGTCCCATAGGAAAACACTATACGGATGCATGAGGTCGCCCGTGGGAAATAAGTTGATTGCGTTGCCATGCGCTTGAGCCTCTCTGTGGTTGCGATGCACACCACCACCAAAAACACTGCCCAGGCGCTCATCGTCATCTGCCAAAACCCGGAGATTGTAGGACCGCTGGGAGAGGAGATCATCTTTGTCATCTCGGAGAACGGATGCACCAAAGCCTTACCCCAGAAACTACGATTGATGGACAGCTTCCTCAAGTAATCGCAGCGCTTTACTCCCATGGCAGCATATGCGATGAGTAGATACGTCGAGCGCAAATTCGAGCTCTCCGGTGGCACCGTACCCCGGAAGGACGCAAAATTGATCGTAGCCGGAGCATACACTGACCCAGCTGTGTACGAGAATCTGGAAAAGTTCGACGCGTTCTGTTTTGCCAGGAAACGCACGGAACCAGGTCAGACCAACACTCGGGGCCCCATGGCTACCAGTGCAAACCACGTGGGATACGGACATGGCCAGCACGCATGTCCTGGTCGCTTCTTCGCCAGCAACGAGATCAAAGTGACACTTTGCCATATCTTGCTCAAGTATGACCTTGATTTGCTTGGCGGGGAGGCTCCCCCTGCGTACAGGATTGAGGGCATGAGCTCGGTCAATCTTGAGGGTAAGACCTGCATCAGACGAAGGAAGGGGGAGATCAATCTTGATTTGGAGGAAACGCTGTAGTGGCTCTGAACATATCAAGACTGGAGATTGCGCGCATGTTTTGTATTGTTTCATAAACTTTCCTACCATCGAGTTAAAGTAAGTCATGCTTTCACCAACCGTTGGTCGCTAATCACTGGTTGAACAAGTTGACGCTCTCCCGCGAGTAAGCGGTGACGTTCGGCCACTGGCTCCAATCTGGGCGGAAGAGAATGGCATCCTGACAGGCGGATCCAAGGCCAGTGTTGTTCAACCATGCTGGCTCCCAGTAGCTATGATTGTGGTTAGTATCATTCCGATGTTGATGTCAGAAGGGACTAAACTCACTTGATACCCCTTCCAAGGCCCTTGGGCAGGCCCTTGACAATCTTCAACACCTCACGACCCCACTCTAATTGTCCTTTCACCGAAGCCGGAATGCTAGGCTCGCTGAGAGCAGGAGCATCTTCGCCCTCGCAAATAGCAGGCCAGTCAGTCTCGACCACGTGGATTGGCTTAGAGTACTTCTTCGCCAACCAGGTCATCGTGTCCTTGAGGTTCTTCAGGGTGGCTCCAGTGCCGTAGAAAGGGTAGAAGCTCAGACCGATGACATCCCAGTCCTTCTCCTTGACTAGACCCGTTGCTGTCAAAGATCCAAACCACTTCTGCTGCGTGGTGAGGTTGTATCCGTTGTCGATGTGGATCATGACTTCGGGCGAGTGGACCCCTTTGGCGACGGCATCTCGGACACCCTCGCGAGCGGCTGCGTAGAGGGTTGCCAGACCGGTGAAGTTGGCTGTGCGAGCACGCTGGGGCTCGAGATCGACGCTCACGCGTCCGAGAGGCCATATCATACCGTTGCGGATCTCGTTGCCTAGACTGACCAGGGCAAGATCCACGCCTGCGTCTGAGAAAGTCTGCATGGTCGAGGAGACGTATTTACGGAGGCTTGAGGCCAGAGGCTTGATGGTGGTGGGCCACGCGGCAGGCTGCCATTGCTTTTGAGGATCAGCCCAGTAGTCGCTGAAATCTGTACGCAGTGTTTCATTAGCAATCTTATTGCATCAACCCTGAATGTGTAAAAAAAGTACTCACGGTAATCAAGGTAAATCTTGTATCCCTTTGCCGAGAATCGCTTTGCCAGACCAAGCGTATATTCCAGATCGTAGGTCTCATAATAGCCACCGTCGTAAGGAACTGTGGGATCAACCCATAGACGCAAGCGCACGGTGTTCATACCAGCGTCACCTAAGATGTCCTCCACAGGTCTGGTGGCATTGCCACGGGCAGTATCCTTGAAGACGTATCCGCCATCCTCCTGGATCTTCAGCGACGATAAGTCGAAGCCATTGTAAAAGTATGGCTTTTGGGGTTTTGGGGACGCGGTGGCAAAAGACGATAGCGAGAGCACAGCCGCTGCAGCGGTAGTGAGGGACTTGAGGTATACCATTTTGGAGAGCTGAAGGTGCCTTGAGCATGCTTGAGGGGAGGTAGCCGGTATTTATGCTGAACGTCTTCAGCCTAATGTATATTGTTTTCTCCCATTGTAGAGTACATCCGAGGTCCGCATGAACGCAGAACATAACCTGTCATCCCAACCCTAAAACTCAAGTACCGAGATGATGGATTCCACCAGTCACAAAGATCTCGACTTCAAGCCATGGTAGTATACCATAGGGCTTCGAAGACTAAGGACGGGCTCGTGGCGATATATGAGGATGTGGATGTGGAGGAGTTGTGGAGGACGGCTTGGGGATGAGGGGAAGAGACTTGGACGCGGCCGGGAAGTGGAGGACTTGATGATTTCCACAAGTTTTGGTGGAACGATGGTAATTCATGACAATCAACGACATCCTTGTCTACACCTGAGAGGGCTGGTAAAGATGGATCTTTGTTTTCGATGGCATCTTGTATATAAATACAGATCGACCGGCTTGGCTACTTAAAGCACATATGCGTGTTGTCACTAGCAAAGCAGCCATTGAGCCTGTAAAAGGCCACATTCTCTCAGAGGCGGACATGCCTTCTTCGATAGCTGTGCTGACCGGTGCTAGCAGGATATTCTTGAATGACTTGCGATGTCATGAGTCCTCAGATGCAATGACCTGTACATTAAGCCCATAGCTAATGACACCACCATTGATGGGCTGGCATCCTCAATGCATTTACATGTTCATTGCTCTCATCAGAATTCCGGGTGTACCTCACGAGGACCAAAAAAATGTACATTGATCAGCAAGTACAGAGCCTCCATCTATGTGCTTTTGCGCACTGCTCACGTGAGCTATTCTCGATTTATGGCTTCTGCCATTTGAAATCGATGTTACCCACCTCCAATTTTTAACGCCGTGCATGCAACGCAAGGATGAGCAAATCTAACGTCCGCCCTGACACGAGCCGAACCTCTCTAATCGTATTGGAAGAGCACACTGATGCTCTCACCGTGGTGAACACGGCGAATGGCCTCGGCGAAGACGTTGCCAATTTCCAGGACCTCCAGCTTGGGGCACTTCTTAAGGTGCTCTTCTTGAGGTACGGAATTGGTGGTGATGACCTTGTCAATCGCACTGGCATTGATACGCTCCACAGCGTCTCCCGAGAACACACCGTGGGTGACGAGTGCGTAGACCTTGTGAGCGCCTTCCTTCTTCAAAAGCTTGGCGGCACGAGTGATGGTGTTGGACGTATCAGCCAGGTCGTCTACAAGAATGGCAGTGCGGCCGCGGACTTCGCCAACGAGCAGCATGGTGGCGTTCTGACGATCTGAGACCTGAGTTGGGCGGCGTTCCTAGTTTGTGTTAGACAATGGAGCTTCCTCCAATAAGCTTAATGGGTTTCATGGGTTTACCTTGTGGATGAGCGCAAAGTCTGCGCCGAGAGCATCTGCAATGTTGGTCGCACGCTTTGCGCCACCAGCGTCGGGGCTGACAATCACGCAGTTGTCGGCTCCACCGTGTTTGGGGATAATTTGTTGCTGGATGTACTTCTTCAACATGTGCCTACCGTAGAGGTTGTCGACAGGGATGTCGAAGAATCCCTGATATTGCGGGTCGTGAAGGTCCATTGTGATGACGTGGTCTGCACCAGCGCATGTGAGGAGATCGGCAACGAGAGTACCGGCCTGAGCCACCCACATCTTGTATCCCTTCTGCACGGCCATTTGAGGCGGTTGGGCGCGCTCTACCGGAGCAGGGTTGCTTGTTGGTGCTCCAGCACTGTGTCCCTCGTTGTCCGAGTGGTCGGACTGATTACTATCCAATGTGTTCTTGCGCGACATAGACAGGCCGTTCAATTTCTTCGTCAAGGACTGGGCGCCGTTGCCGTTGCTGACACCTTGACTCTCAGGGCCGCCGGGGAAAGGGCTCGCTGGTCTCGAGTTGAAGGTGTAGTTCGTCTCTCCGTCGACCTTGGTGGGCATCCTGGCGAGTGGCGCACCAACCTTGTTGTAAGGCAAGTCGCTCTGGCGCGAGTATGGAAACAAAGGCAGGACGGCGGTGACTCGTCTTGCGCTTGCAGTCTTGCATGCGCTCAGAGTGATGAGCAACTCCATGAGGTGGTCGTTGACCTTGCCGCCGCCAGATTGTACGATGTAAACATCCTTGTCACGGACACTGTCGCCAATCTCAACACGAGTCTCACCGTTTGCGAACTTCTTCAACTCGATGTTGGCGGCCGGGATTCCGAGGTGGGTGCAGATGTTCTCGGTAAGCTGCGGGTGCGAGGAACCGCCGAAGATGACGATGTTGCGAACCATGGTGTATAAATGCCTTAGGTCGAAAGCGTGCGGCTAAGTATGGGCTCGGGGTAAGAGGTGGGTGATATTAATGCTGTCGCTGGTCGAAGCTCCGACTTTTCTTCAGAGACTGCTTTGACTCGGAGACAAAGTCAAGGATGGCTATGGAGGAGGAGGGGGAGGAGGAGGAGGAGCGATATCGTAGCACCGGGCTCTGGTGTTAACCGGGAGCGTTACCGGCGTGGTTTGTGAGAGGAGGTGGAGGTGGGAATAGCAATTGGTCATATTGAGAAGCGAGGGATGCAAAAGCGTCGGAGGTAGAGATTCTTGCGCAAGAAGAGATGTGACGAATGCGGCCCGTGCAACGCGGGGAGGATGCGATGCAAATGCACATGCACTTACGCGACTGTCAGCAGCAACAGGGCCAATTTGACTGCTGCAGCCACACAGCCTTATCCTTATCGCCCATCGCGCCCAGCCTTACACAACAGTGTCTGGAGGCTGCACGTGTCGGACGCCGCCGCCGTGGGTGGATTGCTCTCTGTCTGTCATGTTCACTCTACTTTCGTAGACAAGAATCTCTTCCATTCCCGCCACCCAGTTTCATGTGAACATGGCAGACCCCACCATTGATGCGCCCGAGGTGCCCATTCTCCTCCTTGGTGATGCTGAAGTGGGTAAGTCGACATTTCTGTCGTGAGTCTCTCGCTGTTTCTTTGTGTTGTCTGCCTCATCTTTCCTAATGTTGGATATCTACATGTATCTCATGCTGAACGAAATTCAGCCGCCTGACACTAGGCACCCAGGGCCACTCCTCGAACGAGCCCTTACCAGTACTACGGGACATGGACCAGCCCTTCCCGTTCAACATTCGCATGTACAACAGGCCTTATCGCTTCAACTTCTACGACACAGCCTCTCCTGAGAACTTCACTCTTCTGCGTCCGGCATTAGTTGTCTTGTGTTACTCTATCGCGAATCCAGAGTCGTTGGAGAGCGTCCACAAATACTGGAAGCCACTTGTGGAGACACATTTCAACGACAACGACACATTACCTGTCGTACTGCTCGGCCTCAAACGGGATGTTCGCAGCCAGGACGACTATGGCGGATCTGTGAAGCCCGTGAGCGACAGTGCTCGACCGGAGGACCAGCAACCAATCAACGGACGGAAGTTCGTGTACCCGCAAGAAGCACTTGGGATCGCCCAGAAAATGCGATGTGATCGGTATTGTGAATGTAGTGCGGTGACGGGAGAAGTATACAGCTCTGCATCTCTCGATGTTTGTTTCAGTGCGCTAACAATCACAAAGCTATGCCGAGAAGTCTTCGAAGACATTGCGAAGACCGCGGCGATGACCACTACAGCCAAAGGCGGACAAACTGATGGAACAGTGTGTAGTGTCATGTGAAGGTGAACGAGAAGCGCGAGAATATTGTGTCAATAGTCTGTTCCACTATACGAATTACACGAGAGGCAGGCACGGCTGCCTGATCGAGGTGCATGCCCAGCTGACCGCAAACACTCCTCTAGCGCCACGCTTGAAAGCAGTACAATAAACAGTGGCATGATGATTTACATGCAACGCTTCTACCCTTGTGGGATAGATCGAATCCTTCGCATTCACGGTGTCAGCTGATCGTGGCGTGATCCCCAGTCAGAATTCAGCATATCATTCGTCCCGAGTTTCCAACACACTCGCGAGTGCGAAGTGGTTGCCTGTTGTGTAAAGCTATATAAACAACACGTTGACAGTCTCCCTAAGGTCATTAACTTGGCGAAGGATATTGCCTCAAACAATTCTCCTACCTAAACACGTGATAGCCAGAAACCAGTAGAGCAACTTCCCTATCCCACTGACCACAAAAAAGCTAGCCAACATCCCTACTCAACAAACATATATCGCAGATACTTGTTGAACGTGCGGATTAAAGGATGCATATAGCAATAATCGGCGGCGGCATCTCGGGCCTCTCGCTATATCTCTGGCTAAATAAGCTCGGACTCACCACTATCCATTCAGTCACCATCTACGAAGCTCGTTCCGCCACCTTGGCCACGACCGAGGACAACAACAACCTTCAAACATCCAATGCATCTTTCATCGGCGGTGCACTAGGTTTCTCGCCAATAGGGCTTCGAGTCCTACGGCGACTGGATCCCGAGCTGGAGCAGGAGATCTTGAGGACTGGGCATTGGATGGGCCGGTGGAGGTTGAGCAATGCCAGAGGGTGGTTCTTGGGTGAGACGCAGGTCGCTGAGGGAGGTGGAGGAGTGCTGGTGGGACGAGCGGCTTTTTGGCAGTGTTTGAGGAGGAGAGTGCCGGATTCTGTTATCTTGGGTCATAAGAAGGTCGTTGAGGTATTTTCTGGTGATGCGGGGCGAGAGAGTAGGTGTATGGTCGTGTTTGAAGATGGAGGACGGATTGAGGCAGATCTGGTGGCGGGTTGTGATGGGGTGTGGTCCAGGGTCAGGAAGGCTGTGTTGGGCGAGGATGTGAAGCCAATTTATCAAGGCCTGACAGGCGTTGGTGGATTCGTGAGCAGCGATAAGCTCGAAGGGGTTGAAGATGGAGAAATGAATGTGGTATTCGGCGCGAACGGGTTCTTTGGGTACGGGTATAATTCGTCTGAAGCTACTGACCCTCAAAAACATGGAAGTGAAGCCGCCTGGTGGTCGACGTACTCGCTTGCAGAGTGTCCGACTGATTGGCGCCGAATTGACCGCGACGATGCCAAGCGCCAGCTCGCCGAGCGTCACAGTTCTTGGAAGAACGCTGTGGTGCAGCGGATCATCGAAAAGGTAGAAGTTGACAGCGTTTATCCGACCTTCACGACACCCGACCTGGCCACCTGGGAGAATGGTGGATGCGTGATTCTAGGAGATGCGGCTCACGCACTACAGCCGAGTATGTGAATTATGATATCAAATTGGACCCAAGCGTGTTTGCTGACAAAACCTTACCAGGTAGCGGCCAAGGTGCAAGCATGGCATTGGAGGATTGCGAAATCTTAGCCATGTTGCTTGCACATCACCAAGATCCAAACCAGTACAGCTGGTGTTCGGCAGCGAAGCTCTACTCCGATATGCGTATTCCGAGATTGCTGTGGATCCGACAGGAAGCCGACAAACGTAGCGGGATGAAGCAAAACATGGGCATCTTGCAAGAAATGGTGATGTACTTCTTCATCTGGCTGGGATGTGAGTGCGCTATGTTCGAATATGTGAGACGTGCTTCGACTGAAATTTCACGCAGGTAAGACTGGGCTTGCCGCGAAACAGTACCGGAAGTTTGGTTCATACGACATTCCCGCAGAAGTCGAGAAGGTACTGGCTAAATGATTGTGACATGGCATACTGCCTGTTAAGGTGAGTAGTCGATTGATCGATACAGTTTCGTTATTGGGTCATGTACATTGCCGGCTATGCATATCCTCATTCGGGTACTGGGTTCATCTCTTTCGTCAAAAGGCGATTCGCTATGTCGTTAAAGGCTTTGTCGGACTGGAAAATGTCCGGGTCTGGAGTTTCGTGTGTGACGCCGCATGCATGTGCTTTGCCCCATGTGCCTGCAAGTGTATGAGTCAGTAGCTGTGTTGAACATATCGAAGAAACACGTTCATGATTGTTCGCATAGCGTGAGATAAATGCATGGGAGGCGTGGATCGATGTTCCCTTTCTGTGAAAACTCCTTCTTCAAGATTTTGTATACACGAATGGATGACATACTACTCATGTAATTAGCACATTTCCCACAATCGTGAAACTCGTACTCAGTGACATACCCGTGTCTGCGAAGCGCACGAGGCATCGGCACCTCCTCGACGATATCATCAGATGTTCGACACTGATTTGCCGCAAGTTCTGCCTGTCTCAGCCACTCTCTCCAATGCTCGGTGTCGGGTACTGTTGTGTTGAGCTTGATCCAAGACGTTGAGCGGGTGAAAACGATTGCCTTGAAGAGCCCCTCGGCAAATGATGCTGACTTGCCGCCAGAAGATAAGTGTTCTTCTTCAATTTCGTATCCTGAGAAGTCAAAAGACCAAGCTGGTAGAGTCAGTGAGTGTTGTTGGACATGACTTAGGGATAAGAAAATCTTTGAGCGCAATTTTGTGCACGGTTCGTGGTGACCTAACAGCCAGTGTGAGCATATCAGATAAAGCATTGAACAAGCCGATATTCCGCTGATCAAGCTGCAGAATAGCATTGGTACCTCACTGGTGAACGTGGAAGTACTACCAGCTGTAGACGTTAGGGCGACCAATTTTGCCATGGAGACATGTTTAATGTTCATGACTGCATGTGGCGCGCTGAATAGTACGAACGCAGAGCACGATCGAGAACTAAATGGCTGTTTAGAAGCAACGACGTGAGTAAGAGAATGTACGTACATCGTGGAAGTGCGGCCGCCATCCAGTGTCCAATGTTCAATATGACATATGAAACGGCCCAAGCGATCTGTAGTTGTATCTTGGCGTTGGCGAGAGCAATGACGCTGATCATGAGGACGAGTGTGCCTAATAGGGACACTGGGATGAAGTGACCTGAATGCTGGAGCTTATAAGCAATCGCATCGGGTGCAAAGAGCAACTGATGTGCTAGGGATTCGTTGCATTTCAACACAAGGTAGCTGTGCGCTATGGTTAGAAAGAGGTTGTTGTCAACTCAGCGAAAGACACCACAACTTACGATCCGTTAGGCCATCTAATCACGCAGTCACCCGGAGGATCGCGAGCGCCAACAGGGCGTTTCTTAAACTGCATGTGCCACCGACTGGTCAAGCCAATAAGCGACGAGAGGAGCGATAAGAGGACGGTGGCTATCAGAGACATGCCATCGCCGTACACCACCGAAAGCACAAACAGCGCAATCGAGAGGATGCATCCAAACATGTTGACAAGATTGACAGGCCCAAACAGGTTTGCTCGCACAGCACCACCGCCTGTAGTCCGCAGCGAACCCTGGTAGTCCACCTGTCGAATCCTAAGGCATCGCACCTCAAAAGGCTGCATCTGGAAACCGCTAAATTTTGAAGTTAGTACAATATGCCGCATCAATAATTCCCGCAGCCTTACAATAGCGCATCCGTGACGTGGTTCAAGTAGTCTCGTTGGTTCCCGGAGTACACTGCGGTGACCGACGCGCGCACGCTTTCAATATTCTCCGGCCTTTCGACGTAGAGCAGCGAGTGAGGCGCTGGCATTAAGCGAGGCAAGTAAAAGATACTTGACAGCGACGCCAGCCTCGCAGTCTTTCGCACCGCATCTTCGCCCAATATTGCCAGGAAGCCGACAATGTCCAGTTGCAAGTCTTCAAGCCCGCCGTCGAACCATCTCATGCCCCATCGTGGGCCCGGGTGCGAGAGGAGGGTGGAAGGGTCGATGTCTTCCATGTCACCATGCGCGTTGTGTTGTGCTATTGCACTTACTGGACGCGGCGGGAGGCGTTGTTACACACCGACTACAGTATAGGTGATTTTTGCACCAGAGGCTCAGCTGTGCTTTGCTTGGGCGCTACGGTGATCCTAGGCCCGAAGCTGCAGACACAGCCCCAGTCGCGCCATCTCGCTTGCGACCGAGAGAAGGGGCATGTCGTCCACAACGTGGACGTGATGCGCACGCCTGCTCCAGAGGAACACAAAGATGTATAGCTTGGAAACAATGACACTACAGCTCCAGAGGATGCCTTAGGCTGTAATTTGAATGTGCTACCGTGGCTCGCGTAGTACAAGACTTCAAGTGTGTTTCAGGGTCTGCCATCGCACACCCGCGGACACAGCCGAATCCCAGATCACGCGAGTCGAGTTTCGGAGTCTTGTGAAGCATTACAAGTCATGAAGCAGATCCGCAAATTTTTTACAGAAAGTATCACGCCGTGCAGGCGAACCGGACTCCGAAATCTCGGAACTTACATGCCGTGTAAACGTCTGTATCATCCAGACGACTTGCCCGAGGCCGTGGGAGGTCGTTGATTTGAGAAGGGAGAACCGTGACCTTGTGTGTACTACGTGTGATCGCGATCGCGGTGCCTGATCGTTGATGGTCTGCTGGTGATGAACGGCAGTGGCAGCACTAAGACTACTGATGAGTGAACACCCGCAACAATTTTCAGTTCTTCATCATCCGATTTCTGCTTATTAATGCCGCACCAGATCTGTGGGCTTGCCCTGCCAGAAGGCCGAGCCACAAGCGAGTGGTGGGTCGCTTAGTGGATCTCACAGGAAGCGTTGGCGCTCGCGTGGAGATCTGTGCGTGTCAGTTAGAGTGGAGTCGCGATAGCGCATTGAGTCGATTGCCAATCGCGGTAAGTGAAAGCTATATGAAACGATGTATATGTATGTATGCATGCAGCGCCCAGCCCTGTTGAATCATGCGAGCGAGAGTGATCGCTAATCCATCTGCATTTGTAAGAATCTTGACTACTGAGGCGGTGGATATGTCTCTAATATTGACCGTCGGGCTAATGGCTACCTACAGTGGTGATCAAACGTGTGTGGAGGTAAGACTCGCCAAAGCACACACGTATACACTCAAGTACCCAGTCTGAGATTAAAAAGTGAGAAGACCGCTATGAGCACTGCCTACATGTCGAGCAATACTACCTCCTCACGTAGCTGCACAATATGATGGAGAATGAGCAACGGGAGCGGCAAGTCTCGAATAGGAAGACCGCAACAACGGAGATAGTGGAGTTTAAATTTGTGGGTCCGAAGATTCGCGCGGGAGCGCCGTGAGAAAATGCTAAACAAGCCAGGGAATCGATTCGTCAGCGGCTTGCATGAGCTTGGGGATATCACGTTTGGTCGCATGGAAACAAACGACATTAATGTGACCATTGGTGTGCAGCGGTGACAACTGCTTGTCTATAGCAGCCAATTGGGTGGCACAAAATGACAGGCAATCATGCCTTTCAATTATCTTACTGCAATCCTGAACAAGTAATCGTCAGCCGTTGAAAATGACATTGCTTGGCCGACGCTCTTGGCCCGCAATGACGATATCATGGTGTTTCTGTGCTGAGTTGCCTCATCCATTTTCTGTCACCGCGGCCGCTCGCGCGGGTCCAGGTCGGTGGGCCAGCAGAGCAAACGGCGTGCCCACGCATTAATCAGCTCCCTTACCTCTAAACTCCGAGTAGCTTTCCATCGTCACTCTACTAGTACCCGCGCGCTCGCCCATTGCGTTGCCATGTGGTAAGAAAGACTGCCTTTCTCCAGTCTCTTTCTCCTCTACTATCCACTCCGCCTCCCCTTCATTTCAAGGCAACATCTCGTTTGTCGAGTGATACCAGCGCCAGACGCTGCGTGCTCTTAAACAAACCAGCTTTTTTTCCTTCCACCTCACCCAACTACATACACTCTCTTAATCACCAGATTCGACACCAACGCCGACACGAAATGTGGGGAACGGGCGTTGATGAGCGCAGGCTCACGCGCAGCGAGACTGGAACGACTCTACCATCACAGAACGCCTGGCACCGCGGCGATACACACGAAAATGCTGGTCGTCTGCATCCTCCTCACGAACCAAGCGAGTCTGACGAGGACCGCGATCGCACTGGAACTTGGGGCGAAAAGGATGTCGGTGGCATCAACGAGCAAGACGCTCTGAGGGACTTCCAGAACCTCAGGAGTGATCTGAACAACCTTGAGAGGACGCGGACACAAGATACTCAACGCAGCCACGCTAGCGCAAAACGTCGAAAGAGCAAGGCAAGCACACGTCCTCCCACCACACACACCAACAGAGAAACCGAAGGCGACGGTACCGATATTGGCGGCGACCTCGAAGCAGGCGGAGATAAAGATGACGATTTCGAACTCGACCAGTTCATGCGAGAGGGCCACTTTGAAAAGCGTACCGAAGGCCAATCAGCGAAGAAGGTTGGCGTGATCTTCAAAGATCTTACCGTCAAGGGTGCGGGCGGTGGTGCTTCTTTCGCGAGAACTTTGCCAGACGCCATCATCGGTACTTTTGGGCCGGATCTCTACCACATAATCACACGTTTCTTTCCCAAGCTCTCTGTCGGCGGCGGCAACCTCAAGACACTCATCCATGGCTTCAATGGCTGCGTACGCGACGGCGAAATGATGCTGGTATTGGGACGCCCAGGTTCCGGCTGCAGTACCTTCTTGAAGGCTGTCACTAACAATCGTGAGAGCTATGCCGAGGTCACTGGCGACGTTTCTTACGGTGGTCTGTCTGCTGAGAAGCAACGGAAGATGTACCGTGGTGAGGTCGTCTACAACCAAGAAGACGATACTCACATGGCCGTCATGAACGTCTGGAAGACATTGACTTTCGCTCTCATGACCAAGACTCGGAAAAAGGCACGAGACGAGATTGACGTCATCGCCACTGCCTTGATGAAGATGTTCGGCATTTCTCACACCAAGTACACTATGGTTGGCGATGAATACACTCGTGGTGTTTCTGGTGGTGAGAGAAAGCGTGTCTCCATCGCCGAAACCTTGGCTTCCAAGTCGACTGTCGTCGCTTGGGATAACTCCACCAGAGGTCTCGATGCATCGACTGCTCTCGACTACGCTCGCTCATTGCGCATCATGACCGACGTCTCTGACCGCACCACCTTGGTCACTCTTTACCAAGCCGGTGAAGGCATCTACAACGTGATGGACAAGGTTCTTGTCATTGATGACGGCCGTCAGGTTTTCATGGGTCCTGCAAGTGAGGCTAAGCAGTACTTCATTGATCTTGGTTTCGAGTGCCCTTCAAGGCAGACGACAGCAGACTTTTTAACTGCTGTCACTGACCCTGTGGAGCGCCGATTCCGCCCTGGCTGGGAGGACCGCACACCCAAGACGCCCGAAGAGCTCGAAAAGGCCTTCAAGGCATCCGTTCACTACCAGAGACTCCTCGAAGATATGGCTGCCTACGAAAAGCACATCCAGGAAACCGACTTCGCCGATGCCAAACAGTTCGAAGGTGCTGTGCAGGAAAGCAAGTCAAAGCATGTTTCCAAGTCGTCCTCCTACACGGTCAGTTTCCCTAGACAGGTCATTGCTTGCACCAAGCGTGAGTTCTGGCTCATCCTTGGTGACACCACCACTCTTTGGACCAAGGTCTTCATCATTGTCTCGAACGGTCTCATCGTGGGTTCCCTATTCTACGGCGAATCACTCAATACTTCTGGCGCATTCAGTCGTGGCGGTGCTCTCTTCTTCAGCATCTTGTTCCTCGGATGGCTTCAGTTGACCGAACTCATGAAGGCGGTCGGTGGCAGAGCCGTTGTCGCCAGGCACAAGGAATACGCCTTCTACCGACCCTCCGCTGTCAGCATCGCTCGTGTCATCACCGATCTTCCCGTCATCGCCATTCAGGTCATTATCTTCGGTATCATCATGTACTTCATGACAGAACTTGATGTCACGGCAAGCAAATTCTTCATCTGGCTACTCTTTGTCTACACTAATACCATCCTCCTCACCGCTCTCTACCGAATGTTTGCCTCGGTCAGTCCGGAAATTGATACAGCTGTGCGGTTCTCTGGTGTTGCGCTCAACCTGCTCATTATTTACACTGGTTACGTTATCCCGAAGACCCAGCTTCTGAGCAAGTATATCTGGTTCGGATGGTTGTACCACGTAAATCCCATCAGTTACAGCTTCGAAGCAGTACTCACAAACGAGTTCGCGGGCCGGACCATGGAGTGTGCGCCCAGTCAGCTCGTTCCACAGGGCCCAGGCATCGATGCCGCATACCAGGGGTGTGCTCTTCCTGGTGCACAAGTCAACGCACAGTCTGTGGACGGTTCAGCATACCTGCAAACACAGTACAGCTACACTCGTAGCCACCTGTGGCGCAACTGGGGAGTAGTCATTGCTTTCACTGTCCTTTACATCCTCATTACTGTAGTTGCGAATGAGTTGTTCCAATTTAATGAAGGCGGTGGTGGAGCTCTGATTTTCAAGAAGTCTCGCAAGGCCAAGAAGCAAGTCAAGTTCCAGGAGACCTCTTCTTCTGACGAAGAGAAGGCTGCTGCTACTGCCGGTAGCGATAGCAGTTCTTCCACAAAGAAGAACTCACCCATGGGAGAAGAAAGTGACGAGAAGGCGCAGGAGGAAGCGCTTGCAAACATCTCCAAAAGCGAGTCCATCTTTACCTGGCGAGACGTCAAGTACACCGTCCCCTACCTTGGTGGAGAAAAACAACTCCTGAACGGTGTCAACGGTTACGCTAAGCCTGGTGTCATGGTCGCCCTTGTTGGTGCCTCTGGCGCTGGTAAGACGACTCTTCTGAACACCCTTGCACAACGTCAGACTGCTGGTGTCGTCACTGGAGAGATGTTCGTTGACGGCCGCGCACTTGGTCCTGAGTTCCAGCGCAACACTGGTTTCTGTTTGCAAGGCGATCTCCACGATGGTACCGCTACCATCCGCGAAGCACTTGAGTTCTCTGCCATCCTCCGCCAGCCCGCAAGCACCCCTCGTTCGGAGAAGATTGCCTACGTGGACCAGATCATCGACTTGCTCGAGCTTGAACACATGCAAGATGCTTTGATCATGAGTCTTGGTGTCGAGCAGCGCAAACGCTTGACTATTGGTGTTGAACTGGCAGCCAAGCCTTCGCTTTTATTGTTCTTGGACGAACCCACATCTGGTCTTGACTCCCAGTCAGCTTACTCCATTGTCCGCTTCCTGAAGAAGCTGGCTGCTGCTGGACAGGCTATTGTGTGCACAATCCACCAGCCTTCTTCTATCCTCATTCAACAGTTCGACATGATCCTTGCTCTCAATCCTGGTGGCAACACGTTCTACTTTGGTCCTGTCG
Source organism: Melanodothis sp. VS III C KN 2 (assembly GCA_019775565.1). Taxonomy (NCBI): domain Eukaryota; kingdom Fungi; phylum Ascomycota; class Dothideomycetes; order Cladosporiales; family Cladosporiaceae; genus Melanodothis; species Melanodothis sp. VS III C KN 2. The sequence goes on from JACWFM010000002.1 coordinate 551,851, forward strand.
GCGAGAACGGCTCTGATGTTATCAACTACTTTGGCGAGCGTGGCGTCCACTGTCCTGAGGACAAGAACGTTGCAGAGTTCATTCTGGAGACTGCAGCCAAGCCCATCAAACGTCCGGATGGAACTAAGATTAACTGGAACGATGAATGGCAGAATTCTCAACAGGCGCAGGATGTTATTGAGGAAATTGAAGGTCTCAAGCTCACCAGAAGCAAATCGATCCCTGAGAAGGTCCGCAGAGAGCAGCAGCAAGAGTTCGCCGCACCTATCTGGACCCAGACTTACGAGATGACTGTCCGCACCTTCAAGCAATACTGGCGCGACCCTAGTTACATTTATGGCAAGCTCTTCGTCTCGGTCATCGTCGGCATCTTCAACGGTTTCACGTTCTGGCAACTCGGCAACACTATCCAGGACATGCAGAACCGCATGTTCACGGCCTTCTTGATCATCACAATCCCTCCCACTGTCGTCAACGCAGTGGTTCCCAAATTCTTCACGAACATGGCCCTCTGGCAAGCTCGTGAATACCCCTCGCGTATTTACGGCTGGTTCGCTTTCACTACCGCGCAAGTCGTTGCCGAAGTCCCTTGGGCTATCCTCAGCGCCGTTATCTACTTCGTCATCTGGTACTACCCTACTGGACTGCCAACCGACAGCTCTACTGCTGGCTATGTCTTCCTCATGACCATGCTGTTCTTCCTCTTCCAGGCCAGCTGGGGCCAGTGGATCACGGCTTTCGCACCAAGCTTCACGGTCATCTCGAACGTGCTACCCTTCTTCTTTGTTATGTTCTCGCTTTTCAACGGTGTCGTTCGTCCCTACTCTGATCTCCAAGTCTTCTGGAAGTATTGGATGTACTGGGTGAACCCCAGCACCTGGTGGATCGGCGGAGTGTTGGCTGCTACTCTCTCGGGACAGCCTATCGAGTGCGCAGAGTCCGAGACCGCTGTCTTTGATCCTCCGCCAGGACAGACCTGCACTCAGTACGCAGGTGCATTCGCCGATTCTTCTGGTGGCTACCTCTTGCAGCCTGATGCTACACAGAACTGCATGATGTGCCCTTACTCGAACGCCGACCAGTACCTGGCTACGCTTAATATAAAACCAAGTGAAGCTTGGGAAGATTTCGGCGTGTTCCTCGTATTCACGTGCACCAACTACATGCTGGTGTACTTCTTCATCTACACAGTCCGTGTCAAAGGCTGGAGCTTTGGATTCGGTACTCTTTTCGGTCTCCTTGGCTCTCTTGTCGAGAAGATCAAGGCTCCGTTCAAGGGCATGTTCAACAAGAAGGAGCAACAGGAGTAGCCTCCACAATCCTTTCTACTTCTTTTTTTACTTACTCTTACCACAGGACACGAAAAGAAAGGGGCTTATGGCAGGTCATGTTCTTTCAGCGTTGGTGTTTGTTTGTTTGGGACGGTGCGCCGTGGATATGGCACATTACTAGACTGGATTCCTTTTCTTCTTTCTCTAACGGCTTGCTTCGCTTGCTACCAATCGCGTACAGTTCAATCGAGTAGCGTTATGATTCATACAAAAGTCACATAAGAATAATTTACAACATTGACATGTCCTTTAATAGTCGATGAGCAAACAAACGCCAAATGATGCGCACGGTCAAAGCGTTTCTATCAACAAGATTGCTAATGAGCATATTCACGCATCTCGGACTCTTGTCGTGCTTCTGAGATCGCGCCTAGGTATACGATCAGAAACTTTTGCCATTGAGATGTCGTTGCCTGATCCGCCGATAATAAGGCTGTCTACAGAGGTGGAGATCGAACATTTGACCCTGGCCGTGTCAGCTCTCCTGTATAGAGTCCTTAGCCAATCGGACAGCCCGCTCAAGCGCCACCGTGCTTCGGTTGCAGCACTTCTGTGCTGTTATCATGTCCCATAACGCGTTTAGTTTGGAGCTGCGCCCCATTGACGTGATTCGACCTGCTTTCTACGTGCTGTTATCTTTTGCAAACTAAACGCTAGACAGGATGGTCGGGTTCACCAGGTCGCTCGCTTGGATATGGTAGGAAGAAGGATTTGAATCGGGACATATCTTACGGACAGGTCGCCCTCTCAGGTGAGAACTCTCTATGTCTTCGTCCGACATTGACTGCCACATATAAGATTTCCATCATGGATTGTCCTCCTATCTCTGACAATGGTTTTGGTCCTCAGTATTGCGACAAGTTTGATTTCACACTAGCATTCGAACAAAGCATTTTCCAGATTGGGCCGTGTGCTCTACTATTGCTTGCTATCCCGCTCCGCGCTTCCCAATTGCGTCGACAAGAAGCGAAATGCGCCAGATCATGGATCCACTATTGCAAACAAGCCATCATCTCAGTGTTGGCTCTGAGCCAATGCGCTCTATTGATCTCGTGGGCTCTCTCCAAGGACATCAGTCGGACTGGTCTGGCAGCAGCAGCTTTATCTTTTCTCATTTGCTTGGGCCTCCTTTGGCTCTCTTCTCTTGAGCACATGCGCTCAGCCAGACCCAGCGACATCATCAGCGTCTTCATCCTCATATCCGTAATCGTGGATATTCCACAAGCTCGCACTTTGTGGCTGCGACACCGCTCAGACCTAGCCGTTGCGATAACTTTCACCTCTTGCCTGGCCATCAAGATCGTCTTACTCGTCCTCGAATCGAAATCCAAGCGGCCATGGCTACTCGCCCCGTATCGAGCCTACTCTCGAGAGGCACTCGCAAACATCTTCGATCGAACTGTGCTCTGGTGGCTTGGACCGCTCTTTCTCCTCGCATATCGGAAGAACATCAGGTTCGAAGATTTATACGCTGTCGACGATGGTCTCTTGTCTGAATCAGTGGAACACCAATTCATGAAACATTGGTCGCGCCTTCGTAAGTTCTGGCTTTGTTACTTATCAACCCGCTTCTGACGGACCGGATAGGCCAACACCGCCCCGAAAAGCGTCCTTTATTGCAAGCAATAGTTTTGACAACCAAGTGGAGCCTTCTTGCGATCTTATTGCCACGTCTTTGCCTCAGCGCTGTGAAACTCACCCAGCCTCTTCTAACCAGAAGAATTACAAGTTGGCTCGGTGAACACACACGAGGCAATGGCACTGGCAAAGGCTTGATTGCCGCTACAACGCTAATTTACCTTTTTATGGCTCTCTCCACTGTGTCGTACAAAAGGCAAACCGACCGATTTCTCACCACGTTGCGCGGAATTCTGATCTCTGCATTGCATTCGCAGAGCCTGGCATGTTCCAAGGCTCAACTCTCGGTTTCAGATGGAAACATGCTCACCCTGGTAAACACCGACGTTCTACGCATCGCCATGAGCTTTCAGAGAGTAGGGGAGATATTTGCTGCACCGTTTGAAGTCATCGGTGTCACTGCCTTGCTAGCTAAGCAAAGCGGCATTTCTTGTATTGCTCCTATCGCAGTAGGGATCATAGTGCCCATTATGAGTGCTTTCAACACCAGGCGAGGTCTCCCAATGCAGAGACTTTGGCTTGAATCTATTCAGAGACGCATTGCATACACAAGTGCAGTGCTTGGTTGCTCGAAGGGCTTCAAGATGCTTGGGTTGACCGAATTTTTCTCCAAGCAGATCCAGCGACTGAGACTGAAGGAACTTGCCGACTACGCTGGGTATCGAAAGTTCATCGCAGCTAGGGAAACAATCGCTTCAGTACCCAGAGCCTTGGGGCCGACACTCGGCCTGATGATGTTCACTCTGATCAATGGTAGCGACAAATTGACACCAAGTGTGGCGTTCAGTACATTGTCGTTGTTGTCACTTCTGTCCGCACCAATAGAAGAGGTGGTTCAGGCCATCATTGACCTCCAATTGGCTTATGCGAGTGTTCTAAGGATTCAGGTCTTCCTTCTTAACGACGACGGCGACAATCCTGTGCCATCGCTCGACCCCAACGATGCCTACCCATGCATTGAGATGACGGCTAGAACTTCGCATGGCGTCAAACTGACCGACGCCACGATATATGCGGGCAACGACTTTCAGCGCCCTATTCTTCAGGATATCTCTCTGGATCTGCAGCAAGGATCTTTCACTCTTGTCCTTGGGCCAGTGGGAAGTGGAAAATCAGTTCTCCTTCGTGCTGTCATGGCGGATATGAAGCTGGATTTTGGCAGTCGCTCCGTCTCGAAAGACTTCCATGCATTCGCCTTCTGCTCTCAAGAACCCTGGCTACCCAACGACTCGGTTCGGAACATCATCTTAGGAGAATCCCACTTTGACTCCACTTGGTACACCACAGTTATGCAGGCGTGCGCATTGTCGATCGACATCGCCCGCTTGCCGGCTGGAGAGCAGACGACCGTGGGCGACAAAGGCATGTCGCTGAGCGGCGGGCAAAAACAACGCCTTGCTCTCGCGAGAGCACTGTATTCACGGATCCCTATTTTGGTGCTGGATGACATCTTCAGTGGGCTGGACGTTGGCTCCCTCAAACATATTGCCAAATCTGTCTTCGGCCCCTCAGGCATAGCTAAGCAGCATGGCCTCACAGTCCTCATGGCCACTCATCAAGGCACCCATTTCGTTCAGCAAGCTGACAAGATAGCTGTCTTCGGGCGTGACGGTAGGATTGTCGAGCAAGGATCATTCCAGAAGCTGGCGAGCAATCGAAACAGCTTTCTCCACACCATCGAGATTCGGGAGGAGAAGTCTCCAGACGATCAACCTGAAGACACAAATGTTGCAGCTGTGGCTGTTACAACTCGGGTTGGAGATTCAGACGACAATTCAGCCTCTGGACGCCGGACCGGCGAATTTCCAACCTACGTGTACTGGTTCAAATTGTTCGGACTGAAGCTCTGTCTTCTGTTTCTGGCCACAACACTGTCCGCAGGCTTTTCCTGGAAATTCATGGAGATCTGGGTTCAGTGGTGGTCTGATGCAGCAACATCGCCGTCTCCAGCATCTCGACACTCTCTCGGTTATTGGATCGGCTGGCATATTACATTTGCACTGCTCGCATTGCTGTTCGACTTTACCAGATTCTGGACAATCCTCGTCTGGGCTGTGCCTCACTCGTCAGCGCAGCTCCACCAACAGATTTTGGAAACTGTGATGAACGCTCCATACTGGTTCTTCGTAAAAACGAATCTGGGATCCATCGTGAACCGCTTCTCCAATGACATGACGTTGGTCGAAAGCGCCGGTGCCGGTCCCATCTTGCAAGCCTCGGAGACCTTGACGATACTATTGGGCAGCGCAGCGCTGATACTGGCCGGTTCCAGCTACGCCAGCGCCACCTTGCCATTTCTCCTCGTGGCGGTTTATCTTTTACAGCGATTTTACCTTCGTACTTCGCGCCAGCTCCGTTACATGGATTTGGAAACCCAAGCGCCCTTGATCGACGCCATCCAAGAGTCAATGTATGGTGTGTCAACCATCCGCGCCTTTGGATGGCAATCTACTTCCCATCAGAAATTTCTCGACCTGCTGGACCGTTCTCAACGCCCGTACTATCTCCTGCTGTGCATCCAAAGATGGTTGGGTCTCATGTTAGACATTCTCACAGCTGTGATCGCCACCGTTGTTGTGTCCTTAGCTATCAGCATACCGTCAACATCATCTGCGAGTTCATTGGGTTTGGCCTTGCTCAACGTAATAGGATTTAACAGTCAGCTTTCGGCTTTCGTCGTCGCGTGGACAACAATCCAGACGTCTGCCAGTGCTGTCTCTCGCTGTCAGAATTTCGAACAAAATACTCCAGACGAACGATTATCCACGGAGATCACGGAACCGGACCAGAATTGGCCAGAGGAAGGGAAGATCATCATCAAAGATCTGCACGCTGCCTATACCCCCGATGGTCCAAATGTTCTCGGCGGAATCGACCTTCGCATCGCACCAGGAGCCAAAATTGGAATCTGCGGCAGGTCAGGAAGCGGAAAGTCCTCTTTCTTACTTTCACTATTCCGCATGTTGGAAAACATGCCCAGCGGCAGTATTTCTATTGACGATGTTGATCTTGCTACCCTCCCTCGAAGGGTAGTCCGGGAACGTCTGACGGCGATTCCTCAAGAGACATTGATCATACCTGGTTCCATTAGGGAGAATATGGACCCTTTAAAAACGAGCAATGCCGACGATATCACCTCGGCTTTGGAAAAGGTCGGGCTTGCTGCGCTGGTCGCTGATCGAGGCGGCATCGAAACTGAGATGAGCGACATCGGTCTGTCTCAGGGCGAGTTACAGCTATTCGCTGTTGCTAGAGCTCTTCTACGCTCGAGCAAGGTCCTGGTGGTGGACGAGATGACATCTTCTATGGATCATTTGTCAGAGAAAAGAGTTCTTGATCTTGTGCGAACTGAGTTTGAGGATAGCACGGTTCTGGCGGTTGCACATCGGCTGGCTACCATTGTCGATTATGATATGGTTGTTGTTTTGGATGCGGGACGTCTGGTCGAGTCTGGTAACCCGCAGAAACTCCTTCGGAAAGCAGATGGGCACTTCAAGAGGATGTGGGATCAACAAGAGTCGCAAGACCACTGAGTATCACCAAATACATACAGTAGCCATGAATTAGCGCATGCTCAAAAAAATGAAAGATTGCCACTAAGATACTGTCTGAGCTTGCATTTCCGTCAATCTGTGTCACACTGTTGCCAACCTCCCTCGTATGACAATGCGCTTGTTGTTACCGCTGAGATGCTTTTCAGATCGTACGTTCAATTTTCATCTTGTGCACTGGTGCCATGAAGCGCAGAACCATGATGTACTCACACCTGCCACGGAGATCGAGGCTCCTCACATATGCGGGCTCTTTACAATTCGATCTATACCGGGACATTATCAGACTGAATTGCACACAACTCCGATAATTTTGCACTTCCAGTACTACACACTCGAAGTCCAGGTGTCAAAGTTGAATTGTATGCCATTGAGATACTAATAAAAATACAACGGAATCAAAGCAACAGCTACACTACTGTCATCGTGCCCACATTCAAATGTACTCTCACCACCGCTGAAATGAAATCTAGCCGCAATGTGTAGACTCGCGACCATTTCTTCATCCGGGGACATCATCAGAAGACGAGCCCGAAAAAGGAATTGAAGCACACTACAAGCACTGCTAGAACTCCAAACGTCCCCTCGCCCACCGAAGGCTGACCGTCCGAAGTCCTATTGATCGGGTTCCCGTTCGAGTTGCCAGAGGGAGCCGACGTATGACTAGCACCACCCACCGAAGAGGTCCTCGAGCTGGTGAAGCTTAGAGAGGCAGTACTACCAATAACATTGGTACCGGCGTTACTGGTGCCTGTGGCTTCGGAGGTCTCCGCCGTAGAGACAGTGCCATTAACGACATTGGTAGCTGTGTAAGTGGTGTCTGTGGCTGCAGAGGTCTCCATCATAGAGTCAGTGTCGGCAGTCGTAGGAGATGTAGAGGCAGTGTAAGTCGCTGATCCAGAATCCATAGTCGATTCGCTATTCGATGGTGAATCTGGACTTCCAGCAGGCGACGTCCCATCTGGACAGATACTTGTCGAGTCGTTCGGGTCGTAGCAGTAGCTGTTGGGCGCATCGGGGCATGGGATATAAGTTGCTCCGAAGCATTTTTTACAGTCAAAGCCAACACTGTCGCAGGAATCAATGTCGGTGTTACTAGAGCCCGAAGTAGCAGAACTGTCAGAGCTGACTGAAGGTGCTGGGCTATCGGGACTTGAAGATGGCGTGGTACCACTGAAGTCCGACCCTGACAAAGAGCAGCTTTCGATACCAGACTCGCTATCGCCCGGCGTGTAGCACTGCGATGTTGAGCCAGGGCACTCCGTAGCGCCAGCTCCGAAGCATTCTTCGCATGATCCGGAGCAACGTCTATGGAGATTGAATTTGTCTGGCTCTCTCCTCTCAATGGTGTTCAGATGGAGGCTTTGAAGCCCATGATCGAGATGAGCAAACGTTGCGACCGTCAAAGAGAGAAGAACCAGCAGCCATGTCGGTTTGAGGCCGCTCATGATGAACTGTCGAAGTAGAATACGAGGTCGGTGTTGGGAGTGTATGCTTTGGATGGGAGGTGTGTGGATGCAGTGTTGAAAGCGTCGTGCATTCGACGAATTTCGACCTCTCATATATGTATGTTCACACATGGCCCTTCAGCTTTAAAAGCCACAGCCTCGTACCAGACATCAACAAGGCCTAGAGCCTCCAGTGGCATCCAACCATATACTTTGCTGGCAGTTGTGCTGGGGTTTTGCAATATTATCAGGTGAGTAAACCACATCAGGCTGAGATTCAGGCACGAAAAGGCAGTGCAGAGCATTCTGAAACGCCGCATCAGGCGACAGTACATGCGGTTGTCTAATATTGGCGACTTGGGTGTGCTATTGTGCAGCAGACGCAGGTGGCGTCCAACCAGTGCGAGGCTACACAGCGACACTCTGTCATGTGGCACTATACAATGCAGCTTTTTATAGAGCCTTGCATACAAGAGGCGTTCAATGTAAGAAAGTTCAGCAAGTGCAGTCAGTATGACTAGAGAAAGAGGTCTGGAATATTTGATCAGCGATGTTTGCGGGAGAGTACCCTACACAACGTGATCCGGAGCAATATTGAGCTGCCTTCTTTCTGATTGCACATCTCCTGATCGCGTTTCATGGCCAGATTCTGTCGTCTAACTGGTAAGGCTGAACTGCAGGATCCAATGAAAGCTTCAGCTTGTTGAACAGCCAAGGCTGCCAAGATGATGAATGTTTGTTTGCTCAATCGTACAATCGAGATCGGTGAAATGCGCTGCGGACAGCCTGGTGTCGAATTAGTGCTGCTATCGTCCTTCTGGGTCATCGATCGAGTGTTCGAGAGTGCCTCAAACCTGGAGTGATCAACGTTCTTCAATGGTCGGCACACGTGGTCCGGTGTCTACCGCAGAAGACAACAGCACACAAGATGGACAGAACCGTGGCAAAGCACACACGTATGCTTGCGAGACCTGTGGTGCTAGGAGGAGCGATAAGGGAATACCAGCAAGATTAAAGTTGCGTGCACAAGCACTTTGGTATCGAGGCTCTGTCGCCCTGAATCCCCAAAGCGACCGAGAGTTGCGCTCGGTATGCCGATTTTGTCCTGCCGTGAGCGCGCTGGAAACCGTATCCGGAAACGATCGGCCAACGATCTGCCAGGACCAAAATGCTTCGCCCTGCTTGAGCTGGTTAGACTATGGCAACATCTTCTAAGGATTTCGGTTGTAAGGCATTATCTGCGAATCGCGTCAGAACGTGGGATGTGATATAGGTATGCTGGTTCCAGGCGGTGGGTGGTTTTGGTCTTGTTATAAGATCTGTTAGCAGCTTATCCAACGACTCCTCAACTACTGAATTGATATCGATTCATGAGGGTTCTCGACGAGGACGAAAAGACACGCTACAACGTGACCAGCCAAATGCACACCTTGATAATCCAAGAGGAGAAGAACGTCTCTCGGTACGACACACCAGACCAACCCCCATCCTACGAAGCTCTGTTCGCAACCACTCCAACTCCTCCGTCTTTCGATCAAATCACCACACAACCCACAACACCACAACCCTCAACAGCGCATTTCGTCCCTTGCGTCATTCCACGTAAGTATCCTTGGTCAATCTACTTAACAACCACAAGCTAACACTTCCAAGAAATATCCAAACCCTTCGGCAGCGCCTACGCCAGCCCCTTCACCCGCGCCTACCCCCCTTCCCTCCAAACCCGCAATATGCCCCTTTTCGACTTCCTCGCCTTCCTCGATGGCCTCAACCAAGTCTTCATCTCACACCCCATTCTCCAAAGCTTCTCCGCCGCCGGCTCCATCATGCAAATGTTCCACGGCACGCCCATTATTCAGTCCGTCGGAATGGGAGTCCAGCTCGGTTCGGATCTGGGTTCTGCTGCGACATCGTACGCGCGCACGAAAATGTACCTCGCGGCTTGTAATGCGGAGATGTGGCATCCGAGGGGGTTGCACGTGGAGATTTTGGGGACGGGAGGGATGCTGGGGAAGATTGGGCATCCGGAGGAGAGGTTGAGGTTGCCTCCGCTTGAGACGGGGGAAGATTTGGACAGAAATACTTCGTCGATCGATGGTGATCGTCTTAGCGGGAAAGCGGAGCAGAGAGCTATGAGATCCATGGACGATCCGCGAGTGAGGAGGGTGAATGCTTTGAAGGGTTATGTGGCACCGCTTGCTTTCGACGTACCAGCCGTTGTACCGCCCAAGAATTTTCTCGCGAAGATGAGCGCGTGGCAAGCGCACAAAGCAGCTACCAAGAACGATGAGAAGGAAGCGGAACGAAGGGCCAAGGCTCGGGCTAAACAAGATGACAGTGGCGAAGTACGAGGTAAAGATGAGAGGAAGCTTGATCGCAAGCTCGCGAAGTTGGAAAAGACGCTCGAGAATGAGAGCGGCGAGCACAAGGCAAAAGATGTCAGGAAGGCTCAGAGGGAGTATGAGCGCGAAGAGAGGAAGATGGAGAAGAAGCTTGAGAGGAGAGCAGGGAAGTCGGAGAAAGACAAGGGCAAGGGCAAGGGCAAGGGCAAGGGCACGGATAAAGTCAAGGACCGGGAAGAAAAGCAGGCAAACAAAGTTCGGTGGATGGTAATCACGCAGTGGGAAGGAGGCGATGAGGAGGACGATGATACGAGCGATGGCAGTTCTCTCAGTGCGGAACACTCTCGATAAACAAGGACCAAAGCCAAAGGTCTACATACGATTTTCCTCGCTCGTAGCTCGGAACGTCCTATAACCATGCTTGAGGGTACTAGTTGAGGAACTGCTGGGAGACGTGAAGTCCCATGACAGTATCTCGATGGTCAACGATCATTTATTACCCCCTACATCCAACGGCATCAGCTGAGAACCCCCACGGGAGCACTAAAGCCACAAATTCTTGAGGAAGAGCTGTAGTCGTCTTGAGTATCTTGAAAATACATGATATAGTTCTTATATTTATGATGATGCACATACAACTACATAGCCCGACAGAAAATAACAACAGAGATGTAAGAGACCGGGTATCACTCAACAGCAGGAAAGAAAAGGACCAAAAAACGCCACCATGTCGCTCAAAAAAGCAGCATCACAAATCCAAAGCCCTCCACCCTGGACCTATTTCCCCTCCCGTACCATGACACGCATAATAGCTTACATCGCTTCACCGCTTGCTGAGCAGTCCGCCTGGATCTTCCAGATTCATGCTTTCATAAGTGGCTCCGGGAGACGACGACGCAGCGCCTCGGGTTTGTGGAACGCGGCTGTTCGTCCCTCGTGGATGTGAGCTGTCAAGGTCTGTTCGCCGGTTGGTTGCTAAATGGCTGCCGAGGTCTTGTAGCCTGATGGTGTCGTTGGGTCGTATATTCGTAAAATCATCGTTGTCATTATCGTCATGGTCGATCTCCGGGATCTCTCCTACCATTTGGACGTCGCCTGATGATGCGGGCGATGGAACCGAAAGTAATCCGCCGGCGTCTTGCAACGAGAGTTGAGTCTCCTGCCTTTCGAGCATCGGGCCCAGGACACCGATGGGAGCTCCAGCACGCAATCGACTGCCTGGCAAAGAGCTACGACGAGTATAGCTGTTTCCAGACAGAGTTTGGTGTGAGAAGACGTCACTCCTCGTGTTGTGCGGCGTAAGTGTTGCTCCCATATCAGCCAGAAACGCTCTGGATCCGCGTCGAGATTGTGGTGGAGTCGGCACTGTTGTGGCGAAGTCTGTGGCGATCGTATGCGAAGTACCACTGCTCACAAGTGTGACTGACCGTGAATTTGACATTGACGGAGAAGGAGGACCCATTGAGCCAGTTTCCAACAGCCCGCCTACGTCGAAGAACGAGACATTCTTTCTTGTGCTCGTAGATAATGACGGTGATGGCATTGGGAGGTTGTCGATTGAGCGATGCCTTGGGCTGACATCACCATCGCTACTCTCGACACTTTCTGTTTGCCTCGGAGTGTCCGGGCGCTTATTCTTGTCCGCGAAGGGTGAGCTCATGGCCGGTAGCGCCATGGGAGCCGGACGAGCGTAGAGTTCCGGGCTGGCCTGCAAATGCTCTGGCATGCGGCAGCCCAAGAAGCGGAAAAGGTCCTCTTCGCTGTCTGTCGGTTGTGGGATCGTAGGACGCCGTGTGGAAGTGCGCTCAATCGAATCCGAGACGCTCATAGACTTCCATTTGTTCTTCTTCGTGCCTTTGTCGCGGATGAACGATCCGATAATAATAATGTTTGACACGAAAGCCGATGCTAAGATTTCCGAAGATGCCCAGATAGTACGATATTGCTGTCGGCCAAGATTTGAGATGACTGCTGGCATACGCATGCTAGTAATGATGATAAGTGCGATAGACGTACTGAATAACGCGGCCAACTGTAGCTTGCGTCGCCAAGTCTGTCCAGAGCGCAAGACAATTGGTATAGGAAAGGCGATCAGTAAAATGTCAGTAATAATATCTGCGGTGCCCATAGTGAGGAGTTGTGCGTAATTTTGACGACATTGTGGGCCAGGATCCGGAACGACTTGCCAATAATGACTGAAAGGCTGACATTCTGCAAGAGTAGCAATGATGACGGCAATAAATGTCGCCACGAGGAAAATGCGAATGCAATGCAGAGTAAACTCGTAGCTCGTACGCCACAGGTGGATCGTGATCCTCTTGAGGAATTCAGAGACTGTCCACTTGCTCATCCAGATGAACAAAGCGTAGAAGATACGTGCAGCCAATACAAGCTTCGAACCCAATTCGCGATGCAGGATCTCTTCTTCCGTGTAGTTGACACCGACAGTGGCGACGTTGTTAGTGCCATAGACCAGCACTATGTGCACAAAGCCCATGCGTGCGAACAGTGGAATCAAGGCGAGGAACATGATCCAGTCTTCGCGAAACAGCTTGTTGCTTCGGACTTTTCTGCCGGCCAGGCGCGTGAGAATCACGACAGCCGCGAAGCATGTTGCCCACCAACTGTAGAGCAATGTAGGGTGGTCCGCAAGGCGAGTCCGTCGATCCGGTGGAGTGTTGGACCAGACGGCTCGCTCGTGAAGACGAGTTGCAGACATGGCGGGGAAGGGACGGGTGGGTGCGAGCTCAGGCCAGAGGCCGAAGCTCGAGGTGGCTTCGCAGAACGGGCGTCGCGCGTCTTGACGAGTCCAGTCGTCGTTATGCGCAAAGGTGATGTCGAGGATGAGGGTGGTGGTGCGCGAAAAGCAGTGCTGTGAGCAAAGGTCGACACCGCGACATGGCCTCAAAGGCAAGGAAACATGCTGCGGAGCTGGTTTGCTAGGCGGTGGGTGGAAGTGGATGTGGCTGTGAACAATGTTTCCTGACTGGGCCCCAATCTCCGAGTCCACATGCGATGCCTTGTTAGCAGAAAGAATAACGTGCACCTCGGTCAGTCGGTGTGCGCACACAGGTGGCAGCAGTCAGGCAACTCAGGTCGGGAACAGCAGTGAGTGGGAGCAGTGGGAGCAGTGGGAGCAGTGGTATACAACATGAATCGAAAGCAACGGTCTCGCCCGGCTGCTATCACGGGTGTGGTAGGACGCAGGATGGACGAGGGCTCGGCGAGACAGCAAGCCAACCATGGGCGGGTGTAGAACGCCTCACGCGTAATTCGATAAAGGCCACCCCGAAGGAATATCTGTTATCTTCCCTCCACTCTGCAACATGTGACGAATATCGTAACTTGCCGTCTCGGGTATTGCTTCGTTCATGCTTCACATATATCATGACAGCTTCACGCCGCCAGCCATGCAGACGAACACACTGTTGCGGTGAGCATAACAACACCGTCCATGACACTGCACACACTCTCTCTCTCTTACCGCCCATCCCACTCTACAAGAACATCCTCGTGACTCGGCCCCAATTCGAACCCTGCATACTCGTTTGAGCAGCTCCGCGCGCCACGCCCCATGTCAAATTGTCGCTACTGCGCGCGATAAGCCTTCGCTTGCGCGACCAGAGACCGCTGCAGAGCCAACGGCCCCAACAGTCGAGGGAGCCAAATCCATTTTCCTCGGCTGTCCGCCGCGTCACCTTGGTTCGCGACATCCTTGGCTCCACCCACCCACCAAGGAAACCGCAGCATGCCCGCTTCCGTGCCTTTGCTCCGGAGGATTCGCCTCATCATACATGTAATCCTGCTTGTTGTGGCACAGTAATTGCAACATAGTATAGTTGGCAGGCAAAGTCGCCCAAGAGCAACGATAAGAAAAAAAAAACCCCTCAACATTAAATCTCGCTATCATCTCCTCCCCCCATGCGCCCAGCACGTTGGCTATAGCCTAGCTTTTCAACGGTGTGCCCTTTTGCCCTCCCTCCACGTGCCAATCTCGATAAGGCGCCCGCAAGGCGCAATGCTGCGAGGGGTCTAGATTTGAGGGGCAGCCACCGCTATGCAGGTACAGGTGCGGGAGCTATAGTTCTCGTACGATTTGCTTCTCCTTGGAGTTGTATATTCTCTTGGTGGCCGAGGCTGCTGTGATGGGACCAAGACTCTGGAGTGCAGATGGTCGGAAAATTGACTGAGACACCACGGATGGATTCCAAATACCGAAGAGATTAGTAAGCTGATGCTGGCGGAGTTGTCGTTTCAGCATCTTGTCGGCGGATACAGCGCTGGTCGATAGCTCAATGCGTCGCCGAGTATCATGGGGGGAAAATCTCTGACCATTCAATTGGTGGCGTTACCTCTGACCAGTGAGGTAGACACACTTACCATCGATATACATCCACGTATAGGACTGCACTCATTCGGTCGTTAAGTTGGTGCCATCATGTCTAACCACTCAAGGGAACACACCTACTGAGATGGAACAGCGCATAGAACGGCACTCATTCACTCTTTAGATTGATATTGTCAGGGTAAGGTCACAGACAAATACTGAAAAACGTCAAGATACACTGACTACAACAGCTCCGGCTCAATGACACCTGTCTGCTTGTCAATAAGCCCATAAGTCTCGATCCTCCTGTGGCGCGCATAGTCAAAAGTCTTCTCTTTGCCTTGTCTGCAATCGCTCAAATCGATCTCCGCGACTACCAGCTCGTCCTCGCTCGTCTGCGCCTCGGCGATCACGTGGCCCTCTGGACTGATGATGCTGCTTCCAGCAATGAGATCGTACTTTCCATCGTCCAAACCACATCGAGCGGAGCTTATGGAGAAGCATGCGTTCATGTAGCTGTTTGCCTGTTGCACGAGCCGTGAGTGGAAGAGGGCTTCCTCTTTTGCCTTTTCTGGAGACATCGGCTTGGAGCCCCAAAGGTGTGACCTATTCGGCAGAATTGTGTTATTGGTTGCACAACTTCTGCGTACATAACGTGATATACTTACATGTTGGCGCCTGTGTTGTATCCAAACATGAGGATCTCGGCTCCTTGGAGCGAGTACATCCGCCAGGCTTCAGGCCAACGGCGATCATTACAGATCATCATTCCAAGGATGGGATCACCTTTTCCCACAGTGGACTCTCCGTCTTTGGCGGTGGATTGCTTGACAGCATCTTGGACCAAGCCAGGCGCACGGAAGGCATTGAATCCCAAATCGCCTGGCGTAAAGTAGCGTTTCTCGAGCTGGTTTGTTGCTTCGGGGTCCTTAAAGGGCTCTACTGTCCCGGGAAGATGCACTTTACGATATTTGCTGAGCACCTTATCCTCGCTCGCCGAGTAGTAGACAGACGTGTTGTAGCCAGTACCGTCGGGCGTACGCTCAGCGTAGCCTAGCACGATATCGATTTTGAGTTCTTTGGCTTCATCGAAGAGCGGCTTGACATCTGGAGATTGCGTGATATCCTCGCCGTGCTCGAAGAAGCTGTCTAGCGCCTCGTGGTCCTCGAAAAAGTACCGGGGGAAGAAGGTTGTCAGAGCAACTTCGGGGTATACCACGAGTTTGACGTTCTTCTGTGATGCTTCGCGTAGGAGTTTGATGAGTCTGGGAACGGTCTCTGATTTGGGTGTATCGCGATGGATGGCGCCGATCTGGGCAGCGGCGACGATCAGATTTCTAGCCATGGCGGAAGGTAGGGTCTATGAAGTGGTACAAAGGCACGATGGCATTTGGAATGGGCGATATGGATATCTGTATCTCCATTTATCTATACATATGTCAGGTGAGATCGATGTTGATGTTGGCCGCCTTGGTACGCACGCCGGCCGGTAGCTGTATCGTTGCCGGTGGAGACTAGTCGAAGGGCACAATCAAGCAGATCTTCGCCGGACGCCTGCCTATCGTTGCCCGAGACCCTAATCGAGAAGGTCGCCTCTATGGAACAACATTATCGCCCGTGCAACCGGCCAACACGATCTTTCACGGTCATACTGCTGCAGTCTTTCGATCCCGACTTGCCGTGTCATCGTCGTACATTTTGACAATCTAAAGCCGGGAATACGAGCACTCGACAGACCACAGAAATCAGACAAATAAGAACACAACTTTCGAAGCAATCATGGATCTCGACCTTTTGGTGACAGGAGGAATTATTGTACGATCTGTTCGTGACACGTTTTCATTTATCGTACTGACGGGACTCCAGGTGACAGCTACGGAAATTCTTCCTGAGGGCTCTCAAATTGGTGTGAAGGACGGCACCATTGTGTGCATCGGCAGGAACCTACCATCATCACCAAACACTAAAGTGATCGATTGCGAGGGAGCATATATCACTCCAGGTGGTGTAGATTCGCATGTGCATCTAGCACAAAAGAATGCGCCAACCGGCGACGGCTGGGAGACGGGGTCGCGGTCTGCCATCGCTGGTGGCACCACTACGATCCTCGCCTTTGCATCTCAACAACGAGAGGACGCGTCGCTTTACCCGGTACTTGAAGACTATCACCAGAAGTCCAAGGACCAGAGCTACTGTGA
Organism: Melanodothis sp. VS III C KN 2; assembly: GCA_019775565.1. Classification (NCBI taxonomy): domain Eukaryota; kingdom Fungi; phylum Ascomycota; class Dothideomycetes; order Cladosporiales; family Cladosporiaceae; genus Melanodothis; species Melanodothis sp. VS III C KN 2. The sequence goes on from JACWFM010000002.1 coordinate 568,686, forward strand.
TTACGGATTCCACTTCATCCTGACCAACCCAACTGAATCGATCCTCAAAGAGGAGCTGCCCAAATTAGCAAGCGAGGAGGGCATTACAAGCGTAAAGCTGTACATGACCTACGAAGCGATGAAACTCGGAGACCGTCAGATCCTCAATATTCTATTCGCATGCAAGGGTCTCGGCATGACGACTATGATTCACGCCGAATCTCACGACATGATTGCCCTCATCATCGAAGGGCTAGAACGCAACAACCACACCGAGCCTTACTTCCATGCACTCGCTCGTCCGCGAATCGCTGAAGACGAAGCATCCTACCGAGCCATATCCCTCGCAGAGCTCGCCGATGCTCCCATGTTGATAGTACACATGTCTTCCGAGACTGCCATCAGCCATGTCCGGGATGCCCAAACAAGACTCCTTCCCATTCACGCCGAGACCTGCCCACACTACCTCTTCCTGCTGTCTTCCGAGATCAAAGCTAAGCCCCACGATCACTTCTCTGGCGCCAAACACGTCTGCAGTCCTCCTCTGCGACACAATCCCGCTGACCTTGAAGCCCTCTGGCTATCTATCGCCAACGGCACCTTCACAACATGGTCCTCCGATCACGCTCCAAGCAAATATGACCATCCAGAAGGCAAGAAACTCGGTCTAATGGAGGGCAACATCCCTCGATTTTCAAAGATCCCCAATGGCTTACCAGGTCTCGAGACCAGAGTTCCGCTGCTTTTCAGTCAGACGCCCGCCTGTCAGCCAGCAGGCAAAGCGCGTCTGAGCCTGCCGCGTTTCGTACAATTGACTGCTACCAACCCTGCAAAGCTGTACGGGCTCGGTGGACGGAAAGGAAGCATTGCGCCCGGCTATGATGCCGATCTTGTCATATGGCATCCGGGCAAGAAAGGTGCGCGGACGATCATGCAGGATAGACTGCATCACGATATCGACTATACGCCTTTTGAGGGCGTGGAGGTGGGCAATTGGCCTAGATATACCATCTTGCGTGGAGAGGTCGTGTGGGATGATGCTCAAGGCATTCTTGGGGAGAAGCAATTCGGTCGGTTTTTGAAGCGTGACAAGGGAGAAGTCATTGCAGGCAAGACAGGGAATGTGCCGAGGGGCATGGGTGCTGATGAGCGTGGGTACTGGCTTTGATAGATTGCAACCAAGGCGATTGAACGACGGCCGTGTATCGAAGACGACGAAGCAAGCCTTGATGCAGTTCTCACACCATAACAAAAATCAATCACACGTAAATACACTCAACCAGTACATGCAATATGTGTCTAAAGGGAACATGAAAGTGTTAGAGAGTACACCGTATCGTTCATTAGGGTTAGTCTTGGGGCAGACGACAGGACCGGGTTTGTCGATAATTATATCTAAATCACCTGGTCAAGACGATTCTGGTCCAAATAGCGGCTTCAAGTAGAATTTTGTAAGTGTCTGGCATCCGGATCAATTTGTCGGTTGTGTGGTCAGCTTGAGGTTGTTTTGCGGCTAGTATATTATGTTTCTTGCCTGTACATGAGCAGATTCTGGAGGTGCAGAACAATCTGTGCAGATGGCAGTCCATCACAACGCAATTTTGATGGATATCTCGATAAAAAGCACAGCTGAAACGCGACGGCCGCCGTGGTACCCGAGTATCTCTGTTGCTCCATATCACATGTTGGCAATCGTGCTTGATACATAGTACGAGCATGTGTTGTTACAGAGAGCCGAGCCAAGCTCCTACGAATTCACGACTTGTTTACGTCTTCGCTATTGCATGTATATCTACTCAGTCTGTTCAAGTGTGCAAATATGCGTGTAGCAGTCAAAAGTGCTGGTCTATGTAGTACAAAACAAACCAAAGCTTTCTCCAAAGTGTACCGCAGCACCGAGACTGATCACATAATACCACCGTACTGACGATGATGATGCATTACATACCTCCATCACATCCAAGGCGCCACTCCTCCCCGACCCCTCGTCTCGTCCCATCGCCAGGCCCTCAAGGTCTCGGCACCAACACTTCGCTTATTCGCTAGAGCTTTCCTCCGCAGTTCCTTGACGACGTCATCGTTGGCCTCCAATTGAGCAATCGTCTCTGGCTTTGACTCGTTGAGCTGCTGTAGCGTGCTCAAAGAAGACTGGCGGATGTGCTTCCATAGAGCGCGGGCGTCGTCAGAACCGTTTACAGGATCAGTCGGTGACGTGCCCTTGTAAGGGCCAGAGACTGCTGTGGTGACTTTTGCTGCTGAAATCAAAGGATGGGTTGATGGTATTGCAGTCCTAGTTTTACGTTTGCTGGGTTTGGCTGGGGTGGCAGAGAGGAGAGATCCGCGAGATGGAACCGTGTCTGACGTAGGCGAACATGGTGCCGTGCTGAGCTTGTCTGAAGGTGTCGGCGAAGCCATGCCTGAATCCTGCTCTAGCGATGTGTCGGAAATTAAGATTGATGGCTTGTTAACGGATGTTTCAAGAGATGCTCGTCTCTGTTCCCGCAGCTGGATCTTCAAGCCGACGCAAATTCGCTCGATGGTAGGCTCTGCGGATGCAACGGGGCCAAGGTGATAGCGAATGAGATCAAGGGCCTGCTCTGGAGGACATTGTGACACGATGTACTTGGCGAGGCGTTCGTGGACATCTGAGACCTTTGACTGTCCATCACTTGCAGAGCATATGCTCCACCGAGAGTCGGTCTTGGGCCGACGTAGCCTGCAAGCCACGCGGCAAGTCAACGTGTTGCTTTCGGGGACCAGTGAGTGTTTGTAGCGCGTTTCGACATGAAGCACATCTTGCTCGAGAGTGCCGACGATACTCTGCAATTCTGCAAAGAGCGATTCTTGGTCAATTTCACCATCAGAATGGGTGGACTTGGTCGGTCGAATTCGAGGCACAAATAGCTTCATGAACAATAAGCATGATTCTCCGGGCTGGAGTTCTTTGGTTGATTTGCGTCCAACCAAGTCGAGAATGTTACTGCCAGATGCGGGTTTGTAGCATATACGGAGGCTCGTGACTGTGCCTAGTGACCTGTATTGGGATTGCTTGGAGTCTGAAGGCTGCTAACCTTCGATGGGTAGATCCACGACATGCGTCTTTACAGTCGCTTCAATGGCAATCCATATGTTCCTCTTTGCACCGTAATCAACGATTGAGGTGTCCAGGGCGACTTCAAGCTGAATGTAGGGTGCCATAAGCTGAAGCGTGCTTTGCTTGGCCGCGGGCTGCATCGTCCGGTCGAAAGGTCGAGGCGTGAGCTCGAACCCGGCAGGATGTTTAGGCGGAGGTGATTCCAGTACACCAGAGAAGCGGTGCTTGAACACGACGCGATCGCCGGTCGGTGTGCCCATGGGTGGCGTCACTGACTCCAAGTCCTGTACGAGAGCTGATGTGCTGACTGTGCTGTCTGTAAAGGATTGCTGATCAAGTCTGTGGGGATCGCGATCGGCGGCCTGCTCATCTGGATGATCAGGTTCACTAGCAACGCTGTCGCGACTGACATCGAAGCTGTACGCTCTTCTCTCTGGCTGTAATACGTTGGTTGGTTTGCGGCGACCGGAGATCCGACGTAGTAGGCTTGCTTCAGATTCCATGGGACGGATGGCATGAGTGCTGCGAGTCCGAGTGGCGGCGCTTTTGAGGCTGGACAACATGCGCTTGCTGACAGAGCGACGGTATGATATTTTGGATTGCTCGAGGACAACGTTGCTTAGAAGTGGTTGTGGGACGAATGGCTCTGGCGACAAATTGCGAGGACTGCTGAGTGCGGGCGAACAAGGTGGCGAAAGTGTCAACAAGCTGTCGTATGGTGTTGTCGCATGAGCCCTCATCAGACTATCCTCTGCGCCTGTACATCCAACGCATGGCGGCGGCACATCACCAATCCTGTCATCTTTCTTCAAATTCTCTCTGGTTTTCCGCACCCTAAGAGGTGTATTTGGTCTCCTGCATGCCGAATGGTCTCTTTGTCGATGCAGGGCTGGCTTGTCGCTGGGAGACAGTGGCCTGATGTTTGCCGGTAATGGCTGCGAGCGCAAAGCCCTAGGCGTTGGCGGTAGATTCTGTGCATCGTCAGTTATGGCCGCGAAATCATGGGCGCTAGATTACCTCTTTTGAGCTCGCCATATGACTTTTGCATCATAATGTGATCAAGAGCTATGTTATGTCGAAAAGCGTCCAAGTTCGACGAGATCCAGTCATTGCTACCAAGCTCAAATCTATAGTAAGCGCTACCCGGGACTTCATGTTTGTTGTGGCAATTATTCTCTGAGCTTGGCTTGCAATGGAAGTCACGGTGAATATGTACCTGCCTATGTGTGACCGACCAACCCTGATCAAGATGGGCACAGAAATGAATGCAAAATGCAATCCATATACATGTAGCGCTCGACGAGCTACACGATTATCTAAGCTTGACGAGAACTGGCAGCAAGTGGAAAATAGTATTTATTGTCTTCAATGGTCGGATCTACCATAAATGTCAGACTAATGTAACAGGGCCTCATACAGATACAACGATTTCTGAACGGACCATTATCCCATGACCTGCGCCTCAATCTGTGGCATAATGCTAGCCAGAGCCTCATCATCAATTTTGGCAAAGGAAATCTAAGCGACAAGTCAGCAATACAATCTCCTAAAATCTGCCACGCTCATCTGAGCGGTAGTGACACGCGAAAACTTACAACATCTCCCGTGCCGCCGCCGCCAAACAGAGTGCCCTCCGCTCGACTCGCCGCAATCACTTTCCTCACCCGGTCCTCCCAAACACCCGACCAGTTCCACTCCCCGGGCCTCCTAGCTCCGCCAGGTTGTGCTGCACGAGGCGAGAGACTACCATCGCTGCTGGCATCGCCATTCAGCGATTTAGCCGGAGACTGTGCGCGATTCTCTCCCAAGACCTTCGCTCGGTGGCTGCGCCATGCGTGCCAGGCGCTGGGATTCGCAGCCGATGACAGCGGGACAGCATCTGTGATCTCTGGAGCGGAGAAGACAAGACGGAGGTATTGCAAGACTTGAGTAATGTGCGGCGGAGCATCGTGTATGGCTTCGACATGGTCTGCTCCATCGCTGGCCGTCTGCTCGTCTTCATCTTTCTTGCCAGTATCTGCAGCAAACCATTCTGGGAATCCCTCTTTCAGCACCAATCCTCCAGGCGGAAGCTTCTCCTCGTCCGCGGCGCTGATCGTGCCTCCCCTTTCTCTCGTGGAGTGTGTGTATGTAGTCAACGGAGTGACGAGTGGGTGGAAGACATCTTGGAGGAAGGTGATCACAGGCGGGCGATCGGGATAGTCGTCAGGGAAATCGATCTGGAAGCGGAGGATGGCATTGGTGTATGGGCCTGGTAGGTTCACAGAGAGTCAGCAAAACGAGCTCGCTGGTATGCAACACACGGATGACAACGGCGATACCTTTGCGCACAAACAATACTCCTGTCCATAGCAGAGGCTCCTCGGGCACCGGCGCTACGTAAAGACCCTTGGGACTGGCATGCTTCAAACTGGCGCTGCGTTGGCGTTGTCAGTGACCTATGCCTGAGAGCGATCGATGAACCCGGGTGCGCGTATCCACAACAGGCAAGCATAATAGCATCAAGGTTCTGAGGTGGAGCAACACATACAAGTCTAGACACAGCTTTTGCCGTGCAAAGGCGCGAGAACGCAAGGGCATGATATGCGCATGTTGCAGTGCTCGGCTGGGTTCAAAGTCGCGCGCGATCGAGAAGCAAGACGACTGCTGCTACTTTGCTACACCGCGGTGTGGGGAGTTGGAGCCAGCGGAGCGGGTACGGTAGTTTTAGTGGATGAACGCCCTGTGGTTTCACCTTTACAAATCGAGACACCAAAGATGCAAACGCCTCCCAGAGCTTAATGGTAATGCGGAGCTCGAGGGAGATCCAAATGTATATCAACAAAGTCATTATCATCGGGGTATGTGCACACATGCTCGATAACCAAATCCGGGAAGCGCAGTCGCCCGATCCCATCTGATCCTCTCGCTCACCCACTGGCAATAAAAGTGACATCACATGATCAGCTCTCCCTGCGGGTGACAGTGAATCGAGAAGGTTATACGCCGCAGCAACCGCCAAAGCCTTTCTCACGCAGGAGTCGAAAAGTCAGCACTGTGGCGGCCTCCTTTTGATGATCTTCTCATTTGGTTGCTCCCGTCGCTAGCTTACAGTGAGCACATCATCAATAAGTCGATGAGACAGCGGAGGAACGATGGAGATGGTTTGCCACTCGTGTGATAAATGTTCTATCTTCTGCTGGAGCTGTAGCTAGGAATTACTACAGTTACCTCCGATGAAAATCCATAACGGCCCGTAGCAAACCTCCGAAGCCTGGTAGCCTTCAGTGACGTTAAACGACCCTGTCTGAATTTGGGGATTAGCGGCCCAGTACATCAAACACCGGCGTGCTGAAAGTTATAACGCCCGCGAATCTCTGACGCAGAGGCTCTGAGGGAAATTGAGAAAAACCCTTTCGGAACGACTTACGACTCGCTGCTCACTCAACGCCGGCGCAAATTCAAAAGCTCAAACCTACGTCAATTGAGTTTTGCGCCTCGGGATGTCAAATCGCAAGCGACTGGCGTCCGGACCTCGAGCGGACTCAGCTCCACACCGGGGCCCAGACGATGGGGTCTGTTATTACATGTGCTTCGATCGCTATAGATTGTTATAGCCTCGTGGACTGCGCGGCGTGAGGAGCGTGCTGTCGGCTAGCCGGCAGCGCAGATGGTTTTGGGCGATGGCGCGATGAAACAGGCACCGCACATTTGAAATCCACAATCACTAACATAGAGCGCGGGGAGCGGCGCGGATGGGAGCAAGGGGAATTGCTCTCCGATTGCCGCGAGACTAAAATTGCAGTTCGGTCTTGACTCAGGCACGCAAGAATTATTTATTCTAGCGGAGCTGCCGAAGCAGTGGTGAACGGGTGGGTGAAGATGCCGGTGCCGTGTGCAAGGAAGTAGCTGTATCGCTTCTTGGTGGTGGCGGTGTAGGAGTCGTCGACGACGGTAAATCAGCCTCACACCGCTGTGCACAGTTGGGAGGAGTCATCCAGCTACCGCATCAGTGACCGGGACAAGAGCCGGCGGTGTGTGCTTTGCTACCGGTCACATAGAGCTGCAGTGCAACGACAGACAGATCGGAAAATCGCTTTGTCCCTGAAGAAGCTGCAAGTTTCCAAGCGGTCAGGCAGCCGCAACGTTGTGAGGCGTAGGTCGAGCCCTCGAAGACGGCTGGCTGTACTGTATTGACAAGGCCTCTGGGTTGCCGGCTGCATAGCTTCGATCGTTTGTACGCTCATCCATGGCCTTGGAGTCTTCAAGGTTTCGTCCGGCTTGCGTGTCGCGGCGGACCAGGATCTCGCTGAAGGACGAGGCAACCGAAAGATGCCCAGCGCCACCAATGCAGCTCCGGATCCGGCATGCCGGCGCAGGGCAGCAGCAGTAGCAGCAGTAGTAGGAGCATCGCGCAGACGGGTTGGCAGTGCTGTTGCTGCTGTCGCTGCTGCTGATGGTGGAGTAAGTGCCTTGTGTGTGTTGCGAACCACCGACGATCCGAGCTCCCGTTTGCAAGCAAACGCAGCATTGGTGCGTATGGAACCGCAGCCCGACTTTATGTATCCACACCAAACGCTATGTTGTGTGCTGCGACGTCTGGGCGGGATGGAGTCGTGTAGCACAGCGTAAGCGCGCGTCGCGGTGAGAAGAGTCATACGAGGCGACGATGGTGCGCCCTGGTTACGGATACAGCTACAGATGGGCATCTCTGTGCATCTGACAGATTGCACGTCCCGGCCGCGTGGGCGCAAGTGGACACCTTCGACAGTCACGCCGGCGCACGACAGGTCGAAACAAAATAAACTTGCAGCTGGCCGCTGCCGTGCTACGATGTTCACCATTCGCGATCAGAGGTGCATGACGTCGGGCGATCGTTGAGGGCGGCGCGGTCGCAGTCCCAGGCCGTCGAACCGGGATGCGGCGCCGTTATGCGCCAGGTCATGTGCGCGGCAAATGTGGACGTCGCTAGAATAGGAGTCGAAGGATTCGAAACAGGGCCGTCACAGTTGGGTGACGAATGACAGCAAGAGTTTCAGGCTCAATTTCCGTGCGCCGGCGCTGCTGGCCTTGAACTATCTCTCGAAACACTCGATCCCAGATGGGCAAGCGGCAAACTTACACGGTGCACAGCTACCTGGGCCTGTTTGTCTCGCGGCTCGCGTGGAGCCCTTGCAAGTGCGTGTAGCGTGCAGCAAATCAGAATAGCAACCCGGTGCGTTCCTGTGTCACGCCCACGGTCGCTAGACGCGCCGTTTGATTCCTCACCGCCAGAGGGAACCCAGGGATCGTGACGAAACAAGGGCAGGCGAAGGCGCGCAACGTGGAAGCCAGCGAATGCAACGGGCGCGGCGCTGGCAACGCTCTGTCTGTCATGGTCACGATACTGTCACGACAGGCAGAGTGGAATGTCAGCCCGGCGACGACTCCATCCATCGCCTGTACAGTGAAGGTACATCCACTTCGCGTAGTGCGGCGGAGACGGACGGCAAGCCGGAAACCTCGCGCAGCAGCGCATCAAACCCTACCAGAGCAGGCCTCTCTCCTTCGTAACTTTCGCGCTGGTGGACCGGAAACCCTATGTGACGGGAGCCTAACGTGGTAGATCTCATGTGGGCAGGAGAGCAGTAGTATGGCATGTTTGAGTAGTAGCCGTCTAACACGGCTAAAAGGGCTTCAGGAAAGGTTGTCGACGCGCGTGGGGCTTGCATCTCGCTGGCCAGATCACCGATATGGCCCGGGTCGACACGTCAGATTATTATTCTGGTACGCGACGCCTGCACATGGACGCACGGGAGGGATGTTCGCAGTCGACGCCGACCGCTTCATCGACCACATTGCTTTTCAAGGCATACACTTGCCAGCGTTGCAGCACCCTCGCAGTCGACGCCCCCACACCGCCTCGCCTCGCGGTCGCCCTGTCTTGACTCGGCCACCCACAGGATGCTCAATTGCAATTGCAGCAGGGCGAGAGTCGACGTGTGTGTGTGCGTGGACGTGCAACAGCGGGTGTGATGGCACTGGCACTGGGCCAGGCGGACGGACCGGCGGCGGGCGCATATTGGCAGCAGCGTGACTGGGAATTGGGAATGGCGGAGGCGCTGGCGCTGACACGACGACTGAGCGTGACCGCACTTCGCGACAAGGTGACATGGATCGCAGGGCGGCAGGGTGCACAGGCATGGAAGCGGACATGGAAGATACAGTAGCCCGGGAGGGGAGAGTAGGGAGAGTACAGTAGGGACGTGGCGTGTACCTAGGCTGGGCTGCACTCAGTGACAGGCGCTTGAGATTGATTGCAGCCTTGAGCCCCCGGCAGCAGCAAGCAGGGCTGAACAGAGAGAATATTCATCATAGGCGTGACGGCAGTGGATGTATCATAGTTTAATCTGCGCGCACCCAGACCGGGGGCTGTTTGCATCGCAGTGCAGGGAATCGTTCCGGGTGTCTGGCGTTGGCGTCGATGAGCTTGGGACGGAAGCAGGCGGGCCACTGCGCCGGTTCTGCTCCCCGAGCGAATCAACACCGCATCCAAGGTCCCGGTATGATCACCATCTTTCTAGCGCCGAAAGGTGGCACTCGAGCCGGCCGCCAGACACACGCTACGCAGCAACACCCTTGCCCGGCGCAGCGATGTCATGACAGGTCAAGCGTAGACGTGCGCCGCGCCCCGGCTCCCAAATCCTCCCTGCTCCCAGCGTGCAGCTCCCATGCCGCCCGCCGCCAGCGTATGTACGGCCGTTGCTAGTGAATCTTCCACCTCGAGCAAAGCAGTTAGCGTCCATGCAGCCTCTAATGTAGGCACCGCGGCACTCGCATGCCTGGCGCCGCTAGTCGCTTTGCCGGCAGGGGAAGATCTGAACGCCCCATGGTGCATAGTCCGGACAGAGCTTGCCCTGAGCAGCCCAAACACTCTCGTGTCTCTCTCCCGTTTGCTGGATGTTTCGTTTGCGAGCTGTGGATCCTCCCCAATGCAAGATGCCTGCCTTTCGTGTCACCGCTGCCATCGTGCGCGATCCCCGGCCGTCAGAGGGGCTCTTTTATCATGACCCCGTGCCCTCGCCAGTGCCTTGCCACCTACTTCATACCTCCTCTTGCCCAACCATCCTGTGTGCCAGTCCCTCCTCCCACAGTGCCTCACACTACCCACTCCTCGACCGTGGTACTCCTGCGACCTTCATCGCTGCGCCCCTTCACCCTCCCGCCTGAGCACCCGACCCGTAGACCTGCTGTCTCACCTTCGCCTTCACTTCCGCAGAAGACTCAGGTTGCACAGCCGTAACCTCGTCGATTAATAGACCATCCCTGCGTCACTTGCTTGCCATTGACCCGGCACCTCAGAGTCACTGCAACCATCGATCTGCATCCCATCGCCGCCCTTCCAGAAAAACCTTATTAGCCCTCCTGCGCTGGTGAATGCCTGGTCGATATCGAAACATCAGTTGTTCAAAACCCAACTGCTCCTGCCTCGACATACTCTTGGGATAACTGACCTCAAATCGACACGCCATTCCTGGTTACAACTCGAATACCTTCATCCATAGCCGAGCTACACATCGACAATGTTGTGCTTCGGACGCCAGAGTCGAAAGGACTCATCAACACCGCCATTTCCAATGCGGCAAATGCTTGTACTGGGTAAGTTGAACAATGCGTGGTTGTACAATTGAGGAAGTCCACTGACAAAGTACGTAGCATTGTGCCGGCTGTGCGAGCCAATCGCCTTCATGTCCATTTTCCCCTACGTCTACTACATGATTGAATCATTCCACATGACCGATGACGACCGCAAAATCTCCCTGTACGCCGGTATGGTCACCTCGGCATTCGCCTTTGCCGAATTCTCATCAGGCATGTTCTGGGGTCGTGCCAGCGACAGATTCGGCCGCAAGCCAATCCTCCTCACCGGACTTGCTGGGACTGGAATCAGCATGATCGTCTTTGGATTCGCACCAAACCTTCCCATCGCCCTCATCGCTCGCGCCCTCGGTGGTCTTCTCAACGGCAACATCGGTGTCTTGCAGAGCACAGTCGCAGAGGTCGTTACGGTCGAGGCACACCAGGCACGCGCCTACTCCATCATGCCGGTTGTCTGGTGCGTCGGATCAATCGCCGGCTCTGCCATTGGTGGTGTTTTGGCCGACCCTGTTCGCAACTACGGCTGGTCTGAGAGCTCGATCTGGGCTAAGTTCCCGTTCTTGCTGCCCAACGTCTTCTGCACTGCCATTGTTGTCTTGGGCATGGTCGTCGGAGTTTTGTTCCTTGAGGAGACCCACGAGGACAAAAAGCACGAGAGGGACAGAGGTCTTGAGGCTGGCAAATGGATCCTCGGACTCTTTGGCAAATCGTCTACACCAGCGCTCTCAAGCCGCAAGCGTGACTACGCCCAGGAGACCCTCATCCTCATGCGCGAAGATATCGACAACCCACCAGACTACAGGAGCACCGCCTCTTCTCCCGAACTCTCGCCGAGCGCCGCCCCAGCCGGACTCCCACCACCAGCATACCAATCTATTGAAGGCTCGCCACGCAATTCCATGGATCTACAGCGCATCGACCCTGAGGCACTCGCACATGAAGCCGAAATCGCGAAACGCAACGCCAGCCTTTCCAACGCCTTCACCAAGCAAGTCAACCTCATCATCGTGAGCTACGGTATTCTGGCATAGTAAGTTTTGACAAGAACACATAATTCCAACAATGATACTGACCTCCATTAGCCACACCATCTCCGCTGAGCAGCTCCTTCCTGTTCTGTTCAGCTTGCCAGAGTCCGATACCGCACCCTCTCTTCCGTTCAAATTCACTGGCGGATTCAACTTGCCAACACGAGCCATCGGTGGCATCCTCTCCGCTCAAGGTCTCATCCAGGTCATCGCCATGCTCTTCGCTTTCCCGATTCTCACCCGCTATCTTGGCAGTCTTGCACTTTTCCGCATCACTGTTCTCACCTACCCTTTCTTGTACATCATCACGCCTTACCTCACTCTTGTGCCCAGCGTCTTGAGAATGCCCTGCGTGTATCTCATCCTGGTTTGGAAGGTGTGCGCACAGGCATTCACAATGCCCTCCGCTCTCATCATGCTTGCCAACAACACACCCTCACCCAAAGTGTCTGGAACTCTGAACGGCGCCATGGCCGCCTCAGCCAGTCTGTGCAGGACCTTCGGCCCGACTTTCTCTGGCCTTCTCCAGTCTGCTGGTCTCTCTCTGGGTACTCTCGGACTACCCTGGTGGACCAACGCAGCCGTCGCAGTCATCGGTGTCGTCATTGCCATCTTCATGCGCGAGGAGAAGCGCCGCACCTTTGATAACGAGAAGGCAATGCATCTGGACGACAACTCCGAGCATGACGAAGCCCATAATGAAGGCCCCAACGCCTCCCTGGAGACTCTTCAGTCCATGCCGACATCGCCTCTCCTCACCCGCCACGAACGCCGCAGTAGCGCTTTCTAAGAATTGACTTTCTATTAATCGCGGTCATCTTCGTTCATTCCACACGCACGAGGTGATATTTGAGAACATTTTGCGACCCCGTTCTGGACCGGATCCTTGAGCGTTTCTTACCACCTATTTTCCGCGGGCATCATCTGGTTGGTATACATCCCAACACGATTGGTCTGGCAGCATCGTATCTTGAACGCGACTCCAGATCAGTCGAATTTTCCATTGCTTCTGGTTGGCGAGGCATTCTGGCCATTTTCCTTTTATCGAGCAAACAGTATTTGCATTGCGAAAGGCCTTTGAAGAGGGGGATGTGCGGACACAAAAGGCGTTATTCATTTCCATCTTAAGATACCCTAGGACAGCTTTGGGATTGCTTTTAGGCGCAGGGTTTTAATGTTTTTCTTTTTTTCTCTGTTGTGGGAGGAGGACAGGCAAGCGAAGGACTAGGAGGCGGCAGTGGGACAAGGGCATTTTTTGGGACCCGAGCGTGTGGTTCCGCTGGATAGAATGTATTAATAAGTACTAGCGATGATGAATTTGCATAATATGACTTGGTTACGTCTCAACGAGCAAGTGTTTCAGCGGCAATTGCGGTAATACTTCATGCCTTTGTTTACGTGCGTATGTATTCGCGCGAAAGCCATTGAGATGCTTTCTGGTCCTTACGCGTTTTCCAGAATTCAGTGCACCACTACTACCAGGCACAGGCCAAATCCCACTCAGCTTCGCCGCCGACATGCTGTCTAAATCTGATACGTCTGTAAAGTTCAGTGTGGTAGTGCCATTGAGCGCAGATGATGACCAGCGCATTTTTGCCATGGAGATGTTCACCGTCACTGATCAGAATCTCCTCACAGACAAGCATGATCATTCAACGTGCATGCCTGAAATCGTCTCGTAATCGCTACCTCCTGCTGAAGTTCTTCCGTGGCTCCTGCCCCAAATGTGGAGCAATAGTCAGGCGCAAAATCGTGTACATCGAATGTTGCTGCGCACGAGAACGAAGACGCAGGTGACCACAATGAGCAATATCTGGCTCACCCGCATCAAAGCCAGCAATTCCGTTTTCCATCCGCCTTTCCCCGTCACCAACTATATTGCCAGCCAGCATGCAGAGGAAGAAACATCTCCATCTTACATTGAGTCAGCATCGAAAGCATCGGAAGCGTCGGAACGCGTTCCCCGACAAACAGCAGCAGAGCCGCAGCAAGGCGACGAGACTCGTACGTTTGCTGCATCCTCCTGACGATTTTCAGCAGGGGCACGAGCATCTTTCGGCTTTGATCCCTGTCAAGCGAGCGTCAAGTCGGTCTCATCGCAACAGAAGAGAAGCCGCTGAGCCTGGCGAGCAGGAGAGAAGAGAGAGGGCAGGCAGTCCAGCAGCGCTTCGAAATACCCCAACTTTGGCCAGCTCTCGCCCTCGAGCTCTTTCCACCTCGTCCCATCCGATCCGTCGCGAACTCTTCCACTCTACACCTGTTGGTCGGCCGGCTGCGCTCGAGTGTCCTTCAGGACATAGAAGCTTGTTCAATTGCAAGCTTTACCCGCTATTCGAATCACAGAGCTCCAGTCCACTCGGCATCACATCCGGCTAGACTGCCGCACCGATTCGGCACACCCGCACCCCACGCAAATCCAAGGCGCAACCCAACGAGAGAGCAGCGCGAGACAATAATGGGCGGACCGCGCAGCGGCGGTGGCGCTTCTTCATCAGCATCCAAGAAGCGCGATCGCGAGACTGCCGACGACGCCAAACACCAACCTGATGACCACCACAACGATGGTTCTTCGCCGCAGCGTACCCAGCCTCATACCCACGGCCCAGGCCCTGGTGGCACCAGCTCAAACTTCCGCAACGTCAGTGCCTGCAATCGCTGTCGCCATCGCAAGAACCGCTGTGATCAGCAATTACCTCGTTGTTCGGCGTGCGTGAAGGCTGGTATCACCGCTTGCGTTGGTTTTGATCCAGTCAGTAAGCGGGAGATCCCGCGCAGCTATGTCTACTTCCTCGAGACCCGTGTGAGGGGGCTCGAGGAACAGGTCGTGCAACTTGGTGGTACTGTGCCACCAGTTGAAGGCCACTTCGCCGTCGACGAGAGCATCAAGCCTGGTATCAATGTGCCCTTCCCTGTGCTTGAAGGAGAGGGCCAGGGCAGGAAGAAGTCTACCGTGGTGGCAAAATCAGACGAAAAGATTACTGAGAATGCCGCTGCCAATTCTGCGATCGACCCAAGCCTCGAAGATGGCAGTGAGAAGGTCGACTCACTGGCCAGCAATCTTGGAAATGTCTCTGTGCAAGGCACTTCCGACGCCAGAGCCCTAGGCTCTACTTCTGGAATCTCATTTGCCAGAGTCGTGTTCGCGGCTGTGAAGAGTTCAGTTCCTCAGCAGGCAGGTGCAGAGCGTGGTGGAACCAAGAAGCCTATCACTGCTGACGCAGCTAGTGGTGGCGGAAGCACGATGAGAGACTCATTTTTTGGGTTACACTCGAAACCGACCATCAAACCAGCGCCGTTCCCGGATATACAACTAGGTCGCAAGCTCGTCGACCTGTATTTCGAACACACCAACCCACAGATACCCATTCTCCACCGAGGAGAATTTATGGCACTTTTCGATCGGACATACACGAAGTCAGCAAAAGAAAGAACGCCAAGGGAGTTGTACCTGATGAACATCGTCTTTGCCATTGGGAGTGGTATCATCATGGACTCGTCAGGAACTGACAACACATACAACGGAGTAGACGAGAGCATGGATGATTCGCCACGGAGCAAGAGGCCAAAACTCAGTGGAAGTCAACAATGCCAGCCTGAGGAATACCACTCTTCCGCAATCGTGCATCTGGAAAGCTTTCTCAGCACATCCGCCGCATCGGAAGGACATGGAGGTGGGCTAGAGGAGTTACAGGCCGTGCTACTTCTTGCTGGATTGGCGCTACTCAGACCCGTCGCTCCGGGTCTTTGGTATATCATTGGCGTTGCACTCCGCCTGAGTGTCGACCTCGGTCTGCACGTCGAGGACAGCGATCCTGATCTGGATACTCTGGACGTCAAAATGGAAATCGAAGGCGTTGCCAAATCGACCCGACTAGGTCGCAGGCAATGGACCCGCGATTTGAGGCGGCGACTATGGTGGAGTGTCTACTCGCTCGATCGTCTTGTGTCGGTGTGCGTTGGTCGACCATTCGGCATTACAGATCAAGTCATAACTACCGAATTCCCCACCCTTCTCGACGATCGAGATATCAAGATCTCTGGCTTCTTGAAGTCCTCACTGGAATATTCGCCACCAACATCGAAGCTTGTAACCCACCATTACTTCCGTCTTCGTCTGCTCCAATCAGAGATCTTGCAAGTCCTGCAGTATCGCCAAGCTCAACAGGCACGCTTGTTGGGCGCAAACCAAGGCAACCAATTCATGCACACTGCGCTACCTTCTCCTTTCTTACACCACTTCAACTCTTTCCGTGACTGGCGTGCAGATGTCGATCGCCGTCTCCGCGAGTGGAAGGCAGAAGCGCCCACACAAGCAGATACAGGCGTCAGCTTCAACCCGCTGTTCTTTGATCTCAACTACTGGCAAGCGGTCATCATGCTCTACAGACAATCCCTCTCTGTACCGGCGCCGCTGGCAGAAGAGCTCAGTGCTTCTACAGGTGAAGATGTAGAAAGCCCAGGGACGATACACAAAGAGCTAGAGGAAGATGAACAAATTGTGTTCCTGAAGGTCGCGCAAGCAGGACAAACAGTTTTGAAACTGTACCGACAACTCCACCGGCTAAGGCTAGTTAACTACACATTTCTATCGACCCATCACCTTTTCATGAGTGGTAAGTCTGACCTATTCGAATGACAAATTTTAGGCTTACGCTGATACATTCGCCAGGTATTTCCTTCCTATATGCGCTATGGCACAGCCCTGTCGTACGTTCACATCTGACTCTTGACGACGTCGATTTCACGATCTTGGCCGCAACATCCGTACTCGCGGACCTCATTCCAAATTGTCCGCCTGCAGAAGCCTGCCGTGACGCATTCTCGCGCATGGCAAAAGCCACGATCTCGATGTGCATGTCCACAACAGGTTTTGGAGTGGCTTCATCGCTGGGCTCACAAGCACTCGACAGCCCTGTCAGTTACGTCAGCCCCGGCCAGCTATCGAACGACAACTCTTATGAGACCGGTGCCGGATTCGCTGACGCAGGTGCCGAGATACAACGACGACCAACATCAGTGAGCGAGCGCAAGCAAATTCCGAAGTTCGACATGAATCTAAAGGATCTCTTCTCGGATATTGAACTGCAAGGTCGTCCACAGTCATTCTTCCCACAAGTGGGCCCAAGGCTAGGAGAATCCCAGCAGCAACAACAACGGCAAGACCCTGCTCCGTTCATGGGCCAGAGCTATGCCATACCTTCGACACCAGATACTTCTGCCGGTACAGCACTGTCTCCATTGCAATACCAACGACAATTGAATCTTGCAGCGCAACAACGGCAGCAACAACAACCCCAAGCTGCTTACAACTACCAGCCTCTGTCACAGACCATCAGTCAGCAACCTCCTGAGCTATCATTCGATACACTCGACTTCCTGGACACATTCCCCAACGCCAGCTCCGGTGTGAATGGCAATGGCATGAGCGGCAATAGCAGCAACAATAACAACGAAAGTTTCTGGCCCAGCGGCGACTTGGACTTTGGCTTTGGGACTGGTGGCATGGGAGGCTGGGAAGATGGCGGCAGCATGGAGGGTGTCGGAGCCGGAGGAGGCGGACCCGATTTGTTTGATGGGTTCTTCTTCGGTGGAGGCGGAGGGGGCAGTGGTGGTAACGGAGGATATGGAAATCAGATGTAAATTTGAGAAGAGAAGACTTGGCGAAAGAGTATGGTGTGCAGTCAGCACGGGAAGTGGCATTTTACGAACAACTTACGAATTGTGTAAACAGGTCATGGGGTTTCAGGAAAAAGGTTGGAACAATCTCTGCTCCCATGTGCCAGATAGAGGGAACAACTACGCTGCTCAAAACTAGTGTTGTCGACTGAATCTTCTGGCGGGCATGCATGCCATGCCAATCCAGCACGGAATGGAATATCATACTTTACACGTAGATCTATGAACGAGCGGACAGGAGTGGTGGTACGACCAGGAATATCTGATGGTTCTGCATTACCGAAAGCCTCACGTGTGTCGCTCGCACGCAAGGCCGGTCTAGGGTCTGAAGACTGTGCCATCAATGGTGGAGAGTCGTCGTGGACGTTAGAGATCGTAAAGCTATCGGGTTCTCCGTAACCGAACTCGATGGTTGCTTGAGGGCTAGGGTCCCTGTGGTCATCCATAAGTGCAAGGCCGATTTCAGGCTCTGCCTCTCCTTCATCTTCTTCATTTTCGACATGTCGGGCTTTTGTCTAACAAGCTTATTGTGTCTGACGACTGCCGTTTCCCCTTAAATGGACACGCTCGCTCGCTGAGAACGAGCAAGTAGGCGTGAGAAGCTTATGTTTGGAAGCTCCGAGTCTGGGTCTGGGTCTGATATGATTTCGATGAGCTGCGTTCGCTTGGTAGGACGCTCGAACGCGTCCTGGCTGGAAGCACCTCGTTTAGCCATGTCTGTAAGTAGATGCTCGTGGGAGACGCGACTTGATACCCTCAAGTTGTCGCTGCAACGCGCTCTTAGCTTGTGCACGCGAAGTGTAGAAACAGCTGTACACGTTGACACCCAATTCTGACTATCTAACCAGTTACGTCCCAGAGAATAGTAGTTTCATCTCACTGGTAAGAGCTCATCAAGATGGGCTTGTCACTGATGATATTTAATCTATGCCGCAGACGTCAAGATGTGCAATAGTCAGTATCTCACTGGTAAGACACCACGACAGGAAGCCTATGACTGAGGATATGTGCACCTAGCCCACAGAGATTGAGACAAATAGCATCGAGTACCTCAGTGGCACAAACGAAAGCTTTCGAAATTGACGCTGCATGGTATGTGAGGACTGTTGGAACTTGATGAGCTGGAAACCGCGGTTGATGTTTCACGGAAGCATCGTTACAGAGTGCAAATCTTAATCGTCTCTGCGTGCCCGGTTCCAGTCCAACGACGTCAGTTTTCCTCTTTCAGGATTGCACTTTTGATGATTCGCACGCCCAAAAAGATGAGATGATTCCAGTCACGCAATGAGGATTGCGCCTCCCATACAGCTCGCCAGACCACGACCCCGCGGAACGCCATCCTCATTCCATCTTCTCATCCCAACCCAATCAAGGCAAAAACATACAGGCCACAAGAAGCGCCTCGCGCTCACACCCTCCACCAAAATGGCCTCGACCGACTACACAACATGGTCAAACACAGACCTAATCTCCCACATCCGCAAACTCGAATCTCAACTCCAACATACCGCCACCACCTCTACAAATCTCCCCGAACCCGAATCCACGCGCCCACCGCCCTTCAAAAAGCCCCGAAAAGCTCCCAAACCCTTCGACCCCTCGCGCTACAATACCCGCCTGATCGCGCTGCGCTTCGCATACCTGGGCGGCGCATACAATGGCTTCGAACACCATACCAACAATAAAACGCCGCTGCCTACGATCGAGGAGGAATTGTTCAAGGCGCTGCGCAAGACGAAGTTGATTTTCCCGGCTTTTAAGGAAGGCAAAGAGGAAGAGGTCTGCTGGGATGGAGTGGAGTACAGTAAATGCGGAAGGACGGATCGGGGAGTGAGTGCGTTTGGACAGGTTATCGGTGTGCGGGTTAGGAGTGCGAGGGGAGTCAAAGCGAAGCCTAAGAAGGCGAAGGAGGTTGAGGCTGGTGCGGAGGAGCGGGATGTTTCGATGTCTGATGCTGCTGCTACTGCTACTACTGAGCAAGTGGAAGGCGCTGAGCCTGAGCCAGAGTTCGACCCTGTACAAGACGAACTGCCCTACATGCACCTCTTGAACAAGGTCCTGCCGCCCGACATCCGGATTCTCGCATGGTGTCCCGACCCACCCGAGGACTTTAGCGCGCGCTTCAACTGCAAAGAGCGACGATACCGGTACTTCTTCACGAACCCCTCGTTCACACCCCTTCCCGGGAGCAATAGCGTCACAGGAGGAGACGGCTGGCTGAATATCCCAGCCATGCAGGAAGCGGCCAAGAAATACGAAGGCCTGCACGATTTCCGCAACTTCTGCAAGATCGACGCGAGCAAGCAGATCACCAACTTCCAGCGCCGTATCTTCCACGCTGGCATCCACGTGGTAGGTCCCAAAGAAGACCCTGCGAATCTGGCCAGCCAGACCGCCCAAACTCACGAAGTCTCCAAGTACGGCGAAGAGGAGCATGGTGTTGCGACACATGGCCCGCAGCTGTACTGGTTCGAGGTACGTGGCTCCGCTTTCCTATGGCATCAAGTGCGCCACCTGATCGCAGTGCTGTTCCTCGTTGGGCAAGGTTACGAGGACCCGTCCATTGTAGACCGTCTGCTTGACGTCAACGAGAACCCGTCACGGCCACTGTACGAGATGGCCAGTGATGCGCCGCTCGTGTTGTGGGACTGCGTCTTCCCAGACCCAGAGAAGCTCGGCCAGGCCGACCACACCGAAGGAAACCACGAAGGGTATGAAGACGGACTGAACTGGATCTACGTGGGTGACAACCGAGGCGGCCAGGACCAGGCGAAACGCAACACGATTGGCGTGGAAGATGGTAAGTACGGCCGTGGCGGACTCATGGAGGACCTATGGACGCTGTGGCGCAGACGCAAGATGGACGAGGTCCTGGCTGGTAGTTTGTTGAACGTGGTGGGCCAGCAAGGCAAGGCTACAGGCCTCCCACTGCCCGAAGCGTCGGTGAAGTGTGATCGCCTCTTCGATGGCAGTGAGACACCCCGTACGATAGGCACGTACATTCCCGTAATGAAGCGCGCTCGTACTGAAGAGCCGGATGTCGTGAACGCGAGGTACGCCGCGAAGAAGGGCATTCCTTATCCGCGTGTCGCAGCGGGCGACCAGGATGATGACGAGTAGATCAGATTAGAATAGAAACCGATACCCAGCATGGCATGGCATAAATGCATATTCAAGTCTTCGGCTCGTACAGACAAGCTCGTGCTCCACGCCAAACTTCCTCCAAAATCTCTCTTCGAGGCAATGTGCTCTGTGGCATCTTCATGTCAGCCAGCTGTATCCATCGGGACTAAAAACCATGTACAAAAAGTCCAAAATCAAAACAAAAAAACAAGGCACATACCGGGAAAACAACCACAACCCCCTCCTCCCCCTCCACAACAATACACAGATAAAACCTCACCTCGAACCCCCTGAACGCCTCATGGATGAAAACATCCTGCACAGCACTAGCAGCTATAAATCGCGTACTGCCGCCCCAAAGAAAACTCGAGCCCGCCGTCGCGGTCTGCACCCCGAGCCCACGCACCACGAGCAACGACTCGGACGTGTAGCCTTTGCGAAAAACAAGCCACAGGACCAGCGCGTACGTACTGATGCGTAGTGCTGGTGGTAAGGTGGCGAGGACGCTGGGAGGAGCTGGGAGGAGCGAGTGGAGGGTTGGAGGGAGGCGGTAGATTGTGCTGTGGAAGAGGGTTTGGTGTTCGTGCAGGATTGCTATTAGGACGAGGAGGCCGGCTATTAGACGAAGGAGTATTGAGATGGCATTGGCGAGTTGGGCGGCGAGGGTCCTGGGTTCGGAGCGCGTGGACACGGTGTATGACACTGTCGTGGGGGTTGGTCGCTTGATGGAAAGCATTGTCGTTGAAGCAGCAAGGTACCGAGTATCGAGATCCTAGGCGGTCCGCATCGTGGTTAAGTTCAATGTTGATGGTCGTGTCAGGTTATCGCAATAATGGCTTACCACTTTCCATCCTGCAGTCAGCCGTTAGCGCGCCGCTCACAATTGTGACGCTTGACCCAATCGTCGTCGGGCGCGAAAGACGAGTGCCTCGTCTATACTTGATCACATATCACATCTTCCTCTCCAATATCATCACAAATATCGCCACAATGATTAATCGAGACTACTATTTGAACTTGTGGGGATTTGGTTTGCATTTCACATGGCTTGTCGCTGGTACCGTCCAACACGTACGAACAAGTTACTACACGTATATATACTTGGAACTATGTTGGTTCGGCAGACATTATTGATACACTCAGAAGGTCATTGATGTTGATAAGAGTGGGGTCATTAATGCATATATAAGCGTTTCCTACGTCCTCAGCGGTATCTCTGTTGCCACACCCCGGGGCGTCATTTCCAACTCGACAAGATGTGGCTTCCCCTCAGCCGCCGAAATAGGCTCTCTGCCGCTTTGGATCATGCTCAGGGCATTGGTCTCCTCTGTCACTTCCTTCTCGGTCGCAGCATTGCTCAGCGGTGCTGTCGGGCCACAACGTCTATTGTTGGGCCCTGTCGATCTGTGGTGGCTAGCGAATCGTGCTGCCGTACACTGATTCCAAAACTGAAGCCCCGTTCGGGCCTCCATATTTCAATCCACTCATATTTTGAGCCTCAGTGGGCTGGATGTCGCAAGTAATAGTCGTTCTTGTCGCAAATTGCTTCCTTCAATCGACCGGAACGAGCGTGTTGGCGCCAACGACTGGCCCACTCATCGTCACAGCGTCCAGACTCAAGACCGTTGGTTCGTCGACTTCGGCGCAAGCAGCTTCCAGACTGGCGAGTTGTAGCGAGTTCATGCACTTCATCATCTCTTCGATCCACTTCTCCTCTTCGAGCTTCAGGCGCATTTGCTGCTTCGCCATCTTGCTGCGCTTGACCTTCATTCCCGGCGTGCCACCCATGGGTGCCAGCACTGGTGAAATCCGAGGTGAAGTCGCAGCGCTCAGCGCCTCATCGGTTGCGGGCGTCGCAGGTGCTGACAGAACCGCATCGAGCTCGAGACATTGGTGGATCAGGTCCTCGATGCCGTTGCGGGTCATGGCGGCTTTTGGCGCTACGAGCTCGAAGTAATCCTCGCCCCAGAGGGGATCGGCTGCAAGAGCGGCCTTCAGACTGCTCAGGTAGAAGATGAAAGAAGGCAGTGTCGGTCCATCCAGAGTGAAAGGGTAGTGGACGTCTGACAGGAGACATGCGGCGTAGAGGAGGCGAATTGTGAATTCGGATTCGAGAGTGTGCGCCACGACGCAGCCGGGGCAGCCACGGGTGTAGGACCAGTCGCGCTCGCGATCAAGGAAGCATTGCAACCAAAGATATGCGGCGCGCGCGGATGCAGTGTAAGCGTATTCGTGGTCGGCGGGGTTGGCAGATCGGGTGTAGTGGCAGGCTGTCGATTCGGCCTTGTCGAAGAGCTCGATGACCGGCACCAGCAGTGCGTGCAGAATATCGCGATTTAGAATGTGTTCGGCGGCATGCGACGGGTCATCGTGTTGTTCGCAGAATCTGGATCTGCTATTAGTTTTTTTGCATTTTCAAAACAACACCATGAATTCAGACATACTCATAGTTGTAGTACTCAGCCAGGTGGTCGCGAAGGATCGCAAATCCGCCGCTCTGGGCAAGACTCTCCAGGTCTGCTGGCTTTACTATGAATGGAGACCCATGGGGTAGTGAGGGCGACGTTTGGAGAGACATGGCGGTGGGCATCGTCTCCACGGTGTCGTCTCCGGTATTGTGGTTCGCAGGCGTGGAGAGCGCGTCCACTCTTCGGTCCATCCTCGATGGCTCGCACGAGGGCAGGCGTGAGTATCTATACCAAAGGCGCCGGCGAAGTACGACCGAACGGAAACGCTCGACCCTAGCGGATCGGTGGTGGATCGTAGGTTTTGGGTGTTCGCCGCCCGGCGCGAGAACCTAGATTGCAACACAAGCTAAAGTACCTGGCTCAGTGTCGCGAAGTTGAAGCGAGAGGCGAGCGAGCAATTGAGCGACGGCGAGGCTTGAGCAAGAAGGCAAAGCAGACAGCAGGCCGCGAAGGTGCAATAACCAAATGCTCTGTTGCGATGCCCCTCCGAGCTCTACCTATCTACCTTACTTGCACTCTGCTGCTACCGTTGTATCTGTAGGTACCTCCTGCGCTCACCGTGGTAGCTAGCTGCTGACCAGGTCCACGGCGCTAACCTTGGGCTCTGGCGCATAACGGCGGTAGTATTGCTGGCGCGCCCGCGCGTCAATATACAACACGTGCTGAGCCGCAGTCACATGCGCGCATGTCTACTGCCAAACACAAACGCCTGGGCCAGCGGTCGCAGGTAGGCAAACCACGCCTCTCCGGCAGTGTCGGTATTCAGGTCCGGCGGCTCCGTTCCATGGTGAAGGACAGACACGGCAGCACCGCTGCTTGCGGCGGTACTGGTGATGCCCTTTTCACGTCGTGGAGATTCATTACAGCACACGGTACGGAAGCACGCTCGCACGGTGGCAGTCCGGATGCATCCTGAAGACAGGCGTGACGGCAGCATGCGATCATCATATGAGAATCAAAGGCAATAATGGGAGGCCTCAGCATTAGCAAGGCGCTTTCTCGGTGCTACAAAGCGGCTTGTGGACTGCTAAGGCGATTGTGCCATGGAGGAAGATGCGATTTCTGCTCGGGAGGGCAAAAGTTTTGCAGCACCAGTGCATCACCCATCGGCTTGTGGCTTCTAGAAGGGGGAATCAGGTGGAGTTGAAGTGGAGCAGGGCGACGGCAGCAAGGCTATGGGCGGCAGGGCATCCGCGAGCCGACGATGATATGAGATTTGCAAAGCAGGAAGGCTTGCGACGGCGCCATTTTCATTGGAGGGGGGGGCGTAAAATGACTCTTGTCCGGCTCTCGCTGGCGCGACAGAGAGCGACGATCAGCCGCCTTCGCGCACAAGAGCCCTTGAAGCCGTCGTTATATACATTGCACGCAAGTGGTAGAGTTTCCCGGTACACGAAGCCGCCTGCAAATATACATCACACCACCTTCGGCATTTGACCGCGCGGTTGCGGCATCTTCAACATCTGACATTATTTCGTCCTTCACCGCAAGTACTGACTGCAAAGCACAGCCGTCGTTTGCCCCCAGTCGTTCTCTGTGGCAACCAACCGCTCGAGCAAGCTTGCAAGCAGCAGGGGGAATGACAGCAAACGTCTAGACCGTTCGCGAATCCACTACCGCGACGCGCCACCCCGTCACTTCGCTGTAAGAGGCAAGGGTTGGCAATTCTTCGGCGAGAGCTCCTACTCCTTCGGCTGGCACCGGATTGCTGCTGGTGACTCGAGACGGTACCTCCAGTCTGTTGCTGCTGTCGTGATCCCGTGACAGCAGCAGCTCCTGTCGTTCTCACCAAGACACATGTAGTGTCTGCAGGTCTGCTTGCCTACGTGTACAATCAAACGATATGTCCTCGTTCTAGATCTCGAAACGCCTCGTGCCAGCATATACAAACCACAATACAGCTGACAAAAGGCCTAGCGTCGTTCGGCTATTCCATACTTACAGTAGTACAGGCGCCTCTATTGGCATCTGAACCAACCAGTAAAGCAAACCCTGGACGCCACCAAATCCTCTGCGGTTTCACCTAATTTGTAAGAGTCGTGCAGATGACCAGTAAACTATGGCGCCTGTAGTATAGTGTAGTGCATTTAACCGGCTCGTCGTCCTCCCAGCTATACGGAACCGAGCTATTGCTGCATCTACGCATATTCTGTGGCGACTGTTGAGATCACTGCGGACGGGTATTTGCTTTTGTGAACACCGTGTCGACAGGTCGCAAGGCCTACGGCATGGTGCTCTTGATTCATGCATGTAGCTTGTTTGATTCGAGGTTTCAAATCACACAAAGCGAATCCGCCGGGCAATCAGGCCATCAGACGGCTCAGACCTCTTCGATAGCAGACTGCTCTGTTATCCTTCATCTTGTCAAGTACAGCGACGAACGATGTTATACTGGTCACCAAAGTACAGTACGTCGACTCGTATTGTAACGTGGACAGGAACCGGCTATAGTATCAGTGTTACATATGTTCGAAAGTCTTGCGCGTAGCTTGTAGCATCTCACTGGAAGCTCTTGTCGAATGATGTCTAATGTCTGATCGTGTCTGATCGTAATTTCGCAAGTAGCACTAGGACACTGATGAGTCTCTTCTCGTATCTCAATGGTGCAGAGTTACATTTGACCGTCAGAAACCAAAGGTAGTAGCAAAAACTTGTGAGCAAATACTGTCGTTGTTGATTCAGTATCGCATTATCTCGAACATGCTAATTCTTAACTATATACCTCATACTTATCGATAGCCTAGAATACTAGCCAACGTTCCATACTTGGGTATTACCACATCTTATCATCAAGTCATTGCAGTATATATCAGCTTTCTTCATCCTCATAAACTTTTAGTTCGATCTCACCCGTGCAAACGTCCTTCTCCATCCCTTCATCTTCTCACTAACAGAACCCGAGAAACTATCAGTCCTCGCTCTCTCCCTAGGCACATCAGGCGCCTCCGCCCCAGCATCAACATCAACGTCAACATCAACATCCCCAACACCACCAATCTCCGCCTCTCCATACCCTCTCTGCGAAAGCACACTGCTCCTCTCACCCTGCGCAACCCCCATCAAAAAACCCCTCACCCTCTCCCTCTCCCCCTTCGCAGACCCAACAACCAACCCCGGAACATCTTCTCCATCGTGATCCCACATCCTTCCCGCACAACACAACTTCCTCGTCGCCCCCTCAGCTTCCAGCGCAATCTGCACGCAATCGCGCACCTGCTGCGCATTCGGCCGCAGCGTCGCATTCTGCGCCATCATCCGCTTGCACATCCGCAACAGCTCAGGCACGCACCGGAAAATCGCCTCAGGGCGCTTCGTGCTCTCCGCGCGAAGGTGCGAGAGCCAGGCGTCGAGGCGGGAGGGGTCGAGAGAGTGGAAGGAGGCGTCTGGGTGGGGTTTGTGGGTTCTGGTGCGGGTGGTTTGGGGCGGGCTGCCGTTGCTGTAGGTTGAGCTGTTGGAGCCTGTGACGGCGAAGGAGGAGGAGGAGGACGGGAATGTTATCGTGGAGGAGCATTGCGTGCGGAATTTGACGAAGTCGGTTGTTTTGCCGCGGAGGACGAAAGTGAGGAGGTCGAGGTAGACGCAGGCGAGGGAGAAGACGTCTGACATTTCTGGCGTGGCGGTGGGGAGGTCGCGGAGGGTGGATGGGTCGAGGACGGTGGGTTTGGGGAGGATTCGGGATGCGATTGTGCTGGTTGGTGAGGATGGGATGATTGGAGATGACGGTGCGAGAGATGGTGAAGGGGAGGTGAGGTGTCTTGAGAAGTTACGGAAGCTGTTTGCCGGACGCGACAAGGAAAATGGCGAGATGGTAGATGCCAGAGACGTGAGGCTGTTGCTGCGACCTCCGATGCTGAAGGATGGCGTCGCTGGCGTGGTATTGACAGTGCAGAAGCTGTTGCTGCGGATGCTGCTACCTGTCGAAGACGATGAATTGGAAGACGATGAGCTGGTGCCACTGCTCATCTTGCAAATCCTGGCAAAGGCGCCTCTGCTGCTGACAGGAGGGCTGGATATCATGGGTATCGCCTCGCGACAGATTTGCGACTCTGGCGCGGCATAGTCGTAGGCCTCTGTTTTGCTGTTCTTCTTGCCTTGTTGGAATGTGCGAAGGCTCCCGATCTCTGCAAAAGCTATGCGATTTTTGTGATCAATCAGGATGTTGGAGGGTCGAATGCCCGTATGCGCGCTGCCGTGACGATGCATAAACGCCAGAGCATCTGCTAGACAAAGCATCCACTCTAGCAGCAATGTTGTGCGTTCATGCAGGGGCACGCGGACCAGTTGCATCGGAGTACGATGGTCAATGAAAGTACGAAGGGTGTGCTCAGCAACAAAATCTGAAAGCACATAGCTGTCAATCTCAGACGTGTATGAGGCCCACGTGCTCGCTATATGTGGATGCCGAAGACACTGGGCTTTTCTAACGTCCTTGAGAAACTTCTCGTGGTGACTCAAGCCGTTCTCTTTGTTGTTCAGCGTAACTTTCCGCCGTACGAAGATCTCATCAGGTCGTCCCGGAAAATGTACACGATCCCAAGACTGAAGACTCACGGCGGGCGGTAGCGTGTTGACATACTCCATGGGAATGTGCTCTTTCGGACCATAGTCAATATGCGCTCCTCTCTGCAGTTCGCGCAGCAGGTAGACGAATTGCATGTCGTAAAACTTCTTGTTGAGAGCCTCATCCTCATCGTACGCGAGTTCCAAACTCTGCACATTCTCCATAGGAATTGGCAAATCATCGTCGTCCCACGAGTCGTCTATGCATCCAAATATCTGATCTGGCACTCCAATCTCAGTGAGGATCATGAACAGCCGCTTCGCCCGCTCGAGGATCCATTCCATGTAAGTGTCATCTGTCAGACCCTCCCCGAATGCAAGCGGCCGGTCAAGAAATCCACGCTCTTCTCCACGCAGCTTTGACACGACAAAAGCTCTCGTAACCTTTGCTTCGATCCGGTCGTCTGTCCACCAAAGCCTTTTGAGCGCGGCATGGGGCGTGACCAACGAGTGGCCTCCATACCCATAGATGTAGGCATTCAAAGCGACTTGACCAGCCGTTGGCGCAACCTGGGCAATCCCACGCGTCCCCATGGTAGTGAAGGATCGATGGCAGGGACCCTTGTATCACAAGGCCGTTGTACGGAAAGTCGAAGATGGCGGCGGGGCCCGTGGCCTCTGCTGGGTACCTTGTTTGTTTGGGAGTGAAACCCGCAATTCGACGAGTCCGGTGTGGTGTCCTGGAACGGTGCGGAAAGGAAGCAAAAGAACGAGAGGTGTGGGGTGCGGTGGATCTGGATTGCTTTGTTGTCGTCGTGCAGTGAAGCGTTGCATCGGCGCAAAGGAAACAAGGGAGGGAGCAGAGATGCCACAGCAAAAGAGACGATCGCAGGATTGGGATACTTACTCACACACACGGACGTACTACACGGTGGAAGCAACACAGCTTCACCCGCTCTCCGGCTATTCTCGTGGACCTGGCACTAGGTGTGCGATGTGTGCAGACCGCACCGCAGCGGTCGACTGCGCGGCTGGGATGCCAGGTCGCACACCCTGTGGGCGTTGCATAGAGGGTATGCGAGCTATCGCAAGCAGTGCTGACTAGGTGACACTGAGGTCACACAACAGGCGCCTAGTGTGACGTCTGCACGCTGGTCCGGCCCAGCGACTCGTTTTCCGTGGGCGCTTCGGAGAACAGGGCAATCTGTTGATGAGATGTCGGCGTCCATCAGTGGTGCCGTTGTTGAAATTGGTCACCGACGATACGGTGCATATACGGTCGGAGAGATGGTGGTGTAACGATGTAAAGGAGGTTCATAAGTACGCCATCCGATAGTTCATGTTGATCATACTGTGTCGATAGACGCCTCACTTTCGTCGCCAGCAAAGAAAATCTCCTAAGAATCGCTGTCGGATATGTTCGCGCTGTTGTGTTTACTGTACTGTCAGAATGCCAAGCTTTCTGGTCCAGTCGTTATAGTATCTGAACCATGGGTCGGAAGTGGGTGCTGCATCCTCGCGTATGCAGATTGTGCCGGGGGCGGGAGATGAAGTCGGTGTGGTGGGACGGGAGAATAATGGCAATGCTGAAGAAGCGCGGGGAGTGGTAAATGTGGGCGGCTACCTGCATGAGAGCTGTAAAGTGCGCGAATTGCATTGTAGATGACAGCGTAAGACCTGTGAGAGGGCTGCTCGGTGGCTCTAATCTTAGTATCTCCATCATCTGCCACTCTCACTGGTGTGCTGGGATTTCGTGTGGTCAGCGAATAGCGAAGGCCTCCTACCGTTGCCACGGAGAGACACTGGATCTCTCACCGATAGATTAGTCATTTCTGGTAATGGCATCAGTAATGACCTGAAATTTGCCATGCTTTCTTTCGAAAGCTACGGAGAAAATTGTGGATGTCTTTCCACAAAAGCGATTTTACTATTGAAGTACGACAACAGTCAGCAGAAAACAAGCCATGGGTATCATCGATAGATACCATCACGACACAGTGGTTTTCATTCGAGTATCTCGTTCATTCATCAATCAGACCTCTCATACGATCCAGCACCCTTCTCAGCGGGATGCAAGCTCCCTTGCTCATAACATCGATGTTCGCCCCGTCTAGCTCCACTTTCTCCTCAATGTCACTCCGCTTCAACACGTCCTCCACTTTCTGCGCGGCAGCGTGCAGTAACTTTGGGCCGTTCGGCTGGATGTAGAGATGCTTGATCTCATCACGCAGACCCTCTGTTCCAGCAAGTTTCAAGTTTCCCTTCACCGCTTCAACAGCGGAAATCAGGAAGCCGCTCGAGCGCAGGAACGTTCGCTCGTTATACAGCGCAGATGGTCTCTTGCTACTGTCTAGACCAGCAAGTGGTTCGTAGCCGGCTTCGTTGAAGTAAGGCTGGCGAACCAAGACCAGGCCCAACAGAGAGAGAACGAGCTGCAATATTGTGGATTTGGCTGGTGACCAGCCTTCCACTTTGTCTCCATCCCAAGTACCCAACAGGCTCAAGCAGATCTTGCCATCCTCGTAAAGATTGGGGTTGACCCTGCCGACGCCTCCGAGTCCGCCCAATCCTGGCCAGCTATGAAAGAAGGCTTGCGGAGGTGATTGTGGATAGTCGGTGGGTAGATAGAAGTCCATGATGAAAGGTGCGGATGCATATGGTGTCTCTTCGGGACCCACAAATAGCACACGGAATAGGTCGAGACGTGACTCCCAGGTACGGACGTATACTCCACTGGGGAGAGCGCCGGGCGATTGCAAGATTTTGTGCTCCTTTGCCGCGCGCTTCATGTGGTTTGCATTGCTGGTGGAAGGTTCGTTCACATAGCGGTGGTCGTCTGGCACCGGTGTGTCGAGAATGGCGTAGCTTTCTGGAGCCGGAGAGGTCGTAGAAGGTTCGTCGGTTTTTCCTGTGTTCATAAATGGTTGTAAAGATTCGCTTTGCGGGTCCAACTCCATAGATTCTCCGTTCTGGGCAGCTTTGCCCTCATCGACAACCTCATTGGTATCTTCATCCATGGATTCCCAGTCTTCATTTTCAACATCGTCGATGTCAATTTCCTCGCCATTCTCATCCACGTACGTTGCTTGCATTTCTTCGTCCTCGCTCTCCCACCCACTCTCTCCCAAATCGTCAAGCTCGGAGTCTTCTTCCATGGCAGCATTTTCAGCGAGCCCTTCAAGCCCATCAGTGTCATCCGAACGGATGGCCACGAGAACTTCTTCGCGTCTTAGTGCAATGTCTTTCACTACATCCGCGGCGCCAAGTCGAATCAACAATCTGCCATCCAGCCACGTGTCGACAACCTCGCCAAGCCAGCTTCCGTCTGTAGGGTCGGCAGCGACTCTAGCATACGCTTCAGGTGATGTGATGAGCACGATATCCCCACGACGAACGTTCAGGCCTGCAGGACACTCAACGTCGTACAGACTCAGCTCCTCGGTGTTGCCATCGGCAGTCGCTACGACAGTCTCGACCAGCTGACTCGCGACGCCAGTGTTATCTGCTGGTTTGTCCTCGGATCTAGAGTATGTGACTCGCGCTCCAGAACACCATCTAACCGCTGCCATCCGTTCGTCAGACTTGACGCATTGTATAACGCCAACTTTTCCTGGGGTCCACAGCGAATCCATCTCAGGTCTGGCCGTCATGTCCAAGGTGTGGGCGATCTCTCCAGGCCATGCTGCGTGTGCGTCATCGATGGCAGCATCTGGTATCAGATCCACAGCTCTCTCGTTGGTGATAGTAAGATCTTGCCACTGTACGGTCACATCGGCGCTCACCTGCCGGATCTCAAAGACATTCATGTCGTAGCCCAAAGTGTCTTGCCTTTGGATTCGTTCAAAGCCGTACTTTGCAGCAGCTTCGGCAGGATCACGGAAGCGGACACGCAAGCTGATGCTCGACTCAATCTCAGAGTTGGAGACAGTCATCTCTTGACTGACATCGGTCGGTCGCTTGCTTCGATCGTACACGCGGAAGTCCGGCGATTCCAGCTCATCGCGTTCGAGTATCCTAGGTGGCTCGCTCAATGGCTTGCTGCCGCATAATCTTGTTTGCAGCCAGGCCACCTCAATCGTGGTAGCTCTAGTCGAAACAACGGAACCGATAGGCGGAGTGTTGGGGTTGTATCGGCCAAACTTCCACACGCCAGTCCGAAGATTGCCTTTTTTCGTCTTGACGATGTCTCCAGCGCGTGGTACATCTGGGTGGTCGCTCAATAGCTCGCAAACCTCGTCGCTGATCTCAACGACGCAGTTGTCAGTCAGGCGTATCGTGATTGCTGTTGTCATGGTCAACACGCGCCCAACCCAACCTCTAAATGTAACAAGATCATCCTCCGAGGGTGACTCTTCATACTTCAACTCAGAC
Organism: Melanodothis sp. VS III C KN 2; assembly: GCA_019775565.1. Classification (NCBI taxonomy): domain Eukaryota; kingdom Fungi; phylum Ascomycota; class Dothideomycetes; order Cladosporiales; family Cladosporiaceae; genus Melanodothis; species Melanodothis sp. VS III C KN 2. The sequence goes on from JACWFM010000002.1 coordinate 600,542, forward strand.
ACTGCGATGTTCTTGAGCAAATCAGGTCGATGTTCTACTCTCACTAGATTGTCGCCAGAGTCATGGAAGGGTAGAAGTGAGAGTAGTTGGCCGTTGTTGGAGTTGACAACAGCTTTGCCCATGGGTTGAAGAGCGCATTTGGTATGAACGTTAAGCACCACACCACTGAGGGCATCCTCAACTCCTCTTGTGACAATATCGCCGATGTAAAGTGCTCGGTGAAGCAGTTCCAATCGCGACTCGGCTATCAGCTCTGTTCGATCGATAAATACCCAGCGAACGTAGACCATGCCTTTCGGGGGTACACCGTCGGCTTTGAACCTTCGGAGCACAGATGGCGAGACAGAGTTATTCTCCAGCATAGGCTCGGCCTCGGTACGCCATGGGTCAGGCGTATGTGTATCGACGTCTGTGTGCGTACGCTCGACTGTTGCCACATCGTGGGCGTTGCCGCCAACCCGGACCACCAGATCCTCAGTACAGAGGATTCGCGCCATCGCCAGCCGTAAGTCCGGGAAGAGTCGCAATTCAGGTCCAGTAGCGAGTGGTTCCTATTTATTCTGCACAGGCGCCTAATCGAGAGCAGCGAGGGCTTTGGTTGCGTGTGAGGTCTTAGCGAATGTCGGGTTTCGAGGAAGTTTTTGGTGCGCCGGGCAGCAGTAATTTTGTTCTGATGTTGGTGTCTTTTCCTGCTCGACACCCGGAGTTCATGTGCTCGCTGCGATTGTGGTGTGAATCCACTGTATCTTTTCTATGTCATCGCGAAGGAAAGCTTTTGGCGGCGCTTTCGCAACTTGACTTTCGGTCCGCGCTTGCCGTGTTCGAGCCACGAGACTCGCCCTGGCTAGCTGGATGTCCTTCACTTGTGTCTTGAGCTGACACCTTCGCGCTTTAACCCACGACTGGACGAGCTGCGACGCTGCCTGAAGAGGATCGCATTCGACCATGGGTCCGCTGTACGAGCTGCTTCTCCCTCACATCAACGAAAGCGCACCGAGCGCTGCTTCTGGACACCGAATACTCCCTCGGGCCAGCAATGCTCAAGCTACGACATATTTGAATCGGCTTAGCAGCCTTTCACTATCAGACCTCACATCCACTGAGCCCGCATCGCTTCTCCAAAATACGCAATCGCACACACGCAACCTCCAAGCACTATCGAAGAGATCCCATAAGGTCATCATCAGCTCCTCGTCTCACCTGGAGAAACTCAAGGACCTACTACCGCAATTCAATGAGAAGTCTGGACAACTGAAAGAAGAGCTGCCAGGGCTTGAAGGAGCAGCCGGCGACTTTGCAAAGAAATATGACCGGAGCGCGGACAATGAGGTTCTGGATAGGCGGAAGCGAGCCATGCTGCTGTCGAGGAACGTAGACAGGGTGTCTGACGTGCTCGAGCTTCCGACTCTACTATCGTCAACAGTGGCTTCTGCGCAAGCAGCCAGTAATGCTTCGGCGTCTAGTACAACCACATCATACGCATCAGCTCTGGACTTGCACGCACATATCAAAAGGCTCACGGGCCTATATCCTAACTCGGAGCTCATAGCTGGAATATCGAGACAAGCAGAAGCTGAGATCAACGACTTGACTACAATCCTCATTACGACTTTGCAGAGCCCTGGATTGAAGCTCGCTGCTGCCATGAGAACAGTTGGATGGTTGAGACGCGTAGCGCCTGAACTAGCAGATGATGGTGCCAGCTCAGCGAAGCCAGCCGCTGTCTCCACACGCTCTTTTGACGTGAACGTGGTTCACAAACCAAATGATGATGCTTTGGGATCATTGTTCCTTATATGCAGACTGCATGCGTTGCACAGCATGCTCGATGCTCTGGAGCCTCTCCGCGATCTCGCCGACCAGGAATCAACACAGCGTGGTGCCAAACAGCCAATCAAGCAACCTTCGCAGCAAGCATCATTTGGTAACCAGAGCGAGCGCTTCGTTAAACGATACATTGAAATTTTCCGCGAGCAAAGCTTCAACATCGTCAGCATGTACAAGAGCGTGTTCCCGCATGAGATGCCTGGTGCTGCAGAAGACGGCAGCAAGGAAAAGCAAACCGATGGAGATGCACTTCTTCCATTGCCCGCGCCTGTTTCATCTTTCATCCTGCATCTTGTAGAAATGCTCAAGACAACCCTCAAATTGTACATGCCAAACATCACCGACAAGTCTGCGCGCGAGTCTCTCCTGACACAAGTGCTGTATTGTGCCGGCAGTCTTGGACGTCTCGGTGCCGACTTTGGCATGATGATCGCGTTGCTGGAAGAGGAGATGGCTGAGAACAGCAGCGATGTGACGCCTGGAGAAGAACCCGAATGGGCGCAAGTTATGAAGAAGCACCGAGTGCAAGCAAGCCGGCTGGAGATACTTGCTCGTGGTGTAGGCAGTGGTACGAGGAAGGCCAGTACTACTCCTCTGTCGCATAGTGCCGCAGCAACTGTAGGTTGAAGCATGTGCATTTCGGCTTCCCGATCGACAGAAGCGCTCACTATGAAATCGCTTCGTCCGCCCAGCAGAGCTCTCATTAGCACCGTCTGCGAGTTTTCGCTGTGTTCATTAGATGTAAGGACTGCTTGCGCGAAGGCTTAGACAGCTCGACGCTTCGCAAAGCATCTCACATGATCAACAAAAGACGGGGAGGCTCCCGCTTCGGAACCACTTGGATTGATCGGCAGGACCAGGGTGTGTGCCTGCATACTCAGATGCTTACTACTGCGTTACATGCGACATATAGGATGCCCCGTCTCGAGCCCGTACCTCCGCCTTAGCCGCTGTGGCACATGCTCCCTGAGCGATGTCGCGCAGCGTAGAAGTTGACGTGCACAGTCAGAAAGATACCGTCAACAAGAGTGCTGTATGTGAATCCTCAAGATGAACACACTTGAACGTATTGGATGGGCAGTACAGGGAATGACTGTGGCAAGTATCTGAAGCAACAGCGCAGAGTTCACATGTCGCCAATCATTTTCCAGCGATATTGAGAATCGTGGTTGCATGATAGTGAGGAGACCAAGTCACAGATACATATATACTCGTCAGCATACACACACCACTAGCGTCGTCAACGCATTAAGGCAACGCAACAGTACCAACCACGTGCATCAACCAACAGCTGCAATTATTCCACCCATGAGATGGCGGTGTAGCACCCTGATAATCCACTTGCATGAACCTGCTCCTTTTCCATGCAACTATACGACTTCGAATGTCGCATCAATGCATGCCCACGTTGTTCACATAGATAATACAGTACACGTTGTACGGAAGACGTACCGAGCATATGGGTAATACGGAGCTATGAGTGCTATAATTGTCATCATGCAGCATCGAGTTGCGCTAACGACTCCACGCTAAGCGGTGGGTGGTGTCCACACCTTGTGTGGCTGGTGAGCGAGCAGAAGAAGAAAGGGTCTCTGTCGATCTAGATGCTTTGTTCTGCTTCTGCTCGGCCTTGTCCGTTGCGCGATCTCGATTGCGACATGGTCTTGCGTGTGGTTAGTGAGGGTTTGATGTCGCGATATACTGCGATGGCTGTGCTGGAGGGCCTGGACTCAGAGTTGTCTAGCACCGCATGTCAGTCGCTGTGGCCGTGAGAATCATAGAGCGAGAGTCCTCCGTGCCCTTGTGGGAGGTGAACACGAATGCCGTTGACACACCCTGGGACATATGAGCCAATCACTTGGATACGATGTCATCACACCGGGCGATCTCCGCCGAGAAGATCTTGGAACCCTACAAAGTTGCGACACGCGAGTCGAATCGCGAGACCCTGAGCATGGATGATCCGCCGATCTGCTCTTTACCCGGTCACAGAGAGGATGCCTATTTGCCACAGTCGTATGTGACATAAGCTATGCAGGTACATTCACGAATTCTCACTGCAGCCTCGTGGTTGTAGTGGTGGGAGAACACTATTTTTTGCTCCTCGGCGGCCAGTTTTCCGCATCTGCCGATTTGCTCTTTGCAAGCGAGTGACTGCCGTATCTCTGCCTGAGTAGAATCGTCGCATTCTTGCATGGCTCGCTAGCGGTACCGCATTCCTCGTGCCCAAATGCAATGATATTGGACACTAGTCGATGACGCATCGAGACGAAGGCATACCGTAACGACCTGGTCATGGTTACGGTATACATCGCTTCAACCAAGCAGTTCAGCTCAGACAACCACACCGCGTGACCTGAAAGCATCGTTTAGCAAGTAATTATGACCAGACTAGCCTCCGGGCCTCCGACAACACCTATGTGTCCTTGTTGTCTGTCCTAAGCCGCAGACAAGAAACGCCAGGCTGGGATCTGGAAGCCTGTGGGCTTGAGATCTGGCTTCGGAGCCGGGCGAGGTGCCTACGCCGCGTGGGGCTCAGCAGTGATGCGCTAGTCGGGCCGATCAAGAAGATGTGGCTCAAAGGTGTGGCTGATGTGCTTGAGTCAACACTATTGGCTGTGTCGCAGTGCCTCCCTGCTTTGTGCTGTGGGTCAACGAGGTTATAAGCTTCGCTCGCTTCGGCATAGGGCTGCAGTTTGTGGCTGACGGAGGAGCGCGATGTAAAAGCGCAGCAGCAATTGTGCGTTGTTCTTCGAGCTACTACCATCCTCATACCGAGTCGCAATATCGAATCGATGTAGTAGTTGAGAGACGTGCACTGCCTTCGCAACGGTGATCATGCCTCGGCTTGATTGTCGCAGCGGATGACAAACACAATGATATCGGGCGACTTTCACCGAGCGATATGTCTTGGCATGGGTGGTGTGTCTCGTGTGTCTCGGATAGGCTCGTATAGCCGATGGTTATGCAGATGCCTCGGGCTCTTACACGAGACGAGTAATGACTGACGAAGCAGTGGGCCACACGTGTAGATCAGTTTGGCAGACCCTGTTTTGCAGCACAATGTCCAGTTATTCTACTGGTAATCCTTGATGATCAAGCCTCTGAGCAATGAGCTCTGCACGAAGGTCTGCGACACTCGTACAAATCACTAGGCGTTCATCCCGTGACGCATACTACTCTCTCTCCGGCATCGACTAGAGTGGTCGAGACTATGCCTGAATTTAGAGTCATATGAGTTAGGAAGTCACGCGACCAGTAAGTGAAGACGAAAGCACAGACGCAGAACGTGTCCACGTCCCAGGCACCCACATTGTCGATAATCGGATACGCATACCGACAGACATACCACTGCGGCTGAGTAATGCCTGTCCCTACGCCAAGTGTAGGAAAAATGTGAAGCCCAGGGTGTTGGGCAGGATCTGCATGCAATGGCAGGACGAAACGCCATTCAGTGACAGATCCGCGGCGGTATGCATCCTACGCACCACCTGCCATGCGCGATCCCTGTACAAAACGTTTCTCCTTGTGGCGCAGCTATTCGGCAGCAGCCATCCGATTCGTGCGCTAGCTCTTCTACGAGCTTCCTGTGATGCCTGTAAGTGTGAGCGGACAGCGGCCGTTCCGGGGACATGGGCTCTGGAGCGAGATGTATACCTGCCGCGCTCGCTCGTGTTGACTAGAATTAATTATTTCCGCTCGCTGTCTACACCCCTCTACACACAAGAAGCATTCCGACTCATCATCGACTCATCACTCACTCAGCATCAGGCAGTCCCGCAACGCATCCGAGGCAGCAGTTTATCAGAGCCGGTGCCAGCACAGCTTACAAAATCAGACTTCGCTCGGCTTTTAGCGGAGGTCGCGCTTTCTCCAGGGAAGGATAAGGATGTCGTCATTACCTGTCCGCCATTTTTCCAACCACGACAACCACAACCACACACGCTCTTCCTTCTACTCCACACCCAATTCCGACTCCGAGCAATACCCACACTCCACTCAACGCGCTCAACTCGAAGCTACCGCATATACACAGGCGCTGGCTCTCTTCCAACAGCACTCACAGCTCGACGTCGACGCGTCTAGCAGCTCGAACCACACCAGCACCAACTACCAACCACGACCCTCCGCGCATCTGCTGCCATCTCTCTGGACCAACGTGCCCGAGCAAGCAGCACAAGCCGATTCGCTGTGCGCACCGCACCAGCCACGGTCTATGTACCAAGGCCAGCGAGGACACTACCGTAACAGTCCATTGGGCACGTCCGCACAACACATCAATTACGCCGCGAAGACAGCGCATACTCATCAGCGCACATCTTCCGCCTCCACAGTCGCTTCCGCCGGCCCAGCGAGTCCATTCTCATACAACTCGCTGTTCCCGCAAGTTGCTCAATCCGAGTACACACCACAATCACCTTCGGCAGACTTTTGGAATTCCTCAGCGTCGCAGGCTGACCAACCGTCATTTTCCTTCTCGAAGCATCCATTGAGCCAGACCGACTCATTCTACTTCAACGCGCCGGGTTATATGCCCAGCCAAGCTGCGCACACTCCAGCTGCACACCTTGCTATGAAGGGATTTGCCATTGATCACCACAACCTCGAAGATCTCCCCACCGAGGCTACTCACTCCTCACGCCAATCAATGTCGAGCGTCGGTCAGAACTCGCCGGCAACTCCCCGTTCTACGGTGGATGACAGCGAGAACAAGGCGACAAAGACGAACAGCAATGGTGAGGTTGCCATGCAAGGCGCTGACTCTTGGGACGATTACTTACTTTTTGACCCTGTAGATTACTCCCGGTCCAACCCCAACGTGCAGTTGCACCGAACAGAATCTGCAGCATACCAAGACGAGCTGTACAACCCCGCCAACTTCTCTGCTCCCGCGCCGTCCTCAGCGAGCAAGCCCAGCAACAATTTCCTGACTCCTCATCGCAATCTGGTGAACGAGCGTTTGCAAACGGCACAACAAGCTAGGTCCGTGTCACCATCTTCGGTCTCAAGAGAGCGATCTCCATTTAGACATGGTTCGCCCTTGGCGCCATCGCAGGACGCGTGGAATTCGTCGAGGATGGGTACACAAGCTGGATTAAGGCAGCAGCAAAAGGAGGAGACAGCGCAAGCAGAGATCGCACAACATCGTCCCGCACTCAAGAGAGAGCCAACCAAGACCATCTCACCAAAGGACGCCCTGCTTGACTACAACGAGACCGACCAACAGCCACTTTTCCAAGACACGATACCCACTGGCTACAAGCAGCATTTTGGTGGTACAGAGCAGTTCCCTCAGAACTTCTTCAGCCAAGGAAATGCTGCTTTCCCAACTGGTCTTCCTAACACCAGTCAGCCGAACATGACTAGCTTCCGCGCCACCAACTCAGCTGACGGCTTCTCCGGTGGCAATTTCAACATCTCACCATCTATGCAAGGACAAGTACCATCTCCTTTCCAGGCCGGACAGTATCAGCAAGCAAACTCCAACATGAACACCTCATTTCCCTCTGGGTCTTTGACAGAGCCTACACCAGACTTCCCCGCTCACCTGACTTCGATGGAGTCGTCCATGAGTGAGGGCAATCCTGGACCCTCGTCACAGGAAGCCCCTAGCTTACCAGTGCAGCGACCTGACGACACTCGTGCCAACACTGGAACTTACACATGCACCTACCACGGTTGCACACAGCGTTTCGAGTCACAGCCAGCGCTTCAAAGACACAAGCGTGACTATCACCGCTCGCAGGCACACAACAACAGAGATTCGGGGGCTGATTCTGTGGCTACATCCGTTTCTCCAAGCTCTATTGGAGCTCGGTCGACGGAGTCACCCGCGCCTTCTGATGGTGACGATTCTGGCATGACTTCTGCCGCTCTCTTGGCGCGCAATTCCCAGGCTGGGCCACACAAGTGCAGCCGTATCAACCCTTCGACAGGCAAGCCATGCAACACCGTCTTCTCAAGACCTTACGACCTGACGAGGCACGAGGATACCATCCACAACAACCGCAAGATGAAGGTCCGCTGCCCTCACTGCCGCGAAGAGAAGACTTTCTCACGGAACGACGCTCTAACTCGCCACATGCGTGTGGTCCACCCGGAAGCCGACTCGTATGGCAAGAGAGGACGCCATGACTAAGGTGCTGAGATGGATACATGTAAGCCTCACGTTGGTCACGTCGTGCACGCGACACATCTCTTCTATGGGATATCGGACCGCGCACTTCATGGTGCAATCATGAGTCACGAAGCCCTCGCAACGCAGTGGCAAATTATCCGTCGGTTATCTGCCATGATATTGGCCTTCTTATCTTGTTGGCACAGTCATCTGACAACACACGATACACACACCGCCATCGCCACATCTAATGGTGGTGTGGTCATCACGATCACGACTTCTGTATGAATTTCACCGAACTGGCTGGGCATTAAGAACACCCACACAACATCTGCTTTTGGACGTATAGAAGCATCAATGCGACTTGATGAGCGTTTTTGCCAATTCGCATGTGCCGACTGGCTCGAGCAACAGCGATATTGATACCTTTTTTATATCAAGATTTCTTTCAGAGAGATCCTTCTTTTAATTCTTTTCTTTAATGTTTGAATGTCGTCGATTAGAGTCCTCGCATGCATGTATAACAGAGGTTACGAAGTGTTCTTGTTTCTCCTACTTTTCTCTTGTCTTCTTTTTCTTGCACGGCATGCAGTTCGTTTCTTACGCTACTAATGTCCTTGATCCTACCAACACCAGAAAAGTAACTATAGAAGAAGAATGTATTATGGGCTCAGTTTGTGTAGATGTATCATTAGATTAATGCACCAGTTTTTCGCAGGTTCGACTAAACGTCTCTCGATCAAGATGAAGGCTACTTTATTGCCGAACCACTTCTCGAGGTGAGACATGTTCTAAAAACATCTAAAAGGTTGATCAACAGTGTTCTATGCAGTTAGAAACAAATGAATCTGCACTACATCAGTCTCAGGCACCGAACAGATGATGCACGTTGGTGGCTTGCACGCTGTGCGACGTCGTTGCCTTTTTCTTGCCGCAAAGTTGATCAAATCATCTTCTCTTCCGTGCCTCTGCGATCAAGCCTGCATGCAGCATCGAAACTCGACCAAGTCATCTCGTCTCCGGTGTCTAGCTGAGCAAGATTCCACGCAGTCGCGGTAATCAAGTACTTACTACAAGCTTGCTGTGAAATACCTTATACGTTCACTGAAACCGAGGCCCTTTGGTCGATTGCTACATCCACTGAGCGCTTCTCTGATACGATAATCTCCACAGTAAAGAATGGTGCTTTTGCGCAAACGACTTCCGCAACCTTTACTGAGACGTCTATCGCATACGTCACAGTCACAAGCTCTCCGACCAGTACAAAGTTGGGAACCATAACAGGGTATAGTGTCAACTTCTCAAGCTTACTCGGCGATGGATCCATGGTGCAACCAGTTTGTGCTTTACCGTCGTATGTACCTGTGTATCAAGTCAGCTGGGAAATCTGGGTGGCCCAACATCACCAAGTGTTCCCAAAACCCCAACCCAGTGCACAAGCTACGAGTACAAAGATACGAGACTGTAACCACCATCCTGCCAAGCGGCATGGTCCTCGATTCCATCTAAGGTATCGGTTATGCAAGCAAGTTCGAAATGGGATCCGCCGTACTGTACCCAAGCTACCGTCACTGGCGCCATCTGCTCGACTATTGTAAACAGCTTTGTCAAAACTGTGAAAGAAGCCTACCCACAGACAGGTGGCGTAGTAGCTCCTGGATTCTATTCGGTTGAATACACAAGTACCGAAGCATTGAACCATCACCTTGTGACTAGTACCTCTGATGTCAACTTCTGGAATAAATCGTTGAGTCTCGCGCCAGGCTGCACACTCGGCTGTCATTCATGTCGGATCAATGGCGGGACTGTACAGCTGATCTACTGGCGTCCAGAGTCCAGTACTTGGATCAATGGTAGCTATCATACAGTCAGCGGCAATAACAATGAGACGATGGCCGTTGTCACGCTTGGAATATGCTCACTAGTCCTACGGTGTATGTCTCTTTCGTTTCGCGCTATGCTCGCGACAGCTGTAGCATGTTTGACAGGACCTACTCGAACACGATCCTGGCAATCACAGAGACTGCGAACCTAAGCTCGCTCTAGCTGGGGTAAATGGAACGGCTTGGGAGCAACTGCTTCGTATAACTTTACAGGCTTGTGAGTGCCCCACTCCCATCTATTGTCTGAGGAGGTTACTGACATATCATAGATATGTGAGTCCGGTTCCTGACTATATATCAAATCCAACTACGCTGTGCGTCTTCTTGGGTCAAATTGTATGTAAATGATCATGGGCATTGGACCACATACCCAGACTGGACCTGCCCGAGAACGGCACCGTATGAGCCAATGTTAGCTATACTCGTCGAGGCCATCCGTATCGATCCAGACTGGGCCAATTGTGTTGTTGGTATCAACGGAGCCTACGATCCTCCTAAAGCACTAACTCCTGAGGGTGCCATTGCTACACACACATCTCCAGGAAGGATCACGCAAACGACATCGGAGGCAGTACCTGCTTCGTCTCCTAAGCCCACTCTGGCCACCACCACACCCACAGCAGATCTGAACAAAGCTCCTGACCCGGCAACGACTAGTGAAACCCATAGATCCCCACATAACCTTCATGGTAGCGTGAGTCCAACCGCAGCAGAAGCCGATGAGGGCAGTGACGCATAAACTGGCCATGACGACCAATCTTCTGAAGATCGGGACAAAATTTCAATGGATGTTTCCCGCAGTATCACTCCAAGCGTGCATGCAATTCTGACGCAAGATCCCGACAGTGAGGAGAGTCGGCCAGTTGAGCACTCCGTCGTGAACGATCCAAGAAGCAAATCGTACAGCCCAAGTGATCCGCCAAAGTCTCTTGAGACTGAGGCTGCATCCACACTCAAATTGATGCACTCTGTAATTCTCGCAGTTCAGTCCTCAATCGATGCTGCGACACGTCAACAGAGTCAATTCGAACAGACACAATCGCCTGATCTGCCTGCGACGCGGACAGGGCTCGCTAGAACTCCCGATCAGCCGTCTGATAATATCAGATCATCTGTCTCGGTCGACACAGCAGACTTTGCTACAGGAGACGGCATTTCGGTTACAACACATGCAGGTGGCAGCTCTGTCGTTACGCAACAAGCCGCAATATCGGTGACCATAGCGCCTGGCAGCGAAGTCCCTTTTGGCCCACGAGTCTTCAGTGTCGCGTCCGAAAGCAGTGCCATCTTGATCAAGCAGTCTGTCACGTGCACAATCCACATATCCAACGTCCATGCACCGGCGCTCGCAACCTTCGTGGCTAGCAGCAGTCCTATCATTGCATACAGGCAGAGTAGCGTTGTTGTTCTGATCGTTGGTAATCAGATATTGACAGCTCATCTCGGCGATGCCGTCACGATGAACTTCCATAGGATTGACGTCGCTACGGATGACATTGAGTTTGTTGTTGGGCCTTCGACCATCGGGATGCCCACGGATGACGGGCATGAGGAAGGGCGCTCCACCGCTGTTTGGAAATCTGACGGGTCAATCTTTACGGCTGTTATGCAGGATTCCTCAGTCATTCTACATCTTCCTACAATTAGAGCTACCTCAACAGCTGGTGCAACGACGGCCAACACGGGCGAAACATTCGGCGTACCTGTCTCCGGCGGCTTCATCGAGCACGGATCGAGCACGTTGACGCTGATGCCTGCCAACGGAGACGGCCCAGGCGAAGCAACAACGCTATTGCAAGATGGTCAGAAGTTTGTTGCTTTCGTCACTAAAGACTGTATCATTGTCCAGCAAGTAACAAGCACGGTCACGCTAGCTGCCGGGCCAAAACCCACTTTTGTCGGGCATGCCCTCAGCGCTGCACAAAGCGGATCTGCTTTGATAGTAGACGGTAGCGTTGTGACTGAGACCGCGACAGGTTCCTCTCATGGGCCATCAAAGAAGATCGAGGCAGCCTCCGATAGCCGGTTCGCAAATGCCGCAGATGCTGCAGGTGCCATAGATGCGGTGGAATCGACTTCGAGCGGGATATTGACTCCACGATCTTCTGTTACTCTGAATAATGCTGCCCTGAGGACGATGGCGGATAAGAGCTTGTTTCTGTACCTGTCATGTCTCGCCAGTTGTTTTTGGTCTGCCATGTCTTCGGTTTAGTATTGAAATTAACTCGATCTGACGGCGTCGACCGTGTCAGCATGTACTTTTAGCTTCTGCATATTTTTGCGACGAGAAGGATATTTCTGTGGAACTTTGAGGTCGATTCGAATTCAGGATAGTCGATTTTATTACCCCGAGTCGCACGACTGATAAAGATCAATTGAGCCCATGTAGTTCAGATTGATACTAAGAACCGCCGGAAGTGTTTCTCAACAGACTCGTGCCTTCTTCCGCGATACTTTGTCTCCGCGAGGCCTTCACTCTGTCCAGCAGCCCAGGAAGAATCAACCCATAATGCCAACACAATCCAGCAATGAAACCAACAGCATCGTTCTTGAAAGCCAAACATCCTGCCGCGGTAACCAGCATGACCATCCACCTTTCCCTTCCTTCTTTCTCTACAATAGCTCTCTTCTCTTCCCAAGCCCTTCTGTCTTCAGCCTGCTCTCTCTGAGCTCTTGCCCACAGGTCTGAGGAGTCGCTCACGCTCTGGCCTACCTTTGCAAGCTCGACACCAGCAGCGAGAACCATGACGCCGAGCAAGCTTTTCGGGAAGCGTTGAAGTAGTGGTACCACTGCTTCGCCAGCGAACAGACCGAGTAGCAATTTCACACTGCCTAAGATGATGATGCTCGCACCGCTGCGAGCACCGAAACGGTACTGGCCTGCTAGTCCACCAGATCCGTGGCACACTGGCATAGCGCCAAACCAGCAGCCGATCAGATTTGATATGGCGACAGAGAGACCAAGAGATGTGGTGCTAGGAGGTGGCGGGAATGTAGGGAACAAAGAGGCTGATAAGGATGTCACTGCCAGGATACTGTTGAGCGTGGTGAGCGGTAGCTGAGGGAGTGCAGCGGATAGAGCTGATGGCAGCCATGTCTCCCTGGATGGAAACAAGGCCTGTGGGCTCCAGTATGCTTCACCGTGAGAGGGTGAGGTCGTAGCTGAGAGTTGTGAAGCTGCTAGGACGAGACCGACCAGAAAGACGAGTAGAGCATACGGGAGTCGTGGAACAAGAGCTGCTACAACCAAGAGTAGAAATGCCACAATAGCCCAAATTCTGTTATCCAGGGCTGGTGTGTGCCACGCGAGCGGCTGTATAAGCGTTGTACCAGCGCTGATAGCAAGGCTCAAACCGGCACCAACCTGGATGCCTTTGACGACTGGTACGGGTACGACACGATGCAGCCAGTGGAGAAGTCCCGTCACGCTGAGAAAAAGAACAGCAGCAGATACGACTATGCCGGCAGCAGCAGTCTCATCTTTGGTGAACTTCTGGCTGATGGCTACTGCTGCGATAGCTTTCATAGGTTGCACAGGCAGAGGCACGCCAAACAACACGCCAGTAGCGATATTGGCTAGACCAGAGAACACCAGCGTACTGGCTAGATCTATAGAACCGCCAATACTGAGAGCGATCATCAACGGGAGGAGAGTACCCAGGTCGCCAAGAGATCCCGACAGTTCCGCAAGAGGTGCATCGCGCAAAGTGCGGAGGTTGTGCTTCGCAACCGCCTGCAGGTGCAGGCGAAACGCCATGGATTGGAGTCTGAGGGCTTCAGAAGAAAATACTAATTATGGTATTAGGGGACCGATGATAGGAATGTTGATAGGTATGGTATGAGTAAACCTTAAAGTAGGAGGTGTGAGCCACACACAGCGGGTGACGTTGGTCAGATGAGCTGTCCATCGGCCCGGCATCGAGACAAGACCCCACTTCTCTCGACATGAACGGTGAACATACGATGAAGGACGACTATATCTTGTACGATACCACATTTATTATGGCCAGTTGCTCGTATTGAGCCAATCAAGACTGTGTTGATCAATCGATCGACAGCTGCGACCTATCTTCTACTTTACGAAACATGTGCCACTGAGGCCATGAACTGACGCATATTGATTGTTGATAGCTCAGCCTAGCATGATCCTAGATGAGGATAGCGGGGCATGTCAGACCCCAGATAGGCAATGCAAGCGGACGCAGATTGCTATCATTCTCGAATGGTCTAGTAAGTCATCTCAAGATAAGGGCACATAGTGAGGTCCGCACAAATTGGAGCTGGTACTCAAGTGGACCTCGAATGGATCGAGACACATTCATGCGACAACAGCCCCTTCCTGCGATGCGACATGGAAGCTTCCATGCTACAATGCTGAATGTGAGCATATTCTCGTAACCCAGCATGAGAGTCAATCCTCCGCGCACCTCTGTATGCAATCCAAGAACGTTGTCATCACCAGACTCTGACTAGTATTTTTGCCGGTAGAAGGTAATGATCTGAACAGAATGTGAATCTTCGGGTAAAAGGCTCAGTCGTCGTCATAGTAATCAATATTACACAGCAGCAGGCATGTCAGCCCTACGGGTCTACTTGGCAATAGTGCATCCTTCGGAAGATACCAGCTCGTGCGTAGATAGAGCGTCTCACATGGGACACACCCTCCGATATCAAGGTCCCAATGTCGGAGAAAACTCGTAAAAACATTCTCGAGCTTACAAAGCGAGGCACACATCCAAAAATCCAGACGCGTTGCACCAAGATTCAGCTCACTACTGCTTCAAAGAGTGGTATGCGGTGTGGTTGCGCAAGGTACAGCGACAGAACCGTGGGAGTTTAGTGATCTCTTTTTCGCAGGGCAGATCCTGACAAGCTCACAAACAAACACGCGCAATGCGCACGCACGTAGTCAGCCATGCAACAAGCTCCACCTTGTTCACGTGGCGGCACTCCTTCCACCCCAGGCTAGGCTAGAACGCCTAGCTACCTGGAGATAGATGATTAGAAGGCGGCCAGCAAAAGCTTCGAGGCTTGCATGCCAAACAGCGAGCGATCACCGCGAGCGACGATATCGATACGCGCGCTGCGTCCGATGTTGTTCGTCGTGGGCTGGTGCTCGGATGTTTCCGCGAGCCCTGCTTCCGCCTGGATCCCGCCACAGCTTTGAGATCCGAGCGAGTCAATTGGAGAGCTTGTCGTCACTAGGAAAATTCAGCGCTATGGGCAACGTCATACCCGCAGCGATTCCGTGAGCTTCTACGTTATGTCCCTCCTCCAGCACCAGCGCCCACTACGAACACGCCAGGCGTGCGGTAGAGAGCGGTGTCGCGGCCGCTTTGAAGCACGCTTGCCGTTTGCGTGTGCAGCTGCCGAGATGGGACCTCGCGCTAGGAACCATCGACGTCTGATCGAGGCCCCCCATCAAATCAACGTTTTGTAATCGCTCAGTATGCGATGCGCTTTCTAATCGTGCTTGTCGTGTTAGGGGCAAAATTGGGAGCTCTGTTGTCAGAGACCTTCACATTCTGGCCCTAACGTCATTGCTCGCTGTTCCACGGTTCTGCTATATAGAAAGTCGCTGCCCTTTGCTCTTTCGTTTTGAATCCGCAATTCAGATTCACCACAAACAACCTCACCAACACTTCTTCGTCTTACCAGCCTTTACGACTTACGACCATCCATCCGATACCCCAAATACCCACACTACACTACACAAAGATGCCTTCCTTCACCGTCTACAAGGGCTCCGAGTCCGGCAAGATCGTCAAGTCTACCACTGAGAAGCCCGCCCTCAAGGGCGACCAGGTCCTCCTCAAGGTCACCGCCTCCGGTCTCTGCGGTACTGACCTCCACTACAACCATGCCGACATGGGAATTGGCCACGAGGGTGTCGGTATCGTCGAGGAGCTCGGCCCCAACTGCACCATCCTCAAGAAGGGTGACCGCGTTGGCTGGGGTTACGAGCACGACTCTTGCGGCAGCTGCCAGGAGTGCCTTCGCGGCAACGAGACCTTCTGCGCCAAGCGTGTCATGTACGGCTTCGCCGACCTCGACCAGGGCAGCATGGCTGAGGGCGCCGTCTGGCGCGAGTCCTTCCTCTTCAAGATCCCTGACGACATGACCGATGAGGTTGCCGCTCCCCTCATGTGCGGTGGTGCCACCGTTTTCAACGCTCTCCACATGTACAACGTCCTCCCCACCGATGTCGTTGGTGTCATGGGTGTCGGTGGCCTTGGTCACCTCGCCATCCAGTACGCCTCAAAGATGGGTTGCCGCGTTGTCGTCTTCTCAGGCACCGACAGCAAGAAGGAGGAGGCTATGAGACTCGGCGCCTCCGAGTTCGTCGCCATGAAGGGTGCCACTGAGCTCAAGACTGAGCGTCCCATCAACGCCCTCCTCGTCACCACCTCCGTCCAGCCCGACTGGAAGCTCATCATCCCCACCCTCGCTCCTTGCGCCACCATCTTCCCTCTCTCCGTCGCCGGCGGTGACTTCTCCATCCCTTACATGGACTTCCTCGTCAACGGTCTTACCGTCCAGGCTTCCCTCGTCGCCTCCAGGTACATTCAGAACCGCATGCTCGAGTTCTCCGCCCACCACAAGATCGCTCCGATCATCGAGAAGTTCCCTCTCACCGAGGAGGGCTGCAACGAGGCCGTCGAGAAGCTTGCTGCTGGTAACATGCGCTACCGCGGTGTCCTCCTCCGTCAGTAAATGGAGATTGCATGACGAAAGTTATTGTTTCAAAGTATTAGCAGGCCTAGTGTAATATCTTTTTTCAGAGACGAGATAAATAATAGATCTTATGACCAGAACTATGACTCTTTTCAATTATCGTTTTGGTGCAATCAAATCATTCCAGTAGTGACGCCGGTAGCTCGAAAGTCTTGTGGATGTGGCCCTTCATAGTAGTTTCGCCTTCCTCCGGCGGCTGCAGACCAGATGGGTTGTCCATAGGCGGAGGATCCGAGTCGATCAAAATGGTGACCTGAGAAATGAATTAGTCCCGCGTGGCCGAGTACAGATTCGAGTAGCTTTTACCGCCTCGTCTATGCAGCGGAAGTCAACACCTACTGGTCCATCATTGACCAGTCCCACGTCCATCATCGCTCCGAACACGCCATCCTTGACACGGTCCTCGCGGTAAAGGGAGCGGACCTGGCCAATGAAGCTGCTGTATAGCTCCCTGCCTAAGGTTGGCGAGGCCGCTTTGTGGAAGTTGGGCTTGTTCCCTTTCTTCGTTGATGCGAGGAGAGTGAATTGTGAGACTGATAAGGAGGAAGAGAACATGTTAGTATAATATAATATGAGATGAAACGGGAGGGAGATTGATCATCAATGGATGGCACCATGATGGCCGGACATGACGTGAGATGCGAGGAAAGTAAAGAAACGCACCACAGAGTACTTCGCCTTCAATGTCCTGGACGTTATGTTTCCACTTCTTGCCGTCTTCGCCGTCCCAGAGCTTTACTTTGAGGACTTTGCTGGCCATGGATTGGACTTCTTTGACGGTGTCTTCCTTGCCCAGGGCGGCGAAGATTAGCAGGCCTTTGCCGATGGTCGAGACGAGCTCGCCGTCTACGGACACTGAGGCTGATTTCACTCTTTGGATGACGGCTAGGTGATGTTAGTTGTCATTTGTGTTTCGAAGGTTGCCAGGATGTCTCACTCTTCATTGTTGAATTGCTGGACCTTTGGCTGGGTCTACAGTTCGTGGGTGGCGAGTGGATGGCTCGTGCTTAGATGTGTATACTGCGGTCAGCAGGTTGTTTATGCGCGACAGAATTGTTCACAAATGGTTGTGGTCTCAGATATTAGTTCGTGAATCGTGATATCAACTAGTTGCATATGAGAGGGAAACAGGTATTGGATGCGATGCTCGTCTTGGCTGCTCCAAACCTACTCCGCCGGCGCGGAAGCGCGTTAGACACTCCCGCTGCACTACCTCACACGCTCCCGTCCACCGGAGCTACACCAAACACCCTGCGCAACCACCTTTATTGCCTGCCACCCCTCCTGTCGCACGAAACATCGCCTTCACTCATCTAGAAGCTCCCACTAACACATATCGCAAAATCTGAAGCCCGCCGACTGCGGCCCACACAGCGCATCTGCACCAGATAAGGCTTAACTCCACCGAACACACCACGCCGCCGACCACCTGTCACCATGGCCGCACGCAAGCTCCAGCAGGAGATCGACAAGGTCCGGCTCCCAACGTGATGTATCTGCGTGACGCGTGCGCTGACAACCCAGCAGGAGACGAAGCGCATAGCGGAAGGCGTTATGGCATTCCAGGGCATACACGAGAAGCTCGTGCTGTCAACAAATTCTTCGCAGAAAGAGAAGCTCGAGGATTCATTGAAGAAGGAGATCAAGAAGCTCCAGCGATCACGAGACAAGGTCAAGGCCTGGATAAGCTCCAATGAGATCAAGGACAAGAAGCCACTGATGGACCAACGGAAGCTGATAGAAACGGTATGAGTATTCTGCGACCAAGATGGTGTTAGCACGGCTACTGACCGAACGCGACAGCAAATGGAAACATTTAAAGCGGTCGAGAAGGAAATGAAGACCAAAGCTTTCTCGAAAGAGGGCTTGTCGGCTGCCGCGAAACTGGATCCACGAGAGAAGGAGAAAGTCGAGATGTGCAATTTTCTGGGAGACATGGTCGACGAGCTGAGCCGACAAATCGAGAGCGCAGAAGCTGAGCAGGACACGGTGCAAGCGACAATGAAGAAGAGCAAGAAGGATACCGCGAAACACGACCGACTAGCGGAGCTCGAGCGGATCCTCGAGCGGCATAAGTGGCACGTGAGCAAGCTCGAAATCCTCCTACGAACGGTGGAAAACGGATCTGCCGAAGTCGACCAGGTGAAAGAGATCGAGGATGGGATCCGCTACTACGTGGAGCAAAATCAGGAGGTCGATTTCATGGAGGACGACAGCTTGTACGACGACTTCAACCTTAACGAGGAGGAGGACTTTTACGGTGTCGGCGGCGACAACGACAAGTTGTCAAGTCAAGATGCGCAAAGCACAACCGACGAGCCAACGGATAATGACCAACAAAGGAGTAGCAGTATCAGTGGGAAGGGCAAGTCAACATCAGTTTCAGAAACTCCTGCGCCTGCTCGGAGACCAAGCGTGCAGATGAAGTCACCATTACCTGCGCTTTCGACACTACATTCAAGCTTACCCGGGAATGTGAATGGCAAGGCAGAGCCCAGCATGAAGCCTGCACCATTACCTACCATTCCTACAGGACAGCCGCTCAAATATGCATCAGCTGCTGCCGCCGCTGCGGCGAGCGACAAGAGTGGTGTTGGCATCGCACCTCTACCGCCACCACCTGGATTGAACAAGACAAGCGAGACGAGCTCTCCGTCGGTGCCAATATCACAGCCTGCAGTCAGCACTCCTTCACCGTCACAATCAACTTCACAACCAGCAAAAACGCAAGAGCCTCCAGCAAAGCAGCCTTCACCCGCACCACCAGTCGAGCAGCCGAAGCCCGCGGAACCTGCCCCAGTCAAGCCATCACCAGCAGCGCCCAAGGCACAACCCACGAAGGCAAAGGCGCAGAAGGCCGCAAAAGCAGCGGCGGCCACACCAGATTCGGGTGTTGCAGGAATCGCAAAGATCAACGGACAGCCCGATCCAGAAGAGGAAGAAGAGGAGTCAATCTACCACCTTCCTTCCTCGCTATCAGACCTCCTCGAATCGTTTGAGGAGACGAAGAAGCGTGCGATGTCTGATGCGATCGACCTCAACATGCTCCACGCATCGCGTGTGAATTGCCCTATACCTATGGACGCCGAGAAGCCCAATCATTACAAGCCCCAATCGCCTTACGCTTACACTCCTTCGCACTACCCCCAGGAGCCTCTAGGCATCTTCGACGATCCCAGACTGTATAGTAGAATTGACACTGACAGCTTGTTCTACGCCTTCTACTATAAGCAAGGCACATACCAGCAGTACCTGGCGGCCAAGGCACTCAAGAGCCAGAGCTGGCGCTTCCACAAGCAGTACCAGACATGGTTCCAGAGACACGAGGAGCCCAAGACCATCACAGAAGAGTTCGAGCAAGGCACATATCGTTTCTTTGATTACGAAAGCACTTGGTAGGTCTCCTGCAACCACAATTTACTCCGCCCTTATCATCATGTACTAACATCTTTTTGCAGGATGAACCGCAGAAAGGCCGACTTCAAGTTCGCCTACAAGTTCCTCGAGGACGACTTGTAAAAAGAGAAACACGAGGCGACGAGTCAAAAACAGGGGGCAGGCGCGCCTTGGAATTGATACGTTGTAAGATCACTAGACTAGCACCCCAGACCAATGTCGTTATTGTCGGGGCCCGGTTCGAGGCATACTTTCAATCGAACATGCTTTCGAGAGCGTCCTTTGTGGCTGCAGAGGGCGCTCATGATAATATTGACACTCGTTCAAGTCTGTTCTCTGACTCTTGTGCGCATCAATTAAGGCGAGCAGAACGCGGTTCATGAGGATCCTTGGATGCCTCGCTTCGCTTAAGCGGTTTTTCGGGCTCTGCCCTTCATCATGGTTGTCAGCCACGTTTTGTGTACCCTCGGCGCAGCAGCAGCGCCTCTTCAGCTGAACTTGGAGGGCGCAGGCGAGGCTCAACTACCTCACGCCTAGTTACTGGTAACCAATCAGCGCAATGAGATAATTGAACAGGCAGGAATTATATGTTGTAGCTGCGTCAATTGAGCATTTGACGTCAAGCTGCTGGTGAGAATCGTGACGTTTGTGATCATAAATGGAATGGCTGAAAATCCGCTGCGGTTGGCGTGACTGATTAGGCATTCTCGTAAGCCAAGCTTGAGTCGAACAACTTACTCGATGTTCTCGCGGGCTGTGTGTATGAAACGGAGAGGTTTGTAGACGTCGCAGTCTATATCCAAAGACCGAGTTGTGATGAAAATTTTCCAGATTATGAACGACAACAGGCGGTTCGTTAACTATGCTAATGTGTGATGCCAAGCCATGAGACTTCACAACGAACAGTTTAATGAAGAGGCTCCATCGTCCGAGCAGCATCATCGCTCAATCGATGAGGCCTCACTGATGCCTGGTATGATTTTCAAATGAGCCTGCTCGAGGCCACTCAGAGGCTGACCCTCACCCTCATCGCCCTGTTGCACGAGACCGCGAGGCCGCCCGTTTGAGCCGTGTTTGCCTAATTTTGCTTCTAAGGTCAAGAGCCTCATACATTTGACTGGCAGAGAGCGTGGGAGCTTGCGATCAGAAGCCGGTTTCCTCCGCCTAAACGTGGCTGGCGCGAGTGGCCGCCTTGTAATGATTTACCTGGGACAAGGACGAGTAGGCAGTCGAACGGAGGGCTTGGTGAGTCAATCTCCTGCTGTGAGGGTGCTTTGGATGAGGCGGAGCTACGAAGGACATGGCAGTTTGCGTTACAGACGTGTATAAATGTAGTTGCTACTCGTTTGCTGTGCTTTCAGACCTTGCTCGACCATCAGCAAGCAATCATTCACCATGGCTTCACAATACCCTCAGTATCCCCGCGGCCATCCAACAGGCTATGGCGCTCAACGTAGTAGTGATGCTCCATACAGCAGTCCTCCGATGGGACAGATGCCTGTTTCGCCTTACGGTACCCCATCCCGAACCAGAGTAGATGCCTACGGCAGGGCGATGGCCCAGCAAGGGATCACTAGTCAATCGTACTCTGTCACCTGTGGACAAAGTAATCAGTACACCGGAAACCCTAGTCTCGATAGTCCATTGTACTCGTCACAAGAAATGACGCGAGGCTACTCGTCCCAGTCGACTAGCACAAGCGGCAGTGTCCCGAGTCCTCAAAGCTCAGGGCAAAAAGAGTAGGTCCAATGCGTTCACGTCAAGTCGCCAACAGCATTACTGATCTGGTTACAGGAGATCTTGGCTCTGTGTTCATCCTGGCTGCCTCAGAGACGATGGGAAGCTGTGGACCTTTACTCGTAAAGACGATTTCAATCGCCATGTGCAGATACATTCACCGTATCGTCAGTTGTATCCTTGTCCAGTTCCAGGCTGCCATCGTGTTGGTGAGAAAGGACTTCCGAGGTCTGACAAGTTGCTCGAGCATATTCGCGAGACACACAGGATTAGACAGTAGTTTCGTGAAGTCTCCCAACGAGCATTTTGAGCACTTTGACCAGTAATTGGTTGCGTGGCGGCTTTGTCAAGTCGTTTGAGTTTCGGGACCGGGATTAGCGGAGTTCCATCATTGCAATGCAATACATAGTTCATACATGCCTGTTGTGTACGAATGCCTAGTTCGACATACACTGCGACCGTCTCGTCCTCGGTCTTCCCTTCACTTCATTGTAGGCTACCTGCCAAAAGTCGAGTCGCGTGTAAGAGAGTTTTGGCTATCGCGATAGAGACTAGCTCGTTTTGGAGATTTGCCTGGCGCAGGAAAAAAGTAAAGCTGGGGCAGGTGCAGCGGGCGTTCGCAGCTTTGCAGATGCCCTGTCGCATTGCCGCTCACTGCGAGATGAAATGAAGTTGTATGCAAGCGAGGACGACTTTATTCGCGAATCTTCCCAAAAGAAACTGAACTACCTTAACAAGCGCCAGAAGAACAAGAAGCGTCCCGTCTACCCAGCGCTTATGTCCGGCGGCCTGCCATCGCCTGAACACGAAGAAAATATGGTCGCGCAAACGCAAAAGAAGAGGAAGGAGGACGTGAAGAAGAAGGACGACAAGAAGAAGAGAAAGCTTGAAGAGGACGTTGCTGTCCCTCAGACCAATGGCGATGCCGTTGCTGCCGCGCCTGCTGTGAACGGCGACTCTGCTGCTAGCGAGCCTGCGTCGAAGAAGTCAAAGAAGGAGCACAAGAAGGAGAAGAAGCAAAAGAGCGAGGCCGTCGCAGAGGCTGCGCAAAAGGAGCGCAAGGAAGAGGTCGACGAAGAGGAGGAGGTCAACGAGGAATTGAAGGACGTCGCTGCTGAGACCGATGCTGCCGATGTCGAGGCAAAAGATGACTTTGAAAAGTTTGCTTCTGGAGATGAGGAAGCAGAGGACGACGAGGAGAATGATGAGGAAGAGCCCAAGGCGAATGGTGACCTGGGAGAAGCGTCCGACCTACCTTCAGCCCTCGGCGTTTCATTGCCTAACACAGACGCAACGCCCAAAAAGTTCACCGAGTTGAACCTGTCCGAGCGGACAATGAAGGCGATCAACGACATGCCTTACGACACGATGACCGAGATCCAGGCTCGCGCTATCCCACCTGCGCTTGCCGGAAGGGACGTACTTGGTGCCGCGAAGACTGGATCTGGTAAAACTCTCTCTTTCTTGATTCCCGCAGTCGAGATGCTACACTCGCTCCGATTCAAGCCTAGAAACGGAACTGGTGTCATCGTTGTTTCGCCCACCAGAGAACTCGCGCTCCAGATCTTTGGTGTCGCACGAGAGCTCATGGAGCACCACTCACAGACTTACGGTATCGTCATTGGCGGTGCCAACAGGAGGGCTGAGGCCGAGAAGCTGGCCAAGGGTGTCAACCTCTTGATCGCTACTCCTGGAAGACTTCTCGATCACCTGCAAAATACCCAGGGCTTTGTGTTCAAGAACATCAAGGCTCTTGTCATCGATGAGGCGGACCGTATTCTGGAAGTCGGTTTCGAGGACGAAATGAAGCAGATCATCAAGATCCTGCCTAAGGAGGAACGTCAGACCATGCTGTTCTCCGCTACACAGACAACCAAGGTCGAGGATCTTGCTAGGATATCACTGAGAGCCGGTCCTCTGTACATCAACGTGGATCACAAGCAGGAGCACAGCACTGTCGCCGGTCTGGAGCAGGGCTACGTTGTTTGTGAAAGCGATATGCGATTCAAGCTGCTGTTCACCTTCCTCAAGAAGCACCCGAAGAAAAAGATCATTGTCTTCTTCAGCAGTTGCAACTGTGTGAAGTACTACTCTGAACTCCTCAACTACATCGATTTGCCTGTGCTTGACCTCCACGGCAAGCAGAAGCAGCAAAAGCGCACCAACACATTCTTCGAATTCTGCAACGCAAAGACCGGAACCTTGATCTGCACAGACGTTGCCGCTCGTGGTCTCGATATTCCTGCCGTTGACTGGATCGTCCAGTTCGACCCGCCTGATGACCCCAGAGACTACATTCACCGTGTCGGTCGTACCGCAAGAGGTGCCAACGGCAAGGGCAAGAGTTTGATGTTCTTGCAGCCCAACGAGGTCGGTTTCCTGAGTCACCTCAAGGAGGCGAAAGTCCCTCTCGTCGAGTTCGAGCTTCCTCCCAAGAAGATTTTGGACATTCAGAGCCAGCTTGAGATGCTCATCGGCAAGAACTACTACTTGAACAAGGTGAGTCCAAAAGTTCAACCCCACGAATCTTACCCGCAAGACAGATCGCTAACATTTCTTTTTCACAGTCCGCCAAGGATGGATACCGTTCATACCTCCAGGCCTATGCATCTCACAGCTTGCGAAGCGTCTTCAACATCAACAGCCTCGACCTTGTCAAGGTTGCCAAGTCTTTCGGGTTCCCTACTCCTCCACGCGTCGACATTGCCCTCGGCGCCAGCATGAAGAAGGGCAACGAGGGCCGTCGCGCATACGGTAGCCAGCCCAAGGCCAACAGCTTCCGCAAAAAATACTGAGCGTGGCGACATACCCCTCTTATATGACATGGTCCGGCGCAGCTTGCAAGGCTTTTGATTTCCAACCCACCAATGTGTAAAAATGAGCGGAGGCGTTTTTCTTGATTTTTTGGCTCGTTCTTCTTATATATTCTGGACGGGATTGTCAAAAAAGGACGGAGACCACATACTATTTTTTCTGGCGCCCAAGCGGCTCTGAGATAGACAAAATGCTACAATTCAATCTCATGTGAGTGCTCAACAATTGTGTTTTCGACTCGGATGCTATTCGTTAAAGCATGACACCAGATCATGCCACGCGATATGTAGGAGCCAACCTTATCCAAACGCTATATCTCTATACGGTCAACACCACTTTCATGAATGCCCCGCGTCGCCTATTTCAGGTGGTCCACTGTTACTCATGCTTTCAGCCGGCGTGAAACGTAAACGTAAACAACTTGACTCTTGGCGAACCTTCCCAACTCATATCAAGCAACTCAACTACATTGCCCACCCATAACACACTATCTCCTCCGATCGCTGACAGCTCAAACCATCCGTCACCCACAGCCACAATGGCTACCGACAATGGAATCGTCTTCTACGACATCGCCTCCAACGCCCCCCTCCGAACCTTCGCCCCAAACCCATGGAAAACCCGCTACGCTCTCAACCACAAAAAGGTAAACTACACAACCAAACCAATCGACATGCCAGACATCGCCTCCGTCCGCCAGGAACTCGGCGTCCCCGCCAACCGCACCCTCCCCGACGGCTCCCCCTACCACACCTTGCCACTCATCCACGACAAATCCACCAACAACTTCATCGGCGACACCTTCGAAATCGCCCTTTACCTCGACAAAACCTACCCCGAGGCCCCGCCTCTTTTCCGCCCCGGCACAATCGGCCTCACAGCCGCGTTGAACAACCGCGTCGACGACCTCTTCACGAAATATGTAGCCCTCAGCGACAACATGCCCTTCCCCTCAGCCAGCAAAGCCAAAATCAACAGCATCTTCGCCGCGCGCTTCGGGCTGACAAACCTCGAAGACATGGCTCTCAGCGCTGACGCCCGCGAAGCACTTTTCGTCGGGTTCGAAAACGCGCTGGGCGAGTTTGCGAAAGCTTACGCGCACACAGGGGGGACGACTGATACGGTGTGGTCTGCGACGGGGACGGCGAAGGCGCAGGCGCAGAAGGCTGGGCGGGAGCAAGTCGGGCCGTGGTTGGATGGGAGTGAGCCGGTGTATGCGGATTTAATTGTGGGGGGTTGGTTGGCGATGATGGCTGAGTGTATGCCTGCGGGGGATTGGGAGAGGGTGAGGGGGTGGCATGGGGGGCTTTGGGGGAGGGTTCATGATGCGTTGGAGCCGTTGAGGGAGATGCGTTGAGGGATTGGTTTTGGTTCTGGTTGTGTTGTGGTATGCATTGCACTGAGTGTGGCAAGGGTCAGGGAAAAGGTAAAGCATCATTTAAGTACATGAAGATGTGCCTTAGGGGCACAAACTATCCATTGCTGTGGGTTCAGACATCGAGTATGCTACACCATGCGGAGTGTTTTTTGTAAATGCTGTGAGTCTCGTACTGCACAGCCAAAGAAAAAAAAATGGAAGTGAAAAGAGAAATTGGAACAGTGACATGGGATGATGTAAGCGCATGCCTCCACCCCGCCGTCTGAACATGCTCCTTGAATAGAGAGTAATATGATCACTCATGCAGGTAGCTGCAAGAATCTCCCTTCTTGCACTTGCCATCCTGCCAGTACTTGCAGGCCTTTGTCTTGTACCAAGGATTCTCGGGACGCGACTTCTCTTTGCTGTTCGTGTTACCACCAGCCTGTTGTTGCTGTTGTGCTGGCTGCTGCTGGTATTGCTCGGTAGGAGCGGCGAACGGCATGGGAAAGTGTGGCGGAAATTGGAACGCAGGGGGTGCTGGCGCAGCCTGTGCAGTGTTGCTCGTGTTAAGAGCTGCAAGGATGGCAGAGATGTCCGGCTCTCCATTGGGGCGGGATGCAGGAGCTTGTGGCTGTGCGTAGCCCGGTTGTGGGAAGTTAAAAAGAGGCTGCTGGGTTTGGGGAGGCGGAGCTGCTGCCTGAGGCTGGAATTGCTTGAGAATAGCATTCAGATCGAATGGCGCAGCGGGTTGCTGCTGTTGCTGAACCGGCGCCGGTGGTTGGTGTTGTTGTGTTGGCAGAGGCACTTGTTGAGCAGCCATATATTGCGAGAACGCGGCGATGTCAAAGGCCGGCGCAGGTCCTGCCGGAGCCTGGCTAGGCAAAACAGGCACATGCCTCTGTGCAATCTTCTTTGCATTGCGCTGACGTGCTCGAGCAGCGAACATCTCAGGAGGCACGCCAAACTCTTTGACTGGTCCTCCTTGCTCTCCATTATAAGGATCAGTCGGCTCTCTGGGATTCGGCGGGATATCGCTTGGGCCGGAGTATATGACGATGAGATTATCCCTCTCATACTGCTCACGGATAGCGCGCTCGCGAGAATCTGGCTGAAGCTTTCCGCCACCATACGGAGCATACTGGCGGTCACGTTCATCTTTGTCGACAGTGGAGAAGTCGACTTCGGACGGCGTGCTAAAGGCGACAAACTTGGTGGTATCATCTTCCGCCGCATCGTCCTCTTCATCTACATCCATCATGTCGGCGTGTTGCTTCAGCATACGGCCTTCACCACCAACATCCTTGACGTCGCGCATCTGGCTAGCATCATGATCGAGCTCCTCGGCAGGATCATGACTGAAGAAGCGCACCTCGACAAGATCCTGGGCCTCCTTCCAGCGTACCCCTGCGGCGCCTCTGGCGAGTCTCGCCGCACGTTTAGCCTTCCTCTCAGGGCTCTCATTGTCTCGTGAAGCATCAGGCTTGATCTCGACTTTCTTCGGTTCTTCTTTCGGTTTGGCAAGGTTGGCGAGCTCTGCAGCCAGGTTGAAAGCAGGCTTGACTGGTGCGGCAGCTCGCTGTGCGGCAGGTTTAGCCGCTATCTTGTCGGAACTGGCCGTGCCAGGCTTCTTGCTAGCACTTTGGAGCCCATTAAAGAATCCAGAAGGTTTTGCCTGCACGGTTTTTGTCTTCGTAGCGGCTGTAGTAGTTGTAGTTGTAGCGGGCTTAGCGGAATCTGCCGGCTTCTTCACGGCAGTCAAGCTCTTCGGTGTGACCTTGTTTCCGTTTGTCGCAGCCGGAGTGACAGCTGCCTTCTTTGCAGGTGCTGCGGGAGCTGCGTTGCCGGCAGCAGTGGATGATCTCTTGACACCAGCGCTGGGCTCGGCAGTTGGCTTGGTCGCATTGCCCTTGCTATTAGCGGTAGCTCCTTCAAGGACCTTCTTTGCGTAGTATTTGGTCTTGGCGTCGCCACTCTTCACGTAGCGTGGTAGTATCTTCCCGAGGAAGGTTTTGTCGAGCTTTTCTTCCGTAATCGATGTCGTCAAGGAGAGTATCTCGAGAATCAGGCGAGAGACCGATCCGTTGACGTCTTCAGCCTTAAATCGATCCAACAGGAACTGGTAGCACAGGTAGAGGAACGACTGGTTTTCGGAGAACCTTAAGTCATCGAAGTCAGTTACGTGCAATCTTGATTGAGTGTAGAGTTTACAAAGTGGTAGGGAAAGGGTAGCTGTGCAGGTAGAAGTGGCAGCGTGGCGTAGTTATGCAATCTGTTCTGAAGAAGAGCTGTTGGGTCACAAGATCTGCAGCATTCCCGGCATGTACCAGCACTATAAAGCACTCGTAATGCTTGTCAAGACATCTGAGAGAATGTCTTTCTGTTGCGAGGTACAGACCATGCGCCCAGCCGGTCATGACTTGCAAGACGTTGTACAAAGATAGTGCACGCGCTGTCACACTACGACACACACTGAATGCTACGGGAAGGGGAAGTTGGTGGACTCACAATTCGATGATACCTCTGAAACCATGTTTCAATGCTGCGCGGAACGCTACTTCGAGCATATCCCGTTGATCCTTCACCCTGCCCTTGAGTAGAGCTAGATCACCAACACGCTTCTTTGCTTCGGCATCCAGCACAGCTTGTGTATCGGCCTTCCAACGATCTCTGATGGTTTTGGCCACTTCCCAGAAGTCACCGAGACCCTTGCGAATGCTGCTGGCATCGATAGTCTTGCGCTTGTTGCGCCAGAGAGCCTTGATGGTGTCATACTCGACAGCTCCTTTGGCACTCTCGTCGGGTCTTTTACTTGGGAGTGGTGCACCAGCAAGGTCGTCGTCGTCTTCATCGGAATATAGTGATACGTCTGATTCCGAGCCAGAATCACTGTCGGATTCGTACTTGATGCCATCATTGCTTTGGGCGGGTGATGCGGCATTCGTTGGACGCGATGGATTGGTAGAAGTGCTGAGTGAAGCCTTTGAGCTAAGCTTAGCCAGCAGCTTCGGGTTATCTTTGGCTTGACGCTTCAACTCGTTGCGTGAGCATCGCTTGGTGTATCCGGGAAGAGCCGTGGATCTGTTGACTGGGAATTCGTGTGGTTGCTTGCCCATGTTTGCATACATGGTCAATCGCTCAGAGTTAGTTGCTTTAACAAGTGTCGAGAAATCGATCGTCGAAAAGCGACCATTCTGCTCACTCGCTGGGATTGCTTGCATGAGCGCAGCTTGATCTGCGGCAGGCAGGCTCTGGGCGACTGGGTTGGTCGGCTGCTTCTGAGGCAAGACTGAAGAGCTGAAACCCGTTTTTGGTCTTTCGTGTGAGATCGATCCCTGCCTTGGTTCGACAGGAGTCGGATTTGGAGGAGAGGCAGCAGCATGGCTCGCCGGTGCGATGTTGTATTGCTGAGTCTGTTGTGGTTGTTGCTGATGCTGGTGCTGATGCTGATGTTGCTGCTGAAACGCAGGGTTGATGTTTTGTTGTGAGATGTGTTGAGGGTATGCCTGTTGCTGGTTGAAGTTGTTGAAGTTGGGGTTGCCGAACGCAGCGTAGTTATTGGTGTGTGCGAACGACGCAGGACTATGGATTGGAGAGCGTCCATACACGTTGGACTGGCCGTGGAAGTTGTTTGTTGTATTTGATGTAGCAGCGATATGTGAGGCAGGTTGCTGCCAGCTTGGAGCATTATGAGTGGAGGCGGCACGTGACCCGGGCTGATAGGCGCTGGCGTGTAAGCCCCAGCTAGCATCGTTAAAAGCCTGATCAGAGGTGGCGGGGAACAGATTGTCATCAAAAGAGAGATGCTGGCCGTCGCCGAACACGCTTGCGTTGACGAGGCCGTCGTTGGGGATCTGATCCATGATTGATGGCAACGCGCGCGATTTGATCTCTGGCGCTGTGTGAATTGCAGTACAACAGTACTCGCTCTCTAAGGCGCTAGGCCGAATTCACGCGTCTTGCTTGCGGCAAGGCCCGGCGTGCGCTGATTGGCTGATCTGAGCTGGCTGCTGATTCCGACTGGCCGCAACAAGGAAGCCTGAAGGCAGATGATGATGATGATGATGATGATCGCGGCCACGCTCGAAAGGCGCTCGCTCGCAGGCAGGCTCACGTGAAGACTTGTAGAAGTAGTAGCAGTAGCAGTAGCAGTAAGTGGCAGCGGTAGCAGAAGTGACAGTGTGCACACAGTGCGGCTTAAAGTGCCTGTGTCTGACTGATTCCTCCTCACGCGAACGCAGGGCTGCCGGGCGCAATCAGGCCTGCAGCGACGCGAACTGTCTCTGCTACAACTCAACAAACACGCTTGGCCGGTGGCAAGCACTTCCGACCACTGTGGTCCAGATTTATCAGAGAGCACACGGGAAGAAAAACACGGGCGGCCGGTGATGGCGCGCACGCGTGGTGTTGATGATGGTGACGGGGGACTTGGGGGGATGTTATGGTGGTGGAGAGGGAGTCCTTCGTCCTCGCGACGCTGCTTTGATCGATTGCGGGAGATGACGGCCTTGGCGTGGCAGGCGCAGCGGGAGCGGGACTTGCGCGCGCTAGGCTGCAACAGGCCATGCTCGTCTGTCAACACCTGGAAGTTAAGTGTTGGCTGGATGTGGGGAGTGAGGACGAGTAGAAGTCCAACGAGAAGACCTGACGTCTACTGCCATTGCTGCCTGGACATCCACTTCAAGACCGACAGGCGCATGCGTTAGGGCAACTGCACAACCCTCCTTTACTTCCTCTCCAACCATGTCTACCACGGCCAACACCCTCCGCGACCGCCAAGTAGGTCAGTACCGGGCCATGGAGCCTGCCAGCAGCAAGCAATGCTAACGACATACCAACAGCCTCGATCCAGCGAATCCTCAACCTGAACCACATCCCTCAGGAATCCGAGCTTCATCACGATGCATCCGCCGCCAACGGTCTAATCCCACACTCTGCGCCCATCCTCAACTCGGAAGGCGAGCCCATATGGAAGGTGCTTGTCTTCGACGACTTAGGCCGAGATGTGATTAGCAGCGTGCTGCGCGTGAACGACTTGCGCGCATGGGGAGTCACAATACACTTGAACATCAAGCAAAAGCGACATGCCATTGGCGATGTTCCAGTGCTGTACCTTGTACAGCCGACAGCGGCCAACCTCGAATACATCACACAGGATCTCAAGAATGGCCTATATTCACCAGCGTACATCAACTTCCTGACCTCGATACCCAGACCGCTGTTGGAGGACTTCGCGGCACAAACAGCAGAGGCAGGAACTGCTGAGAGCATCGGCCAGGTATACGATCAATACCTGAACTTTATTGTCAGCGAACCGAACCTTTTCAGTCTGGGCATGGGCAAGGAGTCGTACTGGACCATGAACAGCGCGCAAACAACCGACGAGGCGATCGATGAGAACATTGACAGAATCGTGTCTGGCCTTTTCAGCGTGTCGGTGACCATGGGAACGATCCCCATCATCAGATGTCCCAAGGGCGGTGCTGCTGAGATGATCGCCGCGAAACTTGACCGCAAACTGCGTGACCACATCCTCAACGCCAAAGACAACTTGTTCTCTGGCAAGTCGTCTGCTGGCGGTACAGCGGCTGCCTCAAGACCAGTGTTGATTATCGTTGATCGCAATGTCGATCTCGTTCCCATGCTCTCACACTCCTGGACGTACCAATCACTAATTCATGACGTTATGAAAATGAACCTCAACCGCATTACTGTTGAGACTCCTGTAGACGATGCAGACGAGTCCAAAGGAACTACCAAACGCAGTTACGACCTTACGCAGAATGACTTCTTCTGGAATAAGAATGCTGGCGTACCTTTCCCGCAAGTCGCTGAGGATATCGACGCGGAGCTCACAAGATACCGCGACGATGCTGCTGAAGTCACAAGGAAGACCGGCGCAAACTCTATCGAGGATCTACAGAACGACACAACCGCATCTGCCCAACATCTCAAGGCAGCCATAACACTGCTTCCAGAGCTTAGAGAGCGCAAAGCATTGCTTGATATGCACATGAACATCGCCACATCCCTGCTACAGGGCATCAAGGACCGCCAGCTTGACAACTTCTTCCAGCTCGAGGAGGATATCAAGAAGCAAACTAAGGCTCAGATGCTTGAGTTGATCAAGGACGCAGACAAGGGCAAAGAGCCTACAGACAAGCTCCGTATCTTCATCATATGGTTCCTCAGCACCGAGCAAGAAGTCTCACGTGCCGATATCGAGCGCTTCGAGGAGGCATTGAAGAGCATCGGCGTCGACATTCTTCCCCTCACATACATTAGACGGTTAGCATTTCTCCTCTTTCTGCTATCAAATCACTATACTGACAACAACACAGCGTCCGCGAACTGACTCGCATGACCATGCTCTCCTCCGCCCCAACCCAACAACAACCCCAGCAATCCGGCGGCACAACCGACCTCTTCCGCGGCTTCACCTCCATCTCCTCGCGGCTCACCGACCGCTTCCAAGCCGCCGGCCTCGGCGCCAACTTCGACAGCCTCATCTCCGGCGTCAAAAACTTCCTGCCAGCAAACAAAGACCTCACCCTCACCAAAATCACAGAGTCCCTCATGGAACCCCAGAACGCTTCCACCTCCGCCCTGCAAAAGACCGAAGGCTTCCTGTACTTTGACCCGCGCAGCGCGAATGCCCGCGGCACTATGCCCGCGAGCTCGAAGGGCGATGGGACGGCGCAGCAGGGAGGCGCGAGCAGGGGTATTGAGGCGAGCTTTGGGCAGAGGAGGCAGGGATTTAGCGATGCTATTGTGTTCACTGTTGGTGGAGGTAGTATGGACGAGTATGGCAATTTGCAGGACTGGGCGAAGAGGACTAGTGGTGCGGGCCAGGGCGCTGGGCAGACGGCTGGTGCTGGTGGTGCGGCGAGCGCGTTGGGTAGGAAGAAGGTTGTGTATGGTAGTACGGAGTTGATGAACGCGAGCGACTTCCTTGATGTGCTTGGGAGGTTGGGTAAGGAGAGTGGGTAGGTGGGTTAGAAATCGGTGGTCTCATGGTTTTAACATCATGAGGCAGACGGGCATGGATCGATACTTTGAAGCACCAGAGATGAATATCATAATTGAAATGCACTTAAGAACAACGCACGTTGGATAAACTTCGTGGATTCGGGTTTTCGGTGTAGAAGTAAGTTCATGTTTTATGTAGGGGGTGCATGTACATGAATAATGTTGGCAGCTGACTTGGCACAAATGTAATCTAGCAATAGTTTTTAGAGGTCAAGAGAGCCTGTATTCTGACCCTCGTTCGCATAACCGCATTCAATCGTACTCATCACCATCGTCGTCCTCGACGATCACAGGCAGCGAGTCAAACACCACCTCGTTCCGCTCGTAATGCGTCAAGAACCCACCCTGCAACAACCGCTTCAGCGCACTCAGACGCGCGAGTTTCCACCACTTATCAATCAACATCTTGCCGCCGCCATGGATGGAGACTCTCAACCTCGAGCCATACTCGCGGCCGTCTTCGTCCAGAGCGGTAGAATAGCGCGGTCCGCGCGTGGGCTTCTCCACGGTGTTCAGGACGTCCTGGAACGCGGCGTGGATGGCTTTGCGGTCTTTCTTCGACATGCGCTTTGACGACGCGCGTGTCAGCTCCTCGAGCGATCGCAGCAGGTTGTGCTGCTGTCTGTAGACGGTGTAACGCTTGATCATGCGGTCGCCGCCGCCGGTGCGACGCAGTTCTTCCAGCTCTTCTTCGTCCGCGGAGTCGTCGTCGGACTCGGCTTCGGTGTAGGACTTCTCGAACAGCAGCGCGATGTTCTCGCCGGCGGCGATCTGCACACGCGACTCGCTGCTCTCGAGCTGGTCGACGAAGGTGTCCATGGCGGGCTCGGTGGCGTCCTCCATGTCGTCGAGCTGTGTCGCGAGGAA
The DNA here is from genome assembly GCA_019775565.1 of Melanodothis sp. VS III C KN 2. Taxonomy (NCBI): domain Eukaryota; kingdom Fungi; phylum Ascomycota; class Dothideomycetes; order Cladosporiales; family Cladosporiaceae; genus Melanodothis; species Melanodothis sp. VS III C KN 2. The sequence continues at coordinate 634,305 of JACWFM010000002.1, forward strand.
GCCCCATTCTTCCAGCGCGGCGGTGACGACGTCGGCATTGTCGGGCTCTTCGATGCTGGCGCCGTCAGAGGAGATGATCTCGAGGAAGAACTCCATGATCTCCTCCGTCTCTTCTGTGCTGGCGCCGCCGTAGAAGGTGGCGACGCTCATGGCGTGGATGGCGGCGACTTTGACGACTGGATACTGCGAGTCGTAGATTGCAGATTTGATTGGGTTGGCGACGGCGTCGTAGATGGTGTCGCTTGGGACGGTGATGATCATGAGAGCGATTGCTTTCAGGCCGAGGGCGATTTCCCGCTCAGATTGGCCGGCTTTGACGCACTTCAGGACGGCAGGCAAGAGGTCGGTCATCCTTGACTGGATTTCGGGCTTGGAGTAGTGACGGATCAAATCGGTGGTGAAGGCGTTCAAGGTCAGTTCTCTGCCCTCGGTCGAGCTGCGCTTCTTGTCCAGGATCTGCTCGATTCGCTGGTAGAGGTCGGCTGTGAGGGCATCCTGAGGTGTGTCGTCGGCGCTTTCAGAGAGCAGCTCGTCGATGCTGCTGTGGCCCCAGTCGCTCGCCTCGCTTTCGTCGTCGGAGACATTACGAGAGGGAGCGGCAGATCCCATGCGCGAGTGAGTGGGAGATGTAGGCTTGCTGCCTGCTGGTGTGTGGGCTTTCGAGGCGGCCCTGCGAGAGGTCGTCTTCTTGCTCTCCAGGAGCACCTGTTTGCGCAGGTCGTGCATGATGGTAGGATGGCCTGTGGATTCAAAGGCCTGAGTAGATGGGTGTGTGGGCAGTTGCCCAGTGACTGCTGCTGAGTCGTGCTCTGTCGATTATTCTGCTAGGGTAGCAGGGAGATTGTCGGGTCACTGTATGGGAATATGAGATCTGTCGTTGTGGCAAAGGTAGATGCAGTGTGAGAACATGGACGGACGGCCACGCTGGTAGTGCTGCTGCTGCAGGTGATGGTGGGCTAGTGAAAGGAGATGTCGGGAGGAAGAGGAAGAGAAAGAGTCATTTATTATTATTATCATGTGGCCAGGCACAGATGCAGGGAATAAGGTAATCGAGAGCGGTGGACGGGGTTAGTCTAGCAGCAGGACTCATCAGGTCGACATGCAGCACAAAATGTCACATGTCACATGTTGCCACGCACATGAGCCAACCTGACTGCTTTCCCGTACATTTGGGCAGCCACATGTCCTGTTTGTCCTCACGCCTGCGCTCTTTTTTGGCGGGGGCATGAGGTCATGTGGAAATCTTAATTGGCATGTGTATTCGCTAGCATGCCCCGCGTACATATCGGTATAGTGATCCTCTTATGCAGGTCGGGGCTCAATTATAGTCAAACCCCGCGATGCACAAGGCTGAGAGTTCGAGGCTCTGGAAGCTTCGACGAAAGCAGTTGCAACTGCGACAATTTAGAGTCAAGTCAAGTCTACTACCTTGGTCTTTCCTTCTAGCTGTATCTTCACCACAATCACCTCTCACTCACCCGATCGACTCACACACTACACACCCAACATGACTGACACCCGCTCCCGTGTCTGGTTCGACATTGCCATTGGCGGTGCTCCCACTGGCCGCGTCGTCTTCGAGCTTTACAACGATGTCGTCCCCAAGACCGCCGACAACTTCCGCTCGCTCTGCACTGGCGAGAAGGGCGTCGGCCAGGCCGGCAAGCCTCTTCACTACAAGGGCAGCTCCTTCCACCGTGTCATCAAGTCTTTCATGATCCAGGGTGGTGACTTCACCGCTGGCAATGGCACTGGCGGCGAGAGCATCTACGGCGAGAAGTTCGAGGATGAGAACTTCGAGCTCAAGCACGAGAAGCCTTTCCTGCTCAGCATGGCCAATGCCGGTCCCGGGACCAACGGCAGCCAGTTCTTCGTCACCACTGTGCCTACACCCCACCTGGACGGCAAACACGTAGTCTTCGGCGAGGTCATCAGCGGCAAGAGCGTGGTCAGACAGGTTGAGAATGCGCCTGTTGGCGACCAGGACAAGCCCACCAGGGACTGCACAATCGTAGACTGCGGCGAAGTGCCTGCAGGCGTCTCCCTCGAGGACTTCACACGCAAGGAGCCCGATGCTACTGGTGACGCCTACGAGGACTTCCCCGACGACCAACTGAAGGAGGGTGAGGAGTGGAAGGGCACCGACATTGTCAAGATCGCCGACGAGCTGAAGGGCATGGGCAACAAGGCATTCAAGAGCGGCGACCTGAAGCTCGGTCTGAGCAAGTACCAAAAGGCCATCCGCTACCTGCAAGAGTACCCTGCAGCCAACGAGGGTGATCCTGCAGAGCTCGGTTCGCAACTCCAGAAGCTGCGCATCAGTCTTCACACCAACTCTGCCCTGCTCCAGTACAAGCTCAAGCAATACGACGACTCCACTCGCTCTGCCGACTACGCATTGGCTATCGAAAGCATCACCGACGCCGAGAAGGCCAAGGCACTCTTCAGGAAGGGTGTGGTTGCAAAGGAACAGAAGAACGAGGAGGATGCTACCAAGTTCCTTGAGGAGGCTGGCAAGCTTGCGCCCACAGATGCAGGCATCAAGAACGAGCTGGCGGCTGTGAAGAAGTCGGCTGCTGACAGGAAGGCCAAGGAGAGGAAGGCGTACTCGAAGATGTTTGAATAGACGCATACATGGGTGTTTATGGTGTGCATTGGTATCCACATAGGGACTACCACGTGGCACATTGATACGGTGGTGCTTTCTGCTGCGTTCAGCGAAGCTACCACATGCATGAAAATACGATCTTACGATACAAGTCTTTTTTCACGAATTTTTGGTGTTCATTTCTCAGTGAGTCTGTTACACTGCAGGTGCGGAGTGGTGCAAGGCTTGTGCCCTCACTTGCTCCTTCCACTTTCATATGCAAACGCAAACACCTCCTCGAGCTCGAAGCTTCCAATTCACATGCAGAATGACCTCTGTAGCATAAAAGAACTAACCCTCACCCTCACCAACAAAACCTTCTAGACACACTCGCCAACAACACAAACTCACTCTAACAACATTACAACCACCATGCCTTCCACCCTCGAGCAACAAAAACAGGATCCTCCGCAACGCGCATCACACGAAGAAAGTGTCTCTGAAACCATGCATGCCGAGCCGCCATCCTCTTCTCAGGTAGAAAAGGAGTACCATGCACTGGCTACCCAGACCGCCAACCTCGACTTGGAAGACCAAGACACCAACCCTGATCTGTCAAGCAAGGATGCCGACGACACCTGGAGCGACGAAGAAGCACCTTCCGAGACGGTTGACGAGAACACCGAACCTCAACCTGCGCACGCAACCGCCACTCCTGCTGCGGACAGCGTACAGATTGACAAGAGCATTACCACCGAGGCTGCAAAGAACGCAGCCGACGCCACCGCCTCGAAAAACACCAACCCCTCGCCCTCGCAAGACGAAGACGACGACGAGACCAACACTCCCCGCTTCCAAACCTACGTCAAACTCCACAACGACGTAGACCTCCCCCCTCAAATCAGCCATTCCCCCATCCACCCTTCTTTAACTAACTAACCACCTCACCAGATGATGACCTCCAAAACCGCCCTCACCTCCAACCCCACCGAGCTCGCCAACAACTACACCCACGCCTCTCGCCTCGCCCGCATCCTCCTACAGTCCCACGAGAAGCACGACGACTTGCCGCTTGTCATTCACGCGCAGGCTTGCTTGGTGCTGGGGTGTTCGGATGAGGACGATTGCTATGAGCGCATGGAGGACGCAACTTTCTTGCTTAATCATGCTATGGAGGAGGGTGTGCTGGGAAGGGAGCAGGGCGAGGCGATGATTCAGACTTGTGAGCTTGTTATGGGGATGAGGGGGCAGAGGGTTGGGGGGAGCGACGGCGAGAATGGTAGCAAGGGCGAGAACGAGGACGACGGCCAGGGAGAGAGCGATAAGCGTGAGGAGAGCAAGGACGAGGATGTCCATGACGGTGAGGGTGAGATCTACGAGAAGAACGATGCGTTGCCCTGAGCTTGTGGGTGCAATGGTCTGAGTTTCCCGTCCCCAAATATCATTGGCCAACGGACGATGAGATTCGATGAACGTTAAATCAACCCTACTATCAACGACTCGTATCGATATACATACACATTGTATCATAGACTGAAACATGAAAGCACTTGACAGCAATCCTCAATCCATTCCACCTTACTACCAGATTCTACACCTAATCTCGTTGAGATCGATCTGATCCACAGCATACACGATTCCACCGTGCTACCAGCACCACAGCACTTCATCCGCGACACGCAACAACAGCCAACGATCCCGATCCATTGCTTCGTCAACACAGAACAAATCACGTAACGGAAGAAATATGCCCGTTACATGTATTCTGGGGGAAAACTGCTCATCGCATTACACCCCAACCCTAACCCTCGGCCGACACCTTGGTCGCAAAAAACAAAACATTATACATGCGCTTGAATCCGAACCAGTGTCAATAACTGACTGTGACATGTGTGTACAACGGCCCTTCTAGACGCCGTGTATTTCGCCAACAGAATTTTTGCTTAGGATCCGCGTTGCATTGTCCCACGCCCTAGCGCAAGCGAACAAAGTCAGCAAAATCGAAGTGAAGTGAGGTGAGGCGATAAGAAGCTCGAGAAAGTCTGCCACAACAACGACGATAAACCTTGCTGACGCCACGATTTAGAGACCATTGTTGATAATCCTCTCGATCCCGATCAATATCGCACAATCGAGTCGAGAACTCAAAGGGATGGTGCAGTATTCCTCTCTCATCAACACCATCGTTCGCTAGGTCAAGAACCAACCGCCCGCTACGAATTTCAAGTTCAAGATCACGAAGAGAAGAAGTGAAGAAGAGACACCACGCTTGAGACGCAGGATGAACAGGACAACAAAGCCGTAGCGAAGCTGGAATGAATGAAATTTCCCGCTCTTTTGTTCGTACCGAGTAAGAGACCCGCTCTGTCTATATTCTATGTATGCCCATCCCTCCCGGGTTCGGTTTCGCCAGTATCGAAATACAAAAACAGCTTTTCCCTCTTTCACTGCCATAACAAGAACGCCCTTTTCCATTCGCCAAAACACCCAAGCACGCGGTTGTTCCCTTTCAAGAATTGTTACACAAACAAAACACGTGAAATGCTGCAGACTTCGCTAAAATGTTCAATACAAACGCCTGGTCGTTTGAGACCACAGGCGGGGGGAAATGGCCTTGCGGTTTTTCTTTCTCTTCCTCTTCCGATCCAGTCGAAGGTCGTGTAACCCGCGCGTCGAGACGGCATCACGAACTTCCACGAGGCTTCCGGTGGCGGACTGTAGGACGACGAGCCGGCTGTTCAGCACTTGAGCCAGCGTGCTCGTCTGTCTGTCCGCCGAATCCGAGATACAATGTGCCGCCCAGCTTCGGCGAGCGGAAATTCCCAAGACTCTTGACTTGAGAGCTCCAGGGACAGGTCCGAGGGTTACGCAAGGCACATCTGCATTTTTGCCGAGTACAGAAGTCCAGTCTGCGGGCTCCATAGTTGGTGATGTCGTGTGGCAACGAAAGCAGTGGTGTAGCAACCAATGTCGGCCACTCAGTGGCATCAGCAGTAACGTGTCGTTGCATTTAGCCTCCGATGTGACGCTCCTTTTCGGGCTTCCAGGTGCCTATCATTTCCTTGAATCAGTATGTGTAAGTGTAGGATCTTTCACTTCAAGGCTCACCTTCAAAGTTGTGCTTCACCATGGCCATTGGGTCATCATCCTCTCCGGCACCCATCTGGCCAACACCAGGCGAGAAGGCAGTAATGGGAAGCACGACCACATCACCGACCTTCTTCGCCTGCTTAATGCCCGTGAACTGCTCCCATGTGATGTTGCCCTTGCTCGTGGCCATGTCGAAGTACTCAGGGTTGTTGAAGAACTTGAAGATCGCATCGGTCCACAAGGCCGGGCCAGTGAATTCGACGACGCTCTTCATGTGGCTCTTGTCGAGCTGCCCGCTGGCTTTCCGGCGCAGAGTCTCTTCTGTAATGGATGCGACGACATCGATCAAGACTGGGTGACCAGGCTTGGCCTGAATTGTCCACTGACAGAATTGAATGCGACGCGAGTACCAGTCGTGCCAATCAGGGCGGTCGGGATCGGCTTCGATACCGACAACCAGACCGTATGTGCTGCGAGGCACCTCTGAAGGCACCCACTCAACAGCGGACTTGAGGGCTGTGGTGTCGATGTCGCTGTAAATGCCGCCGCGCGCCAGGAGAATGAGATAACGGAAGAAGTCGGCCTTGAGCACAGGTACAGGCAGGGCCTCGTATGCTTCCTGAACCTCAGGTATGCTGGCGTAAAAGTGGCGGATGAGGTGGGATGCCACGGAATCGGTAATGACCTCGTGGACAAAAGAAGGGTGCAGCTCCGACCAAGAGGCCTCAGAAGGGCGGAATTCCTCGCCAAATTTGCCGTCCGCGGGTGTGTATTTCCAGGTTTGCCAGATGTAGGCTGGGAATTTGCTCTCGGAGTCGTATGGGAAGATGTACGACAATTGCTTCCTCAGAGGCTCCGCATTCAATTGGCCCAACGGCACCTGAGGTTTGGGCTTCCTGACAAGAGCTCGTCCTCCGTTATCGCCATTCCACTCCTTGGCTGTAGGGGCGGGTTTGACGGGTTGTTCCTCGACGGCATTCTCAGGTGGCTCCATCTGAATCTTCTTATTATCCGAATAGCTGCCCGTGGGCTTTGGCGAGTTGTGTACCACGAGTGGTGCGGGACCTGAGTTGTGTGTGTTTTTGAGGAGGATGAAGAAGGTGAGGACGACACAGGCTACCACGAGGGCGCGCTTGAAGGTGAGCATGGTGGCTCAGAGATGTAGGTGTTGTTACAGCCGTCGTGGCAGTCGTGGGTGAGATCGAGTCGCAAGTAGTGGTCCAAGAGGGTACGATGCCGGAGTAGGAGGCCGATGTTGACGGCAGTACGCGGACACGAGTGCTTAGTGGATAGATTGTTCTTGGAGAAGGGTTCTGTGAGCGGCGCAGGTTATTAGAGGGTCATTGGCGTGGGTGAAAGTCAGGCTGGCGAGGTGTCTGCTTGGGGAAGAGGAGGGAATCGAGGATGGATGAGCAGGCCAGGCCATGCGCACCCTTGCTCTCTCGCTCTCTCTGCTCGCTGCTGGGGGTGGAGATTTGGATTGCAGCATGTGCTTGGAGAGTGGGAAGTGGAGTTGCAACGGGATAGACGTACGGCGATCGATGCGCGGTGGAAGTATGCGCTATCAGCTCGAAGCGGCAGGAGCGGCTGGGTCAATGTGTATATGCACAAGAATAGAGCGATAGGGCCGGGCTGAAGAAGAGCCTTGCGTGCTGGCGTGCTGATGAAGACGAAAGAACAAGCGAGGGAGCAGCAGCAGCAGCAGCAGCAATGAATGGATGTATGTAGTCGTGTATACCCTCGAAGGTTTGTGGTATTGCCGGTGGTGTATGGCAAAACACTCTCTCTCACACACACACACACACGCAGACGGTGCCTGTGCCTGGGACGCGCTCCGGCTTCTGGTGGGAAAAAACGAGGACGATGATGGCACATGCGCCTAGTCTACTCGTCTTGCCCTACCACGCCTGACGCGGCGTCCAGGCCTACCAATGATGGGAGAGTTGCTCAGCACGGCCTCGTCTGGCTGTGGATGGCTACCCTCACTACCTTGCGGATGGCGCAACGGTCGACACCCGGCCGCGACCTGCCCTTTTACCCTCGGAGCCCTCTAGTACTAACCCACCTATGCCAGACGTATCATACTACATACACACCTACGGTATGCCAGCCTACCAAACAGAGCACAGCACGCAATCCCTGCCGCTCCGTCCGTCAGCACTTGCTCGTATCGCCTATCTCTCCCCAAGCCACCCGCGCAAATAGCCTCGCGCACCCGCCATCCGGCTGCGGAAGCGAGCGAGGCAACGTGGTAGATAGCACGTAGTCTAATCCCTCTCTGACAGTGCTGAGAAAGCACAGAGCCTCAGCATTCAGTGAACACGAAGAGCTTCTCCCGTGCATGTGCATGTGCGTGTGCATGGGGCGCTAGGACGACAACATGCAAATGCCCGCCGGCGAAGCTTCTTCTGCTAGACCACAGGCTGCTGCTCCTCGGCCACGCGTTGTCGCAGACGGCACACACGGGCATGGCTAACGGGCGCTGCATCTACATAAGCAGCTTGCAGCCTGCAGCCTGCAGCCTGCAGCCAGCCTCTCGGAGGATGCCATTTGTTCTCTCGTTGCCGGATCGGCATTCGCTAGCGTCGGCTTCGTGTGCTCGTCGCGCCTGCCGCGAAACAAAATACGTATGTATGCATCGTTGTCTCGATGCCCAAGACAAGCTCTCCTGACGAACGCATTTCGCTGAAGATCAGCCCGTTGCTATGGATTCACGTCAGGTAAACACTTGCCTGCGTGTGCACAACATCCCGTGTACCGTCATACTACAAGTGCAAGGTAGATAGCCGACATCGTCATCCCAATGTCTGTAGCTCCTCAATACCATACACTATATACCCTGTTACACCCCAAAGCCAAGCCCCTTCTTCTCAGATAGATAGATCACCACTTCTTGAGCCCTCCGGGCCAGACTCGTCTCCACACCTCGGCACATAGCTCGCTGCAAAGTCACAGCATCATGCATGCACCCGTTTCACATCTTGTGCTGTTCTTCTCCCTTGTTTGACCCTGAGCCTTCCACGCGTCCACTGTGTCATGGTCGGCTGTTCCATGTAGAACGATTGTCGTCGTCTTTTCTTCTGTCTTTCTCCACCAAAGGGGGTGTTGCTGCACCTTCCAGAACGCGTGGGGACACAATGCTTGGTTGTCGGTTGGATAAAATAAACAAGCTCGAAAGGCACACTACTTACCTCCAACTTCCAAATATCGCATCGAGAGATCTGCAACGCATGCTGCATCTACGATGCTACTCTCCTCCCCAGGTTGGAAACACGTCCCGCTCACCACTACCACCTCACAAACTTCCAAACCGCCGCCGCGCTTCCCACACACACGTGCAGCGGTTGGCACTGCGGTCAGCAAGCTTCAAATAATAAAGCTCTTGCTCTCCCGTCCCCAAACCGTGCCCCCAACACAAAACCCCAAATAATAGAGTTCATCGATTCCATGTGTTCCATCACCCCCCCTCACCCAAACAAAGAACAATGACCCGTGCCGTACCGTACATCACACTTTGTAACAGCCACATCCACCGATCGACCTAGCCAGACCTCCATTCTGCCCACTTCAAACAAACCTGGTCGAGTTATATATGTGTATGTAGCAACCGGGTTCGGCCTCAGAAACCGACGCAGTGCGACGTGACAAGCTCTTAGGTCCTGCAAGTGCTGTAAGGGACCAGGCATGACGGATGACAGGCATACTGTACATGCATGCCTATGTGCGACTTGCGAGGGTGACATACATGTACGTTTGCGCCACGTAATGCAATGCAAATGCAAGATCCCATCAATTGCTTTGTTTCTCCCTCGCCTTGTGTGAGGAGGAGAATCAAGCATTCGTGACATCTAAGGTGACGCAAGAAATCTGCACATCAGGCCGCTACATTTAGCTGTGCTGTGCTGTACTGTACCGTACTGTACGTACGTGCCAACTATTCTAGGATTGACGTCCAGAGAGCAGTAGATGAAGTCTTTGCGGAAAACCATTCTCTTCACACTACCCTGATACATCCCCCAAGAACGAAGGAAACACACACGCGCGCGCATGCAGGTAAATACATGTAGATAGCAGCAGCCCAGTAGAGGTAGACCGAGTCGAGGTATAGTTGACCTCTTTTTTGTGATTGAAAAATTTCATGTTATATTCATACAACCACACACACAAGACGACAAAAAATATGGTTCTCTTCTTCCTTTTGCTCGAACCGGCTCTTTCCCGTCTGAGTCCTTGGGGAGAAAGCCCAGCCCGTATGCACTGCTTGACCTTTCGCGTAAAAAACGAACCGCGCGAGGCGGATGGGTCACATGTTCAGGGTTTTGAGTGAACAACTTTCTTTGCATTCATTCATTACCCACAGCCTATCGAGCCTGAGGGCTCTGAGGTCTGCCCCAGAAGTCCAACGATGCAATGACGTCTTCGCCCAACTCGTCTTCGTACGCGAACAAGATCTGTGAAAATATACGTCAGCAAACGTTTCATGGAGAATAGTCCATGCAGCACCATAACCGTGCCTCAATGACAACAGAAGAACTCACCTCTCTAGAACTCGAGTGCAAGAATCGGATGTTCTTGTGCGTCTGGATGCACACCAAACCACCCGTGTCGCTCTGCCGGATCTCGATGAACTCGGGCTCGAACGCCAGAATGTACTTCTCGCCCCACGTGGCAAACGCGTTCGGCGCGCCCTCCCACAGGATCTTCCAGTCGCCGCGCGCGCGCCAGCCGTTCTTGTTGACGTAGAAGGAGAAGTCTGTGTAGCACAGCAGGAACTCGGACGTATTGCGCTCGATGTAAATGGGCTTGACGCCGCCTTCGCGCCGGGCGACGAAGTCGAGCGATGTGTCGGCTTGGTCGAGCAGGGATTGTGTTTCGAGAGTTTCGAGGGAGACGATTTCGAAGCCCTTCGCGCCGCCGACGCAGAGCTTTGAGCGCAGGAAGTGGATGCTGTTGCTTTCCATGGGGATGTAGAATTCCTTGTGTGGCTTGAGAACTTCCTGTCCGGAAGCGAGCATCTTGGCTAGTCCAGACTTCTTCTTGCCCTTGGTCATCGAGTCCATGGGTTGGTAGACCTTTACCGTAGAGCTGAGAGAGCTGGACTTCACGCAACATACAAGCGTCTGGCCATTGCAAGTACCAGCATTGATGTAGTTGGCGTGACAGATCTTGCGACCCTTCTTTGAGGGACCTGCAATGCTTTCATCCGTGTCAAGTGCGTCCAGAGAGTATGAGTATACAACCTTGTCTGTGAGCACAATGAGGATCTGATGTTGTTCGAGAACCTCGATCTGTGTGACAAGTCGTGCCTCCAATACCTTCTTGGGCTTCTGTGAAGCATCTTTTGGTCTGCGATCGGACACATACACGCCATAGTCTGTGCCGATAACGAGTTTGCGACCACCATCGATCGGTCTGCAGCAGTTGATTCTCACCGATGAGAAGAAGCCCTCGTTCAACTTGCTCATGGTGAAGATCTTGTGCCTCTCTGACAGCTTCTCCTTCTGCTCGAGGATGAGTTTCATCCACTTCTCACGTTGGATTTGAGTGGTGCAGAAGAGCGTGAGCTCGTAGCCTCCCTTGCCCAATCCCTTGAAAGTGATAGGGTACCCCTGCTCATTGGGAGTGGCACGCTGGGCAGCAACTCGGCCAACACCAGGGATCATGCTCGAGGAAGGTCGCTTCGTAATTCCCAGCTTAGGTAGAACAGTGTCCATTTCCTTGATTTGCAAGAGCTCAAGAGGTATAGGCTTGCGATAGACCTTCATTTCCTCTCGCTTGTTGACCATCTTCGATCTGACAAGGAGCACTGCATGGTCGAAGAGGTATGCCGTAATGTCTGCTGTTTCCGACGTTGGCGTCTTCTTCAGAGTGCTCTTGAAGATCAGTTGGCGGCTCTCTTCCGTCAGCTTCAAGTCCATGTGCGGGATTGCGCCCCACTTCAACTGTGAGTTCAAATTCATCAGGTTAAAGTGGTTTTCAGCTTTACCAGACTCCTCGTTAACTTTGGCCAGGACATCTTTGATCATCGCGATAGCCTTGGGGATATCCTGCTTGTCGGGGCTGTCTTCAGCAGTTCGCTTGAGAACATTTTCCAGTAGCAGGGGATATCTTGCCAGTCTCGTGGTAGGCTTCGTAAGATATCCGTTGAGCTCAAGTTTGCGAGATTCCTTTAGACGTTCGGTTTCGTCAACAAAGCGTTGGAACAGGTGGTTTGATGTCTTCTCCCTCTCGAACTCAAATTTGCCGAATAGTTGATTTGCACCATATTTGATGAACGGAGTAAATTGCTGCACGTATTCCAGAAAGATATCTCCAATGTTTCGCACAACTGGTGACTGCTGCTGCCGACGAGTCAAGGCACTCGCCAAGCGCGAGTTGACACTGTGCACCTCCTGGCAGTTGGAGAAGACCGTACGAATGAACTTCTCGCGTCTGTGCTCTGGAATCGGCGACAACTCCGGCATGCGTAATGGTTTGATCCAGAAGTCGCGCAAGTATTCGAGATCCTTTACGAAGTCGCGCTCGGTATACATGAGCTCGGAGATGACTTCCTGTCGGTTCTTCTCGTCGTCGGAGACACTGTTTGCTACCTCCTTTGACACCGAGTTGATCCACAGCTTTTGTTCACTCTCTGCTTCGTCGTGAAGACTTGACCTCGATGTTTCACGTTTCAGACCAGGTGTTTGTTTGAGGTTCAGTCTTTGCTGTTGTTCCAGCCTTCTGGGGCAAGCGATGGAGTAACATAAATTGTCACGGTTGCATGTCGGCGAGTAGCATTCTGTGAGGAGAGTGAAGACGCCATTGACTTCTGGTTGTTCGTCTGTGAGAGTCTCCTTGAATTGGTAGATCTCGTTCGGAGAGTCGCGTAATCGATGAGAGTAAGCCACTTCGTGAAAATACTTTTGCGCATCCAACGATCTGCCGAGAAGTAGGGCCAAATTGCGATCCGATGTCCTGATGATATATGCGATAAGCTCCACGGCTTCGTAGCCCGTGAAAGCGTTCTGATAGACCAGACCATCTTTCTCTCTCTCGCTTATAGCCACCCGTTCGCGGAACGCTTGTGCAACATTTGACAGCATTGCTCCGTACACAAGTGATGGTCGTTTTTGTGCAACCATGGTGCTCCCTTGGGTCATTTGGCTGTTGGACCGCTGAGCTCCAGCAACGGAGGGCCTTGGAGATTGGTGATCGCCGGGTGAAATTATGGTGGAAGCCATTGACATCGTCCTAGATCCAGCGCTGCCGTTGCTGTGGTGTTTGCCTTCGATGTGCGGGGCGCCAGGAATCCGCTCAGGGTGGTAGCCATTTGTGAGGGTAGATTCTGAATGCATGGTATCGCCAGACTCTCTCCTACGATTCGGAATAACCCTTCCACTCATGGTCTGCGTGTAGTCCTGATCTCTTGAATATGAAGACATGGACATTGTCCGCTCATCGCCTGTCCTCTCTGGGACCACTCTTCCTTGCGCAGTAGTTCGAGCCAGGTGATTTTGTGGAAGATATGGCTGCTGTCGGAATGCGTTGGCAGGTGCCTGACCATAGCCATTACCGCCTGCAGGCGGCTGGTATGACGGGCGTGGGTTTGAGGCAAGCGACTGAGTGCGGTAACTGTCGGTGTTCAAAGCCGGACCACCTGGCGGGTATGGCCTCTGTGTGAACGAGCGTTGGTACGGCGCGCCTACTGGTGGACCGCGGGGATCCATTCGCTGTGGCTGATTGTAGGGAACGCGGTCAGGTCGGACTGGCTGAGGCATATTCTGGCCCGGAGGAATGGGACGTCTTTGAGGCGGGTTGTGTAGTTGTCCCGGTCCATTGGGGTATCCTTGACCGTCCATTGGTCGCGGAGGAGGATAGCCGTTTGGCTGCTGTCCTGGTCGTATGGGCGGCGCGCGAGGCATGTAGCCAGAGACAGAGCCTGACATGGTGTTTGCTCGCTCCTGTGGGATCTGTGGCGGCGGCCCACCCATCATCGTCTGACTCCTTCCTGATGGCGGCGGCCCGCCAAATATGTTGGAGAAAGCGGCATCGCGCTGGGCAGAGGAAGAAGAGCCCGGACCATTTGAGGACTGGCGACCGTAGTCGCGGCCCTGCTGGGCCTGATATTGTGCCATGTCGCGTGTCCAGAGGTCGTGGCGGCGAACACTCTACCAGAACGGCATCCGGGCCTCCCCCGGGATGAGAGAGCCCAGTTGGCAGGCGTGTTGTCGAAGGCCTGGCCTGGCTACCAGGGTCCTGCAAAGGCGGCGGGAGAAGTGGTACGAATGGCAGCGCAGGAGGAGCAGTCGCTTGGTGGGGAGTAGGATGGAGCGGCGCGGTGTTGAGGGGTGGAGGCGGCGGTAAGGTGACGGCTCACAGGGCGGGCAGGTGATTGCGAAGGCGGAGGAGGGCGTTCGGCATAGACAGACGATGCAGAGGCGTGCGTGTGAGACGGGCGTGGTGGTTCAAGGTTGTGTGTCTCGCACGGCAGATGCACGGCAGAGCCAATCAGCAGGCCCAGCGGATACTTTACACCCGGGCTTCGTGGCGTTTGCGAGAGCAGCCAGCTTCAGTATGGGAGAAGCTGCGTTTGGAGAAGCGACTAGTACAATGCAGGGTGAGACGGAGCCGTCACTCATACGGTCATGGTTGCAATCGTGACTTGTACGTATTGCTGTATCCGTCGGTCTAGCCCGCTGGTCCATCCTCCAATGTATGTCGTGCATCGCTTCACTACGATCACGTGTCTCAAGACCTCTAAGCTGTGCTGGCGGCAAGTGCACCCGTGCGCCGCGGCCTCCCGCGTGCTGCTCGAGTTGCCTCTCTCTAGCTGGCTGCCCATCATCGACCGCGACATATCATCGCTGTGATCACCAAGCCGAGCACCGCTGCTCAGCATCACTCCTCACACCATGTCGTCCACAGAGTACGCACCCAAGTTTGCGCCCTTCCTGGGCATGGTAAGGCAGCCTCATCGCCGCGCAGCATCTGGAATCATGAGCTAACATCGCTCCAGGCCGGTATTGCGTTCGCAGTATGTTCTCCACGCCCACTTTGCTACAGACTTCCACGATGCGAAAGATTGTATACTAATCATACTGCGCGCAGATGATCTTCGGATGTATGTCACAAGAGCTGGGAGATTAAAGATCCAATGATATGGTTGCTAAGAAGCGGAACAGGCATAGGAGCAGCATACGGCACGGCCAAGTCTGGCATTGGTATCGCGGGTGTCGGTACCTTCAGATCCGATCTCATCATGAAGGTGCGTGTAGAAAGGAAGCGGGTGTATGGAATAAGGGCTAACCGCAGCAGTCTCTTATCCCAGTCGTCATGTCTGGTATCATTGCTGTGTATGCCCTGGTTGTCGCAGTCCTTATCGCCGGAAACATGAAGCCTCCACCTGATATGCAATACAGCCTGTTCAACGGCTTCATGCACTTGGCTTGCGGCCTCAGTGTTGGATTGACTGGACTGGCGGCTGGCTACGCCATCGGTATTGTTGGTGATTCGGTATGTGAACCCAGGTTTGGTCGGAAGAATGGAACCATGGATGTGCTTGATTCTAACTTTCAATAGGGCGTTCGTGCATACATGCAGCAATCGCGTATCTTCGTCGGCATGGTCCTGATCTTAATTTTCGGCGAGGTCCTTGGTCTTTACGGGTATGCATCGCACTTAAAAGGACAAGCAACGGCGTAATACTAACTACGAGACAGACTGATCGTCTCCCTCATTCTGAACACCCGTGCGCAAGGTTAAGCCATTTTGGTTGACAAAATGCGAAATATAAGGAAACGCACAGCCCTCGCCACTCGAAAGATATACACGGAAGACATTGATGCCTGCATGCGATACTACCCTTGCATCTCGCCAGTGTCATTTATCACAGGCTCTCAGAGGGCTGTTCCTATTGTACCGATCGAGGCTGCCTGGTAGCAGCGTGTAAAAGTCAGCAGCGTCTGATCGCAATGGTGGAGCATGGTTGCGGAGTCTTTGACACAAATATTAGAGCGGTCGTAGCGTCTGTACATTACCTCAATATCGTACTATACCACCAACTACTTTGAAAGGTCACGTAACCAGGCTCGAGTTCACAACCCATGAAGTTCTCAGTTTGCAGCCTAAGGTAGTATGGTCACGCATGTTACCAAGAGAGGCCGTGCTTGCCATTGAGAATTGATGAACATGTAGACATATCAGTGGCTATCATGACGGTTCCATCCCTGCAAAACGTTAGAGTGATCAGACTCGCCATCGGAGCACAGGTGTGAACGAACTCATATCAAGCTTCTCTGGATTCGCTAAGCTACATGTACACCATCGAACTTGACAACCTAAAATTACACAACCCAACCAGGTATACATCGTCGTCGTATCTGCTTGCTATAGATGTCGCAACTATTGTATACGCCATCGAGATAAGCGTATTCCTATATTATCCATAGCCGCCCACTGAATCGCAAACAATAAACTCCTGATGTTCCAGTCACGGGCAGTCTCCAATGCTGACATCACCGCCCGATCCTTAACCAGACATGGGGACCGGGACACCTCGCAAAGACCCACAGAGCACATGGCACGATGCCTGCCTCAGCAGCTTTCCAAGGCTTCTGATTGTTTAAAGCTTAGGTTATTCATATCAGTGGTTTACGAGGGTTTTGGAGCTATACATATACTATACATGCAGCAACTCGTCTTCAGTCACACCAAGAAAAGCATCGTGTAGGGCGTGCGGAAACAAGCTCTTCGGCAGGGCTGCAGCGCTGTTCTCCGGCGTTTCTTCGCAGATTTCGAGCTACGTCAGAATGCGTCTGGCATCCGATATCACCACCAGCAGCAGCACCACCCCGCGGCGGGAGAATCTGACGGGTCCCATTATTGCATTGCACTGTCCGGCATACTCGAGAGCTACTTTGTCTTTACTTTGATATATCCACCCTTGACTGCCCGAACAAATCGCCATTACCACCTACACCTCTTCTCGAAAGAAACAGACGCCCGACAGAAACTAGCTCTCGGACTCGAACTGCGGCTGAACGAGTCTATACCACGAAGCATTGAGCGACTGTGCATACAAGCTCATTCCAACTCTCCGCAATCTCTCACCTTCTGAAGACATGAGGGAGACGTGAAATCCTCAACAACATACGTACTCTATCTTGGTTTGCGCGAACAAACCTACCCCAGGAACCGCGCTCTACACACAACAACCACCCCACCTTGCACCAGTCATGGCTCCTGGAATCGTCGACAAAATGGCTTCGCGCCTCCACCGCATGAGCCACAGCAGCTCGGAAGGGAAGAACGAAAGCAAGGAGGTATTCACAGCCCGTGAAGAGGAGAAGGCAAGATTGGCATCGTGGCAAGCCGACACCAAGCCTTTAGAGGTCTCTGAGATCATCGTAGACCCACAGACAAAGCCTGTTGGCCACTCGTCCAAACTGCTTCGCAAGGACGATTTCGAACTCATAAAGACGCTCGGCACTGGCACGTTCGCGCGCGTGTGGCTGACCAAGTTTGCGGGTCGCAAGAGCAATGAGAAGAACCAGGTGTTCGCACTGAAGGTGCTACGAAAGGTGGATGTCATTCGACTGAAGCAGGTTGAGCATGTGCGCAACGAGCGCAATGTGCTTGCTGCTGTGGCAGGACACCCTTTCATCACAACTATGATCGCGAGTTTCCAGGATGCCGATACTCTGTACATGCTGCTCGACTACTGCCCCGGAGGCGAAGTCTTCTCGTATCTGCGGAGAGCTAGACGGTTCAATGAGCCCACAAGTCAGTTTTACGCCGCAGAAATCTGCTTGATCCTGGAGTTCCTGCACGACAAGGAAGGCGTTGCGTACAGAGATTTAAAGCCAGAGAACATTCTGATCGACTCAGAAGGCCACTTGAAGCTTGTGGACTTCGGCTTTGCAAAGAAAATCCAGAACCGTGCGTGTTCCGAAGATGATGCTATGACGGACCCGACTGACTTCTCCTCTACAGGAGAAACATATACCCTTTGCGGCACCCCCGAGTACCTTGCGCCTGAAGTGATCAAGAACACTGGCCATGGAACTGCTGTGGACTGGTGGGCCTTTGGCATCCTGATCTACGAGTTCCTGGTTGGTCAACCACCGTTCTGGGACCAGAACCCTATGAAGATATACGAACAAATCGTCGAAGGCAAGGTCCGCTACCCATCTGCAATGGGGGAGGATGCCCGCGACTTGATCGGTGGCCTCTGCACAGTGGATGTCAGCAAGAGGCTGGGACACACATCTGGCGGCGCAGCCACGATCAAGGCGCATCCTTGGTTCAAGAACATTGACTGGGATGCGCTGTACCACCGCGAGATGCAGGGTCCTATCGTACCCCATCTGAAGAGTGCGGACGACACAAGGAACTTTGACGAATACGATGCCGAGCCAGTGCACAGGGATCAGTACACCCAGGTAAGCAGGAAACCTTGCAGTAGATCCCCAAGGTTACTTCGAGCTAATGTATCGGTGCTGCAGGAACAAAAAGACAAGTACGACAGCATGTTCGCCGACTTCTAGTCATATTCCTGGGGGATATTCGATGATGCCCGACGCCCATAAGGTGGATGGATGTGAACATATGCATGTGCTATGAGAGACACATAAGAGCCAGGCGTTCAGGGAGCTTCTAAAGGCTTATCGTTAGGAGATTTAGGTTTTGTTCGGCCGCAAGGGTCGGCGCCATCTTGGGGTAGCATGATTTGATCGTCTCTGTGTATAATGGGCTGTGCTGTGCTGCGATGTGTGGCAACTTCTTTTGGAATCTCACGATTTTACGCTGTGACGGGAATCGATGAGCGTCGCTAGTACTTTGCGTCATATAGCATGATTCATATAATGACTGTTATCACGCGTTGATCCCGATAATATACCTGGTATGCATGCGGAGGCATCGGGTCAGAGCGATGTGGAGGCGGCAGGCGGCTTAAGGCGGCCGGAGCTGGAGCTGTCGCAAGTGTGGAGTCGAGTGTGAACCGTGAGATCAGAAGCAGCTGTTTGCCGAGGTGGTGATCATCGAGGTCTCGCATGACCATCTGTTGATATTGCCAATGCCCGCAGCTATGGCAGCCACCGCCTATTTCGTGTTGCTGGTGCCTTGCAGTGTGCTGTCACGACTCCATCATCATGCTCCCAAGGATGCTGGCTAGGCGCCAGCTCCTTAATCGCAAGACATTCCTTTCCGTATCATCCCAATGGCCTCGAAAAACCCTCTTGACGAGCTCCCATGACCGTGGCCCCTCCGAACCAGCCTTGATCGAACAAACGATCCCTCAACATTTCGCTTCCATAGTCTCACAATTCGGTGACCGTAACGCCGTCGTCTCCCGCCACCAGAATGCCATCCTCACGTACTCCACTCTCGACGAGCAGAGCAACAGCATCTCCCGCGGCCTGCAATCTCTAGGCGTCAAGAAGGGCGACCGCGTGGCCGTCTCGCTGGGCAACAACATCGAGTTCGCGAGCTTGACGTATGCGTGCTTCAAGCTGGGCGCCGTCCTTGTACCGCTCAATCCCAGCTTCAACGCGCAGCAGGTCGTTTCTGCGCTAAGCCATCTGGACGCGACGCACTTGATCATCGGCACTGAGACGAACTTGAGTCGGAAACCGCCCAGGAATAACGCCGAGCTGTTGAGGCAGATATGTCCTGGCGTGGAGGGGCCTGGGAAGGTGGAGTCGGAGGCTGTGCCTTCGCTCAGGCAGATTGTGTTGGTGAATAATTCTGCTGGACGGGTTGATGCGAAGAGCATGAGAACTGCGGTGCCGTTTGAGGATTTACTGGATGAGTCTAAGCAGGCGCTACCGGATCAGGGACTGCACAAGGACGATGTGGTGAATATACAATTTACATCTGGCACGACGTCGATGCCGAAGGCGGCGTGTCTGTCGCATCGGTCGATTCTGAACAATGGGCTCCAGATTGGGGATCGCATGCTGTTGACGGAGAAGGATGTGATTTGCTGTCCGCCGCCTTTGTTCCATTGTTTTGGATGCATTTTGGGCTATATGGCGAGCGCTACGCATGGGTCTTCGATCGTCTTCCCGACTGAGGCTTTTGATCCGCTGGCTTCTCTTAAGGCGGTGCAGGAGTACAAGGCGACTGCTTTGTACGGCGTGGCTACGATGTTCCTCGCCGAGCTGGAATTGCTGGCGAGTGGGACTATTGCTCACGAAGGTACGTTGACGAAGGGTACAAACCAATCCCGCGGTCTAGCTTTAGACCCTCCGTACTGGCCTCTCAGTGGCAAGTCGAGCAAAATGGTCTTTGAAGCCAGACCGCGAGCCAGTTTAATATCTGAGACACTGTGCTGACTTGATCCATTCACCCTACAGGTTTCCAGCACCTTCGTACAGGTATCGCGGCCGGCAGCTCAGTGCCTGCAGAACTCATGCGGAAACTTCACAAAATTCTCAATTTGGACGAACTTACCATTTGCTACGGCATGACTGAGACCTCACCCGTCAGTCTGATGACCCGCACCGACGATCCTATTCAGAAACGCATCGATACTGTTGGACGCCTGCTGCCGCATGTCGAGGCGAGAGTAGTGGATGTGCTCGATAAGAGCAAGACACTACCCGTCGGCGAGCGTGGCGAGCTTGCAGTCTCCGGCTACCTGGTGATGAAAGAATACTGGGGCGACCCGATTAAAACACAAGAAGCTCTAATACCAGACCAACACGACCCTGGTAAAGTATGGATGCTCACCGGAGATGAGGCAAGCATGGACGAGGAGGGCTACGTATCGATCACAGGCCGCATAAAGGACCTCATTATCCGAGGAGGAGAAAATATACACCCCCTTGAGATCGAGAACAGCCTACTGTCGCACGACGACGTGCAGGAAGTAAGCGTCGTCGGCTTGCCAGACGAAAGGTACGGCGAAGTCGTCGCTGCGTTTACCGTGAGGCGGAAGGGGAGCGATCTCAACGCTAAGGACGTCAGGGATTGGGTGAGAGAGAAGCTGAGCGGCCATCTGGTGCCGAAATATGTTTTCTGGGTCGACGATTTCCCCAAGACGGCTTCGAACAAGATCCAGAAATTTAAGTTGCAAGAGTTGGGCGTGCAGATGCTGAAAGAGGGCGCAGGTCTGCAGTAGCTTTTTGCTAGCTTTATCAGAAATTCTGAGGCGGCGTGCATTGGAAGCTGGAGGAGCTTTGATGCGGCAGCGCGCAGGGGGTGCTCGGGATGACAGCGTGATTCGCTTCGTTTCTCGCGCCTCAGGTATGGCATGATCCACGGAGGCAGGCAAACAATCAAGCCAATGCCGGTCCCCGAAAAGTGTAAGAGAGCCAATGCTTCATCCGTCTGCATAAGTCACGAGCCAACTGATCATGTGAAAGCACCGTTTATATTCCAATGTGGTTCAAGACTGAATGGACTGCCTCACTGGATACTAAAGCTCTCAAACAATTTTCATTCACCACTTTGCCGTCATAAACCAGCTACCACTGACAATAACATCATGGAAGCCATGAGAGAATTCGAACAGCTCCCCATGCACGAAGCTTCCGTCATCGAAGAGGCGAAGGCTCTTATTGAGAAGCTAAACAAGATGACGCAGGCCCCATCCACGCATGCAGTGCATGAGCTCCCACACATCGAACCGGTCGTTTCCGAGGCTCACGACGACGATGCTAGTGAGTTCAGTGGCTATTCGATGGTCACGCCTTCCGCTGCTTCCAAGTCCGAGCGCGATGATGAGAAAATTCCTCTGGACCAGCAAGTCTACGCCGAAGAGCAGATCGACGGCTATGAAGGCTCGCATGCTCTAGAGTTTGTTTTCAACGGTCTGCCCATCGAAAGCGATATCAGGAACTCTCATCCAGAAGTCGAAGGAAGCAAAACTATGACACAGCCACAAGAAAACGACACCAACGTCTTCCAGACCGAGAACGAGTCCGCAAACGGGGAACGCAAGCCTGTCGGTATCGTCATCACCTTCGAACAAGGTGTCGACTTCGACGAATGCCAAAATGCGGTGCGGTTCGTCGGCGGCCAGCTGGGCGTCAGCGTCGGCTCGCAAGCGAAAGAGATCCGTGTGCTGTCCATCGAGGGCAACGGTCACTTGGAGGTCTCGACTCCACCTCCTCATCAGCCTGACCTTGACAACAGCTGTCTTGGCCACGAGGGTATCGAACTGGTCGCCAAGATCCACTGCGTCGATGGAAACTGCAGACAGGAGGACATCGTGCAAGGAAGCGCTCCGACGGCCTCCTGTCACGAATTGAAGTTCTCTCCGTCTCACGTCGAACCTGTCGATATCTCAGCCACGCCGAGCCTTAGAGGCATATTGACATTGCAACAAATAGAGCTTGCTAAAGCTCGCACACTGCGCGCGCTCATGGCGCCCAACCATGCTGCATGTTCTGGCAATTGTCGCGACATGAGCGTCCGCGAGGCAGAAAATGGTGCGACCGCAATCGAGAATGACAGACCGCCAACATTATTCGAACTCATCGACATCGCTAAAACTAAGCTCCATCGAGAACTCACCACCACTCATGAGCATCTCTATGCCCCGGAAGCTTCGGAGCAAATCATCTCCAAGAAGAAGAATGTGAAGACCAAGAAGGCCAAGTCGACAAAGAGCGAGTGTGAATCTACTTTTGCTTATGAGAAGGCTCTCGTCATAACTGCTTCAGTTCTGTTGTTTGCAGTCATTTTCCTTGTTTTCTGCCTCGCTGGCATGAGTTCTGCGCGGCGCGGTCATTTTGTGGGCTTGTGGTTGGGATCTTGAAGCAGGCTGAGACTTCAAGGGTGGATTTCGTGAGAGCATAAGTCTCTTCGATCATTCGCAAGATGATCATGGTGACGGTTTAGCAGGCAGACACATGATAGATACTTAGTAGCTGCATATACCACATAGCGTGTAGCAATGACATCCTCTGGCCTCCCAGCTTCCGATCTGTATGTATCGAGAGACAATGCTGCATGGTAGTGGGGTCTACACATAAGACTCTGCTATTGCATGAGGCGTCGAGAGCTTTGTGTGTGATGTGATGCTGCATTGGCTAGCTCATGCATGAGTTGTGGAGGGGTCGAGGTCGAAGCAGGTAGCTAGGTGAGACCAGCTCAAGAGGCGCGCACATAAAAGACTCAATGCATTTAGCCCCCCGAGCTATCCTCTTGATATTGTTTCTCTCGAACATTGCTATTCTCTGAGCATTCCAAAGATATCTGTCACACCATGACAACGGAGCAACCGTTCCCGTACGATCTCCAAGATTCCAATGATTTGGGACGCTTCACCCACGTCACCCCATCCACGCTCACTGACTCCGAACATGAGGTGCTCGTCGAGGCAGACTCTGACTCGGACGCGCCAGTTCTGAAACCACGAAAAGACAAGAGCTCTTCGAGCTTACCGGTCAATGTCCCCAAGAAGGGCCCAATTGTCAAAAAGAAGTCTCCGCCAAGCGTGCCACTTCCCAACCCTATTATGTCTGAGGACATGGTCTACCACCTGATGGACCAGAACAAGATTCTGATGGACCAAAACAAAGTCCTCACGCAGCGGTTGGAACCCTCTGACCCATTTCCGATCTTCGCGAGAGAAGAAATCCCCGTGGTGCATGAGCGTCCGGTGCCAGAACCCCCTCACTTCCAACCGTGTCCAGAATCATTTCTGCCGGACTTTGCACAGCCTGTGATGGAACGCAAACCGAAAGACGCCCCAGAAGCTAAACTCCACGACAAGTGCAAAGAGCTTTGGGACGTCCTCCCGCGCGTCCTTCGATTGCTTGAAGCTGCAGCTCCATCACCTTCATCTCCATCGGCTAACATTTCGCTGCCGAAGTTTGACCAATGGGGTGATTCGTATCCTGACGATCCGGTCGCTCAATACTACTCGCGAATGGGAGAACCTGGAGCCTCATACGAAGAGACAATGTTCTTCATCAGCAGGGATACGTTCCTGAAGGCTCTTGGTGAAGCCGAACGGAGGTTCGGGGTTAGGCCCAAGTACAAGAAGTATGGCAAGAAGGCCAAGCCGAAGACTGACGATGCGAAATTCAAGATGTTTGACAGGGATGAGTTGGTGCCGTATGCTTGGAAGGCGCTTGGCTTGTTGCGAAATTTCATGCTTGTTTTTATCATGATTCAGTTGTCGCTCGTTGGTGGCGATGTTTTCCATTTCTTCAAGAAGGGCCCGAAGAACAGTTCTTGGTTGGGTTTCTGACGAGGCTGCACGTCCGGTTTTCGGTCCGTCGACCAAAGGCTTTTTTCCTTGACGATCTGCGTGTTTGATCAATTAGGCCGTTGTTCATGAAGGGCGGAGTCTACGATTGATCAGCGGTCTCAAAAGTTGTGCTCGCATTTTGCTACAGGTCCTTAGCACTATCAGTCCGTAGTCGATATACTTATCAGAATGCCAGTTCAGCAGTGTCTTCACAAAATGACACAGGAGCGAAAGTCGCTCAGAGTAGCTGCTTCATCATCGTATCTGTTTACTGTACCGCAACTGGAGCCTGAGCCAGAGACAGGATGCGCCAGCACATACATGTCCTCCTGGTAAAATAGGCTGGTTTGGATGTACATGCACTATGGTATGGATTACGTGATGCTGTATCCAGGTGCCTAGATATCGTAATGGGTATCTGTAAGCTCTAATGGAAATGACCTTCGTCTTGAATAACGCAGAACATGAGCATTAAGATTTCGCTTGAAGGTGGAGCAGCGGAGGCGCATGCCAAGCGCCAACATCAATCTCGCAATACAACAGGAATGACATATACAACTTTTCCAAACTTTGGCCCTGGAACTAAATCTAAATATCAGCTGAAGATGGATAAACAATCCCCTTTTGGCGTCTCAGACTATTCTTCCAGCAAGACGTCGGAGGGACGGCAGAACTCGTCTCGTGCTGACAAGTCCCACAGAGCAGCTCGCGGCTCTAATGTTGATGGTTGTGAGTGCAAAGAACGTGATGGCGAGCAAGAGGACGGATCTGGTGTATCAGATTACTCTCCTCGGCCACGTCATCCCACTGCTAGCGAATACCTTGACAGCGGCGAAGAAGGATCGCACTCTCCTACATCACCTCGGTATTCTCCAACATCACCTCGATACTTGCGGCCTGATTTTAACCTCGCCGTCTCGGACTATTCCTCCGGCGAAAAGCGTTACGATGGTACGTCTGACATGGATCCTCGCAAGGCAAGGCGGTTGGAGCATCGGCAGCAGCGTGAAGGCGTGGCTACAGATGATTCCGAGCCGGTGAAGGCTGGCTGTGCTTTGCAACGTGAACGCCTAAAGATTGCGTGGGACACCTGCACTGTAGCCTGTCTGGTGGTGGGTATCGTTGTCTTTGTGGAGCTTCCGAAACTGCTAGATGCCGTGGTGGGCCTTATTGACCAGAAGACGGAGAGCCTGAGGTTCGAACATTCGGCTAATTGCGATGCTGGTCGATAACACCGCACATGATTGGCGACGAGTTTGCAAGAGCTATAGCTATAGCTTGCTCAAAGGTAGCCGTGTCAGCGCAGACCGGTGAGGATTCAGCTCAAGCTGCTTTGAATCTCACGCGGAGGCTCCAGAAGACCATGAATCCACGCTGTCCGTGCTTTGGCCTGCTGGGCTCTCCAAATCCTTCTTTCCGGGTATCACTCTCGCGCACCATGAGCACCAGCTACGATTCAAGGCGCTTTGTTCTCTGCTCAGGTACCTTCCCGTGCTTCTTTCGTCTTCATAGTGTTTTACCGCCTGGCCAACACAGACCTTCTCTTTTACCTTTGTCTTCAGCTGCCCTCCGATGCCGACCATCTCTTGCATCATGTAGCTGGAGCCTCGGTGTTCATGACCAGGCAACTCTGACGCCTCTGCAGCCAATTCTTCAGCGCCACACTCATATTCTCGATACACGTCTTGTGCCGCCAAGCAGTTCTGACGTCGGCCGCATTCCACGCCTTCGTTTCCTTCGCCTAAACCAGCGCCAATACCTCCACATGCAGAGTATCGGATGCGCCAGTTGACGCTACGTTGGTGATTCGTATCTGCTTGACGAGATTCAAGGCCGCATGGTTGGCAGAGCCAGACCGTCGTCGGGCAGTTGCAAGGCGTACGGGCGAACGCCGAATCCGTGAAGCTTGGGACGGAACTGAAGATTGGAGTCAGTCAGACACACGAGGCGGTCTCACGAAAGGACGCATACATGTTCGTCTCACAGTCATCCGATGTGACACTCGTGAGCCTACTGAGCGGCGACTTCATGCACACTCTGCATAGCCTGCGATGTCTGCCTTTGAGGTCTCGGGGATGTGGCGGCTTGGCTATGCAATTCTACACCTGAAGTTAGCGGTCTGCATCCCAGCAAGTATGAGACTGTGGCTCTGCCATACGCGGCACACAATCCTGCTGCATTTCCTGCACTCTCCGACCATATCACGAGCACAGGGGCCTACTTTGCCGCTTGTGATGCGCCGGGATGCGTGCTTTGCATGATATATGTTCGAATCGTTGGAATCATAGCGTGCGATCCCAGCTCCTTCAGTAGGGTCTGGGTTTTCGTTGACGCAACGCATCGTGAGTGTCTTTAGCATGGTACGGTATTGGAGTAGATTCGCACGGAACTGGCGGCATGTTCGTGACAAGTCGTGTAGCGCATTCAGATCTAATAGGCTTGCTAACTGCGAGACGATGCTGTTCGGCTCGGTCAGTGGCCATATTCTGGAAGCTCAATGTGCACAGAGGGGTAATGGCAGTGACAGAGCTAAACAACAAGGCTCTCAATACGCCTTGATGCTGCCAGACTGACGAGCTTGGGCATACTCACGGATAACAGCTCAGAGCTGCAGAGAAGCCATTAATGTTCGGATTATATCTGCCATCGTCTTTGACGACAGCAAGTGGCAGCTGGAACCTAGCTTCCGGGTCGGTCGTGTCTTCGTCCTCCAGGCATATTAGTCGTACCATCGTTGAAAGATACCAACAAGAGCGGCATCAGAGCGACAGCCCTGTGCAATTTCCAGAGGATAATACGAGCAATAATCTGGATGTCTTTGCTACGATATCGGAGGTCAACGGTTATTGATCATGCGACAAAAGGTGATGTTTGGAGTTGAGTGGCGACTCGTGTAGCGGGGTGAATGTGGGTCGGGCGCGCCGCCTCATCACGCCCAAGGTGCAGCCCTGTTCTGCTGTGTTCATCACGCGCGGCTGTATGGGATACTGCAAAACTTGTTCGTCGAACACAGTACCACGCAATATATGGCTCTAAGGTTCAGTCGATATGCTGGTGCCTCTTGGCCCACAAATAATCGTAGGACCAATACAGGACGCATGATTCTTTGCCCGTGTGCCGACAACGGAGTTTGAGATTCACCACTGGACGTTAGCGGGCTCGACTGTCGCTGCGTTGCCCTGGATGGCAATACATAAAAACGTCTGCAAAAGAGGGCCCGCGTGTCTATAAACGTGCACGCGAGCACCTGTCCAGAAATCTACCTTTACTGGACTTGCAAATGATGCCTGAGAAGGGACTGAAGACTTTCGGTGGAGCTTCTTGCTCGAGCATGATCAGGCTATGAATAGTGTTGTGACACTTGCGTTTCCCAAACTTGATACAGTGCTTCCATGATTTTGGAATACCTTCTATCTTGTCGTGTAACACCCAAAATCGTTCCTAGGTTTAGTATCTTCTCGTCGAAGACCGATACCGCGGTTCGTGGGCTCGCGTGCTCCTCCTTGCACAGCACGTGTTTCGACAGCAGGGATTTTGACGATCCAAATTTAGCTTGCGACGGCGACGCCTCTTCCTGCGGATGCAAACATTATTCCCTCCGTCTCACGCACCTCAGCCGCTCTCAAACAAGCGATAAAGCACCAAATTTTGTCTACCTTGTTGCAGGTTACGCTACACCGCCTGAAACAAGTGCAATGTCGCAATCGTGTAGGCGCCCGCCACGTCTTTCTTTCTTCGGTCTAAAAACAAACGCGACAGGTAGGTGAGTAAGTACCAACTCTGCGTGCATGCATTAGATGCCCTGCAGATCTGCCTCATCTCGCCTGGCAGCAATCTTGTAACCGAGAGCCATATTTCCCTCCAATCATCCCCTGTCACAAAACGCACACAGGCTGCCCATCGCGAAGTGCGTTACAGCCTACTGAATCCTTCGCTGTTGCCGTTCCTGGTCCAGGCCAGGGCCCTTCTACATTCTACATTCCAATGATGACAAAATAGAACGCGCTACACCGGAACAGTAGTACCAGTGAATCCTTCGAAACTAGCCCTGGCGTATCTCGCGTGCTTGCGATACGCTCGAAAGGTCACTCCCTGGCTACTGGCAGCTGTCGCGTCATGTATCTCTGCCATGTGGCCACCCGCATGGCGCCGTTCCTTCCAAAGAGACCAAGACACCGTCTCTTCAACACTACAGGGAAGCACCTTTCCCAGACTGTGCTCAAGCAGGCACTCACACCATTTTCCTAGCCGGAACAGCTCACGAACTCTGTTGCCGTCCGCCCAGTGTCACTCAGTATTTTTGCATGCAGGGTTAACATCCCCCAGCCAAAGCCTTGCATCCCTGGATGTTGGGTCTAATATTGGGACATGCAAACAGCCACAACATCGCCTTCCAGTTGACACCAACTGTAATGACACCTGCTACTCTCAGAGATTCGGGCACTGGCTGGCTACCTCCAGACACCACGTAACGAAACATCCGGACATTGGACGAAGCCCCTTTGACGTTAGAATCTACATATACAGGCTATGGCTTCCACGCCCGCTAAGTCTGAAATTGCAGACCTTACCAAGTATTTAGCACCAGAACAAGCGAAGCATCAACCGAGGAAGCGTGCGCTCGAAGAAGACACTCCTTCGGACACTACAAACTGCAGTCTCACTGGCACAGGACGTGATGCCCACACATCCAGAGACACGATGTCGCAATCGACCTCACCAACTACCAGCGCTCGCCGGACCAGGACTGGTCGAGTGAGCAAAGCTGCTAAGGGAATGCCAGTTCACCACTGCGATTGTGGCAAAACTTATACACGTGCCGAGCATCTCAGACGGCACCAGCAGAATCACGAGCCCGGAGCTTTCTCATGCGATGTCTCGGGGTGTGAGCGAAAGTTTTCCAGAGAAGATCTCTTGACCAGACACAAAGCGAAACACAACGAGCCTCCTAAACCGTCGAAGCCCTCGAGGTCGAGCGCTACTCAAATCTCATCCAGGCCTGACGATGCTGTGCCATTCTTGCCTTATTCCAATACTGGTGCGTCTCAGGAGAGACAACCATATGCAGGTCCCGATTCGCATCGGTCATCACTGTCGTCCGGCGCGACGGTTCGTAAGGAACACACACCTGCCGCAGGACTATACTCTCAAGGTTCTATGACTGATACCAGCACTCCGTCCTTTGGGCAAGGCGAACCACTCAGTTGGTACACGAGTCTCCAGCCTTTCCAGCATCCCACAAATGGATTTCAAGCCACAGGGCTCACCCTTGAGCAATGTGAACTGTCACCGCTCGGTCTTGACACCAACCAGATGTGGATGACCGGTAGCTCAAGTTTGGGCGCTTCCCGATCGCCCGTATCGCCTGATTCTACGGCACCAACATCAAGCTGGAGAGGACCGAGTCCAGCTTACGTCCAGCTCCGCACACCTGCTTCAGAGAACTCAATGTCCAACACTTTTAGTGACGCTGGCATATCGAGAAACTCGTCTTTTGGTCAATTGCCTGGCGATGGCGCTGCGCTCCTGCCGGCGTACCGTGATTTTCTTGAACAGGATGAGTTGACGACTCCGACCACAGCACCCCAGAACTTTGGTGCACGTCAGCTTCATCATCGCATCGATAACGAGCAACGCTACCTCGATGCCTACTGGCGCTTGGTACACCCGATCTGGCCAATCATACACAAGCCCACATTTGATGCGTCGTACACATCGCCACTGCTTCGATCCGCGATGCTCACTATGGGAGCCTGCCTGACAGGCGACCAGGTCGACGCAGCGAACGCTTGCATATTGCACAAGAGGTGCTTGAAAGTTATCAAGAAACGCAGTGTCAACAACTCACATTCATACCGCATCTGCGACATGCAAGCAGTTCTGATGTTAGAGATCTTCAGCACATATAAGTCCCGCCGCCCACCACTCCAGTCATCGAAGCTTTTCCAGGACAACTATTGCGCGCTTGTCAGGGATTACGAGATGGACACTACTGCTGCATTCCTTCCGAACTTCGACGCCTTTGACTTCCAGCAAGAGGTATCTACAATAAACCTCGAGTCTGAGAGCAGACAGCGTTTGCTCGCTGCTTACTATATCTTGGACCAAGAGCGATCCACACTTTTCGGCCGTCGAAGTACCGATGTTCCTGATTTCTTCCCTGCAAGCATCGGCCTACCACAACCTTTGCACATCTGGGACTCGGATCTCACACTCCCCAATAGTCCTTACGATCAAGTTGACGGTTGGCATTATGAGAGACTTAGTAAGCTCGGTGAACACCCTGCATCAACATCTGCTGGAGAACACTTCGACGTCTTCGTGGCATCGCTTGTCCTTGCCCACTCCAGCGACACAAGGACAGCCGATACAACTGAGCCACGGATTATACCACCAGACCTTGATCTGTACACACTTCCCTCAAGCTCTTCACATATCGACCTCGCACGGCAGACTTTCGCGCTCTGCAAGAGTGTGCCGATACGTGCTCTCCTGGCTGTGGCCGGTGAAAGTTGGGTGATGTCTGAGAAGCTCAGCTTGTATGCAGATTACAAGGCCTATCAGCAGAGTCTAAGACTCTGGATAGACACATCGGCCACGGACGCTTTCGCGCATGCTCTCAAGGTCATAAATTTGCACAGAATTCGTCCGAAGACAACATGTCTCTACCATGAGTGGTCATTACACCTTGCTTCGCTCGTTGTGTGGGCATGCACATATGCACATCGCTTGCCAAACGAGCCGCTTCGACTATCGATCCCCCTGGTCATCAACGCCGAGGCAGAGGTGCCGGTACATGAGCTCGACACTGCCTTAATGAACCTAGCGCAGGCTGGTACAGATGGCCAATTGATGTCGGACGATGCAAAGTGTATTGTGACATGGGCCAAAACACGGATTGAGAAGACTGGCAGTGTCCGATTCTGTGGAGTGGTGAGTGGTGCCGTTGATGTTTTGAAAGCACTCATGGCTAGAGGTGATGAAGATGGATGGTTTTGAAATCATGAGGGCGAGTTTATCTACACACAGAGAAGCGAAACAAGCTTGATGCGATCAGTCACGAGTACACAACATTCTTGTATAAACCTGTCGAATTTCACTCCAGATATGACCCAGAATATACCCAGCGTACCGATCGACTTTCTTATTGTGCGGCTAGTCTAAACGAAGGGACACTACCCCATCTACTTACTTGCAAGGACCGCCTGCACAACACCTTATGAAAGCGTCCTCGACTTGCTCTGGGGGTCAAGGTACGGCTTCTCACCAATACCAACCGCACGGTGGCCCAGACGATCGCCGAGAGTGGAGTAATCATTGGTAGCGCTATGGAACACGCTACGGTTGTCCCAGATCGCTGCTTCAAGTTAGCACGTTGATCTTCCTTGCTCGCGTAGAAGATACTCACCAAGATCGTTCGGTTGCTTCCACTTGAATCTAACTTGTAAATCATGGTTTTGCTCGATAACACGGTAGAAGCTCTCTAGCAACTCCTTGCTCTCGCGCGCGGATAGCTCGTTGATCCTCTGTGGGAAATTGCCGATCGCGTAGATCGATTTCCAACCTGTCACCGGGTTGGTTCGCACCACTGGATGCACGGCCAGGAGGTCGCGCCCGACGTTCTCAGGGTGGCCACGAGCCTCTTCATAGATCCGGTTCGCAGGGTTGGCAGCTTCAGCTTTGTGGAACCCTTCACCTGAGAAGGTGGCGGTCAGGCGCTCGAAGAACTGCTGGTACGCATCGCTGAATCGATCGTAAATCTCATAGCCGGACGCCCACAGGGTGTCGCCGCCTGATGAAGGGAGCTGTGTGAGGCGCAGGCTCGTGTAATCTGCCGGATACTGCTCGAATTGAATATCGCTGTGCCACGAAGCAGCACCTCCCCTGCGGTCGTCGCGATCCTTTACACCGTTGTCGTAGATCTTGAAGGCTTTGGACGAGATCGTGCTGATTTCGTGGTCGTTGGTGCCGAACTCGTGCGAACTGTTGAGTAATGGGTGGATGTGCAGTGTCGACTCTGATGGTTTGCCACTGAGTTCGCCGAGACGCTGGACGAGCACTTTCTGAAGGTCGTCGGTGAGGTTGTCTTGTGCTCGGAAGAATACAACACCACGCTGAGAGACTACGGCATGTCAGTATTCTGGTCATCTCAGGTTCTGTGAGCGGCATACTGGTTATGGCAAGGTCGCGGATCAAGGCATCGGAGTCCTCGGCATTGAGAATGTCGTTGACCACGTTCACGTTGGCGTATTCACGTCCAATGACCGGAGTGCTTTCAACGTGTTCGAATCGATCAAGTGCTCCTGAAAGCGATAGCGGCTCCCGAGCTTGCTTAGGATGGTCGTCAGCCTGCAAGGTCACGGCAGCAGGCTGTATGGTTGTGGTAGTGGTAGTCGTCGACATCGTTGCAAATGACACAGGTGCACAGACACGTTCAACCCTCGAATAAGCTATAGTTGAACTACACGAAAGTAGGTCATAGCAAATGAATATTATGTTATTGATGAGCTGGCCAATTGTTATATTATAACTAGTTGCTCGGAGGTATGTTAGTCCCAACGTCTCCGCTAAATTCAGACACCGCAGAGGTGGGCGTGAATCGACTTAAGCACACAATATGAGGTCACAATCACACCATACCAAGCGATAATGACCAACTCGCAGACATTGGACGCTCAACAAGCTCCATACAGAATTGTAACGAGGGCAACCATACGATAAGACTTTCTCGACTGTGTCACTCCACTCAAAGATAGGTCTAGAAAGCTTTCGCCATCGCAACCGCCCTTTGCAGTCAACCCCGATCCGCCCGTAATCGGAGAGCCTGATCAAAAGCACTATCACTGCAAAGGCCCCAAGTCACTTTTTTCGGCACGCTGTGTGCCGGCGCGGCATCTTCATCAATTGCAACATTCACGGTTCGAAGGTAGCAGTACCACTGCAACCGACATCACTATAGTGCCACCAAATGGCGCAAATGCCCACATGAGCAAATCCCATCGAGCGACTCTTCCACATACATTTGTGAGATTTCAAGAAAATGAGACGTTTCTTTCGTCGATTAGGAGAATCGAATGAATCTCCTTCATGTATTCTTCCTTCCGTCGTTGATCTTTGGGACGCCCTGACTTTGTGTGCCAAAGCCAAGAAGACTGCGAGCACCTCCTCCGAGACCGAGATTAGGTTGTACCTCGTCAGAGATTGTTACTGCCTCTATTCATTGCACGTTGATCGATTTCGAGACCACTAGAATCACCGATTGATTTCGGGGTCTGTTGAAATGGATTTGCCCGCAAACAAGCTAAGGAACGCATCAAACTTGTTGGGATAGCGACACAGAGCGTGAAGTCTGCCGAAGAGCTCAATCGCGAACTGGTGTGTAAAGCATGCTGCCTGCGGACGATTTGCTACGTTCTCCGGGGCCATAAGAGCATTCTGTGTGGAGCGATTTGGAGTGTCGCGTCGCAGAGACGGTGGTATGTGGCGTTGTTCGATCGGTGCCTGCCCTAGAAGTATCACTGGGCAGTCACAGCAAATAAAAAAGACGGGGAGTGCTCGTCACATACGCAGCAGGACCTGAAACCCCCAATAGAACTCGTCTGTTGGCGAGCGGTCCTTTGCCCTTGCAACAACGTACGTACGGAGAATCGTTTGCAAAAAGAGAAGTCCATTGTTGGTCACACGTCTAATGTGATGCACCTTTGTGGACACTTCAGCTTTCAGATTGGCGTACAAGCGGCGCTGTATCTATTTCTACGAATCTCGATCCCCGAAAAGCTGCGACCTCGACCTGCCAGCGGGTATTGGTGATAAAGACACAAATCTCGGATCACTCGCCGTGCTTGGCTCGGTGCTTCGCCATGTGAATGTCCTGGTGGTCCTTGTCGGCGATAAATTTCGGCGCAGTGACAAAGGCGCTACTGCCAGCGAAGCTAGCACCCCCCTTCGCGACCATTTCCTTCGCCGCGCCATACCCTGCCTCTTTGGCAGCTGTCCCAGCAGCCAGGCTTCCAACGTTACCGATGGCCCCACCGACCGCACCGAAACCAACATTCGTCGCCACCCTGTTGACCGATGCGTCGCTGACTTCGGCTCGGACCTGTATCGATTCATCATCAGCGGCAGTTCGTTCTTTAGCACCGTCGACACTCAGACTTACATCTCTGTCATGGATTGTCTTCGAAATCCCATGCTGGATACCCGTGCCTGCGGCCGCGCCGGCCGCACCAGCTGCCATCACAGCCGGAGGACCGCCTACTAAGCCTGCTGCGACTGTACTGGCAGTAGTAACAGTGCTGTTGGTACACTTCGCAGCCGCCCTCTTTGCGTGTTCGTCATTGCCGGCAATGCCGTGGACGGCCGCTGCACCGTAGCCAACGATTGGAATCGACTCGGCGACCTTGGTTGCACCACCGTCTTTCGAGAATTCTTGGCCCATGTTGAGTTCGGATGAGTTGGATGAATTGGATGTTGATGAAGATCTCGTGTGCAAGGAGGTGAGGTATGGTTGGAGTAGTGGTTCTCTTTGCTCCTGCAAAGTAGAAGCTTTTATGTGCAGCATGTGAAGGCGGCCTCATCATCAATGGCCTCACGATCGACGATAGAAGGCAATATTGGCGCTGCTCACAAGCATGGGGATTGGTCAGGACCTACAGTTGGTGAGCGTGAGGGTGGCCTTCAACATTACATCGTGTCCAGGCCCGCCATTGCTGGGGCGACACGAATTGCCTCGCGCAAGAAGACGTGTGTGGCGCCAGGCTTGAGACGCCAGCATCACATCCATTAAACGCAGGCAGAATCGTTGAGATTACTCTGCCATCGACAGGCAACAAGTTGTGAGTGTGCCTGCATACCAACGCCGGATTAATACAAAACGGCCCGGCGAGTTCACAGCGTCTTCCGCTCTGCAAGGCAAGCATTTCTACCCAACTCCAGGATAAGCACAACAATGAAGGCAACCCTGGACCGCTGCCCGAGCGGGGCTAGTTCTCGTGCTACGTATCCCTGATATTCAGCCTTGTTTGGAGGCGAGCGACAGGTATGATTCGCCTCGTCTACTGAGATGAAGAGTGCGTTCTGCAGTGCAAATCAGTCGTCGATCCGCTTGCCGCACCCACAGCGATGGTGAAGACCATCGAATCGTGTGACTATCGTACGCAGAGTGGACCTGATATCGTCAAATCTTCGACATGCGACCTGGTCGTGGTGTACTGGTGTTGGCGCTCAAGTGTCGAAACCGCAATGTTCCTCCCCGCCCAAACTAGCATTACCATCGATGAGTGTGCCAGCCGGGCCTCCCAACAACGTACACGTGAAGTCGCAAAACAACCCGCAGATTTGCGATGTACCTGCAGCATTCCTAAACACGTCTGCCGCAAACCGATGAGTTGCATCCTTGGGTCGGTTTCCTGTCCTTTCCGTATTCAATAAAACGGTGTGTGTCGATTTGGCGTATAGCTCTGAGCCCTAACACGCCTACCTCCATGTCGAACTGTCGAGTCGATCATCTCCCACAGAATGATTCGCGTTGTCATAGCTGCTCCTTACACCTTTCGATTCGGATCAACCCACCTCATCAAACAGAGAAGTACGAGATGAAAACTCCGTCCCATGCACGGACTCACCTAGATTAAAATTGCTCGCGACCGCCCTGCGGGCGACTTCACGATGATAGTGGTCCGATCTAACGTCATCCTTGGAGATGTGATCGGATTCGCTCCCTGCTCTCCAGCTGCGCAAAGACAGCTCGCGGTCTAGTTTCAAAGTCCATGCTGCTCGCCCTGCCACTAGGAGTCCAGTACGGAGTTTGGAGCTAAACGGCGAGGACGTCTGCTGTCCTAATAAGGACAGCCAACTTCCTCAAAGAGTGGGAATGATTCTGAACATAAGTGGCTCAAATATATTTTCTAAGCAAACCTTAGCCAATCGTAGAACCGTCCAAGTCAACGACCGCCCACGCGTTTCGTTCATCGTGGCAGAGACAAAGAGCAGCTAGCCACCCCATCAAACCGTCCATCCATCCATGTCCGGGCTTTGTCAAGAAATGAAAACCAAAACGACAGTCAGTGGTGGTATCATGAGGTGAAGAAGAAAAGATGACAAGGAAATGCAATTCTGTTACGACAAATCTAAAAAGATGATGATGAAAGTAAGATAGTGGTATCGTTCTCGTTCTCAAAAACACTCGCTCGCATACATGCTAAGTGGGTGGCTTAGAATCGGAAAACCTTTTGAAGAAGAAAGGTTTGGTGAGTTTTGAAAATGATGTAAAGAAGAGACAGCAGGAAAACGTAGTAAAAGGAAACAGGAAGTTGAAAAGAAAAAGAGATTTCCCTTGCCCGTCGGGGCCAATAACATGCCATGCATCGTCTATATTCCTCCCACACATCTCAAGATTCCTATCTCCTCTCTCCCTTTGCTGTGTTGCAAGGTGTCTTGCTATTTGTTTGGGTACGTTCAGTCGTAGTAAATCACAATGGACGAACTCAGTTCCAGCCCAAGCTGTTCTCGCTCATGACCGGCGCAGAGATGCCCTGCTCTCGTACGCTGCGGCCGTTGGAGCTGTGACCGCTGTTGCGGCTACCTCTCGTTCCACCGCTGCCGCTGCCGTTGCTACGGCCAGCTGAAGAAGCTGTCACAGCCGCGGATGCGCGTCCCATGCCACTGTTGTGGCCGTTTGCACCGGACATGAAGTAGCCACCCATGCCACCGCTGCCTGTCAGGTTAGAGCCACGTTGTGACATTTCGGGCTGGGAGGCGGGGACAGACGGGGTACGGGAGTGGCGCGCACGCTTCTTCTTGTAACGGCGAGCGACGTAGACCATGGCTGCAGCGTAGAGAGCTGCACCCGCGCAGGCTCCAACACCGATACCGACACTGGTGCCACGAATGGGCTGGGAGGAGCCAGAATCGCCACCGATCGGAGCACCGTCACCATTGGAAGCGGACGTGGTCGCAGCGGGGTTCTTGTCGGAAGTAGAGCTACCATCAAGGCTTGCACCAGGCTGTACGGAGAAGCTTGGGTTGATCATGGACATCAATGTACGGATTGATGCAGTTGGGTTGCCATAGATGTTGCTGACAGGAGTGTGAAGGTCGAGCTGCAGCTGGTCAACAAGATCGGCAGGAATGTAGGCCTGTGCAAGAGTGGTCATGTAACCAAGCTCCTTGGACGTATCATAAGGCATCAGTGCCTTCATCTTGACGTCCTTGGGATCAATGCTCAGACCATAGGCAATACCCTGGGGCAAGAATGCGAAGATCTGGCTGACGGCGGTGGAGCTGCCAGCTACGAAGCCGTAGTTCAGGCCATAGTTGAAACCAATCTGCACTAGAGTACCGTTCGAGGGCTGCGCTGGCATGCCGCCAGGAGGCTGAATCAAGCGAGGCATGTTGGTCGGGAAGCCTGTAGGCGCGGATGTGGACGATCCGTCCGAAGCCAGGGTGCTGCTTTGCTCGTCGGCATCAGTGGGTGTCGGAGGCGGGGCGGTTGTTGTCGGCGCGAAAGTGAGCTGAGTTGGGATCTCGACAGTAGTGGCATCGTTGGTACCGGTCGGAATGATGCTGTGAGGAGCCTCAGCGCTTGTCGGGGAAGGCGCAGGTGTAGTCACAGCGGCAGAATCGGTCTCGGTAGGAATAGGAATAGGAACAACGGCGGTTGTCGACTCGTCAGAGGAGGTAGTAGCACTTGCGCTCTGAGTTCCACTGGTAATCGCGGACTCTGCCGAGCCAGACTTGGTCGATAATACAGAGGATTCCGAAGTTCCAGTAGTCGATGCCTCAGATGCTCCTGAGGTAGCAGTCGATGCATCAGTAGCTCTCGAAGTGGTTGTCTCAGCGTCGGAAGCTGCCGAAGTGGTTGTAGTCACATCAGAAGCTCCCGAAGTGGTCGTGGATGCGTCAGAAGCTCCAGAGGTAGTCGTGTATGCATCAGAAGCTCCTGATGTTGCCGATGCGCTGGACTCGGTCGAGGTGCCCGTAGCGGTTCCAGTGGACAGAGACTCAGCTCCCGAAGTGGCATCGCCAGAGCCAGTAGTCTGGGTTGCGGTTTCATCTGCTGGAGTCGAGGTTGGCACAGGCACAATGGGCACGGTAGTGCTGCTCGCATCGGTAGCTGACTCGGTGGAGTTGGTCGAAGAAATGCTGGAGGGGCTCAGAGTAGGGGTATCGGTAGACTGCTCCGCAGCGGTTGCAGGCACGCTCTCCGTTGACGACACATCGGTCGCGGTCGCTGAATCAGAGCTGCCCATGCTGACCGAGCTTTCAGTAGCGCTAGTAGTGACTGGCACAGGGATGGCAGTGGTGCCGTCAATTCCTGTGGACGTGCTAAGGCTGTAGATGGGAGATGAGCTCTCCGACCCATCAGTAGAAACTGGTACGGGGATGACAGTAGTTCCCGAGGAGCCGGTAATGGTGCTCGATGTTATCGATGGGCCCGAGGTCGTGCTGGCGGGAGCAGCAGTGGCAGGAGTCTCGTCACCACCGGTGCTGGTGAGCGACACGGGGGCGGTGCCAGTCGATGGTGCAATTCCAGTGGAAGCAGTCTCAATATCAGTGGAGTTGGTCTCTGATCCGACCGCCGGGGTGCTAATGACTGAGTCTGTGGCGGCGGCTGAAGCTACACTGGCAGTGGTGAAGTGGCTAGACAGGCCGGAGTCCAAGGAGGAAGCTGCACTCGACAAGATGCTGGAGAATCCAGAGGCAAGAGACTCGGTCACTGCAGCATCGGTGGCAGTCGCCGCAACGCTAGACAGCTCAGAGCCCAGCGAAGAAGCCAAGCTTGATAGAGCCGAGGATGCTGCATCAGTGATAGGTGCAGTAGTAGTAGCGGTAGGGCTGCCATTGGCCTCAGACAGGACTGATGACTCGGCGGAGGAAACGGCACTAGAGAAATCGGAGGCAGCCGATGACACTACAGTCGAAGCGACAGCAGTGTTGGAAGCTGCGAGAGAAGAAGTGGCTGTAGAGTCTTCTGTCGGCACGGGGATGAGAACAGGCACAGCATCGGTAGAGGTCGATATTTCGGTGCCGTTGGTGGTGGTAAGTGCGCCCTCAGAGGTCACGGTCTCGGTACCAGGCAACTGAGATGCAAGGGAGCCAACAAGACCAGGAGTAGCGGTGCTATCCGGTGCAGTGGTGGACGGGACTGAGGTGTTGTTGTCGGTCTCGGGGGCAGTCAACGAGGTATCGGGGATCGAAACGTTGTCAGCACCGGAAGTGGCATCAGTCAAGGCTGCGGAAGACGTAGCAGTGGAACTGGAACTGCCCTCGATAATGGTCGACAGGCCGACAGTGATCGCGCCAAGAGACGGAGATTCTGAAGCATTTGTCTCGCTGGACGGGCCTTCGGATGTGCGAGTACCAGTGGGAGCTGGCTCGGACGAAGGTGGGACACTAATAGTGCCAATGTTTGCATCACCGGTCGCAGAGCGAGTAGAGATGACCGCAGTGCTGGAAGTGGGCGAAGGCTGCTCGACAGGGCGACCACCACCGGTCTGGCCAACGAATGGTCCACGGGTCTTGGAATTGGGAATGTCGGAGTTCGAGTCAGACTCAGCAGGAGTGCTGGCGGCAGTGGGCGTGGCAGCATCGCTAGACAATTGGCCGGTGGATCCAACAATATCGCTTGCGTCAGACGAGCTTGCGGCAGTAGGCTGGATAGTGCTGCTGGGAGCAACACCGGTGAAGGCAGCGAACGGACGAGGGTTGGATGGGATGCTGCTGGATGTGGGCAGCACGATGGTGTCAGGCACCGGTCCAGTGGAACCAATTGTGTTGGCGGCACTGCTGAATGTAGGCGACAGAGGGCTGCTAGGCATCTCACCAGTTGGTGCGGCAGCCTCAGTGCGGTCGTTACCAGTGCTTGCGACGGAGGAGGGTTCAGAGAAAGTCGGCGAAGCCTCCTCAGTCTCAGGCAGACGACCAGTAGATGCAACGAAGGAAGAAGTAGGAGGAGCTGACGACGTCACATCGGAGGCGATAGTGGGAGAAACCTCCTCGGTCTTTGGGAGACGACCAGTCGAGGCAACAAAAGTAAGTTCAGCGGGAGCTGACGAACTGGCGCTTGAAGAAGCGATAGTTGGCGAGGGCTCCTCAGTCTCAGGCAATTGACCGGTAGAGGCAACGAAAGATGAAGCAGCAGTAGCGGACGATTGCACATCCGAAGCAATAGTCGGTGAGGGCTCCTCAGTCTCAGGCAACTGACCAGTAGATGCAACGAAAGAAGAGCTAGTAACAGCCGATGAGCTGGCGCTTGAGGGAGCAGTGGGCTTGGGCTCGTCCGAAGGGACACCATCAGATGAAGGCCTTGCAGAGCTGGCATCAGACGCTGTAGGGAACACAATTTCGTCACTGCCGGGGAAGCCGACTGAAGGCTGCCTGAAAGGACGCTCGCTGGGGACATAGGTCGAGCTTGTTGTCGCGCTCGAGCTGGGTGCGGTTGGCTGTACCTCGCTGCTGGGTGCAGGTCCAACAGATGGGCTCGACTCAACATAGGTAGAGCTTGTCGTCGCGCTGGAGCTGGGTGCGGTTGGCTGCACCTCGCTGCTCGGCACCGGTCCAACAGATGGGCTCTGTCTAAATCCGTCGTCAGATTTGGCATCGCTGCTGGTGGTGGGAGCCGAGCTAGACGAAACCCCCGAAAAGCTGGAGGGAGTAGGCTCCACAATGATTTCGGGGAATCCACTCGAAGGCGTGCTAGAAGATATGGTCTCTTCAGTGGTAGGCTTGAAGTCGTCGCTGGTAGTGGTCGAAGATGTGGTCTCAGGAGCAGAGCTGGGAGCAGTCGGCTCAATGATCGTCTCGGGGAGGCCTGTCGATGGCTGCGTGGACTTTGCTGGAGTAATGGCTTGCACAATGCTCTCGGGGAATCCTCGTGAAGGCACATCGGAGGAAGTCGATGGGGAACCCTCGTTGAACGTGTTTTGGTTGTCGCTGCCGAATGGGTTCTCATCATCTTCGGATGTGCTCGTAGTTGTGGCAGCCGCGCTAGAAGTCTTCGATGACGCGGGAAGAGATGAAGATGTCTCGGTGTTGGTGATTGTCACGGTGTGAGTACCAGTGAGTCCAGGCAAGGTAGGCTCAATGGTAGTCACGTGCTCCGTTTGACCAGGAGTATTCCAAGGTTCGTCGGCACTCAAACTTGAGAGGAATGGTGCCCAGTCGAAGAAATCAGTCTCTGATGGTTGCTCGCTCGTCGTCTCGGGGAGAATTTCAGATGTGGTCGAAGGCTCCACAGCAGGTGCTGAGGAGTTGGTATAGGCGCGTCTGAAGTGGAATCCAGGGCGCGCTTCATATTGACGAGCGGGCGCAGCCTCCGCTGTTGTGAAAGGGCCATGAGCAGACATGACTGCGAGGGCGGCTGCCCACGCAGCAGAAGAAGTCCTCATGATGTAGAATTAGTGGTGCTGGTTGGTTTGTAGTCACAGATGTGGTGTGTGGCCTGCTTGATATTAGACTTGACGTGGCAAAGTGGCGAATATCACACGCCAGCTTACCGTCGGAGTTGGATATAAACGAGTGTACTTGACGATTCGCCAAAGAATGAATGAACGCTTGCTTGTTGGGGAAAGCTGGTGTACGATAATCCACACGGGACCTATGACATGCTAGGCGGGTGGGTATTGCTAAAGGAGCGTGGGCGTATCGCGTGAAGCGTTTCGCGTGGTGAGGCGAATGCAAATTTCAAAGTACAGAGGGCGTGCAGAAGATAGACAGGCTCGGTCGGGGTGAGATTGTCCAATTTCGAGAGGAGCAGCGTTCTTCGAGCCAGTCAAAGAAACGCGCGTGGTCCGAGCCGGGAGCAACAAAGAGCGAAGAGTGGTGCAGATTTGTCTTCCAGACGTCGCAAAGCCAGACTCAGCCAATGGCAAGACAGTGTTTTGCTTTGAGGAGGAAGTAGCGAGGCTGAAAGGCCAGACAGCGCGACAACGTCCAGACAATGGGCGTGTGGGGGAAGGAGCGACTGGGTGCGCGTTTGGTATATCCCTACGCTCGACTGCGGTACACGATTCGCCAGCTATTACAAGGCCGTGAGAAAGGAGGAAGTCGCGAGAATGAGGAGTAGTGCTGAGTGCTGAAGCGAGTGTGGACGGATCTGGTCGAACCGGTTGGAGGAGCAGGCAGGCAAGGCGGAGTGCGGTGGTGCGCGAAAGGGGTGGTAGTCGGTCGCACACGGCGGAGGAGGAAGGGAGGAGGAGGCTGCGGAGTGTTGGCGGTGTCGCAGTAGTGGTGGCCGGCCGGGGGAGAGTGGTCGATGGCGGCGGCGGTGGGTGAGTTGGGCGGTGGTCGAAGAGTAGTCGTGAATATTCACGAGCGCAGCAGGCAGGAGAACAGCAGCAGCAACGGCGCGCCGACGTCTGAGGCCTTCAGGTTGCTAGTCGAGGGTGGGTAGGGGTATGTGCGTGGGTGCGTATGTCGTGCGGGCTAGAGCAGCGCAACGGGGCGGGCGGGCGTGGAGCAGCAGCAGCAGTTAGTAGCAGGCACCGGCAAAGGCAAGAGGCATAGCACAGCACAGCACAGCACTGCACTGCACTGCAAAGCAAAGCAGGGTCAGGGCCAGCGGCTCACAACGATCACTCCCACGCTCACGTAGCAGGCTAGTCGAGGTTTGGCAGTGCAATTTCTCGCATGCAGGGCGGCACTAATGCCATCACGACTCCATTGGCTGTTTCATCTGCAGCGCCCGTCGATAGTCGATCCATCCCTGCTTGTCTACCCAGCGCTGCAAAAAGCCACCAGATGAGAGACTCCGCCCGGGACAAGGCTCATAAATAGCAAGGCGTACCGCGTGCCATCCACTAAACCCAGATCAGATCAACAGGAACTGCTGCTATACGGGCCCCGCCCAAATACGGCCACGGAGGCGGCGCGCCATGCATACACACGCATACACAATTGCATACTAATGCTATGCACGTAGCCGCCATCTTCATCAGCGCAGCCGGCAAGACGACATCCCATCTGTGCTGTCATCACCACCACGCGCTGCAGCCTACGTGTGAGCACAGCCATATCAGACCCGTCCGTATACCAGTAGTCGCCTTCAAAGTGCTACACGCCCGTCCGCCTCGCCCTGCTACGAGGAAGCGAACGAGTGCCACGGCCACATGGGCGTCCCTGCCCTCGCCAGGGCCCTAGCCGTGCAGACACTGGTCTTACACTGGCGCTCAGGAACGGCTCCACCCTGCTCGAGTTCCCCAATATCCGTGACGGGCCCGTCGCTCACTAGCCTCTCTAGCTCGAGGGCTATGTAGCAACTTTAATTTGAAGGATGCCCACCCTTGCGCTTGCTCCCCTCTCGCCGCCGCCCGCCCAACAACCCGCCAGCCCGACATTTTCGCAAAGCACCCATTTCATCATCGTAACCCCTTCGTGGACAATTGACGAGGTTCGAGACCGGATCTTCACCCGGGTTTCTCAGCGAGAGAGATCGAGGTGAACGTGTTCGGATCCTATCCGCAGTGAGGATCAAGGTTGCACCCTCGCTCGGGATTTATCGCCCTTTGTTCGATGTGCTGCGCTGCGCTGCGCTTTTTCTAGTCTTGCTGCTTGCTTGCACACACCCGACGCGTAAGCCTTCCCTGCAGGGCGGTCGGTGGAAAATCCGCAGATGCAGAGTGTGGGAAGTGATCGCGAGCCGCGTCCGGCTTGGTGATCGTGCAGCCACATGTACATGTACATGTTACAAGTACACACTTTCAACAGCCCCGACGCTGCTAAGCCTGACCCAACATTCAAGGGAAAGGCCTCAGCGTGGTACGCACGTTGAGATGATCACCCTCTGTGGTGATCACTAGCTCCACTCGTCGACGTATGTCCTGGTCTCGACCGCCATCAATCGTGGATCTCTGAAAATCGACTCATTAGGCCACCTCTCTGTTAGTCACTGCCGCGCGATGATATCTCTAGGTCCATGGTCGTAAGCCTCTCCAGTCTATGCCAGACGTGGGGAAGAAATTCTCAGCTCTGCTATACGGTTATGCAGTGTGCTATATTTTGCTCAGAAATTTTGCTTTGAGCAGGAGGTAAGGTTCGTCGGCAGCGAATGCTAACCTGCATGGTGGCTTGAGATCCACCGGTATTGCAGTGCGGGATACGGACTGACTGAACTAACATGACACGATCAGTGTGCAGCTGACTTGTCACTTCGTATGGTTGCACGTGTTATCGAGCCGCTCGCAGCTTTCTTTACAATCGAGGTGATGCAACGAGTTTCTTGGCATGTTGATTTAGGTTTTGCCGTCATCTATTGAGTATATGTGGTATCATCGGACTCACAATACCCAGACGGCGAACCCCGGCGTTATGCAACTTGTGCACAACAGACCGTTACCGGTATATC
The DNA here is from genome assembly GCA_019775565.1 of Melanodothis sp. VS III C KN 2. Taxonomy (NCBI): domain Eukaryota; kingdom Fungi; phylum Ascomycota; class Dothideomycetes; order Cladosporiales; family Cladosporiaceae; genus Melanodothis; species Melanodothis sp. VS III C KN 2. Next base: position 678,507 of record JACWFM010000002.1, read on the forward strand.
CGACAGGAACAGCACGAAGGATCCAGATTGATTGCAACCGACACGTGGCAAATTGAATCGTGCCTGTGGTGCGGACCTCTTATCAAACGTTGTCCACATTCGAAACTTGTATATCGGGAAAGAAGAATTGCGCACACTGAAAGCGAGTATAGCCGGTACCTGTACTGGCAAAAGAACAAAATAACCACTCATACACCAATCAATATAAACAGCCCCTCCTCCGACCTCCACCCCATTCTCAAGAATTTCCCCACCACTCATCAATCAACGGATCGATCAATCTAAGCATAGTTGACCTTAACAGAGTAGCCAGTGGTGGTGAACACGGCGTTGCTACCCAAGGTAGGCTCGGTGCCGGCACCGACGCTCTTGAGGTACTGGGTGGCGGGCAGGCCCTGGTTCTTGATGAGGTAGGAGTAGAAGAGGTTGACGTCGCCGGAGAAGCTCTTGATCTGCTTGCCGTCGGCAGGCAAGAACGAGAACACGGTCATGTCGCCGTTGGGGCCCTTGTACACGTTCCACTTCTGGCCGGCGATGGTGGTGGTGGCGAGGACCTTGGCGTTGCCTTGGGCGTCCCAGCTGCTGTTGGGGTTGTCAGTGACTTTCGTTCTGCATTGCTAAGCACAAAAGACGGATTACGGATGGCTTACCTGGCAATAGGACCGGCGTTGATATTGGCAAGCCAAATCATCATCTCGTACTTCTCCTTTCCACCCGGCGCATCGCTCGTGAACAAATCATACGCCACATCCGCCACGAGCCCGCTGCCGCTGTAACTCCAGTTCCACGTCGACGGGATGCTCTTGATCTTCGAGATCTGCACGGCGTTGGTCTTGACGACGACGTTGGGGAAGCTCTTGATGCTGTTCTTGCCGCCAGCCCACGACCAGTTGGAGTGCCACTTGATGGTCTCGCCGGACTTGCCGTCGAGAGTGGTGCATTGGTTGCCGGAGGTCGCGGCGCCCTTGCCCCAGAGGTTGTTGTAGAGGGTGTAGTCGCCGGTTACGACGTTGTCCCAGTCGCCGCACATGGCGGCGCGGCGGGTGAGGGGAGAGGCGGAGGCCAGGACGGCCATGGTGCTGGCGAGGGCGGCGAGCGTGAACTTCATTTTGGCGAGGTTGATGTGGGTGGTTCGCTATGTTTGGTGATTTGAATGAAATGTATGACCGAATGGAAACGTGATATTCAAAGGAGTGACTTGTTATTGAAAGGATTAATTCGAAAGGTTATTCTAGAAGGCCTGCAAGAAGAGGTGGAAACGATATTTATTTATTCCACCTCTCCTCAAACGAGCCCTCACTCCAGCCCTTGACCGTTTGCGAGTCCTACTATACTGTAGTGTACATTTTCGCCGGATCAACAGGCACCATTACTTGGTCTGGCGCGGAGCGTGCTCGAAAGCTTGTAAACGAAGCGCACGTCTTGAAACCATCGCGCGACTAGCCCGCTAAGCTCGCGGCAACAGCCTTCCGAGAGGCTTGTTAGGGCTGCTAGAACAAATTTGGAATGTGAGATGGTTAGAGAAGCTTTGCGAGTAATATGTATAGTGGATGTTTCGGGGAATGCTGGGAGTTGGGCGTTCCACGTGACGTGCTGAGTGAGGTGGTGGTGGTGTTGATGGTAAGGTATCATCGAGGTGCTGATAACGAGTTTTCCTGAGTGCAGTCTTTGAAAGGCTTTCGCCGAAAGGCCGAAATATAGTGTCGTGTCGTACGTAAAGAGAGGGGATGCGACCGACACATTGTGGCCAACGACCTGGCCAGTAGTAATTAGACGTATAGTACTTTGCCCCAAAGCGAAGGCTTGTGCAGCACTTGAGTACGAAAGCCTCGAAGACTGGATTGTCGAACTACCCCCGTTGTCCATCGAACAAAGGGGAGGCGCTCTCTCAATCAATAACCGTCACGTGTAAACAACATTAATCCCGGCTCGCAGAAACGATTGGAACAATCCACGGATCAAACATGTGACACGACGCCGGGTCTCTTCTTGGTCCCGATCAGTGACACTGCATGCCTCCTTCGAACCTACAATTGCAATTGCAGTTTTCAGCCTCTGGTGCTTCCTGCCTACCCGTGTGGTCGGTGTGACAGCATGCTCCGACATGCCGGTTGCACGCAGGCGCGAGTTTCTTGGTCAGTGACTCGTCATCGAGAAGTGCTATCGGCGGCAGGGCTCCCTTGCATGCGGGTTGTTGCACGACAGATTCCTGCTTTCGACGTTTTCGTGTTAGAGGTCTGGGGACGCATGTGGCTGTGTGCAGGATGTGTGTGTTTCGGGACGTTTGTAATGTGGTTTTGATGTCTGCGTGTAGCTGAGCTCGAGAGATTAAGAGCGTTCAAGGAGTCGTCTTTGCAGTTGTTGGAGCGAGAACTCATTCGTGGTCGTTTATGATCGACTTTCGGCTGAGCTTGCTTTCCCTCACAGCAATAGACGAATTTGATGTACAAACATACTCCGAGCCACAAAAGCTCGCCGAGACACATGTTGAGCTAATTTTTTCAAGCACGATTATGAAATCATAACATGTATATTCTGCTTGTCTGAGTATGTAAACTCAAACACGTCAAACGATTGGAAGTGGTGACGGAAGAGCTGTGAGTTTACCCCAAACCCCAAGATAACCCTAGCTGTACCGATTTTGTTGGAGCTTCCAATGCTCGAAGATCACATGCAAACATCCACTACAAATACCAACACCGCTACCACCAGGGTCACTGTCTCCATAACCCAACAGCATTTCAACAGCTCAACACATCAGTAGTCCTGCAACCGAAATCCGCAACAATGTCTCTCTGGCAATCCTACCGCGCCCTGGCTCCACGCACGCGCCTGTTCATCGGTGGTGGCATCATGGCCTACGCAGCTTTCGGCCTGCTGGCTTCAGACCAAGCTGAGCAACTTCTGGGCTGGACGGCGACGGAGGAGGATCGCAAGCGGTTGAAGGAAGAGATGCCGAAAGTGCACGTTGTGGACAGGATCAACAAGTGAAGGGATAGAGGAGGGAGCAGAGATTCAGGAATCGCCAGAGGCATCTGGAGTACTGATCTATGGCCACGGACATCCTTGCACTACTGGAGAAAGAAGAGATTTCGAATTCTGCCCACATTGCGATCAGGGCGCCTGCAAACTGTATTTTAGCCAACACTGAGGGCAACACGCCAGAAACCCAACAGCTATGGAGCCTTGCAACGCCGGTCTCCAGGGATTTACGATTGAGCTTAGATCATGTCAAGACAAAGTTTTGGCCCCGTTCAGCTTGATAAGGGAGACGGAATGGAAAGTTTGAGTCGACTGGACACAGCAGGCTTGTTACTGGGCAAGGTCATCTGCTGCGCTGTCTTGTTATATGGTGGAGACCGACGAGAAACACATCACATCAATCCACTTGGCGACGCACGAGTAGTACCATCCTACTTCGAGGCAGCGTGGGCATAGAGCATACCATCACACATCGAAGGTAGCAGAGGATGAGCAGAGTAATATGAGTGCTTTTCACACAAGCTCAGGCTCGACATGGTAGGTGTGCCAGCTCTACACAGACGTGAAGATAACTCCTAACTGCTTTACTGCTCCAAGCCCGTGACTCTTTCCTCGTCTGGACTTGCTGAGCATGAGGCCTTGTACTTAGGACCTTCGGCGAAGGGGGGTTTGAGCATGTTACCGCTGTGTGAATCTCACCTGATCGAGCGAATGCTGAAGAGACTATGAATTCAAGGCCTCCATGGTACTCATGCCATGCTTTAATCCAAAGTATATCAATATGCTCAAGCCTTGTCCCACAGACATTTTGGCCTTCTTCTGTGAAAGTGATCAAATACGTGTTCCTGCATGTGTAGGGCGCGCCTCAGCCAAGCGCCAGGGATCCCTATTGGCCCTATATGCAGCGCTGTAACCAAGGATAGGATGTAAAACTCTGCTGAGCCAGGTCAGAAGCCTCAGGTCTCGGGTTTCGAGATCCTGGCAACGGTGAAGCCGAAGAAAGTTGACGCCACAGATTCCTGGACTGCAGCATGTAAACCGTAATGCTCACAAAGATCTTGTGGCTTCTTTTCGCGAGCACTGCTGAGCCCAATGACATGTAAGATGGGTGGCATGATGCCCTGACTGGCTGAGGTTTGTGCGTTGAGCCCTGATACTGTATAAATACTTGGATAGCCACTTGATCTAAGCTCTCGTACTCCTGGCATTTTGGTGATGCTCAGAGACTCATCGCTCGTCTAATGTATGCGACGAGATCATCTTGTCATCCTCGTACATGCCATATGCCTGTTCAGATGGCTACCGCGACTACTAAGCCTTTCAATTCAAGCTCGCCAATGAGAGCCCAATTGTCTTCTTCTGGCATGCAAGGATGCAGCTCCGAACGAATATACGCTCCGAAGCCATTACAGCGGCATTGTCTCTTCTCGAACTGGTGAATGAAAAATCCTCCTTGGGCTCATGATGTTGTGAACCCGTTGTGAAAGCCGATCCCGCCTTCCCGCGTCCATGAACCTTGCATCAATGAGCATCCTCTCACTTTTACAGACCCGATTGTCCATTCACCCATTGATCCGACTTGTCCTGCTCGCTGTGGCTGACTCTAATTGACCATTGCGCTCCTCGTTCCCGTACCGACCAGCAGGGTAGCGTGTAGAGACACAGCTGCTTGCATGTAGGCTTTGTCAAAGCCATGCCCTCTCTAACGTCCGAGCACAATGGTCAGGCGTGGGTTGCTGACATCCATGCGTGCCATAGCCATTGCAGTCATGGACCAACCTGGCGAAGCTGGCGCAGCTGCATACCGTCTCGCGGTCAAGGTAGTAAGCATGTGTCATCGGAATGGCTGGACTCATTCGTTGAAGAGGCCGAACCGGGTCTGGGTCTGGAAGAATAACCTCGCTGATCTCGAGAGTGACTGGCCTTGGAAGATATTAGACGATCCTGGACCGACTCTCGCCGCCATCTCTGTAGGAGGTTCTTGGAATGCATCAAAGACCATGCGCTTCTTGGGAGTCGGTTTAGATGCATACACGATAATCACACTTCCTGGTATGCTCCCTTGAAGGCAGCCTTATCAACAAGCCTTGAAGCTCCGAAAGGTTGACCCAGGTTGATATTGTAGCATGCTTGAGTTGTCCGCGGGCAGGGTGCGGCCGGCGACTAATCTTGACGAGGCTGTTGTAGCAAAAGAAAAGTACTAGCTCAATCCTAAGCGCCGTACTGATCAAGCGACCAGACATGCTGTCCTCGTGCCGATACCTGCCGAAACCTGCATTGAATAAACGAGAATGCATATGCAGGAAGGCTGAAGGTGTAGCCGCTCAGCTGAGATGCAGCAGCCTCGCTCTTGCTCTTAATATGTCCCGGCCCGCCCCTCAGTCTTACTTTGTCCTTACTACCACGGCGCGAGTACAATGAGATTGAGAGACTTGTACAGAGCTACATACCAGAGCATCTACCGACGTCAACGTTTCGACCGACCGCAAACATGTTGCTAATCCGAGGCGGCTGTCTTGGCTTGAATGGGCGGCCGCATCCTCCAACCTATATGTCGAAGTCCGACGCGAGCTTCAGCACCGCCCGATACACTCCATCGCAGCTTGCCTCGGATTCTTATCGACAACACGATCATTATCACATTATCATACATACACTCTTTGGCACATCTTTATCGGGTTTGCTAGGTTCAAAGCGTGCTCCGACGCTCTCAACATAGCTCCACCTTTGCTAGAAACCAGGAAAGAGGCGGTCCACCGCTAGTTGAACGCATCTTCCCAACCTACATCAACAAAGCTGTTGGGGTGTCACACCGTCATATTGCGACAGGAAGACTCCGTGCGACGATGTCGGACGGTTCTATGAATGGCTTGCTCGCTGGTGTATCCGCTTGGCTCGCGAACGACGAAGCCATCGACCACCCTCAGGCTTGTCTCCGAGTTGAGCTTTGGGGCGACATGACGCTGACCTCGAACAGGCGAACGACGACCTCGCGTACAACGGAGATGATGTCCTCGACAACCACCATGTTCATGGACAGGGACCTTCAAGGGACCTGTCACCACAGCGGTCTTCTCGCAACGACCCTGCCGCCTACCAAACTGAGATGGCTCGAGCGTATCCGCAATGTTTCGCTCACCTCACTCTCTCTAAGGACGCCTTCTCGAGATCGGGAGACTTATTGGACCCGAACGCGTTCGAGAGTTCCCACAATGGTGGCTTTGACTTTGACCAATATTTCGGTCAGATGATACCCAAGACAACAGCATCGGAAGGTTACAGACCCATCGACACTAGAAATCTCGATCAGTACATGCCTCATGTGGCCAGCCCGCACCAACCAACGCAGGGGATCATGTCGGAGGGATCATTGCCGCCGGCACAGCACCAAGGTCACGGACAATCAGGCCACTCCATGCCAGATGCTTCGTTCCATTACCCGGGAACGGCGATACAACAGAGACAGACTGTTGATGATGCTAGAGAAGGCCCTCGACCTGCTGCCATGAACATGCACGGAATCTCAGATCGCGGCTCTTATGTTGCGGACACAAGAGCCACTCCCTGGGAGCAAGATCTTTCGAGCGTCCAGTCTCAAGACGCCGCGACCAGCTCCGTCAAGTCCCTCGTCTGTCTCTTCTGTAACCATCGATCCAGAAATCGGTCTGCTCTCAGGTGAAATCACCGTGTCCTTGTCAGTCGATCCAAAAGCTAACAGGACGAACAGGCATCACCTTGACATCCACAACCCAGACAAGACCAGCAAGTACAAATGCGAGCGTTGTGCTTATACCTGTCGGTATAAAAAGGACGTGATCAGGCACAACCTTAAACACGAGAAACCAGAAACTCCTGGGTATGTCTGCAGTCAGCCAGGTTGTAATAGCAAGTTTTATCGCAACGACAATCTGAGGCGCCACAGTCGATCAGCGCACCAAAACTCCACCTCTGCTCAAAGCACTGGCACAATGGCCAACTCGCACCTCGGCAATAGTGAATCCTCTTCAGCAGATGCCCATCTGCCTGTCCATGGGGCCATGGATGGCCTGCGCGAAACGCTGCGAGAGTCTTCCGACTCTTTCTCCAACCACTCTGCAGCTAGAGCTTCGCTTGGTGGTTCTGGCTTTGTCGTCAACCGTACCCCGTCACTTTCCACACCTCAGACTGCTGACTCTTCTTTCAACGGATACTCGGATCCACTTCTCAGGTCGCCCGAGTCTGCGTCCGGGTATTTCTGTTTCTCGGGAACGGAATCGCCATGTCCAAAGTAAGCGTGTTACCTCACTACCGTCGAAGTTTTGGGTAGCCTTTCCATTTGCAGTCTGTTTTCGTGTCGTTGGCAGTCGTGAAATGTTCTTGTGACCTAGATTGGCGAACAAAAGTTGTACGGGCGTGATTTCGTTATTCTCCTATGTCTCGAGCTGAGGCCATTGTTTCTTTCTGATCGATGAGATTGGTATTGTACGATGGGATTGCGAGTTGATGCATGTGTTGATGTCATGGCGCAAAAAGTTTCGGTATCCAAAAGCAACATAGTAGCAAGGCGGCGAAGATATATCAATACTGTGCTCGCCACCGCAGGCAACCATGTCAACATCTCATCTCGCCACGCTCCTTCATTGCACCCTCCATCGGTATTCGCATACCACAAGAAGCATAGTCTCGTCGCTTGACCCTGAAGCGATCTCCCAGTGGCGATCTAATCGCAGCTGCATGTATATATGCATGTATGTATGGCGTTTGCCGATCACATGTCGCCGGTGACATGTGCAGGCATTTCAGCCTCGTACTATGAATCCGCGATGTCGGACCGCGACGACCTGCAGGTGCAAGCGAGGTGGTCCCACCGCACGTTCCTAATGCCACGTGATACATGTGATGCCCCACCCAAGCGCTTAACCGACATCAACTACATAAAAGCGACAATCGCTCTTGCCGCCGAGGTCTGATCCACACTTCGCTTCCTGCATACCTCGCTTAATATGGCTTGAAGAAGTAAGTCCACAGTGTCCACTGGCTTCATTAGTTAACCACAGCCATTAATGGACGAGCCGCTACAGTTCTTCCGTCCAGAAGAATATAGTGCCAGTGTTGCATTTTCCGGACACTTAGCCTTCCACCGCGCGTCCAAAATTCATTGGGCTACTGCCTACTATACTGCCTCGCAATCTAGCTTCAAAAGTCTGCACTGCTTGTCGTACCGCTGAGAGGTCGGCACAAAGTTGGAAACTAGACGCAGTGGTCCGACGACTTTTGAACTTACGGCCACTAAGTCGCAGTATGCAATACCAGGCTGCTGAATTTGTTCTCTTCGAGCCTATGGACCATGGTATCCATATTGTTCAGCCCCGTAGACATACGAATGCCAACGCCACAGTACACGCTTCAAGCAGGTCTTCGAGTAGGCATCTTGGAACAGCGTAGAATACATTTCTGGCTGTCAATAGAGGTCTGAACATGCAATCGAGTGGGATATGCGTCTAGTAGTGCGGTATAATGGAGTTTTGGCTCAATAAGGACTTGTGCTAGTGACATCATCAGACGCATGAGAAATGCAATTTGAGTCTGACTTGACAGGCTCGCGACGGCCTTTCTTTTATACCGTCAATATCAAACTTGAAGTCACTCTCGAGTCGTCTTTGGTACTGACTGCGATTCGGAGGGCCATCACTTCCCCAGCTCGTCGTGGTGATACATCAGCTCGTTTGAGTTAGGCAAAACCTTCCGTTGCTTGTTGATCGTCGAAGTTGCAATATAGTAAGGACAAAAGACGAGATCATGAGTTATTTCAACAGGATGCGTTTTCTGATCGCCAGCAATCGTTTCGTTTCCCTCCCGTCTGTCCAGTGGCACCTCAGCCTCCTTGTCTTGAGCATGCAACGGCAGCAACGCTTCGCCTGGGCATAGCCACCATCATCTGGTCACTAGCCCAGGCGGGCAGACGATAGTGTATGCAAGTGCGGGCTGTGCACAAGAAGTGGAGTGTGGTCCGCAGATACAGCCTGATAGGCGCTCGAGCGGCGCATTGATCTGCTCACGCACCCTGGCAAGCCTTCACCTTTGATTTGATGTTCTTTTACTCTTCAACTCTCGTTGCAACTTGCGTTTCCCTATGAGACATGCGCTGCAGTACGAAGTGTCAGCTTTGTCTCATGCAATTGGAGCCAGCGTGTTGACGACATGGGTCCGACGGGACTGGTCTGGCGGGAGGCCGGCCTCCTTCTGAGTCTCTCGATACTTGGAAGACACTGGGCTTGGTAGCACACGTCTTCCTCCGACACACTCATCGTCAAAGGACTAGTTTCACAGACGATTGTGTCTTACCACCACACAGACTTTAAACTCATCATCAAGTCACGATAAACTATACACGCCATCCGGCGCTCGTTGGTACCCTGCTGCGTGGGCCGTCAGGGCTTACGTAACGGCAGTTATGAGCTCCAACGATCCTTTTGACTTCAACAACAATGATTTACTATTCAACAACATCGGCTTCGGACCCTGTGGTCATCAAGCTCGTTCGGAGACCTTGGAAAGTCCCGAAAGAAGAACGGTACGGCACGACATGACTCCAGCGTCGCTCTAGAGGGTGGTTTGCTGACATTACTAGACCGGCAACCAGAGCGGCCACGAACATATTCTTGACGATATTCTTGACGGCGTATCTTTCGCAGACCTATCGTCGACCCTGTTCGACGTCGACTTTCGCGATGTATTGAGCCTGGAGGACGCATCAAGCTCCAATGCCCAACAGGGGCCATGGAACCCCAATCTTGTCTCGAACCCAATCTCCAGAACTTCGCAACACCAACCGCTACCCAACATGACAAGCTTCTCAGATGGCGTGATAGGAGGCGGTCAGCAACAGTATCCAGGCTCAGCGCCTCACGCCGAGGAGTTTACCGAAGAACATGATGCGCACAGCTCCACCAACGGCATCTCGCAGAGAGTAGATCTCTCGTCGAACCGCGAGCCTCTAGCAGAATCAACGGACAGCACTTCACTCGATCTGTCATCAGCCAGTGCGACAAGCCCTCACGTCTGCACCATCTGTGCTAAAAGCTTTGCTAAAAAGGCCGATTTCAAGTGAGCATCGCCGTGATCGCACATATTGCGCAGATAAATATTGACTGACAACCCAGTAGACACCACAAACGGATCCATAACCCGGCCAAGAAACGAGGCCACAGATGTCCGACATGTGGCCTTGGCTGCCCGGACGCGAAGGACTTGAGGCGTCACCGCAAGACACATGATGCCGAGCGCGAGCGATACTTCTGCACTGAGGCAGGCTGTACCAAGTCATATTTTCGCCCGGACAATGTCACCCGTCACCGTTCCCAGAAACACGGCTCTAGTTCCTCAGCCAGTCAGGCTTAAGTGTGGGCATTGTCGCTGGTCAGAAAAAGCTTCGTACAGAGCGGCATGGTCGATGGAACAATAGGCCTTTGAAGTAGTGTTGTTTTGAGCTGCTATGTTACACGCCCACGACATTCCCAAGATCAGGTCTCCACTGTGAGAGTCGCATTAGCCCTTCGCCGTACGATAGTTCACCGAATCAGGAATCCAGTCCGCGAGATTTTAGACTTCCTCGCACCAATTCGCAGTGCTTCGGATCTAGCTATTTGGAGCTGGAGGCGTGTCGGCTGGCAGATCTTGTTGCACGTCCTCATGGACAAGCTATGTATGTTGTCGGGATGATGCTTCGAATGGTCGGTCTAATAGATGCGACCAGCGCCGTTCATCGTCTACGCGTTCGACAAAGCAAACACGTCTCTGCCGGTTTGCGCGTCTTTATGGCCTGCCGTCGCTGCTGAGTCGTGTTAGTCACTCATTCTGCCGTCTCATGCAGGTAAGCCCCGGCGAACCGTTCTCTCGATGCACGTGTGGCTAGCGAAGGGCGAGCTGAACACCTTCATATGGACCTCTTTTGAGTCATTTCGTTTCGTCCCGTGTGCTGTGCGTGCACCGCCCAGGACTCTTATTAGGCAATGATATGGCTTGCATGATGCAGGCAATGCGTCAAAGCCAACAAGGCACAGCGCCAGGACGGGATAATCACGTGTCAGTGCGAGGATGTGATATCTCTCGCATGGAAGTCGACAAGCAGCAGCAGCTAGCCGGTCGCAAAACAGAGTTGCTCAGAAATACAGCTGTCGGCCATCTACCCTGGCGTGCTCTCCTCGTTTTCTGAAAGGTACCGTATGCTCTTGACGTTGGACCTTTATCGAAGTTTTGAGACAGGTCTTGGCCGCATCTCTTCACGCCTGGCAATACGGTCTTCTGATTGGTCGATATGTGATCTCAGACATTGAACCCTTCCCAGTAGTAGCGGGCTTTGGAGGCAAGGCTCACTCGCCGTCATGATTGCCCACTATCGTTATCGCCCATCCCGTCTCTCGCGCCAGACCTCCCGTCGTCTCATCTCACTCGACCCGTCTCCCTGGCCTGCTTGCTTGTTTGCATCGCCATCTAGATTGCTACACCGCTACCCTTCTCTGCCCAAATCTCCAGATCAATTCCTCTCTGTCCTCGCCCCAGCCTTATCAGTCGCATCGCAAGCATGGACGCCACCAGTATGACCCCCACCAAGAACCCCCACGCCACGCCCATGGACATCAACATCGACGAGCGCGTCGAAGCCTGGACCGTCGAGCAGGCCGCCGACGTCCTCAAGGCGACTTCCATCTCAACACCGCGTCTGTCTCGCGGCCGATCGGTCACGCTAGACATTGCGCTGGACGATGATCTTCAAGCCTCTTCGCCACTCCAGACCCGTGAGCGCACCGAGCCCTCCCACATCGTATACAAGCGCCGCGAGCCCATCCGCCGAGACAGCCTGAACCGCCGCAATGCCGTGCTGAAGGGAAAAGAAGGCTCGAGGAGGCGTCAGCGCTGGGAGAACGATCGCTTGTTGAGCAATCCTCATGCGCAGCCGCCTTTGCCTAGCGATTGGGCGGTTTGCCCGACTCACAATGCGCACAGTGTACCCTACTTCCTTGCGCCGCTGTGGGATACTGAGTTTGCGAGAAAGGCTGCTGCTCGCAAGGCTGCTGCCGCCGAGAGGACACAACCAGCCAGTAGAGAAGAGGCGGCTGCACAAAAGGTCACTCGCGATTTGCGCGCGAAGCTGAAGCGTGCGCAAGGTGCGAAGGGTCTGTTGCAGGATCTGGAGTTGGAGGTGCGCGGTTTCGTGCAGCAGTGGGAAGAGAAGCAAAGGCAGTTGGAGAAAGAAGGACTTATTGAGGAGACGGACAGCGAGGATGAGGAGATCGTCTTCGTGGGTCGCAACGGTGCCATGAGCGATGAGAAGAAGCAGTCGAAGCAGGAAGGTGCTCTGGAGAAGGACAAGCTCATATTCCAGAGTCTTGTCGATGATCATGGTGCTAGCTTCGGGTACGTTTGCCAAACCTTCTACCACAACTTTCTACCATGTTTGCTGACTTTGTACTTAGCCGTTACCTGGTTCACGCCATCGGCATATATTACGGTCTGAAGACCTGGTCTGTGACAACAGACGGGCGGCGACAGGCGTATGTCGGTCTGAAGGAGAACCCTTTGACCAGACGACCCGAACCTTTGAAGAGTGAGCTGCCCAGGCCACTATGGGCTGTTGTGTAATCTTTGTAGGTGTCTGAGTAGGTTGTAATGAATTATCCATCGCGTGTATAGGTACACACGTTGAAAGCCTGCACAACAACCAGCACATCTTATCACGTGAAGCTCAAAGCTTTTGATTTAACATGCTCAGTCAAGTTCATACCTTCCGCAAGTGGTTGTTAACAGTCCGCTCTGGTATCAATCCAAGACAAATTAGCAAGATTTCTTAACGATTGCGATGCTACAGTGTCTATTGGACGAATTACGAGCAGACGAAAAAGGTTTCGTAAGCAGGTGATAGAGCACTTAATGACAATGCTCTCAGCGGCATAACAACAACTCCAGCAATGCTGTTGCTGCCTGTCGGCGTCCGAGCACACACACCACCCGCTCAAAACTCAATGTGTTTGCTTAGTCAGGGCTTAAATCACGATCTTCAACGCTGGGTATGCTACCTTCCAAAGTTGATGCCTGACGGTGATGCTCACGTGCAGTCTTGGCAGCCGCTTGGGAAAGTGAGGTCAGCTTTAAGAAGAACAATGTCCTCACGTTAATAGAACTCCCATTCATCGCAGCCATCACGATCTCGTGTATTATGACCTGCAATAGCTATTGCCCTTTCGTCTGGAGATCTCCTAGGCATCCATGCTGTCTTATAATGCATCTATTGCCGTCCATGAAGCCATGTCTCGCTCGCATCCCATCTCACTACACCCGCATACTGAATTCCTGGAGATACCACCGAGACCGCACTACCACCGATTGAGATCTGCAGTACACCACGGTCTCCCACAATTGCAGAACTGACACCCACGAGCAACAAAGGACTGCGCCTCGAAACGTCCCCGACTCAACCTCCCAGCCCCCTCCACGACCTGTGCCAGGAGCTGCAAGAAATGATCTTCGCCTTCGCCGTCGTCTCGCCAACTCCAATCCTAGCTCGCATCCACCTCAAGGACTTCGAGACACCAGCCGATAACATAGACTCCGACGACAGCAGAAACACCACCTTCATCACCCGCGTCCGCATCGAACACAGCCAACCCGCCCTCTCGCGCATCGACAAGCAAACCCACCGCACCATTCTACGCATCTTTTACACGCAGAACACATTCCTCTTCCGCAGGCACTCCTACCAACCCGGCACCCTGCACAAATGGCTCGCCGTCACCGCGCACAACTACGCCCCCGAAGCCCGGCAGATGCGCCGCATGATGCTCGAGATGAGCGTCAACAAGACCTGCGGCGTGCAGCAACAACGACAACAACAACAAGAACCACAGCCGCTGCTGCTCGTGCCCGGCAGACGAGCGACGCCAGACCAGCAGCGCCACCTCTACCGCGTGCTCGTCGCCCAGCAGCCCGGCGGCGAAGGCGGCGTGCGTGTGCGCTTAGACTCCGACCTCGCCGTGATGTGCAGCTGTGCGATGCGCGCCGCCGCAGCTGACGGAGATTTTCTACGTGGAAGAGAGTAGCAGCAGCTTGGTGCTGAATTTTGCGCCGGAAGCCGATTACGAGTTCATACTGATGCCGAACTACAGCTGGCGGTTCTGCGACGAGAAAATCAGCTCCGCGTGTCGGGACTGCGGGCTACGGGTTCACAGGCGGGAGCCGACGGGGCGGTTTTTGTTGGAGAGGACGAGGAGGCAGCTTCGAGAAGAAGCGGACAGACTGGAGAGAGAGGCGGTGAGAGAGAAGGAGAGGCTGGAGAGGGGGGAGGAGAGGGCACGGATCGTGGCTCAACAAGAAGTTGAGAGGCTGGAGAGTGAGAGGGAGAGGGCGGAGGAGCAGGCTGAGAGCGCAGCCAGGCGGGAGGCTTCGATGGGAGAGCTAAACGCCAGTGCCGAGAGACTCAAGGCAGCGCTCAGAGAGCGGCTCAGAGAGCGGATTGACGAAGATAAGAAGCAGGAGAAGCAGAAGCACGGAAAGCCACCTGCCAAGGCTAGGTGTGTCGCGACGTAAGAGGAGGGAAAGTCGAACGAAGGAAGCCACCGATTGGGGGTTTAATTCTGTTGTTTTCTTGTGGTTTCCGGAATCTTAAGGCTGCGATGAGATCGATTGTGTGATGCGTTGGCTACTTCGATGGTATCCGAGTCCGACGATGTAAGGGGATGCAGTGTCGATGAACTGTGTCAATCGGGCGTCGGACGCTGTCTTTGTCCTCTGGGAAATTTCCAGAGTTTAATATTCGCGCTGAGATTCGCTCGATGATGCGTTGGCTGCTCCAATGATATGTGAGTACAAAGTTTTGGCTTTAGCATTTTTGTTCTTCTATAATTTCTCGTAGGTACTCCTTTTCGGGAATGGTTCATCCAGGCGAATGAGAAGCATAGTCTTAAGTCTGTCGATGGTCGATAGTACCTATAATCTCTGTTACACACGCGACGAAAACGACCTTGAAAAAGAGTTACGCGATGACCACGCGGGAGAGACGAAAACCAACCAACTCTGTAACGTATGTCCTTGTAGTACCAGTATATCATCTCTTCTCATGAGGAAGAAAAGAATAATGTAGAACAAAAGAAGGAAAGAGACCATCATCCTGACCATCTTTGTATCGTCGTCGACATGATAAAAAGTAATACTAAGAAACCGGATTAAGGAAAAAAGAAAAGTAAAACAACAAAAGGAAATTCGTCACGTAAGTGCTGTAACCGAACCGTAAGGTAGTCCAAAGCCTGTCTGTCCTTCTCTCTCCCAATCTTTCGACCCAAAACAATCACCAAAACAAACGCCGTCGCCATGTTTCTCGTAGTAAAGGCCCGCTATTTTGTATCGCGACTATATCTTTGCAAGTGTAGTACAAGGGCAGTAAAGCAAGGCGGGAAAAAGCGGTATGCGAAGTTTGGCATCTTCTTCAGTCTCTTTCGTCCCAGAAGTTGAATACGCCAGCGAAAAGGAAGCATTGCTTCGTTCAACGTGTATTGCGCTTTTCATCGTGGAAGCGGCTAGTTTCCGCAGTTTGTAACGTGCGGTGCCGTATCCACATTCAAGGATGGTCGTCGCTTGCTTTTGCCAGCGGCATTGGCATCGCCTGTGCTGGTAGGCTTCTAGTTGTACGCAGTCGGCGACGTAGCGCCGGGAGCAGCAGGCGCGGTAGCGTGGCCGCTACCGTCACGCATAGCGTCGAGGGTGCGAGGGAAGTAAGGCTCAACGCCCCAGTTGCGCAGGTATGCGCCAGTCTTCTCGATGCGCTTGATCTCGCGCTGCACGCCCCAGCCATCGCCTTCCTCAGCGAAGCGACCACGGACAACACCGACCATGGCGTCGTCGAGGCGGGAGTAGAAGGAGCGGCGCTCAGCCAGATCTTCTTCATCGCCGTTTTCAAGTCCGCCGTGAGAGTTGAGGTTGCCGCCCAGCTTGAGCAGCAGGTCGAAAGCGTAGCGAGGTCCGCTTGGGAGACCAGACAGACGTGTTATGTCGGGGAGGAACTTGAGCATACAAGCGCTGAACGAAGGTGTGGGAAGGGAATCGTTCAGGTCGTCTTGTAGGCGGTGAAGGTCAAAGTTGACAATGGTGATCTTGCGGTCGAGCTGAGCGTTGAGCGTCGCAGCAGCATGGGTGGGAGAGTTGGCGTGCGAGGACTGATCCATCTGGTGGGCTATGCTTGCAGGTACATCTGAGTGATTGTTAGCTTGTGTACATGATATCAACAAAGCTCTTCTGTCTCGACTCACCAGGCCTAAGACCGCGCTTATCGATCCAGGCGTGAATGTCGTTGCGCTGCGCTTCCAGCTGATCGATGTACGCCCTCAAATCCGCAATCTCATTCTCAAGGTTGTCGACCTTGTCGTTGTACGGCTTGAGCGCAGTGTTGAAAGCCTGCGTCAGGAGATCAGGCAAAGGTTCAGCCTTCGCTGAAGAAGGAGGAGGACCATCGAAGCCGCCGTGACCTTGGCCGTAGCCATTGGTCTGACCTCTGTGGCTACCAGAAGAAGTCATGGGCGGCGAAGCGTACTGGCTGTCTTGGGGTGCGGACTGCTGGCGGGTGTTGTACATGCTAGCGTCCTTGCTGTGTGGGCGCTGGTCGTCGATGGAGCGCGAGGAGGGCGGCAGGGCGTCGCTTTCTTGCTGGGCGTACTTCTCGTCGTAGGCGCTATTGGCCTTGCTGTCGTTGCGATAGTCGTCGACGTAGGACTGGCTGTTGCTCCGGGACCTGCTAAGGCGCTTGAAGAACATGGTCTGTGGAGGGAAGAGGAGGAGAGAGAGCAAAGAGTTGGAGCAGGACGAGGGCGAGAGGCGGGCGGGAGGAATATGGGAGGCTCGGGTGTAGGCTCAGGCGCGTGGTAGAGACAGGATGAGGTAGATGGTGTGTGTGTATGTGCAGCACTTCCCACAGCAAACGGGAGGCTAAAGCAGGACAGGGCTTGGGAGCTGAGCTGTAGCGACGTGAGTATTATTGGCGGTGGCGCGCGCGCAAGCAGTGATAGCTAGTCAAATAGTTGGCAATGCGATGGCTGGGCAGGATGCGATCAATCAATGGATGGGCACGATGGATGGTGAGACGATGGTATGAGCGCGCGTGGATGGTGGTGATAGTCAAAGCACCGACACTCCCAGCCATCCACAAAGGAAAGCGCTCGGACGACGGACTTCATCCCATGTGTGATGGCGCACAGCACTACAGCACTGCGTACATCCGTCCACCTTGACCCTCGTCATCCATAGCTAGCGGTGAGCCTCCTCAATACCGTCATCCCAGAACATTCGGTGCAGCTCGCTATACATCCTTCCTGCAATAACAAAAAACACCCTGAAACCCAGGTCCCTAGCATTAGAATTCAGGTACTCTTCGGCACACTCTCTCCCCGTGGGTACCTTGGATTCACGGTGGGGCCGGATGTGCTGTAGGGCTAAACACTTAGCGCCGTATCCGTCCGATACACTAACCCAGCCTCTTTCTTAACCGTTTCATCTCCTCACAGTCTAGGTTCAAAGTTGGTACTGCCTATTGAAAGGCACGGTAGAGCGTGGGAACTTTGAAGCTGAACTGTTGATATGCCCATGGCCAGTGGTACGAGCACTTCGGGACAGAGGGACTGTGGAGTGTTTGCTCGGCTTGTACACAAACTTGCGTGTACGCACTGTAGTACTTCGTCTAAAAGAGTCTACAGAATGCCGAGCGAGTCGACCAAAATGCTAGAGAAACACAACTACAAAAAAGAAACCATGCCTGTGGACCAAACCAATAATAGTAAAGACCATAGTCCTTGTTCCCGGTTGAATGGGGTATCTTCGCTTTTTCATCCATCATCATCGTTAATCAACAAATATTTTTCAGAACGCCTCTTGATAAAAAAGCAGATTTAATGCTTTTTCTGGGGAGACAAAACGACATCAGACCCAAGACAGGAGAATCTCGCATCGTCGTCGCAATGAACCTCCCCTTGCTTTCCTCGAGCCGTGGCGTGTTGAAGTGGTGCTCCTTGTTGAAGAAGCGCCTCGCCATTATTCCGACTTCGGCTCGAGGTCCAGTTGAAATTGGGAAAACGCCTCGCTTGTGGGTTGCGACTTTGTCGAAAAGTCCAGAGAAAAAAGAACGCCATGTGAATAAGAAATTTTTGCTCTGCCCTCCTCTTGCAGCCATGATGGCTGATGCATCGTTTATGTTGCTCTTAGTTTTTGGCCTCGCCGTTCGTCTTGGCCGAGGCGGCTACATCGCTTGCGCCGTTCACTGCATTGTTGAGGTCGGAAACACCCTCGAGCTCAGGCTTGGGACCAGCATCGTCGAGAGTCGACACACCGTTCAGCTTGGTCTCGCTGTGGCCGTTGGTGGTGGCAGCAGGCTTGCTGTCAAGTCCAGAAACGCGCAGGCCGTCGAACAACGGGAAGATACCAGTGGTGTTGCGGAAGTCGTTGTGCACAATGTTGACCAGGTACCAGCTTTCGGTGATCTCAGTGATGAGCTTCCTGCTGGGAGTGTCCTCGTTGTAGCACTTAGACCACTGCGAACCAAGGTGGTAGAACTCGTCACGCCAGGCCAAGAAACTGACAGTCTCCACAATAGTCGGCTGGACGATTTCCTTGCCAGGGAAGACACCCCAGGTGACCGCGTTGGGACCGCCGTCAGTGGGTGCGTTAGTGCGGAGCTCGCCAGTGTTGTTGACGGCGTAGTATGTGATATCCTCATCCTTGTCCATGCGAGAAATGACAGTGTCAATCAGCTCTGGGCTGACGAGGACTTCAAGATACGCCTTCTGGTACACGTAACCGTTCTTTGGACCCCAACCGTAGTCAGGGTGCGAAGACTTGGCACCATCAACTGCTGGCTGCGAGTTAATAGTCAAGAGACCACGGCTGTTCAAGTCGATCAGGCTGCTGGTCAGCACGTTGGCCTCACTGCTGATCGAACTTTCAGACCAAGGAAGAGACTCGACCTTGCCGCTCATGTACCTCACGAACAAGTCCGAAATATCCTGGAGGCTGCTAGGCTCGCCCCAGATCTTACGGTTCTGCTCGTTGGTGCCCTTCAGACCCACACCGTAAGCGTCAAGCTCACCGAAAGCAGGAGATCTGGAATCACCCCAGCGACCGTTGGGGAATTCGTCCCAGTCTTGAGTACGAGCGACATAGCTTCTGTTGCGGTTGCGCCAGAAGATAGGGCGCACGTTCTCGTCGCGGCGGTTGAGGCCAAGAGAGTGTCTCCAAGGCAGAGGCTTGATGTCCGGGTGGTGAGTGTCTGTCGGTGGAGTCACAGCGAGCTCCTCCAAAACCATACGAGTAGCGGCAGCGAGGTTCATGGTGTAGAAGTGCAAGTGGAGAGTAACGCCACTGTCAAGGATCTTGCGGCAGAATTCTGCAATGAGGTCCTTGCCAACTTCACGCACAGCCACGTCGTCGTTCTTGATAGGTTCGAGCTTTTCGTGCCAGTGAGGCGGCACGTGGCACTTGGTCCAGTTCGCTCTACGGATGAATGAGGCGTGTGTGTGGATAGGCATGATGCCAGGAATGATGACCACGCTCTCTGGGATGCCAGCTGCGCGGCACTTCTTCACCCAGTCGATGAAGATGTCGGCATCGTAGCACATCTGAGTGATGATGAAAGTGCTGCCTGCGTCGACCTTCTCCTTAAGATAAGGAATGTGCTCATCTGCGCCAGTCTCCTCATCGCATCCCTCTGGGTAGCCAGCAACGCCAATATCGAAGTGGTCGCCGTATTGCTCCTTGATGTACTTGACCAGGTCCCTGGCGTATCTGAAGCCGCCCTCTGCCTGTACCCACTTCTCTTCCTCTCTGGGTGGGTCACCTCTGAGAGCCAGGATATTGGTGCATCCAGCGTTGTAGGCCTCCTTCAGTGCCTCGTCGATCTTGCTGCGCTCCATGTCGGTGCAAGTGAGATGCATGCAGGTCTCAAGGCCGTATGTAGTCTGGGCGACTCTCACAATCTCACAAGTGAGCTGTGAGAAACGACCGCCAGCGCCCCAGGTGACATCAATGAAGGTTGGTCCGAAGCCATGCATGCGGTCCATGCGGTCGTAAAGGTTCTGGACACCTTGAGCGGTCTTGGGCGGGAAGAATTCGAAGGAGTAGGTGGGAGTGTGGTTTTGGCGCGACGCCAGAAGCTTCTTGGAGATGTGCATGATTGCGAGTGTTGCTTGGTTGTTGGTGTGGTGTTTTCAATAAATGATGGGGTGTGTTGGTATTCTGGAAGAGGTCAGTCCGAATTGCCTCTGGTCGTGCCGTGGCGAACAATGGCAAGGATTGCGGCCGCAGCATGTATACACAAAAGTCACGCACCTAGTCTAACTGTAATGTCTGTGTTTGCGAAGGCCGAGGTCCTAAGCAAAAAGCGTGTGCTTGTTTGTATATGTTCGGGTAAGATTGTTGTCTTGATGGAAGCGGTGCTGTCTAATCTAGAGGTGCGAGTAGCGCTTGTGGTCTGCGAGCTCCTGTTCGTTGTACAAGGACATGATACCGCAGTGGGAAGATGATGGGAGTGGGAGTGGGAGGTAGAAGGATCAGTCGTGCATATTTCCTGCAGGTTGCGAATTAAAAGCGCTCTCTCGGCGAGTAAGTGGTGTCGTCGTTCCGCGCTCGCCTGCATCGGAGACCGAAAAATGGATCCAGTACCCCGCGCTCCTCGTGCTTTAGAAGATACAATTGAGTAATTAAATCTGTTACTCCAGGGCAGCCGTTGAGCCCGGTGCCTGGAGACGAGGGACTGTGAGGGGTCCAAGCCTCCAGGAGCAGTAACCCGGTTGCCTTCACGTCGGACAAGGTGGACAGAGTGGACACCTCAAGCAAACGCATATACATATTAGGCACACGGCATGTAAGTGAACCATCATCTGCTGATTTTCTCCCTAACACACTACCCTCCCTCCAAACAACCACTCTCAAAAGCCATGGCGCCCATTCCTGCCCAGCGCGAGAAGCGCGTCGTCGGCACCAGCCTGAAAATGTACTTTGACCTCCCCACCACAGCCGCCTACATCTCCTCTGTCGCTGCCCTCTCAGGCGCCGCCGAATCCGCCAACCTCGACCTCTTCGTGATCCCCGACTTCGTCTCGCTCGTCGACGCCAAATCCCGGCTCGCCGACACCACGATCCAGCTTGGCGCCCAGGACAGCTACAGCGAGGACAAGGGCGCATACACAGGCGAGGTCAGCCCACTGACGCTCAGCCAGGCCGGTGTCAAGATCGTGGAAATCGGGCACGCTGAGCGGAGGAGGCTGTTTGGAGAGACGGACGAGGATGTCGCGAAAAAGGCGGAGGCGATCGTAAGGAACGGCATGGTGCCACTCGTGTGCATCGGCGAGAAGACGAAAGGCAGCGTGGCTTCGGAGGCTGTTGGGTTGGCGGTCAGAGAGTGTCAGCCACAGATCAAAGCCGCTCTGTCTAGACTGCCGGATGATGCGGATGTCATTCTGGCGTATGAGCCTGTGTGGGCTATTGGCGCCAGTGAACCTGCTGCTGCGGATCACGTTGTTGCTGTAACACAGAATCTGCGGAGTCTGGTTGCGGGTAGGAAAGGCAGGACGCGTATCTTGTATGGAGGCTCGGCTGGACCTGGTACATTCCAGAAGCTGAAGGATGGTGTGGATGGTCTGTTCTTAGGGAGGTTTGCGCACGACGTGAAGAATCTCGAGAAAGTTATCCAGGAGATGAATGAGGCTTGAGACGACGACGACATGAATGTAGCACGACCTTATGCGAGAACTATATATTAGCTGTTGCTGTGTGGTACAAGTAATGTACGTACAAAATTCCAGGATTGTCCACATCAGGTCATGAAGCGAAAAATAACTTGACCGGCCAATAGATATTGCACCACTATCACAGATGAATATCCTTATTTTCAGAATTGACGGTCGATCGATCTACAGTTCTGCCTGATCTAAAGTCCGGGTTGGCCTCTCAAGGTTGTGCAAGCAGTAAGGACTTTGAAGCTAGACCGCGAGCCTTGGTCGCACATGAGTTACCAGTTACCAGTCAAATAGGGAGAAACTCGCAGCTCAGTGTATTTACCATTGAAGCCAGATATAGTTCTAGCAATATTTATACATTCTTGTGAATACTCACCGGCTATCAGGATCACTGGCCGGATAGTGGCGTTCTCAAGCTCAAAAGCCAAGTGAGCTTGGTCTTCCTGGAAGGTGGAGCCTGCCTCGGCTATCAAAAATGAAATCCTCAAGGGTCACGACAAAACGATACCAATGCAACTGCAATGTCAGACATTCAGGAGACATTCAGAAGTTCAAGGGCAAAGACAGGCTCCCAAAATGCTATCAGCAATGCAGTTCACGACATTCATCTCTCTGGCAAGTGGTCTTTTTAGAATACATTGAGGAGAGGTTATGACGACCCGTCCCACTCTTCCGATGCACGCCGCACAACACCTCGGAGCAGCCAATCGTTCTACACCTGCAGAGTTCAAGCGATTCGCTTACCTTGTGGACGACTTTTAGTGGGCGGGCATATTGCTTGAGTCCACGCTAAGAAGGTGATCGTCGCTGCCCATGTTTCCCAGTTGTGCTTCTTTCTTGCTCTTCACCACTGCATGAACTGTACAGCAGCCCTCTGCTACTACTAAGCGACAGGATATTGACCTCGCGAGCTGACATGTTCTTTGTGGCGAAGTTCTTCTGCCTCTTACTCAAATCTATCAGATAAGTGATCTGAGACGTAGGTCTTCCGACAGTCATTAATTGCAGCCATTAGACGTTCAAGGCTGATTGACATTCAGATAACCAATATAACACATACTTCTTTCTCCAAAACAAGTAGACAGCCACCGCCAACATGTCCGACCATGGGAGTCTCCACACCGCTGACGACGCCATGCTGGCGATGCTCGGTAAAAAGCAGGTCCTCAAGCGTCGATTCTCATTCTTCACGCTCTTTGGTTTTGCTGTCTGCGAGCTCATTACATGGGAGACGGTGCTCGCGCTTTTCTCACAGTCCTTCGAGAATGGTGGGCCTGCGGGCGCGGTCTACGGGTTCATCATAGCTTGGTCTTCGACTTTGTCTGTGTACACCGTAATCTCTGAGCTCGCCAGCATGGCTCCTATTGCTGGAGGACAATATTACTGGGTTTACATGCTTGCTCCACCCGAATGGAAGACAGTCTGCAGCTACATGATCGGATGGCTTACTTCACTGGCCTGGATCGCGACCGTTGCAACAGAAACCCTTTTCGCGGGCACTATGGTGCAAGGAGTCATCGCGCTGGACTACCCGAACTACCAGATTGAGAGATGGCACGGTACGCTTCTCACTTGGGCAGTCATCTGCGGCTGCATCTTTGTCAATGTGGTGATTCCAGCATGGCTACCACGCTTCGAAGTGTTCATCCTCGTTTTTCACATTGCTGGTTTCTTCGCTATCTTGGTCACTCTTCTTGTCATGACGCCTGAGCTGGGTTCCAACGCCAGTGTCTGGCTTACAAGTCTCAACGAAGGCGGATGGCCAACGCAAGGCGTATCTTACTGTGTTGGATTTCTCGGGAATGTGGCGACCTTTGTAGGTGCTGATGCGAGTGTACATCTTGCGGAGGAGGTATCCAACGCTGCTGTCAATATCCCCAGGGCAATCATCGGCGCCATGTTAATCAACGGCGCAGTCGGCTTTGCCATGATGGTCACGATTCTCTACTGCCTCGGAGATGTCGATTCAGTGCTGAACTCCCGCACCGATTTCCCCTTCATTCAGATCTTCTTCAACAGCGTCGGAAATGTTGCGGGTGCTACCGTTATGGCGGCAGTAGTTCTGACACTAACATGGGCGTGCTCCATTGGCATTACTACGACGGCTTCTCGGATGACTTGGTCTTTCGCTCGCGATAATGGCTTGCCGATGTCTCGATACCTAGCCAAAGTCAGCCACCGCACCAAAGTCCCTGTCACTGCTGCGCTCGCTGTGACTGGTATCGCGGCGCTGCTCACGTTGATCTATATTGGATCGGACACTGCTTTCAACGACGTCATCTCATTGACCATCACTGGGTTTTACGGCTCCTATCTCATGCCAGCTGCCTTCTTATTGTACCACCGTATCAAGGGCAACATCCTTCCACGAGGAACAGCGATCGATACTCTGGCCTCAACCCCAGCTGCAAAACCCGCTGCGACGAGCGCCAGCCCTTCATCAAGCGCAGCGAAAAGCCACGATCCGCTCACCGGACAAGACATCGACTCCGACGACGATCTCACTGGCGTCATCAACGCAAGACTGATATGGGGACCCTTCCACCTTCCTCGGATCCTCGGCATTGTCAACAACATCTACGCTTGCTGCTACATGATGTTTGTGATTTTCTGGTCCGTGTGGCCGCCATCAACTCCGGTTACGGCGTCGACGATGAATTACAGCGTGGTAGTGACGGGAGGAGTGATGATTCTGAGTGCCATCTGGTACTATGTCAGAGCGAAGGATGTGTACAAGGGACCGTTGATTGATAGTGAGGTGGCGGAGGTTATTAGGGGTGGAAGTGTCGCGCATTGATAGTAGCACGGCGAGGTTTTGAATTGCTGTGCGGTATTGGAGTAATGTCGACACGTTACCAGCTCATAAGTCAAGAGGATATGTATGCGTATATCACATGCCAACAAAGACGTATCAGCTTTGATATGTTCAACTGAATGCAACACTTGAATCGAAGAGCCAGATGATGAGATCTCTCGTGAAACTTGCAACCAAATGTTCGTGTAGCATCAGCATATCAATATTCATTCTTTGGTAGGTTAGCACGGTATACACATAGTTTGGTCGTGAGAGACAAGGAAGAAATCAGGGGTCGTGGTTTCCCTTAACCCCATTTCTGGCTGCCTCAGGCGCCAGGGTCTAACCAGCAGCATACAACAGCTGGTCGCTCGCAGCAGGCCAGCCAACATTGAATTCGAAGGGGAGGAGTAGTTGCAATAGTCAACCACGTAGCCACTTTTCACTTTGAACAACCCTTTCTCTTCTTGCTGCTTTCAGTCCAGCTCACGCGAAACTTGCGGCTGATTTGATTGTTACACCCGCACAAAACCCCTTGCGTGCCCGCTCGGCGAGAGTCGCCCACCATGAAACTCGACGTCAAGGCAAGATACACCTTAAGAAACACCTGCAACCGCCAGAATGCCGACTAACGTTGCGTTTGACATACAGAGGCAACTCTTTGCCCGTAGCGAAAGAGTCAAAGGCATTGACTTCCACCCTACCGAGCCATGGGTGAGCTACTGTTTACCCCGACTACACCGACCGCCTGCTAACGACCAACGAGATCCTCACCACCCTCTACAGCGGCCACGTTTACATCTGGTCCTACGAAACCCAGTCGATCATCAAGACCTTCGAACTCACCGATGTCCCAGTAAGAGCAGGTCGCTTCATTGCGCGCAAGAACTGGATTATATGCGGCAGCGATGATTTCCAGGTGCGGGTCTACAACTACAACACAAGCGAGAAGATCACATCTTTCGAGGCGCACCCCGATTACATCCGCGCGATCGTGGTACACCCTACACAGCCGTTCGTGCTGACGGCCAGTGATGACATGACAATCAAGCTATGGGATTGGGAGAAGGGCTGGAAGTGCGTGCAGGTCTTCGAGGGACACAGCCACTACGTTATGGGCCTTGCGATCAATCCCAAGGATACAAACACATTCGCCTCGGCATGTTTGGACAGGACCGTCAAGATCTGGAACCTCGGATCAGGAACACCCAACTTCACACTCGAAGCGCATGAGACTAAGGGTGTAAACTACGTGGATTACTACCCGCAATCCGACAAGCCGTATATTCTCACCACTTCGGATGATAGGACGGTCAAGATTTGGGACTACACAAGCAAGGCGTTGATTGCGACTCTGGAAGGTCACTCAAGCAACGTCTCTTTCGCTTGCTACCACCCTGAATTGCCTGTCATCATCTCTGGATCTGAGGACGGAACTATCAAGATTTGGCACGCCAACACCTACCGCCTGGAGCAGACACTCAGCTATGGCCTCGAGCGCGCATGGTGTGTTTCATATCAGCGCGGCAGGCAGGGTATTGCCATGGGTTTCGACGATGGTGCGGTGGTCGTAAAGATGGGTCGCGAGGAGCCTGCTGTGAGTATGGACGGCTCAGGAAAGGTCATCTGGGCACGCCACTCCGACATCTTGACAACAGTCATCAAGGGCGGAGACAAGACACTGAAGGACGGCGAGGCGATCACACTTCCATCCAAGGACCTTGGTTCAACTGAGATCTACCCCCAGACTCTTCTTCACAGCCCCAATGGACGTTTTGTCGCAGTCTGCGGTGACGGCGAGTACATCATTTACACTGCGCTTGCACTCCGTAACCAAGCATTCGGCGCGGCTCTCGACTTTGCCTGGGCATCGAAGGAGAACGACAAGGACTACGCCATCAGAGAATCACAATACAGCGTGAAGATCTTCCGCAATTTCAAGCCCAAGGGCGGCGACGGTACTGTCAACATTGGCTTCACTGCTGAGGGTCTTTCTGGTGGCAACTTGCTTGGTGTCAAGGGCCAGGGTGGCATTGGCTTCTTTGACTGGGAGACTGGCAAGCTTGTCCGCAGGATTGAAGTCGAGCCAAAGAGTGTCTACTGGTCAGAGTCTGGCGAGCTGGTGTGTCTTGCTTGCGAGGATACTTTCTACGTGCTGCGCTACTCGAGAGAGCAGTACATTGCTGCTCTCCAGGCTGGCACTATAGATGAGGACGGCGCTGAGGATGCTTTCGAGGTGATTTGCGAGATCAACGAAAGGTACGTTTTGTGTCTAACAGAACTATTCGGTGTGAATATTACTGACAAAACTTTAGCGTCCGAACCGGTCAATGGGTTGGAGACTGCTTCGTCTACACCAACACCCCCAACCGCCTCAACTACATTGTTGGCGACCAGGTTTACACCATTTCACACTTTGATCAGCCCACATACGTGCTTGGATACCTGCCTAGAGATGGACGCATCTACGTCTGCGACAAGGATGTCGCCGTCACTTCATTTGCCCTTTCTCTTGGTGTGATCGAGTACCAGACTTTGGTTCTTCGTGGTGACCTCGATGCAGCCAGCGAAATGCTACCCGACATTCCCGAGGATCAGAAGAATAAGATCGCCCGCTTCCTTGAAGGCCAAGGCTACAAGGATCAGGCTCTAGAGATTGCCACCGACTCTGAGCACCGCTTTGAGCTTGCTCTTGGTCTTGGTCAGCTACATATTGCTCTTGAGCTCGCCCGCGAGGCAGATGTCGAGCACAAATGGAAGACTGTTGGTGACGCTGCTCTCACTGCATGGGACCTTGCGCTGGCAGTGGAGTGCTTCAAGCACGCCCGTGATCTTTCATCATTGCTCTTGCTCTACACCTCGTCAGCAGACGCATCTGGCCTGCGCGAGTTGGCCACACAAGCCAAGGAAGCTGGTCTGCACAACATCGCCTTTACAGCACTCTGGCAGCTTAGCGACGTCGATGGCTGCATTGACCTCCTCCTTGACACTCACCGCGTCGCCGAGGCTGTCATGTTCGCACAAACATACAAGCCCTCACGCTGTCCTGCGGTTGTCGCTCAATGGAAGAAGGAACTCGACACTGCTGGCAAAGGTAAAGTTGCCCGCCTTCTTGGCGTTCCCGGCGAGGATGACATGTTCCCCGAATGGGACGAGTCGCTACGATTGGAGAAGGAAGGTCACGGTCAACAAAGCCTGATCGACGTTACGGAAGATGACGAGGCTCCTGCTAGCCCCGAAAAGGAGGACGAGGAAGAAGATGATGACGAGAAGACCGAAGAGGCTGCCGCGGCACCTCTGGTCGAGACGTAGGCATAGATATCTTACGGCCAAAAGGCGTTGGAGGCGCCTGTCTAGTTAGACTATACTTTGTTGCTGTACTAGCCGTGTTACGAGAAACGTGCAAGATGTTAGAGCTGTATTGGGAAGGCTAGATGTGGTATTGAGGCTTGCAAGTTTGAGTTTATCATTGTTTTTTTGTGACTGTTGCGACTGTCTCTCTGTAATATTTGTAATGTGAGTGATTGGCAACTGCTAAAGCAAGTGTATCTGGTCGATCGAGTTGCCATCAAGGTCAATTGCGAGTTCTATTCTCGTCGAAGGATATTCCAGATCTGTACAAGGATAGGTATGATCAGAAGCGCCAAGTCCCTGAGTTCCAAGGGTCAGCATCAGTGCTCTCTGGGGAGACTTGAACACTGACACGTGCTGCTTTCAACTCCTTGCATACACATCAATTGTACAACTTCCCTTTGCACGCATTTTTTGGGTTTTCATGATGGTCGGCCGTTTCTCCTTCTTCGTACGCGTCTTGCTTGCATTTTACACCTCGCTCGCCGCCGCAAAGGCTGCCCAGGAACCTCTCGTTCAGCAGGGGTATCGCGTTGGCGAGAAGATCCCCGTGAGCTGCTTAAACCGGACTGTGTATGTTTGCGCGATTGCTTGAAAGAACACTTGAACAATTGTATTGATGAGAACATCAGTGACACCGGCGAACACATCACCGACGCTGCAGGCCAGCTATCGTACATCCCATTCCCGACTTGCAACGAGACTGGCCGCCCTCTGGAGCTGCTCTTCGGCATAGAGAAGGAGATCAACTGCACGATCGACTTCATCGACGACCCTTTCTTCCACCTGCTGGAATTCTACGTCCACAACGACGCGCCCTTGACCTGCCGCATACCGACCAAGCCCCTCCCACCAAGCGCTTTGAAAGATGAATTCGAGAAGGGCACCACAGAGGAAACAGACGGACAGGGCAGTTTGAGCGATATCTACACGCCTATGGTCGTTGCGCTAGCAGGCACACTTCAGCTCAGCCACTTGCACGTTGCTACAAGCATGAATGTGCTGGTTCACGCGGCACCTAAATCAGTCTCGCCGGGAACGATCGCGGCGGCGACTGCGTACAGTATTTCCCGCGAGCCGCCTACGAGGATTGTCATTGGCGATCCTTTGCCGTTGAAGTTCAGTGTGAGGTGGTACCCGACTACTCAGCTGCCAAGTGGATGGACTGGTGTTGGAGGACATTTGACTTTCAGTACGTTGGTGTACTGCATGCTCAGCGCGTTAGCGAGTGCTGCTGTTTGCGTGACTTACTTCAGAGGTGTGGAGTTACCGCGTAGGCTGAAGAGTCATGGGAAGGATCGATTGGGTGGTATGGAGAGGGGAGGACTTGGAGGGTATGGTCTTGGTGCTAGTGGTGGAAATGGGTATGGGTATGGCATTGGTAAGAGAGATTGAAATGAAGGATGTTTGTCACGTGCAATGTCAAATTTGGACGCGTCACATGCACTACGGTTTATGATTCTCCTCTTCATTTGCATGGCTTTTTCATCCCAACCGAGCCTCACCTTGTGAACAGCTCTTCAATTAGCACAGACTGGCTTATCCACAACTCCCAACACAACTCCCAACATAACTCAACCACATCAACCGCAGACATATCGATCTTCAAAACAATCAGCCACACCAAACACAAACCAAACCCCATTTCCCTCGAAGGTTTCTCCATGACGGAGACGACAAACAAACTGGATACCAGCGGGCTGCTGTACGAGGGCAGCGACTTCGCAAAGTGGAAGAACGCTCTACGGTCAATTTTTGCTCAGCATTTCCCGAGCATCTCTTGGCCGAGAAACTGCACATGTCCCTTCGTGTCCGACAGGCTGCGGAGCGATGTCTCCGACAGTATCTGGTGGCAAGTGAGCCCTTACATCAGAGCTCGGGTGCGCGAGAAAGACCGGAAGACTCCAAGACAATTGCTGCTGGCTCTTCGCACAACTGCTCGGCCCTTCCGCTTTATGAAGTTGCCTGCAGAGATACGACTCAGAGTATATAAACTCGAGCTCGCTGGGAAGACTTCTCCGCAGACCTTGAGGTTGTTGAAACTCGGGCCTGGCCTACCACCAACGACACAGCACTACAACTCCTGTTCCTTAGTCGAGCCTCAAATTCTGTCGACTAGTCGCCAGATACGCATGGAAGCCCTCCCCTTGTATTACACTAAGACAAGTGTCAACTTAATGTTCAACGACCGCGTGTTTGACAGAGCATTGCTGGTATCTCTCAGGGGCATGGATCGTCCTCGCCAAGCTCCGTGTGATGTAGGTCTGCGATACAGGTCGACAAATGCTGAACGAGTGAACGCAATGCACAAATGGGCGTCAACGATCATGGCGGATAGTATGCGAAATCTGCGGAGAATTTCTGTGCAATTACCACTACTTGCTATCTGCTCCCGGAGGGGATGCGAGGACATGCTGCATGTCAGCCTCAACATCGTTAACGGTGAGCCCAAGGTTCATGTCACACCACACAAGTGGCTTAAGGCTGTTTCGCAAGACTTGCTGCGCGATCATGCAAGCGTGATCAGCAGACTAGCACGCACGTTGAAGCTGGAGGGCGAAGCACTTATCATGGTCCTCGTGAGTCGCCCAGATATATGGGATCAACTGGAGTTGGCGCATGAGTGATTGTAAGCTGATTGCTATGTTTTGCGTCATCAGTCCCAACAAGCTAATCGAAGTCATAGGTGCTACCGAATGGGCAGGTGACCGAAATCGAAGGACACACGATTGTCCACTAAGATCATTGGATTGGCACACGATGAGCATGGGTTCCTTTCTTTCTTTCTTTCTTTCTTTCTTTCTTTTCTTTCAATAATACCAGAGTGTCTGGTTGAAGTGGGGTCATTACTTGGGCGATATCTCAGAGAGTAGCATTACAACTTCTCCCACTAAGGGGCACCTCAACCACCTGATCACTTCCCTTATAAGATGGAATGTCAAACCCATACTTCTCTGCAATCTTCTTACTCAAAAACCTGCCGCCCACAAAATGCCTTCCCTTGAACCACTTGACCAACGGCTTCGGTGCACTCAGTGAAATCAAAGCATCCGGATTGTATCCCTTGCCAGCTCCATCGCTCGGGGGCCCATCCTCAATATTCCAGCTCGAAGGAGCATCGACCGCCAGTACCGGTACCTTGCTCTCAGCCAGTGCCTTGATTACGCCCGGAAACGGCTCCCTCACCTCGCCACTGAACGAAAACCCGAAGATCGCATCGATAACATAGTCACTCTTGCCCATCGCACCAACGAAATCATCCGTGAACGGCACTTTCAGTTGCTCCAGCTGTGTTCGTAAGCGCGCGTAGAGTTCGTTCTTCGATTGCTTGGGGTAGTAGACGCTGGGTTTATATCCGAAGTGGTGAAGGTGTCTTGCTGCGACTAGGCCGTCGCCACCATTGTTTCCCGGACCACAAGCGACGAGGACGCTGGGCGATTTGCTGGGCGGTGAGAGGAGATATAGTGCTTGGCTGACTGAGAGGCCGGCGAGTTCCATGAGTTGGTCGAGAGAGAAGGCGCCGCTGGACATGAGCTCTTCGTCGAGCGCGGCGGCTGCTTTTGAGCCTAGGGTGCGGAGAGCCATTGTGACAATGTACTTGAATTGACTTGATCACAGTGATGGTAGTTTTATTCAGGTCGGTTGCTGATTGCGACGGATGGTGTTGGGAACAAATGTTTTGTTGACCATTTTGGTGATGCATCTATAGAGCTCAAGCACAAGCGGGCTGTGATGGAGCGATGACGTCCAGCTTCGCCCTCGAACCCAATCAACTGCACAACCACATGCACACAGACAACGACATGGACACTAGATGAATGAACATCGAAAGGCATAGAAGACAACAATAAGAGCTTTTTGAACTAGTGCTCGCCTACGTCCACCACTCCTGGACTGCTAATTGTGTGAACATAAGATACATGTAGCTGCTGTATTACCCGCTGTTGTGATTTACATATGAACACGCTCGTGGAAACGCTTCAAGTCTAGTAACGCTTCGACTTCTTCATCTCCTCTCTCATCTCGCTCTTGATCCTCGTCATCGTGCCGACACCGCCGTACATCATCGCAGTGTAGACCTGGCAGACACTCGCGCCAGCGTTGAGGATCTGCAGACACTGCTCTCCGTTGGTAATACCACCAGTGGCGAAGATGACCTTTTGAGCATCCGAGTTCGGGGCTTTCCTCTCGGTCTTGGTAGAGGAAGATCCGGCCTTGGTGACGATCGCGTCTGCTGCAGCCTCAGACGATTGTCCGTGAACGGCAGAAGAGTCGAGCGGGTTAGATGGCAGCTTAATGAGAGGCTCTTTGCTCTCTGCTTCTGCTTCCGGGGTCAAAGGCTTCAAGTTTTGGGCATCGCGCTGAGTGCTGGCCTCAGCAGGGCTGACCGACTTCTTTGCAGGCGCGGGCTTCTCCTCTTTCTTGGTAGGCTTGTCTTCGGGAGGACCTTGGTCCAGAGCTGCACGGTAGCGCTTGACGAGAGCGAGTGTCCTGTCGAACATCTGCGGGCCAGAGTATCCACCCATCTCAGTAAGAATCTTCTCCTCCTTGGCGGGCATGATGAAGCCTTTGGGAATAGGATCGGGGCGCTTCTTGGTCGTGTTGCCGACAATTACACCGTCGACACCGGATGCCCAGACAGCAGTGCAGATTCCTTCAATCTGGGCATCGGACTCCTCGTCCGGACTGACCTTGACCATAACGGCGGGCTTAGTTTTGCGATCGGTGCTCTTCGCAGCGTCAACCACGGCGGACAGTATAGCTGTAAGAGGTGCAGTGGCCTGCAGATCGCGAAGACCCGGGGTGTTGGGCGAAGAGACATTGACTACCATGATATCGGCATACTTGGCAAGACGCTCGACACAGTAGACGTAGTCACTAGCTACAGCTGCAATGTCGGCATCTGGGGTAGTCTTGTTCTTGGCAACCTGCACAGCAAGCAGCTTTCCAGGCATGAGACTTCCAGGAGGAACATTCGCCTCGCCATCCAGCACTGAGGTCTCGCCATCAGGACCAAGACCCAGTCCGTAGTTGTTCGCGAACTCTCTAACACGTTGACGCAAGTGCATAGCAACATTATCGGCACCAGCGCTGTTGAGGCCATAGCGGTTGATCAGAGCATTCTGCGAAGGCAGTCTGAACACTCTGGGCTTAGGGTTACCCTCCTGCGCCAAAGGCGTCACACCTCCAACTTCCACAATAGCTGGGCCGAGCGCAAAAAGAGCGTCTGGTACTTCCGCGTCCTTATCAATTCCAGCACTCGTTCCGACCGGGTTGTCAAGCGTGTGGCCGAACACTTCCACGCGCAAATCTCCAAGCTCTTGATCATCTGTGCTTCGTTCCCTGATGTTAAGACCAAGCTTGTAAAGGACCTTCATGTAGTTCACGCCAGCATGGTGGGCATCCTCGGCATCCCAGTGGATCGTGCGAATCGCGGGTACGACGAGCCATTGGTGTATGCTTGCGCGCGTGTCCGTAATGTAGAGGTAGCCGAAGCTGAGGACCACAAGCAGGCCTGTGCCGTAGATGAGGTTCTTCGTGCGCGTTCCAGCAGATTTTACATCTTTCGCGGCGGTGGATGCGTAGCGCTGCTGGGTCTTAAGCGCATTTTTTGAAGAGAGGCCGTGGTGGGCTGGTCGCGATTGAAGCGAGAACTGTCGCTGTGCCTGCTGCTGTGTTTGGCGGCATTGGGGCTGGCCAAGGTACCGTCCAGACCTGGTCAGCCGTACGGACGAGCTGAGCAGCCTTTGTGAGAGTGACATGTTGGCCTGGTCGATCGTAGAACCTGGTACATGTAGCTCTATCTTGGTCTAGATATCGCTCGACTCGCCAGACTTCCGAAACCCTTATAGTGCACGATCAATGTTAAGGGTTTGGGGTACGCTATCCAAGGCGCAATATGTGCTCTCCTTTTAAATCGTGGGTATTCAACAGGTCTAGCAATTCAAGAGTGTTTATCTCCATCTGATGGCTCGATTTGTAACGTATCCATCCTATCCGCATCCTCGTGCGAGGTCATGGGCCCGTAGTATGCTTTGTTTGGACCATCATGAGGAGCCAGCATGTGAAATCTTGAGTGAACGGTGGCCAATCACGTTTCAAACTTGTACATAGATACACAAACCGACACTTAAACTACGGCAACGTACATGCCAACGAGGAAAATCGCAGATTTTTCTGCCTGTCCTGCAAGTGCCACAGCGTCCCCCTCCCCAGCAATTTCACTACTTATTATACAGCATGCGAAAGAGATTCTCAGAACGACCAGCTTCCTCGGATATGTTCTCATCACAAGCGAATACAATGACACCGTCTTCCTCAACAACGAATCCTCCATACTTCTCCACAACCCTAGAACTGGGCCGTTGTATAATCGCTGCTTCCAGACTCGGCCGTTCCGAACAGATCTTCGCCGAAGGCGGTATATCGACAGTGTAATTGGTGAGCGACACTGCACTGCTAGTATGATCGTAGAACATAGCAGTCTGAGCTTGTCTGTCCTCTTCTTCAAGGATAGCACATAGATTGTCGCTACAAACCAGGACGATATCTCCGCTATCCTCGACAACGTATCCGCCATGTTTCTTGTCGAGCATGCAGTGACGCCATATCGTGCGTACTTCTTCGATCAAGGACGTACAGTCTGAGCAGACGTATGCCGATGCTGGTATTGGAACGGTGTAGTGGTCCATCGAAATGGTCTCTGAGAGGCTAATGAGTAATGGCAGCGGTGGTGGCGGAGTCAAGCCGCTGAGAATCCAAATCAATCAAAGTTGAAGTATGTTGGAAAGAGCACAGTTGGTTGGTCCATATCGATTCTCTGCAATATCGCCGACGCCTGGGTTCCACTAAAGATGCACGATCAGTGGCTTCACGCCTCACCACTGCCTTCTAAGCGTACCGATCGCCTGGGTCTTCACTGTCGGCGCCGCATCGAACGTCAAGTACAATGAATCTGATGACAAAAGATGTAGCACTTGAAAAATTCCGTCGCGGTTCGGTGCAGTAGAAGTCCCAGCCTCGTGTCTGAATGGAATTCCATGTAGCGTGTGCATGGTTCGTCAGCAGAGCTGCTGAAAAGTGTTAGGGTCTAGATGTATACTGATTGATTTCGATCACATGCAATTAGAACGAGCATCATTGTGCATAGTGCTCCAATCTCCCGCAATTCATGAAGCACGTTGTCAGTCTCTATTGGTCCCACCTGTGAAAGAAAAGGACAGGCTTATCAGCATGAGCAATTGGAGATGAGCGATTTTCAGAATTTGCTCAGATAGCGAGAGGGTCTCAGTGGGCGTTACGTTAGAAACAGTGTAGGGCAGAGAAGGCTGCGGTGGGCACCGCACCCGATGTTGTTCGGCTTCGCAACATCGGCCGTCCGCTCAATGTAGACGGACCACGGATAACGTGGGCCGATTGAGCTCGTTCCTGACGACCCTAGAGATAACAGGCGCCATTGAAGCAGACGGGTATACGACGCCCAGCAGGATGAGACCGGAAGACTTCTTCACGTTCATTGCATGTGAACACCCTAAGGAATCCCCAAGACCAACGACGGAGTTCGTGGCCGAGTGTGCAGACAGCTCAGCGCAGCCAGTTCTCGTTCAGAGGGCTCGTTCGGATCATACCGAAACAACAATCAAAAATACTTTTCTGCTCAAAAAATCGATTCTGCACCTCTGGCGTGCCTGGGCGGTTCCGTCATAGAGCATGCGGAGGCATTGCGGATCCCGAAAGGCTAATAGACAGGCGCCGCGGAGCCTAGCACGGTGGTGGCTCGGCTCCCCTATCCTCTTCTCAGGCAGGCGAGCCCTCACCTTTTGACTTGCAAGCTCGCACGTGCTAGCAGCGCTGGCGCGGCGGTGCTCCGCATATCTCCAGGGAGGAGAGAAGCACGTGAAAGCTTGGTGGGCGAGAAGGAATCGCTTCGCTGCGTGGCTCACGCCGACTCGGCGAGTGCTCGAGTCGCCCGGCTGTGAGCGACACGGATTCTCCACACGCTACCCTGCAAGCACGTGAAAGCGTCAGGTACGCGACGGTACTTTCTCTTGTTTTTGACCTGGGGCAAGGCAAGGAGAAGAGGACCAAGAGATGTACATGTGTACAGTACTTAAAAGCCGACCTTCGGGCCTTCCAGAAGAAGCATGTGCGCCACCGAGCCGCCTTTTCTCTGCAAAGAAGAGCGCCTCCAATCCTTCAAAGTCCCAGGGTCGGCGGCGGGAAAGTCCATCAAGGTTGTCTCGTTGACGCTTGTGTTGTTGGTGAGGAGCGTCTCCGCTGGGAGGCCCTCGCCATTGAAGCTGGTATCCGGTGACGTGAGACAGCGGCGGTACGCGCGACCCCAACGCACCTCAGAGGTATCCACACCCGGGTACACACGGATCGAGGTGAGAGTGGCCTCATAATCTCGCCAAGGTCTCGGAGGACTCAGGAGCGCGTCCGACCTCCGTCGTTCCTGGCGGACACAGGCACGTGACCCGCTCTGGCGTTCGCGCGCGCCGAGAAGAGAGCGAGTGTGGAACCTCGAACTTGGACACGAGCCACAGGGCTGTCTTGCGCGACACGGCAAGCCACCGCGGCTGGTCCGGCTGGCTGACAGGAGGTGACAAGGAGGAATGCTCGGTGAGATAGGGATTGTGTGGGAAATGGGTCTCAGGCCTACCTTGTTCCTCAACGCAGTCGAGCGTTCCAGAAGCGATGTCGAGTTGCGATATTCGTCTGCCTGTCTGCCTTCTTCTCTACGCCTCTTGGCTCTCCAGATCTCTTTCGCGGAGACATGGAAATAGTTTCTCAGTTAGCATCTGGGGTATCTGCGGCTCGTTCCCTCTCCACAGATCGTCGCTTGGGAAAGGGAAGGGACGGCAGGCGGGAGAAGAGTGAAAGAAGATCACGTATCCGCCACCTTGGCCCTAAGTGGGCTTCGTGGGTGGGTTATTCAATTCCACCAACTGATTTGGCATCCAAGAGGACAAGTGTTATCGGCCACTGGCAGTACTGTAATCGCTCTGATTCCAGGGCGTCCAGTCGAGCATTATAAGCGACGAGTCTTGCTCGCAATAATTATTGCTGCGGACCATTTAGGCTGTGGGACATCTCTCTACGGGAAGCAAATGCTTGTCGGGCCTATTCCTCCACAGAGGAGCGTGGGGGTTCCAGAAGCTCTTCCCGTCCACAGCGTCCACAAATCGTAAAAGTCACCAACACCGCGCCACTACTCTTGGTTCAATTCCAGCGGAGACGACGGCGCGATTCCCCATGCGGAGGAGATGGCGCGGTCTGGGCATTCGTTGTGATATTACACGGGCTTGCGTGGCCGACCCTCTCAACCCGGGAGTAGTCTCAATTGCTCGTGAGGATTAGCAACAGATTGAATTGATCGACTCATACGACTGATCGACCGACCGTGTGACATGTCAATGCGTGGTCTGGCCTTCTCATCGGCCACGAACACTTCTGAGAAGACCGAGAGTGATTGGAAATGCTGATGTCTATACCCACGGAGAAGAAGGGTATGGTGATGCATTCCTGGGATTCACATGATGTCGAGAGTACAGATGTATCGAAGGAGCCCTCTTGCCAGTCTGTACGACCACATTAGCCACTGATATGGCTTCACGTCCTGTGCAACGTTTCTCCACCAGCCGACTCCGCGCGGAGCACTGCTGGACGGTGGAGAAATATGGGTGAAGCGCGTGTGATAACCCAGGGGATGACAGACTGGTGTCACGGCGGAGAGAGATTGCGCGCCGTGTTCCCAAGACACTTAAGTGGGTTGAGCGTGGATGGAGGCACTGTGGGACAAACGGGTATTGTTGATCACCGCTGCAGCCCATACCAGAAGGCGTTCATGCCCACGAGAACGACAACACCGCGTGACTACAGTAACGGAGGCAGCACCCCACGAGCAAAGCACGTTGTTACGCCTTCATCCCACCCCTTACGGATAGAAGGCTGCGAGGATCGAGAAAATGCAGCTTGGCCAGAGCCTCGAGACGTCACGGAGACGAAACACGTGCTTGCATCCTTATCTTTGAACAACGTGCCAACGCCCAGCACAGCCTGTGGTAGGGCAACCCGTCGTCCGAATGTGCGATTCGTCGGATCACAGGGGCGTGATGGTGGCGCTGGATGTGGGCGTCTTATCGCCTTGTCTAGAGTAGGCCACCACGGTGAATATTAGCTATACAGGTCCAGCTCGTAAGACGTATTCAGTCGTTCTTTCTTCACGCGCCCAATCTTGGTGATTCTTCGGTAAAAAGTCCATAGCACAGACAAGGTGCCGAGAAACTACCTCTCGTCGTCCGCCCCAGAGCATTCACTCCACAGCCTAGTTGGAAAGTGGATCCAGCCCGCAGAGAAATCGCATTATCGGTGCCTTCGCGGTGCGGCGATACCCACCGGAAGCAGAATACAATACTGGCGGGCTCGCGCGCTGCTCTGCCCTCGAGCACACCACACCTGCTGCCTCTCCGCCTCACCACCAACTTCCGCCGAGCAGATAATTTTCCGCGCGCCCAGCAAAGTCACTGGACATTGCCACTGCCACCACTACTATCGCATTCTCACCCTTGCGCCGCCCGACTCGTCTCTCCAGGATCTGCAGCACTCCAGACACAGCGACCTGGGGTAGGAATATCCGTCCATCATCCCTTTACCCAGCGCCACGCCGCGCTCTCTTTCGAAACAGCCACCGCAGCAGCCGGAACGCACGCACGACGCAGGAACAGCCTCGCTCGCTCACCCGCCCGAATCGATCCCCAGCTCTTATCGTCCCAAACTCGTCATCCCAGAAAAGCGGGTCGTCCAAAGCCTAAATTTTTGCGCCTGAGCCTGCCTGCCTGTGCCTCTTTGCTGCGTCCGTCCCCAGGTTCCATCACCCGCTTGCTCGCTTGACCCCCCACGGCCTTTACTTCCCGCCAGCCTTCGCGCACCGCTCTCACGCTCTACCTCATGCTCTCGAACCTGCTGAATCCCGAGCGCAGTCCTCAGCCGCCCTCACTGCACCAGACCACTGCCACGCCCACCGACTCCGCCACCGTCGCCGCCCAGCAGCTCCTCCAGCACCAGCAGCACAGCGCGCCCGCCTCGCAGACTTCTTCTGGCCTGTCCTCGCAGCAGCCCAGCCAGCCCAACAGCCAGCCCAACAGCCAGCCCGGCACGCCTATGGCCGCCGCTGCCATGACTATGCCGACAATGGGAGTAAACATGCAAAGTTCAGACGAAAGCCGCCCCGACCTGCCGCGCCCTTACAAGTGCCCGCTCTGCGACAAGGCCTTCCATCGCCTCGAGCACCAGACCCGCCACATCAGGACGCACACGGGCGAAAAGCCGCACGCCTGCCAGTTCCCTGGCTGCACCAAGCGCTTCAGCAGATCGGACGAACTGACGCGTCACTCGCGCATCCACAACAACCCCAACTCTCGTCGCGGCAACAAGCAACATGTCGCAGCCGCAGCCGCCGCCGCCGCCGTCCAGGCTGGCATGTACGACAACCCTGCGCTGCAGCAGCTTAACCAGATCAACCAGATGAATCACATGAATCAGCTCAACCAGATGAACCAGATGGGTCAGATGGGCCAACTCAGCCAGTTGCAACAGTTCAATGGTATGAATGGTATGCACGGCATGCAAACTATGAGTCCCCTGCAGATGCAGCAACTTCAGCAACTCCAGCAGCTTCAGCAGATGCAACAAATGCAGCAACAACAAGCAGCAGCACAGCAACAAGCCCAACAACAAGCGCAACAGCAGCAACAGCAGCAGCAGCAGCAACAGCACCAGCCAAGTCCTATTAACAGCATGCCACCGCCTCAGAAGACACCTCAATCTGCGCCTGTGTCTCAGATCAGCTCTCCCAATGTTTCACCTCCTCATTCGTACGCGGCGACGTACACCAGCAACCCTGGCTCCTACATGACCCGCAACAACAGCGGCGACCTCAGTCCAGCTGCTAACGGCGGTTACTCGAGTCCTGGAGCGATCAACTTGTTAGCCACCGCGGCTTCGCAGGTTGAGCGTGAGAACAACACTCAGATTCCCAACCAACACTTGAACCTCCCGTCTTCGAGGACTCCTTACCACGTCAACCCTTACAGCCAAAACCGGATGCCTTCTCTTTCGTCATACCATTACTCATCAAATCCGACATCTCAGCCCATGTCACGTTCGCACTCGCACGATGACGACGATCAGTACGCTCACCGCATGACGAAGAAGTCAAGACCGAGCTCTCCCCAGTCGACCGCGCCTCCGTCGCCATCATTCTCTCAAGAGTCAATTTCACCGACGCCTGACCACACGCCTCTGGCTACACCTTCGCACTCTCCCAGGCTGCGTCCTCAGTTCTTCCACAACGGTGTGCAGCTCCCAACTCTGCACCACCTTTCCCTCGCTCATCAACCGCCGCCTGCGCTTGCACCCGTCGAGCCTTCAGCTGATGGTCAACAGCCGTACGTTCCCGCTCAACACAGCGGTCTGAGAATCAGTGAAATTATGGAGGCCGGCGACGGATCTCAAAGGAAACTACCGGTCCCGATGGTCTCGACTCCCAAGTACGAAGGCAACACTAAAATCAACGAGCTTGTCAACCCGAGTAGTGGCAACAACAGCGGACAAAACAGCGGTCAAAATAGTGGTCAGAATAGCGGTCAGAACAGCGCCCGCGCCACTCCCGAGAGGACATGAAATTTCTGCCCAACGACAAATCCTGCGCGGCATTCGGGCTTTTCAGGCGAATGCCTTTGATTGACTGCCATATCACGATTGATCACGGCCGCTCTCGATGATTTTTTTGAGTTGTCATTTCTGGTTTCTGCGATTGCGAGGAGTTCTAGCGACATAGACTGGGGTACGGCGCTTTACGGCGAAAGAAGTGAAAAGCTGAGGCGTACGACGCGCATACTACGGCGAGGTCAGAGCGAATGGTGGTGTATGGCACACACGGGGTTTGAAAGGTATAGACGAAATGCAAATTTGGGAGTGGGAGTCGCACTCATCTGCGTCTAAGCAGTGAACTCCCAAGGATACCAGCGTTTGGAGTTTATCCAGAACGAGCATTATCTCGTGTCTGTTGAACTGGGGATATGGCGAGACTTTCAGTGCTTTCGACCGACATTGCTATTCAGCCTTTTTTGTTCTTTTGTGGTTCTGCTTACGCTTCTCAATCCAACCGACACAACGAGAGCGTGTAATTATTCTAGCTGATAGAATCTTTTGAATTATCAACACCCTTCTCTTATTCATTCTGCGATCCAACCTCAACTTCCATTCAGTGCAGCATATGTCAATCAAGATTCTTCCTACACTAGGCTCTCTCCGATGGCCACGTCCTTCACCATTGCAATCCTCACGCACCAGCGCAGGAACACTGCTCGGCTTAGTAGCCAGCACCCCGTCATCTGATCTGATTACAACATCGCTCTCCATCACAATCCCACCAGTGCCATCTCCAAGGAAAATTTTACCTCATAGTCGCGAACCTTCACAACCCCCCAGATCGGCCGGCCGGGGGTAACCACCATAGAAAAAGACGACGTCAACTACCACGATTTCATCATCGCGATTCGCATAACATCATCAGGCTTTTATTCTTCGAAGCCTGTCCGTTCCTAATTCCCCGACCATCTCCGTGCGACCGACGGTTCTATTCCCGAGGCAACTTGATCTGTCCCCTCGCTGACTGACTCTTCCGGTCGGTTGTGGAGTTAGTGTTCCAAACGATCCGTAGGGTTTGCGTGTCATGCCAAGAGAGCGTTGCATGCTGCCCGGGCCGATATCTGAGATCGCCCCTGGTTGCCTCGCTGTGTGGCTCTCGCTACAAGGTCGCTCCTGTACCTTATGCATGCAGGCAATTCTGTGGATAGGATTGTGTGGAGGCGTGGGGTTCTGGGGTACGCGTCTCGCTCCTTCGATGGCTTTGATGGTGCTTGAGCTATTATTTGTCGTGCCTGATGCCGGGTGTGGTTTGTTTGTCGCTTCTCGCCTATTGCGAATGTCTTCTAACTACTGGACCGATTGGCTTGTTCGTTCAAAAGGATTCAACTGCCACCTTTCCAACGCCCGCAGGCAACACTCGAGTGATCTACATCAATTGTTTCGGAGTCATGCGCGTCCTGCCCTCTGCTGAACATCGGGTATTCGCGCACAACACTGAAACCCACATCACTTCCCCTACGCGCCCGTGTCGAGGTCCACTGTACGCAAGTGGAGAAAAGGGTTTTGCTCATGTGTTTTGCGGGTTGCCACAGTAGTCTAGTTGCTCCTAATATCTGCATCCGCCTGCCCTTCGTAGCAAGAGATGTGCAGACGATCTGTGGAGACTCTACACAGGACCTGGTCGTGATCCTCACCCGTCCGGCGCACCCCAGAGAGCGGCCCCAGAGACGGCTCTCGCCCACGTCTCGCAAGCACCCACTTTGTCTGCTTCTCCTGTTTAGTAGGATAGGCGATGAATTAGTGCTCACGTAACAACACTACTACGAGTATCATGCGCTGTCAAAACCAACAGAACAAACAAATGCGTTCCACATTCGAACACGACAACCCTCTCCGTGCATCCTCTCCCCACGGGCGATCCGCTTCATCCCACATTTCGCCAGCAGCGGTGTGAAACGCAGCAGCCCGTTCACAACCCTACTGGTCGGTTGGCGAAACGTGCTCGCAATGTGAGTCCGCGTGCGCTTCAGCAGCGGTGGATGATTGGAGATAATCAGGCGTTCCACCCACACACAGCATCCTCAACACTCTGCACGCGAGAATGTGTTGAGATCTCTCTTTCTCAACCGTGTCGAGCTGCGAGTTGGCCAGAGATCGTGTCATGATTGCGTGCGCTGGGCTGGTGACGATGATGATACCTGTAATAATTCGATAGTCTAGTCAGCACGCCATCTCTCGTTATCGATTTGACGGTTGCGATCGTGATGGACTGGGCTGAGGGCACATGTCAGAGAAGACAAAATGTAATGAATTGTTTGCCTTTCTCGAAGCCCTGTGTCGTTTGTCCCGAGCTGTGCGAGTGGAATAACTGGCAAAGCCGAGATTCGAGGTCACACA
Organism: Melanodothis sp. VS III C KN 2; assembly: GCA_019775565.1. NCBI lineage: Eukaryota > Fungi > Ascomycota > Dothideomycetes > Cladosporiales > Cladosporiaceae > Melanodothis > Melanodothis sp. VS III C KN 2. The sequence continues at coordinate 721,431 of JACWFM010000002.1, forward strand.
TGTGACACGCCCTCAAGCTGCTATCATCGGGTAATCATACATCCCAGAATCCTGTCTGTGCAGTATGCCACCATTCAAAGGGACCACGGTCGGCTATCCAGGGCCTAGGTCTCACACAGCTGAAATATTAAGGCACCGAGCCTTCGCAATAATCCATGCGCATCGAGAGCGTCAGGAAGCGAGTCGGATATCCGAGTGGCTTCGGCCAAGTATAGACACGGAAGTAGATATGATCTGGGAGGGTAAGATGATGACTGATACCGGAAAGCGTGGGGGCACAGGGTTGACTACGCACGGAAAAAAAGTGCTTAGGCACACTTGAGTCGGAGTCCTGCCTCCTGTGCTTCCTCCGCCTCGCTACTCGCTACCCCGGATCTGGAGTGCCGTTGGGGATTATCTGGGCGTGTGTGGAGTCGGCAAGTGGAGGGAGTCCGAGGAGATGTGGCTTGCGTGCCTTTTTTTGTTGGCAAAATTGGTGCAGCCGGCTAGGCTTGAAGTGGTATTGCGGCTGATTCGAGTTGGCAGGGATAGGGAACCCTGTGGTTGTTGTCGTGGTGGGTTCGTAGATAAACTAGAGGAACTTGCCGGTCGATATCGCCTGTTTGATGGTGAGGTCATTGGAGTAGCCGGAGACCATATGTGGGAGTGTAAATGTGGATACGAAAAAGGTTGTCGTGTTAGTTGATCGTTGCGATAGCGGACTACGTCAGTGAGATAGATGTCTTGATCTGGACATATATGAATGATCGGTTGCGAGATGATTTGCGGGTCGAAGAAGCTGCATCGATCGCTGAAGTATGAGTAGACACATCTCCTTTCTCGGCAGCGAACTTTGTCGCGTTCTTTGGAAGGGACCTCTCAGTGTCATAATCGTGACACGTAGTGGCCTAGCCACATAGACAGCAGATTTGAGTGTTGATCTCGTGCATCAACACACAGGTTCCTCTAGGGACGCGACTGGGAAAGCAGATGGATCGCTATTGTGAACTGTGGATCTACGAAGCTATGGCTGTCGTTGTTAACAACGATGGCCGTATTGAGCTATCTGGTCTGCATGCACCTAATACTGACATTCCCCAATCAGAGCTAGAGTAAAGCAAAAGGGTATACTGCGCTCATGCCTCATTGTCTCATCACCTTCATCGCTTCTTCCCAGGCGTGCCTTGCAATACTGCGGCTCCGCTCGTCTTCATTTCGACCATCGCAGTGCGTATTAGGACACGTTTCTTAGTGACAGCCGCTTCGCGCACCTCGATCTCGTCCTCGAAAGCACGTGCAGCCTTGCGCTTCTCTCTTCGCACATCTTTGAGCCTTTTGATGGTCTCGCCGAAACGGTCAAGGAACCAATCTCCTGCCTCCTCCCATTCGTCGATGTTGAGGCTAGCAAAGAAGTGCGCTTGGGTCTGTGCTTCTGCACCATTGAGTTGCACCAGCTTGTCGGTCAAGACCGCAATGCTCGGTAGGTCGGGAATAATGAATGGTTGAGCCTGTGGGCTGTGATCGAAAAGCTCGCCTTTCAAGGACGCATAATCCTTGTTGTAGAGCTCTTCCAGCTCGTAGTCAAGCGGCTGCTCACTGACCATTTGTGACTGAGGTCGCTCGTCTGGGTTTTCTTCGGGCAAGGCGTCAGAAGTTGGGCGTTGATCAGACATTGGAGCTTGCCCAACGGAGGTATCGTGAAGACCATGGTAGAAATGCCCTTCAATCTCTTGTAGCTGTCGCCCACTCTGAAATACGTGTTTGTCTACAGTGGCCAGGTGATCATTCGCAGCGGGAATTGCTTGCTCGTGAGCCTGTTTGCTGGGTCCTAGGCGTGGGCGAGCAGCGTCTGCTTTGACCTCAGCTGTGAGCGGTCTCGAGTTTGCTGCCTGGGGATGATGGGAACGGGAGGTGTGAACTGTGGCTTCCTTCTTGATAGCCGGTGCTCGTTCAAATGCAAACCCGTAGTCTGACGGCGGCTCAGAATCGCGCGGCCTGGTGTCCTGCAGCTGGCGTGATGTGACAAGGGGCTGCTCTGGCGCGTATGTACCGGTAGGCCACTGGTGATGGGCAATCGCTGGCTGTAGCTGCTGTTTCTGAGCACGAGCAACATAGACGTTGCGCTCAGCTGCATGAGTAGGCAGGTTCTGGAGACCACCAGAAGCTCTGACCTCGTTTCGATCGCGGTGGTCAGTGACAGATGGTACACCGGCAGAAGTTGGCGGGTAGGAGTCGCCCTTGATATGGGTTTGAGCTATGGTGGAGGTACCATTGGCTGCTTTTGCTTCTGCTGCAAGTCTTTGGAACTTGCCTTCCGTAGGATCCTGCGGCAGGTCTTGATCGGCATCAGGGCCCTCGTCATAATCTGTGCCGCCAAAGATATTAGTACTATGTCGGTCGTATGATCTTGAACGTGTCTCCAGACGCCGGTCTCCGCCAGACCTCTGACGGGTCGTGCTGGCAGTTGTAGAGAGATTGTCAGCACTACCGTTGTTGGACTTCATGAATGAATTTCCCTGGTAGCGATCCTGACGACTGGACTGGCTCCTCTCACGGTGCGGTGCATTGTTCTTCGACCTCGGCCTCTTGTCATTTGTCGCAGCCGGGGTAGAGATCTTGAGGTCAGTGAGATCGGTAACATCCCCATTTCTTCCTTGCACGAAACTGGACATGCCAGTTGCGGGCGCCATTCTGGTGACGGCTATGACGTGAGTGAAGATGCGGCGTGACGATTGCTTACCGCCCAGACATGCTGGCCCGCAGGTGTGGTTGTGATGTTTCGAGAAGTGAAGTTGAGAACGCGTCGACGTTCTTGGCTAGCGCCGTGGACGAGCCTTCGCAGAACGATGAGAAGGAGCGATTGCACAAAGCTTCCGAGCAGTACACCTCACTGAGTCTAAGAGGGCATGCAGTGCATTTTCTTAGAGCGCGGAGCAGTATAAGGAAGATATAACCATAACAGTGCAAGTCGCGTGTCGGTCGCGAAGTCACATGACTCGAACGATCATCCACTTGCATCACCTTGCTTTCAGAGCTCAAACCTAGCGATCGTCTCCTTATCTCATTCGAATATTTCCCTGCGTATCAGGAAGATCACAATGGCAGACAGCAAAGGCAATTACAAGGGCATCTTTGCTCTACCAAATGAAGTAAGTCGTGACATGTCGCACAGCACTCCCGCCAACGCACGCACGGACTGATGAGTGGCATTAGATCCTCCTAGACATCTTAGACCTTTCTACCACGCGTGAGCTCCTTCCTCTGACTCCAACGTGTCGCCGATTCCACTCACTCATACTGCGCTTGATCCACCGTCGTCTGCAAATCGCTGCTGGGCTCGATGGTCATGTGCTCTTCATTGAATGTCATCATCCGTCTGCACGCTTGACGGCTCCACCTCTTTATTGTACTCCTCTGGGGACGGAAGGCCTGGATAGCTTACTGTTGGAGATCAAAGATGAGAAGCAACATGTTGGCCAGGTTGAAAGGTTCGGGAAATTATTTACAAGATTCCGACCAGAAGGCAATGAACCAGAGCTCAGGGTAAAACAGCGCCATCCTGCTGGCGACGTTCCTGGTTCGAGAACATGGTCCGATACCACTATTCGATCTACAAATGGCGATAAGGATAATGTAGTGCGAGACACTATTAACGTGGACGCCCATGAACTCTTTTCCCAGCTGACCACAGTCGCTTATCTGGGAAGGCGAGAATCTACACGCGGTCTTCTCTGCTCCCTCCAGGAGGTCGCTGAAGGTACTATCCGTGTTTGGCGGGACTGGCTATCTCGACACTGCGAGTCACGATCATTCACGGACAACAGCACTGTAGTAATACACCACGACAGTGAGAGTGCCGACCACCTAAAGGCGCGGGCAGACAGTGTCATCAGTACGTGCCCGACGAAAGACTCTCAGGTGCTCTGGATCAACACCAGAGGTGAAGATGTGGGCATCAAATTCAAAGTGAAGAGACAACAGCAACGGGCGACCAATCTACCACTAATGTACTCGAGCGACATCGAAATCGCTGTAAGCTATGAGGTTGAGTTCGAAGGTGAGAATCGAGAGGTTGACAGCGTATGCTTGTTTGCGTCGGCTGACATGACATAGAAATTTATATCCGCACGACTCACTTGCTTCTTAAGTTGGAGGAGGCTGAAAAGCAGATTAGCAACGATACCGGCAAGGCTATCGTGTTTGGGACCTTCAGGAGCACTGTGTAGACACGTGTATCTGCGACGAGGCCTAGGACTTGCATCTATATATGTCTATGCGCGTGTTTCGAGGCTGTTGATTTTGACTTACGCACCATACGATGTATGCAGAGCGATTGTTATATGGCCTCAAGATCTTCAGTATCTTTCTACCCCGTTTCCCGTTCGCTCGTCCGGTCTTGTGCGTGTCGGAGTGGTCGTGTGGCGTCCATGCTCTTAATCTTCTCGGCAGCAAGAATGTATTTACTACGCTTGTCAGTATTACTGGTAGTTGAATCTCAGCTCTCATTTCGATCTAAATGGACCTTTATTCCATATATTGTCTGAAATCATTCATTTCAATTTTGATGTTTCGATGTTGTCCAGTCACGTGCGCCTTCCTCTTTGAGACGCCTTGGGATTCGCGGCCAACGTCGAAACTCCCGAGAGTTCGATCTAAACTCCTGTAAGAGCCGACCAGCGATCGCAACAGCAACACGCGAACAGCGTACCCGACACAATGCATTGCTCCAGCCGAAGCATAATTGGAGGTCTGCTCTCAGCGACCACACAGCGCTCCGCGACGCTGCCGCCTGGATTCCTCATCCCAGCGTTCTCCAGCGCCTCGCAAACCGCCAGCTTTTCCTCTTCGACCACTCGCGCCGCACGCAAGGATGGTAACCCAGCTCGTGGCATCTCCGCCATCCGTCGCACTGGATTGAACAAAAAGATCAAGCTCTCTGTGGACTTGAAGGACCTCCCGAAGCCGGTTCTGGATCCCAAGCGCCGCTCAACTGTCCAGGTTGACGAGAACCACGGACTCTGGGAATTCTTCCACAACTCTCGCACACCCCTGCAGAACCCCGAACAGTTGCACGCACATGGTAGAGGCTGGACGGTTCAGGAGCTTAGGTCAAAGAGCTGGGACGATCTACACAGGCTGTGGTGGATGTGCGTCAAGGACATCAACAGATGCATGACCACCGAAGCGGAGAGAATTCGCTTGGACGCTGGTTACGGACAGTACGAATTCGAGGCGAGGATGGAGGAGGTACGGTTTTGAATGTTGGGAGAGACGAGACTTGGGTACTGACAATGGGACAGCTCCGCCAAACACAAAAAGCGATCAAGATCTGCCTCACTGAGCGCTGGTACTCGTGGGAGGAGGCGCGAATTGCTGCAATGGAGGATGAGGAGGTTGATCTCTATGCCGACACAGAGAAGGGCGAACCCGCCTACATCCCCAAGGAACACACCGAGGTAAGACGGCAAGATTGAGTACAGACAGCAATTCATCTGCTAACACATCTAGAACGCCTTTGGTTCCACCAGCACTACACCATCATCACTAGATGCGCCTGATGCGCACGCTTGGGAAGACATGGCCGCCAAGACTGCACGCCAGGAAGTCCGCGCATGATCAAAGCAGCTCGGCTAGCAATGATGTATAATATGTGTAAATAGAAAGTTTCCATCCCATAAAGTTTTGCATTTCTATCTATTTGGTATAGCGGCACACATGGAAGATTTTGCGTTGAAGGATCAGCACACCATATTGGCTTAGAAGGCGACCATCGCGGATTAATACACCAGACAAACAGGCGTTCATTACACGCATATGCAGACCCCCGGCGCCGCCGACACACCTTCGACGCAATGACTGCGCTATAAGGCAGCCCATAATACGCATTGTGCAAGACGCCGACGCGGCGCGCGAGTAGCACGATCTTGGACATCATTCTTGATACTCACGAGCATTACGGGGTCAACATGTAGTATGCGCTATGACAAACAGCACAACGGAAGCAGCGAAAACAGGAACCCTCACAGCCCCAGAAAGAGATCATCCCCCGCTACTCAAGACCACAGCTCCTGCGCCAGGCGACAGCAGCTCGACGACGACAAAGCGAACCATGACAATTCTTAAACCACCTACAGTACTTACGCTCAAGTTTGCGGAAAGCTCAATCAACAGCACCAATGGCTTTGTAAAGATTCCCTGTACTGTTACCATAGGCTGTGGACATATCTAGGAGCATTGAGAGTCTATACACAAACTTGAGCGCAGCCACTGCGACAGCATTCACCACTGATGCAAACGACCCGCAAACGTACAGCTTTCAATGAGCTCAGCGATTACTATGAGGCTGATGAGCTGGAAACTTGCGTGAAGAAAGCACCAAGTTGCCGCAAGATAGCGCACTTCCCAGGTACCATCGTGCCGAAATTCTTGTGCTGGCTTGAAACAACAGTAGAGCAAGGATGTCCTTCACCATTCATTTATAAATGCTTACAATTCCGCAGCGTTCGGCGCGAGAATAGGCGTTGCTGCGTGGAGGCCAACACTTTGTGGAGGATCGTTTGGCGCTTGCATTCTGCAGGCGAGAACGAGAAGAACGAGGCAGCCATGGATGAGTTGCGCGGCATCATCCGGGAATCTCGCGCGGTTCTTGGCAAGAAACAAGCAAAGGCGGGTGATGATGAGGGTATGGATGACGATGAACGAGCGGTTCAAGCCAGGCTCGTGGACTATGAAGCGTAGTTAAGACAGCGCGCTCGCCGAAGCTGAGAACGACAGTCCCGAGGACTTGCTCGCAGCAGACACCAAAGACCTAGGCAGAACCACCGCAGCACTTTGCGACCTGGACATCACGAGAAAGTATGTCCCCTTCGCACCGCGCGACATGTCACGTATTTCGATCTTATCCGCACTCTTTTTCTATCTTTTCCTCTCGCTGACGTGAACACTGCGAGGATGCTGCACCCGCATTGAGAAAGCACACTCTGAGCACACGACTCCGTCATCGGTAAGCATATCGTCCACTGCGAGTAGAAGCAGACCTCGCCGCACTTGGGAGATCGATCTGTTGCGCCAACCTTTGTGTGGACGAAGACGGACACCGAAGAAGACTATAGTACATGTGCCCCCACCGTGAGAAACCACACCTAGACTTCCGGAAGTCTGATGTGGCACCCTCAAATCTCGTTCTAAAGCTCTCGTCAAATACCGGTCGAAAACTCACTCCCATAATACGTCCTATCGCGGCGTTGCTTGGATGTTAGGTGGGTCCGAGTTGGTTCTCATCTACGAACGCCCTCACCTTACGTCAAACCACTTAGTATCCACCCGGGGTGCTGCTGGCCACAACTGCCTATTGCAAAACCGTATTCTCTCTATACAATATTGCAGGTGTCAAGGATCGATACATCATTTCGTGAACTTCATATGATTCAAAGGACTTCACGGGAGCCAGCCGAAGGTCTGCCCGCTTCGAGCCCGCTTGCCAGGTTAGTGGGGGTGGAGCAGCATCATTGCTTGCCTTCCTTGACCGCCCAAACACAAGCTTGACTCCTGTTCCACCAGTTCATCTGAGCTGTCACCTGCTTTCCCAAACCCACCGCAAACATGGATGAGATCGCTCCCGAATACGATGTTGTCGTCCTCGGCACTGGCCTGACCGAGTGTGTGCTCTCCGGCGTGCTCTCAGTCAAGGGCAAGAAGGTGTACGTGACCAAAGGGTGCAGCCCAGTATGACGTCCGAGACACTATATTGACTTAAACCCCTTCTAGATTGCACATTGATAGGAACGATCATTATGGCGGCGAGTCTGCTTCCATCAACCTCGAGGCCCTATTCAAGAAGTATGGCAACTACCAGGAAGGCACCGAGCCTTGGAAGAAGTACGGCAGGGTCAACGACTGGAACATCGACCTTGTTCCCAAGCTCTTGATGAGTAACGGAGAGCTCACCAATATTCTCGTCTCCACCGACGTGACAAGATACTTGGAATTCAAGCAGATCGCTGGCAGCTATGTGCAGCAAGGAAATGGGGCTAAGGCGACTGTCGCCAAGGTCCCCTCGGACGCAAGTGAGGCGCTTAAGTCACCGCTCATGGGCCTGTTTGAGAAGAGGCGCGCGAAAAACTTCCTGCAATGGGTGGGCAACTTCGACGAGAGCAACCCCAGCACACACAACGGTATGTGACGGAGAAAGAGACGTGATGAACCGGGGGAAGCGGCGGGCTGATACGGATACCACAGGCATGAACCTTTCACAGACAACCATGAAGCAGGTCTACGACAAGTACGGCCTTGAGCAGACTACTCGCGACTTCGTTGGCCACAGCATGGCTCTTTACGCGACCGACGACTACATCGAGACCAAGGGCATGGCCAGAGACTGCGTCGAGCGCATCCGCCTTTACGTGAATTCCATGGCTCGCTACGGTAAATCACCTTACATTTACCCTCTGTACGGCCTGGGTGAGCTTCCTCAGGGCTTCGCTCGCCTCTCGGCAATCTACGGTGGAACATACATGCTCAACACCAATGTTGACGAGGTCAAATACGAGAACGGCAAGGTCTCTGGCATCCGCGCGACCATGAAGGAGCGTGGTGAGGAGGGCGACGGCATGAAGTTCGAGACCAAGTGCAGCAAGATCCTTGCAGACCCGTCTTACTTCCCGGAGAAGGCTAAGGTCGTGGGCCACCTCATCAAGGCTATCTGCATCCTCAACCACCCGATTGACAAGACCGACAACAGCGACTCTGTTCAGCTCATCATCCCGCAGTCACAGGTTGGCCGCAAGCACGACATTTACATCGCCATGGTCTCATCGGCACACAACGTCTGCCCCAAGGGCTACTACATCGCCATCGTCAGCACCATCGCCGAGACTGATGCAAACCATCACCTCGAGATCCAGCCCGGTCTTGACCGCCTCGGCAAAATTGAGGAGAAGTTCATGGGTCCTCCCATCCCGATTTACGAGCCTCTCGAGAGCGGTGCGAACGACAACATTTTCATCTCTAAGAGCTACGACGCATCCAGCCACTTCGAGACCACCACCGGTCAGTACATTCGGTTGTATAAATTCTTCACGCTTGCTAACGCAGTTTATAGACGACGTCAAGGACATCTACTCCAGAGCCGAGGGCCACGAGCTCAAGGTTGAAGGTCTCAAAGAGGGCCAGAACCTCGTCGCCGACGAGTAGAACTACGAACATATACCCTCTCATTGGCAGTAGACAGTAGCAATGTTTTAGCACTTGTCACAATAGCACGCGCGGTAGTACCATTTCGAAGTTTGAAAGAGCGTCCAATACTTATTAAATGAGGCCAAGATTTTCGTTTCATGACTCAAAATAATGGATTTTCCAATGCTCTACTTGTGCTAATTATATGGTCAGGTTGCATTATACATGTCGACTTGGGAGACGCTTTCTGCGAGCCCATCTCCTTCTTGATTGCATATACGCAATGGATCCATTGTGCCAAGGTGCCTCAGGCGCATTTACCCTCATCTAATTGATAAAACCCTAACCTCACGATGTGGAGAGCCCGAGAAAGAGGTAGCTGCGAGCCACTTGCCACAGTACTGTACCACATCGCACACATGTACATGTAAGCTTCCGGACGGTACGAATTTTCTCAAATGGCTGGCATCGTTTTCTCTCCACGCATCGAAAATATCCAACGGATCACAAAGACAGCATGAAACGACCTGCATTACACACCAAGTAACTATAATATACCTCACGCGACAAGCAACAATGATTGCTTCCTATCGCTCTCCATGCAACCTCCTCTTCGCCAACATCGCTCAATCTCTTCAACCGAGAGTAAGGGTCTGGCCGGCCTTGCCAACAACAGCGGCCTTGACGTTCTTGCTGCCAAGGAGAGTGTACTTGTAAGGAACGGACTTTAGAGTGCCAGCGGGAGCAGAGTTCTTGCCAGAGCCGAAGTCATTGTCCTTCTCGACGGCGTAGCCATCCTCCTCAGAGAACTGCGAGGTAAGAGGGTCCTTGATGTCGGTGAAAACGTTGCTCTCGACGAGGGTCTGGGCGCCTGTTGAGATTTTTGAGTCAGTAAGATTGTCCTCAGGCTGGGATGCTTTGCATTTCTGGACGTACCCATTCTGGTGTTGACAGCAGTGTCTCCGACCGATCCTCCCTCGAAGTAGGAGTTGATGATGTGGGCAGTGCCGAAGCGGATCAGGGGCATGCGGCTGTTGATGTTCTTGAAGTGGTTGTTGGCGTAGGTGACGTGCAGCTTGCCGGTATCCTCGGCGGAGTTGCTGTCGCTGTGGCTGACGAGAGAGGCCTTGTAGTGGTCGTGGAAATAGGAGTTGCTGTGAAGAGAAAGGAAAAGACGAGTCAGCTGACCATAGCTCGCGGTAGGGGGCAGTTCGCGACATTTCACTTACCTGACAGTGATGTAGTCCGCGGCGTGCGAGAAGTCGGCAAGACCATCGTAGTAGTCCTTGCCATGCTCAAGATCAGAAGAAAGATCGCAGTGGTCGATCCAGACGTTCTCCGACTTCTGCACAGCGATGGCGTCGCCGCCGTCCTGGTACACCTTGCTGAAGCCCAAGTTCTGGATGATGACGTTCTTGGCCTCCTTGACCAAGAAACCGGCGCCGACGAGCTTGCTGTTGGCGTTCTTGCCGAGGATGGACTTATTGCTGCCGACCTTGATCTTCTTGCTGCCCTCGATGGTGCCGTCGATGTAGATGATCGCAGCCTCGTCGTCCTTGACGGCCTCGACGAGGTCGTCGTAGCTCTTCACGGTGATCGAGGAGCCGCCGGCACCACCAGTGGTGCCGCCGTTCTGGGAGGCGTAACCGATAGGACCTTCAGCAGCTGCGGCTCTGGTGGTGAGAGGAGCAGCGAGAGCGGCGAGGGGAGAAAGGGCCGCCAGGGCGCCGAGAATAGAGACCTTCATGGTTGCAGATAAGAGAAGTTGAGGGAATGTGTGTTTTCAAAGAGTGACTGGAAAGGATGGAATGATATGAGAGAACAGATGGTAATGTTTGGCGGACGAAGACTGTCCTAAATACTGAGCTGTCTATCCTCTGGGCGCCATCCCATCGACCAAGTCCATTAGGTCTTTTCCGGAGCCCTATTTGGCTATTCGATTGTGTAACTGTCCATCTCGACAAAGTCTCGGCATGTTGCCTGTTCGAAGAGAGCGAGTGGGACCCATATAGGTCTCAAGCACACGACGTAGTCTAGGCGCTGAGTAATGTGAACGAAATGCTTGAGCGGGATCGTGTCATTGGACCAGAACAGAGCAGACCAGAAGAATGGGAGGATAGAGTGCTGCCAGCGACGTCAAACAAGTTAGTCTGGTCTATAGCGATGGGGTGTCGTCAATCTATCTCGAACCGGTAGCGCTTCGCACTGTTCAGCTCGTTAACGTTGAATGCTTGGCTCTAACAAGGGCATATCAGGCGTATAGAAGCTCGCTCCAAGTCGTGTGTTCCAGGGGAAGCGAACATCCCGAAGAAGATCACGGAGTATTCCAGCTCTCGAGGCCCATTTCCAATAAAGCGCTAATGACGATTCCCACTGGAAACCCGGTCAAAGAGGCAATATTGCACAGCATGAAAGAAGTATCGAACGAATCAGGCCTGAGCAAGAAAGCCGATTCCGAGCCAATACTGTTCTCTCACGTCGTATTTATATAGAAGACGATGATGTAATAACCTCAATAATACTGCAGGCAGAAGAACCACATGAAATACAAGAGTGCGACCTGAAAAGAATGACATGAACATATAGAAAATGGCATTAAAGTCTCACTGAACTCTGAAAAAAGTATTCACATCCGAGTAATAACCCCGACCCATTCCCAAATCACAAGACACCTTGCGAAGAACGAGCATCAACAGCAATCATCATAAATATAAGAAAAGAAAATCCTCCCAACACTTCCGTGACCCAGTACATCATAGTACAAAAGCCCCAAAGAAAATGCGATGCATTTCCAAACTCCGTCAAATCAATATCTCTCTTCTCAGTCCTTTCATAATTGTTCAGTTCGAGTCCTCTAAGCCTTGGACAAGCGCTTGAGGACTTCCTCCTTCTCGGCGACGGGCAGCATGCTGAGCACTTGCATGACACCGGCGAGACCACCGTCCTTGTTGCTGCGCATAAGAGCAGCGACGTCGTACGCGACAGCGTCGCCCTTCATCTTCTCGATGCGCTCGGAGATGCTCTTGCGGTTCTCCTCGTACCAGACAGCGACGTTCATGTCGTCATTGTCGAAGGCAGGTAGCTGAGACCAGGCCTCGAGGGTCTTGAGGCTGGTGGTGCGTGACGCGGCAAGCTCGCGGGGCGAGGCAGCCGACATGCGCTTGAGGACGTACTCCTCGTTCAATCTGCGGCGCAGACGCCAGTAGAAGAAGCGACGAGCGTTGGACCAGACAAGCTCGGAGCGAATGGTGTCCTTGGCCTTCATGCGACCAGCGCGGTCGTGGAGGTCGGCGTACTGCAGGCTGATCTGCTGGTAGACAGGGAGCAGGAGAGTCTCGCGCTCGGTCATCTTGTTCTTGATCTCAGTCTGCTGCTCGGCAGTGAGATCCTTCTGCAGTGAGCGGCGCTTGAGGTCACCGTAGGTCTGGTCAAGACGGGCCATGGTCTCGAGCTGCTTGTCCTTGCGGAACTTGATACCGACGATACCCTCGGGCTCGAGCACACCACCGCGGGCCTCCTCGTCGGCGTACATCTCCATGAACGACGGGTTGATCGTAGGATCGACGACGACCCATGAGCCACCACGAAGCTCACCGAACGGCGGGATGTAGACGAAGACAGGCTGCTCGTACTTGACGAGGGCGTCAACAATGTACGAACCGTACTTGAGGACTTCGTTGTACATGTCACGCTGACCACCAGAGAAACCACGCCAGTTGGCGAGGATCATGAGCGGCAGCTGCTCACCGTTGTTGAAGTCGCGGATGGCCTGAGCAGTCTTGAAGGCAGAGTTGGGGTACCACACACCACCAGCCTCGTTGGAGACCTGCTCAATAGAGTCAGGGTTGGCAGGGTCGGCAGGTGACACGTTCTCGACGGAGCGAGTCTCGACACCAATGACACCAACAGGGATACCACCAAGGCGGGCACGACCAGTTACGACGGTACGAGCCCAGCCACCGAGAGACTCCCTGAAAGAGTCCTTGTCGAAAAGACCGGAAAGGAAACCATCCTCAGTCTCCTGACCAGCGATTAAGTGGCGGACATCGTAGGGTGCCTTCTGTGGAGGGTAGAAGGTGATGTCACGATCCCAAGAGTCGGCAGACGGGGAGATGGGCACAGGGTTGCCCTTCTTGTCGGGAACGAAGGACATCCAGTTGACAATCTTGGAGACACCCTCGAAGTCGTCGTTGGCAGTCATGTGCGAAACACCGTTCTTGTACATGATCTGGGTGCCACCAAGCTGCAAGTTGGAGGTGTAAACCTCACGACCCAAGAGCTTGTTGATGGCAGGGGCACCAGTAAGGATGATAGGCTGGCCCTCAACCTGGATGGCACGCTGTCCAAGACGAACGAGGTAAGCACCGATACCAACGGAGCGGCAAGTGACAAGGGTGATGGTGAAAATGTCCTCATAGGCACGAGAAGTCTCACCAGCGATGAGACCGGAGCCCTTCAGACACTCCACACCGAGACCATCTTCCTGACCGATGATGGTGACGACCTGGTGACGGACCTCTCCCTCAACGTTGATCTGCTTGGTGATGACCGACTTCAGGGCACCGTCCTCGAAGCGGGCCTTCTTCTCGGGAGTCAAGTAGAGGTACTCGAAGCCAGCCTCAGGGCGACTCGGGTCTCTCCATGCAACGGAGAAGTGAGGGATCAGCTCCTCAGCCATACCGATGCGAGCACCGGAGTTGGCAGAGAGGTAGATACGCGGGATACCAAGCTTGCGAGCGAGCTCAGAGCACTTGTGGAAGAACTTGTCTTCCTGAGGACCAAAGGAGCCGATCTTGAAGGTGATGTCGTTGGAAATGATGATGAAACGACGACCACGGGGGTACTCAGGAGTCTTCGCAGTGATGAGCCAACCAACCATGCCGATAGTGTTGGTGCCAGGTTCGCGGTTGACCTCGGCGAGGTTGTCAGAGTCATCAAGGACAAGCTCGCTGTACTCGATGCACTCGCCAGAGACGGGCTTCTTGTCCTTAAGAGCAGGGTGCTGAGCGACAGTGGCGTTCCAGCTGTTCTCGATAGCCTGGCGGAACAGCTCAGGGAAATCGTAAACGTACTGGGTGCCCATGATATGAGCCTTGTAACGCTTGGGCTGGAGAGCGCCCTTGGTCTCGTAGGCAGAACCAACGGGACGCAGGTGCATGGAGCCAATCTTGGTGGTGCCTCCAATGCTGTGGAAGAGCCAGTCGCCCTTGTCGGACTTGCGCTCCTCGTAGAGCTCGACCTGAACGATGTAACCCGAGGTGTTGGTGATGATGACCCGGAGCGGGTAAGGTGCGCCAGTGTTGGGGTCGGTGCAGACAATGCGGATCTCGGCACCAGTGACACGAAGTCTCCAGGCGCGGCGACCGAAGCGGTCGAGGAAAGTAGCCAGCGCCTCCTCAACCTCCTTGGGGTCAAGAGGGAAGACAGCGGAGAAGTTGATGAAGATGTGGTTCATGTCGGAGTTGTTGTTGCCAACAATCTCCATGGCGTCCAAGATGTCAGTCATGAGACGGTCGGCCTCAGAGATCATGTACTCTGCGGTAGGAATGTCCTCGCGCAGGCGACCAGGCCTGACGACCGCACGGGTGAAGAAACGCTTGTCGTTCTCGTTGGTCTTGCCAACAGCCTCGTACATATGAATGTTACGGTTCTCAGTGAACACAGGCTTGATATTGAACTTGGACAGGCGGCTGAGCTCAAGCTGGAAAGCAAGAGCGGGCTCGCTGTGGCGAATGCTGGTGTCTTCCTCATAGGCGGGTCCACGGAAAGTGAAGTAGCCAGGGTAGGTGCCATCCTGGTGACCGCAGATGAATGTCAGGCGGCGCACGCGACGAGCAAGGAGCTCCTGCTTGTAGTCCTGGACGATAGTCTGCAGGCGGGCGAGAATCTGCTTGTCATCAAGGCTCTCGGCATCGCGGATGGCGACGTTGCACACAGCGGAAAGCTCGTCGTCGTGCTCGGGGTGAGCGACATTGGTGGGTGCCCTTCGCTTCGAAAGGTCGGTGGAAAGAGTGTTGCTCTCCTTACGAGAAGTGTTCTGACCAGCAAGAGGGAAGACTTCAAGAGCCTTCATGAGGACCTCATCAATGTCGTCGAGGTACTCCACAGGGACAACGGCACCCTTTCTGGTGGGCTCACCGCCTTGGGCCTGGCGGTTGAGGTAGCTCATGTCGCTGATGGAGTGGACTCTGGACATGCTGCCGGCGGCAGGGGTGCCAGGAGTAGACGGGTGAGACGACTCGATCGGCAGACCGAACTCAGACTCGCCAACCTTGCGGAGAGCAAAGTCCCAAGTGAGGACGTAAGGAGCGTCGCCATCGACCACGTAGTCGATGGATTTGAGCTGGTAGGCACGGTATGCGCGACGAGTGTACACCTCGAGGGCGGCGAGCGAGACCCATGGATCGGAGTGAGTGAAGAAGTGGGGCAGCACATCGAAGACGGTGTACTTGGAGTCGACGACCTCCTTGATCACTTCGAAGTTCGGCTCACGGTGCTCCCATCCGCTCTCGCCGTAGCGAGACTCGAGGACGGCAGATCGCAGGATGTGTTCCATCTGAGCAGTGCGCTCCTCAAGAGTAGGCATGGCGCACTGGATCATGAGCTCACGAGCCTTCAGGGCGACCTTGCCAGTGGCACGGCCCTCGAGGTCGGCAAGCTTCTGAAGGTGAGGGCGGAAGTACTTGGCAACGTTGCCAACATTGGGCTGGTTAGGCCTGTACGTCTGGAGGATCTCAACCAGGAGGTTGTTCTTTGCGCTGACCCTGGTGTGGGACAAGACGATTTGCACAACGTTGATGAGCTTCTCCTTGTTCGCATCACGGAGAGCAAGAATGACCTCCTCGTCACGGCTCTGGCGGGCAGAGAAGATGCTCTCAACATTGTAGTACTGATCGAACAACTTGGTCATGGTGATAAGTTCGTGAGCCTTCAGGCCATCGTTGTAGCTCACCATGATGTCAAGCAGAGGTGCAAGGGCAGTACGCAGAAGGTCGGCATCACCAGCAGAGACGTTTTCCTCGCAGAAACGCTGGAAAGCCTTCTGCAATGGCTTAGCAGGGAACTCAGAGCCGCGCGAGTGGGCACGCTTGACAATGTCCTCGAAAGTAGAGTCAAGCTTCGCAGGCATGCGCGAGTGCAAAGCGGAAGCCTGAGCGCTCCACTCTCCGTAGGGCAGCTCGGGGTCGCGGAGCACAGTGATGAGGTCCTTTAAGGTGCTCTTCATGACCATCTGGTTGTCGTAACCCTGGAGGATGTTCTGAAGCACGCCGATAGCGTGGGCGAACTTCTGTGGGGGCTTCTCTCCGAGGACGCTGGGCGCACCAACATCAGGGATGGGGTCGAGGAAAGGCTGGGCAGACTTGACCTTGGTTGGGTCGTCAAGAGCCAAGATACCAAGGATGTCACCAGCCTCAAGAGAGGCACCAGGCTGCTTGATGAGGTTGACGAGACCATCCTCCTGAGCGATGAGGGGCATGTACATCTTCATGACCTCGACCTCAGCGAAGGCCTGTCCCTTGCTGACGTGCTGTCCGTTCTCGACGGTGTACTTGACGAGCTTACCGGGTGAGGGTGTGCGAAGCTGAGTGGGGTCGTTCTCCTGCTCGAGCAAGCAGGTCTTGCCATCGACGGACATGCGGATGGCACCGACCTCCTCTCTCCAGTAGACGCTGTGCGAGCGGCCACCAAGGAGCACCAAAAGACCGCCGTCAGAGAGGGCGCGAACACCGACCAGGGTCTTGCTGCCGTTGAGGAAGAGTGTGTAGCTGTCGGTGCTGGAGCGAGTGACAGTGAACTTGTACTTCATGCCATCATAAATGAACTCGACTGGGAAGACAGTCTTGAGAACCTCCTTGCTCGGGACTTGACCCTTCTCGAGACCGGTGCGGTACTCAGCAATGCAGGCCTCACTAGCGACGTGAGACTTGGTCACAGCACCACAGATGATAGCAACGATCTGGTCGGGCCTCTCAGCAGTAAGCTTCTTGCTGATCAGCTCATCGAGCCAGCCAGTTGTGATGGTGTTCTCTGAGAAAGCGGGAGTCTCCAACAGCTTAATCAGGTATTCCACGGTGGTCTTGAAATCACCACGAATGCTAAGCTCTTTCAATGCGACAACCATGTGCTTGCGCGATGCCTGTCTGTTCTCGCCGTATGCGAAGATGTGACCGAATTGGGAGTCGGAGAAGTTGTGGATGGAGGAGGCAGCACCGACGGAGAAGTAACCCCAGACATTTGAGCTAGATCTGAAGTTCAACTCGTGCATGGTACCAGAAGAAGGCTTGAAGCCCTCACCGGGGTCCTCGGAGGTGATACGGCAAGCAGTACAGTGGCCCTTGGGCTGAGGCCTGCGCTGCTGGAGAGCGGAGCCCTCCTTCTCGAAGCCAAAGTCGATTTCTGTGGTGGTGTGGGGATCGGCACCGTAGAGCAAGCGAATGTCACGGATGCGGTGAAGAGGGATACCCATGGCGATCTGGAGCTGGGCGGCGGGAATGTTAACGCCGGTGACCATCTCAGTGGTCGGGTGCTCGACTTGAAGACGAGGGTTAAGCTCCAAGAAGTAGAACTTGTCATCGGCGTGAGAGTAGAGGTATTCGACGGTACCGGCTGAGACGTAACCGACAAGCTTGCCGAGAGAGACGGCGGCCTTCTCCATTGCTGAGAAAGTGGCCTGACCTGCAATGGTAACAGGTGCTTCCTCGATAATCTTCTGGTGTCTGCGCTGAACGGAGCAGTCACGACCGAAAAGCGAGATGTTGTTGCCGTACTGATCGGACAGGAGCTGGACCTCCAAGTGGCGAGCGTTGCCTGCGAGCTTCATAATGAAAATGGGCGAACCGGGAATTTCGCTGGCGGCAGCATTGTATAGCGCCTCGAAGTTTGTCTCGTCGTGAACCATACGGATACCCTTTCCTCCACCACCCTCAGATGCCTTCACCATGACAGGGAAGCCAATCTTCTTGGCGGCTGCGAGACCCTCTGCCACAGACTTGACGCAACCCTGTTGGTAAACTGAGTCCTCGACTGTGACGATGTTGTTCTCGTCAACGACGACCTGATCGACGCCAGTACCAGACCAGGGAATACAGGGCACGTTGGCGTGCTGAGCAACGATTGTGGAGGAAATCTTGTCACCAAGTGATCGCATAGCTGAGCCGGGCGGGCCGATAAAAATGATCTTCTTGGGCGAGGCAGCGAGCGATTCTGGGAGTCTAGGGTTCTCGGATGCGTGTCCCCTGTGCTGCTGTTAGCCAGCCATTCTCCGAGTTGTCCATATTCTTGCTCTTTCTCGTCCCGTCCAAAAACTTACCAACCTGCCCAGACTGCGTGAACGTTCATGCGCTCAGCAACGTCAACGATGAGCTCGACGTTGGCGTAGTTGTTGTTGTTGGTGCCACCAGGAACCTCGACGTACTTGTCCGCCATGCGGATGTAGTCTGCGTTGGCCGCCAAGTCCTCGGGGGTGGCCATGACGGTGAACTGGATGGCGCGCTCATCGCCCAATGTCTCGTATGCCCACTTTCGCACTGAGCGAATCTCTTTGACGGCGGCGATACCGTTGTTCGCAATCAGAACCTGCGAGGCTTGTCAGAATCGGGCTTCCATCTCAGAAAAGCTCCTCCTAGCTCTGGAGGCAGCCAAACTTACGCTAGAGATGACAGTGTGACCGTCGCTCGCGGCGACAAAGTCCTTGACCTTGCTGGGGGGGGCCTTGGACAGCTCGCTGCCGCCGATGAAATGCGAGGCGAGGTTGAATTTGGCAGCATAGCTGCTGGGAGCGCCATTGGCGTGTCCATTGAGCTTGGATGAAGCTCCGCTCACTGCGTCGGCCATCTTTGCAACAACGGAGGTCATGAACGAGGTGTGCAGGAATGAGCCGAATGGGCGGGGAGAAAAGAAAGGCGCGCGGGCAGCCGAAGCTGAAGGAGTGTGTGTGGCCTTTCGGTGGTGGTGGTGGTGGTGGTGGTGGTGGTGATGGAGGCGGTGACGCGAGAGATGGAAGAAGCGCTAGGAGGGGGTATCTTAATAAGGGGTGTGTGCGGATGGTGGTGTGAGAGGCAAGGCAGAGCAAAAGGTCGAGCGAGCGCTTCTTTTTCGGAGTTGCTCTAGCAAGGGCCGTGGGGCTCCAACAGTTTTGCGGAGGAGAGTGGTGTGTGCCAGTGTATTAGAGCGGCGGGATTTGAATAAGTTGGGCACACGCAGGGCGGGAGATGGGTATGATGTGGTGTTTGTATGCAAGTGAAGGAGGAGAGCAGCACAGTGTACAAGCAAGAACACACAAGACACCGAAGTAGCAGGAGGAATCAACAACAGCAGCAGGTGCAATGGGACTCGGGAGTGGTGAGACGGTATATGTTGACCAGCTGCAGCCAGGCAAGCTTCCACATCCCAGCCAGACAGCCCGAAAACAGTCGGGCGGTTGCTTGAGCACAGACATCGGCCCCCCATCGCCCTTGGACGGACGAACTAGTCACTACGACTGGTTGCGCTGCTATCAGCGTTGGGTGAGACGTCTCTCAGCCATGCATGACCACCCCGATCCTGCCCATCCCGAGCAGCGCCTGCTGAGCCTCATCGCATGTGCGCTGGGGAGGTGATAGCAAGGTCCCCAAACAAGGTCAGCCTTTCTGCCCACCAAGCACCAAGCGGTTGGGGGCCGTCGACTGTGGGGTGGTGATGCAGGGCGCTCTCCAGCTGCAGGCAGTATATGCACGATCCCCGGGGCCTTTGGCTATGATACTGCTCAACAAACCGTATCCTCATGCGTCGTCGTCAACTGTCTTGGGCGAGCTCTTGATATCTCATCGCTTCCATGCCAGCCTCCTGATCGTAGCTCGCTCACTTCCTCCCCTCAGACCCATCGTGCCAGCTGGCAATAATTCCTCTTCCGTCCGCACAAATCGGCCCTGAACCGTAAGCACGGATGTCCGGGACTCAGCAGTGATGTGCCCGCGATCCGTCGCGCTACCTCGATTTAGTCGCACCACACACACATCGAGGGAAGCAAAGCGGTCTAACTTTAGCTATAGCGACTGCTGTACGACTGGTCATCGACCGCCTCACGTTATACCATCCACCATCATCGATGTCGCGCATCGACTTCTCTTCCGTCAAGGTAATTAATCAACCCAATCCTCCATCACGGTGTTGACCCCGACAATCCAAACCCCATCCCCGTTATGTCGTCACGCAACCCAAGTGTCAAGTCTGACCCAAACAAATTGGATCAGCCGTAAACCGATTTTCCACCAGAAGCTACTTACATATTCTCCGAGCCACGCGCTGATTTCCCATATCCGGCTCTCCAAGAAATTCGCCGGGATCCAAGCACGTCCGCCACCACCGCATCCCGCAAGCCGCTGCTGTCGCTTCGAGCAAGGCTAGGCTAGTACCAAGAAATCGGTGCGCTCACGACGGTACGGCTGTGTAAATCCCCGAATCCTAGCACTGTTCCTGTCGTGGTGAAAAAAGTAAAAAAGCCGATGGCGGGCTGACTGATGGTCTCTACTCCATGTCGATATTTGAAACACTCATGAGTATGTAATTTGCCCATCCACGCAGTCGGGAGGTTGTTCCATCGGGAACTGTGACCGGAGACGGGTGCGCCCTGGCACGTCGTTCCATATCTATGATACCTCTTTCCCAACAATACCATCACCATCAGCGATCTTCGATCTTTCTTCAAAAACAGACTTCGAGACACGGCATTTGGCTAAATTTGACTCTCGTGGTCGTCCCGGGCTGGGTGAGACATCCAAACGGCGGAGCGTTGACGCAACACCCATCAAGCTTGCATAAGGTTCAACACTTTTGTAACGAGACAGTAATTGTTGATGTTTCTTCATTGGGCTCTGTTTAGCTACTAACCTATCGGTGGCTATCGTGGTTCTGACGAGAAGGAGGACGTGAGGTCTGGCGAAGCGGTTGCCTTGAAGCCTGACAGCGGTCGTACCTTCCCAGTCTCTTCTGCTATCTCATGAAGCTCTTACCTCGACGGTCAGCTCTAATAACTTTATCTGTGACCGCAGAAGCCGTCGTACTATCCTGTATCTTATGGAGGGTTTTTTCCCCTCGCGCTGATGTCTAATCTCACCCCATCAAATCGAAGATCGTGTGACGCCGAGATGCTTCATCGATCCCTCGTCCGGCCCGCAACATATTCATGCGAAAGATGCTTACAGAGGCGTAAACCTAAGCGTGCTCGGGTGGAGATGCTCTCGCTCCGATGCGATCACATCATCACACAAGACCAAATATCCAGAGACGCCTTTCCATAACAGATATCGGCGTCCATCGAGATACTCAAAAAATCTGAAACCTCGAAGTGTCGCCCAATAAGCTGATATCTACTGGCATCTTCTCATATCTACGCGTAATTTTCATGGAGAGATCTTCCAGCTTTCCATAGCACATTCGTAGTACATAAGGCAATAACTAAGAGTATGTCCTCAATAACAGTATCGATGCCCTGCTGAGATACCAGAGATTACCTTTGACCACGGTACCCTCCTTTATGCTAGTACCCAACGCAATCTCTTCACGTACACGAATTCCTGTCCACCGAGAGAGACAGCGTGTCTCGCATGATTTCAGTAGCATATGTGGTGATAATTGAGATGTTGTTCTCAATGGCGTTGTCGCCTTCCCATTGAGATTCTATCGATCACCTTGGATTAAGATTCTCTCCTTTGAGCTAGTACCACGCGGCTTCTCTCAAGTATATGGTCGGACATACGCCGAGAGATCCCAGACATCTCGTATATCTTTCATAGCTCATGTGGTGATACCCAAGATCCTGTTCTCAATATTCGTGTCGGCTTCCCATTGAGATGCTGGCGATAACCTTGCATCAAGACAGTCTCTACGGATATCATACCCAGAGATATCGATTCAAACCCATAGAAGACCTCCCCTGAGAGACTTCAAGCATCTCGCGGAGTTTCCGTACCACATGTGGCAAAACCTTAGAGCTTGTTTTCATCACCAGTGTCGGCTCCCCAATGAGACGCGCGCGATCGCCTTCTGTCGAGCCCCGTTCCTTTGAGCTCATATCGGATGCAATTGTCTCAACTGACTGGCTGGGTCCCAGTGAGATCTGTTAGGTACATGACTGTGCAAGAATCTCCTTGTACGCTGGTATCGTAAGCGATGTTGCGATAAAAGCTGCACTGTTCCTGTGAGATACACTGTATATTTCAGCGATGAAATATTGTCTTGTGCGCTAGTACCGGAGGACCCGTAACAATCTAAGAAGGGTGACTCCACTGAGGTGTATTGAGTCCTTAGCAGCAATGATGGCCGATCAGGACAGAATTCACTCACGCACTGCTACCATACGCTTTAAACTCATGAAAGGCACAATGAATCCATCGAGATGTTCGTAACAGCCAGCTGCCAGCAGCAAGGCTTTTCATGCTCATGTTCTCACGAAAATGATGCCATCTAACTCTCCCGACTCAAAACGTCCCCACCCTCTCCACCGAAACACCACTTTCCTCTCCTCTCCTCTCCTCTCCCTCCCCATTACTCACTACTCGAATCCTCCACCCTAGCCGCCGAGATCTTCGGACGGCCAGGGCGGCGCTTCTTCTTCTGCCTCTCCTCTCCACTGCGCGCAACAGTCTCCTCTGCTGCTGCCGATGGCTCGCGAGCAGGTTGCAGAGTCGAGTCCGCGGAGATCTCGTCGGCCTTGCGCTTCTTGGTGGAAGCGGCTTTCAGCGACTCGGGAGCCGCAAAGGTCTTGCGGGCATTGCGGATGGCACCACGGCCCAGGGCAGGAGGTGCTGGTGCTGGTGCTGGTGCTGCTGGCGCGGGCGCAGGCGGTGGCGGAGCGGTCTTCTTGCTGGCGGCCTTCTTCTTCTTCTGTGGGTTCGCGCCCGTGCCTGCGACGTGCTTGCCAAAGCCGGCACACGGCCGCTGAGAGCAGCCGTCGACTCTGACTGGCTCCCTCAGCTTGGTGAGGTCGCTGGCGGCGGCGGTGGAGTAGCCCATGGCTACGAAGTCGTTCTGCATGCTCTCCTTGGGCACGGTATCGACTTGTGTGGCCCAGTGGAAAGGCTTGAGCTTCTCGGCCTCGAGGCGCTTCTCGAGCTCGCTGTCGATGGTCGCCTGCTTTCTCTCTGGCTTGCCGTTGGAGTTGGCAAGAACGGCGCCGGAAGGGAGGTGCTTGGTGGAGAGGTGGGAGGTTGGGTCAATATATTTGTCGACTTTGGCGGTTTGGGCAGGTGTCGTGCCCTCCGGCGCGAGGTTGGTGCTGTCGGTCCGCCGAGAGTTGGCGGCATTCTTTTTGGCCTTCATGGCGCGAGTGGTGCGGCCGTTGGCGCCCTTGGTGGATGCGGCGACCTGCGCCGAGGAAGAAGTGTTGGTCTGCTCGTTGGAAGACATGGTGTTGGATGATTGTGAAAGGGGAGATAGTAGGTCGACTGGCCAGCAGTCGATTTGGAGATGGTTGTGGGAAAAATTCTTGAAAGTATGGTGGATGAGAGATGTGTTGGACGCGTGAAGATTTGTTCGCAGAGGGTTGTGAGGATGAGAAAATACTTATACCCTCGTGGGTGGCTGGGAGCACTTGCCTGACCGTCAATAAGAACAATAGCAGAGTGAAGACGGTGCTACGTTATCATCGTCCACAATTGTTGTGGACTTGATCGTGTGTGGCGCACGACGCAAGGATGAGACACGGAGCTGACTCAGCCGTGCGGGAGCTTGGGAATAGTCAAGTGAAGTGCGCTCGACAATTGTGGAGCACAGGTATTGTGCGCTTCGCAATGGTGCTGTTAATACGCAAAGCACAATTTCAATAAGCTCATTGCTTGAATAAATAGAGGTTGTTGTCGTTGGCAGTGTGGTTGGTGTCGTGGAAGGAGTGAGAGGAGGAAGAGGGAGTTGGCTGACTGGCTCCGCCCAGGGTATCAGTACTGTGATTGTGGACTTAGGCAAGTGAAGAACGATCAAGTAGAAGATGTTGAGATTGCTACTCTACCTAAATGTACAACAAAGACCTTGATCACTATCGTACACTGGCATTGGGCTGCCGTTATGGCATCGCATCTTGCTTGCCGAGAAGTGACTTCGCCGTGCATGTATTGAGCAGTCTGGCATACCGGAGGTAGTGCCCCAACACGAAACCTCGAGTAAAAGACTGTTGGTGTCCACATGGCGAGCGCCGTAATGATTTTCCGAGCTGTCCGCTCGTTCTCCGCAGTGTGGAACATAGTCGTGCTGCATCGAGACTCTACGATGTGGCCTAATTGCCATTGCAGCATTAGGGCCTGCACGAAGGACTCAACACTACAGCGACGTAGAGCCGATATTGATGTATCCAACTGAACTTACGACAGGCTCCATCTCGCAGACGAAAAGCAAGACCATCGCCCGATCACACTTTCTCGGTAACCCAGATGGCTCCCCTGCAACCCGCACGAATCACACCAGTCAGGAGCTCGTAGGGATTGGCCTCCTTAGCATCGTTCTCGACAGCGTGATCAAGATGCTCGAGCTCCTCGTCCCTGATTCTCTTCACATCCTTTAGCAAGCTGGTAAGCTCTTCGCCAACCTCCTCGCCTCGATCCTCCATTTCTTGCACCCATTGAAGCAGTACACGCACTTGCTCGTTGTAATGATCTCCAATTTCCGTCTCGACGGCTTCTGTGCATGCCATGGCAGCCTCTCGTCCCATCACACCCGTACCCCAGCCCAAGACAGTGGCAGCAGCTTGCCAGACAGGATACATTACAGTCGGTCGGATGCGATGGCGTGCAAGGAGATGATTGAAGGTCTTGAAGTGTCCAGCCTCTTGGTCGTACATGTGCTTCATCAATGGTCGAAGGTGTGGGTGCGCCTTTACGATTGGAGGTGTCTGTGCCGTGTAAATGAGGGTTGCAGCCAGTTCGCCAGCATGGTTTACGCGAATGGCCTTGTCCAGAAATTCTTGTTGGACCTTTGTCAATGGCTTGGACCGCTTGGCCTTTGGTGTTGCTCCTTGGACAGCTTCAGGTTCGGGCTCGCCAGGCGGTGATGCATATAGCGAATGACTTGTGCTGAACGACTGTCTGGCATGGAATTGGAAAGCACGAGGCGACAAACGTGCTTTTGTTGCAGAGTGCAGATGCGATGGCCGGATGAGCGATGCCATCTTGATATTGAGAAGACGGTGAATCTGATTGTATATCGAAAAGAGATCGTTCCAAGCAAAACAATGTCTTGACAAGAATTGAAGGCTGAAGAAGATTAAAGTCTGTACACAGCAGTGTTGCTTCAGCGAAGTCGAAGTGAAGTTCGTCATCGACGCCGCCCACCACGCAACCAATCAACGCGGGCTCAGCCACGAGCGCGCTTTGATGCTTTGAGGCTCGCCTCTCACTCTCCGTTTGTTCTCCACGGGTTCAGGTCAAAAGGTCAACTCGCAAACTCTACTGCCTCTGCTATTGTCGCCCATTCGAACAATCCCCAACCCCTGGACGCTTCTGCTCATTTCCACTCACATCTCATAATTATCAAGTCCAAACATCTGCAACAATACACCAGCGACACTTATCACGACACATACCCACGAACAATCCAGGAGACGCAACCACGAAGAACGCCCATACCATCTGCGCGCAATACCAACATCTGACGCGCAATAATTTCTGATACACTGCCGGCCTTTGAGACAAAAGACCATTCACACATCACAGCTACAACAACCACAAAATGTCTGACAACGAATTGGACGCCGAGCTTCTCGCCCTCGCAGGCAGCGACAGCAGCGACGAGGAGGGAGAGGCCGAGGTCGAGCAGTTCGACAATCGCTCGCCTTCACCCGAGGCCGGCGCAAAGCAGAGTGTCGAGAAGAACGCAGACAATGGCCCGCGCAGAGGTGTGGCCCAGAAAGTGAGGGCAAAGCGCGGCAGCAAGGCCCGCAGGCGCCAGGACAGCGAGGACGAGGATGCAGATGCGTAAGTCTCTCGGTGAAGTGAAGTGTGAGCTGCGCAGTCGATCGCACCTTGAGCTTGAGCTTGAGTTTGCATTTGCGCTCACTCGCACCACTCAAACCCTGAAACAGCGCTCGAGCATGCTCACTAACACGCCCTTCAGATCACCCGACTCTCCAGGCTCAGACGGCTCCCGCGACATGGCACAATCCGATTCAGAGGGCGACGCTCAAGGCGAGGTGTCTGATGACGAGGCGCCACTCTACCCCTTCGAAGGCCAATTCACTTCCGCCTCTGACAAGGCCCACATCCTCGGACTTCCAGAAATTGAGCGCGAAGAAATTCTGGCAGAGCGAGCATCGCAAGTCACTCGTAGACAGCAAGATCTTCAGCTCAAGCGTGCTTTGGCCGCCACTCGCGAGAAGGCTAGGAGCCACAACAAGCGCAAGGCGAACGAGGACCTGGACGATGGCATGAGGAAGAGCAGCAAGGCCAAGACTGAGAAGCGCTCAGCACTCGACGATTACAAGAGAGCACGCGAGCAGCGAGAAGCTGGAAAGACCAGAGTCGATTCTCGTCGCGACCCAAGAGACGACCGCTCAGATTCTTACGCCTCTGACCGCGACGCTGACGGCGAGAGCGAGGTCGAATGGGCCGAGCCTTCTTCTGAGTACAAGCGTGACGAGCCTCCGGCGGACATCCGCGACTTCAATCGCGCGCATGTTGGCAGGAGCAACTTCGCCAAGGTCTGCTTCTATCCCAACTTCGAAAATGCAGTCAAGGGCTGCTTTGCTCGAGTCAGCGTTGGACCTGATAGGCAGACTGGACAAAACGTGTACCGCATGGCACAAATCAAGGGTATGTGGCTCGAAAACCGACATGCGAGTGCCCGCTAACGTAGACACAGGCTTCACTGAGGGCAAGCCGTACAAACTCACAACTTCCAACGGCAGACAATTCACCACCGACCAATACGCGCTGGTCGCTCACGGATCCTCAGAGAGACCATGGCCTTTCCTTGCTTGCTCCGACAGCAAAATCACAGACGCAGAGTTCGATCGCTACCTCTCGACTCTCGAAAAGGACGGCTTGCGCGCACCCTCTCGGAAATTTATCAATGCCAAACTTGACGACATCCACGCACTGCTGAACCACAACTGGACGGAAGCCGACATCCAGGCCAAGATCAGCAAACAAAGCGCCATGGAAAAGAAGTACGATCCCGCAAACGCAGTAAATCTCCAGCGTGAGAAGATCAACAAGCGCAGAGCCAGAGCACAAGAAGACGACGATGCAGACGAAGTGGCGAAGTGCGACGCTGAGCTCGCAGATCTGGAGAACCACAAAGCGAGCAACGGCTCACGGTCGCAGCCTAAAGAGTTGCCCTCCAAGCCCAAGCAGAAGCAAATGGAGCACGAACGTCTGCAAAAACTCAACATCGAGACCAGACGTGCAAACGCAGAAGCCATTCGCAAGGCTCTGGTTAAAGACCACAAGAAGGTCCTGGACGCCCGCCACAAGGCCATCGCAGAAGCAAAGGCCAAGAAGGCCGCTGAGGCAAAGGCAGCTGAGGAGGCTGCATCAGGATCAAAGTCAGACCTGTTCGGAGAGGCCAGCGACATCTCCAGGCTTGGTACACCCGCAAACGGAACTCCCAAGAGGAGCCGCACCTCAACCCCTGCTGTAAGCAGTTTGGGCAAGAAGCCCGCCGGACCCATTGGCGCCATCAAGGGCAAGCCGAAGATGGACGACGACATCATCGGCAGCATGGACCTGGGTATTGACATTGAGATTTGAAATGGTCTTGAGAAATGTTGGGAATTCGATTGGAGATGTTACGATATTGAAGCCTTTTTGATCGAAGCGTATAGGAGCCAAGCGTAAAAGCAGACGAAGAAAAGCTCCTTGGTCATGGGTATTTGTAAAACGAAAAACTGTTGCACTAGGCGAGTGAAAAAGACATTGAACCAAAATCGGGGTGCTTGCTTCCCGCGACATTTCCTGTGTCTACTTTTCCATCATTTGTCCCTCATAACGACTTGTCTCGTGTCAAGCTCATATCCTGTACTCAGCCCTTGTTATATTTGGATCTCAATCCAGGCTTTGAAGTCTTCTTCCATTCGTTTGCAAGGCCATCTCGCCCGTGGGGATGACATCCGCCACGCAGATGGCTAAAATCAGGATTTACCACTGCCAGCAAGCTATCGCTATCGCTACATCGTTTTGAAACTTGCATCTACGCCGTGCGGGAAATTGGTTTGAAGTACACAAGCTGGTTTACAGCTTCGCAAAAGTGGGCTTTGTCTTCTTAATGCCCGCCAACATGGCCTTCTTCACGTCGTCTGACTGGATCATGCCCATGTTGTACGCCGCAACATAGTTCAGTCCTGTACACATCATCATTAGCCAATTGTCTCATTAGACGACCAAACGCAGCGATCACACGACTTACCATCCTGCACCGAATGATCCCTCGAGAAATTCAAAATCTCCTTCGTAGCCTGCACCGCAATCGGGCTCTTCTCCCCAATCGACCTCGCCAACGCCAGCGCCTTCTCCAACGTCTCCTCCCTCGACCCAAACACCCCCGAAACCAACCCCACCCTCAACGCCTCCTCAGCGCCAAACTCCCGCGCCGTGAAACTGACCTCTTTGACCCAGCTCATCGGCAGATTTGCTTTAGGCAAGCGTGTCAGCGTCCCCACATCCGCCGCAAGCCCGATGTCAACTTCCTTGACCGCGAAGCGCACGTCTTGCGAGCAGAACCGCACGTCACAGCACGTCGTGATGTCCAGCGCAATGCCATAGGAGATGCCGTGCAGGGCGGCGATCACGGGTTTTTCGCACTGTTCTACGAGAGAGACGCTGTGCTGGAATTGCAGGATGTGCCGGCGTAGCAGGACGGCTTTGCGGGCGGTGTCGACATCCGACTGGTTGTCCACGCCAGATAAGGGGCCGGACTCTGAGGCGGCTTGCACGTCGAGACCGGCTGTGAAGGCTCGTGGGCCGTTGCCGCTGAGGACGATGGCGCGGACGGAGGGGTCGTGGGAGAGTTGTTTGAAGATGGCGCCGAGGGAGTGGACCATGGGCTCTGTGAAGGCGTTGAGCTTGGAGGCGCGGTCGATCTCGACGTGGGCTACGTAGGGGAAGGGGAAGTTTAGGTTGAAGAATTCGTGTTTTGGGTAGTCGGAAGGTGCCATTTTGGGGAGAGGGTTGGGGTGTTGTTTGATGGGTGGTGATTGTGGCTGTGGGCACTTTGGACTGGGTGGCGGCGGTGGTTGTGGTTGTGGTTGTGGATGTGGAGTTGTGTTTGAGTTGATGAAGGCTTCTTTTCCTGGCAAGGAACCTTATAGGCAGGTTGGCTTACGCACGTAGACAAAATAATTTATGTATATGGATGGCGGTCTTGTTCGTTCCCTTAGGCGAGGTCATTGTCCAGCATCAGCTGAATGAGCCGAGGCACAACTTTGTTTCACACGAACCTGTTGCTTGAGCTTCATGATTGGCTGTGGAGGGGGGTTTTAATGCGGACGGAAAGTATATCCGGTCTTCAGATATGAATTCTATTGTCGAATAATAGTGTCGAACTTCGAGATGCGATACGATCTGGCGCTCGCATGATGAGAGAAGGCTTTTTCCCTTGCATTGCCAACGTGTTCATCCTGTACCACATCACACCCTACCCTATTCGACGTCATGCATATGCTCCAATCCTGGCAGGCTTACCTGCAGACGGAAGTGCTCAGGACTGGTCGTGTGATATCGCATGCCTGTTTTGCTTTTGCCTAGATGCAGACATCAAAGGTATACGACATCGTTGTAACCAGGTGGTTGATACGAAACCCTGCAGAGACCCAAGTATCTCTCGAGACAACCATCTAAGCAGCAGCTACGATCAAACTACCACACTTGCAGCCTGAAAAACATGGCATCTCTCAAAAGAATCCCTCGCACCGGCGAGCATGAGTTCCCCGCCCTCTTCACCATCGAGAACTCCTCCCGCCACGAATGTACGAAACCACCCCCTACGAAACTGACCATAAAACCCATCGAATCATCCGACTGACTAACAATCCCGCCCACCAATAGTCATCCTCGTAAACCCCGGCATCGACCTCCACGACCTAATCTCGAAAATCAACCATCTCATCGCCACTTCTCCCAACGCAGCCGAGTTCATGGGTAAATACCGCAGCAAAGACATCAGCGAGACCGTGCGAGAGGTTACGGTCAAATGGGCTGGTGAGGGGAGGGATAGTAGGGTTTTTGTGAAAGAGACGTTGGTGACGGAGGAGAATATTGAGCCGGTGTTGAGGATGATGGCTGTGGGGGTGGGGAAGGATGTTTTCGATGTGAAGGTCAAGGTGGTGGAGACGAAGGCGGAGGAGAGGAAGGGGGTGGAGAGGGGAGGGAAGAAGTAGATTACTTTTTTTTCTACTTTTTTTCTTATGTATGGGTATTTGGTGTGGGATTGGTATGACCTTGTTCTGCCTTGTTTATCTTAATATTCTCTTCAGCGGAGTGCTTATCGTGCTATCAGTCTCCGTGACGTGTCGAAGCATGACTCGACCAACCGCACCAAGGGAGCATAAGCACGTGCAAATATTGGTAGTTACACAGTTGTGGTGGCACCCACTGATCGCCAGCCTGATCTGCAACGGCGTATAAGCCTCGCAAACGGCGACAACGAGTCGCCACGTTGAAGACACGTGAGAGTCTTCTTTCAACTTCAGCTGTGCAGCTGCTGTGCGATGCTGGTGGCGTTTGGGCGCCGGCAAGGAGTCTGCTGGGACGGTGTGAATGGATATCGGTGGAATTCGCGTAGGCAATCGAGTCTTGCGGTGTTTTGAGTCAGGCGTGCTTGTGGAGGATTGTTGTTGATTTATTCGTATAAGCAGTAATCGTTGATGGGGGTGGATGGCTGCGGACATGGAGGTAAGCTGTCACCGTGTGTGGGAAGCTCAGGTGTAACCTTGTTTGCGATGTGATTGCCGGTTAAGGTAGTTGAAGTCTATTGGTTTTGATCTGGACAAATTGCTGATCTTCAAGCTTGTCATCTCCAGAAAGGTGTCAAATGAGTGTGGATGTCGCACTCTTGGATCTCGATCGAATGCATTACCAAATGGTCGGTGACATGAGGTCGGCAGTTCACATGCAAGGCTGCTATTTTCTCATTAGACTCCCACACTAAAGTGTCTAGCAAACCGAACCTGGACGGACTGTAAACTTCCATCAGGCGTCAGGCCCAAAGCGGGCGACACAGGATCCTCTAGGACCGCTACCCGATCATGGGCTCTTGTTATTCCCAAGTGACCAGACGCGGGCAGCCCGGGAGGCATGCCGACGCTATCGTGCGACAAAGGATCATAGTAACGCGACTCGCTTGCTCCCTACAGATTCAACAATCCTCTGAGTCTGCCGCCGTCTCGGTGTTGCTGCCGGCAGGCTGCAGTTCGCTTGTCGTGATACCGCCAGGCTGATGCCGCGCGCAGGCAGGCAGGCAGCCAAGGCACTTACACTCAGCCGTCAGCCGTCAGCATCATCTAGTCTACCCAGGATGCGAGGCTTAATTTCATATCTTTGCGCTTGCATGTGCAGTGACACATGATGGATTACTACTGCACGCTGCGGCGGTCAACAAACGGTCAACCGCTTTTAAGCGGATGCGGCGATCGTGTACTGTCTTCCTGCATGTGGCTTTGCCTCAAGGTTCCTGACAAAGCAAGCCCGCTCAGCCATCCATCAATCACCTTCCATCGATATAGGCTCTGCGCAACGGTATCCCCAGCCGAGAAGAAGTTCGAGAGCGAGCTGCGGGGTTGGAGAGACGACAGGCCACGGACCCCCAGCGAACCACAGGCATCCGTGCGCGCAACAGGGATCCTTGTGAACCGGTTACGGACCCAGAACCGCGGCGTGGCTATCCACCGTACCGTTACAAGCGTGTCACAGCCCTGCGAATGAGAGCATGGCGGTGGTACGGCGGCCCTTCGACGCACATACGACATACGAATGTACAGGCTTCAGTCGGCAGCGAGCACTGCTACGAGCACGACCACTGGCAGGTACGGACATGGACGGGCCAGCTGGGACTCTTGGAGAGGCATCCTGGGCTAGAGCGAGCGCAACGAACGCAACTGTGGCACAACGGTGGCCAATCAAGGCGCGCAGAGACATACTCTGGGGCCAGAGTTTGAGCGAGCCAACTCTGTCTGTCTCACGCGTTGCTCGCCGGTCGGGCAGCTCGTGACAGTTGCATGTCAAGGCAATTAATGCCGCACCACCACTACTGGGCGAGCGCAGGACGAGCAGCGACGCGACATGTGAATTCTGCGGCGCAGACGGCGAGGGCAGCACGACATGGCACGTCTACATGCGGGCAGGTCGCTCTGGTACCGCGACGGCGTGCTGTTGGCGCGAGTGTGGCTGCAGGAGGTGCCGGGCGGGCGCGGCATTCGCGCGAGAGCCCAGACGCCCAAGGGCCTGAGGAGAGCGTGGGAGCGGGAGGGTGGAGGTTGTGGAAGTGCTCCACGTCTTTGCTCTGCGACGCGTGTGAATGGATGAATTCGCGCGACGGCAATGTCGTTCTCGTCGGTTGGCAGCCGTCAGCACAATGAATGGCCAGACTCGCAGACTCGCAGACTCGCAGACTCGCACTGCTGAACAATGCTCGCCGTGACGTGACCCTTAGAGCAGACTCGAGCATCCTCGAGCAGAGCATGCGCGCCCTCGCACCAGTCGCAGGCTCGTAGCATAACATTTGGAACTGATCGGTCTCTCCGCCACCGCGTAGTCTCGAGTGATCCGATTTCCCAACCCCAGACTAAATCCCCATCCATCCACCATCCACACTCTCGCGCCCCGCTGCTGTCCTTGGTCGTCTCTCTCCGGCCTGCCTGCTGCTGCCCTGTTCTCTGCCCTGCCTGTCTACTCGTCTACTCACTCCGACTCCCCCCCAAAGCACCACTCTCACGCCTTCTCTGCTGCACTGCTACCACCACCACCACCACCACCACCACCACAACGACAACATCGACCCAACTGCAGCCAACGTGCATCGCCTCGCCAATCGCCCACCCGCTTTCCGGCACATCGCTCGTCCGGTGGCTTGACAGCGCAGCCCACCCTCGCATCCCACCGCATCGCTGACTGGCCGTCTGCCGCCTGTTCGCCGTGGTCGCGACTCGATCAACTTTCACGCCAGACACCACCTGCTGTCTTCGCGACGCTCGCGACTCCATATCCTACGCCTTTTCTGCACAAGTCCGGCCTTTGCGCTGCACACTCCTCTCGTAGCGCGTGCGCGACACGTTTGCGATCGCTTCCTGATTGGCTCTAGAGTCTAGGCGCATTCGCACCTTCCCACCTTCGCGCGATCTCTCATTGCAACATACGCTTGCGACTACGGGATCGCTATCTTGCCGTCGAACTGTCTCGCCATCAAAATCGATCCCACGCGTGAGATATTTCACCTCACCAATCTGCCTCTGGAGCTTAAAGCACAGTCAAATCCAATAGCACACCAGCATTGCAGCTTACACATCAAGAGCTGCACACCAAGACCACGGCGCGCAAACCTTGTTGCCAATCGCAGCCAGGTAGTTCGCCAGAAAATAAAAATCACATCCCCCACCATGCTGCAGGACAATAGCTTTGGTTCCAGCACTACATCACCACCAAAAGTTCCCTACTCTTTAGATCATCTGGGTTCCAACACGTCAAGGTCCGCATACCCCTCGCAGCCCCACGCAATCCCACGCCAGTCTGAACGCCAATCGTCTGATCGATCGCTGGACTCACATCCTCCTCCTCCTTTGACCGCCAGCAACTCGGATCCCTCACAGTTCTTGCCTGAACCTAGCACCATGTCTACAGTTCTGATCCGCAAGCTACCTCGCAACACTGGCACTGATGCGGTCAACGGCATGCTCCTGTTCTCTACAGATCTCATCGGTACCGACATCATCCGTTCTCCTTATCCCGAAGATCTACTGTACACAACTGCCGTGGCACGCTTCAGGTCGTCGGCTGGCGCGTACGAAGCACAGGCCAAGCTCCAGGGAAAGTCTGTCACCACAAGAGACCCGCCCATCATCGTCGAGATCCAGAATCAGACCGCACTCGAACGACGTGCGACGATTGATGGCGGAATCCCTCGCCAAGAGACTGGCTCGACTTCATCCGCCAGTTCGCATGGCGCACCACCATCAGGCAGGTCACGATATGGAAGCACTTTCCAGTCTACCGACAAAATCTCACCGCCATTGCCCATGCCTGAACCAGCCGGCAACGGTAATGGTAACGGTCACATCCAAAGCCTGTTCTCACCGACATCACCCATGACAAATGGCTTCGGCGACCGCACTCGCATTTCTGGAAAGTCTGTGATCAACAACGACGGTTTCGACGATGATGAGACGAAGGAGTTGCTGAACGACCCGTTGGCTTACGCTAAAAGCGGACAACAGTTGCGTCGATCAAGTCAAGCGCAAGTACCCGGATTGTCTCACTTCGCCCGCCTGTCTATAAGCACGGGGCAGAATGGCAACCATAGCAACTTCACTCCATCTTCTACCACTCCGACAAATGCACAGAGGACATCGCAAGCTTTGCAGCCACCACACTCGCCTACGAATATCACTCACGTGAAAACAGGCGGCCCATACAATAATATGCACATGTCTCGGCCTCAGTATCCGCCGATCAACCCGGCGGATCAAAACCCGCCGTGCAACACTCTTTACGTTGGCAACCTGCCCATGGACACTTCCGAAGACGAGCTCAAGACCATTTTCTCAAAGTCGCGTGGCTACAAGCGCCTGTGTTTCCGTGTCAAGTCAAATGGTCCTATGTGCTTTGTTGAGTACGACGATACCACTTATGCCACAATTGCACTCAACGAGCTCTATGGCTATCCTCTGCACAACAGCGTGAAGGGAGGTATTCGCCTGAGTTACTCAAAGAACCCGCTCGGTGTCCGCTCGGGTCAATCGAACAGCATGGTTCCCAATGGTGGCTACTCCCATCACATTGGCATGGGCGCACCTGGATACGTCAACAACAGCAACGGCAATGGCAACTTCAAGGCAGCTCCAGGCCCGCCTCCAGGCATCATCAGCCCTCCAGGATTCTCTTCGAACAACAATTTCAATCGATCATCTCACCAGGAGACCGTGGCTCCTTCAGCAACACACCACATGATCTTCAGCAATCCATTTGCATTTCCCGGAACAGCACAGGAGCAATTCCCTGAACAAATGAACACTCGCAATTTCTCTGGCGGTCTCCCACCCAGCATCAGCGGCAAGTACGGACGTGACAGCCGTGGCAGCATCAGCGGCTTTTCCACGATAGGACGGTAAAGAATTACTACATGTAGCTTTGACTGCAAATGCACTGACGGAATACCTGCGATTAATCGGATTTCATCTGCTTTCTATTACGACATGAAGCTTCCGGACCCTACGAAGCTTCGCAAAAGCCGGTACACGAACACCACGTTTCTATGGACAATCTAAAACAGAGCAAGTCTATCTTACTCCAACTCGAGCCCACACCCACATACAACAACAACGCGTACACAAACCATCATCTTCAACAATCTATTGCTTTTTCGGGGCACGGCGCATATCTGGCAAGAAATCTACGGAACATGGAAAGAAATGGACGGACGGACATACGAGATCCCACGCCCCACCCTTTGAGATTCGCCAATCCCCCTTTTTTGCGCATGGCCGAACAGACAGGACATACAATCATCGATACCCACTACGTTTTCGGGCATTTTTGGACAGACCAGGACCAACGGAGCCAGGGCTTTGATTATTCTTTTTTTTTTCCAATCGTTTTTCTGAGTCGTTGGCGTCGGCGACGACGCCAACTATGCGAGAGAAGACGGCGTTACTGGTTGTTTTTGCGTTTGTGGTTTTTAATTGTTTTGAATCTGAATTTGCCTGCGTTCCGCCGTTCTACCGGTGTCAAGTCTTATCTACTTGCGCCACTCCTATTGTCTGTCTCTATAATTAATTCGCTATCAGCGCGAAAACAGATGGAAGGCATGTGGAGAGCTCGGGAACAAAGTCTGAGCCATTTTGTGGATGTCTGCCAGAGGCTTTGCGGTCTGCTCACGATCTTGGGTCTATTTTTGCTTGGGAGGGTGCACATGCTCGATGCGATGGAGGATGCATACCTTTGTGTGTATGGGATTCACGAGTGGATGTTGTCCAGAGGGTTTGGGGTTTAGGAAATTCGATCAGCATTTATTGGAAGCGACGCATTTCTCGAGTGGGTGGGAGCACTGGATGCGGGCGGTCAAGAATGGAGGGTGGTTGTTCTATGGTCTTTGAGAGGGGAGGGGAGGCGATTGGGATGCCTAGGTATATTTTTTGCTAGGAGAATTATTTGGACTTTTAACTTCTTTTCGACTTCACTGTGGAGCGTGTGCTGCTTTGGTACTACGGTTGGCATAGTAAATTCTGACCCTGAGGGCTGTGTTGGAGTGGCGTTGATCCGTTCCCTCGTAGATTGAGTCCATGCGGACGTGCCCATGCTGGCATGCCATCGTGTATATGCTAATGTACTCTGCCTGGACTGACAGTCCTCCACTGGGTGTATGGTTACACCTTCTTGGGGCGTTCTTCCACGACTTCAAAGCAGAGCCAGTTGATTTTTGCCTTTCGCTTTCCCAATGCTGTGCTCATGACTTGGCAATAGCCCATACTAGTATCTGCTGAATGCACAGGTCTGCTCAAGTGCGGATGCGTCTGCGTCGCGGCACAGCGCTCTTGCCCAGACTTTTGCACCACTGCGAGTCTCGACTGAGAATGTCGAACGCATAGGCACGCCGCCTTGAGCTCGAACGGACTCTGGCATCTCACAAATGCGCTCCAGATGGTGTAATAGATCTGCAAGAAGTTGTTTGGCGATTGTTACAAGTCAAACCTCGTTCAATCCTTCACCTCCAGAGTCCATAGCCGCCAACGGCAGACTTCCACAGCTTGATGGTACCATCCTCGCTCCCTGTAGCGTACAGCTTGCCATCCGGGCTGAAACCGGTCGTCCAGACAGGTCCGTGGTGTCCCTTGCCAGTCTCAACCTCCTGCTGCGCATCGTAGTCCCAGACGTGCACCCAAGTATCCGTCGCACAGCCCGTGACAAAGCGGCGAGCGGGACCGTTGAGCGCAACAGAAGCCACCTCGCGGTCTGTGGCAAT
Organism: Melanodothis sp. VS III C KN 2; assembly: GCA_019775565.1. Classification (NCBI taxonomy): domain Eukaryota; kingdom Fungi; phylum Ascomycota; class Dothideomycetes; order Cladosporiales; family Cladosporiaceae; genus Melanodothis; species Melanodothis sp. VS III C KN 2. The sequence continues at coordinate 758,712 of JACWFM010000002.1, forward strand.
GTGGCTGAGCAGTTGGCCGGGCTGCGAGCCGGAGAAGAAGTAGACGTTCTTGCCTGCCGCAACCGCAATCGTGCCGTCGGGGTTGTTGTCCAGGCCGGCGTTCAGCTCGCACGAAGTGGGCGGTGCGGCGAGAGGGAAAGTAGCGACAGCGCGGCCGGTGCGTAGGTCGTACCAGCGCAGGTTCTTGTCTTCGCAGGCGGTGATGAGGAAGTTGGGGTCGCGGGTCCAGATGATGGACTTGATGGAGCCTTGGTGGTCGCCGGCGCCGATCTCATATGAAGGGCAGTCGGCGCCTTTGATCGGGGCGTCCGGGTTGGAAGGCACGTTGGTGGCGCTGGAGATGTCGAAGACGCGCAACTTCTTGTCCTGGCCGCCTGTTGCGAGCACACCAGGGCGCTGGCCGGGCGGGAAGGCCACGGCGCGCACGATGTGAGGGTGGTCGAGGGTGACGAGGGTCTCGCCAGTGAAGGTGTCCCAGACCTTTGCGCTAAAGTCGGCGCTGCCGGTTGCCGCGAGGGTGGCATCTTCGGAGAGCCTTGCGCTCCAGACGGCGCCCTTGTGTCCGATGAACGTTCCGATCCAGTCGCCAGTCAAGCCGTCGCGCAGCATGGGGTTCTGGTCTTTGCAGGCGGAGATCATGTAGTACTGCGGGCTGGTAGAGGCGGTGTTGAGAGCGGTGGAGAAGCCCAGGTGGGTGATGGGTCTCGAGTGGCCGTGGCAGGTCAGCGGGACGGTCTGCGTGGTGCCGGAGGTGATGACTTTGCTCTCATCCTGGCGTTTGAAGGCGAAGTCGGCCATGGTACTGGTTTGGGATAGTCTGTGTGCGTGCGAGTGTTTGTATGGGATGCAAGATGCAAGGTCTAACTCTTCGTGACTTCGTGAGGCGTGATGTTGTGTTTGTTCTCGTGAGCGAGTGCTGTGTGGTGTGATGTTTCTTTCTTCTTGCTGGGTGTGTTTGATGAAAACCAAGTGCCAACTCCTGTCAACCTGAACCAAGGAAATACAGAGTATGAATGCTGTTGCTGCGGAAAGAAAAGAGATGTGTGTGCGGGCTTTGGCCAAAGCAAAGCAGGGGCAAAGAGAAAGGTAAGGAGCTGCCCCTCCGTCTGTGGTCTGGGTAATTTGACCTGCGCGTAAATCTAGATACGAAACATCAAAACAACTGTCGCACCATGAGCCCCAAGTGAATGTGTTATGTCCAGCGGATTACTTCCGTTGGCTATTTGCAGCGCAGACTGAGGAGTATTTCGACATCACGTATGCCGTCTTTCCACCATCTTACTTACCACAGCCAACACATGTAGATTTCTGACGCTTCGCCTATGGACCCTCGAGCGCCACTGTTGTCAGACACAAGGGTTTATTATGACGAACTTTGGGGATGGTGAAAAGCCGACGTGATCAATTTGGTTGATGGCATGGGTACAGGGACGGTGCCGGCACATGAGAAGAATGCTGTGCTCGAGGAATAGTATGCAGAAGATAAAGACAAGGGACTGTCAAGCCAAACACGACGGTTGTCTGCACACTAGTCGTAAGCGATCCTCTCATGCACACGTGAGTGGAGTCCCCATCGTCGTTAGTCTTGAATGTGTGCAGATCTCCGCCACCAGATATCGAGCTGCATTCATCTTGAATATGTTCTTATCCACTGAACAATATAGCTGTTGGCAGGCAATCGAGGGTTCGAAGAGAGCATGTGCCAAAGTGTTCGGCCGATCGCATCGCAGATGGTCGATCGCATTGTCCTGTCGTTGTTTTGTTTCCCTCACGCCTCTTACGTGACTCGTGGCAGGGCTTCTTCACAAGTGCGCGTGCTGTGCTGTGCTGGTTGGCAAGGGCGACGCCCGAACTTTGTGATGCCATCCAAGCAAGTCAATAGCCACGCCCCGTCTCAGAGCCCCACCACCCGACTATTGACTATTCTACTAACAACAACACCACCGACCTCACCCACCACCACAACGACACCGACAACGACACCGACGACGCCTCATATTTAGACTCCACGAGTGACGCGCCTTACGACTCACCGCACCCACCCCTGGACTAAGACCTGCATCTGCGACTGCCCTCTGCACCACCACAACAAGCCCTTGAATCGCTGGCGCAAACATCTGTCTTCTCGTAGCACTAAACCAAGCCCAGGGCTACGTGCTACGACTCTTTGTAACCGCCTCTCGGACCCTCGAGACATGCGCCGTTAGGAACGCGCACAACTGTCCTCGCCCATGTCGTCCTCTCCTCTTCGCCCGGGCGCAAGCCGGGACGAGGAGCTCGAATATTACAAACGCCAGTATGAACAGCTCGAGGCCGACCTCACCGACTTCCAGGCTTCCAGCAAAGAATTAGAAGATCAGCTGGAGAAGGACGTCGACGCCGCCGAGAAGAACGAGCGCAAATTGAGACAGCAAGTGGAGAAACTCAATTTCGAAGTCGAAGAGTGGAAGGCGAAACACAAGCAAGCGAAAACCGAAGCAAACAGTGCACAGAATGCGTTGCAGAAGGAAATCACGACTATACGAGAGCAACACCGTGGCCTCGCCCTAAAGCTTAGGGATATCGAGGTCACGAACGACGACTACGAACGCCAGGCGCGAAACACGACAAGCAGTTTGGAAGACCTGGAGCAGAAGCTCAATGTTTCTATTGAGCGGGGTGTGCTGATGGAGGAGGAGATCAAAATTGGCGAGCGGGAAAGGGAGGGATTGAGGGTAGAGACGCAGAGGTTGAGGGATGAACTGGGCGACTTGAAAGTGGAGAGCGAAATTCGACTGGAGAAGCTGCGCCGTGCAGAAGCCACGATTGAGTCTCTCAGATCGCGGAAGCCAAGCTCCCTCGCAGTGGAGAGCCTACGCACGCGTAGTCCGGGCAGCGAGGCCAGCGTAGTGACACCCACCTCACCAACAGCTTCCACGCCGCCTCCAAGATCGGATTCTGCTTCGGAAGCGCCCACTCCTCCCTCACCTCCACTTTCGGATGCTCCAGCGAACGTCAAACTAGAGCCGAAGACCCCGGCTTCCGCGAAGAGGCGGTCGTTCGTACCCGATGCATCTGCCACACCAAGGCCATCATTATACGGAGCAAGAACATTGTCAAGGCATACGAGAGGCCCTTCATTGGCAGCAGGCAGCATCTCTTCGGCTTCGGATGCCAAATCCGCGAAGCCTTCATGGCCGCGCACAAGCTTCCAGCCCACGGTCATGGCGCGTTCCGAGTCACTTAACCAGATGAAGAGTCTCCGCAGTCGCATGCAGAAAATTGAGGAGCGCGTCCATTCAGCTCGGTCGAAGCTTCCGCCTCACAACACACCACGAAGCTCTCCTCGAACTGGAAGTGGTGCTTCCATGCCCTCGTCAGTGACACTTCGACGCACTAGCAAACGACCTTCTGCGATCAGCGCATCAATCACCTCGAACACCGGATCAGAAGACTCTGGACCACTCAACAGCCGTCGCGAAAGCCACGTCAAACGTCTATCCTATGGCATTCCACGGCCTTCGTCTACCGCGCCAGGCGAACGTCCACCTTCATCACTAGCCAGTGACTGCACTCCATCTACATCATCTTACCAGCGACCTAGCAGTCGTCTTGGCAGTGCTCGCCCTGGAAGCCGCTCCGGCGCAGACACACCACTGAGCAGCAACTTCCGCGACATTCCCGCACCGAGTACCACCTTCACACACCGCCCGCGCAGCTCCATTGGTGGGCCTTCGTACGGCAGTCTACACAGCTCTAACGGTCCTGTCTCGCCTCACAAGAGTCTTCACCGTTCAGCGCAAAGCATATCTGAGCACACACGGCGACAGCAACCGGAAGGTGACGACCCAGTTGCTAGGCGTGTTTCTGGCCTTCCACCTCCCGGACATGCGCGGAAGCAGAGCTTGCAAATGCGGCCTCCACCACCATTGGCACCACGTCCACCCAGCCGCAAGGCTGTTGAAGCGCACGACGATGACTTAGGAGAGACGTATTGATTTTGGCGCGAATTGGAACGGAGTTGACTCTCCCATGGCTTGGCTTCTCTGTTACACCAGCGACTACAACGCATGCATACAATGGATCTGGCGCTGGGATGGTGATATAAGGCTACGGGATGGCTGGGAATTCGGACTGGAGTTGATCGCTCATTTTCCCTTGTTCTTTACTTTCTTGTTGAATTCTTATACTCGCTGACTGGTTTGGCTTGACATGGCTTGGGCTTACACTGGCTGTTTGTGCACGAGAACGAGGGAGGGGGAGAGAGGGATGGAGATGTGGTGAAAGTACATATATTCCCATATATGCTACGGCGAGAAGAATGAATGGTCCTTCGCGCGTGTGCGTACATGGCGCATGCATGTGGATGGATATCTTACGACTGAATCTTTGCGCCTCATACTTGGAGTGGCTGTCTTCTCACTTTTTCCGTTGACAAAGTTCCAAGGTTAGTCGACCATGCGTCACGCAGGTATCGCTGCGATCACACTCTCTGCGGTTCGTCTCGCTTCCGTAAGAAAGCAGTGGTTCCTCGCGACTTCGAATGTTCAGACTGCATATCGATCGGGACGAGCTCAAAAGCGGCTCTTTTCAAGCTTTCACCGAGTCCATCTCTTGCCTGTGATGCTGAATTGAAAACGCACATCCGACCGGCTACGAGGTATGGTTGTTGCTTTTGTGCTGTTTCTTCCCTTGGTATCCGAGTACTCCAACGTTGCGCTTTTCTCGTCTTTTGCTTTTATGTTTTCCCTCTCCTCTTTTCTTTCCCTCCCTTTTTGTAGTGGCACAAGTGGTTGCAGATAGGCTTATGGTGATGCTGCTGGGGATGTATGGGTTTTGTCATCAATTGTGTCGAGTGCTTTTTGGTTTGCGTTTGGTGATTGCGATGGGAGCGGCGGAGGTGATGCCGCTGTGGGCGTGTCCAGAGCGCTGCTGCTTTGTCTCGTTGATCGTGGATGGTTCGGGGGTCGGAGGACTTTGGGTTCGTGTTGGTGGTCTGGCTTTTTGTTTGGTTGGTTGGTTGCTTGCTTGCTCTTGTGCTCGACGGGAGTCGGCGTAGACATGGCTCGAAGGTTGGAGGGGAGATTCTGCTTTTGTGTGAGCGCTGGATGATGGGACTGGTGTTGTGCCTGTGACTAGCATGTTAACGAGTTGGTCGATTTGTGTGGTTTGGTTGGTTTCCTTCGTCGAGACTCATGCGCTCTTCCGATTCTCGTCCTTGGAGATGGTTTGATGTATCCCTTGCGAAAGCATACATGATGGTATCTAACAGCCAATCAGTCTGCGTGGGGGCGGATCATGTGTGTTTCTTGCATCGGGTTGCGCTATCTTGACGACGGGTTTTGGTTTGTCTTAGGTGATCTGGACCGGGGCGGTGTAGGACGCAGCATCATAGGAGCAGTGAAAGGTATAGTCCTGGTATCGAAGGCTAGAGGTTGAGGCTGTCTGGACGGGGGTGTGTTAGTCTGTTGGTTTGGGTATTGCTCCGTTAGAACTCACGCGCTCTTCCTCTGAAGGTAACGGGAACGAGCAAGTTTTGCGCAAGGATGCTTGAGGGCAGTTGGGGGTGAATTGGTTGATGACCAGACTGTGTGGTTGCGCAGGTATTGCCTTGGGTCAATCCTGACACGCTTTTCTTTCCTCATGGCTCGGTGCCGTCTTCGCGCGAGGTTTCACGAGGGAGCTCGAGCGCTGGTGTGTCAATGGCCAGTCTGAACAGACGTACGGGTATGGTCTTCGTCAGTGCCGACACGCTCTTTCTTCGTAAGGAGGGCCCAGCTGTCGATGGCCGAGGTTCAGGCTACTTAGACAAGCGAATCACCAGTATGCGTCGATGGACTCGAGCTGGTCATCACGCGCTTCTCCTTCGTTTGAGGCTCGAGGCGCATGGGCATGTGATGTGTGATGTTGAGGCCGCGAGTCGTCAAATCTGTGGTCTGGAGGAGTGTGGATGTGTTTTGTAGCGCAGCACGTGAGATCTTTCTCTCGTTGCGGGTCTATCTCCTGGTGGAAAATCGAGCCATCGTGTCCCATATATGCTGGTATCATGTTGCGCTCTCTTCTCACGGCAATGCACTTGCAGTGGTCGCTGTTGAAGCGTATGGTGCGGTTGGTAGGCGAAGTTGAAAGCTCTTCGTCGGTTCAGGAGCTCGGATGGTTGAATGGTGTGTAAGAATAGGTTGTGGTTATTGCGCGTGGAATGATGTGATGGGAGACGGTGGCCGTCATACGGTGAACGTGGTACCATGAGGGAGTGTCATTAACTTAATATGGCTCGAACAACGCGCTGGGAATAGTCTGAACATTGCAAGCGACTGTATCAGCCCCGATGGTCGGGCTGGCGACACGACTACGTGGTCTTGGACGGATGTGCTTCTACTGCTTGCGCGAGCAATGGTTATTCGACACACTGCCAATGAAGTCCATGAGATACACCGTTGGCATGCTCTGAAGCGTTTAGAAAGGCTGAATGAGCACTTGAATGGTGTACCATTCCCATGTGAGTCTCGTGTACGGCCTGTCAGACTGACTGCCATCATCCTGTGTCATGTGTCCTGTGTCCAGACATTGCCGTCTCTTCCTGTGTAATACTATCCGGTTATATTGTCTAGCTCTTGTATTCCTGAGACACTGGCCTCTACCAGTGGTCTCTCGATCGTATGTAGATCTTGATGAAGGGTGAGGGGAGGACGTGAATATAAAATCATGACTGCTCGCACAACGCTGGCACGCCGTATCACTGTCCAGTTTACATGGGGCCAGAGCGCTTGCGATACTTTCAGCGCCGCTACCTTGTACCAAATGTTTCAACCCTAATCCCCTGGTTGAACGCTGTGTGTATCATTTCTCACCTTTCGTTTCAATCATATAGTGTGGTTTGGAGAATTCGGAAGATCGGGGACTAAGGCCAGATCATCAGGGAAACGATTGATCAAAGAATATTGGTGAGAAGCTGAAATACGATAGCCCGTGCATGGTTCTCGCGTCGGGAATACCTCCCGCGTCATGGGTGGCGTCCATCTCGACGTTCGTCCGTCCTACAGGGTACGGTAGCTTTTCTCTGCATCACTCTAGGAGAGGATACGAGAGACGAAAGCGCCTGAATCCATAAGATCTTGCTCTCATGAGACTTCACGATCGAAACACGGAGGAGCCACTGGAGTGTTTCCCGGTTTTTTCAATTGGACTGCCATGTATCAATCAGGACAACTAGTTGTCTGGCCAATTGCTGACTTACCACGGAGGACCTTACTCCGCCTCCGTCTCACTGCAAAACAGTGGAACGACCGCTGTCAGCGGACTTCTGTCCGTAAATGGTGGGGAGAAACTCGCTGTAATCAAGGATTCGCCAGAAGTGTGTTAGACGTGTGGCTGAGAGCGCGCCTAGACTAGGCCTTTGTCATGTCTAGTGACGCTGCATTGCGGATTGTGGTACCGTAGCTTTGATTGCGTGAGACCTCTGAATCCTGCCTTGGCATTATACTGACCAATATGCAATGCATCGAGTACGAACAGGAATCGACTGATATGGAGACTATGGAGAAACGTCAATAATGACCGTGATTGCAGAGATAGTGGTGGCATCGTTACCTGGTAAAGCCCGCTGACTCGGTAAATGGCGCTGCTGCGTCACAAAAGACGGGAGAGCCGTGAAGGACAACCAATGTTCTGACAGATTGAATTCAAATCTTCAGATTGTGATGCCAGTGATGACCAACGTACCAGCTCCTCGTTCCCACGGCGTGATCCCCCAGCATCTGGACTGTGTAGCGAGCCGTTTATGCACTCATCTCAGCCGCCGTGCAGACGTGAATTGGTGAGGCGCGAATAAATTCTAGACTGCAAATCACTCCCGACATAACGCCCGTGGAAAGTAATGGTAGTGTTCGGAAGCGGATGCGTTACCCTGCCGCGTGCATTGAGTCTCGGATCGCATCAAAGACCGCTTCCTCACACGCGGTGACGCGGGAGCTTGTAAAAGTAAAAGATACAAGGTATTGTATTGCGTGCAGAAAATGTTAGCAACCCCTCAATGGCTGTAATTGCACGCAGGACTTGCTATGGTCGAGCTAGCCAAGTGCTCCTGTTCTCATTAAAATCGTTGAATCCAGTCATGCGGCGAAGTGTCATGATCCATATCGTTCTGCGGCAGGGATCCAAATACCTCCTGGACACTCGGGGCCCCAGTCTTATAACAGGCGTTGAAATCCTTGATGAACTTAGTGGCCATAGCACATGACACAATGATCAGACTTTGGGACACGCTTTGCGTGAGTGGCAAGGCTTGAAGCAGTAAAGTCGGTGCAGTTGAAAGGATTGGAGCTCGAGGGCCGGACAACTCTCCGCCATACTTTGATCGTGTGCTATTTGATAATCGGTTGCACCGCTTGGGTAAAGCGTAGCTCGCCAGTCAAGCAGCAGCACAGTTTCATCTTCATATCTTGTTTCTTTGCGACCAATTTCTGATCGGGTGAGCAGCATATACGAACAATATTGGGGCTCTCGGAGCTAGGGATTTTTTGACAAGGTTAGTAGGCGGCAGTTGCCCGCTCGCCTCGCTCCTCGTGGCAAAACGGGTGGGTGACAACCATGATCGACACACGCATGATGTACGTTGAGAGGAGCGGCTTCTGTTGCCTCGTCGGATTCTCGCATGACGCTTTGCTATGCACGCCGCCGGAGCTGAATCATCCAGTAATCTTGTCTTGCTCGATGGTAAGAATCCGTACTTGGAATTGATCTGCCCATAACAATCGCGAGTGCTTTATTGCATGATTGATTTAAGAGCAGATTTTGACAGCCGCTTCGAAAGCGCTCAAAATAATACTTTATCTGTTCTCAGATTGTTTGCGGATTGCCAAAGCATAGCGTATAAACATCTTGAAACTGCGCGTTGTCTCGACCGGTCCATGGTCTGTGGGGTGGCGAATAAGCACCCAATCATGTTCGTCCTTCTTTTCCGGAGCTGATACCGTGACTCCTGAGTGGACGAAGGAATTGACTACGAACTACCAACGAGACCGCACTTCACATTCTCAACTCAGCATGAGGATCTAGATATATTTACGAACCATCGATCATGATACCGCACGACTATAAAGCATCATGGCCAGGTTGTATACGCGTCCCTGCTACACCAAGACACATGTACGATCATGTGCATCGGCTCATGCACAGACTCATCCTCCACGCAAAATTCACGCTTATTGCAAACTTAAAGGTGATTCGCTCACGCATCAGCTGAGGTCTTGCTTCATGTGGCTATGAACTTCTCGGAATGCTCATTGTACTACGCAGCTCTCCGAGACATCCGGGAAACCGCATCATTCCTACTGGACCCTTCGCCGTGGAAATGGCAGAACGACATTTTATTCCTTAGCCGGTGTCAGGATGCCGGAGATGCGTTCTTTCTGTGGCGCACGCTCGATTCTGTCCAGGATCGCTTACCTTCGGCGAATCGCTACACACTGACAGATATCGTCTACCAATGACGTCGATCTGCGACACAATGAATCTCACAATGACAAGCCACAAACATTTGCGATGACCTAACAGGGAATTGTTCTTTCATTGTTGCAAACCGGATTTTATTGCACGTGAGCATACCGAGGCGTTTCCAATGAGCGGCTTACGGTCTCGGTCTGTGATTGTTCGACCCATTGGCGCTTCGGTATACCGAAGGTGTTGTGATCTCTCTTCTGCAACTGTCGCGAGAGAAAGGATGAATCTGTTATGAATTTGGAGATAACTAGCCTGCCGCAACAACGCTAGGCTTGCCACAGCGTATCTTTCACCGGGTATCGATCCGAGGAGGTGACGAACAAGTTACGCGAGGGTGAAGAAACCGATGCACTTTCGACCCGACTGTAGCTGGCGGAAATAGTGGTGCCCGTCCAGCCCATCTCAATCAGGTTGAGATCGGGGAAAGAGAGATCCTATCAGTGTAAGTGACCTCACTGAATGCTAAAAACCAGTATGGCAAAGCGGCAATTATGAACAAATGTGTAAAAAACACGTTTGTTTTCACTAATGCTGAAGAGTCCAATGCTTGTAGAATTTTCCAGGCATCAGACATTGATTCTCCCTCCGCATCGAGGATCCGAGCAATTTCAGCGGTTAATGAGGCCGTTGATCGCGATCACGTGTAATGTCCACGGCCGCACTTCACAATACGAGATTCTGCATATTGGTGATTGGCTTGACGCCAGAGACGGCTATGTGGCCAAGTTTCTGCGTAGCCCTGTCACGCGTCTGTGTCCGCTTGAATTCCGTAGGGGTTGTGACTATCGGACTAGCTGCCGCCACTCCAAAGACCCAATTGAGTGGCTGATCGGTGGGGATGGCCGGCGCCGCGCCTCGTGCTGGCGTTGAACTATATCGCAGTTCAAGCTCGGTTTTGAAGTCTAACAGTTTGCGACAACCAGATATCTAAGACTATTTCGTCAACGCCAAACCCTATGTTTCGTACCAATTTTCGATAACTACTTCTTCACCATCGACTGGCTTGATTGGCCGTGTCTGTACGACTTTTCAGACATCATTCGAATCGGCAAAACATATTACGGACCAAAACCAAACACGGCTGTACGCTAGTATCTTGCGATTCTATCTTGCGTTTCACTCGAGATCACGAGTTCGCGAATTCGCGACTTCGGGAGCTGGCAGTAACTTCGACATTTGTCAAAAGGAACAAGATCAGCTACGTGATTGCATCATAGTCGCACTCATTCACTACGAGTATCACAATTGTAGTGCCACGGTACCGATCAGCAGCTTCAGAGAGACACAGATACACGAGATCTCATACAGACTCAAATCTGATGCCTCCAAGTACGGCGACTGGGGGCGACGGCAGCCGGCAGAACGCTGCGCCGAACAGGTCTCACAAATCACCCGAACGGCCTCGAGGTGGAAAGATGAGGCGCACACTGATAGAGAGCGCGTGCACAGCTTGTCAGAAGAGAAAGTCTAGAGTAAGTAAAACTCACAATAGTTTGTGATCAATCAAGTGTAAGTGTACTGACTGTTCTTCTAGTGCGACGGAATGCGGTAAGTTTCGATTACGCACAGGGTACCTAGCTTGTTGAAATCTGTTCTGATCGCGTCCCAACAGCCCAGAGTGCTCACGCTGCCAGGCACTACACACAGAATGCGGCTACAACGCCGAAGAAGGCGAAAGTCGATGGTCAGCTCTGCGTCGCCGCATTCGTGCACTCGAGAACGAGCGCGACGAAGCGCGAGTGTTAATCGCTCAGATACAGTCCAGGCCTGAGTCCGAGGCTCATGAGTTGGTCCATCAACTACGAACTAACGTAAATGCTCGCGATTTGGGCGCATTCATACACGAAGCTGTGAGGAGTATATCCAGCCATGCCTCTCAGCAGCAGGAGCAGGGGCAGAGTACGCAACAGGCGCAGCCTTTCTACTACGGACCACAAAGCCATCACCAAGACTCAACACAGCAATCCCAATCACAGCAGCCTCGGCACACAGCGCAGCCCCATACGCAGCAGCAGCGACCAGCACAACAACAGGATCAGGGCTTCTTCGCCCAGCCCACCTATACTTCACATTCCTCGTCCACTGCAGGACCGCAACTCCCTCCTCTACGATCTGTAGTGGAGGTACCAGCGGGCGGCCACAGCACAGCACAGCTACCTCAGTCCTTTCCGCCTTTGACCCAAAGGAATATGAGTCTAGGTTCCAACATTTCAAGCGGCTCTTACAGCTCGTTGTCTTCGTCCGACAGATACGGCAGGCAGTCTCTATCACCCAGGGAGCTCCCCCACTCAAGCTAATCACAAGAATCACAAGTGTAGTTCAAACGAATCGTTGCAGCACAGCACATCACGCAGGGAACAGGAGCAAGACTTTGGGATACATGCTGACATGGGTGTCTGAGAAACACGGATTCAAAAGAGATGATTCACTTTGGCAAGATAAGATCGAAGGAAACGAGTAGAAGGGGGGTCTCGGCCACGGATATGTTGAGCATAGGACACCAGCACAATGTGAATCGTTGCATCAGGAACATTGGAAGTGAGGTTCCTTTCAAATTAGGCCAGCCTCACACATTTCACATCGTTTTCGGACCTGGCTCCGGTTGGTCCATGCTTGATCTTCCCTGAGTGCCCTCAATCTATCTTCTCGTGCGATGACCAAGAGGTCCTTGCGAGGCATGTTCTGGTGGACATTATGATACCGAGGGCCATGCGCTGTCCTGTGATATGTGTTTTGGCTCTGTAAATGTAATGGGGCTTCACCAGGATAGATGTTGGCAACGGAGACTCAGTCTCCGACTTTGCGCTACAAAGTACAAACGTCTGGGCGCATGGGGATCGATATTACCAATGTCTACGCACCTTCCGGACAGATGAGGGTATTATCAGTGCACTTCTTCATCAATGTGCTTTTTGGAATCAACGATACTACCGTATGGTATATTCTCACATGTGGGTGTGTTTTCAAAAATCCGGGGCATTCACAAGCCTACCAACACCTTCGACCATTCGATACTCCGACAAAATTGGTGATACCACGGCAAAGCCTAGAGGAACATGGCTACTAATGGTTTGAACGACAACAATGACGATTGCATGAGTGTTTTCATCAAGCTTACGAAGCAGCACTACAGTCTCTACCGACGCAGACCTGTTGATTGACCCCACGATAGTCTCTGTGAGCATTCGAGACGACAGATCACACCCTTCTCACGGGACCACTTTTCAGCCGCAAACACGTTGAATTTCAAGGAGCTTGGACCGACGGAAGAGGAGGCTATAGATATACGTGGTAGATTTGATTTGGGGAGAGTGAACGGAACAACACTGGATGAATCACATCGAATATGGTTGTGAAGAGTAGGGAGAGCACAAGACCTTGTTCGACGGAGGTTTTCATTGAGTGGTGGGAAGTACGTCAAGTCTACTCCTCAGTCGACGACGGGATCAAGGAATGACATCAATGATTGTGCGCATGGCTTCTTCGATAACTTGCGTGCAGACTGCTTTACCAGACTGTCTCGCTCTCACAATCTATTCATGCGTACTCCTTGGAACGACACGTTCAATGCCAGAGGCGGTGATGGTGTGACCATAAACAGTGCCTCCTCTTTTAGCACCTGAGCTTGGCATACTGTCGACAGCTCCATATTTTTCGTGCATCTTGACAGCTGCCCTTGTCGCGCTCGAGGCCACGGAAGCAGGCATTATTTTGCCGGGCTTCTGGGGAATATTCCATGCTTGTCGAGCATCTGTACTAAGGACACAGCGTTGCTTTGCGTACATGTATAACATGAACATGCGCTATCGGTCTCCACTACATCGACCTTTCGGAATCCTGCCCGACCGCAGAAATTGCAGGTGTCGATGTGCCTGCGTTGCTAGATACTCCTACGCCGAAGCCTTCGTGTAGATGCTGAAAGACGAGAGATGGCACGGCACGTAGTGCTTGGATTGAGAATATGTTTGGAGGTGAAGCAAGGCGACTGAAATATGTACATACAAAAACGTCCAATACATGAGCACCCAGCTGCAAAGTTACAGCACCTCCACCTTCCAACGCCATCGCTCGCTGCAAACACAAAAAACACTCTTCCCTCAGAAGCCAAAGCTGTCCAGAATACTGCTTGACTCCGGCTCTGTGAACTGTGTCGACGCCTTCTTCTCTCCTTTAGGCGACGCCTTAGCGGCTTGGTCTTTCTTCGCTTTGAGTTTTGCCATGAGCTCCGCCGCTTTCGCTTCTCGATCAGCCTTGGCTTTGTCAGCTGGATACTGTAGCGAGAGCGAGCCGAAGTCGTCCAGGAGCGATTTGGGCGCCGATGGAGGCTTCGACGTTTTAAAGTCGTCTAGAATGGATTTTGGGGCTTCAGTCTTCGTTGGCGGAGTTTCGAAGTCATCGAGCATGCTTGGAGCGGCTGCTGACTTGTCATAAGCGCCATTTGTATCTTCCACGCCGTTGCCACTTGCAATGCCATCATTTTGTTGCAGTGGAGTGGCTGGCTTGAAGTGCCAAGTGCTCACGAGCTCCAAAGCTAGAAGCCACAGTCCCATCTTACGCAATATCCTGGCCGCGCGGAGGACAGCTCGGTACTCGTGTTGTTCTCCTCCTAGAGACGGCGCCGTCTCTCTTTGCCCTGTCCGACCACGCTTCGCTGGCTTGTCACGGAGATGCTGATACAGTTTGAGAGTGAGCGGATCATCTTGTTGCCAATGCCTAGGCTTGCGATCCGCGTCATCGACTTCGAATTTGTCGATGGGAAGGACAAGGGCTTGTGCTGCGAGGTGCGTGTGGCCCATGATTTCATGTGCCCAAGTGAGCAGCCATCGGTCGCCCGCTTTGCGTGCCTCTGGAAGAACACGCTCTACCATGAATCTCATCAGCTCCGGGCTTCCGTCGTCGCAGTAGACGCGTGCTACAGCAATTGCCAGTGGAAGATCTTGGCATTGACCTGCGAGGATACGTATGGCACTTGCTGGATCGTTGGCCAGCAGGAAAAACGCTGCAGCATACTCAAATCGCCGCTTGCCCATCAAAGCGTATGCATTCTTCCTGGCAGCTGTTCTGTTTTCTTCTAGAGTGAAGTCACGCTTCAGGAAGTTCGACGTCGTTTTTTGCTCTTTGTTGCCTGCTGCCACTCGCCACAGCGCCAGCAAGGTGGCTTTCTTCTTCATCGCGAGGAAGTACAATGACGCTTTGGTCGGATCGGGAGGGTAAGTCGATCTAAACGCAGTCTGCGCCAGCAAGTCAAAGATCTGTTCGAGAGAAGCGAGGTCTGAACCCTCAGACTGTGCAGCCCGTATGGCGTGAAGCCAGGCTGGTATTCCAAGTTTGCGAACAGTCGGCCAGTCTAGCTTTCCACTGTAGTAGTTGTGAAGAGCTTCGAGAAGCGGCTGCTGGGTCTCCGAGTGATATGCGAAAACTATTTCACGCCAGCTCATTGTCGGGACAATTGGAGGTGGAGCTTCGTCGCCGTTGGTCACGGATCCATTGGCGCCTGTTGATTGCTGACTTCTTTTGCTTTCCAGCTCAAGAACATGTAGTTTCCAGCTGAAGAGATATCGGAACCCACTCTCGTCCAGCGAACCTATGTGCTCTTGCATGTAGATTATGGTGTTCAGCATTATCTTCAGCCGCTTCTGTTCAGTATCTGAAATCTTGGGAAGATCAATGTTCTCAAGCTGCTGTTTGAGACTGCTGACAATGTCGCTGTCCAACAAGGAATTGTCAGGGTGCGTGTGTCCTGCGGCCAAAGTCTCTGGTGTCTCATCGAGCAAGGGATCTAGTTCATCACCCTCGGTGTGAAAACGTAGAGTGCGCTCCAGCCTTCTCAAGATACCAGCTGCAGCATGCATCTGCCCGCGTAGACTGAGCTGTTGCAGAAAGTGAGGGTGCCATGATACTAGTGGTGTTCTCAGTGCTTGCACCAGTGATTGCGATTTGACATTCGCAGAAGCACTTAGGTCCAAACGGTCTCGTAGCTCTGGAACAACCTCTGCACCAGCCACGATACCATCGCTACGGAGAAGAGCATTGCCGGCTGCAATCACTAACTCGCCATTTGTCAACCAAGCAACAGCATTTATGGTGGGTCCAATGCCGAAGATTGAGATACGCTTGAGATGATGCCATGTGTGATGCTCTGCGGAGTGCGCCGGCTCATAGCGAGCCTGTGCCAGGATCTCAACACTGTCGTCGAATGCGACTGCCAATGTATTGTTTGCGTCTCCGATTTGGTCAGAGGTCGCAGCCAGAGATGCGTTGAGACGAACCGAGTGCACTTGCTGGTCGAATTCCTGGCGGTGCTCCACGTACCCGTCTTTCAAGTCGATCACGACAATGCTATGGCCATCTTGGGTTACCACAGCCGCGACGTCGCTCGTCGACTCAAGCAGACAGGGGTCGTTAAAGCCTAAGGGGAAAGATAGAGTCGTTTCCGTTGAATCAGGATATTCTTCCTGCAAGGCTGCCGTAGGCACGTCTCTACGAGACACGAAGCCGTCATGGCTTGCACCGACAAGGCGAACCCAGCCGGGCTTTCGAGGATGTGGTACGACTTGAACTTGTTTCCATTTATCACTTGGTCTGGCGGGAACACCGCCCGTGACAGGCAACACTTTACGCTCCCCAATTTTCAATTGGGCCTTGAAGGGATTAGACGGATCGCTGACAGAGACTGTTGCGTACATTCCAGTATGATCGCAAAGTATGAACTCATGGCGAGAGGACGAGCCTTTCGAAGCAACATTGTGCAGTCCATTCGGTTGTGATAGCGAGTGCGCTGCAGTTGCGTAAGGCTCATTTGAAGCTCCTAACACGAAAACTGTACCTGCATCCACGCACAGCGTAGTGGCTCCATCACCAAGCAAGCAAACTTCTAGAACTTCTGGGTATCTCTTTCCTTTGGTTTTTGACTCATGATGCTCGGCAGTCTGTAGACTTCCTGCAGCATCAGAGGCAAATCGTGTCACCGCGCCCTCGTGCGACCAAGCAACGAGATCCGGTCCGGATGTGCCGGTTCGCATGCCTTGTATGGTTCCTCGGCTTCCCGACCATGTTGCAACGCAAGCGAGACGATCCGAACCTCGGATGGCAAGACTGAAGAATTGTTCCACTCCGCCCTGCCACCAGCCGAGAATTCTGTCGAAAGTGTGCACGATAATGTTGATCTTATCGCCATCGAACCAACTCTCGAACCGTGCATTCGTTCCTACAGGAAGCTTCAGATCCAGATCCTCGGCGTGGGCGATGTGATAAGCCTGTTTTGAGTTCCCTGAAGGTGTGCTAGGTCTGCGTCTGTGGCCAATTGCTTGCAGTCCCCAAGCGGACATTCGTCCAAAGCCATCGAACGTCACAACTGCGTCAGGTTGTCTGGAATTTATCTCTTTGGCGTGTTCGAGGGAGTGGGTGACTTTTCCAACGTGGTTTTTTGCAATTGCTGCGGTGATGGCACCCGAGAGAGCCCCGGAGGAAAGTATGAAAGCATACCTGGCTGGCTTTGCGGTAGCAGCACCTTTTGAGCCGAGTAACGGAGAATGCGGTATCGCTCCCACCAGATCGATCGATGTTTGAAGTACCATCACTTCCAGGTCGTGTTGTCCACCAGTCATCCAGATGCGAAGCATGCCGTCCGCGCAGAATGTGTATAGAACTTCATGATCCTCCTCGTTACGAATGCCATAGGCCTTTGCCCGCGCGTCTTCGGATTCCTCCGTGTCCTCTTCTAGCTTTGGCGCATCTGGCTCACGCCATTCTATGTGCGTTACTGGTCCTGGATGCGGCAAGTAGGCATAGTCGAACAATCCTTCCTCAAATGAAAGCCGGCGCCAGATCTTAACCAGGCGATCTCTCGGGCCATAGGATGCGATCAGACTAGCGCTGGGGCTGAATGATGCTCCCTGAAATGGAGATGGTATACTCTTGCTCCAAAGATGATTCCTCTCTTCCACATGTCCTTTGTCAACCGGTGATCGTACAGGTGTGCCTTCGCGACTTGTAGGTAGGACTGAGAACAGCGAAAGACGCTTCGAGCCTCCGATCAGCAGTTCTCCGTCGTTGCCCCAGCTTAAAGATCGTGTCTCGTCGGTCTCATCTTCTCTCTTCAGCAGCAACACTTTCCTCCATGTAACGTGGTTCCAGTTGTCCGTATGAGGCTCCAGCACCCAAACGTTCGCTGCAGACGCCGCTGCTATCCTGGCGCCTTGATCATCCTCTGCTTTCACTGCCACTAGCTCCTCCTCGAAAGAGACAGCCTGTACGAGCTCGGTAGGCGAGCGCAAGATGTTGAGTTGCTTGCCAGAGATGTAAACAATGTAGCGCTTCCAGCGGAAAGTAAACGTGGTGAGAGACTGTAGCGACTGTGCTGGCGCGCCTGGCAGAATCTGGGCGAATGAGGATGGCATATCGCTTCCTGGTGAGAGGGAAGGCATGTGTGGTGATTGCTATTGAGTCGTGGAAATCATTGTTTATTCGTGGTGTGTATTGTATACTTTCAGGAGGAGGCACCGGCTAGTCGCAAGCCGAAGACGAAGAAAGGCCGCAGAGCAGCTTCGAAGAGGATGGCTGGAGATGTAGGGAGGGGTCGATGAGCCGGAGCTATAGCATCAGTACTAGCTGTCTTGTGATTTACTAGTAAATACTACATACATGTGTAGCGACCTTTTCAACGGTCATCTGCTTGCAGCAACGTGCTATCATGACGCTTGCCGCAACAGCCAAGCGGCTTTTGCCGCGTGCGTACCAAAGCTACGAATTCGCTTTGATTCCGCGCTACATAAAGGAATACAGACTAGAGAAAACGCTTCTACTCGCTTGCAGATGCAGCAACTACTTCGCTCAACAGTAGGTCAAAATATGGACTCGCATACAGCTCGGTGAAGAGAGGCATGCCACAGCCACCGTTACAGTACCACACTGTACAGTTGCCGAGCAGGAGTCTACATACAGGCACCACTTCAGCTTCCCGGTCAGCTTGACATTGAGACGGTAATTGCATGTTCTGTATGACCCCAGAGCCTGCTAAGATCAACGTCGAAAATCCGGGATTTCATACGCTTGCCAGTGGTTGACATCACTTCAATGTTGTCACTGACACCTATGAACATACGTATGCACCAGTCCGTATGCAAACTCGTGCACAAACCCTTGATCATTTGATGCGCGGAGCGTTTGCACTGCGATACCTCTCTCGTGCACAAGGACACGTTGATGTCTTGCAGTGTCAAGTCTCGACTCCAGGCACACAGTACAAGGTAGCTTCATGTTGTTTTCAAGTCGGACGTCATGCCATGATGGATGCGGGAGCAGCTATTCCTGAGTGGCTGAGCCTAATTTTGATGTCTGCGTTGTGGCTTGTTGGAGGCTCTCCCTCGAGATAGGCACGTTGCATGTATTAATAGCAACTAAAGGACCCTTGCAGCCTGCCCTGATCTGGACTTTGCGGAATCCAAGTCAGTCAAGCCTACCTGCAGCAAGTACATGTAGCAACGAAGCATATATCGGTCGCTGCTGTACCTTTGCTTCCCTCTATACACTACCTGACAGACCTCAGAAAACAATTACCCCGTCACCCTTACGAGCTTACGCAAGGCTGGACATCATATATATAATTTGGAACCTTCGCCGAGTCAGTGCGACCCTTCTTGCTCCCGACTTTCAGCTCGAGATGGCTAGGTTCGCGCGAAGGATCGCACTGCTTCAGGCTCACGCGCCATGACAACCACTTAACTCACAGAACCTCCCACAGAGTGGAAAATGAGAGCTCGTCGATCCATGCCCCTGCCTAGGATTCAGGCCATTATGCACGGCTCCTAAATTGCGAGTTTAGAAATATATCCGCGACCATGAAGCCCAGCGATGCCTGTCTGTTGCATTCAACACAGTAACGGTTTGTGACTGCGCCTGGTCTCAGCCCAGTAGTTGAGGTGCTGGCACAAGCAATTACCTTGGCTCTGCAGACTACCCGCCATTTTCTCCAGTCGGCTCTACTTTCTTGCAAGCGTATCGGCGTGCAGAAATGTCGCTACGATACGTCGTTTCAGCGTTCTTAAGCGTATGTGTCGTGTGGGCTGCTGACGGTATGTTCCTCAGCAGAAAAGCGTCACCCATTGTCGTTCTGCAGCAGCTGACGCTTCTCAGACACCGATTCAACAAGCACTCTGACTACACAGAGCTTCGTCACAGTAACAGCCACGACAAATGGACTTGGCGACTTCATTATGCAAGGGCTGGGCGGCGATGACACCACGACGTCCACTGCCCAAGCGCTGCCCTCTCCAGCAACGGTTGCTGCTCCATTCCTGACAGAAAACTCAACTGCTGCAGTCGGTTGGGAAGCATGTCAGACAAGTCAGGTGTCCTGGAGTGAAGCATGGACGAGTGCTTACCAACCCGAAGTGGTCACATACACAGACACCTACACGAGTAATAGTGAAACGATAACATTCAATGTGACCCTCGGAAACGCGGACGTTTACACAACTATCGACGGTATTCCCCACGCACATGGGGAGTTAGAGCCGACTTCGACTAGCCAATTCGTGAGGTATGTGTGCTTGTATCTTTGCAAAGAATCGTACTGATGATTACAGCATTTACTATGAGACCGATAAGGTTACATACTCAAAGACGGAGACTCTCAACGTCACTTTCCTAAACCCATCGCCTAATTGCACCATAGCGCCGTCCAAATGTACAGCTTTGTGGGAATCTTACCTTGAGGAACAAGGCATGCCTACAACTCTTAATAATGCGACCGAGCCCGCCATCACGCCCGTACCCACGCAGCGACCGCGTTGCGCCGTCGGAAATGTGACAGCAATCTGTGAACCAATACCCAAACCCTCTTGCGTGTTCTCAGCAAGAAAGGTCGATCTCTATGTAAGTCCTCGGCCATGCAATTAGCTGCCGCAATATATCATGCTAACAGCCAAAAAGTACTGGCCTGTAATCACAGCCGCACCGAGCGCGTCTCTTCCGTCGACGAACTCGAGTAAAATCGCGACTCAGATAGTCGGGAACATCACGATGACTTCGCCATCCGTGTACATGATCTTTGATCACCTGCAAGCCCTTTCTTCCACGGATCTGGACGAAAGATGCACATTGAGCTCACCGCTTGGTGCCACAGGTACAGTCTTAGGCCTTGGTGGTGGAGCTATCAGCCTCGTCGGTGGCCCATACACAAATGCCGTGGTCTCGCTGGATCCAACAGGCCTCAGTTCTCTGGTCAGAGATCTGGGACCAGTCAACACGGCTAGTGTGGTCAGTGAGATTGCGCATGGCGGCCCAAGCTACTCGTACTGGGTCAACGCTGTTCAGGGCACTGGACGTAACAACGGCCCCTATGCGCATGGGTATTACAGCAGTGTCCTTGCGAAGCCCGTTGATCTACGCAACCTCGCTGTTCCCCAAGCAGAGGCTTATTACATGAACATTAACGGAGCGCCAGGCTGCAACCGTATGGGCGACCACCCGCAGTGCAGCACAATCTTCGATGGAGATTATCGCGCACAACTCTTGGTTCCTAAAGAAGTCCGCACTCTGAGGCCTGAGTGGGCCGAGTGCTTCGACCCTCTCTTCGGCGCTCTTGATCCACCGATTGCACTGACACCAGCTGCTTCAATCAAAGGGCCCTTAAAACCAGCCTCACCGACACCTTCTCCGGCAACTGCACCGCCTGTTGCTATGACATCAGAAGCCTCAATCATCAAACCTGAGCAGACTCCTGCTATACCTGGTCCGATTTTACCTTCACACCCCAGCCCTACGACGCGGCCTGCTCGACAAAGTCCTTCTGCTGTTCCTTCTACGAAGCCTGATGCCCAGTATGGCGATGAGCCTGCCTCCGACGACAACCCTGCCCCTAATGGCAATCCTGCTTCTAACGACAACCCTGCATCTAACGATAAGCCTGCTTCTGATGACAAGCCTGCTTCTGATGACAAGCCCGACTCGAATGATACGCCTGTGGCTAATAACAAGCCTTCGTCTGATGACTCTGCGGTATCCAACGACAAGCCAGCATCCAACGACCAGTCCTCGTCCAACAACCAAGCTGCGTCAGACTCCAGTAAAAATCCTCCCAAAGCCAATGGCGATTCGCCATCAAACACGGATTCGCACGGGCAGTCCACGGACAATGGCCCAGATGCTGCACAAAGCGGAAGTGGGAACAAAAGGCCTGAAAATGCATTGGATGTGCTCAGTGCTGCACAACAAAGCGATGCGGCGAAAGAGACCAGTCTTTCCAGTCTCAGTGGAAGCGATGAATCTGGTAACGGGGAAACCGGAAGCGACAGCAGCTCGAACAATCGACAAGGCGACAACTATGGCGACGCAGCCAGCTCAAGTCCCAATATATCACCGTCGACGCAGGTGGTGGACATTGACGGCACAAAGCATACTGTAGTTGCTCCGCAAGGTGCGCCGGTCATTGACGGCACGACATTGCCAGAAGATGGTTCACCTGTGACCCTCGACGGCCAAGTAGTCAGTGCTATCGATGGCGGCTTAGCCATCGGCTCTCAAACAGTGCGTCTAGCCAGTGATCCAACGCCAAGTCTTGAGAATGGCCAGAAAGCGACATTCACGGCAGACGGCCAAACCTTCACAGCAGCGCCAGGCAGTCGCAAGGGCGAAATCATAGTTGACAGGGCAACTATACCAGCAGGGCAGGCAGCTGTGACGGTGAATGGTGCTATCATCAGTGCAGGATCAGACGGATTTGTCCTCGATGGTGCTACCGTGAGCTATGCAGATATCAATGGCTCCAGTCGCCCTGCGGTCATCACACTCGAATCTGATGTCGCCACTGCATCGACCATATCCTCTGGTGTCTTCGCCATAGGTACGGTGGCTTTGACAGCGGGCGAGTCCGGTACAACAATCTCAGGGCATACGGTATCGGCGGCGCCTTCGGGGATCGTAGTTGATGGCGGTTCAGCTACGACCGGCGCGACCGGAACACCGGAATTACAGGAGCCTCATGGCACAGGAGGCACATCATCCAGTACTCCGTCAGACCTTCCACCGGCGGCGGCGAGCGAAGGTGTAAAGCTTGGTGTCATGCAATGGGCGGTTCTTGTTGCTTGCGGCTTTGTTTTATTCCTCTAGTCATCTGGTCAAAGATCTCGACCCCGGTCAGATATATATATAGATATCAGTATCATCCCACTGCGATATAAGTCCAATGAGGATTGTATCTTGAGTGGTCTCGTTACCGTCTACGACGTTACATTTGGGTGGCAGCTTCTTTCCAAGATGAAGGACGTGAACAGCCCGCGGACTAGTCAGGGCACGTGTGGGTTCCCATCGAAGGACAAATATCTGAAGGCTCGGTAGGGTGGAATGCATGGTGACTGTCTTTAGGCACCAAGTATCCTACACAACAATGTATCAAAAATACAGTGATGCTCCCTAATGTTCGCTAAAGTCGTGATTGTAACAGAAAGAACGTGATTCGCTTTTGTATTGCCCCTCCGTCCGTCAATCAAGTCTTCCATCTAGAAAAGCACACCCTTGGTCTGCTTCCTATCGAGCTTGATGTCCTTGATAACGAACATCCAGATTAAAGAGAGAGCCATCACACAGGTACCGCAGATAACCATGTGCTGCTGGGCAATGGAGTATGCCTTCTCGATCGCAATACGAGTCTCAGTGCCCTTGGGATAGCTAAGCTGCACTTCGAGGTCTTCGTAGATGCTTTCCCAATCAGGAAGAGCATCCGCGGGCAAGTAGCGTTGCAGCGCACCGGGCAAGGTGCCTTGCCAAATTGCGGCACTAACGGATCCACCGACTGAACCACCAATATTGCCGAACACTCCCAGGAAAGCAAGCGAACCAGCAACGTTCTGGTGGTCCGAGGCTGCGAGGACAGCGACTTGCTGCACAATGATCATAGCGCCACCAGCGAAGGCAAGGAAGATCTGGCACATGATAAGGTAGCCGACTTCCTGATCGGGCTTGCGGAAGTAGATCATGAGGCCTTGGCCGAGCATGTAGAGAGGAACAGCCCAGTACAGCATCCAGCGGAAGCGGCTTGTCTTCTTGATAGCAAAACCAACCGCGAAAAGGAAGAGGCCGGACACGACGTCGAAAATCGAGGCAATGTAACCGGCACTTTGGAGAGACTGGCCGCTGTTCACTTGCAGGAACGAGGTGTAGTATAGGTACCAGCAGTAGTATGAGATCTGGTAGCAGACGTCGAGCGCGCAAGCGCCCATGACAGTGCGCGAGCGAAGGATGTCCCACTGCAGGAATGGCACTGGTGCGAGGAACTTCTCGTTGAGAGCGAAGGCGATGATGCAAACAACGCCCAATACGAGCATGGCAATGATGTAGTCCTGGCTCCATCCGTTGGCTGAGGATCCGGCAAGGTTGAAGGGAATCAAGGTCAGGACAAGGCCTGCGAGCAGAAGGAACGTTCCCAGAGCTGAGCATAACGGTTAGCGCACTGTAAAGACAGCCATGCTGGCAATGAGGTGTATGAACTTACCATCGAACTCAATGATATAGTGCTTGACGCTTTCGGGGAACGTCCTGTTGCTTGCCGGAGGTGCAGGCGGCAGAAGACCTTGAAGCTTCGCCTGGTTGCGGGCGTACTTCATGATGAGAACCAACGGCACAGCAAAGGCGGGAAGGATAATGGCGAACGCGCCGTATGCCCAACGCCAGTTGTTCTCATAGAATCTTGCTGCGGCTGTCGGGCCAGCGTATGCGGTGATGATGTAAGGCGATGAGGTGAAAGCGTATGCGAGGCCACGATCGCGCAGAGTGGAAGTGTCTGCGGTGATAACGTCAATCGCAAACGTCATTCCAGTGAAGCCAATGCTGTAGAAGACTTGCGACGCGCAGTAGACACCGATGCCCTTGCAAGAAGCAGCCAGGATCAGGCCAAGTGTAGCGAAACCAGCCATGAGCGCAAATCCGACGGAACGATCCCAGAGATTGAGAATTTTTGCAAGAGGCATGTAAGTAGCAGCTCCCATGATGCTCGACACGACCTGAATGAGCGGAACCAGAGAATGAGCCTCGAACTCGCTCGTGATATACGGCGCGAGATTACCAGTTATGGACTGGTTAAATCCATTGACAAAGTACAAAAGCCACATCCTGCTGCATGTCAGTTGTCGCAATCGCGAATTATAGCGCCAGTCAACTTACAAAATGTAGGCGGTAGCAAGGGTCTTCTTTGTCCAGGCCAAAGTGACCGCTTCGACCATCTTGACACCATGTTGTGCACGATCGTCGGGAACTTCATCGCTGTTCCTTTCGTTGATGCTCTCCTTGGGATCCTTTGTGTCTGAAGGAAATCTGCTCTCAACATCATCAGGAGACGCCTGCTCGTGACCCTTGGCAAGGCCAGTACCAGATGAAGATGGTTGGATGTGTGACATCTTGGCTGTGAAGACCAAGCTTCCTCTGCAGGACGGACAAAAGATGCTGTGTAGTGACCAAGACAGAGCACAAGAATCGGCACGGCGATCTTCACCCTCTTAAACACCCATCCTCGTCAACGACTCGGGCGAGCCCTCCACGAGCATATGCTTCAACGCTAAAAACCCTTGCAAGCGAATGATTAGTCCATTTGGAGGCGCTCGCCAAATGATGCCAGGATCTGATAAGAGGATCTATGAATTCCTAGCAACAGGGACCTTGCTCGTGTCAACGAAGAAGAACTCGAAACCCTAGCTCCTATGCCGGCGGGTCTGAGTGGGGCAATTGGTGTTGGCGAACAGCTTCGGAGGCGGGAATCGCCTAGACGTTGGGTAGGTGGCCCACTAGGCAAGCAGATCTCGTTCATGTTTTCCCACATCCAAGGCTTCCAATATATGGTACGTTATTATCCGAATCTCTGGGACTGTAGGCAGCCATGAAGATGGTGCAAGTCCGCTCTAGTTCCGTCATGACCGAGATCGGCAATTTGCGCAGATTCGCTTCTGGGTGTCTAGCTCTCTGTTATATCTGCCATGAGGCATCACCTCAAGCTTGCTGCAGGGCATGGCGCTGTGGAACGCAAGACGACGGCCATCGACAAGATACATCAATCCCAATTTCGAGACTGGAACAGCTGTCACAACCGGTTGATGGAGCGCATCAACAGTACACAGCTACGGACTGACTCCTTCAGTGTTGCCGGAAGAATCGTCCCATTCTTTCGGAAGAAACAGGTTGCAAAGCTCATAGGACTGGAACAGCCAAGCGGCCAAGATATCGAAGAGCGTCTCGCCGGAGCCTTGCTCTCGTCAAGTCAAAGAGCCGAACGCAAAAGGTGAGGCTTGCCGCCCATCGACGAGTCGGTTCGCATCAGCAGCCCCATTTCGGTGCGCTGTTCGCTCAATCTAATCAGATCGAGGCTAGTTCGCCCACCAAGGCAAGGTTTGCACGCACATGGTGCACGTGCGACGATGGATTAAAGTTATCAATCAGATAATCGCTCGAATCTTCCTGCCTTAGTCTGCCGAGCTTTCGCCTCGAGATGCTTGGTGCCCTGATTTGATCCACTTTCTTCGGCAGGGTCTGTGGATTTGACCAGACCAATGGTGAATGCGTTGCTGGGCTCCATTGTGATCCCAGCTGTTCTTGGAAGCATTTACGAAGCATGCGATCAATTGTCCGAGATCTTTTAGAAAAGTCCTGCCATCTTCTACGCAGAATCACGAGCTTCTACATAACTAGCCAGCCAGGCAAAGCGAGAAACTATGCGATTTTGCAGGTGAATAAAATACCCTCTCTCCATGGCTCATGAAAGTTTCACTCATGCTACCACTGCGACTACAGCCAAGCTACTACATCTTGTCTAGAGTTTGTACAGAAGGTTCAATTACCACGTGCAGATGTCAACAACACGACTGCCAATGGAAAGTAGAGGTCGCTGGGGTTAGCAGGGTTAGCAGGGTTCGCCTCCACATCGATTCAACTGTCATCAACGTACGCATGGCGAGGTACAGCCTGCCAGAATTGATTGTATATGTCTTCTGTTACAGGTGACAATGGACAACAAAGGTTGGGGTGGTCAGGGGGTTTGTAATACGCTGATTGAGTCGATTGTAGCATTTTACCTCACGCTGAAGCCAGCGCCGAACAGATGGGGCAGATCACGCGAGGCACAACACCAAATTGTCATGGAGACCCTCAGGACACTCGACAACCCCCTCTAGTACTACCACTAGGAGGTGTCGTCTCAAGGCAGTCAGCACCTCTACTCTATACACTTGGTTTTGAGGACTTAGTACCAGCAGAAATGTTACCGGCAGTAACGCGGAGAATTGTGTACATTCACAGGAAAACCATATGTCACAGAACATGGATGCAATCCACTGGTGTTGCCATTAAGGATCGTCTATCATCACTATTGTCGCCCACGACATAACACATACGCATTCAGTAAACACTGCCTCTCAAACTTTTATCCTTTGCCTCAATCACCTCCAGATCTTCGTCGCCTTCGCCATCCTCGGGCTCATCGCCCAAGGCATCAGCACGCCTCCCGCTTCCCATCCCGCTCTCATGTGCCCAGCGCTCGAGATCTTCTTCGGTGGGCCTTCGCCGAGGAGCTTTCCTTGCGCCGGCCACTCTAGCACTGCCGCTACTGTGGGACGAGGTGTTGGCTAGGATGGAAGTAGGGTCGAAATAGTCGCCGCCATCACGTTCACGATCGCTGGAATTTCTTTCATGTGGCGTCTCAACACCGTCGGTGTAGTGTTCCGCAAACATTTGAGCTGGTGTCTTGCCCGGTCGCATAGGCAGGGTGCGTGTGTTTGTCGGCGAGATAGAAAGCTCGTCCACTGGCGCAGCATCTTCTTGTTGAGCGATGGCATAATGCTCGCCCGCGTATGGCAACTTTCCATCGTCCACTGGCTGAGTGGTGGACTCTTCGGCGAGGCCCTGAAGCTTACGTCGTCTTGGATATTTGTCGTGCTCGTGATCACATCCAGCTACACAGCCGCCCCACTTTCTGGCTGGAGGAGGTGTTGGGAGTGCTTTATTGTTAGGGAGAAATTGGGATACAGTATTTCGGCGCTTCGGATCGATGACAGGTGATTGTGGCTGATGTGATTCGTCGCGCGACGACTCCTCTTTGGCGGCTTCGATCGCTCGTTGCTTTTTCAATTCTGACCAGGTTCGGAGCTCTGATTTGAGCAGGAACTTTCCATTGTCGATGTCTTTGTCCATGATAATGAACTCGCAATGATTGATGTTGCGGAGATCTTCAAAATATTCCACAGACCAGTGATACCTACGTTGTGTTAGTGCAGCCCGATTGGCATATCTTCCATGTGTAGCGACGCACCATTTCATCAAAAACACTCTTGTCATGAGGCCATGTGTGACCAGAACGCAGACGCTTGGGAAATCTGCCTCTCCGAAGCTCCGCCATAGGCTTTCATTGAACCCACTCACTCGATCGTATGCATCCGCCGCACTCTCTCCGTTCGGAATACGGTAGAAAAAGTGTCCATAATCTGCGCGCTCTTGCCACATACGCTCCATCTCCCCACTGCATGGCTGGAAGTTCCCGAAGTCTTGTTCTCGTAGTCTAGGTTCTTCATAGACCTTGATGGCGTTGCGGGAGAATGGTGATGGTGCGTCGGTCTCTGGCGAGGGCGAAGTGAGTGTTCGTAGAATCCCTTCTGTGGTCTCACGTGTTCGACGGTAGGGCGAGGTGTAGAACTGTAGTGTATCGTCTGGTCTTAAGAGGGATCGCAATCGGCGGCCAGCGTCTTCTGCCTGGGGTGGTTAGTTAATGACTGCTTCGTTTGTCGTCCGCGATGGCATATGAAGGCGAGCATTTACCTGGACCCAGCCATCTTCTGTGAGCTTAACACGGTGATCCGGAATGAGCTGGTGGATCTCGCGGTTCTTGTTGCCTTCGCTTTGCGCGTGGCGGATGAGGATGATCATCTACATGGATCTGTTAATGAGGTCCAGCGACATGAATCCGCTAGAACGTACGCGAGGTTTGCCCATGATGGCGGCTGGGATTTAGAGACCGCGTGATCTATTTCTCAAAGAGTGCAGAGTAGTGTTCGTGAATCATATATATGTGCAGCGGTAACAACAGCCTGCATGATCAGCAACAGCAACCGCCCAACCCAATCTGACATCATCCCGCTTTCCTCTAGCCCACCGTGAAGCGCTACGCTTTTGCATGTGAACGCGAACACCTTTGCGACAACCTCCACAATAAATCACTCACGTCGCTGAATCACCTCAAACTACGCCAACACAATCATACCACCATGTCCGAAAATATACCTCAATCGGTGCCGACTTCCAAAGGCCATCGGCCACACAAAAAAGCTCGCCTGTCGCCCACCTCTAACCAGAGCGCACAACTCGAAGCTCTATTCGCCAATCCCGATCGCGAGATCAAAATACCCTCAGGCCCTAAAGGCGCAGTCGCCCAAGCACCGCCCGAGATCGTCGCAAATGTGCAAGGTTCAAGCGCCGGTGCTGGCTCAGGCGAATTCCATGTTTACAAAGCGAGTCGGAGAAGGGAATATGAGCGCTTGAGGATCATGGATGAGGAAGTCGAGAAGGAGGAAGCAGACAGGGCGTGGGAGGAAAAGCGTGCTAAGGCGAGAGAGGAGGAAGAGGAGAAGGTTAGGAAGAACCGAGAAAAACGAGAGAAAGCCAAGGCGAGGAAAGCAAAGAAGGGCAAGGGTGTTGGCTCAGGGATGGACGGTGAGGAGGGCGCATCTCTAAACGGCGAGGCTGTTGTCAAGAAGAGGCTTGGACCGGCCAAGATCGCGGCAGCACCAGTCCATGGCGAAGACGCTGCCCAGGGAGCTGGAGGAGATGTGGCCCCAAGTACCGAGGAGATGGGAATCACAATTCACGAAGATGATTGAGCTGCAGCCGACCGTCGTATGCTCATTTGAACATCATCGGTGGAAAGTGGTCACTGCCATTTCAACGATACCTTGTTTGCAGGCTTGACCCTCCAAGCACTATTGCGTTTTGTGTATTCGGCCTGGCGCGTTCGACGAGACTGCAGCACAATCCGACGATGGAGCTGAGGAATACTTGTCTTGCATGCTTGCCGCCCTTTCCTGTGCAAAATTGCTGGAATAAGCACAACAAATTCTGTGAAGCTGATGTTGGTTGAGCAATGGCCCATGCTCAGCACGCACGATGCATATATTTGGCCTAAAGTCTCACGCGAGCCAAACAAACGACAAGGGACGGTCAAAAACTAATGTCAGAAGTATCATTGCCTGACAGAAGAGGTAACTACTAGAAAAGATAGGAGTACAATACCATTACGAAATAATCTTCTAATTGAGCATATTTTTAGAAGGCAAGAACCGTCAACGTCCAAGAAAGAAATAATCGTCTGCGAAGCCGCAAGATATTACCAAGGAATACGTATAAGGCCTGGCTACCCAAGACCACGCCTGCAAGAGATGGCACTCAAATGACAGACAGCCATCTTCGATGCATGTCAGTTGATCAAGTCCCCGGCAGAGTTTGAAACGTCCGCTACGGAGTTGCCTGCATTGTTGAGTAGGTTGTTGGCGCCTCCTGCCATCAAACTGTTCGTGCCGCCTGCGGCGCCAGAGAGAAGGTCGCCTACTCCAGCCTGTTGATCAATGTTTAGAAAATGTTAAGACAATAGTGTAGGGAAAAAGACGCTGACTTACTCCAACTCCAGGCTCTGGTGAGCGGCTTATGAGGTCGCCACTGGAGTTTGAAAGATCTGAGGCAGAGTTTCCGGCATTGTTGAGTGCGTTGTTGGCACCGCCTGCCATGAGACTATTGGTACCGCTTGCGATGTTCGAGAAAAGGTCGCCTGTGGCAGCCTATATACCAATCGTCAGATGATGTTGCTTGTATGATCAACTACCGTGGAGATTCAACCTACTCCGACCTCAGGCTCAGATGAGCGGCTTACGAGATCACCACTAGAACTCGAAAGGTCCGAAACAGAGTTACCACCGCTGTTGAGCGCATTGTTGGCGCCACCTGCCATCAGTGTGTTGGTGCCGCCCGCCACGCCTGATAGCACATCTCCAGTACCAGCCTGCAATGATTGTTAACAGAGTCTGGCGGATAGAGTAGAATGTGCTTACTCCGGCTCCTGGAGAGCGCTTCACGACGCCACTACCAGACTTAGAGAGGTCATCGACAGGGCTGCCTCCTTCGCCGAGCAAGTTGTTGGCGTTGCTTGGGAACAGGCTCCCGGTACCACCTGTGGCCCCAGAGAGTACATCTGTACTACCGACCTGCCGACAAGAAAATTCCATTAGTGATCTTCACGTTTTATAGTGAACGTTTGGCGATCAATCGCTTACACTAGTCTGCGGTACAGGTAAAGCAATGGTCGCCGCGATGAGCGATGAAAAGATAATTGCGAACTGCATATTGCGTGTGATTATGTATCTGTAAAGAGTGTATAGAAGTGAGTGACTAGAGTTGGGCAGTGAATGAGTGACAGTAACGCACTGATGATGAGCTGATACAAATGAGTAAGAACTGCATGTTTTATAAGTAATCCCATCTCGAAGGCATTTTTCCCAATGCTTCCACAACATAGGCATGCAAATGCTTCGGCGGCAAATTGCATTGTACAAATGGGGCAACCCCAAGTGCGATCTCGCAACTGAACATAGGGTGGTCCTTTCCAAAGGTGTTAGGAAAATGCTTATGGAGAGTTAAAGTCCCAATTCGCACATATCACATGGTATCATCAACATTGCTCGGTGGCCGTGTGCAGTTGTCCGTGGCGGTGGTTGGCTGAGGACATCTTACGATCTTGGTTCGTGCGTGGTCAAGCCATTGCTTGCGCTGGAAGCAACATGGCCGTGTTATGCCGCCTCGGATATAGCTTGCGACTAATTGTAGTGATAGACAGTGAGATATATGGCTAGCCTGCTATTCTTGGCCAGCGGATATGTACAATCGCGATGTGATAGCGGAGTATGCACTTTTCGAGACCACAGATCACAAAGGGGAGGTCGTTGTTGGATCCGAGCGTGTGGTTCATGCGGGCTTGGTCCGCAGCCTAGTTCATGCATCCGACAACCACCCCGTCAACGCCTTTGCAAGTCCCTCAAGCAGCGAAGTCGTTTGCATCATTCGGCCAAGAAGAGGCTGTATTGTCTCATCGGGTTGACCGCGACGTGTCTTTCGTTGCCGGCTCGGACCTTCGGCATTGCCGCGCCATGCCACACCCGAGCGCCTGGTGCTATGTGCCCTTCTGTCGGTGAAAAAGGATCAGGGGCGGGCAGCACTGGAATTAGGTAAAGAATAGAGGCCATCTCGTCGCTACTGGCAGATGCTATGCTCAAGTCTTAGTAGCCTGTAGCCTCATGAGGCGGTATGGATTACACCAACCACCCGACAGCACCACCATTGGTGTGTCGTGTATACAGGAGGCTTACCACAAGGCACTCTGGAACATGAGCATTTCGAATTCACGATCGAGCCCTACGCTGTAGAGGATGGTGCAACTCGCGCACGCCTTTAGGAAGCCCCACAATATTTCCACATTGCTGGAGATCACTCCTGTAGGCGGCATACGCGTGCATCAGTAGTGTGTATAGCATGCCACCTCAGCACAGGCTTGAGCGAGGGTCTCGGGAGGGATCTGCCAGACGTGATACTATGCAGCATTCGGCGGTCTTACGACGTCCACGTTATGTGGCGGTTGCAATGGCGCAAGATCGAAGACTGCAGATAGGAATATATGTTCAAGCATGCAAGTTGGTGAACGTTTCTTATCTCTCACCAAGTACCGGACACCCAGCACGATGCCTAACCTCAAGTCTTATCTCTGGTGGGCCATGCCGCCGACGGCATTCTTGAGCCTCGCCTCGTTACTGACGTATCTGGTGTTCCGTATCGTCTATCTTGCCACGGCCGAGCAAGTTGAACGGAAGCACTCCGAGGATGCCACATTCAACCGACTACGCACTCTGGCGCTTCCGTGGATCTTCTTCGTTTTGGAGATGATCATCCTGCGTAAGCTTCCTTCGAATAGCAGCAGCTTATCAATACATGATTGAAGACGCTGACTTGTTTTTCTGGCCCCGCAGTACCAAACGCCATCCCATACTTCATCCGGATTCTTGCCATCAAGCCAGAAGTACGAGAGAAACGATATTTGGTTGGTGACGATGTTCCTAACATCGACGTACTCATCACCACCTGTAATGAGGATCTGGCAGTGGTTATGGACACCGTGAAAGCCGCCTGCGTCCTAGACTATCCTGCAGACCGATATCGTATCTTCGTTTGCGATGACGGCGCTTCCACTGGCCTACGGACTGCAATCGAGTCTTATGCTGTCCATTTCCCACAGCTACACTATACAGCACGTGTCAAGGGTGCTGTGGCAGACTACAAAGCTGGCAATCTCAACCATGGATTCGCATACTCCGCATCGGTGGACCCACTGTCGTTCTCTTGGCTCCCAAGATTGTAAGTACTTGATTGTACCATTTTCACGAATCTGTTCACTCATGTTCGCATGCAGGATTTCGCCAAACTCGGATGAGACACTATCTTCGTGAGTACAGTAGCTGACTAAGAGGACCCATTCATCGTACTAACTTCCTACTACAGAGCCACATCTTCTCCCTCCCCGGACGAGAAGAGGATCATGTGAGTCTACAATGAACAGACTGCTACCTAAGATATATGCTGACGTACTTTCATTAGACATAAATCGTCAACAGCCTCTGACTTGACCTTGGCTGAAGATGACGAGAGTCGCGAAAGACCTAGGCAGAGGTCGATTGCATCGTACAGCATGCGCAGCAGTACCGTCGACTTGGGCATGGGTTGCGCTTCCTATGCTTATATGGAGAACGCTCCGTGGGGTCAGTATGTGGCCGCCTTGGATGCAGACATGATTCCAATGCCACATTGGCTACGCTCGCTCGTGCCACACATCGAGGACAACGCAGATTGCGCGATGGTGTGCCCGCCACAGGTATGTGTGTGTCTTGAATAACAGACCTCGGGCTTGCCATACTGATTTTCCTCCAAGACGTTCTACGACATTCCGGTCAACGATCCTCTGACGCAAACCATGTCCCATTTCGCCGGAATGAACGAGACCACTAATGATGCCGTGGGCAATGCAAATTGCTTAGGCTCTGGTTACATCATGCGACGGACTGCCCTCAAGGCAATCGGAGGCTTTCCAACAGAATCATTGTCAGAAGATGTGTGCTGCTCGGCCACATTGTTAGGTGCTGGTTGGAAGACTGCTTTCATACCAGAAGCAGTGCAATACGGCTCTGTACCTGACTCGTATCTGGGCCATGTCAAGCAACGAACTAGATGGGTAAGTCAGAATTCTCCGAGCTGATATTGCATTCCACGGTAAAAGCATTGGCCGTACTTGGATGAAGTAATGGACTCTTGATCGAACCTTATGCTGACAATGAGACTTATAGTGGGTCGGCCACGTTCAGACAGCTAAGCTCTTCAAACTTCGCATGGGTGCTCGTGCACAGCATATGAACTTTAAGCAGAGGCTGGCGGGCTTTGCATTCGACCTTCGCCAACTTGTACAGATTCCGATTGCTCTCAGCTATCTCATCATACCTTTCGTCCTACTTTCCGGCAGTCCTTTGGTGTTCTGGGCGACAGGTGCTCAGCTGAAGGTCCTTATCCGCCTCGTTTGCATATGGAGCGCAACGCATTGGCTACATAATGGGGTAATGGGCGGGCTGGCCGCCACCGGAAACGAGTTCACGACTTACGACATTCGCATGGCCTCGTATGACGCCGAGATGGAACAGTGGCTGAGTCCTTGTAAGTTTCCATTTGACATACTCGTGTTTGAGCGGCAACTCTACGGACGAGCTAACTCCGATAGACTACTTCATCGCATTCATGCGCTCTTTCGTCCTTCCTGAGGCCTTAGGAGGTGGTCCAACGGGGTTTACCGCCTCAGGGAGCATTTCCGGTGACCTTCAAGAGCGTCGTGCCGGATCTCGCGCGCCGTTGCTTCGAAGGCTTAGGGTTACTCTTTTCTCTCACTATGCCATTGTGCATGCGGTCTTCCTCCTGGCATGTCTCATCGGCTTCGCGCTCAATCTTGCACGTGCCTTCAGCACGGCACACATCCCCAATTTGTGGGACACCGCGATTCTCACCACCACGCAAGACAGATTCGCATTCTTCGTCACACGTTTGGGCTGGCCGCCGTTGGTTTGGATGCAGTTCATTGCTTCTGCGCTCACCCCCATCATATATGCAATTTGGCCACCTTCGCAGCCAGACCGCGAAGAGCTACTGGATCGGGACGAGAAGACTGGAGTGGCATACCCTAAGATCGAAGCGAGGAACTCCAAGAGGACGCCTGCAGGTGCGTGGAGATATGGCCGCGCGACAGTTGCAATGTTGTACACATTCGCTCTCTTCGTGGCAAACGAGGCCACCACGATTTGATACGAATCGAAAGAATTTGTTGATCTCCAATTTGATCTTATCACTCTCGTGGAGTGTTCGCATCGCCTCAAACTAGATTTTATGTGGATTCCGGAGAGACCTACGATACCTCCTCTGCATAAGGACCAAATGAATCCAGATGCCGGAGTACATTCATGAGGGCGTGCCACTTATGCGTCTCACCGACATTGTGCTTTGAAGGAATCGGCTTGGACTTGCCCAACAGTATCCACGGACGGACATGGTAGTATCCGCCGTCTCGTGGTTCTCCACTCATTGCCAGGAGGACCTCGGACATGCCTTCCACCTTTTTGAGTCTCCTCTCCACGTCACTCAGCACCTGCGGCTTGGTCACTTCCTGTCTGGCCAGGTCTAAAAGCATCGCTGCGGTCCCTGCTGCGATGGGCGTCGCATACGACGTTCCAGTACGGCGTTCGACACCTCCCTTGCCGCCTTGAACACCTTTCGTGGGTTTGTGGTTTGCCCCAAGGATAGTGATACCCTCTCCGGGGAACATGAAACTTTTCTCGGGTTTGGAGGACCGTGGGTTGAATGTGGATTTGGCGCCGAATCCCGAGCAAGAATAGACGCAATACACAGCGTGCTTGGAAGCAGGATAACTTCCGGTATTGAGGTCGCCGTCGTTCGACGCTGCTGCAAAGAGCAGGATTCCTTTACTTCTCGCAAGATCAATCTGCTTGTCCACTTCCTCCTGCTCGTTCTCCCACCCAAACGACATGCTAATGATGTCGACCTTATTTTCTATCGCCCAAGCAATAGCGGCGGCGACATGATCGGCTTTTTGGCCTGTCTTGCCGGGTCTCACGACGTTTGCCACATATAGCTCTGCGTTTGGGGCAGTCTGCATGAGCAATGATGCGCACCATGTACCATGGAGCACTTTTGTATGATCAGCGTACGACGAATCCCCGCCCGTGAAATCCTTGTAGGTGACACGGCCGCGTTTGACTCTCCGGAGACCTTGGTCAGATATAGGTAGATCGGTATTATCGCTTGTACTGGCGAAACCAGAATCGAGAACGGCCACACGTACTGGTTTATAACCTGGATTCTTGGGAACTCCATTGCAGAGGAGAGTATGTGAGTAGGTGCGAAGCGAGTAGAACCACTGATCGGCGTCATTGGCATCTGAAGGCAGAGCATGCAAATTGCCAGTGCTTTGAGTCGCTGGAGAAGAGTCTCGTGTTACAGGCTTTACCGTATTACTGCCGTTTGGAACAGCATGGCATCTCTTGGGTATGGTCGTAAGCGAATGTGAACTTGACGAAGACGCAACTGCACTCCGCGTGTCAGTGTTGTAGAGCGATTTCTCTTCCGGCCAAGATCCGGGTGTGGTGATCTTCAATTCTGGTACTTGACTCTTGCTTTGCACACTGGAACGTTCTTTGTATGGCTTTTGTCTGAGATCAGAGTCGGTGATTTTGGTGGGAGCAACTCTCTTCCCAGGAAGTTCTTTGGCCCTGGGAGGAGTTTCTGTCGGATTTGACGATACTTCCTCGTCTTTGGCTGCTGTGGTACGTATAGAAGAAGTGTCGGACTTGGTGCGTCTTGCACTTGGTGGTTTGGTTGTGCCCTTTCCCAATTCTGAGCTGGAAGGCCGCACAGATGAGAACGAGGATCGCGCCGGTCTGTTGCGCGTCAATGCGGCATCCAAATTTCCAGTCTTGCTGGATGATCCCAAAGACTGGTCAGATCTGCTCCGTCCGGCTTTATGGCCCATAGAAGATACGCTCAGCGTTGACGCACTGCTTGCTGATTTGGCAGCCATAACAGAGCCAGAGGGCGATATGGAAACGTTGGCACTCCTTTCATAAGTACGATCACTGCTGCTTCGTGCTCTAGAAGGTACTGTATCGGATCGGCTGGACATCCTACTGTCCCCGCGCTTCGGTGAGGCAGCTTTGTTACTCGATGTCGAGTTCTTGGCTCCAAGTGTAAGTTGGGACTCACTGCGTGATCTAACGGTCGTAGGTTTCGTGCTAGTCGTCGAACCAGCACGAAGCTTCTTCATCGCCGGGACCATACTTCTAGCGACACCCATGTCGAGGTCATCAGTGGCTTCGATGCAAGCAGCAACATATCTGCCTACACTCCGAGACACCTCCACCAGTTTACGCCTCTGCGTATCGGACAAGGACCCGAGATCCTCTTCTATCTTCAGAAACAGCTTCTTCGACTTATCATATCGTTTCAGGTGGTATAGAGTACCTGCGTAGTCGTGCTGCAATCGAAGACGCTCAACCTTTCCCGGCTGCTTCGCGTCGACCTCCGCCTCCTGAATAAGTTGCTCGTATATGTCTCGAGCCTGTGGGTATCTACCCTGCTTGAACAAAGCAGAGGCGAGACTGGTCCTGGTCTGCCTCAGCATCGCACGATCGACATTCGCTGCCGACCCCCTCAAGATCTGTTTGTAGAGGGATACAGCCTCTTTGAGCTTCGGAGCTTCGGTTCGCCCGGGCTTAGATGCAGCAGTGAGAGCACGGGCAAGATTATAACGTATGAGAACTGTGAGGCTGTGATTGAAGCCGTAATCTCTAGAAGCCTCCAAGTCCTCCAGGGTCTTGCGGTTGTACCTCTCAGCATCTCCGTATCTTCCCAAGCTATGGCAACACGTGGCGAGGGCTTCACGAACATCGAGCAAATTTTCCAGAGGCATGATGTGCTCTCCACGCTCGAGCAAATCCTTGTAGAGTTGCAGAGCTCGTTTGAAGTTGCTGGCCTGGTATTTTTGCTGCGCATCGTGGTACAGCCGTTGAAGAACGACTTCGTCTGGAGGTGTATACATGTCTGAGAAAGCGCGCTTTCACCAGATCTCAGGTTCAGTATACAGCGAGTGTCAAACGATCGTACAAACGTGTGTCATCGCAGCCTGCCTAGCGAAGGGCTGACGGCGGTGATTACTGTACGCGAAGACAGCCGAAGCGAGGTCAGCCGCATCCTATCTCGGCGACAAGCTCGTTAATGGACTCCACTAGAGGATGCGTCGCCCCCGCTCGCATATTGGGGTGTTGAGATGCTTATTGCGTAGCCCCCAGTGGCTGGGACTGGCTTCCATAGATTATATCTTATGCTGCACTTTGCTTGCGATGCAATTCTGGACGTTTGGGATGCACAGATTACATCCTAACCCCAAAAACTACTATGCGCTAATCTACTACAACGCATTGATTGTCGTCGAATACTGGCACTCAGAGGAACTCGATACTGTCAGATGATCAGTCGATGCAGCTGGCTGCACTGGTACGCGCCGGAACCTTACCACCAACACGTTTCGCGAGAAAACGGCCCTCTACAACATCGATATGGGCGACCATCGCTGAACCGGAGTATGGAAAGGCATCCGCAATCAACCACAGGGTTGCACCGCGATCTGCACAACCATCAACAACTGTGGAAACAGGTCTTCGTCGGGAAGAAGTTGGTGGTATCATCATCGGTGTCTGCGTCGGCTTTATATTGCTTGCGGTGTTGTTTTCCTGTTGCCGTCGTCGGCGTCGATCATGGGCTTCTGATACCGAACCTGAATGGTCTGTTCCTCCAACACAGCCAACTCCTCAGCCACCAGTATCCACGCACCCGCGACCGCCAAAGGCAGCACACATCGCAACACGGAATCCCGCACCATTGCACACGACATCGCACCCGTTGCCTACGCAAAAAAAGCAATCGTACGCTCCAGCAAAGTCGCAGCGAGCGCCTGCCATTATTCCCACTTTGGCGGCCAGCACATACGATAATGCGAAATTCAAGTCTATTACTGAAAAGAAAGATGGACGACTGTATGTCGAAGGTCACACAGGATCAGCGACAGACAAGGCCACAACAATAGGATGGGCACGACCGAAACGCGTCAACCTCCCAACTGAAGGCATCAACACACTGCAAGGCTAGCGCGACATCTTGGACAACCTCGTTGCGGTTGAGATGCGTTGTAGCCTGCTGATCTGTATTTGGGCCGAAGTCTTGCCAATAGTATGTGTCGGAGCGTGACTAGCATGCATTAGCACAGCCCTGCCTGCAGCTTACTGCGGCGCAACGGCTGCGGCAGCCGCGGTAGCAGGGGTCTATAAGGATAAGACGGAAGCTATCATCTGCAGTGTTGCGCCTCGGTTTTCCCACTGCTCTTGAGCAAATACTCACACGATGCCGAAGCCAACAGTGGCAAAGTCTGTCTGGTTCCTACCGCGTACCCGCGATCGACCTGTCATCTCAGCTGTACGGCTGGGCGATATCATCGAGTCTCCCTGGTCACCCGAAGAAGCGCTCAACGATGAGGCGCCGCCTGCGATCAAACCAGAGGTTCTGCGCCGCCAGATAGAAGAATCATGGTCATGGACGAAAGAGACCGAGCTGTCTCGCAGTGGAGGCGTTTTTGCGAGCTTCCTGCAGGTCCTCGGTATTGGCGGTGATGTGGAAGGCACAAGAGCAGACACGCATCTCGACCTCTATGAGGTAGACCGCATGGTAACAGAGGAATTCTTGCCCGACAAGCAGTATCTCAAACATTGCATCGAGGATGCTGGCGTACGAGACATGTTTGTTGGCCCAAGTCGAAAGTCAAAAGTATACATGGTGACCGGCCTGAAAATTGCATATGGTGCGATAAAGGCTGCGGAAATGATGAAGGAGCGCGGAGTGCGTGCAAAAATCGGCGTCGACGCTTCTGCGTTAGGAGTGCCAGTAGCTCTGGGGCCTCAGGGCCACTGGTCATCTCGCGTTACTGAATCGCTGACCGCCGACAAGTCTGATTTCGTCTTCGCCTTCAAGTTACGAAGGTTGAGGTTTAAGAAAGGCGAATTAACAGGTCAAGCGTTTGATCGAGGGGCGCAGTATGGTCTGATACGAGAGCCCAACGAATCTGACAGTGACAAGGAAGAGCTAGATGTAGAAGACTTCGACATCGAGGGTATGGAGGATGCCACGGCCGAGGAGTTCATGATGCAGAGTAAGCAGATCATTCCAGGTACGGCCAATGGAGAAAAGATTAGAGTTTTCTTCCCTTGAGAAAGTCTTTGGCATTGGCGTAGATGCGTTATGGTAGTCGCGAGCAGCATACTGTTCTCGTGCAGATAATCATAAATCTTACAGTGCCGAGGATCAGACCGTCATAAGAGTATCAGATCTGTGGAATCATGAGTATAATTCCGTAATTCGTCATATCTTACCAGCATGCCCGATGGCCACTGTCATGTTAGTCTGGCGTGTATGGTGGTTAAAATAAGCAGTCTTGAGAAATTCACGGTCCCTGATACATGTCCAACCCAGTGTCTTTGAACTCGTGTGTATATGTAATTTTCTCGGTGTAGGCTTTCACAAAACTACCGTTTATCCGACCATCTTCCACGCCCAGAAGCGGTATCTCCAGATAACCGAGCGGATGTCTTTCGAACATTCTCGATAGCAGTTGTCTGTTTTCTATCCTGGAAAGTTGATGGAGGCTCGCCAACGATATCAGGGCTCCATCATGTGGATATTAGAAATGGTACGGGCGGTGTCGTGATGTTGGAGCAATGGCCACCCCGACCCGTGTTCCTTGCAGCTTGCAAGGCTCCACATTTCACCTTCCTAAACAGTCTTCACCCGGTTCTCTTGGCGAATCCTTCCTCCGCTCTTCGCGAACATATCCCTTCCAATCGTACACCTCAATCTATCGCTACGCTCGCAATCGTCCATCGCTATCATGCACGCCAAGTATTTGCCCAGAAAGCCTAGAGTAATGAAGCGGGTGTTGGCAGGGCTTATGCTGGCGAGCTTCTTGATCTAGCAAGGCGAGTGGACACTTCGGTGGATGATAACAGTAAATTGATCTTGTTAGAGGAAACCGTACTGACTCTGCGCAACCGATACAGGGAAGATAGGCCATGCAAGGTCACGCAAGGTCACGCAAGGCATGTCGGGGCACGCCAGGGCAAAAGATGCGATGGTCAAGTATAAATGTTCGCTTGTTCGCCTTCCACTCAAGATCCAGCCGCTACTTCATTCCTACAGCTCCATTGCTAGAGATACACGATCATCGTTGATATGAAGGTCACAGTTGCAGTTGCTGCTCTCGCCGCCGCAGCGTCGGCGACAGAGCTCAGGGGACGTCAAGATGGACACAATGACAAGCCCTGCAAGAAGAGGCCTGATGTTACTTCGGTAAGCCGTTGGCATCTTCAGACCATCAAGCCTACGTATCACTAACGCTCTTGTAGAGGAAGCTCGAGTCCGACATCACCTCTAAGAAGTTGCTGAGAGGCGCTCAGCAACTCCAGGACTTTGCCTACAGCTACCCTGACCGCAACAGGATCATGGGTGGCAATGCCCACAATGACACCGTCCAATGGCTGAAGAAGGAGCTTGAATCCACCTCGTACTACGATGTCACTCTTCAGCCTTTCTCCAACTATGTCCAAGTTAGCGGCGCGGTCAACAGCTTCTCCATTAACAACCAACCCGTCAACGGTACCCTCTTCGAGTACTCTAACTCCACTGCGGGTGTCGTTACTGCCCCATTGGTCGCCGTGAGCAACTTTGGATGCGAAGCATCTGACTACCCGGCTGGCCTCTCCGGCAACATCGCCCTTATCTCCCGTGGCAGTTGTGACTTCGGTCTAAAGTCTGCTCTCGCTGGCGGTGCAGGTGCCGTCGCTGCTGTCATCTACAACAACGTCGCCGCCACCGTCTCCGGCACTCTTGGCCCCCCTCCTCGCGAGGAAGGCCCATATGTCGCGACTGTCGGCATCTCCCAGGCGCAGGGTCAGGCCTACCTCTCCCAGCTCTCCTCCGGTACTGAGCTATCTGCCTCGCTGGATGTCTTGACCGACATTCAGATCGTCACCACGAGCAACGTCTTGGCCACCAGCAAGTGCGGCGACAAGAACAACCAGCTCGCCCTCGGTGCCCACACCGACTCCGTCGGCGCCGGACCCGGCATCAACGACGACGGCAGCGGCACCGTCGGCATCCTCAACGTCGCCAAGGCCCTCGCCAAATACAACGTGAAGAACGCCGTTACCTTCGGCTTCTGGTCCGGCGAGGAGTCCGGCCTTCTCGGCTCGACCTACTTCGTCGAGAACCTCTCCCCCGAAGAATCGATCAAGATCCGCGCCTACCTCAACTTCGACATGATCGCCTCTCCCAACTTCGTCCACCAGATCTACGACGGCGACGGAAGCGCCTACGGCCTCACCGGCCCCGACGGCAGCGACGACATTGAGGAGTTCTTCGAGAAGTACTTTGTCCGCGCCGGCGTCCCGTCCAACGCCACCGAGTTCAACGGCCGCTCTGACTACGGTCCTTTCCTCGACGCCAACATCCCTGCTGGCGGTACCACCACCGGCGCTGATGAGGTCAAGACCGAGGAGGAGCAGAAGATCTGGGGCGGTGTTGCCGGCGAGATCCTCGACCAGAACTACCACCAGGCCGGCGACACTGTTGACAACCTCAACGTGGACGCCTGGCTGTTGCACGCTCGCGGTATTGCCGCCGCTGTTGCCAAGTACGCTACTTCGTGGGAGGGCTTCCCTGCTCGCACTCCTGTGTCCAACACTACTACCAAGAGGGATGTGTCTGAGGTCCGCAAGACTGTTGCTGGTGTTAAGCGCACGCTGCAGCTCTACTAGACGCTGAGCTGGGAATCATTTGAACGTCTTGATGATGATGATGTGTAGATGAAGATAAAATATTTCGAATACCATTAATAGTTATCCTCACGTAATGCTTCTTACGTCGTGATGTTATCTCGGGAATGCCGTGTTTCGATATCTGCCCTGGCGTGCTGCAACGGAGTTTGTCAACTGCATCTAGAGGGCATACTAGGCTATATCTGTTCTCACTGTTAACGACAATGCGTTGGGGTGTACATGATGGTCCAAGTAACCTCAGTCGATGGTAATATAGCACTTCAGACTGGTGGGATAATGACTGCTTTGAACTCAAACTCA
Source organism: Melanodothis sp. VS III C KN 2 (assembly GCA_019775565.1). Taxonomy (NCBI): domain Eukaryota; kingdom Fungi; phylum Ascomycota; class Dothideomycetes; order Cladosporiales; family Cladosporiaceae; genus Melanodothis; species Melanodothis sp. VS III C KN 2. The sequence continues at coordinate 801,542 of JACWFM010000002.1, forward strand.
TGCTCAAATGTTGTATACGTGTACTAGTTGCCGTGTGCAATACTCACGCTCGCCACGATCAAGATCTGTTAGTTGACAACCACGCTACCCTGAGAAAAATGTGGCTCTTCTTGAAATTACTTTATATCCTGGTGTGCATACGCGACAGCACTAAGCAGTTTACCAATGCACGCCTAACCATGAGCCGACGCATTGGCCATCAGAGACCATGTCATTTTCGTGGAGTCCCCAGTTCTTTGGCCATCATTTTGCCTCGGCTGCAGCTTGCCCAAGACACACGAACGCAGCTAAGCCGGTGTTGTCCTTGAACCGCCCATCGGCTTAAAGGCAACCAGCCATTGTGCCTCTCACAGCCATATAGCAAAAAGACACGCCGGCTCCCACGGTAGCCAGGCCATGTAGGTAGCAGCTCGCCATTGTCATCTGCCAGCAATCCACAATGTCGACCCCATCCAAGCTCCGCGCCCTGCGCAGCACCACCGCCGCCCTCCACCCCAAATGCACCCTCCGACACACCAGCACAAGCACCTCTCCAGCAACTCCCACAGAGCCCCTCCGCTCCATCCTCATCGCCAACCGCGGCGAAATCGCCCTGCGCGTCAACCGCACCGCCTCCCAAACCGGCATCCGCACCACAACCCTCTACACAGATCCGGACCGCCTCTCGCAACACGCCCTCTCCTCGCCCTTCGCCATCAACCTCGGCAGCACAGACCAGTACCTTAACGGGCAGCGCATCATTCAGCTTGCGAAAGAGAATGGCTGCGAAGCGATCCACCCGGGTTACGGCTTCCTCAGCGAGAACGCGGGTTTCGCGAAAGCGTGCGAGGAGGCTGGCGTGAAGTTCATTGGGCCGCCGTACAAGGCGATCGAGGATATGGGGGATAAGAGCAGGAGTAAGGAGATTATGATTGAGGCGGGGGTGCCGTGTATCCCTGGGTATCATGGAAAGGAGCAGGATGCGGGTTATTTGGCGGAGCAGGCGAAGAAGATTGGGTATCCGGTGCTGCTGAAGGCTGTTAAGGGTGGTGGTGGTAAGGGAATGAGGATTGCAAGGTCGGCGGAGGAGTTTGCGCAGCAGTTGGATAGTGCGAAGAGTGAGGCGAGGAGCTCGTTTGGGGATGATGTTATGCTTGTGGAGAAGTACATCACCACGCCGAGGCATATTGAGGTGCAGGTGTTTGCGGACAAGCATGGGAACTGTGTTGCGCTTGGGGAGCGAGACTGTAGTGTTCAGAGACGGCATCAGAAGATTCTGGAGGAGTCGCCTGCGCCTAATCTCGACGAGAGCGTGAGGCAGGATATCTGGGAGAAGGCGAGGAAGGCTGCTCTTGCAGTTGGGTATGAGGGCGCTGGCACAGTCGAGTTCATCTTCGACAATGACACGGGAGAGTTCTTCTTCATGGAGATGAACACGCGATTGCAGGTCGAACATCCTGTCACGGAGATGGTGACAGGAGAAGACCTGGTCAGGTGGCAGATCATTGTAGCTGAGGGTGGTAAGCTGCCTCTCACACAAGAAGAGGTTGAGCAACGGATCAAGAGCAGAGGGCATGCCATTGAGGCGCGAATCTACGCTGAGGATCCAAGCATGAACTTCATGCCATCTACAGGCAAGCTTTTGCACCTTCGAACACCCGAGTTAACAGACAGTGTGCGCATCGATGCTGGTTTCGTCGAAGGTGACGAGGTGTCCAGCCACTACGATCCCATGATCGCCAAACTCATCGTCAGCGGTCCTGACAGAAAGAGTGCTCTTCAAAAACTCGTAGCGGCGCTGGAAGCCTACGAGATCGCAGGTCCCGTCACAAATATCGAGTTCCTCAAGCGCTGCTCGCAGAGTCCCGCTTTCATCGCCGGCGAGGTAGAAACAGGCTACATCCAAAAGCACCACGACGAGCTCTTCGCCAAACAAGAAATCCCCACCGAAGTCTGGACCCAAGCCGCCATCGGCCTCTACGAAGCAGACCTCCCCAAATCATCCTCAAACCACTCCGCCCAAGCCGTAGGCTTCAACACCGCCCCCCAACCACGAGCCTTCCACCTCACCGCCCCCTCCACAGACCCAAACGCCAAACCCTCCACGCCCACCACCGTCCTCGTCACAAAGACAGGCGCCTCCACCTTCACCGTCTCCGTCAACAACGGCCCCCAAACCACACTGACATCAACCTACCACCCAGCAACCCGCACCCTAACCTCCTTCTTCCCCCACACCCGCGCCGCAACAACCCTCATCCGCGAACCCAACACGCCCAACCTGACCCTCTTCCAACACGGCCTGCAATACAACCTAGCCCTCGCGCAGCCCGCCTGGCACGCCAAAGCGCTCGGCACCAAAGACGCCGCAAATTCTGTCCGCGCGCCGATGCCGTGCAAAGTGCTGCGCGTGGAGGTCAAGGCTGGGGACGAGGTGGTGAAGAATCAGCCGCTGGTTATCATTGAGAGCATGAAGATGGAGACTGTGATTAGGAGTCCGGTGGATGGGAGAGTGAGGAGGATTGTGCATGGCGCGGGGGAGATGTGTAAGGCTGGGACGGCGTTGGTGGAGTTTGAGGGGGAGGGGGAGGAATGATTGTGGTGTGGTGGGATGTGAGGATGGGATGGATGTGCGATGCGATATGGCTGGTTGGCCTGCGGCGCTGGAATTGACACAATTTGATTTGTGGCTTTGCCTTGATTTGATTATCTGAACCGTTTTTTTGGATAAAAGAAAGACGATCCGCAGTCGGGATGATTAGACGAGTGAATGCTATTGGTACTTGTTGCTACCCAAGACATGCCGTATCTGTTGCTTGGCGATGCGTGTTTCAGAAGCGTGATGATTTCATCGTGATCGACCTTGTTGTGTTTGTATCAATCAAACATCAATAGATGATCAGTTTGAATATCGAGCCGAGATCGGACGTGGACGAACAGACAGGCAGCAGCAATGCATGCATGCATGCATGCATGGATGAATTGAGGCTGTATCGACTCTTGGAAACAGAACAACACACATCGTCACTGGAGTCCTCTCCGTCAATCAGGCATCAATGAAAGCAAAGCCGCGTCTCACCGCCGCCGCCGAACGCGTAACGGAGTCCGTTGGTCGATCAAGCATACCCATGAAGAGATCGAGGTTGTAAAATCTTGGCTTTGGGGGGTTTGAGTGCTCCCATATTCAAAGCATCATGTCAGTTCTGCCCGACGGACGACCTGGAGTCTTGGTCTCCGGAAAGTCTGTAATGAAACGCCGTCGGGCTTTGTCGGACGTTGCTGCACTCTGCCGTGTGATGGACGGTATGCGGCGTTGATGCGTTCACGCGGTTGGGTGGGATTCGAGGGATGGGATTGGGGAGATATGCTTGCATTTGCTTGGTGAAACCGTGCATTGCGGTAAGCAGCAGCGCAAGCAAAGCAAACGGAGGACGTGTGTCTTTGCCAATGCTTGGAAATTGGTCGATCACCAATGGTTTGTGACGGGTGGGTGGTAGGTAAGTTTCGATGCTTTTGTGGTGTGAGCGGGAGGGTGGTCTAGATTTACGTTGCACATATCATCAGGGGGAAAGGCAAAGCATTGGGAATAATGGTAATGGTGATGATGTGTGATGGGAGAGAGTTGCTGCTTTCGGAGAGGTAAGATTGGACGACGACTTCCGTTTGATGGCCGGGACGGAGTCTGGGCTCCCGCCCTGTCGGCTTCTCACGCTCCTTCCTCTCCTGGCCCGCTGGGAGGGTAATGGACATTCATATCCCGACGCAAGGCTAAATATGTAGTAGTAAGCCACAGAGCATTACACGACGACTACCACGGCGACACCTCAGCTCTCCGCAAATGCTAATCGGCAAGTGCATGATTAGCCTGCCTCTTTCCCCAGACTCCCCCGTACCCAGGGATGGGATGAATGGCGGAGTCGGAGGGAGTGATGAGGTGAGTGAGGGACATACGGGCTGCCAAGGGCGGAGCGTGAGACAAGACTGGGCTCGGCGAACACAGACCGGGCAGTAATCGTTGCGCTTGGAGGAGTTTTGCAGGAAAATGCTTGCCAACGTGCGACGACAGCGCGGCGCCGGCGGGTGATGGGAGCGTGTGTTGCGAGGGGATGCAGGCACGGTTGGCTAACAGCGCGCGAAGGACTGTCAATGGGAGTGTGTTCGAGTCAGGAAGGCGCGATGGACGGAAGCGGTTGTGTAAGTGAAGGATGTGTGCGAGAGCCCTTGTTCTTGACAGCTCTCGAGGGGTGTCATCATTCGTGTCACCCGTGCTAGGAAGGCTTGGTGCTGCATTAATTCTTGTCCGAAGGCCGTGAGGCGTACATGTGAGCACGGGATAGCAGAGTGCAGCATTCCATCCCGATTATTCATCGGGGCATCGCGATTCGGGCGGAGATGGTGATGGAAGTGTTTGTTGGGCCAGTCGGGGCGTGCGTTGCTCGCATCTTCGGTCCAGGTCTGCCGAGAGCGAATGCCAGTGCAGCGCAATCGTGCAAAGAAATGTTGCTGCTGCTCTGAGAGGGAGACGGGAGACGGGCTGACTCTCGTGGGTGTGTGTGGTGTGGGAGTAGCGCCAGGGAAGAGACGGCCTTTCTTTCGTTGTTCTCATCTCTTTCTACCCTACCTACTATTCACTCTATCTACCACTATATTCTCTCCAACGAGGTACCGATCTATTCCCACCGTCACCGCTCCACTCCCTCCTCTTGCAGCGCGCGCCTCGCCCTGCCTCCTCTACAAACCACACGCACACGCCTTATTATTAGCCTCCCTCTAGCTCCGTTCTCTTTCAAACCCCACGCCAAAACCAAGCATCGTCAGTGCAACTACCAAGAGCCTTGGCTGCTGTAGGAGATCGGCCGCTGCATCATCTTGCTTATACGCTTCGACTGTCACCGACCGCCGACTACGCTCGTGCACCTGGCGCCATTGTCGACCTTTATTCTTACTATCACTCGCGCTGTTGTCGTTGCAGCTTGCCTTTGCGCTTCTCGCACCCTTCCCTGCTCCCCAGCGACTCTTCACAAGCTGATCCAAGCATCGCACGCTTTCTTCACGCCTCAGAGGAAACTGCCGCCGCTCCTGCCCCGCGCTTTATCACGCCACACGATAAGGCGAGGTCGCGCCGCTCCAACCCAAACCAAGCCCGCCGTCTCATCACTCCGAACAATTATCCATATTTCTAACCTTGCACACTGCTACCGCTGTTGTGCCTCTGCCAGCCGGTCCTGCTGCACTACTGCACTGCACTGCACTGCCAGGGTCCCTCTTCCTCTTCCCTGTCACCACCGCGCCGCTCACCCACATCGCACCCCGGCTCACCACCTGCAGCTGTGGCGCCTTCTGGAAGCCCTGGGAACTTTTCCGCGCAAGGCCCTGTCCAGCGAGCAAGCGAGCCCGGCAAGGAACTGCTTGCGTGCCTTGTTGCCCTTCCCTGCGACAGGTGACGTTGGACGGCGCCAGTTGAGCCCGTATACCCGCATCCTTCTCCTCCCCATCGTCTTTGTGCGACTGCAGCCCAGTCCTGCGGGTGCTCCTAACTGCCACTGCTGCTGCTAAACGCTGCAAGTAATTCGCGCAGTTTCCTACCTTGGGAATTCACATCCCGACTGCATTCCACGTAATTTCATACAGGACAGCAGCCCTGGCCGCCAATAACGTGTGAGCGCACCCTTATTTGCGCTATTCCACCAGCTGGACATCATCACCATGCCGGCCATACTCCAACGCGCCAGCACTGGATTTGTCTCCAAGAGCGAATCGCCCCGGCCTGCACTGGATCACAAACCTACAAACCGTCTGAGCAGCTTCCTGGGCAAAATCCGGCCTGGCCACCACAAAGATCGCAACAGCGATGACTCTCAAACCAGCTCTGCTTCCACTACCATCACAAATACCAATGACCCGCCTCGAAGCACGCCCGTCAAGAGGGCGACCTTCCCACCAACACCACCACCCAAGGACATTTCTTCTTCGCCCACATCAGGGAAACCTGTTCCTCCACCAAAGCAAAATCTGGCCGACTCAGGTGTTTACTATCCACAGAAAACTTCTCCACCGCGCAAAGAAACACGCAAAGAGATTTCTTCCCAGCCGCAGAAAAGTGCAATGCGCCGTAATGACTCGGGTGGCGAAGCTGCTCATGACTCTGGAATGTCTGGAATCGAGCGTGTTTTGTCCAATGGCTCAGTGGAGACCTCCAAGACGAACGATTCACGAGCTGGGTCAACAGCACGTATACGCTTCGCTCAGAACGACGACGACACCGATGCCGACGGAGCTTACAGACCACGTCCTAGGAGGAACAGTTCCACTGGCACCCGAGGCAGACGATCCAGCATTTACTATCGCGAGAACGAAGATGGTGACTACGAGGAAGGTGTCGACGCCGGTGTTGGTTCCAAGGCTCGACGTCTTTCCTTGTACATTCCGGATCAACTAATCGTTGATGAGTGTCGACTAGAAGAGCATTTCAACGGGTTTGCTCGTATGAACAAGAAGAAAATTGGCGAAGGCGGAGCTGCTGAAGTCCAGATCATGAAATCGAAGACCGCTGGTCCTGATGCGAAGGTGTTTGCTGTCAAGGAGTTCAGACCGTGGGACGAAGAAGAGGAGACTAAAGAGGACTATGTTCGCAAGATCAAGTCCGAATACGCCATCTCGAAATCCTGCGATCATCCTAATATCGTGGCGACCTTCCATCTATGCAGATCTGGCCAGAACTGGTTCCATGTCATGCAGTATTGCGACCTCGGAGATCTCTGCGACTTGATCGGGAAGAGATACATGTCAGATGAGCTCAAAGATTGCATGTTCAAGCAACTTGTCCGTGGTGTGGACTATCTTCACTCTAGCGGTATTGCTCACCGCGATCTCAAATCCGAGAACCTTCTGGTTACGCATGAAGGCTGCCTCAAAATTGCCGACTTTGGTACTAGTGAAGTATTCTGCGGAACTCATCCAGGTGCTCGCAATTGCCGACGACCTAGCTTAGTCGATCAGGAAGCACCAGTCCGGTTGTGCAAGCCCGGCATGGTTGGATCGAAACCTTACATGGCGCCCGAAATTATCGCACGCGAGCAAGACTACGACCCTCGCTGCGTCGATGTCTGGAGCTGCGCCATTGTCTACCTTTCTCTCCACTTCATCGGAACGCCCTGGGAAGTTGCGTCGCTCGATAATAGCAAGTACGCAACATTCAAGAGAAGCTGGGACGAGTGGCTGGAGAGACATCCTGGTCCAGAAGGAATGATCGGCAGAGAAGGATCTTTGCCTGCGATCGCCACGCAGTCGAAGAAATACCAAGTGCACTCGCCAGGCGCTATGAACATGATTTTCGGCATGCTTCACCCTGATCCCGCCAGGCGCTGGAAGATCCACGATGCAGTTGAGGTCGTCAGTGACCGCGACCCTAAGAAGGGCGGACCCTGGCCTTGCTGTCAACAATCTGGCTACTCTGATGATATCAGGATGCGCGAGAAGAAAGTGATGCACAACCACGTGCCACCAGACAAGAAAGACAAGAGGGGCAACTTCAAAGGATAGAATGATTTCCGGAAGCCCATGACCATTTTCATCGCGGAAGTGCAAGATTCTTGTCGCAGAGCTCTCCACATCTTGTATTTCTCACGGTTATGAAAACTGCCAACAGTGTTCAACGATACACCAGACAAACACACAAGAATAGGCCGGCACCCAGCCTACGCGCCACGATCTATCTCTTTCGTAACAGCATTTTCCTTTTTCCTTCTTAGTGGGCTCTCGACTGTTGTGTTGAAATTTAGCGAATGCATTGGGTGGGGTTGTCGGCTCTTGGGCAAAAGCAAAGGTGCCGGTTCTTTTTTTTCCCCCGTTCTTCGGGGGGAGAGGTCATACGGGAGGTTTCTCTCTGGCTTGTGGGCGGCGATGAAGCTTTGGTGGGAACTTCTTGTCAGACCTCGGTTCTCTTATTTTATACTATCACGGATTATACGAGATCCATATTTACGCACATATTGACTGCCCATGACTACCATTGCTATTTTTTGTAATTTATTCGAGATGCTGGAAATGTGTTGTTTGTCATCAGTGAGCGAGAAGATGTTCGATGACAAGATGTTCTTTCAACCGTTTTCCCATCTCTTTCACCATACACGCAAAAGGCGAATGAGCCTCCATGAATAACCCCTCCCAAAAGAGCCAATAAAAAGTGCACAGCAAAAACACGCACAAAATCGTACATGAGTTTTTTCAATCGGGTTACATAAAAGCCCATAGCAACTAGCACGTAGCAAAGAGCAAAGGACAAACAGCCTCTCCCTTCCCTGCATTCCTTAATACAAACTCCAGATCTTCCCCGGCAGCACCTCCCTCATAATCTTCCAATGCCTGCTCGCGCTCTCCTCCTGCTCCGTCTTCCACTCTCCCACCGCCTCCTCAACAAGAACTTCCTCGTCGGCCTTCTCTGTGCCGCGCAGCGGGAACTCAACGGCGTACTCCGCCCGCGGGTACATGTGCTGCCTGCGGCTGATGCTCTCCAGGAAATCCGCCTGCGTCGGCTGGCGGAACGACACCTCTCCGGGACTGTTGCGGCAGAAGAGGATGTAGTTTGCGAAGTTGGAGCCTTGCTTCTTCTTGTCTTCGGGTTTCTCGGGCGGGCTGTCGCGGTACAGGGCGCAGTTGCGGTCGAAGGCGAGGTCGATTGTGTTGAGGACTTTGGCGGTTAGTGGTAAATCGAGGTCGCCGGCGTAGTTGAGGGCTGCGACGCCGGTGGGTTTGAGGAGGGCGCGCAGGTTGGAGAGGAAGGAGGTTGTGAAGAGGGGGAGGGGCTCAGCGCCGCCGGTGAAGACGTCGTGGAGGATGTAGTCGTATTGGGCTACAGGGGGGAGGGCGGCGATGGCTTTGTCGGAAGGGTCGTTGGTGGTGGTTTCGTCATTGGTCTGGGCGGTTGGGTGGGCTTGGGAGTCGACCCAGGCGATGGCGTCGGAGAGGACGGCGGTGTGGCCTGTGGGGAGGTCGAAGTATTTGGTGGCCATGCTGTGGACGACGGGGTCGAGTTCGACGATGGTGGTGTTGATGCCGTGGCCGATGAAGGCTTTGGGCGCGGTGCCGATTCCGAGGCCGATGATCAGAGCTTGTGCTTCGGCGTCGTTGATCTGCGGCTCAGTTTTCATCAGGCGGACGGCTTCGAGCATGTGGAAGGCGGCGTAGATGGATTCGGGCTTCTTCCAGCCTTGGGCGCGGCGCTCTTTGGTGAGCTGCCATTCGCCGCCTAGGAGGCTGTGGTCGCATCGCATGACGCGGTAGTTGGCTTCGGAGTTCTCGAGGACGCTGATGTATCCCGTGTTACTCCATTGGCGATCCAGGAGAGTCCAGTTTTGGGTGTTGAGTGAAGTGTCCAGGGCGATGGTCGAGAAGGGACCGTTTCCGTACGGGCTGACGATTGCGAGGATGGTCGCGATTGCGACCGTTGCGCTTATGATGGTGCGGCGGTCGGTCAAAGCGAAAAGCATGTACAACCCAATGATCAATTGCGCGTTGAAGGGGTTGAGGAACGACCAAGTGGCGATGAACTTAGAGACTGTATCCGGGAGGAACCAGTCAAGGGCCATGAACATGCTCAGCGATGGAACGCCACCGAAAAGATGAGATACAGGATTCGACGCTTGCTCGGCAGGGTTGGTGCCATCGTAGGCAGCAGCAGCGGTATAGATCATGGGCAAAACAATAGAGTGGCAGTTGAGCAAGCTGGCAACAATAGGTCCCCATGTCAGACCCAGGCTATCGCTGAACTGGAAGGAGATGCAAGTGAGCACTGGCGCGCACACAGCCCAGAGAGGCAGAAATTGTGAGTAAGCAGTGCCCTGAGGACGCCAGTACCATTGGGTAGTCCAGCCGATCAAGGCAGTGGCTGCAATCGCTGCTTGGTGGTTCACGCTTGAGGGGATGCTTCCATAGACCGGAGCAAGCGATAGTTGAGAAATTCTGGATGTGACGGCGGCCAGGACAATCATGAATGTTCCAACACCCATGTCTCTGAAGCCATCTGGGATCTTAAACTCCGGAGGAGCTGGTTTGTTAGGATCCTCCGGCGCATTTTTGAGCCATCCGCCAGGCTGTGCCTCTTCTGGGGTCTCCTTAGGAGGCATTTCGGTCAATAGTCGCAAGTTCCAAGTCCAGTGGTAGGCGTCTGTAAGGATAAGCTATCCAAACCTGTACTTTGTAGAAGCGACCAATCACAATTTCTCTCTCCTCACGATAGTAGAGTACAATATATAAGAAGATAGAGTAGTAGCGTAGGGAGGGGACAAGTATGAAGTGAATATGCTCTTGGCAGCTCGGCCAGCTAGCCGGTTTCGAATTGATAAGGCAAGCGAAGACTCGGCGTTCCAAGATATTTAGTCACGGTTACAGGAATGAGTTTACATGGTGACTGTCGACTCCTTTGGGAGGGAGAGACTTGAGTCTGTTCCCTCAGAACATCTGCATAGAAAATCGTGCGTTAGCAGTATGCAAATCACGTTGCGTCGACATGGGTGTCAAGTAGAAGGAGGTACAGCACGGAGTTTGTTCGGCTGTTGCCGTGCCAGACCTCCGAGAAACAACAGTGGGGATGACTTCATGCAGGAATATGTGCGCACGAGCAGTATGCATACTTTCAAAATGCTAAGGTTCCAATACTCTTTCCGGATCTTCAGATCGACTGAATTTACCTGTCCGAAGTCCCAATCATGCCGAAGAAGCAAGCAGTATACGGCAAGCGCTCTCAAGCAACGAGCACATCAACAAACATCTTCGCCAGCCCGGACAACACCAGAAGAAAGGCGGTGGAGACAATTCAAGTCTTGACCGACCATGAAATCAAGGACAGGAAGCTACAGGCAGCGCAACTGCAAAGCATAGTGTCGCCATCGCGGCCTAGGAAAGCTTTGAGTGAAATAAATGGCAATGCGGTGTTGCATGTGGAGGTGCCGGCTGGCAAGGATGTGAAAAAAGTCAAGAAGAAGAAGTCTACAAAGAAGCGGTCAAAAGATGACGGAGGTGAAAAAGAGAACGATAAGAAGGTTCCTATTGTGGTGAAAGGAGTGATGCAAGATGCGGACGTGGAAGTTGAACAGGACTCTGCCGCCGCAGCGGACGTGAAAGACCTGCAGGAAGTTGTCGTCCCAATCGAGGAACAAATTGAAGCGAAAGAGGACGTGGCACATCAAATTCAGACACCAATAATCGAACCATCAACAGAAGATCAACCACTAATGGCGCCCCAAGCGGTAGAGACCTCCGATTGCTACTCAAAGCACTGCTCATCGCTGTTGGAACTCACTGCATACCCAGTCTCCTCATTCTCGGAATGGGCCAACGACCTCAGCGAAGACTTCTCGTTAGTCAAAATAGCGGAAGCTTCGTTCGGAGAGGTCTACCGCCTGTCACTGCAACCAGAAGCAGCCGAAGACACAGATCTACCGCTTTCTAAGAACGACGAATCAGTGCTCAAAGTCATCGCCCTCACACAGCCTATGGAAACCCTTCCCAAAAGCAAGCGCGATCGCGAGAAAGCACTCAAAAAAGCAGAAAACATGTCCAAGCCCGACGACGTCGCCAGTGAGCTCAAGCTGCTCCAACGACTCTCAGATATCCCTGGTTTCACCAACTTCAGAGATCTACGAGTGCTAAAGGGCAGACCTCCTGCACCCTTCGCTGCTGCTTTCACAGCATTCAACGAATCTCAAAAAGCCGCAAAGAAGGAACTTAGCATCTTCCCCGACCCGGCACAGAAGGCGAGCTACTCGAAAGACCAGCTCTGGGCCGTGATTGAGATGCAAGACGCAGGCACAGATCTGGAGAAACTCGTCGCCCAAGGTATCAGCAGCAACATCTGGGTCGTATGGGATATCTTCTGGCAAGTCGTCCTTGCTCTTGCCAAAGGCGAAGAAGAAGCCGAATTCGAGCACCGTGACTTGCATCTCGGCAACATTTGCGTGCGCACACCAGAGCCGGTTGATGAAGCGAAAATCGATCCGTCCAAGAGTTTGGGCTTCACAACCTTCGAAGCAACACTCATCGACTACACGGTATCTCGCGCCTCTATGATCCCAGCCTCCATGTCATCCACATCCACAGAATCCCGAGTCGACTCAGTCGCCTACATCGATCTCGCCAACGACCCCCACCTCTTCTACGGCGACAGCGCCGAAGAATACCAGTACGACATCTACCGCTACATGCGCGGCAGCATCTACTACTCCTCTCCCTACGCCAGCTTCCCTAACGACGGAACTTCCACCGCAGAGCAAGCAGAAAGCGCGGACGCAATGGAAAACGAAGTCGAAGACTCAGAACCCCAACACCCAACCCCACCCTCAGCCTCACAAATGGCCGCCATCGAGCGCTCCACAGGCCGCTCGTGGCGGCAATTCCACCCGCAAACAAACCTCTGCTGGCTGCACTACGTGCTCTTCATGCTGCTCGAGCAAATGTCCTGGCCGTCTAGCGTCAAGGCGCCGAGTAAGAAGACCAAGCCCGAAGCGCACGCGCGGTGGAAGAAGGCGAGAGAGCTTGAGAATGCGCTGCTGCGGGTGCAGGAGGCGCTTGATCCGGGGTGGCTGGGTGAGGATGGGAGTTTGGGACGGTCGGGGGAGATTGTTGCGTGGGCTGTTGAGGAGGGGTGGTTGAGGGTGGAGGATGTTGTGGGGGATGATGGGGAGTTTGAGGACTTTGGTGAGGAGTTTGGGGAGGTGCAGGAGGAGGATGATTTGGCGAGGCAGTTGGAGGGACTTGCTTTGCAGCCTGCTAAGGAGGAGGCAGGGGTGCCTGAGCCTGAGAAGATTGAGGTCAAGGAGAAGAAGAGCAAGAGAAAGACGAAGGCTAAGAAGGGCGAGTGAGGTGACGAGCCCGAGCTTGAAGGCTCTAAGTACATTCTCTTGAGTCTTGGGTTGCATTGCATTTGCAAGCCATGGCCTCTGGGTCAACGCGGCATACGATTTAACGTGGCGTTGGAGGAAAATGGCAGTTTGGTCTTTCGAATACCCGGTACATGGTAGCTTTTTTGACATCCGAATAACGAACGCTTATCTTTACAATTGATTCCTTGATCCGTCGAGTCTCGCAGAAGCAGCTAGCTCCCTTACTCGATCATGTCGATGTCGTCGTCACCAACAGCAGCAGGAGCCGAAGTGGCTGCGGGCGCCGCTCCAGCGCCATTCTGCTGTTGAGCGGTACCGTTGTTCTCAGAAGCCGCACCGCCGTTGCCGCCGAAGTAGTCTTCCATCTCAGCATCCAGCTCCTCGGCGGTCTTTTTGGGCCGAGGGCCTGATCTGCCGCCCTCTTTCTTGCCTCTGCCACCGTCGCGTCCATTCTCCTCCCTCCTCGCGCCAGGCCTGCGGCCGCCGCGCTCTCTTCCTCCACCACGGCGACCGGGCATGGGCGATCGTGAGTCGCGTCCTCCAGGTTCGTAGCGGTCCACACCCTCGGGCACGCGCAAACCCCTACGCGGCGGACTGTAGCTGCGATCGTCACGACGGCCACCACCTCCCCTCCTTCTCGGTACGTCTTCGCTGCTGTCGATGCGCTCGAACATGCTTCTGCTGGGCTTCTCGATGCGGTCGAAGAGAGAGCCGCGGTCTGCGGCGGCGGGCGCACGGCGGGGTGCAGATGATAGTAGTGTGAGGCGGATGGGCTGGCCGTTGGCGTTGGCACCGTCGAACTCGCGCACGGCGTCGCGAGCATCGCGGGGGTCTTCGTAGGTGACGAAAGCGGTGCCCTGGGAGCGGTCGGAGCGATCGTAGAGGAGGCGAGCGGAGAGGACGGGGCCAATGCGGTTGAAGAGCTCCTGGAGTGGTTGTTAGGTCAAGAATTTGAGGTGTTGGATTGCGGATGCGCTTACGGTGATGTCGTCTTCTGTGAGCTCGTAGTGAAGGTTATCTACGCGGACCTTGCCAGTGTCGCTATGAAGAGGTCAGCGATACTTCGCTTTCGAAGTCTTTGTACACGGTCTTACTCGTCGGGTGCACGCCTGGCTGGCGCTCTTCTGTCGTACGCCTCGTCATCGTCGTAGCCACCACGGCGACGGCCTGCGCGGTCTTCTTCATAGCGATCGTGTACCCAGTCGCTGCTTCAGGATCAGCGCTTGTCCCATGCACAACCATGTCCGACAATCTTACCCGTCAATGTCGGATCTCTCGTCGCGTCTGTTCTGTAAGCCCGGAGGTCGGAGTCAGTTCGTGTTCGTGTTCGTCTTTCGAAGTCCGCCGCCGCTGGTCGATATCGCAGGCTCGAGTGGCATGGAGTGATGCGCCGGAGCTGGAGGATGTCGCGCGCGAACGTGGATCGTACGGTTCAAGGAGGAGGGAGTTGCGGCACCTGTCGCTTGTCAGTCATTGCTCCCACCGTGCGTCTAGGCCTTGCTATATCCCATCCCTTACCTTTCTGACACCGTCTCTGGGGCCTTCGTCTCTGTCTCTGTCTCTGCGAGGTCCTCGGGGAGGAGGAGGGGCGCGTCTGTCGGGTCTGCGTCCACCGCCACCACCGTTGCCACCGCCGCGCTGCTAGAAGGGTAATGAGCACTGGTACAGGCGAGTGAAGTTGCATGTCTTTGCCTTACCGGGCGCTCAGATATGATCTCGTCCAGGCTGCGATCCATGATGGAGTCTGGTCAAGTGTAGATTGGACGAAATTGGTGAAGATGGAGATTGTAAAAGAACAAGAGGTGGGGTTAGAATTGTCTCTTGAGCAAGCAATGCTAAAGAGTCTCCACGAGTCGAGTCTCGTCAAGTCGCGAGATGCCGCCTGGACACCAGCGACGGCGACCGTAGGTCTGGGGAAGAAGCTCAGTGCCAAGCTTGAGGCTATCACTTGCGTCCTTCAAGGGTTTGGACTTGTTTGAATATTTCTTTGGTTTAACACCAACGTACCGCATACTCATACATGTTCAATCACGGGCTAATACTTGTTCAGGCGACAGTGCGGTTGATCAAACATCACATGCGGCATTTCTGACCAGAAAGCGCTTTTGGCAGCTATTCATTTGGACACCTTGGTATGCAGCTGGATTGCAACAACCAACTGTTGTCAGATGATCACCCCAAGCCACAGTCTCTCATCCTTCGAACAATCCTATCTGGTCGCTCTTCTCTAGTTCTTCAATTTGCTTTAGTCTAATCGTTTGCTTGCAAAGTCTACCATTTGATCACAAGTTGGATCGGATGGCAACCGAAGCATCTTCCAAGGCTTCCCTCAGGGTTCCCTCGTGACCTTCCATGAACTATTCAAACTCGTAGAATGGCAGTCTCCTCTTTGCAACTTGGTATTGGGGCGCACAAAGTACCATGTCTGAGTAAAGCATGTCTTAGGGCCTCCTAATCAAGCCTAGGGAGTCACAACCGTCAGTCAGCATGTCTCCAACACGCATCACACCATGGAGACCTGGCGCAAACACTTGGAAAAGAGTTCGTTCTTCGACACGATCGGATCCTGGATCATGGTGAAAGCGAGCGCAGAACCTGTAGGCTTGCGCTCGCCGGATGGCCATATCCATTTTCTACAGAGTTTCTCTCGCGCGTCGAAGTCCATTTGTTACGACATATATAAGGTATACAGTGCTAAAGTTGGTACGACTCGATGCACTCCATCGTCGCTCCCATGACTGATGAGTCCTCGATTACACAATCTTGAGCGATCGGATGTGGCGATACTCGAAACAGTGCGCGGCACTAAGCGGTGTTGCAGAAGTTTACGTGCGAATGAAACTCCAACGCCATTCTGCTAAGTATGTATACATGTCGGCATGAAATGACTAACTAGAGATAGGCACTTGGACATCGTCATTTCGCAACCAGATCTCATGTATGGAGTCTCCCTTATCGTACACATCTCATAACTAAAGAAACGTGACCAAGCGGCACGCATATCGATATCTGCCTTGTTTGCTTGCCCAACTTTGACTCTTCATGCGCGATTCTTGTGGTGCGCTTCTGGTAGATACGATCGTTCTCTGAGTACCGAATACCACCTCGTAGAACATAGAACCCATGATTCAGTAGCGTATCTGTGCTCTGCTGACAATGAACGACCGAATGATGTTAAGAATACTTGCAAAAGCTACTTTTGGACCCTTCGTTCGTAATCCGGCGAGACCGGCGATACCGATCGAGAGCAAAAGTTGCTATTTTTGGCAACACTCTCTAGTGTAGTGGTATACGCAAGTCGCCACGAATCAGTCTCGCACTATTCGAGGACAGCCTCCGAATTGCTCCAAGGAGAGACAATGGCGAGCGACTTTTTGGCGAGCACACGAATAGGTCTTCCAAGCAGCCGCGCAACCCACCACAGCAAGCAAGCAGCGGCAAACAAGCTGTTTCAGCAGAGTGTGGCCCCTTGCTGTCATCACGTCTCAAGTCGACTTCACTCTACCCAATAGGGCAGTACGTAGCCACACTTTTCGCTCTGTGTCTTATGATAATGAATGCAACATGCAGATTCTGATACCAGACGAGGTCGCAGTCGTCAGGCCCCGGCGCAAACGTCCGCATTCCATTCGTCTCCACGTGGTAACCGTGTGACACGAACAAAGAGCTTCGCCTCACTTCACTACCGGCCCGGCCGCTCGCTAGATACTCAGGTGGCCGTACATGATGTGGCCAAGCCACGCGTTTGACCATTCTGACCTCTACCCAGTGGCGGCGTAGTACGACTAGTGCGGACCCTTCCTGCTATGTTCAGACCTCGTTCCTGCATTAGGCTGTCGCTAGAACATGTCCTATGAGGCGCTTGTGCTTCTGTCGAGATATGTGGCTAGCTAGCCCTACGAGCTCGTGAATATCCATTTGCGTCGCAGACAAGACCGTATTTCTCGTTTGTACATGATCCGTGCTTGACCCGGTGACGAGCGCATTCCGTTTGCGAAGCGTTGCTCTGCTATATGAACGAACGCTAGCCGCGAGCTTTGTGCCACGAGCAGTCACTCACTCATCAACATCCAACTTCCTTCGCGTCACCCCACCATACATTATTTGCTTGCTCATACACTACCTCCTCTTTTCCACTCACAACTCTTAACAACCGCATCCTCAACCCAACACATCCAACCTTGCCATCACCATCACAATGCGCTTCACTCAGGCGTTGGCTACGGCCATCGTCGCCGCCTTCCCCATCGCCTACGCTCAGACCTTCACCTCGTGCAACCCGATGGAGAAGACCTGTCCCAAGGACGTTGCTCTCAACTCGGCCACCTTCAAATCTGACTTCGCTACTGGCTCAGAGGCCGAGGCCAGCTGGTCCAAGGCGGCTTACACCACCATCAACTACGACAACCAGGGGGCCCAGTTCCGCATCGCCAAGCAAGGTCAGGCCCCGACCATCGAAACCAACTTCTACTTCTTCTTCGGCCGTGTCGACGTCACCATGAAGCCCGCTCCTGGTCAGGGCATCGTCAGCTCCATCGTCCTCGAGAGTGATGATCTCGACGAGGTCGACTGGGAGTTCCTCGGTGGCTTTGACAACAAGGTCCAGACCAACTTCTTCGGCAAGGGCAACACTACCTCCTACGATCGCATGATCGAGTACAACGTCGCAACCCCTCAGGAGACTTGGCACACTTACTCCCTCGACTGGACTGCCGAGAGACTGCAGTGGATCATCGACGGCACTGTCGTCCGTGAGCTCAAGTATGCTGATCCTGTTGCGCTCGGTGGCAAGGTAAATACACTGCACTCCACTTATTAGCTCTTTCACTGACTAATCATGATCAGACCTACCCTCAGACTCCGATGCAACTCAAGCTCGGCTCCTGGGCCGCCGGCGGAGAGGGTGTCCCAGAGGGTACCGTCGAGTGGGCTGGTGGCAAGACCGACTTCAGCCAGGGTCCCTTCGACATGTATGTCAAGGAGGTCAGCATCACCAACTACAACCCTGCGGACAGCTACGAGTACGGCGACAAGTCCGGCAGCTGGCAGAGCATCAAGATCAACAAGGATGGCTCTTCGTCAAACGCGAGCGGTTCCGGCTCGTCTACCACATCCAGCGAGCCTGAGTCTGCTGCTACCAGCGTGGTCGCGTCCAACACCACCGTCCCAGAAACCTCATCCACCGCTGCAGACACCCAGACCGCCTACACTTCTCAAGCCAGCGTTCAGCCTCTTGACCAGCACACCGAGGCCGCCAACTCGGTCACTCTGACCGGCTCGATGTACTCGACCAACACTGCGTCCGCATCCGCCTTGAACTCGGTCACCAATGCCTCAACCATGGAGACTGCCGTCAGCGTGACCACTCAAGTTCCCGACTCGACGCCTACCGGCTCTCCCATCGGCTACGGCAACGCGACCGAAACCAGCAACACTACCACCCCCCAGAGCCCGTCTACCAGCACCCACAGTCCCGCTGAGCAGACCGCAAACGCCGGTTCTTCACTCAAGGGCAGCGTCGTCGCCGGCTCCGTCGTTGGCCTCGCCCTCGGCGTTCTCATGCTTTGAGCTGAAAGCAGAGACGACTGAGACGAAGACAAGACAGAGTATACCCAGTGGCGTTCGGTTTTTCATGTTTGCTTTTACTTATTTTTAATATTACCTTCAGCGAAGCTTGCATCCTGCGACGGTTGATACCCAGCATCAGCTCCAAGCCATTAGATCGCGTTAATACTTTCTGCAACAATGCTTGTGGTACAAACTGTACCACAAAAAACAAAGTCTCTCTGCCAGTGAAGAATTACACTTATCTCAAATCCCAAGCAAAATCCCACCCACAAGGGCAATCGCCGCCGCACCCGCTCCCCCCGTAATAACCGACGAACTCCTACTCGCGGTGGCAGTAACGCCAAAAGTAGCCGTCTCAATCACAGTCTCATTCCCCACCCCAACATTGCTAGTATACGTCACCCCGTACTTCATCGCCGCTTCCCTCGCCTTACTAGAATACTCGTAATCGGGTTGAGACTAACCGTCGTTGCGCGCGAAGATTGGGTTGTCGTTATGGCGAAGTTGGCAGGAATGTGCGCGCCAACGCAACAGTAGGCTTTGCTGCGGTCGCCGAGCGGCATGTCGACTACACCCGGGCAGCAGATGGATTCGCTGTTGACGTGCCATTGGAAGGCGGGGATGACGCAGATGTCGAGGTCTATGGATGGGTTTGTGGCAGAGGCTGTGGTGGTTGAAGAGGCTGAGGCGAGGACCTAGGTGGTTTTAGAGGTTGGGTTTGCGGGATATTTGTGATGATTTTGGGACGGTGATGATGGTGGAGGGCTACTTACTGCGAGGCTGGCGACGAGTGCTTGGATTATGGTTGGTACTGTCAACATGATGGCGGTTGGTGATACTTTTGCTGTCTTTGGGATGTCTCGTTGATGAGTTTGGTATTAATGAGCAGTGAGTTTGGAGGGCACAGCAGACACAAGTGGTTCTCTAGATGAAGGATCGTCGATAATATGCTGGCTTTGTCGTACTAATAGTGGGCATCTTGTCTTGTAGTCTTCTGCATGACTTGCCATGTAGCAATCGTGCTTGGACGATCACTCTCTTTCGCCGGCATACCTTTACAAGACCGCCCAACACCCGTATAGCTCCTGCCGGACTGCCTGATTCAGACCTTCCGCAAGAATTGTTATGCGGTCCTATAGAGAAAAGATATATTAGTGGTATTCTCAGCGGTACGCTTGTTGAAACTTCTGAAGTTAGTGAGTCACTAGCAACGCTTGCGATGGCGAGTTGGTAGCATCCACGAATGAACGTCTCCTAGTCCTGAGACGGTACTTCCTGGCTGCTGATCATACAGTAACGTCAGCACTGAACGAGCGATATACATCGCAAAGGTAAAGTCAAATTCAGCCGCAAAGCTTTCTTGAATCGGTGTTCATTACGCTTGGAACAGATGCTTGTTGCGCTTGTCGTGCAGCGATTTTCATAATAAGTAGTGCCTGAGAAACCAGGTCAAAGTCGCTCGCCAGGTATGGGCCCATTATAGCACATTGCTGGAAGGTACACTTTGCCAATAAAAGCTTTCCCCATTGAGGATGCGAACCCGTTGACATCCAGATACACCCGATGTGGTAGCGTCTTCCAGAGAACGTCCAAGTGCCCGTTTCTCAGAGAGAAGTCCAGCTAGCTGTGTCATTGACCCTCGTGTTCCGTCGCAAAGGTAGCCAAGTTCACGTAATGATTGACCACATCTGCCTGGGAGCTGGCTACGATCGTGAGAAGTGGTGAGCTTCGTCAGAATTGCGACGGCGGAGCTGATGTATTGGCATAAGATGTCGATTTTGTTGGCATGCTCCATTGTAGGATATAGGCGATAGCCGGTAACGACGCTTCTGCAGGAGCGAGAACCGGCGAGCCTTCAGCCCTGAAGTGCTGCCCTGGTGGAATAGTATTTCCAGGGCTCGTTTCATGGATTCTGTTTGGCTGCTATGCTAGGAGCACATCGACCAGTATCTTTCGGTCCATCTTCACAATGCGGCCTCCACACGCAGTTGCTACGCCATGGTGTTGTTTTATCAATCGCGCGCGTAAGGGCGGTATGGGACAAGGTTCAGACGGTTGGGCGATCCCGAGCGCCTTGGCCCTAGCCCTTGCTCTTTCGGATCCGTTCCCGGTGCTTCCGTATCCATCGACACGATCGTTGCCAGGATTAAATGCAGCCAGACCGGCGACCTGCGAGTCTGGCGTGTTCCGTTATGATCGGCCACACATGCTCACCGTTCAATTCCGGGCTTTCTATTGGACGTCTTCGAACGTGGGCGATCTTCAATGTCGCTAAGTCAGCCAGAACCACGTCACACTTATGTCTAGGAACAAGGTTCGACATGATGCCATGGCGCTTCAGATGCTATGGCGCTTTAGATGCTGATGTGGAGAACGCCATGTTTGGGCAAGCTGTTGATACATCTGCTCAAGGTCTCGTAGAAAGGCTGGTGCCAGATGGTCTTGAGAGAATGACAATTGACCTGCAGCTCGCGGATGTGTCCTCGGCGCGAAGCACCGCTTTCACAGTCACATGCTACGCGACGCGACGCGACTCGGTTCACTGCAGGTGAAGCTTGCAGCTGACACGGCTGGTTGGCTGTGATGTCAAGTCAAGCTGTTACTCCGGAGCTTCCACAATCCTTACATTCTGTGCCCGCATCCGAAGCTTCCGCAGTGCTCGAGCGAGCCGTCATCAGGCGAGATCCGCGGCACGAACGTTAGACAAAAGCCATTGGCAAGTACTGGATCACTTGCAATCTTTTTATCTATCAAGCTGCTGCTCCGGTGCTGCCTTTTCCAGCCCAGCTTCCATAACTCTTTACTACCAGACCAAGGAGAACGAACACTCACAATCAGTGCAATGGCGTCCGAAGTGGCCCAGAGCACGCTCACCGACGGCCAGGACCAATGGTCTGTCTACAACAAGACGCGCTCGACCGTCACAGGCGAGCCATTGAGCAAAGATGAAATCGACAAGCTCACTCGGTACTTTCACGCCACTATGTACCTCTGTCTTGGTATGCTCTACCTCAAGGAGAACCCTCTTCTGCAGGAGCCATTGAAGAAGGAGCACATCAAGCCACGTCTGTTGGGTCACTGGGGAAGTGATGCTGGCCAATCTTTCACGTAAGTCATGATTTTGGACAAACGACATGATTACTTTCTGACTGTTGCAGATACATCCACTTCAATCGTATGATCAAGAAGTACGACCTCGATGCCTTTGTGATCTCTGGTCCCGGTCACGGTGCTCCGGGCTTGATTTCCAATTTCTACCTGGAAGGTGTTTGGAGCGAGACCTACGGCAACACACCGGAGAACAAAGAGGGTCTTCAGCGATTCTTCAAGCAGTTCTCTTTCCCTGGCGGACATGGAAGTCATATGACACCAGAGGTGAGTTTGCTACTTCTCCCACAGCCAACTTCCGAGTGGAACTGCTCCAGAGTTCTGGATCAGAATTTGAATAGCGAAGGCAGGCGATAACGCAATATCTATACTGACTTCTATAACATTAGGTTGTTGGAAGTATCCACGAGGGTGGCGAGCTCGGTTACTCACTCTCACACGCATTCGGCGCTGTATTCGACCACCCCAAGACTATCGCTCTTACAATCGTCGGAGATGGCGAGAGTGAGACAGGTCCACTGGCCACAAGCTGGCACAGCAACAAGTTCCTCAACCCTATCAAGGATGGTGCCGTTCTCCCAATCCTTCACCTCAATGGATACAAGATCAACAACCCGACTGTTCTTGCTCGAATTGATGAGGAGGAGCTACTGTCACTGATGCGAGGATACGGATGGACGCCTTATGTGGTTGCCGGTCATGACCTCGAAAGCATGCACCAGGCTATGGCTGCCACCATGGAGACTTGCGTGAAAGAGATCTTGCACCACCAGAAGACAGCACGCGAGTCTGGGAAGGCATACCGACCTAGGTGGCCTATGATCATTCTCAGGTCAGCAAAGGGCTGGACTGCTCCACGCAAGAACGACGAAGGCCGCTTCCTCGAGGGCTTCTGGCGTGCTCATCAAGTACCGCTTACCAAGGTTCTCAACGACCCTGAGCAACTGAAGATGCTCGAGGACTGGATGCGCTCTTACCAACCGGACAAGCTTTTCGGTAAGGAAGGCAAACTCATTCCCGAACTGAGGGAACTTGCGCCTGCAAATGGAAAGCGCATGTCCGAGAACCCGATCACGAACGGTGGTCTCCTCCGCCGACCGCTCCATCTCAAGAACTTCCGAGACTTTGCACTGAAGGTCGACAAGCCTGGTGTCACAACTGGACCGAGCATGAACACGTTCGCCGACTTCCTGTGCACGATCGTTCGTGATAACCAAGAGACTTTCCGCGTTATGGGACCTGACGAGACTGAAAGCAACAAGCTCGGCAAGATCTACGAGGCGGGCAAGAAGGTTTGGGTGAACGGATACCTGCCGGAAGACGAAGACGGCGGCAACCTGAGCCCAGACGGAAGAGTCATGGAGATGCTTTCAGAGCACACTGTCGAGGGATGGCTGGAAGGCTACATCCTGAGTGGTCGTCACGGACTTCTGAACTCATATGAGCCGTTCGTTCACATCATCGACTCGATGGTGAACCAGCACGCTAAGTGGATCGAGAAGAGTCTTGAGGTCCCCTGGCGTCAGGCAGTCTCTTCGCTCAACATCTTGCTTACCAGCACTGTCTGGCGTCAAGACCACAACGGTTTCACCCATCAGGTTCGTCATAATTCTATGTCTCCGAAATAAGGGCCCTGAAAACTGACTTTACTCCATAGGATCCTGGCTTCCTGTCCGTCGTTGTGGACAAATCGCCTGAGGTTGTCCGCATCTACTTGCCTCCTGATGCAAACTGCTTGCTAAGCACCATGGATCACTGCTTCCGCTCAACAAATTACGTCAACGTGGTTGTGGCAGACAAGCAGAACCACCTACAATTCCTCCCCATGGAAGCCGCCGTAGCTCACTGC
Organism: Melanodothis sp. VS III C KN 2; assembly: GCA_019775565.1. Classification (NCBI taxonomy): domain Eukaryota; kingdom Fungi; phylum Ascomycota; class Dothideomycetes; order Cladosporiales; family Cladosporiaceae; genus Melanodothis; species Melanodothis sp. VS III C KN 2. The sequence goes on from JACWFM010000002.1 coordinate 824,924, forward strand.
ACCAAGGGTATTGGCATCTGGGATTGGGCCTCCAACGACGGTGGTGCAGAGCCGGACGTGGTCATCGCCTCTTGCGGTGATGTGATGACACAGGAGGCGCTTGCTGCCACTGCACTGCTGCGCACCCACTTCCCAGACCTCAAGATTCGCTTTGTCAACGTTGTCGATCTATTCAAGCTCATCCCTAACGGCTACCATCCCCACGGTCTGACAAACACAGAGTACACCTCTCTCTTCACCAACAACAAGCCAATCGTGTTCGCGTTCCATTCATACCCTTGGCTGGTGCACCGTCTGACCTACAACCGCCCTGGTCAGCATCTCCTCCACGTTCGTGGCTACAAGGAGAAGGGCAACATCAACACCCCTCTCGAGCTTGCAATCAGGAACGAAGCGGACCGTTTCTCGCTGGCAATTTTGGCGATTGACAACATGAAGGACAGACTTGGTAACCAGGGCGCGGGCGCACGCGAGAAGCTTGTCGAACAGAGAATCAGGGCTAAGAACTACGCTTATGAGACCGGCCTAGATGTCGAGGAGTTCACTGACTGGACCTGGCCGTTCTGAGCACCGTCTCATTTCGCTATGACAGCATGATGATACGAAAGGCGTGATGAGAATAGGGATATGACAATAATTGGTTAATGCAGCTGTGCTTTCTTGAATTATAATCTTTTGTTCGACTTTTTGCAATCTGTCTGGCAATATTCGTGTCTTTCCGAGCACCGTAACGTCCAATCGAGCCTGTGTATCCTGTGACGTTCAATTGACGTGATTTCGATTCGACCGAATCTCGGTGTTCGATCACCGCTCAGTTCGACAAACGCTCCTCGAAAACATCGCAATTGCTGCTGGTACGAACAATCATTCCCATCAATTGCTGACCCAATAGGAATCATAGCTTGAGATTAAAGTGCAAGGTTGTTACGAAACATCGACAAGAAGCTTGCGTCACAAGGTTCTCGCTGACGGTACTCCAATTTCTCTCTTGCGGGTGCCGACCTCCGCTGTCGCCCGGGCATCTTGCACCCTTGCACCCATGTACCGGGCAGCTTCCATGCCATCGATACTTCGACGCCAGAAGGCCCAGAACAACAGTGGTCATCACTGCTTCTGAGAACTCTTGGACCTGGAGGATCATGCTTAGTGTGTCGCCGTCATAAGAAGTGATGACAGACTACTTTGACAGTGGCCGCGAGCGGGAGTTTAATACGTATGTACATCCTGTGGCGCGCTGACAACTAACTCCTCGAGCTGATTTGACGTGTTGCTCACAGATACTATGATGCGTATCGCGCCCTGACGAATTCGGATCCTCCTTATGCGGACCTCTTTGATGCTGAGGCGGCGGCAAGGCATGAACCAAAACTGGCTCCTGATCCTACGATTACAGCATTCTGCCAGCTTGGAGCACTCCGTTTGAATACGAAGCGATGTATGGTATTCTTCTTTGACCAAACGAATGGATATGTCCTTGCCGAATCAACACAATCACACCATAGCGGACATGCTGGCGAACTTTGGCTGGGCAATACCGTCATTCCACGGTTAGTCATCTGCCATTTCCTGAAGGCAAAGAACCAATTGACAAGTTCGACAGAGGTCTCTCAGTCTGTGAGCATACCGTCAATATTCCGGAAGGAAACAAAGGATCCAACCGTCACGACAAGAACGCCGGCGAAGTTCATGTCATCAACAATTTCCTTGAAGATCAGAGATTCTGTAATCGGCCGTACGTGAAGCAGGCTCCCCATGCACGCTTTTACGCTGGTGTCCCAATCGGAACCCCAAGTGGAGCCCGTATCGGAGCATACTGTGTTCTCGACGATAAACCGCGGGACGGTGTCAGCGACGATGACGTCGATTTCTTAAAGCACATGGCGAATCTGGTCATGCGCCACCTGGGCAAACTGCGCGAGAGTGCAGAATTTGGAAGGGGTGCCAAAATGCTTGTTGGGCTTGGTGTCATAGCACATCAAGACGACGAGAAACCTCTCCCAATCGAAGGGGTTGCCGACAAGGTCGAAGGGTCAAGGTCGCGGCGTAGTGCAAAGGGCGCGAAGCTAACGAGATCCAGCTCGCCTCCAAGCAGCTATACACCGATGTTGTCCGAGTATGCCCCAGACTTTGTAGCGGATACGGACAACATGTCCAAGAAACGGCTGGAATCTCTCAAAAAGCAAGATCTGAGCGCTTCGGACCAAACTACGGCTAGCCATACAGGTACGTCGAGGACACTGCCGGTCGCCACGCAGCCAACATTAGAGGGCTCAACTCAGCCGCCACCACTCATACGAGCACCTAATTCCGACGAGTCAAGTTCGAGTTACCACCACACAGACGGCAACGACTCAAAAAACACTTTGGACAAACAGATAAGGCAAAGCTTCCAGAGAGCGAGTGCCTTGTTATTAGATGCCGTGAAGAGTGATGGAGTGATATTCTTGGATGCCACCGCTGCAAGATCTTCAAACGACAATGTCACCAGTCGTCGCTTTACGAGCCTCGGCGGATCTTCCACGGAGGAATCCGACAACTCTAACGCTTCCAACCCTCCTAAGATAGTGACATCAGGCGTGAAATGCGATGTTCTAGGACATTCTGAGATAGACGGTCGCGGGGGGGCTCCTTCGTTTGAGAATATGATCACCGAGCGTTTCCTGACGAGCCTCATGCAAAGATATCCCAAAGGAAAGACTTGGACGTTCGACGCCAACGGGCAGGAATCTTCTGAAATATTCCTTCACGATTTGGCCGGCAGCATACCCGAACCAGGAAATGCCACTTCAAAAACGCTGTCAAGGACACTACGAGAGACTCCCAAATTACAGAGACTTTTCAGCCTTGGTCTGCGGACATTATGCTTTGCACCTATGTGGGATCCGGTCAGGGAGCGTTGGTACGCAGCTGCGCTCACATGGTCGAAGTCACCACAACACGGGTTCTCCAAGGCAAGCGAGCTGAGCTACTTGAACGCTTTCTGCGACGTGACCATGGCCGAGATTTTGCGCATCGAGTCCAAGCAAGAAGCAAAGTCCCGAGCAGCTCTGATGTCTAGCTTCAGCCATGACTTGCGAAGTCCTCTTCATGTACGTCTGATCTCTCAGTTGAACTGTGGTCTAGTGCTAATTTATTATTCCTGCTAGGGTATCCTGGGCAGCATCGATCTTCTCAGAGGATCAGCAACACTCGATTGGTCACTTGTCGAGCAGATTCAGAAATGCAGCCTGAATCTTGTTGATGTGATCGACCACCTTCTTGACTTTGCACAGATCAACAGCAAGGCAACACTTCGAAGAACATCGGACAATAAGCACGAGATTGCAGCTAGTGAACTTCCAATCCGGAACTTGACGTCCAATTGTGTGTCGTTAAGCAGTACCACCGAAGCCATTGTCGATTCGGTCTTCTATTCACATTACTTTACAAAACACGACCGGACGCAGCCTCATGTCGACCTTGTGATGAACCTTTCACCGGAGGCAAACATCAGCTGTATGATCTCAGTTGGTGCATGGAAGCGCCTTTGCACCAATATCGTCAACAACGCACTCAAATATACCCCGAGCGGCCATGTCAAAGTTTCTCTTGACGTGTCCGCTCGTGAGACCGGAGAAAAGCAAGCAGTGTTGACAGTTTCCGACACAGGTATCGGCATGTCACCAGAATTCCTGCAGGAACGCCTCTTCAAGTCATTTGCTCAGGAAGACACCTTCGCGACGGGCACGGGTCTGGGAATGAGTCTGGTCGCTGAACTGATCAAGGAATTCGGTGGAGAGATCGAGGTCACCAGTAAGAAAGGATATGGAACTACTATGACTGTGACAATTCCGTTGGAGATACCACAGGATGTCACAACAGAAGCAGTGGGCCTGGAAGCCGATCTTTCTGACTTATGCGTATTCTACTTCAAGCCTGACGAGATCGAGGGCGAGGCAGCCACAAATAGGCAGGCATTGACTGATGCTGCAAAGCGCACTTTACGCAATGTCGGCGTTACAGTCGGTTCCTCCAGTGATACTCGCATCGTTGCGGTACTGGAAGAGCATTTCGAGCAATTACCGAGCGACATGCAGACTGACAAGCACCGCTGGCTGGTTCTTTGCGACTCATTCGCATCGGCAACACGTCTCCGCGAACGTTTCCGGAGTGCGAATGTCGAATTTGTACCGCAGCCTTATGGACCTGTGAGACTTTCCTCAGCACTTGAAACCTTGCACAAAAACCTTTCGGAGGACATCACATCAAGCACAGTGCCTACGTCACTGCCTGCGGCAGTCAATGATTTGAACTCGCCTTCTTCTTTCAAGTATCGAAGAAATCGCTCAATGTCGGCATTGCCCGCTGCACTTGATGCTTCCCTCGAACATTTGATGTTGTCTCCGCCGAGAACCAATACTGAGAAGGCTGCTACTCAAGGTCGTCCATTGAATGTCGACGAACGGGGTACTCCACATACAACCGACTCTTCCTTTGGAGACGCAGTCGCAGGTGGGCGAGATACGTCAATATCTCTGCCACATAAAGAGTCATCTCCACAGCCCGGTTCACTCCTGCTGCTACTCGTCGACGACAACGTAAGTGCAATGACTCTCAACGATCGAACATCACTGACATCGCTACAGCCTATCAACTTGAAGCTCCTTTCGATGGTCGCCGACCGAAATCACTATCCCCGACTACTTGCGACTAATGGCCAGGAAGCCGTGGGTGCCTACATATCGCCGAAAGAAGCAAGCCAGCCAACGAACTTGGGAGACAAAGCACTCTCTCACATCCCAAACAGAAGACCAGACGTCGTGCTCCTCGATCTCAATATGCCTATCATGAACGGATTCGAAGCTGCTCGGCAGATACGGCAATTCGAGAAGCAGACAGGCGCAACTCCTGCTGTGATCATCGCGATCACTGGATTAGGCGACGACATAGCAAGAACGAAAGCATACCAGCATGGCTTCAATTTCTTCATGTCGAAGCCCGTTAGACCAAAAGATGTCACGGATATGCTGGAATCGATCATACAAACGAAGTGTAAGGACGGGTAGAAGGAATTCGGGTTTGAAGGATGAGCAGGAGCAGGCTAGGATGTGAGATGATCAACGACCATCTCAAGTCATGATATTGACGAGAGCTAAAGACAGAAGGAGTCGACATCAGAGTCCAGACGAAACAGCAGCTGGGTGTCCTGGTCTCTTGTGGCACATCATGAACGCAGCGGCACAGCGCAAATAATCTTCTTCTCGACATTTAGAGACAATCAATTACGAGCCATGCGCACTTTAATATAGACTAAGAGCTATAATTACATACCGGCATTGAGCCCACTCCACATGTTGCTTGCTCAAGTTATCATTTGTGTTGCTGAAAACGTATGCACTCATTCTCTACTTTCCAAACCTAACGATCCTCCACCACCCACGCAAAGGTTTGCGTACACCTCCCTCAACCGCAATCTTACTAAAGTTGCACACTAGTAAACTACGCCTCCACCGCAGATAGCGTCTCGGCGCCACCAATGACAGATCCTCAAACAGCCAAGCCTACCGTTGAGATACCGAGACAGCGTATGCATACTTTGGGCACAGCGACTGTTTGTACCACATCGTGAAAATTAGCTCAAAACATCTCACGAGGGCTTCTGTGGCCACGCGTAATCTGCCTCAAACATACTCAGAGTTGGATCCATTTAAGCACGCTCTCAGCCCTGCTGTTTGAGTATGAGTGTGTTGCCAACTTGTTTCATTCCATCATGCGAGGAGACGCAGTTGCTTCTTGATTCGCACGATGCTCTGCCCGGAGAGATCATATTCTGGTGTTGGACTGAACGGCAGACGACCGTCAGCATCTGCGTCGCGACGTGGACTCGATACGAAGAACACATGCATCGAAACGATCAACATGTACAGGGACAACGATCGAACGACGAATGAGAGAAAGGCACAGGAAAATGGGAACAAGTATAACGTTCAACCAACTTTCAAAATTGTGTTGTTACATAACGTTTGTGGTATTGGCGTCAGTAGAACCAGCAAACTGCAACTCAGAAGAGGACGGGACTCGCCGTCGATCCGCCAAACCCCGAAAGAAACGAAATGAATAAAGAGAACCAAAGATCGAAGAAAACACCATCCGCAAATGCAAAGCAAAAGGTATCTCGTTCGCCGGTGCATAGATCTCTATGGAAGGGGGAAGCCCTGCCCCCTAGATGCTGCCCCACAGCAAGATGTGTGAAGAAGAAGATGAAAGATTCGTGCCATCGTGGCGTAGCTAGGTGCTTTTCTGTTGGACGCCCTGCATTTAGTTGAGGCCGTGGCGGCGGTGAGCGTGACGGCGGTAGTGTGCAGCGGGGGTGGCGTAGGCGGTGTCCCAGACGGTGGTGTAAGCCTCGACGGTCTGGAAGACGGTCTCATAGACGACGTCGACGCCCTGGTCGTTGTTCTGGGGAGCAGCCTGGGTGGCAAAGGTGGTGGCCTGGGGTGCCTGAGCAGGAGGGGCGCTGTACTCCGCGGCGGGGGTGGGCTGAGGAGCGGAGTAGGCGGGAGCATCGTTGTTGACGGGGGCAACCTGCTTCTGCTTGTAAGAGTCGGGGGAGGGGGCGGCGGCGGCGGCAGAGGAGCTAGGGGCAGCAGAAGAGGACTCGTCGTTCTGAGAGTCGGAGCCAGAGTCGCTGGCGCCGGCGCCGGAGGAGGTGCCGTAGTCGATGCCAGCGTTGGAGGAGGCGGGAGTCTTGATCACCTCAAGGACAGGGGTGATGTTCTTGCCCTTGTCGACAGGGCCGATGCCACCACCGTTGTAGCAGATCTGCTGGTTGGACTTGCACTTCTGCTCCCAGACCTTGCAGTTCTCAGAGCCGGCGGAGGAAGCGTCGTCGTAGCACTCGTCAAGCTTGGCCCAGCAGTCCTTGTCGGCCTTCCAGCAGCCCTCTTCATCGCTGTAGTCAGGGAGCTCAGTGCCGCACCAGTTGCCGTTGCTCAAGACGCAATCGGAGGGAGCAACACCGTTGACCTGCTTCTGGCTACGGAGGGCAGCACCAGACTCAACGGACTTGTAGACCTTGGGGCCGGGGATGGTGAAAGGCTTGAGAGGCTTGTCGAAGGCATTGTACTGGTTGCCAGGGTCGGACATGCTGGTGTAGCCGGGGATGGAGACGGTCTCGGCGGGGCCGGAAGAGCCAGTGGACTCGAGGAAGATCTGGGCGCAGCCAACGTAGTACTCGGGCTGGTTCTTGACGGCGATGTTGTGGAGAGCGAGGAGCTCAGGGCGGACGAGGTAGTCACCGCCGGCAAGGGAGTCGGGGATGGTGACAGAGATGCGGCCAGCGTTGCCAATCATCTTCTGGGTGCACCACTTGCCAGAGCTCTCATCGTAGCCCTCGTCCCAAAGCTTGAACCATCCGTCACCAGCAGCGGTGTCCTTGGTGGCGTCGTCGACCTTCTTGAGGTAGACGGAGCAAGGACCCATGTGGCCCATGTCGAGAGGGCCCCTGGAGTAGTCCTCGGGCCATTGACGGTACTCGAAAGAGAGCTGGTGGCCACCGGTGATGGGGCAGGTACGGCGCACAGGCTGGGTGCCATCCTTACCGCAAGCCATGTCCTTGGATCCAAGGTCGATGACGGGGTCGACAGCGCCGACGGGGTCGAGAGGAGCACGAACACAGGTGCCAGAGCCCTGGCCCTGACCGTCAATGTAGATTTCGGACATGACGGTGTGAGCGGTGGCGCCGGCCACCAGGGCCAGAGTTGCAGCGGTGTACTTCATGATGTCTGGTTTCGGTATGTTGTTGTAGGGTACGGAGATTTTTGGTGTGGTTGTCGGGGTCGCTGAACAGTCTTCTCAGTAGTGCGCGGGAAAATGAATGGACGCGATAAACGCTTGATGTTGCTGAAAAGAGAGTGTGGTTGCGAACGACTGAGGTGGTGACAATAGCGAGCAATTAAGGCACGTCGGGGCGGAAGGCAATGGATATAAATCAGGGGAGGCATTGTGACAAAGTTTAAACGGCGGGCACGGCGCGAGGTGCAGATGGTGAAACACTGGGCGGAGCCATCAAGCGCTTGAGACCGGAGCCAAACCCAGCCATGCACATCCCGGGATGGCCAGGAAGCCGCCAGGAACCCGCGTACCGTGGTTGGCTAAGAAGCATCGCCTCCTGCCTCTATCCATCATGATCCATGTCCTCGCTCGAGGGCCTCTCGCAGCAAATGCATGGTCCGAATACGAGACTCCACCGCAATTTCACAAAGGAAAGCTTGGCACCTACTCGCGCGTGAGCCCTCTTTCGGAACACGACCACGGCTACAGAGATTTGGTATCCACAGACGCCTTCTGGACCTGAGACGACTCGTGCCCCCATGTGTTGGCGCGCGCAGGTTCTGATGGCCCCCTGCACCAGTCGATCATGGCCGCTTGCAGCCTTGCTAACATCACCGCGGAGCGCGTCTAAGGAGTCTGTGACGGAGGCTGGCATGTCTTTCTTTCACGCGTCCGTCTTGCCGCTGACGGCTCCCCGTGTCTCGCAACGTGGGCTACAGCATGTCCGAGTGCAGAAGCGATCACAATCAAACACCATGTGGTGATGAGCCTGTCGACCTCAAATCGCCAAACCTGACTCGTCCCAACACAAATGACGCCAACGTCAACAACTTTGATGCTTGTACAGCCTCACAGACCTGTCTTGGGCGTCAGCCCTGCGACCCATGTTCCGGGTGACGACGGGGCGTGCTCAACGGCAGAAGATTGGCTCATAAACAAGCATGTCCTTCGGCGTTTCGGAAGTCGATATTATATTATACAATCCTGCCCGGGCTCAGCTGGCTGGGGTACTGCAGATTCTAGGCTTCTTAATATCCTGGGGAGGATTGCAGGATATTTGCTACAATTTCCCGCGTATTGCCAGGCATCGAGCTAAGAAGTGTCACTTCCATCGTGCACATATGAAGCAAGCACTGCGCCACGGCAACGCCGCGCGTTCGCTTAGAAGATGTCTGAGGCAATTCCAGCGGTTTGGGAGTGGGCGTCTACTGCTTCAAGGAGAGATATAAAGGCATTGCTTTGACTGTTTCACAGCTTTTCTGCACGACGACGGATTCTCATCGAACATGACTAAACGTCTGCTAAATCGCCGGTGCTGGCAGGCGACAGGCTACTTTCTCCACGCGCTGCCTTCCTCATGCTGAAACCTTTATGACCAGTGCAACGATCATCAAGTACTATGAGGCACTGCATATCTTGAGCTGTCGAAAGATTGGTCGTCTGAACACCTCCCACAGGCAATGCCCAGAGGGTAGACTTGGCGGCTGTCACAGCGAAGTTTCCGTTACATATTTTACCATTTTGGAGGTAGACTGGGCGCTTACTCGATCATGGCGGCTGGATCTACCCTGCTGAGTGTAACTGCGGGACTGAACATCTCATATTCACAGTCGAGATGCTATGGATTCCCTCCTGCGCTGCTGTCACATTGATTCCTAAACTCCTTCCCAGTCTGACAAGTCACAAGCTTAAATGCTCAGCTACTAACAATCGCGGACCAGACGCCATCAAAGTCGGACAGATCCATCATGCTCAACGAATCAGACATGTCTGCATAGTCTTTCAAGATGTTGCAACGCATCTGTCCAAACTCGCTGAATCAGTTCACAGAGTTTGGGTGGTAGTTATACTGCTGGCCGACTTTTCGTGGTCGTCGAATAGGCGTCCACTTCTAGCAGACTTGCAATATCGAATCATGTAGCTCGGAAACACGTGCTGCATACTGCCCAATCTCCGAAGCTAACGCTATTGCATTGCATGGCACTGTACACATGGCTGGCCACTCGTGCCGGTGTGCTACCGAGGTTGCGACAGCAAAGTAACACATACACTTCCCAGTGATTGACTTACGAAAAGTCTTTGTGCATGGTGACCATACTAACTTTGCTCCTCGTCAGTCAGGGCAACGACTTCAGGCTCATGGCAATGGCTTTAGGCGTCTCAAAACCAAAGGAAATGAACACTGCCTCTTTCGCTTATATTGTGCCTGGCAGGTCAAAGGCCGACATGGCCGGATATCTCATATGGGTGTTCATCCGACCCCCGCAAAAAGTCAATCCACCTCTCTCCAAGACTACCCCAAGAAGACATCCCCGCGTGATGATCGTTCGACATTAGCCTGAATTCATTCATTGCTACTCATTGCTACTACCAAATGTCACCTAAGAGGCATAGCCCTAGGCGATGACGAAGGCCGCCACAATGTATGCTAGCCAGAAGACGTTGCTCGCTAGACTAGGACTCCACATTACCACATGACCGGAATAATTACAGAAACGGTCGTGCATGTCGGCATATGGAGTATAAAACATATAGCATGGTCAGAGAGGCCGCACTCGCGGTAGCAGTATCTCCAAATCAGGAGTCCTCTCGGTCAATATGTTAAAGACACTCCTACTCTTACCTCTTGGCCTAGTTGCCGCAGAAGACGGCTTGGCTGCCTGGCTTCGCTATGCTCCGGTTCCCAATGCTGAGCAATATCACAAGTCGATTCCTTCGACTATTCATGCTCTCAACAGCTCAGAGGCCAGCCCGGTCTACACGGCTGGAGAAGAGCTGCGTCATGGCATCAGCAGCATGTTCGGCAGCGACTGCGAAGTTAAGCACAAGAACGTCAATGGCTCAGCAGACTTGATCGTTGGCACCGTCGACGCTTACTCCAAGCTGGGTGGCAACACTGCACATGTTCCGGAACTCATCGAGGACGGTTTCTACTTGGACACTACTGGCAAGCAAGTTCTCATCCTGGGACAGAACGAGCGTGGCGCCATCTATGGCGCTTTCGAATACCTCAGCTTGCTGGGACAGGGAAATGTCACTGAGGTTGCCTTTGCTTCAAACCCCGACGCGCCTGTACGCTGGATCAACCAGTGGGACAACCTGAAAGATGGCGGCACGCACGGCTCAATCGAGCGCGGTTACGGCGGCGATTCCATCTTCTTCTGGGATGGCGTTGTTCGCGAGGATCTCACTCGCGCCGGCCAATACGCTCGCATCTTGTCTTCCATTGGCATCAACGCCGTCGTCATCAACAACGTAAACGCCAACGAAACCATCCTGAACAGCACAAATTTGGACGGCGTTGCGAGGATCGCCGACGCTTTCCGTCCGTATGGTGTTCGCCTTGCAATGTCCATGTACTTTGCCTCGCCGCAAGCTCTTGGGGGTCTCGACACATTTGATCCTCTCGATGGAAAGGTCCAGTCGTGGTGGAACAACATCACCGATGTCATCTATGAGAAGATTCCTGACTTTGCGGGATACTTGGTTAAAGCGAACTCTGAGGGACAGCCGGGACCTATCACGTACAACAGGACCCTTGCGGAGGGAGCAAACATGGTAAGTGCATAATTTGGGATTTCTCGGCGCATCACTACACCCGTGCTAACCTTCAACCACCAGTTCGCCCGCGCTTTGGCTCCTCACGATGGGACCATCTTCTTCCGTGCCTTCGTGTACGACCACCAGAACTTGAACGAGAGCAACTGGAAGGCCGACCGTGCCAATGCTGCTGTCGAGTTCTTCGACGGTCTCGACGACAAATTCGACCACAACGTCGTGGTGCAAATCAAGCATGGACCCATTGACTTCCAGGTCCGCGAGCCAGTATCGCCACTATTCACACACCTCAGGCAGACACCTATGGTCAACGAACTGCAGATTACCCAAGAGTATCTCGGCCAACAAGCTCACCTCGTCTACCTTGCTCCTTACTGGAAGGAGATCCTTGACTTCGATCTCCGCGTCGACAACCAGAGCTCCCCACTCTACGACATTCTCGGTGGCAGACGCTTCGGCACAGGCCGTGGCGGATACGCCGGTGTCGCCAACGTTGGCACAAACACGACATGGCTAGGCTCCCACTTGGCCATGAGCAACCTCTACGCCTTCGGCAAGCTAGCCTGGAACCCTCACAGCGACCCCTCAGAAATCCTCGACTCCTGGACCAGACTCACGTTCAGCCACGACCAGGAAGTCGTCGACACCATCAACCACATGTCCATGGCCTCGTGGCCCATGTACGAGAACTACACCGGCAACCTCGGCATCCAGACTCTAACCGACATCCTCAATGGCCACTACGGCCCCAATCCATTATCCCAAGACGGCAACCCATGGGGCCAATGGACACGCACCGACGAGCACGGCGTCGGCATGGACCGCACCACCTGGAACGGCACCGGCTTCGCCGGCCAATACCCACCCCAAGTCACCGCCCAGTATGACACGCTCGAAGCAGTCCCAGACAACCTGCTCCTCTGGTTCCACCACGTCCCCTACGACCACGTCCTCAAATCCGGCAAGACCGTGATTCAGCACTTCTACGACGCGCACTACGACGGCGCCGCCGTCGCCCAGACTTTCCAGCACCAGTGGGCCACGCTCAAGGACAAGATCGACCCGGAGCGCTACGAGCACGTGCTGTTCCGCCTCGTGTACCAGGCTGGACACAGCCTCGTGTGGCGCGACAGCATCGTCGACCTGTACTTCAATCGCAGCCAGATCGCGGACGAGCACAACCGCGTAGACCACCACCCGTGGCGTCTTGAGGCCGAAGACTTCGAGCTTGATGGCTACGAGCGCTACGCCGTCAACCCTTTCTACTCGGCGTCTGACAGCTGGGCGATTGTCACTTCCGACAACACGACCACCGGCACGGCTTCTACCAAGGTGCCTTTCGAGAGCGGCACCTACGACGTCGCCGTCGTGTACTACGACCAGGCTATCGGAAACGCAACTTGGGAGCTGTGGCTCGACGAGACTCAGGTTGGACAGTGGCACGGCGATCTTGAGTATATTCTCGGCAAGGCTCCTACCTTCTACATCGATGGGCAGACTGCCACGAGAGTTACCTTTGGGGGAGTCGAGGTTGAGAAGGGCCAGGAGCTGAAGATTGTTGGCCACCCTGATGGACAGGAGCCGGCGCCTGTGGATTACGTTGTTTTCTTGCCGGAGGGCGAGATTGACTAGTGAAGGAAACTTGGTAGTGAAGTAATATGTGAACACGATCGGAATTTACGTCCAACAAATCAGATGTTCGTGCACATGTGGCTTTTGAGATTGTACCTGACTTACCGAAGGAGTGTGCCGTTCGTTTGATTTGTTGAGGCTCGAAGCAAGAATGTTCTTGACGGCCAATGGTCTACCCGCTACTCCTTCTGCGACATTGCTCATCGGCCTAAGACAATCCGTTCTCGTTCAGTTCAATCGTCGACGAAAATATGTATACACATATAGGTACGTACATCCACGCATGTAACGGAGGATGTAAGTGGATGTCGTGAAGAAGGGTTAGGGTTGAGAGTGCAGCGCAATACATTCTTCCAAACCCTGACCTCTTATGCTTAATGATCCGTAGGAAGGGTAAGCTACGGTCATACATTGTAGTTCAGAATACCCATCGATCACGCACCTTCCTCTCTAAACAAGTACCATCCTCAGTTGCGAGCAGCAGAAGAACCTAAAAGGCATTCACAAGGAGGAAGTCGCAAAGCCAACTCCGACTTCAGACCCTCGCGAAACAGCCCACCACCACCACCATCCAAGCCTCACTCTAACCCCTCCCCAATGCCTTTGCTACAAGAGCAAAACGACATGGTCCCGCCAGCAACGACCTCAGCCCTGAGGTACGAGCTGCTAGCAAAATGCTCCGTACGTATGCGCCCACCGGCACTAGAAAAGAAAAAAGAAAAAGAAACCCAAACTCCACTCCGCACACCATTCGCTAACGCAAGCTTCCTCTACTCAACAGACGACCCGCGCGCGAGCAGCAACACTGCACCTCCCACATGGCCCCGTGCCGCTGCCCATTTTCATGCCCGTGGCGACGCAGGCTTCGCTCAAGGGCCTGACGCCGAAGCAGCTTGAGGAGACGGGGTGTAGGCTGTGCTTGAATAATACTTATCATTTGTACGTGGAACCTCGAAGCTGGACGAACGAGAAGATGGATATGAAACAGCTGGACTGACAATGTTGTGGTGCTAAGGGGATTGAAACCTGGACAAAAAACACTCGATGCAGTCGGCGGCGCGCACAAGCTGCAGTCGTGGCCGCATAACATCTTGACAGGTACTTGAGGCTGGCTATTATGGACAGACAGACAGACTGGATGGAACTGACGTGTGAGTAGACAGCGGAGGGTGCGTTCTCCTTTTCCCACCTATTCTGTCATCACGAAGAAGAAACAACAAGCTGATATGACCCACCCTCCACAGCTTCCAAATGGTCTCCCTCCTCCAGCTCGCCCAAGTCACAGAGGAAGGCGTCCGCTTCTTGAGCCCTCACGACAAATCGCCCATGTACGTCGTCAACCTCACTTCACACTCACCGCCCACCAGCACACTCTCCTCCACAACTAACACCCCCTCCCCTCCAGGCTCCTGACCCCCGAACACTCCATCTCCCTCCAAAACTCCATCGGCTCCGACATAATCATGCAACTCGACGACGTCATCGCCACAACCTCGCCCGACCACGCCCGCATCCACGAAGCAACCCACCGCTCCATCCGCTGGCTTGACCGCTGCATCGCCGCGCACGCCAACCCCTCCACCCAAAACCTCTTCTGCATCATCCAAGGCGGCCTCGACCTGCCCCTCCGCCGCGAGTGCACAACCGCCATGCTCGCCCGCGACACCCCCGGGATCGCAATCGGCGGCCTGAGCGGCGGCGAAGCGAAAGAAGAATACTGCAAAGTCGTCGCGGCGTGCACGGAGATGCTGCCGGAGGGTAAGCCGCGGTACGTCATGGGCGTGGGCTTCCCGGACGACCTGGTCGTCTCCGTGGCCCTGGGGGCAGATATGTTCGACTGCGTGTGGCCGACTCGAACCGCGCGCTTCGGCAACGCCGTCACCGGCTCCGGCCTGCTGAACCTGCGCAACCAGATCTACGCCGAAGACTTCGGGCCGGTGGAAGAAGGGTGCGGTTGCACGATATGCCGCGCGCCGAGCGAAGGCGGACTGGGGATTACGCGGGCGTTTATTTATCATACTGCGGCGAAAGAGACGGCCGGGGCGCATTTGTTGAGTATTCACAATGTGCATTTTTTGCTGGATTTGATGCGGAGGGTCAGGGAGGCCATTTTGGAGGATGGGTATCCGGAGTTTTTGAGGGAGTATTTTGGGAAGATGTATAGGGGGGAGAAGGAGAGGTATCCCGGGTGGGCGGTTGAGGCGTTGAGGGGGGTTGGGGTTGACTTGATGAGTGGGTGAATTTTTTTTGTCGAACGATGAGATGAGAGGGTGGCAGAAACGCCTTTGAAAAGTTAGGGAGTGTTTTGCGACTTACAAAAGATGGGCGCAACGGAAAAGAAACGCTTTGCAAGTCAAGGAACTGTTTTGCAACCTGCAAAAGATGTTCGAAGACGATGCATGTCTTGGGAAGTCTAGCCAAGTGGGCCCAGGTAAGCACATGCACCTCAGAATGCATCAATAGCTGCTCACGATGACCGGTTCGACAGTAATTGAGAGGATCATGCTTTTTTGATCGCGTTTCGGCATCTAATAATCATCTTCCTCATCAGTGATATCTTTCACCATATCGAACCACCCTCCACCGCCAAACTGCGCACTGCTCTTGCCCCTGTTCTTGAACCCGAACGTCTCGTAATAAGGAATCATCTCCTCGTGCGCGATCAACGCAGCCTTGTCAGCAACATCCTGCTTCGCAAGCCTGTCAAGATACGCCTTCATCAACGTCGACCCGAGACCTTTGCGCTGGAAATCGGGCAAGACGGCAAGTGAGTGGATGGCGACGGTGCGGCCGTGGGCTTTGTGGCCTAGCGAGTGGTCGTCGGGGTCGTCGGAGGGGATTCCCATGTCTTTGTCGGTGACTGTTAGGCCGGTTGTCATTGTGGCGACGATGTGGCCGAGGAGGACTAGTTTGCGTTGCGGTGCGCCGGTGTAGACTGGCGATGCGGTGGCGGCGGTGGGGATATCGTCGCCCTCATGGGAGGTGAATATGCCGAGGGAGAGTTCGGAGCATTTTGATAGGCGGTATTGGAACTGGGAGGAAAAAAGAGGGTTTGGTTAGCGTTTGAATATCAATTTTCTCTTCTGGTTTGGAGGGAGTGAAGTGGATTGGGCTACGCTGATGGGTGTGTTGTTGCATGCACAGGCCGAAATGTGAGGTTGCACTGGTCGGGGAGCGAGCCGTTGGTTTGATGCAAGCAAGGTGGACTTGCATGATGAAGGAGCATGAGGGCGGAAGTGAACTGTGTAGTTGCATATGCTCATGCAGACAGACGGGGCAGAGTGAATGTTTGGTAAGGAAGGAGCATCACGTGTGCCTTCCCAAAAGGGTACGAGGCCACTTCAAGCCAGGACAGCACTAGAGGAGAGCATCGAGCGGAGGCCAACGCATGCAGCAGAATGCGTGACACGTGAAAGTGTCACAATGTGGCAGGATGTGGCAGGCATGTGCAACGACAGGTGTATCATGGTGAAGACAAAGAAATGGTTGGCTTACCTTTTCTCTGGTGGCGCGTTCCTGAGGCGGAAAAGCGGCTTCCTCGAGTATCACGCAGGACTCGACGTCGTTCAAGGTGAGGGTCTGGGTGTAGGGATGTAGGTCGTCGCGCTTGGAGTTTTTCTGGGCCTGTTCGGCGAACATGGTGCCCTGTCGAGGCTTGTTGTCGGGTTGTGGATCGGAGTCGGGCTTGCTGGTGCGGTCGAGCGGGCTCATGTTGGAGATTGCGTGGTGCTTGGCGAGCTCGGTGAGGTCACGAGGCATGTTGATGGGTAGCTTGATAAGGTGTTTTGAGTTGGGTAGGTAGGATGGGATGTTTAGGTATGCAAGTGCGGGGATGGAGCTGCAAAAGGAGATGACGGAGTAATGTTATTGTAGAAGATTGGTATGGCTAGAGATGGGCGGAGGGCGGGTGCAGGTCCAATGGGAGCCCAAGGTTGCACAGGCGAAGTGTTTGTGGATTTGTGAGAAGGGTGTTTGTTGGTGGAAGTGGGGTGTCTCGGTAGCGGTAGTGGTTATAGCGGGCGCAGGAGGGCAGACACGACATGTAACGGTGCTTCTGTGAATGGCGTCACGGGAGAATGTGTGGGATTTTGGGAAGACAGCACGGGGACGAGGGACGAGGGACGAGGGTCACAGCTGCACGGTTAGCGAAAAGAAGGGTCTGACAGGGCATGGATTGGGGTGTGTAATATTCTGGTGTATCCATCCGCTGGTGGAGAGAGATGCGACTCTGCTTCTTGTTGCAGCCAAACAATGACGATGAGGATGGGGATGGGGATGAAGCGTGGCTGGTGGCGGCGGGGCTGTCAAGTCTTGAACGGCGGTGCGTTTTGGTGGGGGAGAGCAAGGGCAAGGGCAAGCACATTACTTCAGTGTAGATTAGTTGAGGCTGACGATGTGCTGTTGTCTGATGCCTGGGTGGTGAAGTGTCTACTGCAGCATGTGCATGTGCATGTGCATGTGCTGTTCGCTCGCTCACTCGCTCGCCGGTAAGTGGCATAGCATAGCATGGCATGGCATGGCATGGCATCATCAGCCTCTTCGCCGTCCACTCCTCACAACTTCAATCTTCCCATCCCTTCCACTGCCTTCTGCTGCCTCACTCCACCCGCCATATCATTAGTCATGTGTAGAGTGTAGCTAGCTCGCTTGCAAGCACCAGCAATCCATCGCCGCCACCACCACCGCCACCACCGACATCTCTAACTGACTGACTACACCCCCACCACCACCCACTCACACGCCCTCCCTTCCTCCGCCCGCCCTCTCACAAGCGTCACAAACAATCAACCCGCTCTGCTGCTTCTGGCCAACGGAGCCCGTACACACAGCTCCACCTTCACCTCCGCATCTATCTGCTCGCTGCTCGGGTGTCACTCTCGCCAACCTCGCCAGCCAGACGTCGACCTGTCACTCCGCTGCAAACACGAACCCTTCGAGCGACGTGCATGCGAGCTATCACCACGCAAGGCACACACCACACACACTCCCGCCGCTCTAACCACATCTCGCCCTCTCAACACCGCCGATATGTGAGTACAATCCCCAACAACCCTCATCCTCATCCGCCCGCCTCGCCGGCCCGCCGTCTCACTGTCAGACCCGTCCTGTGCCACCGCAACAAACGAACTGACCTTTTGTGTCTGTTCTGCCTAGGCCGCGGGTTACCATATCTATCATCGCGCCCAACCATGCTCTCGACCAGGAGCTCCTCAACCTCGACCTCCCGCCCGGTCTTACCATCCTCGATCTCAAGGCTTTCGTCAACGCCGAGACCGACTTCCCTCAAGACCAACAACAATTCTACCTCAACAACGCTGTCCTACAGCCCGATTCAAAAACGCTAGAAGAGGCGGGAGTCAAGGATGATGATATGCTTGTGCTGCTGACGCGCCCACCTCAACAACAGCAACAGCAACAACAACAACGGCAACGGCAACCTCCGCAACAACAGCAACAACAACAGCAAAACAACATGGGTGCACAACAGAGAGGCTCACCGGCCGACATTGAGAGAACAAGATTGAGCATATTGGGGAATGCAAACGCCATGGCCCAAGTCAGAGAGCAGAGGCCTGCCCTAGCCGAAGCGATCAACGACAGCAATCGTTTCCGCGAGGTCTGGATCGAGATGGTGCGCGAGGATGATCGCAGGGAAGGCGAGCGCATGGAACAGATGCGACTGCTCAACGAGGATCCATTCAACGTCGATGCACAGAGGAAGATCGAGGAGATGATCAGGCAGCAGTCGGTACAGGACAACCTGCAGCACGCATACGAACACAACCCAGAGGGTGGGTCCTGTCTGTCTCTTTGCATTGAGTATATTGGCTAACATTTCTTCCGTCCAGTCTTCGGCCGCGTGACGATGCTCTACATCAACGTCGAAGTCAACCGCCACCCAGTCAAGGCCTTCGTCGACTCCGGCGCCCAGACGACCATCATGTCACCCTCATGTGCCGAAGAGTGCGGCATCATGCGTCTGATCGATAAGCGCTACTCCGGCGTTGCCCGTGGTGTCGGAACCGCCAACATCATCGGCCGCGTGCACTCAGCCGACATCAAGATCGGCGCCGCAGTCATGCCCTGCTCCTTCACCGTCATGGAAGGCAAAGATGTCGACCTCCTACTCGGCCTAGACATGCTCAAGCGCTTCCAAGCCGTCATAGACCTCGCCCAGAACAAGCTCATCTTCGGCCAAGGCAACGAAGTCCCCTTCCTAGGCGAAGCCGACATCCCCAAATCCCTCGAGGAAGCACAAGCAAACGAGCCTACCGTGCCAGGCCCCAACGGCACAGCAGTGGGCGCGGAAACGGGCACAGTGAAGCCGGAACCTTCACCATCGAGCAGCAAGAGCAACTTCAAAGGCCAGGGTCAGACGCTCTCGCCTGGTTCATCTTCGTCCAAGGCGCCGGTTACCGCTTCGTCTGCTGGTAGCAGCGGCAGCGCGCACAAAAAGGAAGACATAGATCAGCTAGTGAACCTTGGCTTTTCTGAGGCGGAAGCCATCAACGCGCTGAATGCGTGCGATGGCAATGTGGAGTACGCTGCGGGTTTGCTGTTCCAGGGCTGAACCGTGGTCCTCGATGAGAGAGAAACAAAAACCGGCCCATGTCAAGCTTCTCCACCGTTCCTTTCTACACCCTACTTCGTGGACAGAAACAGACAGACAGACAAGCGGCGCTTTTCATGATACACCCGATCCGACCAAAATGAAACTTGCTCTGCATGTCCGAACATTCGCATTCTCGCGCGTCTGTACCGAAAATTTTCCCGTTCTCCGTGATATGAGTGTGAGCTTTCATGTTTCCATGTGGGCATTTGGCCCGTTGCAGTGAGCTTTCTGCATGCACTGTTCTCTTCACATTTTTCGATCCGAACAACTCTCTCAACTCAAACCTTTGTGGTTTGGATTTGTTCCCGTGTCGAAATCACGAGGAGTTGCTCTCGAATTTCTTTTTCCCCCTTTAGTGCGATGACTTGAGCCTATTAGAGCTCATCGCGATGTATAGAGAGAGAGGGGGGGCGGGGAGAAGAACGCAAAGCCATTGCTGTCAGGAAACGGAATCGGATGCCCAAAAAGTTACTCGCTTTTCATGGAATGGATGGGTTAGATATGAACAGAAAGGGCTCAATAATCGAGTCGAGGGCGATACACGTGCCTGATGAAGAAAGAAAGGAAGGAAGGAAGGAAGGGGGAAGCATTCCCCAACCATCGAACCTGAACCTTCGACCTGATACCCGATACCTGTTTTGTTTCCCCCCAATGGCTCGCTGCACGACCTGTTTGTGTCGCTCACAATCAAGTCTTTGGCAAGAAACAAAACGCCAACCACCAAAGAGAAAATAATAAAAAAAGGCGAGAGAGAGACATTCCCAATAAGAAAAAAGAATTAAAAAAAAAAGGTCATCCACATCCCCCATTTCCCAACATCAAGCCATCTCAACAGCAGGCCAAAATAACCTCGCCTTCCGCCCAACCCTCAACTCGAAAATCCCCTCCTCGCACGCAGCCCACAACGTCCTCCCATCGCCACTCATCGCCAGCCCCGCCGTCCTCACCCCCATCTCACGCCCCGTGATCCCTCCCACGCGCATCCTCCGCAGCACAGCCTCATACCCGTCCGGAAATGCCGCGAGCCGCGATATCGTCGCCGTGGCATTCGCGCCGGTAGCGTAAGCGTTCGGCGGTTGTGTGCCGTCGGGGACGAGCGAACGCCAGCGGTCGCGCTGCGTGACGAGGTTGCGGGCGCGGGCGGCGCGCTCAGCTTGGAGTTCGGAGGCGATTTCGGTGGCGGTGGGGCGGGAAGGGGGTGTTGCCCGGGCGGCGGATTCGAAGAGGGGCCCGCGGACGAGGCTCATTGCGTCTTCGATTGTGCGCCAGGGGTTGTTGTTGTTGTTGGGTTCTGGGTCTGGGTTTGCTGGGGCGGTGGGGCGGGAGGTGCTGTTTGAGGAGGAGGAGGCGGTTGTGGGCGGGGAGAGGATGACGGAGGCTCGACGGCGGGGTTGGCGCGGGTTGTGGTTCGGGGGGGTGGTGGAGGAGGATTCGCTGGTGGTGGTTTCGCTGCTTCTTGCTTCGATGGTTGGGAGGCGGTGGCCACTGAGGGTGTCTTCGTCGCTAGGCGCTTGGATTGGAGCTAGGCGGTGTTCATCAGCTGCTTCGATTGAAAGCTCTGGTCGGGTGTTTGCGTTCATCCTTGCCAGCTCCGGGAAGTCTGTATAGAGTGTGGAGGCCTCATCGGAAGTCCTCGCAGCAGCATTATCCGGATTTGGAGTGTTCGCAGAGCTCGACCTAGCACCGCTGCCGAATATGTCTGAAGAGGTGTAGTTGACGCCTCTGGCAACGCCAGTCTGGCTTCTTGCTTCTTCTCTCTGTCGTGTAGTCCTCAGCGTATTCAGTATCTCCTGTTCTCGGGCGGTAAGTCCTTGCGGGTCATCGTCCCGAGGAGCTCGTGATCCGGAGGTCCCTCGCGAATTTGCAAGCTCCTGTCTGTGCTGTCTTTGTCGGCGTCTTGCTTCAATGTATTCGGTAGCGAAATTGACGGCCGTGTTGCTGTCCTGGCCCCCGGCGTCGCGATACCGCCTGAGGAAGTCCCTCTCCAGCTGATCCAGAGTCCTCGTGACAGCATCCTGTGGCGGGCTCGGCTCGTCTTGAGAAGGCAAGTCCTCATACTCAAGTTTTGGTAGACCCTCCTCTCTTGGGTCGAGCGTAATCACCTGCTTTCTCTTCAAACCTGTGCGTAGGTCGCCGATACACACTCGTCCCTGGTCTTCCGCCCAAATGAGAAAGTCCCAGGGGTCGGGAGAGAACAACATGCTCCTGACAGCGCCGGGATGTGGTTGTGGAATGTCTGGTCGTGATCCAGGTATCACAGCAACAATCGCATCCTCGTCTTCCAGCTCGGGGTCCGCCAAGGTCTCCACGTCCAGTACCGTGATGTACCCTCCTTCCGATCCCAGTGCCACAAGCCGCCCATTTGGACTCCAAGCAGTAGTAAAATACCCCAGAGTCGACTCGCTTGACGACACATGTAAGCTCACCACGTTTGTGAGTCTCCATTCCAGGCTTCCACTGTTAAGTCGGTTGTGAGGTTTGGGAATCTGCGGAGGTGTATCCTTGATGTCTCGCTGGAAAAAGTATGCCTGGTTAAGATCTCCAACAGCGACCAGTTTGGTTCCATCCGGCGAAATTGTCGCATGGTTCATAGCGAAGGGCAAGTCCAGTACGCAGGTCTCCAACCGCTGTGGGAGGCTGTACACCCGCACCGTCTTATCGTTGTTGGTGAGCACCGCAACAATGTCGTGGAGATGCGCTTCCTCGTCTTGTATCCGGTGGATTGATATCGAGTTGACGATTTCCTCGCCGATCCGCTCCACCTTGACAGTCGCGCCTCGTCGGGCAGTGTTGCTTCCGCCCAAGGCACTCCCACTTGCCCACGATCCGCCAACGTCCAATCGCTCATCCACCTCACTAGGCCGAGGTCCTGACCCATCCACCTTGATCGCGGCGAAGTGTCCCTCTTCTTCTCCACCTACGCACACCCAGCCGTACCCAGAAGACGTACATCGCGCCTCAAAAGGTAGTGTGGCAACAAGTCTGCGCTTCCTCGTCGCAGTGAACAGACAAAA
The DNA here is from genome assembly GCA_019775565.1 of Melanodothis sp. VS III C KN 2. Lineage (NCBI taxonomy): Eukaryota > Fungi > Ascomycota > Dothideomycetes > Cladosporiales > Cladosporiaceae > Melanodothis > Melanodothis sp. VS III C KN 2. The sequence goes on from JACWFM010000002.1 coordinate 847,553, forward strand.
GACGTCATGGCCAGAAGCATAGTACAAGCGGTCGGGCTCGGGGTTGGAGATGTAGTGGCGAAGCTGCCAGTGCCTGCTCGCAAAAGCGCATCAGCAATAGCCCCAACGCCGGCGTCCCACAACCGTCATCATCATAGACCGCATCCTAGCGCATTCGGATTTCCGACACTGGGTCCTGGCGAGGACTCACGACACAGGTATGCGCAACGGGTAGAATGATTTCTCCTTCGACACAAAGTCGTCCGCATCCGGGTATCTGTAGAGGGAACAGGTAAATGTCAGCAGTCACTCTTGCGCATCAGCCGGGGTTCCATGCGGCAAAGCATACTTTATATTCTCAATCGCCATCCTTGCTTCTGTGATGTGGTTGTCCTGGGGTATTGGCACGCGACTGGTGTCAATCTCTACCAAGTCTGGGATCGAATCCTCGTCGTCGTGCTCGCTGTCGTGGTCGCGCTGGATGATGTCGTGGCCGTCGCGGCCCGAATTGTTCTCGAAGAGGTAGAGTATAGATAACGCCGCAAATGGATTGCTACGCCAAAAGCAGTTCAGTGCTCTTTTCTTTGGTCACTTGGCTCTTGTCAGACTGAAGCTGGAGAGAGGAAGTCGATGTGCACGTGCGCGGAGGTGGTTTGGAGGTTGTGAAGAAAGCGTTCGGCGGGAGGAAGGTGGTGTGAGGAATGTGGAGATTGGAAATGCAATGGTGAGTACAAGGATAGCAATGTTTGCGTAGCGAATAAAGACAAAGGCAGGTGATATGGCAATAGTGAGAAGAGTGATGGATGGTCTCGCATGGGTATTGCGCCAGAGGACAAAGGCGAAGGGTTCATACGTCAATCCCCCGATCCGGTTGTGGGGTAACTCTAGCTCGTCCATGAAGGCTCGTCCATGCGCTCGTGTCTCGTATCTGCGGTCATTGAGGGGTCTCTACAGTACAGGATCACGTTTGTAGTGAGATTCTCGTGACAAGTACCAGCGGCAGGTGTTGCTTCCACACGGTTTGAACTGTGAGTTCTCATATTCGGAAGCTGCGGCTGGCTTGTAATCAAGAGCAAACATCCACACACACACGCTCAAGATACACAAGAAAAGCACGGGTAACGTTGGAAAAAAATGGCATTTTGATGGCTAAGGTATCTTTCGCTCATCGACAAAGAAAAAACTCAAAATAGCAAGCAGACCCCTGTGCCATGATGCACCTGTTTCGCCACGAGTTGATATCGTTCAACTCCTTGGGCACCCATAACTCCATGCTTTCGTAAATCATGCTAATCATCAAAGTAAGGAAAGCACCTTCCGCGGCGATGTTCGAAGAGGACCTTAGGTGTTCAGTGACAGTCCGTTTCTGATCGCATCAGGCAAGGCGCACGCGAGCGACCCCAACTAAGAGCTCTCACCTTCTTGCACCTTCTTCACCTTCTCGGCCACGGCGGCGAAGAGTGGATGGTCCTCCTCGAGGCCAGTCAGCTCCTTTGTCGCCGCAGTGGCATCCAGCTCCTTCAGCTTCTTGGCGAGCTCTACCGACGCCTCGTCACCCTCGACGTTCTGGAAGCGCAGGAGCATTTCGATACCACCGAGGAGGCTGTCGTACTTCTCGCCAGCTTCAGCCAGAAGCGCTGCGGGGCCGATGAAGCGCTCCTTGCGGCTGATCTTGCGGAGGGGATCACGGCCGACACGGTCGACAATATCCTTGAGTGCAGGGTTGGAAATGCGCTTGACGATTGCCTGAACGTATTCGGCCTGCTCCTCTTTGCTGATGTGAGAGTGCTTGGTGCAGATCAAGTGGGCAGTCTCCTTGAGGGTGTTTTGGACGATTTCGTGGAGCTCCTTGTCGGCGAGCACCTCGTGAACGTACTTGAAGCCACGGTTGTGGCCGTAGTAGGCTGCGGTTGCGTGGCCAGTGTTGACAGTGAACAGCTTGCGCTCGATGTAAGGCTGGAGGTCCTCGACGAAATGGACACCTTTGATGGCGGGAGGGTTGCCGTCGAAAGGCTTCTCCTCGACACACCACTCGTAGAACTTCTCGATGAGAACGTTCATGCCGTTGCCCTCAGGCTGCACCGGCACAATACGGTCAATAGCCGAATTGGCGAAGCGAGCCTTGGGAGCAATGTTGGCCTTGGTCTCGTCGGAGAGCTTGCCCTCGATGAAACCACGGAGAGTGTCAGTGGCACCAATGGCGTTCTCGCAAGCGATGACGGCGAGTGGGTTGCTCTCCTTGCGAGCCTCAATACCCTTGGCGATGGGCTCGGCGATGAACTTGAGGATATTGGGGCCGACGGCACAAGTGACAATGTCAGCGGTGGCGATCTCGTGGACGACCTCATCCATGCTGTGCTTGGAGTTCAGGGCGCGGTAGTTGTCGATGGTGAACTTCTTCTCGCCATCGTCGCCAATCTCGGTGACTTCGTAGCTCGGGGTCTTTTGGAGAGTCTCAATAAGATTGTCCATGACATCCACGAACACGACCTCGAAACCGGAGTTGTGCAGGAATTCGGCGACGAAGCCACGGCCGATGTTGCCACCGCCAAAGTGAACGCCCTTCTTGCCTGTCATTGTGGAGTGGCGTGGGTTGTTGATGTTTGTTTGATGGGACTGTCGGGGAAGTGGTGTTAGCTTGAGAGAACTGTCTGGGTTGATGGAGGTAGTCATCCTGGCACAAGCGTTCACTTGTGTTATAACAGGCAAGAAGCCTCGGATGGACGCGTTTAGCAACTTACCGTTTGTGAAGTGTGAGTGAGGTATGGCGTTTGTGATAGCGTGGAGGGAGTGCTATCAGTAGTGAGTAGCTGTGAACAAGTTTGAGGGTGCGATGGCGGCAAGAGTCGAGTGATCAGTGGTTGTCGTGAGTGAGGAAGAGAGGTGAGAGGCAAGGAAGAAGAATCAAGAAGTGAAGTCAACAAGCAGGGAAGAAGAATCACAGATCGGCGTGAGCTGCGGCAAGGTACTGTACACATCAGAGCACAGCTATTGGAAAGTGGTAGGTGGGGCACATCGTGACTGCCCTCTGCCATCATCCACAAACGTCATGTCGCACGCGGCGAGGCGCGGGGCAAGCGAACCAGGCCTCGCATCGTGACATGACACGCATCGACAGATGATGGTGGAACAGCTCCTGTTTATTGGCCGTCTCACATCACTGGGCACCTAAACCACATGCAGGCGAAGCGGTCCGACTTCGATATGGTGGCGCTGTGTTGTTACACTGAGTGGATGGCATGGAGGTACAAGCGGCTAGGTAGCCCTCTCGTAGCTGTATACCAAGTCACGAAATGCGCAGCCGCAGTATGCATATGCCGCATTTCCCTCGAGTCTGCATCCTGCACCGCATGGGCGCTCGGCGACGGCCGGTCCGCAGCTCTGGAGGCCCGGAAAGAGGATGACATCCACAGGACCAAAGGTAGCCAGAAAGCCCCATCATCATCACGCTCCAACCTCCCTCCGCGCCGTGCACCCGAACAACCGAATCTCCCAGAAATCTCTCGCGCCTACCTGGACGCTGAATCTATGCAACTGATAGGCATCGCGCGATCGCGGCTGTTATTTCTCTCAAGCAAATGAGCCTCCGTTGGGCCAGCCTAAGCACTCCTAGCCTGATATCGCGAGCTTCGTTATTGCATGATGAGAGATATCGCAACACGCACGCTGTCTGACTCATCTCCGCTTGCTCCGTCTCTTCGTATGTCCTCAACTCCACTCTTCGGGAAGAAACGTGCCAACTTCGGTTCGTCGTCGTTCGTTGACTGCTCGACAGCAGTAGTGTGCATCCGTGAAGACATCAGAGAGAACGGAAAGGTGGGCGTCGGGCGTTCATGCAACGCCGTTTTAGTGTGGAATCCTCGTCTCTTTCTCAGGTCGTTCTCGCCCACGGGGAAAATCCACAATTCGCTCCACGAGGTGTTTCGGCTGCTTGCTCGGTGTAACTGTTGCACGGCGGATAGTTGGCGCTTAGAGAGATATTGATCAGCTGTGATTTGTTTGAGCGCCTCATTCAGGAGCTGCGAAGAGAACACGGTGCTACGCATAAGTGTTTGTGCACGTTAGGCCCTCGTCTTCGTGTCTCGGTGGCCGACAGGACTTCTCGAAGCCCAATGCTCTGCCATCAATTAGTATGTGTAGTATATGAGTGGCCTCTCACATCAAATTTATGTCATTACTGAACAACAGTGGCTTGAGAATCACAGAAACACTACCAACAATATGCTTCCAAATGAGAATTCAGACGTATCATCTCAACGGCACTCCACATTATTCCAGTGTTGACATCTGCTGAAAGCGGCACTTACACAATAGAGACACAACTTACTGTTCGATCTTAGCATTGCTGTTCAGCAGCGACATCTCGGTGGTTGGCCTACTTGATTTAGTGCCTACAGTAGATGCTACTGGCATTGTGGCACACAAGATTGGCAGCTTCACGCGTAAGAGTTGTACGATACCGCTATCATTATATTTTTGAATTACGATTTGCATTAAAACATTACTACCAAAGAGAGGAAAGAAACGCAAAAGCCGCTCGTAATTCAACACCCCTCCGAACCAAACCAACTGGGTATTCTCCAACAAAAAGAAACCAGAAACACACACACATCATCGCTCGCTCACCTCTAGCCGCTGACTCCTGCCATACCCTTTTCCCCTTTTGTTTCTAGTACCATCCCACACCTCCAAATTCCATCCATCTAAGCGTGAATAGCCTGCTGAACATGAGGATACACCTTAACCATATTCTGGTACAGCTGCGGGTGCTCGCGCATCATAACCTCAGGGTCCCACGCGGCAGCCACGAAAATGGTCTCAATACCGCTCTGCAGCGGCGTGGTGAAGCAGTTGGTGATTTGCAGACCAATGAGGAAAGCGTATGCGACGACGACGGGGGTGAAAGCGCCGTCGGAGTTGTAGCCGGGGTTGGTGAAGACGAGGTAGAGGTAGGCGAGGCTGGAAGAGATTGTTAGATGTGTTACCATGTTGGTGTGGAGGATGTTTCAACTTACAAGGCACAGATGTAGGCTACGAAGGTGGAGCCCATGGTGAAGACGGGACCGGTTAGGCACTCGTTGACCAGCGCATCCATTCCGCGGTCCTTGATCATGGTCCATGTGGCTTTTGCGCTTTGGATGTAGCTCTTGCCGTAAAGCGCCATGTAGCTGAAAGCGTAGCGGTTGATGAACTGCACGGCCCATTCGAGGATGCCAATGAGACAGCCGAGGATGCAGAAGCCGATTTGGCCAACGAGATTGCCGTCACCGGCTGCCTGGTTGCGGGCCACGGAGCAGAGCTGGCGCAGGAACTGAATGATGGCGACGATGAGGGATCCGAAGGAGATGCTGCCGAAGCTGTAGGTGAGAGCGCGGCGAGCGGCACCGCGGGTGGCTCCCTTGGCTGGGTTGTTAGGGCTGAAGTACCATGCGCCGAAGACACCAGAGATGATGACATGGGTGGCATTCTTGATCCATTCGGTGATCCAGTAGGCGGCGAAGGTGATGAAGACGAGCAGACCGATGACCTTGCCTGAGCTGCAGCCGCCTGCGCCTTGACTGCACGCCGGGTTGTTCCCTGGTTCATACTTGACATAGACTGCTACCATCGTCACCGAGAACCACGCACCAAATGCTGCCGCGGTGAGACCGCTGAGGAAAGAGATGAGGTAGACGTGGCCGTAGGTCTTGGAAACATCGATTGCTGTCTGCAGCATCAAGACCGAGAATGGGATTCTGGGGATCCAGGAGATGAAGCAGATGACGGTGAAGATGCCGAAGATCAGGAACACGATGCCACCGCTCCAGTACTTTCTGGAGAGCATGTAGATGGCGGTGACGAAGCAGGAGATAATGTTGAGGATTCCCGTGATCCAGATGAACTGCTTGGTGAACTCTATTCGGTTGTCAGTACACGCATTTCGAGTGCGAATAGACAAGGTGCTCATCACTTACTGCGCGCCACCCAAACATAGCCATAGCCAAGAATCAACGCAACTCCCAAACAGAACATGAAAAGCACAATGGTGTTCGTAGTCAAGCCAAATTGGTTATTCGAGTCGTAAATTCCACCGCCATTGAAGCCCTTGGTAGCAGCATAGCCTTGAATCGAGATGGCGCTGACGGCAACATAGCCAGCGCAAACAAGGATGAACAGAATGCCCGCCCAGAGGTCATTCCACTTCGGCTTCTCGATCTTGAACGCCTCTTCGAACTGCGGCTTCTGGTCTGCGCCGTACTGCTGGCCGTAGTTGGGAGGTGGAGGCATACCACCGCCGCCATAGTGCTGTTGCTGCGGCGGTGGTCCCCCGTATCCATTTTGTTGCTGAGGAGCGCCGTAGCCATAGCCTTGTTGCTGAGGAGGAGGCTGGTTCATCTGGTATCCATTGTTGCCTCCATAATATTGCGACGCTTCGCCTTGTTGCGCCATGGCTGTGGGGAGGGGTCTATCTGTTTGCGCGAATAGACTTTATTGACGTGAGCTCGAGGTGATGATAGCGCGATACGCGATGCGCCTTGCGATCAATGGGTTCTCACTGAAAAGTGCGATGCGCGCGCTGCGTGGGCGAGGGACAATCGCAAACAGAGCGAGGGCGAGGCCACAGCGGGTAAACAAGACAAGAAGATTGCGACACGAGAAACAAGGTGAAAGCTACGACGGCAGACGACTCTTCTGTGCGCAATCGACCGTTGGGCGAAGCACAACCTAAGCTGCCAACCCGTCACGCCGTGCCGCCCAGGGCATCACCACCGAGCATCTACACACAGCTCTCGCCCGCTCTTTTGTCGCTGGAGACTCAACTTCCGTCATGAGACATGAAAGATGTCGATCCGCACGCGCTGATTCGCCAGCCCGACGATCGCAAGGCAAAGCACAGGTCGAGCGTTGCCGTCTTGGTGCCGCCAAATCTCGGTAAAGACGGGCAGGGCGGACATCATCCTGTTGTAAGGCTGCGTTTTTGCTCCTCTAAGAGTGTATGATGCTGGGTGTTGGATCTATGATATTACGCCTTGCGCACACGCCAAGCTGTCACGTCCTTGAGCGCACACACAGGCTGGAACTGGCTCTTCACGTAAATGTTTTTCAGTTCAGGTGTCTGTGGCGAGCTGACAAGTGCTCAGCCATCGAGGCGCTATCTGAACAAGGTCAGGGGCACATGCACCTTGTTTTCATCCCTCACGAAGGCGTGGCCTGGGCCCTACGATCTTTGTTGCGTTATTAGATATCAGTGACAAATTACACATGAGGCGAAAAGCATAACATACGAGCACATTGATGAAACCTGAAAGACCTGCGCACCTAGCACGTGTGGTACGATACGACAAAAGGCAATGCAAACTTCGGGTGGTGAGAAACGTAGCACTGGCATTGCAAGTTCGCGTGCGAGATGAGATAGTCATCTTACTAGTGGCGAAGGTCGATATTCTTGAGACATGTGCTTAATCGTATTACCACAAGAACATTAAAGATACTCATTACCAAGTTAGTAGGTAACAGGGTAGTACAGTTATGACAATATTGAACAAGTACAGCTCTTTAATGCTCATGTTTGATGAGAGGAGAGGATATCGTACAATATTCCACTTGCAGATCTGCAAGTCAGATCAAGAGATATATACTACAAAAGACCGATGCTGCGCCACCCAAAGATACCAATGTGTATACTTTGCCATTGCCCTCGCTGGTCGCGTTCCAAACGCCCTACCACAACACTCCCAACGTATATCTCTTTCATAAGCAGCAAGAACAGTGTGTATAATAAAGAACAGAGTTGAAGGACTCCCTCACCAAGCCGAAAGGGCGAGTGTGAGGGTAGAGTATAGATACATGGAGCGCATAATGCGCTCGATTTAAAAGTACAGCGTGGGTGTGCGCTTTTTGGGGCGGTAGTATGCCAAAACAAACGCTGGAGTATAGTAACACAAAACAACAAAGGTATAAAAGCTAGAAAGCATTAGACAGTTCAAGGCTTCTTCTCGCCCTCGGCGTCCTGCTTCTGCTCGCCCTGCTGCTGCTGCTCGGAAGAGTTGTTGGCCTCGGCCTTGGCCTTGTGCATCTTGTCGAAGAGGGTCAAGCTGGCCTGCTGGAGCTCGTCGGTCTTAGCCTTCATCTCCTCAGCAGAGACCTCGCCCTCGCCAGCCTGGCTCTTGGCGATCAGCTCACGGAGAGAGGTGATCTTCTCGCGGATGGCGTCAGCCTCAGTCTTGTCGATGCGGTCCTCGAACTCCTTGAGGGCCTTCTCGGTGTCGTTGGTGACAGAGTCGGAGCGGTTGGCGGCCTCGATGGCGGCCTTACGCTCCTTGTCCTGGCCAGCATACTTCTCGGCATCGTTGACCATGCCCTGGATCTCCTCCTCGCTCAAACCGGAGCCGGAGGCGATGGTGATGGACTGGTCCTTGTTGGTGGACTTGTCCTTGGCACCAATGTGGATGATGGAGTCGGCGTCAATGTCGAAGGTAACCTCGATCTGGGGAACACCACGGTGGGCAGGGGGGATGCCGACAAGCTGGAAGTTGCCGAGGAGCTTGTTGTCGCGGACAAGCTCACGCTCACCCTGGTAGACCTTGATCTCAACAGCGGACTGGAAGTCGGCAGCAGTAGAGAAGGTCTGTGACTTCTTAGTGGGGATGGTGGTGTTGCGGTTGATCAGACGGGTGAAGACACCGCCAAGAGTCTCAATACCAAGAGACAGAGGGGTGACGTCGAGAAGAAGGAGGTCAGTGACCTGGCCAGAAAGGACACCACCCTGGATGGCGGCACCGATGGCGACAGCCTCGTCAGGGTTAACGGACTTGGCGGGGTCACGGCCGAAGATGCTCTTGACGGTCTCAGTGACCTTGGGCATACGGGTCATGCCACCAACAAGGATGACGTCCTGAATGTCCTTGGACTGGAGGTTGGCGTCCTTGAGAGCCTTGCGGACAGGGTCAACAGTCCTGGAAACAAGGGGCTCAACGAGACCCTCGAGCTGGGCACGGGTCATCTTGGTGTTGATGTGCTTGGGGCCAGAGGCGTCAGCAGTGATGAAGGGAAGGTTGATGTCGGTCTGGAGGGAAGAAGACAGCTCAATCTTGGCCTTCTCAGCAGCCTCACGGATACGCTGGATAGCCATGCGGTCGCCAGAGAGGTCAATGCCCTGCTCAGTCTTGAACTGCTTGACGAGGTGACGGACAAGAGTAATGTCGAAGTCCTCACCACCAAGGTGGGTGTCACCGTTGGTGGACTTGACCTCGAACACACCGCTGGAGATCTCGAGGATGGAGATATCGAAAGTACCTCCACCAAGATCGTAAACAGCGACAACGCGGTCGTCCTTCTCAAGACCGTAGGCGAGAGCGGCGGCGGTAGGCTCGTTAATCACACGCATAACGTTAAGACCGGAAATCTGACCGGCGTCCTTGGTGGCCTGACGCTGCTGGTCGTTGAAGTAGGCGGGGACAGTGACGACTGCGTTCTTCAGGGGCTTGCCAACGAAGGCCTCAGCGGTCTCCTTCATCTTTCCGAGGACGAAACCACCGATCTGAGAAGGAGAGTACTTCTGGCCCTGTGCCTCGAGCCATGCATCGCCGTTGGTGTGCTGGACGATCTTGTAGGGGACCTGCTGGATATCGCGCTGAACCTCAGCGTCGGAGAACTTGCGACCGATCAGACGCTTGGTGGCGAAAAGGGTGTTCTCGGGGTTGACGACGGCCTGGCGCTTGGCGGCGATACCGACAAGACGCTCGCCCTCCTTAGTGAAACCGACGACGGAAGGAGTTGTGCGGGCACCTGTTATGCCGTTAGCTTCAAATTCATCGCATCTTCTCAACTGCGCACGTATCCATACCTTCTGAGTTCTCAATAATTCTGGGGTTCATGCCCTCCATGAGCGCGACAGCGGAGTTGGTGGTACCGAGATCGATACCGATCACGGGACCCTTCACCTTCTCATCGCTGTCGATCTTCTCGGCGTATGACCTCCTGAATGATGAGTTGAGAGGAGCTCTGTATGCGGAAGTGCGAAGGGTAGAGGTGGCGCGAGGCGCAGCCTGTTGGTGATGGATTAGCGATGATGCGAAAGCAGATTTTCAGATGCGACTCGACTTACGTTGCGCATGAATCTGGAGGACAGCATATTGAAGGGCAACTGCTGAATAAAAGAATACAACTACAGTGACCGGCTCACAATAAATGAAATGGGTAATGGAGATGGAGGAGGTGATTAAGGGGTGGTGTAGATGGAGAGATGAGTTGATGGAAGAGACGCGAAAAGTTCGCAGGGAGTACATGTATGGTCACCATCAGGCAGGTGCTGGTCCGTGCTAAGCCGAAAGCGCTTGTTTCGAGAAGCTGCCATTTGATGTCCGCGATTCTCCGGCTATATACTTCTGTGGCAACAATTGAAGGCGATTCTTGTCAAGTACTAACAATTCTGTGTACAGCTGAGGATTTCAGCATCTTCACGTGCCTTGAATCTATGATGAGGGGTGGCGAAAGCGCTGTGAGTACTGCCATCATCACTCCCTCAGTCCCGCTTGAGATGACATGCACTTCCTAGGTAGGCATTCACGAGCGTGAAATTGTTGCTTGATGTGCAAAGGATGCATCGCATCTCATCGCTGCCTGATCAGTCGGTATCGTTCAATGCTAAGACTTCGAATTCAGACGAGACAGTGAACCTATGCTTGTCACGTGCGAACTCATGCTCGCAGTTCAGATTCAAACTCCAATCTGGCATATAGATTGCAAGTAGAGCAGTACAGATTTTGAAGCTGTATCGCAGGGCCCGGTTTCCATCTGGCAGCACGCCTAGATCTTCAAGATAAAGATCCAGTTCATCATTCACACTGATGAACCATGAAGTGGTTCTTTTGTATTTGTTAGTCAAGGAGGGTGATTTGTCCTACAACACAATACAATATATTGGGTTTTGTGCGGTAGATGTTGGAGTTATGTTCCACAGCATCTCTATTTTAATTTCCACGAAACGTGAATTGGTTCGCAAGGGTTCCCTGAGCAAACGAAATGAGAGCCACTCATCCGATTTAAGTAGAATTAATCTGGCAATTCATGGATCGAGCACATCTTTTGCCAAATGTTCCCAATGGCTGCAATGTAAATGCAAACACTTGCATACATGGTGTATCGCTGGCTTCAATCTAACCCCAAACCCTAAACTCGTACATTCGATGCAGGTACATGTACGTGTATGTACCCAGGTATAGTGTTCGCTATATTTGTGGATTATAGATGAAAGCATTACGCAAATTGGCAATGAGTACAAGCACACAGGTCCGAGAACTGTCGTGTCGGAGCCTACGTGAGTGGTATCGTTGTTGATGATGATTGCTGCCTGTTCTCGTTGCACGAGTATGTCGAAGTACCAATGTCTGGCAGTATTCTTAGTGCCTTGCTAAGATGTCTGTCAAATATTCAAAAGATCTTTTGGTAGTCTCTGTAATGTAATCTTTGCATCGTATGGACAGTGTACCCTCCCGTGTCAAACCATTCGGACAATATGCATATGGTCACGTCTAGATCGTTTCATCTTATCGACTCCAGTCTGGCACAGCTTCAAGCGTCATCGCAACCAACAAAGCCGAGAGCACGCTAAACCAAACCCCAGCTCGCCCCAGCCGCCTCGTGATCGCGGGTGCCAACGTCTAAGCGCCTACGCCACTCTTTCAAGGCACACCGTACGACCTCCACTGATATACTCCACACAACACAACTAAACCCACCACAAGATGAAGCTCCTTACCATTGCCTCCGCGATTCTCGCGACCGCATCTGCCAGCTCTTTGTTCGGCGGCGTCGAGACCACCTTCGACGACTCGCTTTCCGTCCCCGGTCACAACCCGTTGAACCACTGCGACAACCCCCAGGATGACATCCTCGACCTGAAGAGCGTCGACCTGAACCCCAATCCACCCAAGGCGTAAGTACTGGAGTCGCCGCAACACCTGTATGCACATGCGCTAACTCAAAGACACAGTGGTCAAACCCTCAGCATCGTCGCTCGCGGTGACCTCGCGGAGGACGTCGAAGATGGCGCCAAGGTGCACCTGCAAGTCAAGTACGGCTTGATTACCATTATCAGGCAAACTGCCGACCTCTGCAGCCAAGTCAAGGAAGTCGACCTCGAGTGCCCGCTCAAGAAGGGTGAGCTCGCTTTGACCAAGGACGTCGAGCTTCCCAAGCAGATCCCGCCCGGAAAGTACACTGTCTTCGCAGACGTCAAGACCAAGGACGACAAGAAGATTACTTGCTTGTCCGCGACCGTCGAGTTCCACAGAGACGGCAGCGTGCAGGTTCACAGCAAGAAGGAAAGCAAGAACAAGCAGGACATCTAAATCACACTAGGCGCGAGCTACACTTTGAGACAATTTCACTTCGAGCATGACTGAAGCGTTCAGTTTTAGCGTTGTTATTATGTTGCGCATGGACGAGGATATGCAGAGAATGATGGATGGCTTGTTTGTCCGCGAGGGAATGTCTCGTTGTCCATACTAGGCACTCTGCGCATGTGGGTATCCTGTCTGTCTATACTGCCAACCAGCACTCTTTGTCATTGTCCTCCACCAGTAATAACGTTTGAATGCTCGTGTTTGTATCCTCGTCATGTAATGACAATCGCGCTGCAAATACAACTCTGATGTTCCAATCGACTTTGTATTCCTTCATCGCTTCTATTCGCCGAACAGCTTCCTGACTCTCTTCATGACACTGTCCTTCTCAGGGTCGTACGGGTGGTCCTTGGACGGAATCTCGAGCAAGCTCGGGAAAGCCTCGTTGTACTGGTCGACTCGGGGTCTTATGCGCTCGGCGATCTGCATGTTGTGTTAGCTACCACGCCTCTGTCCTCAGGCTGTCGCATCGCCCGTGTCAACCGCAAGGCAGTAGCCACTTACATGTTGGTTGATCAGTACAATCGCAATGTCCTTCCTCTGCCTGGTGAACTGGTCGAACGCTTCCTCGATAGCGGCCTGCTCAGTTTTGGCGTCGACGACGAGGTAGTTCTTCTGCGAGTCCGGAGCTTCGGTGACATGCTATGTAGCCCGTCAGTCTCCATGAGAATAATCACATCGCAAGTGGTAACCTACTCCGACGCCAGCCAGCAAGATGCCGGTCACTGAGTCCTACGTAGTGTTAGCTGGGTGAGCGCACTCTGGTACTCAAAGAGGAGGGTACACACCTCATCTCCGATCACCGCCAGAAATTGTCGATCTTTGTAGGCTGACTGAGGCAAGGCCATGATTGCTGTATGCACAAGATGTGGTGCTTGAGGTTGCCTGACGTATGGCTGGCAGCAGTGCTGCTGTGGTGGTAGCTGCTCCAGACCCGGAGATCAGTCGGCTTTTCGGGATCGGCGCACGCAACAAGTCGGCTGGCTTGCAGAAGCAACAAAATGCTTCTCTTGGAGAGAAATCAATGTGCGATAGACTCAAATGCGATCTCGTCACATACTACCACTGGCTGGTACTGGCTCGGCTTATAACATCTGTCCGGATCGCTCTGTAGGAGGTTTGACAGGCGTATGCATTCGCTTGGGCAGTCTATCCAGCTGCGCCCTTACGGCTTGACGACCTGCTACCACAAGGTCAATACAACTGTTGATCCTAAGAAGGATTTTGCACAATTATTCAAGATTGCCATCGCTTTGACATCATCACAGATCTTGTTAGATAAGTGGAGTGTAGCATACTGAATATCTAGGCGCGACGATGATCGACCATCTCATCTCAGTATTTGGTCAACAAGTTGAAGATGCTTCGGAAGGTAAGACCACGAATACCAGGCCTTTATCTACGGAGATGATTCTGATGATGTATGCAGAAACTTTCGATCTCTTTGCTCAGCCTCCAAACTCTGGCGATCTGGGCATGATAGATCCCAAGGCTGCATCCATCGACCTCACCATTCAAGGTCGTGACTTCACTCTTACCCAATCGCCAGGCTTACTCCAGTCTAGTCGTGAGGGAGGTACTACAGGCGCCGCAATCTGGGCAACTTCGGTCCGGTTCGCCCGGTGGATCTCGTCCCCTGATAATGTTCTTTTCAAGCACGGTCTTATAGGCGCTTCAAGCAACATACTTGAACTTGGATCTGGGATCTCAGGCCTTGTGGGCTGTGTCCTCGCGCCTCAAGTCCAGCACGTCATTTTGACAGACCAACAATACACCCTCAAGTTATTGAAAGATAACGTAAACGCCAACATAACTGCGAACACCAGCAAAGGCAAAAGTCGTACTAAACGAACCAACCAAGACCACCCAGGCGCCAACATCGCCGTCGAATCTTTAGACTGGGAAACAGACGCCATCGCACCGTTCCTCGCTAACAATCGCCTGTCGACCGGTGCTGACGTCGTACTGGCTTGCGACTGCATCTACAACTACGCTCTGATTGAACCCTTCACACAGGCTTGTGCCGATATATGCCGAGTCCGGCAACAAAGTTCCGAGCCCGACGAACCGACGCCGACCATATGCGTTGTCGCGCAGCATCTGCGTCAGCCCGACGTGTTTGAGGAGTGGGCTGAGGTCTGGCTGCGCAAGTTTCACACCTGGAGAATACCCAGCGAGATGCTTGGTGAGGCTCTTGGTGAAGGCAGTGGCTTTGCTGTGCACGTTGGGATCTTGAAGTGAGCATGGCGAAGGTCCGTTCTTCGCTAGGCGAACTGCTTGTCTTAGCTTAAGGTATGTCTTCCATTTCACGACGCTAGCCAGCGCATCCTGAGCTTTTATGATTGAGAACCATTGAAAAGTAAATCCTAAATTTGTGAAGGTACTATCAAAGGCCTGTCTGACACCCTTCGAAAACCGCTATCGAAGAACACATGACCACTATCGGAGCCCAAGCTGACGGAGTTTATCCACAGTGTCTGTCATGACGAGCCCACTGCAATAAGACCTTCCCATATACCAATTGGCTCTAACGACTCCATCTATCACGCCAGGTCGTTACGATCTAGTTCTGAAGTCAATCTCTGCGAATTACTCGCCCTATGTCCTACCGTCTCGAGTCGCCCACTTGCGACGATCGGACTGTTTTCGGCTGTGAGGTCGGCGTTCCTCCGATTGAACAATGATTGCGAAGCCGGCTCACAGTCTAGCTTCAAGGTCCGGATTGCTTGCCCTGCCATTGAGAGGCCAGAACGGAGCTTGAACCCAGGCCGCGAAGCCGGCCGCATAAGTATCACTTTCCAAAGCCGCCAATGGACTCATGCATACCCGTCTGCAGTCCACGCATAGATGAGCAAATAGAGTTGAAACGACAGGCGTACTTTAACCATGATAGCAATCTAGCGTGAGGCGAAGTGCTTTTCATCTTGCATCCCCGATGCATAGCGTTCTCACATGCTATGGGTCTACAGGTCACTTATTACCGTGGCTGCCTTCAAAAAAGTGGATGCGGCGCCTTTATTGACGTACGCATATGTGGAGGCGGAGAGCTTCTCGTTACGAGCATATTTGATGTTCTCGCGGCGCCTATGGGTGGATTCGAGCTGCTACCCTGGCGACCGAAGACGTATCCACTGTCGTGCATAGAAGTCGGCCGCTCTTGACCTGCATTGATGCGATTGGTTCCACGACCGGTGCGAACAGCTGTTGTGTGGGGCTTTTTCCTTGCTGCTTGTCAATGTCGTGCAGAGAACGTGTTCGTGATTAAGACAAATTGTGGATCATGACATAGGCCAACAATGACTGTATAACAACACAAACTTACTCTGGGCGGATGAGAACAAGTCGCACGCCATAGTGTTGGGCGGAGCTGAGCCATCGTACATCCATCCTTGTCCGGGCACGCCACGGCTCACGTCGCATACAAGGTAAGGCATCAATCAGCCCAGCAATCCTTAAGGTGAGGCTCGATCCCTGCAGCATCATCCAGCCACGCTTCGTGTCACCAGTCTACTTGTGGATCAAGCACTAGTCCTGCGGCCCAACAGCCAGCTAGAGAACGGCGCAACTCAGAAGAAGGCTGGCGCAGGTGAGTGCGTGCCGTGTTGGATGCAGTTTCGCGAGCCTGTACTTGCTTCCTTGTTCCTTCGTCTTCGCTAAGCGGCTGGGCAATTGTGAGGTAGAGGAAGAGCCGGTAGATTGGGTGCAGGCTTACAGTACATAGAGCCTTGCTATTTATCAAAGTGAGCGGCGTGCATGCGCATGAGCAAGAACGCTGCGCTCCGCAATAATCACCCTACACACAGACACACAGACACACATCACTTCCTCTCACGTCCCACTTCAACCTCACCTGCCTTCGTGTGTGCTCTCCACATGTCAGCGGACCCTCTGATCGTCTGAGGCCATCCTTGCGCCCGTTCGCACGCCGCTGTTGTGTCTCTGCCAGGCTTAGGCCTCGTGCGGCAACTTCATTGGATCACGGCAAGCGCGCCAACACAATCCACCACAAACGCGAGAGTGAGGCTACCTCCCACTATCCGCGAGTCACGTGTAGCACACCATCAACAGGACCTGACTGCATCTCCCTATTGTTGCACATACCGCTCCGCCAGGCGAACGCAAATACAGCCCATTTCTATACTCGGCGCGCACTGCATATGGACCCCTACATACCTCGTCGTGCAAACCAGCCTCGCGTACGACCCTAACAGCGCCCGGACGAGAACCACTGCATCCATCCCCAGCTATTGCATCACCCGATCATATGGCACTCTAGCAGGTCTACAGACAGGCCCTGCAATAATACTGTTGCTGTACCCTTTTACACTCTTCGCTGGCTTCTGTGAGTGGCCGCTGCGCATCCCGTCGCATCGATGCCTCAACTCCCATTCGCCAGACACGCTCAGTTGGAAGCCGAGGACGATATGGTCGCAGTTGAACCGCTACCTGCGACGTTTACCGGAGCCGCACCGCAGAAACTACCCAGGAGACAGTCGATACTCAACTCGCT
Organism: Melanodothis sp. VS III C KN 2; assembly: GCA_019775565.1. Lineage (NCBI taxonomy): Eukaryota > Fungi > Ascomycota > Dothideomycetes > Cladosporiales > Cladosporiaceae > Melanodothis > Melanodothis sp. VS III C KN 2. Next base: position 864,428 of record JACWFM010000002.1, read on the forward strand.
TAGGAAGGGGTTGCGGAGGAATCATGATTTGCCGGAGGTTACCGCAATATCAATACCGGACAAGCAAGAAGGAGGACCGCCTTTGTTGAGACGACGCTCAAGTAATCCAGAGCTCAGGCCGAAAGTGTCAAGACGAGCCATCGCGAGTCTGCCCAGACAGCAGACGCTGAAGAGAAGTGAGAGTGAGAAGAGAGGGAAGCTCTTAGAGGTACCGTCAGGCGACTTCGAGAAGAGACAGGCTGGTGATGCGCAAAAGCGAGGATGGAGCGTGGGTGGGTTCAAAAGGCAAAGGTCCCCCAGGCCAGGACCTATACCTTCAGCTTCTGCACCGGAGGTATCAGCACATGGATCAAATGAACCCTACGGCACAATAGACACACAACTCTCACAGAACGACAACACACAACAAAGTGGCTCAGCACCCAGCGACATGTCCTCACATGGATACTTCGATCGCAGACACGAGTCAACGAGCGATGCTGATGCAACAGAATACGACCATAACGAAGCAGATGAGACCAACGATCCGGCGGCTCTGCAGGCGGAGTACGCCCGCCGATGGATATTGAACTTGAGCATGTCCTTCCGCGACAAGTCAGAACGCGAGAAGTTCTTCGTTACCTACGCAGAAACACCCACAAAGTGGCGGCGCCTGACCATATCATTGGACTACCGCACAGCACCTCCAGGTTCATTAGAAGCAGACCTCAAGAGCCTGCATTATCAGCGGGACAAAAGCTTTCGCGTTTTCGAAGCTATCAGAGAAAGCCTCGACGACATTCAATACTACGAAACCGTGACCAACCTGAAATTGGAAACGACAGAAGAAGACTGCCAGTTGCATATCCATGTACGCGAGGATGCGAACGAGATTGTGCAGTTCCCTGCTGCTTCCCTCCTGGATCATGTGCGGTGTCCACGCTATCGTGAAAGTGAAGTCGAGTTTGACTCGCATCTTTCGGGCTTTGTTTACAAGGTCCGAGCCGATGGGCAATTGCTCATCAAGAAAGAGATACCCGGACCCGACACCGTCGACGAATTCCTCTACGAAGTCAATGCCCTGGATGCTTTGTATGGTGCCAATAGCGTTGTTCAGCTTCGTGGTCTGATTACAGATGAAGATGGCTCAATCGTGAAAGGCTTACTAATTTCATATGCGTCCCGTGGTGCGCTTGTGGATATGATTTACGACTTTGGCGGTGAGCTACCTTGGCACAAGCGGGAGAAATGGGCCCGTCAAATTGTTGAGGGCCTATCAAATATTCACGAAGCAGGTTATGTGCAGGGCGACTTTACCTTGTCAAACATTGTCATCGACGATGATGAAAATGCTCAGATTATCGACATCAATCGCCGTGGATGTCCGGTCGGCTGGGAGCCTCCCGAGTTGAGCAGATTGATAGAATCTGGCCAGCGAATTGCCATGCACATCAGCGTGAAGACTGACCTCTTCCAGCTTGGAATGGTGTTGTGGGCACTCGCTGCTGAGTGCGATGAGCCCGAACGCTCGCGACCTCTGGTTGCGCTTGGATCAGAATTCCCCAACTACTACTGCCAAATCGTCGATTCATGTCTCGAGGCTCATCCTCAAGGCCGGATATCAGCTACACAGCTTCTCACTAAGTTCCCCAGGGACGCTGGCCGCCCACCAAGCCAGCGCCCCAGCGTAGACTTCAGCTTACAACCGCACATTTTAGGCGGAGACTTGAAGGCATCTGACCCGAGTGTCGCAACCTCTCACCGCTCCGACAAGGAGTACATTGACCCAAACATGGCTGTCACTCTCGACGAAGTCCAACGCCAACGCCAACGCCGTGTTGATTCCGCCAAGGCGGGTTTCACCGATCAAGTGACATATCTTGACCCCAACTCAAATCCAGCAAGCACGAGCTACCAATTTGAAAGCAACGGAAGCTGGGTTATAGGTCAGAGTCGTGGCCGCAGCCCAGTATCGAGTAGAAGAAGGCGCAGCTCTCCATACGGCCGAACAGCAACCAGCGTCACAAGTCTATCGTTGTCGCCCGACCGCCGCTCTGGCAGGAGCGCAAAGGTGTACTGCGACGACCTCGAAGACGAGCCATCATCGTATCCCGCGCAGCTGGACGAACGCGATCTAATCTCTGAGCCAGAAAGCCGCTCTCCGCGGTGCCCATCGCCTCCTGCAAACAGGCGTGTCGCCAGATTGCAGCGCGATCGATCACCGGAGTTCAGACCGCCCATGCACCAGGATTCCGGTTTTGATGAAAAGATGATTCACGACCTCCAGTTGGAAGACGAGTCTGCTTCTTCTGAAAAGTCTACAGAGTCTGAAGGCGAGATGGATTCTGAGGATGAGATGCCGGAGCTGCGACCCATGGGCACGCGAGCTAAGCAGTCGAATGCAGTGGTTGTGGCTAGAGAAAGGGCTCTTGCTAGATGAACATTGTCAGGTGTTGCAAGATTGATGAAAAGCCTGTTGACTGTGACCAGGCGGGCACTAGAGATGCCACTCAATGGCTCTGTGAGCATCCCATCTCTCGTAAATTGTTGGCACCACGTGCCACTTTTGACAGTAATCGATCGGAGAGTCTCACAAACGCATGACGATATTGCTGCCACAACGTGGATGCATGATCCGTTGGCGGTCCTTGCGCTACAAGCAAGCGATGTTCTGCTGTGGACGCAGATACCCATACGCACGCAGCGACTGGCGAAGATAACGCCCGTCGTTCTGCGATCCTTCGCCAGTGAAGACGCGAAGGAACAATCATGATAACACGATAACGAATAAGGCTGGGAGAAGGGGTGGAGCTCAGGCATTGGCTCCTGGCTGGATGGAGGGAGTGAACCGGTTGACACGGGAAGGGCATGATGAAGTCGTACCCCATATATCACTCTTTCGGTAGTCACGAACACGTCCTCGATGATGAATAAACATGTGTCGTGTCAAGTGATGTTTGTATAGACTTTGTACCTGACGGCTGTGCCGATGTCTTGCTCCAACATGTCGTTCCTGGACACGGTGTAGAGCCAACATACCCAATTGTCAGGAATTGCCTACAGTGTCACACGGTGCAAAAGTGAATGTGACCTTGAATGATCTGGTAGTGATGGTGTAATTTCGGTCATTCGGCTGAAGCTCGCGCTCATGACGAGCATAAACAAAGTGACGATTTGCTTTGACAACCGCAACTTTGACTGACGACGCGGATAATGTTGCCCGCCAGCGCGAGAATTTGATCCAAGCAGCCTGTGGATGTGTATGGCGATGAACAACCACCTACAACACTGATAATATGCCACCTCTCGTGCGCCGCCGCCCGCTCCTCGAGCGCATTCAGGCATACCTGGATCCTGGCGACTTTCTACTATGGCTCTCAGAAGAGCTCAACGACGATGCGCATGAGGATCTTCTTAATAGCTGGGCCACACCAATCGGAATCACGCTCAACTTATTGTTCATCCTGGCTAGAGGTTTGAGCAACTCGGGAGATTCAAGAGGAAGCGACGATGTGTTTGGAGATATCGATGGAAAGAGAGGAAGCGGATGGTTTGCATGGCTCGTAAGTACACCAGGACAGGGAATGCTTTACGACAGCTGGGACTAGGCTGACAGTCATGATTAGGCGACCTTCCTCGTGCACACCTTGACGATTGTGTGCTGCCTCAATACATTCTACACTTTCCTCCGCAAGCGACACTACCGCCTTTTCGAACAACCTGTCGATCTCCCTCCCAACACGCCATCGGCGCAGCGCGTGCGTGTCGACAGCTCGCCGGCGTCTTCGTCGCCCTTGAGCTATGTCAAGAAGACTTTTGCTGCGGCGACGGCATCGTCTCGCGCATACCCGGACCCGGAGAGGGAAGTTTGGGAGGTGTCTGTTTGGGACCCGAAGCCTTTCCATCTGACGACTTTCACACTCTTCTCGCCAGGCCACGTCCTGCTTTACTATGCGCTGCTCCCGACCGCACCCCTGCATCCTAGGCCTTCTGTCACGTTCGTGTTGGCAGTGCTATTCGGCATTGTTCTTTCTCTCCAGCTCGGCTTCATGAAGACATCTTTTGTTCAGCAAGCGAAGGACTCTGCTCTCATCCATGGCGAAGTCTTGAATGAGTACGATACCAAATTCGTCCACCCATTCCTCACGCGACCTGTTCGTGACGTCGGCACTCAGTCTCGCGAGAGCTCCTTGACTCCTCGGGGAACCAAGGTTCGCGAGGTGGATCTTTACACACCAACGACCTTGATCAACAGAGGCTTCAAGACAAACCCAAATCCGAACTACAGCGGCCAGTACGACCCAGACGATCTTGCCCACAGACCAGAGCCACGTCGTGAATCAAGCCATGGCTTGTCTCGGAGCGCCACCACACCTGCCCTTGCGACGCCAAAGAACTACGTCAGCAGCTACACACAACTATCGACTGCGCAGCCATCTTCTGACTACTCATCTCCTCTTAAGCCACGTCACGAGCGTCCTCGTGAGTCTGTCGCTCCCAAGGGTGATGGAGGAAGTATGGGTGTTCATAGCCACGCCAACTCGCCACTGAAAAAGGCTACTAGCAGCAGCTACCTCAGGAATGATGACGCTGTCAGGAGGGCCGGAAGTCCGTTGAAGCGTATGAGTACTCCTGGTGGAGGCGAGACTGCGAGAGATGAGCGGCGGAGGCAGACTGGTAGATTTTAATGTACGATAATTGTATTCTAAACGATCTTGATGATGAGCTTCAAATGACAGGTATATAACGCTGACGTACGAGCTCCAAACATGTCAGACTTGGGAATTGCTTCGTTGCAAACACAGAAACAAAAGTTCAACGATCTCTTGAGGGCTACGCTCTCATTTCTCTTCCACTCGCTTACGTTTTCGCGAAATGCCGGATTTTTCCTTCCATCTGATCGGCCAACAAAATATTGCTTTCTTTTGTTTATGCCCACTCCAGAACGTTAGACCATTGATCCACGCAGTGCATCTGATGAGCGGCGGAGCCCTTCCTCTGACGAGGTCTACCTCCAGGCTAACATGGCGTGTCCTTTCCCTCTTGTCGTCGCCAAATCCAGACGACCAGGACGTGAAGATGTAAGAATTTGTGGGTCGGTGTCCTACAAAAACCGCGAACGCTTCTTCCGATCCTTCCAACACCGCAAGCGACAACCATTGCTCCGCGTCATCATCAATGGCACGCACTATTTCGCCAGCCATCGTGTCCATGTAGCGTTTGGTTGCGTCGGATTCCTCTCTGGTGAAGTCCTTCCAGAGATATCTGTCGATCAATCTTGGTAGCTTACTGTGCCGTGTCATTCTTTTCCCACTGTCTTCGGCGCGCCGTAGCCTCTCTGCAAATTGTGACAAGCGATCGCGCTCGAGGGGTTCCAGGCCCACCTTGAAAGGCTTCAGTGGCATGGACTCCGCCTCCGGCCAGTTAGTAATGCGAAAGTGGTCGTACACTCGCCATAAGTGTCCTTCAGTATGTATGCCATCTGGACGTAACTTGACGTTTGACAGACGACAGTTTTTCAGCCATGTCAGTTGCCCGGAGCCTACTGGTGGGTCGAAGCTGCTGAAAGAAATGTTTTCCAGGTACTTAGATGTACTCAAGCTCGTGGATGACTCTGAATTGGCCTTGTGGTTATGAATGAGTTCTCCGTTCAGCAGATACATCGCAAGAGCACAAAGCCCGACACTGTGTGTCGGATGTTCCTCATCTGCCAGTGCTTGTGAATCGAGACGGATAGAGTAGCCGCAGGAATTCGCTGCGATAGGCAAGATATCGTACTGTCGGTCCACAAGTCGAGCAGCCAAGTCAGCGAATATCATCCACGACATGGCGCTTCCCTCCGCTTCCGTTTCGCGATAGAGGATATTGTATTTGCTGAAGCAAGCGAGCAGAGGGACACACCTCTTCCTCATTGCAGGCGAGGTTTTCTTGTCGACTCTCAGTGCCAGGATAAATCTTGTTGCTTGTTGGCGGAATTGACTTGCCGGGATGCAAGTCTCTCCATCGATGAACTTGTCACAGCGGTGGTCCCTCCTCTTGCTCTTAATCATTGCGAACATTTCTCGCTTCATAGCCTCGAGCCTCTGAGTGTGGCGAATGAGTAAATCCATCCTTTGACCTCCTAGGTATTCCTCTTGGAAGATCCATGCTCTCTGCCACCACCGATCTTTCTGGAGAAGTTCCAGCAGGTCCAGAATGTCGCTCGCTTCTTTTTCGTTGTATTGCACAAGCACTGAACAATCATCGCGTCTGCTGTTTCTAACAAGCTCACCGCCGAGTAGCGACGCGAGAGAATGAATGAGCGACTTGTGGTGAATTATGGTCGACAGCAAGCCAACCGGATACAGACTTCCATTGTACACACGATCCATAGAGTCCATGGCCATTTGCTTTTCTCGTTTATCCTTTTGATTCACGCACTCCCGGTCGATCCAGAACAGTGAGCTTTCTGCGTATTCGGCGTATCGAAGCACTCTGGAGATGACAAGATTGCGGACGCTGTTGTTCCTCGCAGATCCGTTCTCGGCCACGATTTTGTACTTGGGCGAGTCTTTGGCAGGGCTCTCGTACTCCGTCATAGGCCTACACGAGTACGAAACTGCGATATAGTCTCTCACCGGGTTCATGTCTTTCTCCTCTACACGCTTCTCGGAAAGTATGTTGCTGCGTCCATGTGGCACTGAGAGGCACTTCAAGTCGTCGACCCACTGGATAGACTTCTCGTTTGTCTCGGCGTAATCTTCCTGGATTTCGATCAACTTGTCGACCAGAGAGTGGCCAACGAGCTCGTCACGTCGACAGCATGGTTCGTTGGAAAGGGCAGACATAGCCACGCAGAGTGAACGCCTGTGAGAAACGTAGAGGGACTGGAAATATGAGCGTAGCAGCCACCCTGCGATAGGGCTGGGAGCAAGACAACGAAGGTATACGAGAGGATCTCACACATTTAGACGCGATGAGAGACGCGACGAGAGACGCGCCACAGTAGCGCCCAACTTCACCGGTCGTCGCGGGTCGCTGTGTATTATTGTCGCCTGGCTGCAGCTGCTTCTGCATGCATGTGTTCCAAGCGCTTAGAATCATGCATTGGCGAATCGATCGAGACTGCAAGTCATCAAACAACGGACCTCAGAGGCGTGCCTACATAGCAGATAGTATCAGTTTCCGGCATCTCCAATGCGGTGTGTTCTACTCATCAAGTTCTGAAAACATACTCTGCATTGTCACAGCTGCACACAGACACAGCAATTTCGTACTCACAATTCTCGTCAGCTCGACAGCCCCGCTATGACAACATGGTACTCACAGTCATTTGATCAATACACCAGGACGTCCATGTCCATACACCAGTCCCTCTAAGAAACGACGTGTATGTTGCCGCATTTCCGTCGCCAGGAGGGACATTGGGGTTCTAGTCGATCATCTCGAGACCCCACTGCACTGTATACTGCTGCCTACACGCGCATAGTGCTCGACATTAGGCTGCAAGACGAGAATAAATATCTCGAACTCACCTTCTACTCGTTTTGACTGAGTAACAGAATACGACGCAAGAATCATTTTCGAAAGAATGGCTGCTATCCTACAAGCGGCGTTCCGCTACTTCGTACCTCCACTCGTCCCAACACGACCGCTGGTTCAAAACACATCCCTATGGTTCCGCCTACCCCTCGAACTCCGTGAGCAGATTTACAGCGAGTTCTTCGCCGACCACGCTCTATCCTTCCTCTACATCTCGCCCACAGAGGGTTCCGTCTTTGCCGACCCGGTGGCCGAAGGCACGCATCACACAGCCTTGCTACGCACATGCAAAGCAATTCACACTGAAGCACTTCCCATCATGCACGCAAACCATAAAATTCACTTGCTCGTATCCGACCCGCTCATTCTTAGTCAAAAACTTGCGCCTCCGGCACCAGCGCCCACTGTCTACCACCCCGAGACGAAAGTGTGCTCGAGGAGATACATGCTATGGCTTCTGCAGCACCGCCTCACTGACGTAACAATCACTGTCCGCCTCACCACTGTCTCTCCCCGTACCCTGATCGTCCAGAAGTTAGCATGGCTTCTAGAAATGCTCCGGCGCCGAGAGCACAAACTGCAGCATCTGAAACTGCACGTCCTGAACAACCTCACGGTTTTTGCCGGATGTTGTAACGTCACGAAGTACAAAGAAGGTTCGCGATGGGACGTGTACCCGGAAGTAGTCGCGGTAACGGCCTCGCAGGGCGGTGGTACGTGCAAGGTCGACGATTGTGGGTGTAAGCTGTTGCAGGCGTGTGCAGAGGACTGGGAAGGGGTGATTTATATGAGCGAAGGACGGTTGGCGATGGGGCACTGCGCATCTGATCTTTGGGAACGGCTGAGTAGGGATTTATTTAGCGTGAAAGGGGTGCTGGAAGAGCAGAGGCGGTGGTGGGAGGTGACTGGTTCTGCTGATGTTTGGGACAGTATCGCGGAGAACCCGGATCGATTTTGGTGATTGGGTCCCGTTCCTGATGGACGCCATGATTGTCAAGTTCAAGCAAAAGAAGGCGTTGTATACGATTTGATTGATCTAGTCGCCACCTCAACCTCACATCAATCATGCTTCCTCCAAAAAAGCCTCAACTTCAATCTCCACCCTCATCGTCGGAAGCCCCAAGCTCGCAACTCCAATCTGAGTCCAGATAGGATGATGATCAGAACCACACCACTGCTGATAATTCCGCACCATAGCAGAAGTCGCAGTGTCGTCCACAGGCAGGTGATAGCTTCTCACACTATAGACTTGGCTCCAGCCTTTGCCGCCGGCGGCCTTCAGCGCGAGCTCGACGTTCGAGAAAGCCTGATCGATCTCGGTGTCGAGATCTTGAGAGATCCAGGTAGAGGGGGATGTCAGGTCGGCAGAGGGGTTCCAGCCGCCTGGAACCGTTGACTTGGATTAGCTTCGCGGTTGTGGTATTGAGCGTGAGACTTGAATCTTACCTTGGCCTGAGATCTTGATGATGTTGCCGATGCGTACTGCTTGGCTGTAGTGGAGGTTTTCTTTTGCCCACTCGCCCAAGCCGGGACAGATGGCGAATTTGGGGGCACACATGGCGATGAGAGTAGAGATGGAGAGGTTAGTGGTGAGTTTCATGTGAAGACAGTGATTGTTTGCTTGGACAATCCGAGCAAGAGACGATCCGCGCAACCATATTTGTATGTGCAGCGGGCCTACTCGATTGCTTGATCTTCAATCTTTTGAGCCATCTCCAGCTACAAGAAGAGTGCTTAGAAATCCTGGATTTTACTTCACGCTCACCAAGAGCTGAAGAACTCTTGGTGTCGATAGTGAGTATTGGCAAGTTCGTCGTGCACTCCAAACGAGAGGCATATAAGACGACATGCTTTGGCACTAACATCATCCTCTATGGAGAGCTCAAGTCGATTCGTAAGCAGGGGGAGGTGTGATCGACAAAAGTCTGTATTACCCAACCAAAACCAGCATGGGTGAGCCATCATATAAGGTTGTTGGGCTGTCGGCGGCTCTGTTTCATCTTGGCTAAGGATGGGAGCTGTGAACACCATTGCTCAAGCTTGTATTGAAGGATCATGGAAGGATCTCAACTGCTTACCATACCAGATTTTATGAAAAGTATTTCACTTACACAAGCTGTTGCGTACAGCTTCAGCCTTGCATGAACCGTTGCACAAAAGGACTGCATAAAAGCACACTTTACGCCATTCTCCCCGCACTCGCCTAGCTTCCCGCGCCACGAGCGTGATCGCTCCGAAAGTGGGCCGCCCTGTCGCTCACCCGGCCTGGACCAGCGCCTTTGTCCTACTCTCCTCCCCTGCACATTTACACATCTTATTTGCCTGAGACAAACTTCCTTTGTTTGCCTAGATTGGTCATACACCACTACACATTTACTCCAATGTCCACGACCATCTAATTCCTACACACATTCACCAACCATGGCCGCAGCAGCCCTGACAGCTCCGGCTGTCGATCTCAAAGCACCCGGCAGCTTCAATGTACGACTGGGAGCGAGCATATCAAAAGACAACGAGGGCAAAAGATACAGGAATGTGCGGTACAACTACAAACCACGGTCCGCGCAGGGAGCGACCGCAATCAGCAAGCTGCTGCCAGGGAACCAGGCCAATGCCAGCACGCTTCTTGTGAAGGATGAGGACAAGGAATGGAAGTACACAGGCCGACACACGGAAGGCGACGACATGTACGTGCTTATTTTGAGCAGAGAAGGGAACAAAGAAGTCACGCTGGAGAAACTGGAGAGCTCGCATGCTGTCAATCTCATCCAAGCGCCGGACGATGATGACGAGGAGAGTCTGGCTAAGAAGTATCCCTACTTGACGGACAACGAGAGCGACCATGACGACGATGGAATGTTCGGAGACGATGGTGATGCAGAAGATGTGCCGCCTGACGCCAGCAATCCATTCGACTTCCGACATTTCTTGAAATCAGTCGAGGAAGCCTCGAAGCGCGAAGAAGCCAGTTCACAACCTAGCAGAAGTACCGTAGGCACACCAATACCCAGGGCAGCCATAAACACGCCAATCTCACGACCAACGAAATCCACAACAAAATCAACACCCGCAGCCGCTGCAGTCAAAAAGCGCAAGACTCCCTCCGCAGCAGCCACAAGACCAAACCCAAAACGCGTCAGAGCCGGCGAAGACCCTCCAACCACAAAACAACCACCCACCTCAAACCCAACAACATCCAAACCCTCCACATCCTCTGTCCCAGAAGTCCGAATCGAACGCAAAGCCACCATCAACCAGACTCTCACATCGTCCGTCGAACAACACTCCTCACAACCAGACGAAGCAGACTTCTCCGACGACGGCGAGCTCATTCTCGAAAATTCAGCAGATACTCCGACTACCAATAAGCATACCTCCCACCTCTCCGCCCTCGGCGGCCTCAGCGCCCGCGGCGGAGGCCCCATCAGTCTGCGCTCCGCCGCTTCTTCACCAGGCATCAACTCGCCTCAAATCAACGCCACCGCCCTGCAAAGCAAAGCGGAAGGCGAAGAGATCGATTTCGGCGGCGCAAGCAGTCCCGCAGCCGAGCAGTATGAGTTTGAATTCGTGGACGACGACGGCGATGATGAGGATGGTGATGTTGAAGATTTGCAATTGCAGAGTCCGCCTGCGCCTGAGCAGCCGAGACAGCCGGCCGTGCCATCTCGATCCAGACGAGGAAGCTTGGCTGGACCGGTTGGTGACGACGACGATGATATGGAGGCGCAGCTTGCGTTGGCTATGGCGGCGGAAGAAGACGACGAGGAGCCTGCGCCAAGGTTGGATGAGAGTGACGAGGATGTTAGTGAGGAGGAGTGATTATTGTGAAGCATTCTTTGGTGCCACATCAGAGATTCCTTCAGTTGGATAGACACAGGAAGATTTCTCACGCCTTCTGGTGATCTTGATATTGTTCTTGAAGCGGAGTTCCTACATACTTTTGATATCATGATATATACATATACCCAAACAAGCAAACAGCAAACTCTTTAAATTAGACAAGAATTTCTATCTCCAAATTGCAATCTTACAAGAATTTCGCGCATTGTACTTCTCAGCCTTACTCAGCCTTCCCCATCACAGCATTCCTGCAGTCATCGAACAGAGGCACAATGTCCGTCCACAGCCTGAACTGATGAATCCCCTGCCCAACCAAGGCCTCCAAACCAGGCACGCTCTTCCACCCACTGTTACTCGCCAATTGCATCAGACTCGTCACCGCCGGCTTGTATGCCATTTCGAGCAGCACCTTCGCACCGCCCGTGTTAACGCCCGTAATGCTCGGCGCCGAAGCCTGGAAAATATGGCACAAGATCTCACGCATGGACGGGTCGATGGGCGAATCGCCGGGGATAGTACCAACAGCAACAACGGGCTGCTGCGCGGGTTTGATGGCGCGGGCGTCTTCTTCTGAGGACAGCAGCTGGACGTTGTAGGTCTTGTCGAAGGCCGATGCGAGGTCGGCGAGCTTGGCTTTGTTGCGGCCGACGAGGTAGATGGGGCTGTAGCCCATGTTCTTCAGCGCGTAGATGGCGGCGCGCGCGGTGCCGCCACCGCCGATGACCATGCCGGGTTCGGGATGGGAGGCGGAAGCGGCGGCTGCGCCGGCGTTGCGCAGGGCGAGGATCATGCCTTGCCAGTCAGTGTTGTGGCCGGTGAGGATCGGGGAGGAGGAGTTGGGGTCTTGGGTGGCGACGATGGTGTTTACGGCGCCGATGGTGCGGGCTGCTGGATCGATCTCGTCGAGCAGGGGCATGATGTCGAGTTTGAGGGGGATCGTCACGCTGGCGCCGCCGAAGTTGGGAGAGCGGATAATGTCGGCGACTTCAGAGGCGTTGGTGGTCTCGTGGCGGCCGTAAGTGTGAGGGAGGCCGGATTGCTGGAAGAGATGGTTGTGCAGCGCTGGACTACGGCTGTGGGCAATGGGAGAACCGAAGATGGTGAACTCTTTGGGTGCGATTTCACCAACTAGGCCGAGCACCTTGCGGATGTCGGTGGCGGAGAGTTGGCCGGGAGCTGCTTTGGCAGGAAGAGCTGGGTGCGAGACAGGTGTCATGAACCTGTTGTTGACACGCGACATCTTGCCAGTCTCGCCCATGTTCATAGCGATGAATGGGAGATCGGGCAGCTCGTTAGCGATGCGCTTCTTGAAGGTCTTGAGATCGTCGTTGTCGTCAGTCGTGTGTGCAACACCAATGAGCTTGACAATGTCGCCATACTCGCGAGCAGCATCAAAGTGAGGGATCCAATCAGCGGCATCGTCCGCCCAGGAGAGAGTACCCTTGGGGTCGTGGTGCGAGGCAATGATCGAACACATCTTGCGGTGTGCAAGAACGAAATCCTTGAGCTCCTTGGGTGCGGTAAGCTCGAGGTCGGCAAAGTCGAAGCCCATACGCAGAGCGACACGGTAGAGCGCAAGTGCTCCCTTCAAGTCGTTGTCGGGGAAGCGGCCGCCCTGGGAGGCAGTGCGCAGGGTGAAGATAAGTGGAAGCGTGGTTGCAGCCCTGAGGAGTGCGACTTGATCGATCAAGAAATCGGGAGTAGGCAAGCCGTCAGAAGACTTGGGGTCCACAAGCAAATCGGCACGCAACTCGATGGCATCGACTCCGGTTGTGACTTCAGGAAGCAGAGTGATGATCTTGTCCAGCTGCGGCGCAGTGAGAGCAACAAAGAACGAGCAGGGCTTGGCCTTGATCTTTTGAATGGCACTCTTACGGCCAGTCATAGTCCACAGGAAGCGCTCAAAGTCGTCCAACGGGCTGCTCCAGCCTGCAACGATCTGGGAGGGATCAACAGTCTGCGAGTGGAAGTGCAGGTTGCTGATCTCCTCGAACCACGGCTTGCGGCGGAGATAGACGCCCATCATGTCTTCGACATAAGCAGGGCGGGTCTTGTCGATCTGAAGGAAGTCCATCACAAGGGCAATGTCTCTGGTGACCATCAGGACCATACCGTCCTTGGTCCAGTCCTTCAGAAGCTTGCGAGCTTCAGCAGTCTCAACAATGCCGCCTCCAGTCGCGAAAATGTGGCCCTCAGGCTGCTCGCGCATGACACGCTTGAGCAGCTTAAGCTCCTTTGTGCGGAAGCCATCCCAATCATTGTCTTTCAGCATCTCGGGGATAGTCATGCCTTCGGTGCGCTCGAGCTCGGTGTCCAGGTCAACCACGGGCCAACCAAGAATCTTGGAAGCCCATTTGCCAGTAGTAGTCTTGCCTGCACCCCTCATGCCAACAATGAAGATTGACTTCTTGACCTCACCGGGAGCAAGCGGGCCATTGAGGCTGTTCACCACGCCGTTCACGTGGTGGTTCTCAGGCTCTGCGCCATCCATGTCAACACCAAAGACCTGGTGTTGCACATCCCACCAACCGGGCCAAGTCTTGCCAGTGCACTCACGCTCGGTAACGAGGGTCTGCTTGGGCGCAACGGACGCAAGGACTGCGAAACTCATGGCGACACGGTGGTCGTCGTAACAGTGGATCGACCCACTAGCCTGCTGAATGTCCATACCGCGGCCATCAACTTCAATGCCATCCTCAAGTTCACGGCAAGTGACACCGAACTTGGCGAGCTCGTCGTGCATGGCCTTGATGCGGTTGCACTCCTTTTGTCTCTGGTTGGCGATACCGGTGATTCTAGTTGTTGCGCCGTTCTCGTTTGGCTTTGCGACTGCCGCGAGCACACAAGCAGTAAGGAAAGCATCGGTCATAGGCTCCATGTCTACCTCGGGCAGAGGGATGAGCTCACCGATTGGCGGGCCGGTAACAGTGGTGCTAGTTTCGGTCTGTTTCACTGCACAGCCCATTGGCTTCAGCACATCAACAGCGAACCTGGCGTCACCCTGGAGAGATGCAGAGCCGATGTTCGGCACAGTACAGGTGGTACCAGTAATGGCCGCCATAGCAAGAGGGTAAGTAGCAGAGCTAGCATCACTCTCGACCTCGTACGCGGCTGGACTGCGGTAGCGCTGCTTGGGAACGTGGTACACGTTCGCCTCAGTCTTGCTTCGGGTGACCTGCACGCCGAAGGAGGCCATCATGGTGATAGTCATGTCGATGTAAGATTGAGAGATAACCTTGCCGCCAACCAGACGAAGAGTGACAGGCTTCTTTGCGTAAGGTGCGCACATCAGGATGGATGAGACGTACTGCGAAGAGACCTTAGCGTTGAGCTCGATGTCGCCGCCCTCAAAACCTCCAGTGGAAGCAATGCGCAGGGGCAAGCTCTGGCTACCAGGCTTGCCAATGTACTCAACAGCGACGCCGTTGGAGCGGAGCGCATCTACAAGAGGACCTTGAGGACGCTCTTGCATACGAGCATTACCAGTAAGAATGGTGTGAGATGCTTCAGGTGTGGCATGAGCAAGTGTCAAAGCGGTAGTAAGGAAACGAGAGGCTGTGCCAGCGTTTCCAATGTAGATCTCTTCAGGCGAGGCCTTAAGAGCACCGCCGTTGCCGTTAAGAACAAGAACTCGGCCCTCATCCTCCCAGCTGTAAGTGGCACCTCCCAGCTTGGAAATAGCTGTGAGCATGAATTGTGTATCGTCAGAGTGGAGCAAGTTGCTGATCTTGCACTTGCCCTCGCCGAGAGCTGCAAGAAGGAGAACACGGTTGGAGATACTCTTGCTTCCCGGGGGCTTGCAGGACACATTGAGGTCCTTGGGCACGCCTGGCTTGACCAGAACGGAAGAGCTGAGAGGGATGCGGATGTCCTTGTCGGCAACCTTGGTAGCTTGGGGCTCATAGCATCTTCCAATAGCTGAAAGTAGCACAATCTTCTTCTTGGAACCAGCGTTTTTCTTGTCAACAGCCATTCTGTGCAGGAGCTCCTCGGTAGAACACTGCTTGTGCGTCTTCTTCGTGATGAACTTCTCATTGGGTGAAGTGGGCAGACCGTAACTTGCAATTGCCTTCGTCAAACGAGCGACAGCACCGGGAGGAAGTACGCCCAGGTAACGCGCAAGCTCGGCCTCCTTGACCATTCCCACAGCGACACACTCTCCGTGCAAGATCTCCGGTGTCCAGATGGCTTCGTAAGCGTGGCCGATCGAGTGACCAAAGTTGAGCAGATTTCTCAATCCACCTTCCCTCTCATCCGCGCTCACAACCTCAGCCTTGACTCGCGCGCTTCCGAGCACGATTCTCTTGAACACCTCTTCAATGCCCTCGAACCTACCTGGCCCTGCAGGCTTCTCCAGAGCAGCCATGATCGCATCAGCTCCCTCTTCCAAGCGCTCAAACTCCTTCTCGTCCCAGATCGCAGCGGTCTTGACGACTTCTGCCATTCCGTTGCATACCTGCCTCTTGTCGAGAGTTTCCAGGAAAGCGAGATCGATGTAGATCCTCTCGGGTTGCCAGAAAGACCCAATGAGGTTCTTGCCCATGGGGACGTCAATGGCAGTCTTGCCGCCAATGCTGCTGTCGACCATTGCGAGCAGCGATGTAGGGATTTGTACAAAGCGCACACCGCGCATGTAGGTCGCCGCGACGAATCCGATCATGTCGCCGACAACACCTCCACCCAGCGCGAGAATGACGGTATCTCTTGTGCATCCTTGCTTGAGCAGCCAGTCCTCCACGTCGGCCTTGGTCTTGCGGCTTTTTGATGTCTCACCAGGCCTCACACGGTCGTAGATCAACAGCCTAGTATCCTCTGCAGTCTTTCCGAGCTTCTCTCTTTCCTCCTCGAACTTCTTCCTGAAAGTCGGGACATAGTCCAGCTTGGCCAGGTTCTCGTCGCAGACAAGGACGTAGGTCGAGGTGACAATGTTCTCGAGCAGGTCGCGGGCTACATAGTTGTTCCAGAGGCCGTAGTCGACAATGATGCTCTCCTTGCCCAAGATGGGGACTTTTGTTGCGGTGATGTTGGTGGCAGTGCCATTGGTTGCGGCCATGGCTAGTACGTGCGCCTTTTAGCTGATCAGCAGGGTAGAGACGAGCTGGTCCGCCGAATCGGCGAGGATAAGGTCGGTCGAGTGAGTGCTGACGGCGTCCCAGATGCGAAGCTGCTGCATGCAAGGCTTGTGGATGTGAACGAGAGGGACGGCGACTACTATTTGGACCAGAGTAAAGGTTATTGAGGCTCGGGCGAATTAATTGTGGTACCTGTGCCTCTGTGACTGGACTACACTTGCCGAGTCATCTCTCTTGTGACGACTTTCCACCCACTAAATTGTCTGCCCGTGCGAGCTAGCCGCCGCTCGACGAGACTTTTCGGCAATGAATTTACCAGCGTCGGCGTCAGTGCGTGTGAATCCAATGGCTGCACTCCACATTTGAAGTGCTGCTCAACAGAGTATGAAGTAATTGGTTTAGTATAATCATCTGTATCAGGGTCACGGGTGTTTCAGTGTAGGCATGAAGATTGTTCTTTCCTCAGTCAAGCATGCTTCGGAAACCTGACATGTACACTTCATGGTTCATCTCGCCGGCATCGCAGCGGTTGACAGCGTTCACTTTACTGAACACTTGCGACTTCGCAGCTGCTCCTATGCTCATGCTCGTGCTCATGCTCGTGCTCTCAACGTGATGATTGGGAATGATCCGTGTATGGCAAGTGGTCTGCCACGGGAAGGTTCAACATGTGGCGATATGCTCCAATTGAAGCACCTTTCAACTTTTGCAAGTATCCCTCATAATTTTACACTCGTGCCCCTCGAGACACCTCATGCAACAGTACTATACAATCCCATGCGTCACGCTATGCACGCAGCCCATCTATGCACCAAGCGAAATCTCACCCTTCCATGTGCTCTCCGTCAGGCCAAGAGTCTCAATCAAATTTTGCCACCTAGGTCCACCCCTCTCCTTCTTCCTCAAGTAGGCCAGGTGTTTTTGCCTCCTGTGCACCAGCAATCTCAAATTCCTCTTGTTGACTCTGTCGGTGCGTCCTCTCGTCTCGCAGTAATCCGCCAGAGTCCTGATCTTGGCCGTAAGGATTGCGGCCTGCACTTCCGAACTGCCCGTGTCGGGACCAGCGCGCTCCTTCTTCTCCAGTACCGGTGCAGCGTGTGCGCCAGCAGGCTTGGGATCCAGAACTTTGTCGGTGTTGTGGCGACCAAATGTGTCAATGCAGCGCTGGGTGTTCACACGCAGACGGTCCTTGGAGCTAGCGAGAGACAGTGATGCAATGCGCTTCATGGCTTCGGCTGCAGTAGTTTGCTCCTCGCTGATCTTCGCCCTTCGTTCCTCCTCTGAGAGCTCACCGATGAGCGAATAGGATGTTGGCTTCTTCAGGTCCTCCTCTGTGGGTGTGAGCAGCCAGCTGCTGTGTTCGATGCCTTGCTCAAGCTCATTCTTCTTGAGGAAGAAGTTTAAATGTTCGTCGTGTGATGCATCGGGACCTGGAGCATCGGCGTCCGGGGAGCTTTTTGCGCGCAGAGTCGTGGCATTTGAACTAGGTGTCGGGTCCAGTGTGAGAGCAGTGTCGAATGAGCGCAAGAAATCTGTTTCGGTGCCACGGACGGGGTCTCCAAGAGTTGCTGCACGTTCTTTCTTGAGGATCTCCTGCCTGCTGAGGTTGGCAGCTTTGCGCGCCTTTGCCTGCGCAATGGCGTATGGATCTCTGTGCTTCTTCTTCTGGGTCACTGTCGATGCATATTGGGCCGGGGTGGTGGAGAAGGCGCGGTTGAAAGAGGAGGGTGTGTTGGCTGTGGAGTGTTAGAAGTGCTGGATGGGTCTCGTTTGACAGCGTGTGACTAACCGACTGGGGCCTTCAGGCAGGCGAAGAGCGGTATCCTTGGCGGCATTGTGAGCGATGGCGAGCTGTATTATGTATTATTACTACTGCAACACCCTTAGCCCATCCTCACATGCCTCAAGCGCATACCTCGACTTCCATCTCCAGCCCGGCAATGCCCGCCAAGCCCGCGAAGCCGCAAGCATCCCAATGCGGTTTAGCCCGCACTTTGCGGTCGGCGCACCAAATCGTGCAGCGCCGACCGAAATTCCTCTATGGCGGGCAGCAGTCGAACGTTT
Organism: Melanodothis sp. VS III C KN 2; assembly: GCA_019775565.1. NCBI lineage: Eukaryota > Fungi > Ascomycota > Dothideomycetes > Cladosporiales > Cladosporiaceae > Melanodothis > Melanodothis sp. VS III C KN 2. The sequence goes on from JACWFM010000002.1 coordinate 882,904, forward strand.
CTACTCCCACCATCTCGAACTCCAACGTCAAGTCAGATCACTCTCGACAACACCGACACTCAAGATGGCCGCCAAGAACCTTCCCGCGGCGTTCAACGCCACCAGCCAGGACATTGAGATGCTCCTGAGCGCCCAGTGCCACCTCGGCAGCAAGAACATGCAGGTGCACATGGAGCCTTACCTCTGGAAGACTCGTGCCGACGGTATCAACGTCCTGAACGTTGGCAAGACCTGGTATGTGGCCCTTGAGAGCATGCGCAAAGACTGCTATGAAGAAGACGTGAGCGGCATTGGCGCAAAGACGGCAGCGATATGAGCTCTTTTGCGCCTCTGCCAGCTGCGAATTCGATATGCCAAGACTTGGACATGTTATATATAAAATCACGAATACAGAGACTAACACCCGCCAAAGGGAGAAGATCGTCCTGGCCGCCCGTATCATCGCCGCCATCGACAACCCCGCCGATGTCTGCGTTATCTCCGCTCGTCCCTACGGTCAGCGTGCCGTCCTGAAGTTCGCCGCCCACACCGGTGCCTCCCCCATCGCCGGTCGCTTCACCCCCGGTAACTTCACCAACTACATCACCCGCTCCTTCAAGGAGCCCCGCCTGATCATCGTCACCGACCCCCGTACCGACGCCCAGGCCATCAAGGAGGCTTCCTACGTCAACATCCCCGTCATCGCCCTCTGCGACTCTGACTCCCCCACCGAGTACGTCGATGTTGCCATCCCCACCAACAACAAGGGCCGTCACTCCATCGGTCTCGTCTGGTGGATGCTCGCCCGTGAGGTCCTCCGTCTCCGTGGCACCATTGCCAGCCGTGAGGCCGAGTGGGACGTCATGACCGATCTTTACTTCTACCGCGACCCCGAGGCCGAGGAGAACAAGGACTCCGCCGGCCAGGACGAGTCCAAGGTTCCCGGTGTCGAGGAGGTTGGCGCCGGTGCCGTCGAGTCCGGCTTCAACAACGAGTGGGAGGTCTCTGGCGGCACCGCCGGTGCTTTCGCCGCTGCCTCTAACACCGCTGGTGCCCCCGCTGCCTCCACCTGGGACGCTGACGGTGCCGACTGGGCTGCCGCTTCCGCCCCTGTCGAGACCGGCAACCAGGGCTGGGCCGAGCAGGCCGGTGCCCAGGCCGCACCTGAGACCACCTGGTAAATGCAGTCGCTTTTGTAGAGAGAGCACTGAATACACTTACCAGACAAAAACAATCGAAAGTCTTCTCGCATACACACGAGTCCCAGCTTGCACGATCTCGGCTACAACACGTCTCGGGCTTTATGAGGGAAAGATACCTGCCTTCCTATGTGGAAGGGAGGGGAAAGCCCTGCCCTGAGACTGAGGAGTGGGCGGACGTAACAGTTGCTCAGGCCTAGAAATTCAACCCGTGTAACCCGATCTTTGCGTCTTGTCCTGTGTGTCTGCTGCTTGTCGTTGTGCATGTCCACCAATAGTTCTTCAACCATCATGATTGTCTTTCGTAGTATGCTATGGTGAGGGAACTCATGAGTCATATCGACGTTGCTCAAGATTAGCCTCAATGATATGACCGCGAATAGCATATCTCTAGTGAACCGAGATTTGGGAGCAGTCGTGTTCGGTGTTTGATGTTCCCGACACCACTACCTCCAAGCCTTCGACTTTCAGATGTCGCCTGCCAACAGCTTCGTACTGACTCCAGCGAACATACGGTCTGTCAAGAGACAGCACACGACAGCAGACAACGCAAAGAAGTGGGTATAGCCCGACGATATCGGCTATCTACCCTCCTTTCCCCCACTCACCGCGCGCTGTGTCCCGACACGAGGCTCTCCAGAATCCCCGCTATCCAGATCGACGAGCCCTGTACATACTTTGCCGACCAATCATATTCGTCCGCATTCAACAGCAGCGGAGCCTCCCAACTCTTCGGGGTATCTTTCTCCCCAAGCGAGAAAATTGTAGATACTGCCTTTTTTGGTGCACGCCCTGTCCGCCAAATGCGGGCGCCTTCCTCTCAGTATGTTGTCTGTGTCATCAGGACCTTGCTTTGCTCCGACTAAGTTGCTTTCTCATCTTCTCATCTCTCTGTTGCTGTCTTCGTAGATGTCACCATACTTTCCTTATCTCTTGCCCATTGTTTTGATTCATTGGCAGCCATGTTTTATACACATCAAGACCGCGATGACGACTATAAGAAGTCCAGACAAGCCGTCATCGACGAAGCAGCAAGACTAGAAGTTAACTCGACAGCCCGAGACGACGACAACGACATCGCCACCCTCGAACGCATCGCCACACAAGAAGACCACGAGTCCTACGAAGAATACGAGAAAAGCGACCATGCCTCCAAACGAGCAGCAAACGGCATCAGCACCTCGCTCGAGCTCCGCCGCACAGCATCCAACGTCCTCGACCGCGTCGCCTCCCGCATCACAACTCGCTCCATTCGCGACCCACCTCCGCCCCCAGACGGCGGCCTCAATGCCTGGACTCAGGTCGCCATGGGTTGGCTGATCATCTTCGTAACCTGGGGCTACGTCAACTCCTTCGGTTCCTTCCAAGCCTACTATACCTCAGTCCTGCCCGAATCCCCCAGCACCATCAGTTGGATCGGCTCCATCCAGGTCTTCCTTACGTTCTTCATCGGCGCTTTTTCGGGCAGGTTGCTGGACGCTGGACTGTTTGTGCCGACGCTGTTTGTGGGGGGCGTGTTACAGTTGCTCGGGATTTTCATGATGAGTTTGTCGACGAAGTGGTGGCAGTTGTTGTTGAGTCAGGGGGTTTTGACGGGGATTGGGGGCGGGATTTTCTTCTGTCCGAGTATGGGGTTGATTGCGACATATTTTTCGGGAAGGAGGGCGCTTGCGGTAGGGGTTGTTACGACGGGGAATTCTGTTGGTTTGTGTGGATGCGGCTTTCGAGAGAGATCTGAGATCTAGACAAGCTGACGATTCTGTAACAGGCGGCATGGTGTATCCTGTGCTGGTTCGCGAACTTTTGCCTAAGATTGGCTTTGCTTGGACGACTCGTGTCTTGGGATTCTTGAATCTCGGATTACTGGCTATTGCTTTTACGTTCATGCGACCTAGACTGCCGCCACGCTCGACGGGACCGATAGTGGATTGGAAGGCTTTCACGGAGCCTGTGTTTGTGCTGTTTGTGGCTGGTATTTTCTTCATTTTGTGGAACGTTTACTTCACTTTCTATTATGTAAGGCCGGCTGGATGATGTATTCGAGAGGAAAGCGAAGTGCTGACCAGAATCCTTCAGATTGCGTCCTACGGTATCGAAGAAGTTGGGCTGCCATATACAGCATCCACAACTCTAGTAATGATCATCAACGGCGTCGGGTACGCACACCCTCCAATCACCTATAGAAATCTCTCGTCAAACCAACTAACTCGCCCAGATTACCATTTCGCATAATCCCTCCCTTTTTCGCCGACAAATTCGGCGCCCTCAACACCATCGGCCCAATCCTCTTCGGCGTCGCCCTCGTCTCCTGGACCTGGCTCGCCGTGCACAGCGTCGGCGGTTTTTACGCCTTCACGGCCTTCTACGGTATCATCAACGGCGCGTTCCAGTGTCTGATCCCGACGTGCGTGGCGAGTTTGACCCCGAATCTGAATGTGGTGGGGACGAGATTGGGGATGGCGTTTGCGACGGTGTCGTTTGCGGCGTTGACGGGACCGTGAGTTTCGGATGAGATGTTTGATCTGAGGGAGATGACGATGCTAATGGTTTGATAGGCCTATTGGAGGGGCGCTGCAAGCTGCTGATGGTGGGAGGTATGTGGCGCCGCAGGCGTGGGCTTCGACGTCCGCTTTGCTTGGGGCGGTGCTCGTGTTGGCTGCTAGGGTCAAGTTGAGTGGATGGACGATGAAGGCTAGATGTTGATCTGCAATCTTGGTGATTATTCTGTGGTGGAGATTTCAGAGCATACTGGCATACGTGCATTTTGGACTTTTTTTTGGCATTGATACCCTTTGACTTGGTTGTTCGGGATTTGAACGTACAATAGATAATACAGGATTTCATACAGGTTGTGGGATATATTCGACTTTAGTTAGGTAAAATGTTACTCATTCATGCACTGCCGGCTGTAGTGTACGAGAACACTATCGATCGTGTCCACCGTCGACTTCAGTTTCAAGGCATCTTCGCCGTAGTGGTGTAGCATTGATCATGTCAAGGATTAGGGTGCAGTATGTCTCCACACTAGACGCTCTCGATATCACAAGCAACACAAGAATGTGTTTATATCCAGGTTGGCAGAACACATCACCTTTCTTCTTACGCGCCACTGAGCTTTTAAGCTACCTTGGAATTGTCTCAACCATCGGTACATGTCCATCGATCCTTACATGCTACGTTTTTTCGATCTTTAGCGTGTAGAGAGGCGCCCCAACCCTAACCCTCGTAGGTGGGTCATGATATCACCTTCGTCTACATGTATGCTCGCGTCTTTCGCGAGAAGTGTCGCTGCCAACGGCTAATGAACCAGAATGCGGGCAGAATTCCATATATTTACGCTGCGCTAATGGTCGTGTGCACCGTGATGGTCAAGTATTGCCATCGATATCTGGTGAACTTGACACAAACGTACGTCCAACCGTCTGGACGTCTCAAGGAAAGGCTCACTTTCTTGGAATTCGATACAGAATTGAATGCGTATCATCTTTGAATATGTGGAACTAAGGTTAGGGCATGCCATCAAACCAAACGCTTATTTCGTCCTCAATGGCCCGATGATTTGACGAACGATATGTTGACATTGGATGTAGCTCAACCGGCACTCCGCAACAGTCCGAAGGACCGAAAACGACTCCACTTTACATCGCGAGCAAGGCGAGCAGCGATACCATCTTGAACCATTCAAACGACTCATATGTGACAAACAATCGGTTGGACGAACACCTGGAAGTTTACTAAGCAGGTTACGCATTGTGGTCGCTGCCGTAGCCACACAGTCGGACTCGGAGAGTTGTGTTGAGCCGAACAAGCTGAAGCCCACCTTCGATATATCTGCAGGTCGGGTATTCCGCACGTGGGAATGGATCTCGGAACGACTTATAGTGCGTTAGTACGTTATATCAGGACAACGTATCCTCACTAGCTATTGAATTCTCATGATATGACATCTCGTCGCTTCAAGACCAAAAAGGTACAAACCACTCGACACTTCACATCCTAAACGCAGATCATCACCACGACAATGGCCGGAAACAACCACATCAAGAACGTCGCCCTTGTAGGAGTAAGCTCCCCACCTACATCCATATCTCACAAAACCACACCATCCACACAATCAGCTAACCCACCTCCCAAGGCAAGCGGCACAATCGGCTCAGAAATCCTCAAAGCCCTCCTCGCCACCTCCAACTTCAACATCACCATCATCTCCCGCGACTCCTCCTCCTCAACCTTCCCCTCCCACCACTCCATCAACGTCCAAAAAGGCTCCTACTCCTCTCCCTCCTTCCTCGCAACCGCCTTCAAGAACATCGACGCCGCCATCTTCGCTCTCGGCTTCATGGCCATGGGCGAGCAAGCAACGCTCATCAACGCCGCGGCACAAGCTGGAGTGAAGTGGATTTTGCCAACGGAGTACGCCGGCGATGGGTTGAATGAAGCGTTGGTGGACGCCGTGCCGTTATTCCATCCAAAGCGTGCAGCTAGGAAGCAGGTAGAGGCGTTGGCGGAGAGGTACGAGGGGGTGAAGTGGATTGGGGTGGCGACGAATCCGTGGATGGAGTTTGTAAGTCTGTTCCCGTTTCTGCTTTTTTTCTTGTCCGGAGAGTCTTATTCGATTGCCGTTCGTTTTTAGGAACTAGCCAGATGTGCGAGTACAGACTTGAGGTGAGATTGAGATTGAGACTGACGGTTCTTTTTTGCAACAACAGAGCATGCAGCGCGGCCTATTCGGCTTCTCCATCACCGAGAAGACCGCTACCCTCTATCCCGACTCCGGGCCCTTCAATAGCAGCACTCTCCCACAAGCAGGACGCGGAATCGCCGCTCTCTTATCACTGCCCATAGATGATCCTTCCAACCCCCGAGCTTCACTGTCGCACTACGCAAACAACTTCGCGTACATCTCGTCTTTCCTCGTGACGCAGGATTCACTGTTTGCTTCTCTGCAGCGCGCGACGGGCACGACAGAGAGTGACTGGACGGTGAAGCGGAGCACTATTGCGGAGTGGATTGAGGGTTGTTTGGAGAAGATGAAGAAGGGCGATATGATGGCTGGCGCAGCGATGACCTACGCAAATTATATGGGTGAGGGTAAGGGTGGGAATTACGAGGAGAAAGCGAAGGTAGATAGGGAGGTTTTGGGGCTGCAGGAGGAGGATTTGGATGAGGTTGTTGCTAGAGCTGTGAAGGCTGGGGAGGCGCCGGCTGTGGTTTTTAATAAGAAGTAGTTATACAGTAATTGTAATGTGTGGGTATGAATGATGATTGATGGTACAATTCCAACTTTGCTCACGACGAAAATTCGCCGAGCAGGCTTGTCATCATGGCTCGCACGCTGGCGACACCCTCTTTCTTCATGGCGCAAACGGGGACAGCGCGAACTTTCTGGCAGAAAGCATTCTTCTTGCCGCTGGGGTGCAGTTCGTTTCCTTCGCGGACATTTGTCAAGTATGTCTGCAAGGCATGAAAGTTCTGCTGAGTTTCAGGCTTGTCAGCCTTGGTGGCAATGACAAACCATGGCTTGGCAGAGATCGGCGGCATTGCTAGGGGTGGCAGAGATTGGCCTGGCAGAGGCGCGAGCAGAGTGGCTTCCTCTGGGGCAGACACTCCATGAAGGCGGTCCGCGGGCACTCCTTCGTATCCCAGAGAGCCGGGCGAGTAGAGCACTTTGCCGGCCGCATCCGGCACGTGCCTTCTCTCGCTCGCAGCAGCAAGCTCTTGGGATCGCATGTTCTCGTACTCGCCCACTTCCTTCCACAGGCCCTTCAGTGCCTGGATTGCATCGCCGGCGCTCAAGTCGACGACGAACGCGAGCACGCCTGCACGCTCGATGTGTCGCAGGAAGCCTAGTCCAAGTCCACGGTCGAGGTGCGCATCCTCGATCAAGCCAGGAATATCGGCGATGGTGAAGTTGGTGCGCAGCTCACCACTGGGGTAGTATAGAGGGTTCTCCAGACGGCCACGCTGGTTGTCGAGAACCACAGTGCCGATGTTAGGGGCAAGCGTAGTAAATGCCCAATCGCCAATACGAGCACGGCTGCTGGTAAGTGCGCGGAGGAGTGTGCTCTTGCCTGCGTTAGGTAGGCCGACCAATCCAACGTCCGCAAGTAGTTTGAGCTCGAGCTGCAACTGGATTCGAGTGCCATCGTCACCCCTTGTAGCATACTTGGGCTTGGGCTTCGATGTGGTCACAAAGTGCGTGTTACCCAGACCACCACTTGCACCAGCCACGAGTAGCATAGGAACGTCCATAGGCTTATTGAGATCCAGGCGAATGGGTGCTTGTGGTTCGGACATGGCCAGAGGGCTTTTGCGTGGTGGTGGTAGGCCAGGGAAATCCTCGGCTGTGAAGTGATGAGGAATGGCAGCAGGATGCAGCAGCCACTTCTCGCGTCTGTGTTCTCGCCTGTGTTCTGCGGCCTCTATTTCTTCTGGGTCTTCTGCTTCGCCAGCTGACATGGCAGTGGCATGTCGCCTGCTGCGTTTCCGCTCGGCTTCGTCTTCTGCTACAGGGTCGTGGCGCGATATCTCTCTGATCACCGTTCCGACGGGCACGTACAAGAGTACATCTTCACCGCGCCTGCCGCCCTTGGATGTGCCCTGGCCGTTCCTGCCTCTTTCCGCTTTGATAATTCCTCGTCTTGCCAATTTGTGCAGACTCGTCTCGCCGCGCACGGCTTGGATGTAAATTGAGCCTCCGGTTCCTCCATCTCCTCCATTGGGCGGGCCGTCCGCGATGTATTTTTCTCTTAAGAAAGAGATGCAGCCGTGGCCACCGTTTCCGGCGCCAATGGTCAAAGTGCAGGCATCGGTGAAGGGTGTTTCGCTGTAGTCCGAAGGCTGAGGGTTGAGATGGTCGTATTGGTTCACATCTCTTTGCGGGCTAGATGGTGGTGCGACTGCGGCTGCAGTTGGCGCAGCAGTGGATTGCCATCGTCGAGTCGGATGCCTGTTACCGGCAGTCCGTACACGCAATCTGGGCGTGAGGCGGGTTGTCGCTGTCGCAGAGGACCAGGAGCTATCGAGACATGGGTAGAGGAATGGCGTGAGCGTGCTGGAGAGCAGGCGCGAACCGGCACGTGACGAAGACATGCGAAGGGAGTGATACCAAATATCCTCGTACAGCTCGAGTTCTTACGAGGAGACAATCCAAGATTGACGGTGGTGGCACTTGACGCTCCTCCGCCGCCGCCTGTTCTCCGCGTGGACAGACAAATAATTCGCAATCGCGCATGCTCCGCTCCAGGAGCACCATCCCGGCGACGATCACCTCGGTTCCTGATTTTGACTACACGCTATGCGCCGCGTTATACGCACGAGACGTGCTGGGTGAGCGATATGGAACATTCACTGCATCAGACTGGGAGTGCTGCCAACTACGATTGGTCTAGCAAAGCAAATCCCTCTCCCGCTCCTCATCCAGCGTGTCATGCCCGTTGGCCGTGCTCTGCTCCTGCAGCGTGCCGAGGCTTGTTCCCACTCCCACCCTCTACTGCTGGGTACATGTACCCTTATGCTTGCATTATTATTAGCAGTACAGAGCCTGCACGCAACTGTTATCTGAACAATACATCTTCAATCTTACTGTCTTCTGTCTTTCTGTTTTAACCACCTGAGCCTCCACCATGGCCGCTCTCATCAAGTACACCGTCTTCAACCCGGTGATCACTGGCCCACTGCTCTACATATTCACAGCGGCACCAAAAGACATCCAGCAGCCAGTCCTGGATGCTCTGAGACCCTACATCTCCGACACCGTCCTTGGACGCACTGTGGTCGCGCTCAAATGGCTCTTCGCTCTCGGCTTGATCCCCGTGGTCAACAACTTCCTTTCCGAACTAGCCCAGAACAACTTTCGTTGGAAGTCAGAACAGCACAGATATGACTGGCCAAAGGAAATCGCAGTCGTCACCGGAGCCGGTAGTGGCTTCGGACGTCTCATCTCGGAAGGCTTTGCTTCTGAGGGCATCAGAGTGATGGCACTCGATATCCACGACTCGCTCCCTGCAGACATGCAACCCAACAAGAAGATTCATTACTACAAGTGTGATGTCACTTCTGTGGAAGCTGTTAACGCTACTGCCGATGCTATTCGTTCGGAACATGGCAACCCTAGCATTTTGATCAATAATGCGGGCGTTGCGTTCGAGGGCAGTATCCTAAAAGCTACGCCTGAGAAGGTCCGCCGTATTTTCGATGTCAACACGATCTCACACTACTTTACTGTGAATGCGTTCTTGCCTTCTATGATTTCGCAGAAGAAGGGACATGTTGTCACTATCGCATCTATGGCTTCGTTCTTGTCTGGGCCGGTTAGTACCTGATCATCTAGCCCGTGCAGACACAAACCCATACTAACATTCGCGTAGTACGTAATAACCTTCCCTGGCTGGTCTTGTAGATCGGGCTACTGAAGGCTTCCGCCCTTGCAGTCAATGACCATTTTACACTAGCAAACAAACAAGCAACCCACTAACATACTCCTCACAGAAGCATGGTCTCCTACTGCATGACCAAAGCCTCTGCGCTCGCCTTCCACGAAGGCCTAGCCGCTGAGCTCCGCAGCAAAGGCCACGGCTTCAACGCGCCCGAAATCAAATTGACCTGCGTGCACCCAACCTGGGCCGCAACCCCGATGATCGCTCCTCACCGCGGGACGATCGACAAATCGGGAATGGCAGTCATCAAGCCAGAGGTTGTGGCAGATGCTGTTGTTAAGCAGGTCCTGAGTGGGCGAGCAAGACAAATCATTCTGGCGCCTGGCGCGGAGCTGCTTACGACTGTGAGGGCTTGGCCGAGCTGGATTAGTGTCGGGCTTGGTTCTCTCGCTGGTAAGAATCTATTCTCTTTATTGTTGAAGTATGCAATTTTGGTTCGCTGATGTTAGTGTTCTTGCAGAATCGTTTGCAGGCTGATCTAAGGGCTAAGCCTTCGTCTTTCGAAGACTGCAGGCATGTAATGTGAATCGCATACGCCGCAGTCACGGATTGAACTTTTGAACCTTTTTTACAACTAGATCCGAAATTGTCTCATTTTTCGACTAGGCTGCTATTCCTTGAACTATAATGCTAGTCTTTCTTAGAGAGAAGTTCCTTAACACAGATAAACGACCATCAAATACAATACAGCGCATGATCAGCAAAGCGAGAGGATTGCATATTTTTAACACTATACGCACAGCCTTTTGTAATATCGTGCTATCGAGACATATCGGACATTATGCGGCAGTCTGACTAACACATCGAAAACTCACTGCATCTACCCCTGCAACCTCTCATGCTCCGCCTTAAGGATCTCCTCCACCTCATCCTCAATCGAAGGCCTCGTCGGTTTCCACCCAAGCGTCTTGCTCGCCCTCTCAGCCTTACCCCTCGAATTCAGTCCCCAACTGATAGCCTCGAAACCCGCCTGCTCAAGCGCCTTCTCCTTCTCCAACGCCTGCTCCTTGGGTTCCTTCAGATACCCCAATTCCACAGCTTTCTTCCCCACGAGTCTGGACAACTCACCCCACACATGCTCGCCGCGCTCGGTGAACGTGTAGCCCTTGGCACCCCAGAGCTCGGCGTCGGTGCTTCGCTGGCCTGAGACGGCGGCTTCGACGAGCAGGACGTATGCGTCAGAGAGGTCGGCGACGTGGATGTGGTTCCAGCGGGCTTTGCCCGGGCCAATGATGGGGATGTATTGGCCGGTGAGGATTAGTTTGGCGAGTTCGTAGACTTGGCGGCCGCGAGTGTTGACGGGGCCACGGCCATTGCCTGGATTGTAACTTAGCGAAATGCTTCACTTATGTGGCGACTATGGGAAACGATATGGAACTCACCGTAGATCGTAGGCGGGCAAACGATGTTCGTCTTGATCACGTCTGCATACTTAGTACCGGCTTCGAGGACGACTTTGTCGACGTTGCGGTGGAAGGCTGAGTCCGGGAGGGTGGTGAGCTCTTCGACGCCGGTCCAGTCGTTGTATTCTTTCTCGGACCATTCGCCCAGTCTGTCAGCTTCGCTGTCTTGGTAGGTTAGGATGCCTGTGCCGCCGGTGTGCAGCCAGTAGCCGGGATTCTCTTTGGTGTGGCCGGAGCGAATGCCTTCGGCGATGGCTTTGGCAGCGCCTTCGTGGTCGGAGGCATCGGCGGCGTCTGGGGGTGGTTAGGAAAGGTTTGATGGTGTTCGTAGTGAGTGGCAAAAGTTTCAACGTACGTAGGACGACGTCTGCTTTGGCAGCTTCTTCTTTGAGAAGGTCTGAGTCGTCATTGCCACCTAGCACGATGCGGACGTTTGGGAAGGCTTTCTTCACGATGTCGGCTTTCTCTTGCGTGCGGACAAGTACAGAGTATTCATAGTCGGGATGCTTCTGGTTTAGAGCATACAGAGCATCGCCTGCGATGTAACCGGTCACGCCAGTGCTATGTTACGTCAGTCGTGGACATTGGGAGAATGGGAGAGTCGGAAGGCTTGTTGGTCGTACAGGAAAATTTTGGGAGCCATGTCGTATTCTTTTTACCACGTTGGTGTAGCGTAATTACTGTCTCAAGCTTTCAATTAAATATCTTTCGAGGATATACAAAGATGGTGATTACCAATTATCATTATGCGGATGATTCAATACCCGTCCAGGGCTTTCGTGACGTCGATGGCACGTTTCCCGCGGATCACGAATGTGGGCCATCCGCGGTTGCATGCACCATCACAAGATGATCGCTTCCACCATCACGAAGGTACCTCCACCTGTACTGTACGCATTACTTGCTACTGTTTGATTGATACCAGGTAGCGAACCATCCATGCCTGGCTAATTTGCTCGAGTACAGCGTCTTTGACGTATTTTACACGTGATGTTGTTGTATCTGCTTTGAGGCTCGCACTCGGGGCTACGTCAGCGAATGCGATGACGATTTTCTCCAGCAGCACACATGAGGTAGGAGATATTAAAGTAACAGTTGTGAGGTTCATCGCAATCTCAGAAGAGAGCAAACACACTACTAGTGTTTGACACGTCACGGAAGCTGTGCGACCTTTTCGCCGTTGCCGCGGAACAGCGCTTTCCATGGAACAACAGGATTTGGATTTGTTGCGTGTGATATGAGGCCAACGAATTCTCCATCAAATATTGATCTGCTACAATTAATACTTGATTGTGAGGATGGAAGTAAAAAGTGGTGAGTAGGTGCGGGTGCAGCTGTTACGCACGTGATCTTGGACTTCACTTCAAGAATTTACCGTTGCATCACGAATACTGGGGCAAAATTGGCTGGCAAACGTTGCAAACTAAAGAGAGTAGTAATCCAGACATCCGATTCCGAAGCTTCTCTTGAAGCCATGGCCCTTCTGTACTACAACATCCTCGCGAGTTGCCCCGAAATCGTTCTCCCGCTATAAAAGAGTCATCCCAATCAATTCTTAAGATACAGAGATACTTCATGGACCAAAAGAACGACAAAAAGGCCCCAACCGCGAATCGAACGCGGGACCTCGCCCAGACCAAAGGAATGTAACATTCCTGGGTTAGAAAACCCGAAGGGCGAATTATACCACTAAACCATCGGGGCAGATATCGAGGCGGATAGTATTGTAATTATATAGATTGTTAAATTGAGCAGCAGCAGGACATGGCCAAGGTGGATCGACTAATAAGTGCACGGCCAGATATTGACATCCACATTTTGCATCTGCGTCCCGTAAAGCAAGCACTATATCATGCCCACTCCACTCCATTTCCTGGCATATATGCAATCATTGCTTTGGCTTAGTATCTGACGCCGCTGTATGGCTTTGCAAATGCGTTTCGTCTTTCAGCCCAAGCCATCGCAGCTCGCGTTTGTGGCCAATGAAAGCTATGCTGGTGCCTGCGGAAGGCGACTCATACGCACCTTGAAACCTATTCACTGCTCTCGACATCAGAGTCACCAAAGAAGTCGCCCAGCTCACTATCTAGTGGCTGGTCGCTTATGCACGTGGTATGGCTGAGTGATGCACAGCCTGCTTGTGGCGCAAAGTCCGCCCACTATAACTACTCTGCGAGTGGTGCTTGACCAAGTCGTTCTTCTTTCCCATCTTTTCAGCTCACCGGTTCTCGTCTTCATCACGTTCACCACACAGCTCTTGTCAAGCTAACTAGAAAGATGGGCAGCAAAGGAGAATCTCCTCATGGCGCTCGCTGGCCCCACGGTTTCAACGCCGTCCTAGATCATGGCTCCGGTCAGAGAGTCAACTCTGAGGTCGTCCTTCACAAAGCCCTGAGGGACCTTCATCGACCTGATACTGTTACCTGGATCGATGCGGAAGATTGTGACCTGATCGGCTTCGCCGAGGCTGGTCACGCGAATGCTCGCATAGACGATGGCGACGACACTTATACGGCTATCCGGAGATACAAGGTCCCCACGCGCGCTTTGGATGAGCCGGAGGGATCAGTCGCTGATGATGTGTTGTTCGCTCGCTGGACGTATGAATGGAACGGCCGCAGCGCGGTATGCTACAAGATGGAATGGATCGACTACGGGTTTCGCGAGCAGAAGTATTATGCAATCGTTACCGACAACAGCACCCTCGTAAAAGGCCGCTGTACATACGCTGAAGAGCTCATCAAGGCTTCTGGAACGTGGACTCGGCAACTTCACGACGAGGTCTACGTCTATGAAGACGGCTACTGGCAGAAGGACAAGACTCTCTTCAGCGCAGTCAGCAAAGCGTCATGGGATGATGTCATCATCAATCCTGCCATGAAGACATCAATCATCAACGATGTCGACTCTTTCTTCGGCTCGAGAGACACTTATCTGCAATACAACATTCCCTGGAAACGTGGCGTTATCCTTCATGGTCCTCCAGGTTGTGGCAAGACAATCTCCATCAAGGCTCTGATGAACACAGTCCGTCAACAGGACGTCTCCAATTTGTATGTGAAGAGCTTTAAAGCTTCAGGCTGTCAAAGCGACCAAGCAAGCATCCGTCAGATCTTCGTCAAAGCTCGAGCAGTCGCACCCGCGTTACTCATCTTCGAAGATCTCGACAGTTTGGTCACAGATGAGCTCCGCTCGTTCTTCCTCAACGAAGTGGACGGCGTTGAAGAGAATAACGGTCTCCTCATCATCGGGTCTACAAATCACATCGACAGACTCGACACCAGCATCACCAAGCGCCCCTCGCGCTTTGACCGGAAGTTCCACTTCAAGGCTCCGTCCGAACAGGAACGAAGGCTTTACTGTCAGTACTGGCAGTCGAAGCTCGAGTCAAACCCGGATATTGAATTCACGTATGAAGTCTGCCAGGCTGTAGCAGCCGCAACCGAGGGCTTCACGTTCGCATATCTGAAGGAGCTCTTCGTGCAGACGCTTCTGGTCTACATTAGTGGAGGTGCTGATGACACCGAGGCAGCAGCAAGCCTCGGAGAAGAAGCCATACACGAGGACCATGGAGCGGAGCACTCCTCTGTGAAGCTCACCAAGAGACTGGAAGCAAATCAATTTTATCAGACTCTTCGTCAGAAGATCGAAGCACTTGCCGAGGATATTGAGGAGGAAGATTCGAAGAAAGCGGACAAGTTGCCGCCGAAAGAGGCAAGCGAGGAGAAGGCAGAGTTTGGGAAGACTGAAGATGAAAAGAGTAGCGAATGACTCCAGGTATCGCTGCAATCAAAATGATCAGTTGTAGACCGCTGCTGATGCCTACATCTCAGTCGTCTGCATCAGTATGGGGCAGCTCCATTCTCTATTCTCACCTAGCTTACGAGATTTGAATTCAACCATACAACATATACTTTCAATTGATGATGTCTGAATGGTACTAGACGACGACCCCGATCCGACAGTGCCAGCAGAGTGCCTGACTGCGCACATCTTGCCGAAAGAATAATCACATTCGTGAAACAGCACGAATAAACCGATGTTCCCTGCTCCTCTTCGGCGCAATATTAAGCATACATTTCATTTTCATTGCCATCAAGAATGGTCGAAGCAAGAAAATGGCACGCCACTTCTTCGGCGTGCAATCTTCCAAACGATTGAGGACACTTTCAGAGGCGCGAACGATGCCCGGCTAATACTACACAGCGCTACTGAGCATGAGCACCCCACTTTGCAGACTCGCGGCTTCAACGAAATGATGCACGGCAAAGCCTTTCATGCACCTGTGGACTGGCCATCTCGTGTGCTCGAAGTCGGTGTAGGAACGGGCCACGTGGCACAGCAAACCGCATCGGCTTTTCCGCACGCAGAGGTGATCGGACTTGATCTATCGGCTATTCCTGCTGGCGAGAAGACAGACGCGGTTTTTGTCCAAGGCGGTGTGACGGACGATGGCGTGGTCACTGGTCGTTTCGATTTCATCAACAGTCGCATGCTTGTCTACGGCGGTATCCGCGATTGGCCTGCCTACTGTACTTTGCGCGAGCGTGAGATCTTCTTTCTCTGGGTGGATGGCTGGAGACTCAAGAATGTTCAGTCATTATACAACACTTTCCCGAAGGCTATAAACTCGTTCTTCGGAGCCTATAAGTCGAATTTGGAAAACATGCAGGCGTTTAAAGGTATTAACTCCGACGCATGCTAAGCTTTCCCAAGCTCTCTTGAAGGATCATCACAGAATGCACTTCCGTCATCCTGCACTGTGGATCAGGGTAAGCGGGAAGGAAGTTTAAAGTTGCAAGCGAGAGTCACGAAGCTGCCGACTTGCCGAGAGTGGTCACGTCCACCGGTTCAATCTTTTTGACCGCCCTTACTTCTTCAGAACGTAGCCGCTCAAGCGATCCGCACCCATCCGCCCTCACTGTGAGCTTCGAGTCCATTCAACGACGGGACAATTGATCTCGAGTTCGTGCGAACATCGATTTGTCATGATGCGTGCGCAGAAGATCAGGATTTAGGGCCTTCTGCTGTAGGACCAGATTGGGACTATCAAGCACGCTCTGACTCGGCCCCACGATCTACATTCTGCTCGGAAGACGGGCCATCGAAGTCTCAGCTACCTGGTCAGGTGTCAGGTGGGACACCGTGGGGCGTACCTCTCAGTCGCAACATCGGGTAGCGGACGCGGTTGTTCAACTACGATTCTCGATGTTGGGCCAATTTGACGAATGTGCATCAAGAAGATCGAAGTCCACACTGGGAATGGCTCTGGAAGGCGTCCTAAGAGTCATGGTAATGTAGTCGTGTACTTTACCGCAGCAAGCTGTAGCAAAGTCGGATGTGAACCTGCTCTAGCTGGATTAAAGTTTCCTGACCCCTCCAAAGAAACAGGCAACTAGATAGTGATCCAGTGCTCGTTAAAACCGAGGGCCGCGGTTGCGTCCAAGGACCGCAGTCGAATGACACATATAGGCATCCAGACGATGTTGTATGACTTTCTGTCATATTACGCAGCTATTTTGAACCTGACGGACCACACAGTCGATTCTCCATTATGACTTCATCCGCCTCACTGCTACAACACTCGCAACACGGGCTACCTAAGCCAACCGTGGCCGAACAACGCACGCCAGTCGCCGACACATACGGTCTCACGCGAAACAAGACCGAGTCTGCCAGATTGAATGCTCAGCATGATGTGTGGAAGACAAATGTTGGTTTCTTACTGCATCCCCGTATTGCGTCGTCTCTCGGAAAGAGCCCGCGCATCGGTGATTTAGGGACTGGCACTGGAGTTTGGATTTTGGAGCTGGCTGACCAGTTGGACAAGCACAGCGGAGCGACGTGAGTTTCAACGACCTTGAACTTGACAAACGTATCCTCGAGATGTACGTCAACTGTTTGTGAGCTCGCTGATGGCCGGGAAACAGATTCGAGGGCCTCGACATGAGTCCTGAGCAGTTCCCGCCTGGCCCGCACAACACAGTGAAGTTTTCAACCCTCAATTTGCTCGAGCCGGTGCCAGAGCACCTGCAAGCCACATTCGACGTCCTACACCTACGCCTTCTGGTCCTTGGCCTGCCCAAAGGCACTTGGGAGTTGGCGTGCCAAAACATATTCAGTCTTCTGAAGCCTGGTGGCTGGGTACAGTGGGAAGAGGGTGACTTCTTGTATGGCGCCCTTGCACCTATTAAGTCTGATAGCTTCTCCAAGGCCGACACTGACTAGACGTCCAGGTCGCTGAGAGTATACCAAGAGAAACCCAGCGTCAGCACCCGCGCGGCTCAAGAATACTTCGATAGGATCATTGAGGAAGAGCAAGCGCACAAGCAGGGGATCGATGATGTACCTCACCTTGCTTCATACTTGTCTAATGTCGGGTTCAAAAGCGGCACCGTCGATGTCTTCAGCTCCGACCGCGTGGCTAGCACTCGGCAAGGTTTCAACAATGCTATGATGGGCGCGTATTCTGGTGTAACGAGAATGTTTATAAAGAGCGATGGCGAGGCGAGTTTTTGGAATACCGAAGCTGCGGCTAAGCTGTATGCAGACGCAGTCGCAGAGTTGTCGGATGGGAAAGCCTATTGTCGAGCGGATATCCATGTTCATTCTGCGCAGAGGCCACATTGAAGGAGGAAGCGGAGATAATAGCGATGACTAGTATAGGTGGAATGATTGTTGTTCGTATTGAATGATGACTATGGTTCGAAAGTTGGGTTTGGAACGAGCGATTTTGCGAATCTAGTTCGGCAAGATTAGAGGAAGATTCGAATAACAAGAAAAGATTAATATTAATGAAGTATCCCGAGCATAGCCTTGACACCTTCTACCAGGCGACAGGAGGTGAGCATAAATGCCCATCATCGTCATGACCTCGTCCAGCATGTGAGCAAGATCGGATCTCATATCCAAGCTTCTGCAAGGTTGCCCAAAAAGTGGGCCTGGTTGAATGAACAGTTGGCACTGCTCCAGTCGTATTCATCGAATGTTTTCTGAATAACTGGGCTGAGAATTTCGTAGTCGGTCATATCAAGATCGCCACCCGAGGTGTTCGTGAATTGGAGTTCGTGGTTGGTCGGGAAGGTGGTAAAGTGCTCGACCTGCAGACGGTTTCATCGCATTTCAGGACTAGTGGTCTTTCTGTAGCTGCCATGACCGGAAGCGGCACCGCCAAAGACACGCGGGTTAGCATTTGCAGCTGGAAAGGCTCGGCCAGCAATATTTTCGGCAGTGGAAAAGATTGACTGTACTCACAGTTGTCGGCCTAGATGACAACGCTCTCCCAGTCGTGTCTGTGACCGCCATTGAGGCCAGAAACAATCTGGTCCTTGGGGAAATACCAGGCATACATGATAGTAAAGCGCCCATTGTACCGAGCGTCGCGAGTGTAGGTCTGGCCGTTTGCTGCGCAATCGCAGCCGCCGCTGGGACCGCCGGAGTTCGAGACACCGCCGCCAACCTGGCCAGTAGTACTCACGGCCGGGTAGGATTGACGTCCGTGAGCGATTTGGGGATACGGCTCGTGGCGGCGGATTGCGTCGCCCTCAGTGCCACTATTTGGGATCCATTTAATACTATCGTGCGGGACAACATCAAAGCCGGAATAGGCCTTCTTGGTCAGCAGACTCTCTGGGTCGGCGAGAGGTGCTGCCGCAGCACTTGCCGCAAGAAAGAGAAGCAATGGGCCATGAAAGCGCATGATAGATGCGCAAATTGGGCAATTTGATAGTGATTGAGTTGTAGGATCGTTTTGGATTGATGATCCTGAGGAACAGATGTTGGAATCGGGCAGGACGCTGGAGGTATTTATGCGCAGATCATAATGCAAGACGGCCATCCACAGTCGTTCCTTCTCACTTGCCAAGATGCTCCGTTCGCAAGTAATCACAACATACTTCCCACTATGTGTAGGGCTGAGAAGGCAAAGCTTTTGGAGCCAAGAGGAGTTTCTAATAACGCTATAGTTAGTATGTGGGTGCTGATACCGGGAAGGTTAGTGTGCGCAGAGCAGGAACAATATACTGTACGATGAGAAATGATAGAGCGCAGGTAATGTGGTGTGGACCCTTGCCATGTTAAGTTCATCTCCATCTCACACTCACAGGCTCACAGGTTGAGTGCACAGAGCCTCTGCACAATCCCATCGACTGCTACTAATTTCAATGCATACTCGTTATGTGGCCCGGTGACGTTACCTACTAGTGCTCGACGTCTTCACCGTTCAATGCTCCAGCCAAATTGATGCGTGCACTTGTAGCTAAGTCGGCGACGCGGTAGTCGCGTGGTACAAGTCTTGAGGTATCTGTTCCTGAAAGCCAAATGTCGGAAACTTAGAACATCAGTGTCCAGTGACGATACCAATACCAATGTCTAGGAACGCCTGAAGAACGATGGCTTTCACATGGATCCTTGATATGACCCTGCATTCTCGTCGAGTGGTGTAAGCTGTCACCAGAAGCTTATCTAAACCTCGAAGCTTATATCGGAGGTCCCGCCCTGTTGAACTGCCTTTGCAGTAGACGCCTTCTCCTTTGTTATACCTCCGGGTCACTTTCATCGTCGTATTTCTACACGACTGCCTTCCTGGCCGAATTTCACATCTTGCCGAATCAAGACCTTGCTTAAGCAGCTTCGGCGGGTCGCTGTAGTCATCTATCGTCGCTTGTGGAAGGCGCTTAAGCTCTAGCCAGACAGACATGTCACTGCATATCACACGTCTGGAACGCGGCAAGTTACGAGCGTTTGCAGTCTATGCACGATTAGCACGGCCATGACGATCGCCATGGGAGAGGGTAGTGCTAAGTAGCGATCATAATGACAATTTTGCAGTCCTTATCGACGTAGACTTGGCGGCCTTGTGCAGTCAGTCTTGAAGCTGGAGTTGATGCATTCAGGGTGGCAGTCGACGATCAAGCATTTCGTCGGCCACGAGAGAGAAGTGCTGCTTCAATGTGGAAGCACAGCTTCTCACAGTCGTGGCCCGCTAATCCCAAAATGGTAGAACCACGCGCCTTGTATGCATTTAGACAGCCCTACTCCAAGAACCCTGACTACCCATTCGCTTTACACGACACTAGATGAACGTCCCACGTGCACGGAGCGTACATGGATCCTTCTCATCGGCTTTTGAAAGCCACTAGCGACATATCTTAGCACATAATGTACACGAAGACATTGAACATGAGAGGTAATCGTTATTCGAGACGATGGAAGCGACACCGGAGAAGAACAAGTCAATACCGTTATGGGTCTGCTTTGCTAGTTGGACATTTTTTCGGTGAGTGGCGAATAACGACGCTGTCCGGCTGGGAGGATTTGGGCTGTAACACGCTAGTTCCTTCGCCCGAATGTGACTAAATTGAGCCTTTACAGCAAAGTAGAGCAGGCAGACTCGGCAGAGTATTTCAGTCCTTCAAATAGGTCTTCGTTCCTTCTCACGTAGCTCTACTTAAGACCTAAACCTTCAATCAAGCCCGCACGCCCACTCATATCGCCTACCGAGATGCTCACTCTACGCCTGATTGCCACAGGGCTCACAGTCGCCAGCGCGTCCGTAATCACCGAAAGGCAACAGTCCGACTCAAGCGATGATGCTTATGAAAATATCTGCCAGCCGACAAACTCCACTGGTTATCCGGACTTCAACGCTCCCTGTAATTCGTGGAGCAGGACCCAACAATTATGCGTCTACGGCGAGCAGATACGCGCGATTGTCGACGGCCCTGGTCTCAATAACTACGACGAAGAAGACGGCAAGTCTATGAAGCAACACTCTTTCGGATTCCAGCGCGATTGCATCTGCCAGTCCCAGCTGTTCGACCAGATGCGTGGCTGCATGGCATGCAATGACGCCCTTGGCGGAGACTCTCAGTCTATCATCGCATCGAGCGCCATTGAGTCATTCAGCAGCTCATACTGTGCTGTGGCTACTATCCCTACGCGCGGCTACGTCGCTGCCATCAACTCAGTCCTTGCAGAAGTCGCGGAGCAGACCGACGTCCCTACTGCCAGCTCCTCTCTGCCCAGCACTCTTGGGAGCAGCACAGACGTGTCTCAATACTACACACCTTCGGCAACCGGCGCGTCGGCATGGGATGTCGGGCTACCTACTGGTGAATCGGCTACGTTCTCGAGCTTGCGCACCTCAGGAGGACAAATCATTCGTACGGCGGCTGCCAGAGAGGCCGACTCGGAGGCCGGTACGAAAACTTCGGCGAACGATGCCGCGCAGACGAACACGGAGGACAAGAACGCAGAAAGTACGAGCACTGTCTCGGAAGGCAGAGCCGTGGAAACGAGCAAGGTTGAATCGCGCATGGTCATTGGTGTGCTGGGCGCTGTGGCTATGGCAGCAGTGTTGTAAGCACGCTGATATTTCTCTGTCAGCTGTAGGTTGCTTAAACCCATATTTGTGCTCAGTACAGTCTACAAAGCTGAGCGGTTCGATTCATTGGTCGATTGGAACCATTGATTGTATCAAGTATTCATTGTCGGGGACATATATCATCATCAGAAGCACCAATAGCTGGTTTTAAATTGCATCTATTCCACGATATATCGGAACATCTCCCGCAAACTGGGACATTGATCGTTGGTAAAAGGCTGGACATGATCGCCTATGGGACATAGCCACGCCACACAGGCAGTTGCGTAAGAACAATGCACATTACCATAAACTCATCCTGTGGTTGCTCCAATGTTCGAACCACCGAGTACATGTTTCACAGGTTGAGGTCGTAACTGAATGGAGCAATACTTGAGTTGTTGTAAAACGGCTAGACACCAGAGATCTGTAAGTAGTCGCATCACCTAATGTATCATCGCGGCCAATGTCAAAATAACATATGGTCTGATTGTTCAATGCATCAATGTGGTACGATTAGGCACCACTTTGCTAAGTACTGCGTGAAACTCGTAACTGCTTACCGCTGCAGGAAAACCTTCCTGCCTTTCGATGTTGCACCAAGCTCCAGAGCGCAGACATGGTACAAGGCCAGTATCAAGATACTTTCATCAAGACAACCAGGCAAGGGTAACACTGCACATCGTTCCATCACTTGCCAGAATCGTACCACCGCTTCGGACCGTGTGAGTTTGGTATGCGTACGTTCCTTAATTCCAGATCACAGACCGATCAATGGTGGTATAAAGGACTGCCATCGATAGCTGGATCAATTCTGATCAACAATCGCTCAACAAGCTCGCCCACAGATCCAAACACTCCCAAACTCTCGCGGCCGATATTGATGCTCCGGAACCCAAGCGAGCGACCGGCTCCGAGACACACGCAGATACTCGACCCGTACAGCTGATAGAATCACAAGACCCAAGCACCATGAAGCTCATCATCACACTCCTGTCCAGCTTCGCACTCGCAGACAGTTCCCCCGCCGGGACGGTCAGCGACAATAACGACGACTGCAGCAAACGCTGCTTCAACAGCCAATGGACCATCGAGGGCCAAAACGGCGACTGCGTCTTCGTCTGCGACCCCGAGACCTCGCCGATACCACCGTGTACTACACAGTCGTGTGTCGAACAAGCGCCCTCGGCGTCCTGATCAGGAACCCGCAGCGAACGGCTTCGGCCTGTAGCAGCGTGGGCGGCAAGAACTGCGACTTGAGATTGTGTCGTCACGGGGAGTATCCGTGCGCCGGATGCTACGCAGGCATTGTGGAAGAAGGCGTGTGTGGATGCTGGGGCGGAGGAAGATGTGATTGAGTTTCGCGATAGCAAGGATTACGCGGACGGGGTTTGCAGGATGTGGCTGGAGGCGGCGTAGGAGAGGTGCTTGTCTTGATCGAAGGACTTGCTTCTAGTGACGATCTGCTGTGCTTTATTATCGAGTTGAGATTACCTTGCAATTCTCAAAAGTTCTATCAATCGTACAGGAAGCGGCAATCTGCCAGAATCTACTATACAAAGAAAGCCAACCTCCCAAATGTGTGCCACTGCTGTTCACAGGCAGCGTTCTATGTACAAACAATCAGACGCCAAATTCAAATGCAAAATCGCAGTGCTCGCAAGCATGCTCACCTCTCCTGACTTCTCGCCACACAGTCGTCTCATCGTACATGTACACGCTTTTCTTCGCTTCGCATCTTTGCTCACTGTTGCCGCCGTCAATATTTGGCTTGAGATGTTCACTTCTTCGGCTCCTTTTTCTTCTCGCCCTCTGTCTTTCCATCCGCCTTCTCAGCATCCTGTGTCTTGTGCTGTCCCGAGATGTTATGCCAAATGTTCTTCAAGAACCCCTCATCCTGATGGTTGGTAGTCTTGCCCGCCGCATCTGCATCAGGTTTCGACTCCTTGTTATACTGCCCCAAGTTCATGACGCGCTTGGCATTCTTGTCGCCCATCTCGTCCGCCAGCATCTCAATAATCGTGCGCTGATTGACGCTCAGATACTTGGGCATCTGCACCTTGAACTCCACGCGCAAGTCGCCCTTGCCGCCGCGGCGGTTGTTGAGCTTCTTCATGCCCATGCCGGAGAGGGTGATCTTGTCGCCTGTGCCGGTACCTGTGGCGACTTTGACGCGGACATCACCGTCGAGAGTTGGGATGGGGATTTCGCCGCCGAGAATTGCGGTGGTGAGAGGGATGGAAGCTGTGTAGAGGACGTCGGAGCCGTTGCGGGAGAATTTGTTGTCGGGCGCTACGCGGATGAAGACGTAGAGGTCACCCTTTTGTGTGCTTGCGCTCGGGTTGGTCGATTGGCCGGTGGGAGGGTAGTCGCCTTCGCCCATTACGCGTAGGCGCATGCCGTCTTCCACGCCGCCGGGAATATCGACTGTGACTGTGCGGCGGTCTCTGGTTGCGCCGTTGCCGTTGCAAGTACCGCACTCGCTGCCCTTGGGCGTAGAAATGCCCGCACCACCACAAGCTCCACACGTGCTTGCCATTTGGAAGCCTTGCACGTTGTGTACGCGTGCGCCTGTGCCGTCGCAAACCTTGCACTTGCTCTTGCTCTGGCCCTTCTTCAGACCGCTGCCCGTACACGTCTTGCACTGCACCAGAGGCGTGATGGTAATATCTTTCTGCACGCCCTTGGCCGCATCCATGAACGAGATGTTCGTCTGCACCTCAATGTTCTCTCCCACCATAACCTCCTCTTGGAATGGGTTTCCACCTGGCCTTCCCCTTCTAGCTCCTCCACCTCCGCCAAATGCATTGAACAAATCCTCAAAGTTGAAATCCGCACCAAAACCACCACCCCTCGCGCCGCCAAATCCACCACCGAACGGACTTCCACCACCAAATGGATTTCCACCCCCGAAGCCACCAGGTCCACCTCCTCCTCCACCGCCCTGGTCAAAGGCGGCAGAACCGTACTGGTCGTACTGCGCTTTCTTCGTAGCGTCTGTCAAGATTTCGTACGCGGCCTGCGCTTCGCCGAACTTCTCCTTCGCACTAGGGTCGGGATTCGTGTCCGGGTGGTACTTCTTCGCAAGGCCATAGTACGCTTTCTTGATTTCTCCAGCAGTCGCATTTTTCCCCACACCCAAGGCCTGGTAGGGATCTTTCATGGCGAGTGTTGGAGCGGAAGCGTGGAAAGTGCGGCGCTGGGCCTGTGAGCCTTCCGGGTTGGAGCGCGAGCGGCATAGTGGTAATGCATGCTGACACTGTGAAGGGCGAATGCGGGAATGAGTTGTGAAATGGCGATTTTCCGGGTTACGGTCGTGGTATCGCTGTGAGTTGTTGGCTGAGCGGCTGGCGGCGAGGAATCGGAGAGGTTGCGCCGCTGCTGCTCGGGGCAGCAGGGCGGGCGAGACTATGCTCATTGTTGTGTGCGTTGGTTGCGTGTGACTGATGTGTGATACAGATAAATGGAAATAGAGAGTGCGGTTGGTTCGATTGGTGGTGATGTCGTCTAGTGGAATCAACTTCTTCCCCAGTGCTGTCGTCTGGTGTTCAATGTTCGGGGAAACATTTTGGGGCTGCCGCGGGAGAGACTTGCTGCACTTGACTGTTGCCGACGTTCGGCGGCGACGATATGGCTCCACTTTTCGAACCTTCCAGAGCGAATGAGCTACTTCTGATTGATTGCGCCTGCTTCGAGTCGTCTTTTCGTGTCATGGGCGAGTATATAAACGAATTGTGTGATGGAATGCCTGATGAAAAGTACTGTATGCTTTTTGGAGCATTGAAACGCTGGCCTTGCTACTGTCGCCTACCAAATCAGCGCTTCTCACAATGAACCAGCAAAAGAGGTTGTGCCAGCGAGAACCACGACGAGAACACTCACTCGCCATGCGCATATGAACGCAGAACCTCGACGAGACTGCCTCAGATGACTTTGCGATAGCAGATACCTTTCAGTGCACTCGAGAGGAGAGGAGAGAAGAACATAATATTCAAAGGGTATCTACAAAGGAAATCAAAGAAAAACATATCTAAATCCAGTTCGTGCTGTCCAAGGAAAAACCCGGCTAGGTTCCAAAGGGCGTCGTGAAGTCCTCCCAGCCTAACGCCCAGATCCAAAGATAACGTTGTTATCTTCCCCATGTCGTCGGTATGTGCAATTGCTATACTTTGTGGCAATGCAGCAAAGGCTGAATAATCGTCTATGTCGTGTGCAGGTGAATGTACAGGATGTTGTTGTGTGTGGTTGTGGTGGCGTGATAGGTAGAGTGATGTGGTGTAGGAAGCTGTAAGTCAAAGCGTGTTGTGTCGTGTTGTTCGTGTCGGAATGTAGAGGTGTTGTTCATGCCGGAAGGTGGAGGTTCCTGGTCATGACTTCTTGGTGATTCCGGGTGCTGAGCGCATACGGAATGCCTTGTCTGCAACATGTCAGTCGTGGGCTCCTGAAGAATTGCTATCCAGCTAGAGGCATACCTTTATTTCGACTCTTGTACACCAGCTCAACCACCACATCAATCTCATTCACAGCAGCACCATTAAAATGCTTGCGCACATTCGTCGCCAACTGATCCTTGCTCACCCGCCTCTTGTCTTTCCGCCTAGCCATCGTAGGCGACTGCCTCCCAATCCCAGGATTGACCAACAGCGCCTGGTTGAGCGGCGACGTGAAAGCAGCCGGCGTCGACAGGTGATGCGACACCCGGTATGTGTTGAGCAGCGACAAAGGACTCGTGTTCCACGACATCTGTGCGACTATCAGCTCTCCGTTCTATGTATCGCGTATGCGCGCATGCGCTTCGAGGATGCTCCGACTTACACCAGGCCCCTCCCTCCCTCCAGTCTCAGCACTAACCGCCGCCAGTTCTTTCAGCGCCAGACTCCCATTATCTCTCGCCGACGCCGCTGCCGCAGCGGCATTCTGCTTGCTCTTCCTCGCATGCGCTGCCGCGGCAATTTGTCTCTCTCGCACGGTCGAAGCGTCAGAGCGTGAGTCCTCGGGAGGCACGACCTTCTTGGCTGGAGGCATTGTGGTATGAATGGAATGGGCCCGCTAGCCCTCTCGTTGTGTGGTGTGTTGCAGTAGTGTGATCTTGCGGATTGGTCAGGCAGGTATTGGGGAAAGCAGCATTATTCGTGCAGTGTCGAGTCCGTTGAGCGCAAACAGGTCAGTAGTTGTCGATCACATTCAAACAAGCCGCGGCAGATAGCGAGCCAGCTCACGCGCGCACACGAGCTGCTCTCAATCGCGCGTGGTAGATTTCACGATTGTGACATCATTTTAATTTCTTTCAGGGTCTGAGCGGAGGGCTGGGCCGAGGCGCAAAGCACAATTGGGAGAGTTTAAGTGAACAGGACATTAGACTCCATTGAGTCGTCACCAATATTGTTTTCTTGTCCTTGCGTAAAGTCATGGTGAATGTTCTGGTAGCATGGACTGTGAAAGCTGTGGCAGCAGCCTATGGACTCTTCGCACTCTGCCTGGCTATCCTGTATAGTCTTTCGCGATCAGATACTTGGAGAGGATCAACAGGGGAGGAACAGCAGCTGCTGCAAAAAGGTACAACAGCTCGATTGTCAGGGCAAATAGTCGTGTCAACTGATTCGATCTTCCATAGCATGCACAAAGCTATGGTCCCTTTCAACAACCGACGATGAACTATCTCACAACTTTCTTACTCTGGAGAATGGACTGCAAATGCATTACTTGGCCAATGAAAAGACGCCTGAGGATATCAACACTCTAATCATATACCTACACGGTTTCCCGGATACGTGCTGGCTGTGGGAGCAACAACTCCGCTCAAATCTCTCTTCGGAAGCCCGCTTGGTCGCGCTTGACTTGCCCGGATGTGGCGGAAGCGATAGTCATTCGTTATACTGTCCCGATGAGATCCTCAATGCTGTTGCTGAAGCTGTTGTTCAGCTCAAACGTCGCTACTCAAAAGATTCTTCGAGAACCGGATCAGCCCAGAGATCAGTGCTTGTATCTCACGATTGGTAATCGCTTGCTGCTGTCCCGCCGTGTTCCACGGTCATATAGACGCTAACGACATATGCATCATAGGGGAGGAGCCATTGCTTTCCGTCTTGCCGGCGAGACGTCTGGACTGGTCGACGAATTTGTCGTTCTCAATACCAGCTATGTACGGTCAAATCTGTCTATCGATTGAGATGTATGCTTACACATACTAGCCGCTCGCCGCCAAAGACCAAGTTGCAAGCATCCTGAGCCAGAGTCGCGATGCGATCTCCGCCGGCAAATACAGAGAAGCATTGTCGAATGCGCAGCCGGTATACTCACAGCTAAAAAAATCGAGCTACGTAAGTATTTATTCCTAAGGAGCTAGGACGCAATCGAGACTGATCACATGATATGTAGATCTTCATGTTCAACCTACGTCTTCCTCTCGCAAGATGGATGCCCTGGCTTTCCAATGCCTTGATCAAGCTCTGCCATGAGTTTGCATTCCGAAAGTCAGTGACGGCCTTTACTGATTTACCAACCTCGTCGCCCGCAACTAACATGATCCAGCAACCCCAACACAACTCCGTCAATGTTCGCCAACTCCCTCGCCGCTTCATACGGCCCGAGCCCAGCCGAGTGCAATACCTCCTTGTCCAAATCAGGAACGAGCTACGGCCCGACCGTCCAACACAGATCATCCCGCAACCCCCAAGGAGACTGGGACGAGCGCGTACGCATCTACTGCGAAGGCCTCGCGACCGGCGAATGGCACCCGAACTATCCCGGCTACCAACCTCCAATCTGGAAGACTAATCCCGATGGTAAACGGAAAGGCCGATTCAGCTACCCCGTGCACGTCATGTTCGGTATGCAGGACGTCGCTCTGGATCCGCGCATTGTGTTGGATGGATGCGAGGGGTTCATGATGGATGCTGAGGTGGGTATGCGGAAAGCGGATGTTGGAGGCGAGGCGGGTGTGGAGGTGCATAGTGTTGGGCGGAGTAGTGTGACTAAGATGTGGGATTGTGGGCATTGGGTTACGCTTGATGGGCAAGGCGCGAGGACGCTGGAGAGAACGCTTGGGCGGCTTGTTGGCTCCTCTGCGTCGTCTTAGCGGACCTTGTGAGATGATTGCTGCCTCGATTCACAGCACGCAGCATTGCTTGGGTAATGCAAATGTGGGCAGAGTCAGTCTCGCAAGATGTCGCGCGCTCATGACGAACCACCAAAAATCCTTTTCTGTCTGTCCCTCCGAGGCGGCCTCGTCCATCCTACCGTCCGCGATGCCCTTGTCTCGCGGTTTGACGAATCCGCGGTCTCTTCGTGTGGCGCTGACGAAGCCGTTCGTGGCGGTTGTCTGACGCGAGGGCGTCGCGGTTGGTGCGGCAGATCAGATTCCGTGGACGATCGTGTGGCGAGAGACTCTTCGAACAGTGAGTGTGCGGCCAGTGATTCTGCAATCATTGACTCTGCAACCAGTGATTCGGCAAAGAGTGATTCTGCAATGAGCAAGTCCGCGACGAGTGGGTCGGCAAGCAGTGGGTTTCTAGAATCTTGAGTTCTTGGTTCGTTCGTGGGGGACGGTTCAGCAACGTGGGCCGCGGTTACATCCGGCGGCAATGCCGTTCTGGACGGTGTGTCTGCTGCCTCAGCGCCATCTTCGACCGTGCCGTCTGCTGTTAGTGACGCCGAAGCCTCGACGCCTGGATATGCGTCAAGCGACGCTCCGGCTTTCACCAACGCTTCAATAGCAACGATGTCATCATCCTCGACAGCAGAGTGTAGCGCGGTAGACCCATTTGAATTGATGACCTGGACATCGCACCCAAGAGATGACAAGATCGCCACGTCATCGTACCCAGCTTGTGCCGATAGATAGACCAGCATGTGCTCGCGATCGTTTAAATCTTCGTATGCCTCTAGTACATGATTCAAGCGATCGCACATGATCTCCAGTAAAGTGATGCCATAATTTAGACCTCGACCAATGGCCATCAATGCTGGGCCAGGTGCCGGTATGGACATGAGTAGTTTTAGGACGCTGGTATCATCGTGCGCCATAAGACGAGTGTTCGCGCCTGCTTTTACGAAATCCTCCAGGGCGATTGTATTGATTGGATCCTTTCGAAGTACCTTATGGAGTGGCGTGAGGCCCCTGTCATCGTAAGCATCAATGTCGGCATGGGCACTAAGGAGCGTTTGCAGAGGGCGATAGCTTTCACCGGGCGACATGTAATCAGAAGCGACCGATAATGGTGTACGTCCTTCAAAGTCCCTACAATCAACGCTGGCGGCGCGCTCGCACAGTATACGAACAGTGTGATTATTTCCACTGGCGGCTGCGTAGTGAAGCGCTGTCCATCTCGCGCGGCTGCTTGTGCCAACCGGCGCGCCGCTGTCGAGCAACAGCCTGACTATGCCCGTTGAACCCTGGCCTGCAGCTATCATAAGTGCCGTAATGTCGCGTCCGGCTGAATCAGACTGAAGAGACGCTCCGCTTGAGATCAACAGCCTGACCGTTGCAAGGTCACACGCCATGGCAGAGCCACTGAGATATGTATGACGAGGCGGTGGCAGCGTCATATCGAACCTGCCTTTATGTACCTTCCTGACAAGGGAATTACTGTAATTGGTATTGTTGCTGGCCTTCAAGAATGTAATTTCGAATGTCGGTTCCAAGTCTATGGGTAGCAGACAATCCATCAGATCACTCTGCATCGTCCGAATTGCAATGTACGCTGGCGTGACGTCGTGGAGTATGCACCCGTCGAAGTCTTCTTGTGAGCGAACTGGGGTTTGGGCACTTCCGTCCCAATCACAGATAGCTTGCAGCCACCTTGTATCTATCGTCGCCTGGGTGGCTACAGACGCGTCAGCAGCCAGCAAAGCATTGATGGTCGCTTTACTGCCATTAGCGCCGAAGACGCAACAGTGTAGCACGGTGCCTAGTTTCTTCGTTGCCGTGCTGGCCCTTGCTCTCCGTCTCAGTAGAAGTGCCACAACTTCATGCGCCCCTCTCAACGCTGCAAGGCACAGAGGGGTGCCGAAGTCGTCGCTCATAGCGTTTACATCCGCACCAGCCTCAATGAGGACGTCTACCATCTCTTCACGGCCACTCAATACCGCTCCATGGAGGGCTGTCAAACCTGAAGGGCCAGTCTCGTCCAGATCTACGCCCATACGCAGGAAATTGCGTATCCGTGGGACTTGACCTTCCACGACAGCTTGGCTGAATGCTTTGTATCTGTCCGGGCCGGGCAGACTGTCATCGGAACGCGCGGGGCTGAAGTTGTTGACGGTGTGGTCTTTTTCTGCGTCAGTAAAAGTTTCACCAACCATGAGGGTATGTAGTCCTTATACTATTATAAACGTGTCCGGCATGCACTCTCGCGTTGCCTTCCGTTGTGAACCCAGAATATGCTGTGCTGCGATCTCCTGGTAACGCCATATTGTCTGCGATAAGCGGCGAGCAGTGTCACAAGGCGAATGGAGATAATACTTCTGTCGTCCGCCGCCACGAGTTGGTCTTACATATCCGCTGGTAGTATGTGTGTGACCGCAAGAGAAGGCTGAGACTTCACGTGCCCGAGGTGGTGGTAATTGAGGCGCATGCAGCTGCGGTTTCGCGAGCCAATGGGCTTTGGTCCTCATGCGGGCCCATGATCTAGACCAGGTTGGGAAACGATTCAAAAAACGGCGCCATGGTGTTCTCTGTACAACTAGATCCATAAAACGGTATCGCAATTCTGTGGTAATGATGATTGAAAGCGTTTCGAAAGACTATAGTCTTACCACGACGCATCACAAAGGTGACCTGGCTCGACAGGCATGGCACGATGGAGACACAAAGCAGATCAGACTTCCACGGTCTCAGCCGTCTTGTTGAACCATTCCGCCTCTACGTGTATACAGACTTACCACAGACCAGCCTTCGAGTACTGCTCAAGTCTCCTAACTGCTCCTAGAGTTGGCAGAAGCATCTTCTGACAACGGCTCTTGTTCACCCTCAGATCGTTCGTCTGAGCTGCTCTCAAACGCGGAAGAACTGCAATAATCATAGTCATCCATGTTCGTCCACCTCGATACTTTTGCCTCATTACCAATTTTCCACATGCGTCTGAAGCAAAGCTTCACGCAGGCCAGAACATAGAGCTGCTGCCAGGCATCCAGTTGGTGGTCGCGATCTCGCCATATGTCGTCTAGTAAAGCTTGTCGACAAGCAGAGTAAGCAGTTGCCGTTCCCACCCAGCTCATTTCGAAAGAGGTTCTCATGATAATTAACGGTGTTTCTCTGTCAGGGGCCGTCCACAAAGTGTTTTGCGACAGCAGGGATGCTGTCGCAGTGGCACTAAGATCGAAGATCGCCACCACCTTCGGCTGGAACATAAGTTGTTGTTGCAGTCTCTGGGATACAGCTATCCGCTCACTCCGATGCAAGCAGATGAGGCGAAAACGCGAGGAAAACCCGGTGGGCGATGGAGGCGCTGTCCTATTGCCGCTCGCGCACCATTGGAGGAAGGCGCGATTTGGTAGCAGGAACTGCAAAGGCATCAGATTTTGAGACTCCTCGTCAACAGTCGAAGGACCCCGCCAGACGTCTCGCGCTTCCAGTAATGCTGACACGCGTGGCCAAGAAAGCTCTGATGGAGACGAGCCAGAGGGACCTAGAAATTCAGCAAGGGCGTGTACAATGTCAGCTTCATCACGGTCACAGCTCCCAAGCCATGACATAACAATGCGATTTTTGAGACCTAGCAGTTTACTCCTGCTGCGTTGACGAAAACCGAACTGTCTGTCATGCAAGAACTCGCCAGAGACGCGATCGCCGGCGTTCCAGAGCTGCATGCTGTGTAGGGTGCAATCCAAGAGGCGGCACATCAGGTCTTCGTCATCACTAGCAACGTAGTGACTCAGCATTAAACTGGAGACGACGGCTGCAAAAGGCTTGGTCTTCAGTCGGTCGACGCAACTGGATTGCCTCGTGCACAGGGCGCCGTTCCACAAGGAACTGAGCGGTTCCATCTCAATAGAGACCGTACGCTCATCTAGTCCCACATCTTGCAGTTCCTTCCTATACCTGAGACGATCGTGACCAAGAAATGCCGATGCGATCAGGTCGTGCAATTCTTCAACGATCTGGTAGCATTCGTCGTGGGTAGTGAGCGCAAGAATGTCTTCTATCAGATCATCCAGCGCTACATGTGGCACAAAACCGGAGATCTCGCCATCCCAACCGGTACTGCCTCCTCGCTCCGTGCTGATCGTAGGCGAAAACCTCGCAAGCCATTGGAGGGACTTGACAATCTTCCTTCTAAGCTCACTGTCGTCCGTCATAACGATCCAAGGCGCGACTGTCACGCCGGGCTCGCCAAAGATACAGTCGTGAGCTGATCTATGCACCCATCGGATGTGGAGTCGAGAATAATCGAACAGCTCCCTGTTATGCACGCAGTTTCGGGACTGTAGAACACTTTGATTTGCAGCGTTCTGAAGAACCCATAGCCCTTTCTCTGAGGAACCTCTCTCAAAATCCCTCTTGCCAACCTCGATGAGGCCCTGGCTCTGTCCAACAATTCTTTGCTGGCAACTAGCACAGAGCTGAATGAAACGATCCAGGTCGCTGTGGTCCGCGTTATGCATGACCGCCGTGATCAGGCTTAGTGAAGTGTAGAACGTAGCGCGCATTGTTTCAGATGCCAATTTCAGTAGGTGACAGTAAGTCCTGAGATAGTCGCGGTGGATCTTATCGATTTTCGAGAACATGTGATGAAAGAGATCTCTCAATCCAGATGGAGTCTCGTTCAATCGCTGTCGAAGCATGTATTCATCGTCGTGCATGGCATGTCCTCTAAGTAAAGAATTGCATACAAGTGCCGCCCATAGCACGACACCCTCTGCTCGCTTGGTAACCTCTTCAATGAGGCTGGCGAAAGTAGAGCCAATAGGCTCAAGCTTCTGTTGAACCAAAGTTTCAATGTCATTTTTATTGAGGTCCTGCATGCTGATCGAAGGGCAAGCACTCAAACGGAGCCGGAATGCAGGTTCAGGCCTGCTGGAAAGACAGATCTTGACATTGGGTGTCGCGTGTGTTCTCAGAACCAGGTCTAGCAACGTCATGTAATCACCGTCATGTTCGTCGAGACCGTCGATAAAGAAACATATGTGCTCTTTGCTTTGAAGTTTGAGCACAGTTTCTAGGGTTCTCAAGAGGTGACTTTGTTCCCAGGTGGGATGTCGCCGCAAAGACTTTTCTGCAAGCAGCCTGTCGATCACGCTGATGTCAATCAGGAGTGTTTGATATAGCAGAGATCGTAGCAGGCCTGAAACACTCCTTTGTAGCGGAGAGCCCGGCCGCCAGAAAAAGAACTTGATGATATGAACAGATCTCTGGCCAGACCATGAGTCAAGCGCTTGCAAAGTACGCTCGTCGTTCGCAAGAAATGACATCAGGCTCGACTTGCCTGATCCGGGCTTGCCGTTAATCCAGAAAAGCGACTTATCAGTTGAGAACCAATGCATGAGCTTTCCGCGACGCTCCAAGTCCGCTGACAAGATATCTTTGTCAATGTCTGGATCAATCTGATAGGGTGACTCTCCAGTGAAGATCCACTCATATGTGCCTGGCGCAGGTGGCGATATCTCTTGTTGGCGAGTTAACATGTCTGGGTATTTGAGAGTTTCCAGGATTTCATGATGAACATCAGTCATGCGCATGTCGTCGAACTGCGTTTGGACGTTAGTATCAAGGTTCTCGATAGCACCAAGTGTTGCCTGTTGCGTGGACTGTGTGATTGTCTGCTGTGCTTTATACGCTTTTTCGATCCGCACAACGCCGGACAGTGTCTCCCGATGAGCTGCGTTGTTTTCCTTGCGTGCTTGCTGGAGCTCGGGACGAAGCTTCTGTATCTCATCCCACAACACCTGCAGCATAGTGGTGTCTTTTCCTTGGCTCTCCAGTGTCTGCGCAATATCGTTGCGCATCTCGACATTAAGAGCTTCTCTGAAATGGTTTTGCGCCAGTCGCAATTCCTGCTCGAGTTTGTCGATCTTGCTTCGCGCCCTCATGACCTGCCATGTTGCCGAAACATCCTTCAGAAACTTAGACTTGGCAGTCTGAGAAGATGCTTTGACGCTCTCGAGGACTTTCAAGAGCTTTTCCCCGATTTCCAAGCATTGCTTCTGAGCCTTTACGATGTTTGAATCGGCATCGCGAACTATATCGTGCCGCAGATCTTTGCGGATTTCTGAGATGGCTTTGAGAGATTCTTCCAGTGCTTCATTGGCTTCAGTGCTTCCAGTTTTGCTGACACATATCTGCTTCCCTAAGCGAATCGCTTTGACGCCGATGGCGAAGAACTGGACGGTCGCCGCTGCAACCCCAATGGCCGAAGCAGGATCCATGTCTGTACTAGCTAGAGTTCTTTTCGACCAGATAAGAAGGGCCTATGGAGAATTCAAAAGCTGAAGACAGCTTACAACACATCAGGCTGAAGCCGAACGAGGGCAGCCGCTAAGTGATAAAGACGCCTCTGTCGTGGCTGAGTAGCCAGCCAGCAGTGTCCGAGGCGCACGCATCTGCAACCACTGCCAGCCGACTACATGCACCATCCATGCGGCTAGATTGCTGCGTGTGCTGGCTTGAGCATATCTCGCAATGGTGTGGTGTGAGTTGTGAAACGTGTTTTCAAGATCGACTATCTTGCGCCAAGCGTGCAAATGTATTGATGAGAAAACTCCACCGAAGACCGCTGTGATCTTCACATCCCAGTGCAGTGGACAGATCAGGTACATACTCTTCAGCCTTACCGATATCTTGTACAGTGGCTGATATACCGGCGCTTAGTATGGTGGGCTGACGCATGGCCACAGCCGCTCGATTGGCCGCATGAAAGCGACCTTTGGGTCGCGACGCCTCGGCTCAATGGACAGCGAAGCGCCTGAGTGACGCGTATACTGCTTGAGATGGTATATCGTGGGAGTTGACGGAAGGACGAGGTCGGCGGCTATACAGACTGTCGTAGTTGCAAACATTATTGAAGGCCGGCAGTCGTCCAGGTTGGGTTTTGTCGGCCCCACCAAGAGCGTCATCTCAAGTGCTGCAGCCGCCGACGTGGACTGGCTTCGTGTTCTGGACTAAACAACACAACCCTTGCCAACCAACCTCTATTTCCCTTCCTGCAATCTGTCTCGGAAAGGACAGGCATCAAAGCATTGCAGACATACAGTCTTCCTGACATCACCTCTCGCCTCCCTCTTACCTCCACCCCAGCCCTTCTCCCGCCGTCCCGTATTCGACTGCCTGGATATGGCTTGGCAATAAGCAGCCTGCATCCATTTACTGCCGTCACACGAACCTCTCCTAACCTTCTGTTGTGCTTCTCCTCGCGCTCATGTTGCCCGTACGTCCTACGCTGTCGCGACAGCTGTCCGCCGCCAACATGCAGATCCCCATGATCTCAAGTCCGCTCAAGCAGACAAACGAGATCGACTGGATAGCCCCGCTCAAGCACCACATTCGAACCAGCTACGGCGACGACCCAGAAAGATATACGGAGGAGTGTGTGCAGCTCAACCGCTTGCGCCAGGACATGCGAGGAGCCGGGAAGGACAGCGCGGCTGGGCGGGACTTGTTATACCGATACTATGGACAGCTGGAGCTGCTGGACTTGCGATTCCCGGTGGACGAGAACCATATCAAGATCAGCTTTACGTGGTTCGATGCTTTCACGCAGAAGCCCACGAGCCAGTACAGCTTGGCGTATGAGAAGGCTAGCATCATCTTCAACATCTCGGCCGTACTGTCTTGCCACGCCGCCAACCAGAACAGACACGAGGATGTCGGACTCAAGACCGCATACCACTCTTTCCAGGCATCTGCTGGCATGTTCACATACATCAATGAGAATTTCTTGCACGCGCCGAGCACGGACTTAAGCCGCGAGACTGTTCAAACATTGATCAGGATCATGTTGGCGCAGGGACAGGAAGTCTTCATCGAGAAGCAGATTGCGGATGGTAAGAAACCAGGTCTTCTCGCCAAGCTAGCTTCTCAGGCTGCTTTCATTTATGCGCAGGCGGTGGAAGGCACTCAAGATAACGTCTCACGAGCCGTGTTTGAAAGAGTGTGGCTTCTCACCGTACAGATCAAGCAGCACCACATGGCCAGTCTGGCACAATACTACCAAGCTGTTGCAGACTACGAGGCCAACAACTACGGCCAAGCAATCTGCAGACTCCAAGCTGGTCTTAACGCCAGCAAAGAAGCAAGCAGGCTTGCCAATGGCTTCCCCAGTAGCGTGCCATCAAGTAGCAATCTAAGCTCGGAGACAGGAACCGTGCTCGCTGACGCCGTCAAAAAGCACATGGCGACTATCCAGGAGAAAATCGCCGAATACAACAGAGACAACGATATGATCTACCATCAGCCTGTTCCCGTCGAGGCCAACCTTCCAAGTATTCCGAAGCTACCCGCGGCCAAAGCTATTCCAGTCAGCGAGCTCTACCAGGGTCAGGATATTCAGAAAATCATCGGTCCAGATATCTTCCAACGAATTGTGCCGATGAGTGTTACTGAGAGTGCGAGTCTGTACGACGAGGAAAAGGCAAAGCTGGTGCGCGCTGAGACTGAGCGAGTCGAGGGTGCGGACGACGAATTGGCAGCTTCCTTGGACTATCTCAAATTGCCTGGTAGCCTCAACATCCTCAAAGGTGGATCTGATCAGGAAAGCATGGGCGTTGACGAGGAATTCAAGAGATGGTGCTCTGAACTCGCTGGCCACAGTCCATTCGACCCGACGTTTGAGCGTTTGCGTGAAGACAAGCAAGGTATCCTTTCCACACTGGAGAACTCTCTGAAGCAGCTCGACATGGAGGAATCGGTCTGCGAGAAGATGCGCAGCAAGTATGGTGGCGAATGGACGCAGCAGCCATCGAGTCGCCTCACATCGACCCTTCGTACAGACGCTCGCTCATATCGCTCTGCGGTGGAGGAAGCCAGTACCAGTGACGCCCAGCTATACAGCACATTCAGACAATACGCTTCAGATTTCGACGAGATGAGATCTGCGGGAGAGACAGATGAGGCGGATGTGCTCTATCAGCGAGCCATGATCAAGGCTGGTGCTGGTAAGAAGGATGCAATGAGCCCTTCTAGTGGTGTTGCTGAGGGCAATTTATTGGATGATGATTTCGAGGACGATTCAAGACGGACTGTAACTGGTCAAATCGAGAGAGTTGAAGAACTGCTGAGGAAGCTCCAACTCGTGAAGAGGGAGAGGCAGCAAGTGCTCAAGGATTTGAGGGAGAAGGTGAGATGCTCCATCTTGTGTCATCGAACATCGCTAACGTCTTCAGATCCACTCCGACGACATCAGCAACGTCCTCATCTTGAACAAGAAAGCAACGACCAGCCAAGAGGACCAGCTCTTCAAGTCAGAACTCGAGAAATTCAGACCCCACCAGAACCGCATCCTGCAAGCAATCCATAAGCAGTCTTCGATCATGAAGGAGCTCACACTTACATACGGAGACCTTCTGCAAGACAAACGTGTGCGTTCCGAACAGAACAAATACGAGTCCTTCTCACGTCAGCGCAACACAGTGCTCAGCCGCTACCGCAAAGTCTATCAAGCATATGTCGATCTCATTGCAGGCCTCGAGCGAGCACGCCAATTCTACTCCGAGATGAAAGATACGGTCGAAAGTTTGGAGAAGAATGTCCAATCGTTTGTCGAGAACCGTCGCAGTGAGGGCAGCCAGTTACTGAACGCCATCGAAGCCGCCAAAGGCAGCGGCGCAGACCGCGAACAGACACGTCTCAGAGAATTAATGGAGCGCATGAGCGTCAACCCGTCCCCTCAACCGCACGCCAATTCGTCCAGTCACCAATCTCCTGCAGGTCATCGCCCTCCACCTCTCCAATCCCAGACTTCTTACAGCGCACAACCTCAGCAGTCCATGTACAATCCAGCTGCCAGCCCACCAGCAACACCCCAATATCAAAATGGCCTCCGCTCGCCATACAATACGCAGGGCTACCAACAACCTAGCTCCGCCACAGGTTACCGCCAAGATTCATTCCCACTGCAGACCCAGACCCCGCGAGACTCAGGCTACAACCCCTCCTCCTACGGCCCTGTCTCCCCGCCCGCGCACCAACAGTACTTCTCACCTCCGCCAGGACAACAGAACTACGGCCAGCCGACCACAACACAGCATGCATACGGTCAGCAGCAGCAACAGCAGCAACAACTTCCACCAGGCTGGCATCCCCCGCCTCCACCTCCTGGCCCGCCACCGCAGGACTACAGCGCGATGCAGGCAACAAACTACCCCAGTGGTCCCGGTGGATATGCCAACGATCCAAGACGAAGCAATGGGGCTCAGCCACCTGTGGGCGATCCTTGGGCTGGTTTGAGTGGGTGGAAATGAGATGGATGATTTTGGAAGGAGGAATGGAGTGTGCCAGGGTGTTAGTATTTGGAAGTCCAAAATCTCGGTCTCGTCGGATTTAAGGGTTCGGGGTGGGGTGGTGGTTGTGCATAGACAGACGCTTGTAGGCATTTTTCGTTGTTCTGTCTACGTTAGCGAGCAGAAACCGAATATTCATTCTCGTTCATCGTGAAGAGTGGTACATAATACTGGCCCTATCGAGGAAGTGTATCAGCACTTCGACTTCCTGACCGAGTCAACAGATCCATTTCACTCCCATCCATAGGTAACACTAAATTCAAAAACACTCCTACCACAGCAGCAATGATAAACGGCGTTTTCACCACAAGATTGATCCCCTGCTCGAAACCCCTCAACTGCAGATTATCACCACTGTAGTTCAAGATTTGATCGAACCAAGTTGGAAGCACGATATCTAACAGGCCAATGCCGAGTGAGCAGGTCAGAATGAATCGGTTCCGGCGTGTGAAAGGTACGAGGCCGAGAACGCGGACACCTGCGACGACGATCGTGCTGTAGAGGAAGCACTGCATTCCGCCGAGGACGGAAGGTGGGATCGCGCTGAAGACTCCCCCGAATTTTCCGAAGACGCCCATTAGGATGAGGAAAGCTGATGCGCACCAGCCTGCTCTTCGGCTCTGTTGGTCGAATATCAGCGTCTTGTCGATGTATGGCGGGTATTAGGCGGTGTTTGAGACTTACTGCGCAGCCCGTGAGCACTATCACACCATTGTTCCCGGCTTGCGAAACCATAGGCAAACCTGTTCCCAGCGCACTGAACAAACTCCCGATCCCGTCGCAGAGAATACCGCCTTGAATCCGGCTGTTGAACTCTGTGCCTTCGACGTCGACGCCCGATATCTCGGCCGTTGCTAGGATATCTGGCATGCAGCTGACGCCCTGGCAAATGAACATGATCAGCAGTGGCAAGACCAGGGTTCCATCGACGGACAGTTCGAAAGTGTGCGTCCACAGGAATGTCAGCACTGGGGCGGAATCGATGTTGTCCCGAGACCAGTACCCCGTTGCGGCCGAGATTGCGCAACCGACGATGAGACCGAGGACTACGGCTGCGGATTTCATTATTGGTGAGCCGAATTGCTCGATTAGGATGACGCTGACGAAGACGCTGAAGCCGAGGCCTATGAGCTTGGGGTCGGCGAAGGGGAGTGGACGGGGCGCGTCGATGCTTGGGCATAGAGCGTAGTATCCTTCGCCGCCGTTGCAATTGGACGAGCCAGCCCAGTTCTGCATACCGTTGCCAACGAGATAGACGCCGACAAGAAGGAGTAATGAGCCGGTGACGATCTTGGGAAACACGCGATTGAGCAGCCGTGGCGGTACCATCGCCATCAAGAATTGGATCCACACGGTGCAGAGCATGGTTCCGAGAACAGCGCCCCAGGCTTGTGGGCAAGGCAGTTGTGTACCGTCTACGGCTGTTGGACATGTTCCGTTCTCATACTGCACGGAGGAGTAGGCGATCGCGATCGCTATAATATCGAATGTCGGGCCTACAGTTGACAGGAGACCTGTTCCGATGTAGAATGGTGTTTTGCCCAATTGGATCCGAGTCACTTGTACTGCTGTGGCGATTCCAGCAGTGATGAAAGCCGCTGAGACAAGATATGAAGTCTGAGCGGAGTCGAGGTAAAAAGCACCGCCCGCGATGGCTAGCGGAGGGGAGACCACAGAGCCGATCATTGTCAACGCATGTTGTAGACCCAGGAGGATGGTGAGGAGGATTGGGACTTCATCGTTCAAGCCGTAGAAGGGTGTTGCGTAACCTTTGTATTTGCGATTGAAGGGCGGAATGTTTGGGGTGAGTAGGTAGAGGTAGTCGTAGTTGCCGAACCAAGCGTGTTTGCTGCAGAGGTAGGATTTGAGGGCTGCTAGGTTCTTGGTTGGCAGTGTTCGTGTTGATCCTTCGGTCTCTGATGGTGGAGAGGCTGGTGAAGGGTAGGTTGCTGTTGTGCATTTTTCGTTGTCTTTCGAAGTCAAGGCCATTGTGTAGGATGGACCTGGATTCTCTAGAGCAGAGTCTTGCTTGGACTGGGGGCGGGAACTGGTTTTGACTTGTAGTGATCAGAGACCATGGTTGGTCTTGTGCGTGGCGTCGCATTATCACTGATTAACCCAACACTAATGTCTCTTCACGAGATAAGATCAGGGTCGTGCTACCAGAGGTGAGAGCATCTTGACAGGCAAAGCTCAGAGTAGGAACAATGTACGACAATCCT
Source organism: Melanodothis sp. VS III C KN 2 (assembly GCA_019775565.1). Lineage (NCBI taxonomy): Eukaryota > Fungi > Ascomycota > Dothideomycetes > Cladosporiales > Cladosporiaceae > Melanodothis > Melanodothis sp. VS III C KN 2. Next base: position 923,941 of record JACWFM010000002.1, read on the forward strand.
GCCGGGCCAGACCGGCGTCGGCCTATCTACAACACCCATGTACGACGTGCTCTGATAAGGCGATAGGCACGGCCCATCTGGGGAGAGCTTCGCGCGCCTGAGCGACGATGTCGGGCTACGTGTTGTTGAACATCGCACATTGATAATGGGATGCGTGTGTCCACCATGCGCTACAGAAGGAGCGCATCCCCAAAGCTATCCCGAGCACCACCATGAATACAATCACGACCATCTACAGCCATGCTACAATTATCACAATGGACGCCAGCCGGCGGATCATCATTGACGGCGCCATTGTGGTACAAGGAAACAAGATTATCGCAATAGACAAGACAAACACCATTCTGGCAAACTCGTCCGGTTATCGAGATGCAGATATGGTGGACTGCACAAACCGTATCATCCTGCCAGGCCTCATCAATACCCACGCTCATCTGGCACAATCTTTGCTGCGCGGTCTTGCAGAGGAAGTGCCCTTACACTCTTGGCTATGCGACAAGATCTGGCCGCTAGAGGCCAATTTTGGGCCCAATGATGGCTATGTCGGCGCGAGATTGACAATCGCGGAGATGCTGAAGAGTGGTACGACATGCTTTCTCGAAGCTATGTTGACGCACCGAAGCGGGTTTCAGAACGTGGCGAGAGCTGTGGATGAGATGGGAATAAGGGCTTGTCTGGTTCGTGGAATTTACCTTTATCTCTGCCAGAAGCCGATGCTAACTTTCGTCAGGGTAAGCTGGTGAAGGTAGAAGAGACCAACGCATCTACCGGCATGGTGGATCCCAGGGATCGAGACGTCGCAAGTATGTCGATATCATCAGCTCTAGCTACACATGAGCAGTACCATGGAACATGCGATGATCGATTGCATGTCTGGATGGCAGCAGGCACACCTCGTGGTTCGCCAGCAGCAGCACACAAAGCGATCGGAGATTCATGTGAGCAGCACGGTATGGGCCTGACGATACACTGTGCCGAAGCGCCGAAAGATCTTGATATCTATCGCGAGCACTACGACTGCAGCCCAGCTGAGTTTTGCAAAACTACCAACCTCATCGGTAAAGGCAGAAATACGGTTCTGGCTCACATGGTCAACCTCGATCTACTTATCGATCTACCCATTCTCGCGGAATGTGGCGCCACGGTTGCACACAACCCGGCAAGCAACTGCAAACTTGCCTCAGGAATCGCAGCAATCCCGCAAATGCTAGATGGAGGAGTCCATGTCGCACTTGGTACCGATGGTGCGCCATGCAACAATACCTATGACATGTTCCAGGAGATGAGATTGGCGAGCCTTCTTCAAAAGGGTCTTTGGAAAGATTCCACAGCCATGACTGCAGACAGGGTGCTAGAGATGGCAACAATCAATGGCGCAAAAGCTCTCGGACTCGATGCGGAGGTCGGTAGTCTTGAGGTTGGCAAAAAAGCAGACTTTGTTGTCATGAACGTGAATGGACCCCACTGTGCACCTTTCGATCCCAAGCAGCTGGGCCAGGGCGTCGATCCGATCACAATAGTGGTGTACTCGTGCACTGGTCGAGACGTAGAAAGCGTGGTCGTGGACGGTCGTCTTCTTGTCGAGGATCACAAGCTTCTCGGACAGAGCGAGTCTGACATCGTGAAGGAAGCACAAGCGGTCAGCAAGCGCTTGAGAGAATGTGCTGGTGTAGGTTCGAGTAGGAATCTTAACTATGTTTGAAGTCTACAACTATCAAACATTTACGGAGTTGCGTCATGCTTCAAAGAGACAACCATAAAAGCAACTTATTTCGCACAAAGTTCGACTCAAGAGCGAACTCTCGGATCATGGCTCTAACATCGATCATATCAAGTCCACCTGCCAGTGGTAGTCAAGAGGTATACCGCGATGTTCGTTGCGAAGTTAACGGGAAAGAAATCTAGCAGTATCGATCATCGTGCGTACGACCACTGGGTATACTTCTTACTACCGTAGAATTGTCTCTCCAATATGTCTTCTAACATCTTCGATGCGTGGAAAATTGCTCCATCAGACAATTCCGAAACAAGTACCAACGCAACAGACATCCGAAGGCAATTTCTAATGACGTTGACTGATGACGTCGCATCGACGAGAATGAAGACCAAATAACGACCGTAAGCTGTAAGGTTTCATAGATTGCTATTGGAATCCAAAATTCAAAGGCAGTTGAACATCACGTGTCGTCACGTTGGTTTGGACGCTCAGGCTACCACAACTTCCTTGACACTGACAGTAGCCGCAGGCTTCTCCTGTAGATCACTCTGAGCTGTCTTGGCCAGCAAAGCCTGATAGTTCCTTTGCATCGCATTGCGAGTGAACTCCTCTCCAGTCACCAGCGGATACTTCTTCTGCGGGCCCTGAATCTTTGCACTTTTCCGTGCCTGGTTGAAGTATGCAATACTGTATCGCTCTCCATAGAAGTCTCCGGGCTCCATAGGCGCTTTGACTCGATGGAATGTACTCTTGAAACGGTCATCAGACCATGACATGAGCAGGTCGCCGATGTTGCAGATGATGGCGTTGGATGCTGGATCTGGTTCAACTTTTGTCCATGTGTCGCCGTATCCAAAGCTAGTCGACACTTCTCGGCCAGGACAAATCTCGAGCCCAGATTGTCCAGACTTTTGGAACAGCAGAGTGAGGAAGTCCCAGTCAGTGTGCGCTCCAGCCCTGTGTGGGATGTCACCATTGCTGGATTCTGGTGTGGCGAAGTAGTGTAGCAAGCGAGCAACGGTCTGCGAATCTGCCTTGGAGACATCGTGGCAGTCGACGAAGAAGTTATCAGGAAATCCTAGGCCGCGCGCAAAACAGATCATGAGCTTCTCTGATACGGATTGAGCGGCATGCATGAACTCGAGGCTCCGTTGTTGGAAGCCTGGCAAGACATTGTCACCTATCCATCGACCCTGCATGTTCTCGCCAAACTGAATCTGATACGACTCCTTTCGGTCAACCTCTCCGGTGCTAGGCCTCTTTTGAGAGTTCTTTTCCCAGCCAGCGTTATGATTTGCCGAGAAAGGGACAGAAGATTTGGTAGAGTCGTCAAGATTGAAGAATGCAGCAGAGTCTTCGAATGTCCTATTCACAAGTTTGGGAGAGATCTCGTGATCGACAACGCAAAAGAAGCCATTGTCTTCAGCGGCTGAGATAACCTCCTTTGTGATTTCGTCAATCCTCGCGTCGAAGTTGGCGAGTGAGATTTGGGGAATCGTTCGGTCTGTGTATTTAGTGATAGTCATGGTAATGTTGCTAGGATCTGTGAGTCAAAATCTACTATTCAGCTCGGCACCGCAGCATTCATATAAATTGTCGATCGGCCAGTATGCTCGCGCGCAACCATGCTGTCCCATGCTTGCCGCGGCCACCCTCGACTGCGAGGCTATCGTAATCAGCGAGATAAGCTCGTACATCAAGGGAGGGGCTAGGTACCATCATTATCGCTTATCGCCACTCACGTTCACCGACGCTTTGGGGTCGCGAGTTGGGCGCTTGGCGTAAGATCCATCGCACATTAAGATCTTCTCGAGAACGCGACCGCCAGATAGGCTCTTGTAGAGTGGTCAGACACCATATTGTCGGTCGACTTGTCGCCATTTCGCTGTTCCGTTCTCTGATCTGAATCCCAATGTTGATACGATTTTGGCCGCCGACTCCCGCCCACCGACCTCGGAACAGTCTGGATCTCTGATACCATGCCGAAGGCACGACAGACGTGTACTCAATGCTCTATTCGACGACAGAAGTGCGATCGATGTGCGCCATGTGGCCGCTGTCAATCTCGAGGCGTTGCACACCTTTGCACACGCGTTTGGCCCACCCCGCAAGCATCTCGTATCCATCGTGGAACCTCGCAACAGCCACGTCTTACCCCATCGCCCGTTCCAGGAATATCTCCTGTCGCACAGCATAGCACGGAGAGTCTTGCGCCGGCGATTCCCCATAGTTTTCCCGAGCCTCAAAATCGACAGTCCACGGGAGTCTCCTCTGGCTCGCCGGAGCTCCAGACACAGATCGACATCGGCAATGAAGCTCCAGGACATGATATCCAAGAGGCTTATGCACCTACGGAGACAGGCGATGGACTAGAATCACCCCATGACATTCCCAATTTTTCTTCGGGCCATCAAAGGACTTCACCTCTTGGGCCCGAGGACACGTCACCAGCGCCCTTTCCCGCCGGCTTCCCTGACATCAGGGAAACATCTATTGCGTTTCTTCATCTCCATATCCCTGACGTGAATCAAATCTGGTACCTTGTGGACTACCATGAGAAGTATCTCTTGTGGTATCACGGCTGTTACCACGGTCCAACTTTTCGGGCAGAGCTTCGTAACGCCCTTGAACGCCATGGTGACCGGCTTCCATTGGACCAATTGAACTTGCAGTGGGTTGCGCTACTCTTCTCAGTGATGGCAGGTGCTGTAGCATGTGCAAGTGCTGGCATGCTGGAAGCATGGGGCCTCGGCGATCCAGACATTGCGCGGCTGCCACGGCAATGGTATGAGGCTACCCTGACATGTCTGCACCTTGCCGGATATACTCGCAATCATAGTATATATTCAGTTCATGCCATCACGACCCTCAGTATGTCAGCTCATCCTCTCGGCTTCTCCGAAGAGTTGACGGTACTCTTGGGTGCTGCTCTAAAAATTGCACAAAGCCTCCAACTTGATCGTCTACACAGGAAGAGTGGTTCCGAGGCTGTTGATGAGAACTCATCAGAGACGCATCGAAAGACTGTACTTCAGCGCGAGATTGGCAGGCGCCTCTGGTCCCAGCTTTGTGTACAAGACTGGTTTTCGTTGCCCTCTGGTGGAAGCCTAATCCGACCCGATGACTTCTCGACAACAAAGCCCTCCAACCGCGATCATGTCACGATGGCGTACATTGACGACGCCTATCCAACTTATGTGAGCTACGGCAATTATCTGAACAAGATAGCGAGACTCATGGCCGAGCACCACATCGCAATGGCTCGCGCATGCACGCCTTACATGCGGTACGAGCAAGTGCTTTTGTTCGACAAGAAGATGAGAAGGCTGGCAAAGGAGATACCCGGTTACTTCAATGTGACGATGCCCATCCATCCCTCATGGCCAGTCTTCATACCCTGGGCTCGTCGAAGCCTTACTATCTGCTTCGCACACAAAATCATCATGATACATCGAAAATTCATTAGCCCAAGTTTTACGGACTCGGCCTTCCAGATGACGCGCAATACATGTATTGCGGCTGCTAAGACAATACTGAACGAGGCAAAGCAGGATCAGGATGAAGATGGGCCTGCAATATGGATAGATCAGGTATGTGGTGTATGCCAGGCGATCACATCACCCCATTTAACGAAAACAGGCATTTTGTGTCGCAGCAGGCATAATCTTGTGCCTGGATGTCATGCACCGTGTCGAAGGCGATCCCTCGATCGGCCTTCACAAAGGGCTTGTAGAGGAGTGCATTGAAAGGCTACAAAGACTACAGCCAAGCGCGATAGCCGTACGGGGTACACACCTACTCTCTGTTCTGCTTACAGAGGCAAGACAAAAACCAAGACCTACAAGTGCCTCGCGCAAACGAGGACCGCCTACAGATCTGGAGTCTAGGGACACAATAAGGAGATCGAGAATCAAGAAGCTCGTTGGGAGGGCAAAAAGGAATAGCTGCGACACTGGTATCCGAGCTCACGGCGCGCCAGCACAAGACACCCACACCTCGCTCGATTGCGTTGGCAATCCCGAAAACGGGCTTGAGCCAATGGAATCCAAGATCCCTCAGATTCTGCCACCACAGGCAGGCTTCTCCAATGACTTTCTTTTCAACGAGCTGTTAGACCTCTGGACGTAGCAATCTTCGATCGTGCAAGACCTTATGAGTTCAGGCAGTTGTTCCAGATAAAGTTAGCTTCGCTTGCATTCTACTTCACGAGATCAAGACTATCGTCATCACAGACTTCCTACTCATATCCTTCTGATCAGCGGATCATCCAGACCCTTTATAGCAAAGAATCTCCTCAGCTTCTTGGTGCTCTCAATCCACGCTCTGACGACCTTACACGGCTTCAGCGGTATATTACCCATCGGCGCCAGCGCGATGTACACGAGCACGCTGATGTCAGCGATGGCCATTGGTAATTGAGAACGCTGTACCATGTACATCGGCGTGCACCATTTGAGAAGCACCGGGAGAACCGATCATACTTCTGTCTCTGCCTTGTGTTCCTTGACGTCGAGCTCCTCAGTGGCTAGATCCAGAGTGGGGATATTGCATTCCCTGATCTGAATATCAGCGAGAGCCCTTGCCAGTTTATACTCAATCTTACTCACGCTGTCCGGGCACGCTTGGCCACGTGTTCCATTGGCTGCTCAGGAGCCGTCTCACCGTCGTCGGACCCATTCATGGCACGGTCGAATCGACGAAACTGGCGAGCTTGCAAATAGCCGACGAGGATGGCGATCAAGACTCCCAGGAAGCCGTTGAGGACGTCCAACACGCCGAAGATAAGTGTGAGTTTGGTTTGGTTGGAGTCGGTCGAGTCGGTACAGGAGAGATTCTGGCAGTTGCTGTTGCAGGTCGACATGGCAGTGGGTATCGAAAGAACTCCTCCCCTGTGGTACAAGACGATATGATCGAATGAGTATAGTTGCTTCGAGGTTGCCGATGTGCATGTGGCGTGTACTGGAGGAGATGACATCGGAGGTCACAATCTGTCTTAGATCCACCATATCTATGCGTTGGCTCAGTGTTGTGTGCACTGTACGGGCAATGCCGCTTATATGTGCGGGCAATGCCGCCTTCATGTGCATACAACGCTTTCGACACGTGCAGGCAATGCCGTCGGCAATTCTGTGGTATCATCGAGTTGCACTGCCTTCAAGTGACGCATATAGCCATATGCACGAGCGGGCAATGCCGCCGCGGCGGCGACTTGGTCTTGCTGTTGACGTTCTGGTTGCCTTGACGCTACGACCAAGGCAATAGTGAGCGATCTTGGACCTGCAGGGATGAAACAAGACGTGTCATCATAGAGTCGTATGCATGCATTGGTATCCTAAGGTAGCATACTTATCACTCGCTTCGCTGTTCTGCTCTCTTGGCGAAGATTAGACATATTCGATATAGTTGATCGAGTAGCTATAGCAGACTAGGGTGATATCGTGGAAAGGCAGAGGAGAGATGAGAGCGGCTCTGGCAGAGATAATCATTGGCTGAGACTTCGGGCAATGCCGTCCCGCCGCCGGGCTTTAACCATTCTAGATCAACGAAAGAGGCGCACGCTTCGGGAGTCGTGGGTGGCGTACGGCAAGTGCTGATCGTCCTGTCATCCTACCGCATCTCTGCTGCATCTCTGCTGCATGTATCTCAGCTGACACCAACATGGCAAAAACGAGGCGCATGCGAGACGCCGAGCCATGCGCTGCAGACCGGGTGGTCGCAGTGGCCCTATCTCTGCTTGTCCAGGCTGTACTGATCTATAGACAAATCTACCGCTGACTTCTATGTGCATCTCCTTAATAGTCGACCTACCTCTGCTGCTGTGATTACATTTCCTTGCACATTGACCCTCGAACCAGATTCTTCCTTGCGATGAACAGCCCGTCCCGACCGAAGTGCGAAAGTTGCGAGCAGACGTTCAGCGCGCCGCGCGGACTCAAGACCCATCGAAAGACATGCGTAAAAAACTTGGAGCAAGCAGGTCTGTCTCCGATTTGCTACCCATGCGATTCATGCAACAATTCATTCAGTCGAATCTACGATGTTCGACGACACAAGAAGCTAGGCCAATGCCCTGGAGCACCACTCATTCCCAGCCTGGAAACCGTGACCACTAGAAAACACGTCCTTTCTGCTTACTACGAGGAAAGCCCCAGCCAACGGCTCCGAACGTCCAGCCCTGCTCGCGACCATGCAAAACTTGAAGACCATGCGGAACCTGATGTGGTGAGCTGTGGGGAAATTGGTGTTCCGGAGCCCAACGATACAGAGGCGAGATTGGAAACGCCAGTCCCCACGCACCCTTGCGTGCGTACCGATGATATGGCCACTGGCGATGCAGTAATACCAGACGGGAACTACTCATCCTCTACGGTCGGTACTGATCTGTTCAAGACAGAGTCACCGAGCGACGACGATCACCACCAGGTTCAAACTTACGCAGAAGCATCTCCTTCGACTGGATCTAGTGACTCTGGAAATACTATCTTGTCAGCTCAAGAAACGCCTTGCACTGATTACAGTACGGAGATCCAAAACTTGCCTAAAGCTTGCAGCGGAGGAGCAGTTCCAGGGGTCGATGGCATAGACTCGCTAACACGTGGACTTGCACGCGCCTCCCTCGAAGTCGAAGCGTCTAAAAAGAAGAGATCCAGTTCCGCCTTTAGCATCACGAGTTCGTGCAGTGCAACCTCACAATTTACTGTGCCCTCGGTGCGATCTTTCCTTATGAACCCTTCGCTCAGGCATCTCTCAGGGTCACGAATCTCGATCCCCTCTGTGCGTTCATCGAACTTGAGCCTTCGGCGAGCTTCGACAGTGCCATCCGAGATGCCCGCGCCGATGCTTGGTCAGATCGACGAGGAGCTCGAGAACTCTCGAGGCCTTAGCAGCCGACTCGAACGCTATATGCCTGGTCGGAGACATAAAGCACGCCAAAGAGCTCTCCACGAACGTCTTTGGACGGCTGTCGTCACAAATTGCGTCAAAGATGTCATTGTTACACTAGCGAGGGGCCGCGGCGTTATTGATATTAATTGTCCAGACGAGAATGGCTTCACACCACTTCTCGAAGCTGCGCAACGCGGTCACGAACGCATTGTCGCAATACTACTGGAAAGTTGCGGCGGCGTTACCGATGTCAACTGTATAGATTGCAACGGCTTCACACCGCTTATCGTTGCCGCTCGACACGGCCACGAAGGCATTGTCTCGGTATTATTGGAACAGGAAGATATCGACGTACACCACCATGACTCTCAAAAATGGACAGCCATGCAATGGGCCCAACACCAGGGGCACACCAATGTTGTGGATCAACTCGAAGCTTATTTGCTTTACGAACGCGAAAACAAAGGAAAACAGAATTGCTCTGCTGACAGCGGCGGCATTTGTTGCGAAATTTTGGCATTGCCTCCCAAGCCGGTAGATTGCGCGTACTCATTCAGTGCAGAGAACCAGCAAGCGCTGTGGCACGCTTGCGAGACGGGCAATGCGATAAAGGTCTCGCGGCTCGTCACAGACAAGAATGTCGACGTTAACTGTCGCAGTCCACATGGCCGAACACCGCTTTCAATCGCTGCATCATATGGGTACCATGTCATCGTCAGCTGGCTTCTTGGGTACGACGGTGTGGACGTCACGATCCCGGATGTCAACGGTGCTACGGCACTAACCTGGGCCGCTTCGCAAGGTCAGATACGAGTTGTACAGCTGCTCCTTTGCCACGAAGGTGCAGCAAACCGCGACGACACCATCATTAGCGCTTCAATGGCGCTTGCACAGAAGAACGGGCACAAAGAAATTGTAGAAATGCTGATGCTGGACTGGGAGACAGTCTCGGGCCTGCACCCAGTGTATAATGCTTCTGCTTGGTCAAACATTACATAAATTACAAATCGATTATTTTTTTCCAATCTCAGAGCTCAGCTCGAAATGAGAGTGCAAACAAATCTCCCGGAACCTGTCCAGATTCTGCTGCTACAGCAAAAGGCCTCACGCACCGTCGTCTCCATCCTCATTATCGTCATCCTCGGCACACGACGGGTCAAGAAGGAAATCCAGTTTGAACGCCTTTATGACTGGCCCGACGTCGAGGTCAATTTTCATCGGAGCCGCCTGTAAGGCTTTACTCATATAATCGATCCTCTGCCCATTATACGTGCTCGCTTCCGGTGTGATGTCGACAGGAAGCTTCCCGCATTTGGACCTTGCCTGCTTGAGCACAGCCAAGACTTGTGATGGCTGCGTTGTCGAGTAGAAAGTGTAGCTGTTGTTGCCTGGTCGGAGGGACAGATTCGGCATTGTGATGTTCGAGATGGGCACGCCGGCGACGCTCATGGTCGCTGTCACGTTGCCGGAGTCGATTGTGATTACTGTGGGGTTCGGGAGGAGGATTTTGCCTTTTGTGTTGGCGTGGTAGACTTCGTCTTTGAAGAGTAGGGGGTGAAGTTTGGCGACTTTGAAACCTGCGAGACCGTTCAAGCCTGTCCATGGTTAGTACGATGAACCCATGTGCGATATGCGGGCTCTGGGGCTGCTTTACCCTTTTGTGTGACTTTCTTGTTGTACTTGACGCTGATTTTAGGCAGACCTCCGAGCCGCAAATGGCCTTTTCCTTTCAGCTCATACGAGTATGACTCGTTGGTGAAGGTGACGATGCTGTACTTCGTAATCTCTTCCGGATGGTCTAGATGAACCCTTTGATCTATAATGAGGTCTGTTTTAGCGCCCGACACGCTGGCGGGGACCTCGACCTCAACGAAGGAGACGTCGCTGCCTGGCAGATATAGAGATGCGTTGAAGGCCTTGAGATTTGCCTTGTACATCGGGTTGGAGGCGAATGTGGTGTTTATCGCGAGTTGAAAGCCATCGGGAGTTGGATTGCTGAGGTGCAATGAGTTGATCGTGACTTTCGCGTCGTTGACGGTGTGTTGGGCGATGAGGGGATAGATGACATAGACTCTGAGACATCGTTCTTGGTCAGCTTGTGATTTCTACACGTTTTGACGTGGGTAGACGAACATGGGAAAAGTCGTTGCGAGAAACCCGACCAAGAAGATGGCGAGGTGGATTTTCCAATGGCGTTTGCAATGTGCTTTGAGTTTCGCTCCGAATGTCTGTTTCGGTGGCGGCTGGTAAAAGCCAGAGCCAGAGACAAGTCCTTCTTCTTGGATCGATCCGCTTTTGCTCATATCATGGGTGAGGTGGGTGATCCGTACTCGGCCTTTCCTAATGCCCTTCATTATGCTGATGGTGTGAATTCGCACAGTGACCCTCGTGAGTGAACCCTTGGTCACTACTTCTAATGTACATGCTAGGGGTCCATGCACATAGTGCTGCAGTTTGCCGTATGATGAGCAGTCGGTGTTGCCTCATTCAAACTGAACCGTTGCAAGATGCTACAGCCTTCAAGCCTAGCTGTCTCCAATGACACCCCGTCCCGACTCGCGTGCTGATGTCGCTTCTGATATTCTGGTCGTCCTTGGTACCCACAATTGGATCATTTTAAACTCTAAAAGGTACGTGAGAATCGAAAGACTTCGTTGGTAGGCACGATTTGAACAATGCTAGGCGATAAGCGGGCAAGCCAGACAATACGATATCCGTTAAGCAAGCGGGTACATGTTGCCTTCGATATGGCCCTGATCGCTAAGGTTTCCTTAGTGGAAACACGTGGGGTGTGTCACGGGATCATCCGCCCTTGCCGTCAGCAGAAAATCCGGGCAAAATTCTATAAATTGACAGGCGGCCGAAAAGATCCGGCGATGGCGTACACAGAGTGAATCCTTACAATACACGATGGATGCGGAGCCCAGACTACCCCAAGCGTGCTTTCCATTACAATTGGTCTCGTCACTGGGCAGGTGGCGTGGGATTTCCTACATTTGAGACGAACCGCTCGAGTTACACCACTGGGGGGGCGTCGTTGGGTTTTCGCCTGAAACAGTAGAGAAACGAACCCTTCCCGTGTGACCGGTCTACAGGCTCGGCCGAACATATATATTACGGCTGGTTCGACGATGTAGACGTGTTACAGTGAAACTGCTCTCGCTAACAGTCCGTCAGAGTGAGATTTCCAAATAACGGAAAAGGTATGTGTAACATTATATTCAATAGTTCATATGCTAACTCCGGCAACATCAAGGCTTGGTTTCTTCTTTCTCCCTGTTGGCCTCGAAAACGGCGATCTGTTTCGTCTGTTCCTCTGGACTCAGGCCCTTGAAAGCTGCGGTATCCTCGTCCCACTTCTTCACGCAATCCGGCTTCCAGTTGCAATCCTCCACCTGTCCAAAAATGGGATGCTTGTACCGTGGATGAGAATCTGGCCACTTCGAAGCATGATAGTGATGCCTCACGATAGCATGCTTAGTGTCGTGGTTGCCAGAATCGGAATGTCCTTGTCCGGCAGCGAAAGCCTCGACTGTGAGTACCAAAATACCACCGACTAGCTTTGACTCGTTGATATTGTGGAAAGCATCCCATGTGACAGTCTTGCCGGTTCGCTTCGACATCTCGTCCAGGACAGCACGTGTAAACGCGGATGGGCCTGTGCCTGAGATGACTTGGTCGAAGTCGAGCTTAACCTCCCCGATAGAGACTTTCTGCTCTTCGGCGACATCCTTCAACCAGCGCATGATATTCTCCACAAGTTTCAGCATCACCGGCATTCCAGGCTTCGACATGAAAGTCCACTGGCAAAAAGACTGGGACTTTGGCCCTAAAATGGGATGGTCGCGGAACTCCGGCTGGTCAATTTCGACTCCTAGGACCATGTCGACGTCTGCTTCTGAGTAGCGTTCAGGAAGAAATTGTCCAATCGGGCGAAGATCCTCGACATCGATGTCTGCGTACACTCCGCCCTCAACGTACATGACCAGATAGCGCAGGATGTCGGCTTTAACAATCTTGGCAGTGATCTCGCGATACATGTAGACGATGTCGAGGCGGTTGAACCCGTTGGGCCCGAAAGCGTTCTCGACCCACTCCTGATCATTTTGGTCGGTCAGGACTTCGTATCGGTAACTTGGATTTTGTCTTGTCCAAGAACGCGCTGTGTTGAGATCTCGCTCCTCAAAGTCGAGAGGATCCACTTTCCATGTTTGCCAGATTTTTCGAGGGAAAGGTGTGCTCCGTGAGACGAAGACTTTCGATCCGAAATCGCCCAGTTGGCTGGAAAATAAGACGATCAAGAGAAGTAGGGCGATGCACGCAGGTGTTATTCGTTGCAACTGTTTGGGAAGAGTCGGTAGCACGAATGCAGGCACCGTGACCGACCCCGACATCTTCGCTATGTCGACCATCTTGTCGCGAGGATCTTGTGCAACGGCGGGCATTGCACCTTAAGGCCTAGGTCTCCCACTCGGCTGGTCAGTGCTCATGAGGCGTCACATGCCGATCTGCTGGATGGGCGACAATGTGAAATTGACTCGTGCGCGGAGGTGGCCTCGGAAATAAATTACGCCTCCTCAACCTGAGTATCTCTGTTGGATGCGACTAGTTGACCACATACTACTATAGCGGTGGCGCAAAGGGCCCCCGGGCGAATGCACCGTTCCGGCCAAGATCGCTGCGCGCTATCCGGACAGGCACACTTCCAGAGAAGAGTTGTCCAGAAATGATATAGTATTGCATTTCAAGTGCTCACATGGACACGCGAGCAGAGGGCTTGTTGAATTTGATTTGATATTAGACAGAAGCAAGGTGAGCTACTGACGACGAAACCATCGAGACTTCTTCCCAATTCCAGCTTGTCATTGTCCCAATTTCGCCACTGACTCTTGCCGGCAAAATTTCGATTGTCGCAGTCGCCTTTCCCAACGATTCGCGAGTCGCAGGCACGGCAGGGGAGTCCCGCATGGCGGATTCTGTACCAAACATTCTAGGTAAAGCTTATAAGGTGCAATCAAAGCTTCGCTCGCCTCTGCATCTGCATCGTAGAGTAATCGCTTCTGATGGCTTCGGCCCCTAGCCAACAATTGTGGAATTTGCGTGCGGGGAAGGCGCAGAGGTGAAGCCGAGGTGCCAGTGCTTTCAAGGGTCAAAGCTAAATTCGAATCCTTTTCATGCAGGTACACCTGGGCGAGACTTACCATTGGGTCGGTCGTACTCCTCTTACAATCCTCTGCCAGAAGAGGAACTCTATCAAATAATTGTTGTATCGAAGCCGAGGCACTTGGACCAGGGACGGAAACTGGCGCAATCAAACTACATGGCGGCCCATACTGCACCCGACGACCACGCGTCCGCCAGCGGGATTGGGCGAACCTTGAGTGATGGCACAGCGTGCACCGCATGCTAGCCCTTGGGCATGTACAAATGGAATCGGTCGCTCAGGCCTTTGATTTGGTCAGATGGACGGACGTTCTAGGGACGATCTGACGCCGCTTGATGCTAGACTACAAACAAGGCAAGGCGTACTCTTTCCTGGCCGACAACGACCTAGGCATGCTTCAAGTGGCAAGCGAACGCCGCCTCCAAGCCTTCAGCACTGCAACGCCTTCGTGTCCCACCTCTAAGCCCGCCTGGACACTCTTCCTCCATCTTGTGGGTTCAAGATGTCTTTTGAGACAGATACAGCCATTGAGAAAGGCGACGCGAGTGCCTCCACTCAATCGGAATCCCTTTCTCGCACCAGGAAAGTGCTCAAGCGTGGTGCCCACCTGTTCCGGATTCTTCTGCCGGTCCTTTACGTCCTACAGCCGGTTTACTTGAAGCGAAATTCGAAATGCACGAAACTCAGGCGAACTGCATACCTCGACGGCGTCCGTGGATTTGCAGCTTTCCTCGTGTACTGGCTTCATCATGAGCTCTGGAGTCACGAGTCTAAACAAGCCGATAGTAAATTGGAGAACGCCTATGGCTATGACGGTCGTCACTACTTCGCCGCACTCCCTGGTATCCGGACCTTCTTCACAGGCGGACACTACGCCGTCGCCGTATTCTTCGTTTTATCCGGCTACGTTTTGTCTACAAAGCCATTAGCCCTCATCAATGCAGGCGAGCATACCAAGCTTGGTGATGCACTGGCATCTGGACTGTTCAGACGCTGGCTCAGATTGTATCTCCCGATCATCAGTATCACCTGGCTCCTTTTGTTCTCCTGGCATTTGTTCGGTGTCATGGCGGACTTCGTTCCAGAGTCCAGCTATGGTGCAGAACTATGGAAGTGGTACGCCGAAACAAAGAACTTTACATTCATTTTCCGTCTCGGTGGGGATCCACGATTCTACTATCACGCACACGCGTGGTCGATCCCCATCGAAATGAGAGGATCTATTGTTATCTATACGGTATCCCTTGCGTTCTCACGCTTCACACGCAAAATTCGGCTCTGCTGCGAAGGGGTACTTACCTTTTACTTTTTGTACATTTGCGATGGCTCTCACTACGCCATGTTCACAGCAGGCATGCTCATTTGCGATCTTGACTACCTCCTTGAAGAAGACACATCTTCTGAATGGTTCGCTCGTTGGAAAGGCCTCAAAGTACCTTTCTTCCACCTTCTGCTTGCCATCAGCATCTATCTTGGAGGTGTGCCATCATTTGACCCCAGCATGGATGTCCTCCGCGACTCTCCAGGATGGTACTATTTGGCTTGGTTCAAGCCCCAGGCAGTCTTCGACCCTAAATGGTTCTATCTGTTCTACGCTGCGACCATCTTGGTGTTCACAGTGCCACGCATTGCCTGGCTCAAGGGCTTCTTCGAAACTCGATTCTGCCAATACCTTGGTCGCATCTCATACATGTTCTACCTACTTCACGGTCCTGTCCTCTGGACCATTGGCGACCGCATCTATGCGGCAGTGGGATGGTCGAAACAATTCCATGCTTTGACTATTCCGGGTTGGTCGGGTCTGTTCCCGCTTCCTTCTTTTGGACCGCTGGCGTTGGAAGTGAGCTTTCTTCTTCCGCATTTGATACTTTTACCGTTGACCCTGTGGTTGGCGGAGGTTGCGACGACAGTGATTGATGATAACAGCATTGCCTTTTGTGCTTGGTTGTATAATCGGCTGACTGTTCCTGCGCAACAGAACGCTGTACTTGCTCGCGCTTAGTCTTGTGATTCAATCCGCTGCATGTTATGGAAACGGCCGCATAAAACAAGATCCAGATCATTCATAATTTACTTCCAACGTTCGTGAATAATCGTCATAATGTAGAGGACGAGAATCGCCTAAGTCGCTTCTCTACAGAGCTGGCGTTCGTTCCGACTTCTCTCCGGCGTTCAACAACGGCGCCACTCGGTACCTCGTCTACTCCGCTTCAACGTTCACTAACCTTCGGGTGAATTCGTGAACCTATTTCACGAATCAAACATCTACACATCCATGAATCACGGACCTCCAGCTCGCAACGCCGAAGTGGGGCACAGCCTAGCTCGACTATAGGGGTCAATAGCGCGTACTCTAATTGCATGAATCCCCCGCCATGCAAAGCTACTTCTGCTCATTTCCACAACTTCCGAAGCGAGGACCAGGCCTGTCAGGGTCGTTTTAAAACAACTCAAAATCAGGTGACACGGACCTGCGTCTCAGCAATTGACCCTTGACCCTTCGCGTCTCATCTGATACTCAAAGTGCTCAACGCCGTTGTGCAATCGCACGCGCAGCATCATGTCGCGGCCATGTTACTCCAGAAACACCGTCAGATACTGCTGTCCAGCGCCGCGCTGTTGACTTTTGTGCTTTGCGCGGCCATTTACAGCAATTCGAGGAGCAGAAACGCTGGCTTGAATTACCACTGGAGGAGTGGAACTTGGTCTTCGGTCCAATACGAATCGTTTCAAAAGCCCAGCGATGGCCACAAAATTGATTACTCAAAGGCAGCTCCCCATGGCCCTCCTGCAGAGAAGCCAAAAGACCAGCCAGAAGGCCAGGCGAAAGAACAGCGTGAACCCACGAAATTCGCCGTAGGAACGCACCACGAGATCTTCTCTCAGTCAACGAAGAATGGCCGCTACTTCCTTGTCAGATTCGGGGACCAACGAACCATCAACCCCAACATCGTCTCACATCCGACCAAGAAGGAGGTCTGGTTCATCATCGCGCAACAACACAAAACCAAAGAGCAGAATTGGGCTTGGTTCACTGAACTGGCATGCGAAGCGTCCTTCAAAGACGGCGACCTACAATGTCTTCACCATCCCACAATCCTACCTATCGCTTCCACGTCAAGTACAAAATGCAGCGGTGACTTGGACTACTACGATGCGGGTATTGGACCTCACGATGCGAGAGTCTTCCACGGCCCAGATCGCCCTTATGTCATCTATGGCTCCCAATCGCAGCACAGCTGCTTTGGGCTATGGTTGCAGGACTTCCGCCGCTTGGTGGATTGGCAGCACGAGTACGAGCCAACTTACGCCTTCCGACACGCTACCGACCTGCAAAGACCCGCTCCCTACGCTCCTGTCGAGAAGAATTGGTTCGTCTTCTGGGACATAGATGGCCAGATCCACGCCCATTACGATGTGTACCCCAAAAGAGCATTCGCAAAATTGAACAAAGATGGTTCGGCCGGAGAAGATCTGGCGCTTGCCATCAAGGAAGCCGATGACCGCTGCATGAAACGCATCATGGGCGCGGAGCTCGAGACACCGGAACCCAAGTTCCACCAAGCGACCAACAGCTTGTCCATCACCATGTGCGCAAAGAATGACGCAGGTTGCAAGAAGACTCCAGAGAACACATACATCATGACCATTTTCCAGCGGAAGACCGAAGTCAGCCTGCACTCCGTCTACGAGCCCTACGTCATGCTCTTCGGCCAGAAAGCACCCTTCGGAATTCATGCGCTTTCGAAGAAGCCGATTTGGATACATGGCCGTAAAGCGCCCGGGGAGCACAAGGTCTATGATGGCGATGTTCACCCGCCGAAAGAGCAGTCGGAGATGCTATACGTTACGTCAATGAGCTGGAAGGATCCAGCTCGTCTCTATCACGGATATCTTGACGATGTGCTTTTCATTTCGTTTGGGATCGAAGACTCGCAAGCCGGAGGAATCGATGTTCTTGCTTCGGACCTGTTGGCGGAGATTGGGCTTTGTGATACTCCGTAATCATGAGTGTGGCGTGGTTTTCTGCCGCGATTCCTGTATTTTGACCATTGCTAGCATACATAGACATTCAAGCAGTTTGCTCATAGACCAGCGTGTTTCCTGCTGACATGGAGATCACGGTTCTGGAGGGCCACGAAGGGAGACATACTGTATAGCGCAAATGCCACCACTTGTGTTATTTAGGTTTTCTCACCACTTCCGGCTTTATGGCACGGCTTCTTGTCAACTTTGCAAATTCATATAACCTAAACACGATAACTGTACAGAGCAATAGGCGTATTGTAGGCCGTTCTTCTACAAGAAAACAAATGTAAGTTGATGGAATAAATGTGCGATGTTCACAATTCGCAATACCCTGACTCTAACCCTATTACAAATCTGGACAAGTCATGTCACGTGATTGGAGCTAAATCCAGAACGATGATATCCTACTCCCTAACATACTCCTTTGTTGGTACTTGAGATCAATATATCTCTGCTCTAAGGATATTTACAGCAATGATATCGAAAAATTCGCCTAACCTACGATAATGCATTAGAAATCTAGAGGACCAGACATGTATCTGACGCTCATATGTCACATGTAGACATCTGTACCGGCAGTTTGTGCCCACAACATGGACAGACGCTACATGCGACAAGCTCGTTCATTTCTGAGACGAATGTGAGGCATTAGAGTTCACCTCTCGCACCGATATCGCTGTCGTCGATTTTAGGGAGGGACGAACTGTCGTGATCTCGATGCACGCGGTATGAAGACTTCTGGGGCATGCCATGCACAAAGCCACGTCGAATTTGCGGTCAATCATTGTCAATGACATTCTACTACACGAGATAATCTTCACACAAGTGGTTCGTGTACCTCATAGACCACTGTTAGAAATGATCAGTTCTTTGCTCCACGTGGCAAAAGAGTCTAGAACCGATGGAAGATCGTCAATTGCACATTCCGTTCCGATATATCCAGCTCGTGTCACGCAAATTCACGCCAGAAGCACGCGATGTCCCCAAGCTTGCACGTTGGCTGCTGCACAGGAGCTTGCACGTATGCTTGCGTGCTCAGAATCAGCCACATAGGCTTAACTGCGATGCTTCTATTGGCTCTTTGAGCTCGTCTATCGCAATGACCCGGCACAACAATGGCATCGAGGAAGCAAAAGCAAAAGCGATGATGGAATCTGACTGCCCAACCGCCTCTGCGATACCGCTGGGTGTCTGGAACATCGAGAGTATATATAGGTGAGAGTACAGAGTTATAAAAGCTCGAGAAAGCACACCAAGGACATCCCATTGTCCCTAGTGCTCGCTGGATCGTCGCTCGCAAACATGACGAAAAAATTCGAGGAAACGCTATCCCATCCTGAGGAACCTCAAGAGACTCGCAGAAGGTCTTCTGTCGCAGCCTCGCTTGCTGGAGGGTTTCAGACTGTCAACCTCGTCAAGCCGGTGGCCACTGTCACACAGGGATATGAGCCCCAAGGTGGGAGCACGACTTTCGCTTCGAAGGATCTGATCGCATACTACCGACCGGGCGATCATTGGGAGGGTATTCATCGCTACGATGAGAGCTTCACTTGGGATAGCTCTGAAGAAAGGCATCTCGTTCGTAAGGTAAGATACGCATTGCTTGCCGTGCCCATAAGATCAAGACACTGACTTGTGGTCCAGATCGATTGGCGAATTTGTACCTTTGCCTGTCTCATGTTCTTCGCACTTCAGCTTGATAGGTAAGACCGCAATCATGTTTATGCCTTCTTGCAAGGTGGCTAGCCTTTGGAAAAGTCTAACTTTGCTTCAGAGGCAACATAAATCAAGCACTCTCGGACAACATGCTCAAGGATCTCAAGATGACCACCAACGACTATAACAACGGCATGACGATCTTCTACTGCTCGTTCCTGTTCGCAGAGCTGCCATCCCAAATGATCTCCAAGCGCCTTGGCCCCGACAGATGGATCCCCGTACAGATGGTATCATGGTCACTGGTCGCCAGTTGTCAAGCCTTCCTCAATGGCAGGACGTCGTTCTTCATCTGCAGATTCCTTCTCGGTTTGATCGAGGGTGGCTTCATCCCAGACGCCATCTTGTACCTGAGCTACTACTACAAAAGCTCAGAGCTACCCCAGCGCCTCAGCTTTTTCTGGGTAGCGTACCAGGGTACTCAGATCGTGGCAGCATTCCTGGCTTACGGCATCCTGCGCATGCGAGGTATCAATGGCCTACCAGGATGGGCATGGCTATTCGCACTGGAAGGTACATTGACGGGTCTGATTGGTATCTTCGCTTGGTTTTACCTGCCCTCCAGCCCATACACCACTCCTAGTTGGTTCCGCGGCAAGAAGGGTTGGTTTGATGAGCGCGAGGAGAAGATCATCGCCAATCGCATCATCCGCGACGATCCTTCGAAGGGAGACATGCACAACCGCGAAGCTTTGAGCCTTGGAATGTTGAAGGACTGTCTTCTGGACTGGCACATGTGGCCGACGTACCTCATCGGCTTAAGCTGGACCATTCCGAATGTAAGTAGCGTCTTGAGACTCTTTCTGGAGTTGTCGCTAATCAGATCTGCAGACTCCTCCGGCAAACTATCTCACTCTCAACATCAGATCGCTCGGCTTTGGAACTTTCGAGACAAACCTGCTCACCATCCCTGCCTACGTCCTCTTTATTCTCCAGCTTCTGTTCTGGACCTGGCTCTCCGAACGCATCAACCAGAGATACCTCCTTGGCCTTATCGGCCAGCTCTGGACACTTCCTCTACTCATCGCCCTTGTCACCATTCCAGAAAGCACATCTCACTGGTCTCGATACGTCATAGCAACGCTCATCGTCGGCTATCCATACGTCCACGCCATCTTGGTAGCCATCACAAGCCGCAACGCAGGCACTGTCCGCACACGAACTGTTGCTTCGGCACTGTACAATATGTCTGTGCAAACCTCTAGCATCATCTCGTCGCAGATCTACAGAGAGGCGGACAAGCCGCTGTACCGCACCGGAAACTCTGCTCTTGTCGGCGTTTGCGTGTGGAACATGATACTCTTCATAGGCGCCAAGATCTTCTATGATCGTGTCAATGCGTACGTATCCCAATTATCTGGCAATCCGTTCTATCTACTCATACTGACTATCTCGCAGGAACCGTGACCGTATCTGGAGTGCAATGAGCGACGATGAGAAAGAGCACTACGTGAAGACTACTACCGACAAAGGTAACAAGAGGCTGGACTTCAGATTCGCTTCTTGATGCTTCAAATATGAGACAATGGATAAGATGAAAACCTGAACCAGAGCATTGAGGACTTGACGAATCAACGATGTACAGAATGATGGGAAATAGCGCAATTTTGGCAAATGAACACAAAAGTCCTTCTCCATCTTCCAATTGTCAACGGTATCACTCTGATGTCATGAGCTCCAGAAGCTGCTTAACTGTGGAAAACACAAATCCCGCATCTGACAAAGCATTACAGCGCTACCACGTTGAATGCGGAGCCTATGGTAATGGCATCTCGCCATCGGCAATCCAGCGGGCAGGACGTGTCTTCAGAACGGGAATTTAGAAACGGCTGAACTGCCCTCTCAGATCATGAACACCGGGATCGCGAATTCACCATCATCCGAAGAGTGAACTGTCTACCTATAATCATCAGCTATCAATCTCTTTAAGCGTTGGTATTCGAAATGATCGCTCAGATCTAGATCTACGCCTCGTTCTATAGCTGGAGTGGAGCCAATGATACTCACGATGCAAGCTGCGATTTGCCGATTGTCAATTGGATCCCCGCTACCAAAGTCACGGGATCTGGAAAAAAATGACTCCATGTTGTGTGCCGATCTGCAGTGCATACTTACCTTTTAGATTGCACGCTACTGCTGCCTTGGCTCTGAGGCTCTCCAGGTTCGAGGCCGCAGACGTCAGATGCATGGTTCGAGTCCACGATACTGGGCCGTGAACGATTGATGAAGAACTACAATACTATTTGTTCTCCAGGGACTCAATACCGATACTTAATCAATGAGTTCACTGTTCCAGCGTTGAATTCCGAAGGTAATTTGGAAAGCGGCCCTACCCACAGGACCTTGATATACAGCGAAAGAACAAGTCCAGAGAGTATTCCAAACGGACCACGCTCCGGTCACCTTATGCCAATACCGTCAAAGGTA
The DNA here is from genome assembly GCA_019775565.1 of Melanodothis sp. VS III C KN 2. NCBI lineage: Eukaryota > Fungi > Ascomycota > Dothideomycetes > Cladosporiales > Cladosporiaceae > Melanodothis > Melanodothis sp. VS III C KN 2. The sequence goes on from JACWFM010000002.1 coordinate 945,879, forward strand.
CCGCACTACAGCAAAGAAGCATTCAAGTATTCGCTCTAACATCGTACGTGGCGTCAAGCGTTCACCATGCTGAGGCCAAAACCCAGGAACTCCGATATCCCTTCGAGAACGCGAACCAATCACCCAAGGACTAGGTCGTTGAGACCTCCAGGCACACTACCAGTGATACGCTATTGACGGCGACTTCATGTGCCACGGATATGAACAACTAGCTTGGAGAACTTGAAACTTCCATGGTTCATCAGAACAGAGAGCAAGTCGTCTGTAAGCTGCATAGTGCATGCTTAGCACACAAACTCTTGTGGAGCTCTTCTCGTTCTTGCCTTTTAATACCACTCTGAACCGTCACAATCACATACCATTACTTATGTACAACGACTTGACCGTTCGATTGGGGTAATATCGCCATTGCTGGTTACGATGGCGAAGAGTCTCATGAACAGCACGCCTTTGGATTTCAATCATCAAATTGTACTTGAGTACGCTCGAACGAAGGGTATAATAAGTACTTACGTGGAACTACTCGAACTACTCACAACATCAACAAACATCAACATCATCATCCTCAAAGCCAACAACCACATCACTACCAAGACCGCAACAACCAACCCAGTCTCACCATGAAGTCCTTCATCAATATCCTCAGCCTGGCCGCCGGTGCCTCCTCTCTCGCTCTCCCCTCCGAGATCGAGAAGCGCACCGACCAGCGCTTCGACAACAATGTATTATCTTCCAATTACCACCTCCAGAACTTCTATTAGGACGCTCCTTACCATCATAGAATTTGCTAAGTGGGTGTTGTTTCAATGAGGTGAGCTCGAGTATTATGATCTCCTTGTGCCACTTCCAGGTTAAAACTGTGTCCAAAGAGATCGCTTTACACAAAGCATCATCGCTCAAGAGTTCTGTAAAGGAAGACCTCATCATACAGAACCTTGAACGCCAGCAATCAAAGACTGTCAGCGAATCGCCAACCTACCTAGCTATTTCCAATCGCACTTCCGGGCGGCGAGGGCGCGATCGGATTTGCGCAACGGGACTTGAGAGACGCCCACAGGCCGTCGAGCCACCTGTGTTGATGGTTCGCCAACAGTAGAGATCAAAGGAATCATCGTAAGGTCTCGCCATCTCTTTCTCTCTCAAAACTCTCCGGTGCCTGGTATAATCGGGCCCGATGACTCTTCGGAATCGTTGCCACTTCCATACCCACCTCCCTGCACCTGGTCAAGCTTGGACCCGTCTTCGCTTCCAGAGGTTGAGCACCTGGAGCTTTGGACTGTCTGATGTGATCACAAGGTTTACACAGAGAGTGTTACTTCTCAGCGCAACGAGTCCTCGGTGCTATCATCCTCGTAATCTTCCATCTCTGTGTGCTTAGCTGCTCTAGAGGAGCCGTTTGCCACAGCTCTACGAGGTCATCCAACAGACCCATGAATGTGATCGATCGAAAAATTACCAAGTATCGCCACCGAATTGAGCTCGCTGATCCCGCAGCGCGGGATTAATTCGTTGAAGCAGTCTGAGTTCCCTTCCAGCGTGATTCGAAATGGTAGTTAGATTACTCATGTCGATTGCTACATTTCAATCAATCTACGCAAAAGGCCCTAGATCTTGTGACGAGCTTACTTCTTCTCCGCCGCCATCTTCGCCAACCTGGCCTTCGTTCCCTCCAAAATCTTCTTCGCATCATAAATCCCCGTAACACTCTCCCTCGCCCTGACCGCCTTCGCCCACTTGGCAAAATTCGGCAGAGCATTGAGCTTCTCCGCCAGAGCCTTAGGAGCCAGCTCTCCCTCCTCGGAAGCATCGTACAACCTGACCAAGAAAGGCGCAACCAGCGCCTCAGCGAGCGTCAGCTCCGAGGACCCACCGAAGAAAGGCGCTGCGTTCGCGAGCAAAGGCTCGACTTCCTTCTCGACGGCCGCGACGGTCTTGGTGACGAGCTCGTCTTTGGCAGCGGCGTCGGGGGCCATGAAGAGCGGGTAGAGCAACGAGCCGACTTTGCTGCTCCAGGCGTCGGCGAAGAAATTAATCCGCGCGCGCTGCAGAGCCGACGTCGGGCTTTCTTTGCTGGCAGGCAGGAACGGGCCTGGGAAAGCGTCGGCGAGAAATTGAGCTACGATGGCGGACTCGGTGATGATTTCTTCTTTGTCGAAGAGACCCGGGACGGAGTAGGCGATGGTGGGGACGAGGCCGCGGGGATTGAGGTCGAGGTACCATTGCGGGCGCGGGGTGTTGAGGTCGATGATGACTTCTGAGTAGGGGAGGTTGAGCTCGGCGAGGGCGATGTGGGCGCGGTGGGCGAAGGGGCAAGCGTGGTTGGTGTAGAGGGTGATTTTGGGCGGGAGGGGGCCTGGGTCTGCGGTGGCGGAGGCGTGGGGGGCGGAGGCGCCGTTTGTGTGGGCGGCCATTTTGGTGGTTGTGGTGAAGCTTGACCGGAGAGACGGTACAGCGTGTAATGTTGGACTGCTGGAGTGGTTGTTAGGAATCTCTGGTTTTGATGTTGTTTCTATTCATTAGTATGGTGGATCTGATGTTGTCATCAGATCTGTATGACGTACGTCTTAAAATGACTGCTTAGAGCAGACAGGCGACGAATGGACATGGAGTAAAGAAGCGTGCGAGCACCAACGTATGTTTATATGATATATCGTTCAGATAGTGTTATATTGACGGCATTGTGAAGAAGTGACGAATGCACCCCGGTATGTGCAAGGTGTATGCACAAGATTGGTCAGCAACAGACCAAGCTCGGCCACCTGTCCCACACCGAGCCTCCTCTCCGGAGCAATTCTTCGCCGCTCGGAACCTGGCGGCGCAGGCCATCGCAGTGGCATTAGCTGTACACGAACATACTGTACCGTCAACGATTATGTTGTTGAAGGTGGATGACACAGCACTCGGTATCGCAACAAGGGTTACCTCCATAGCACCGAGCTTGACTAAGTTGAAGATGAATGATTACATGAAAATGCACAAAACGCGTGTTCTACGACAAAACGCGTGTTCTACGACAAAACGCATGTTCTACGACAAAACAAAGCAGACACGCTTCATAATTCGACCATTCAAAGACGCTGATCTCGTCAAGAGTAAGCTACTATTACACGACTCCCACAGCCTTCTTCCAGCCGGGATATGAACGCCTTGGACGCCATTCCTTCCATCCTCTCACACCAGTAGTACCTAAACTCCGGATCGAATCACTCAAAATACGAAAATGATCCTGCAGTGGACTCTTCATCCACCGCACAGCATACGCTCTCAATCACTCTCATCCATATCGAACTCATCCTCCTCCTCGCTCTCCTGATCAAAGTCATCCTCATCATCCTCGTCCGAAAGCGCGTACTTGGCCTTCGGCTTCGCAGCAGCAGCGCGCCTCGAGGGTCTAGCAGCGGCGGCAGGAGCGGCCTTTTTAGCAGGAGCGGGAGCTGGGCTGTCCAAGTCCTCGTCATCGTCGCTCAGGATGTCGTTTGCGATAGCGTCGACTGACTCGTCCTCGTCGTCAGAGATGACTTTCTTCAGGCGTGAAGGGGCAGCCTTAGCAGCGCCGGCTTTGGCTTGCTTTGCGGCGTATGCCTTCGCAGCTGGTGAGAGAGTCTTGGGAGCAGGCGCTGGTGCGGGAGCGGGGGCCTTCTTGGGCTTGAGAGTGCCGTTGGTCTTTGGTGCGGTGGTCGCCTTGAGCTTAGCAGCTATCTTGCTGACAGGCTTGGGAGTAGGAGGCTCCATATCATCCGAGCCTTCCTCTGACAAGAGTGTACGGTCAGTGGCTTTGGCGGGTGAGTTCTGCGCCAGAGCGGCCCAGTCGGTTTCATCGGCTGAGATGTCCTCGTCGTCGACAACACGCTTCTTGGCTTTGAGGCCGCTGCTGGTAGGACGGACAGCTGACGGCGGGTGGAAGAACCTCGTAGCTCCTTCGCCAGCGCCAGCACCAATACCCTTGACCATAGCGCTCACGTCGTCAAGTCTGTCATTGCCGTCAGACATATCTTCATCGCTGTCGTCAGGCACCTTGTAGCTCTTTGCCTTTTGAGCAGCAGCTCTGCCACCGCGTGCAGTGGGCTTGGCAGGAGCCTCTTTGGCGATGGCGAGGAAGTCATCCTCGTCCTCATCGCTCAAATCAACGACCTTCTTCTTTGGAGCAGCCTTCGCAGCCGGAGCCTTGGCAGCGGCTTTGGCAGGAGCCTCCTTGGCGACAGCAAGGAAATCGTCCTCATCCTCATCGCTGAGATCAACGATCTTCTTCCTGGGCGCGGTCTTCGCAGCAGGAGCCTTTGCAGCGGCGGCCTTCGCAGGGACCTTCGTGGCCGCCTTCTTCGTCGCGCCAGCTATCGCCTCGACTTCTGGTGTAGAGGTTGACGATACTGACTTCAGCCTGTCGAAAGCGTTGTCGAGCGTCATCTGCTGCGCCGCAGCTGGTCTGACCACCGGCTTTTGCTCAATGCCGTTTACCATAGGGAAGTCATCGTCATCCTCCATCTTCAAGCTGGCCAGCGCGCTGCTCGCAGCGGCCTTCTTCTTGGGCGCCGCCTTTGGAGCAGCCTTGGGCTTCTTAGTCACAAAGTCCGCATCCGAGTCATCGTCACTGTCGACCTTGCGCTTCCTACCGCCCTTGGCTCCTATGCCAAGCTTGGCTGAAGTGCGGCGGCCCTTGTTCTTGACTTTCTTCGCGCGAGCTTCCGCCTCGTCGAGCTGGGTCTGCCACTCCTCGAGGAGTTCGTCGAGATCAGCATTCCAAAGGTCTGTAGCCGACTTTTGAAGCAAAGCATCGAGTTCAGCTTCCTTGTCCGCGATTTGGCCATTGAGCTTGTCGACACGCTCTTGCGTAAGCGACCAGATAGCCATACCTAGCAGGTAATCAAAGTCGCTGCCACCAGCGGTGACCTCTGCATCCTCCGACTCATCTTCATCTTGCTCGACAACAGCCTCGAATTCGCCTTGCTTCTTGGCGTCGACAATCTTGGGAAAGCGCGTGTAGCGCGCCTTGTCGAGCTCAGCAACCAAGACTGCCTTTTTCTTCTTCGATACGACCAAGTCGCCGTCGATGATGGCTTTGACGAATCTTGCTTGGTTGGTGAGTCTCGCGTGCTCCTTCTCCATTTCTCTGATCATCAACTTCCGACGCTCTTGATAACCTCTGATACGAACTTCGTAGAAGTCTTCCATAATCTTAAGCACCGAGTCGTACTTTTTAATGCGACCCTCTGCGTCGAACGCGACCATGTTCGTCGTGGCCATGGTGGTGGACAATTTGAAAGTCTCCTCAATGGCCTTGTCATTGCCGCGGATCAGCTTCATCTTGCTCTCCTCGAGCTTGACAATGAAGTGCACCTTGGCCGGAGTGTTGTACTCTGTGTAGTCCTTGATGAAAGACGGAGTCTTCTCGGCCTTGATGATGTCTTCAAGTCTGTCCTTGAACGTCTGGGTCCAAAGACGGACAGGGAGCTCAGTAATCTCGACCTCACATTCGCCAGTCTCGGTAATGCGACCACTGAACTTGTAGCGTTCGCCGCCGATGTCCTCGACCTCGCCAGTCCATCCACGGAACCAGGGCTTCATCATAGTCATACTGTTCATGTCAGCACCAGGTTGCATGCGAGCCTTGAGATTGTTTATGACGTCGACAGGATTGTAGTTGGGAATAGAGGTACTCCAGCCCGTGCCGATACCATCAGCTCCATTGATGAGAATCATAGGAACGATAGGCAAGTACATTTCGGGCTCGATCTGCTTGCCATCGTCCGTATTGTACGTGAGAAGAGGCTCATCAGATTGGTGGAAGATGCGACGAGCGAACGGAGAGAGCCGAGTGTAAATGTAACGCGCGCTGGCCGCATCCTGTCCGCCCTGAAGACGCGAGCCAAAGTTGCCACTCGGCTCCAAGCAGTTGATGTTGTTCGAACCGACGTAGTTCTGCGCAAGTCCAACAATCGTCTGCTGGAGGGAGGTTTCACCGTAAGAGTAGGCGGTCAGACCGGAGACTGAGCCGGCCAATTCAACGACCTTGATATCCTTCTTCAAGTTGCGGCGGAAGCAAGTGTAGAGGACCTTGCGTTGACCAGGTTTGAAGCCGTCAACGACAGACGGGATAGATCTCTGGTTGTCGGCCATCGAGAACAAGATAAGTTCCTTGTTGATGAAATCGTTGTAGGTGATACGGTCAGTGCCAGCCATGTCAAGGTAGGTACCAGGCTTGAACTCCTGGAGCCAGCCCTTACGAGCATCTGCCTTCTTCTTGGAGAAAGCCAGATCTATGAGTTCAGCCTCACCCTCCTGCATGGTGTGGAACTCCTTGAGATGCTTGTCCAAATCGGCGAAATAGATCTCAGCGTCAGTCGTATCGTTGGTACCCAATCCTTTGAAATACTTGTGTTCCCAGCCCTTCTGGTGGCCAGGCTCTGCCTTCCACTCTTCGTACTGTGGCATGGTGAAGAAATCTCTCTTCTGCTTGGGGTGCTTGACGTCACCCTTCCACACCTTGACGATAGGTGTGATGAATTCCATCAAGAAGCCAGGCAGCTTGAGAAGACTTGGGAACTGCACTTGCAGGAAGTTGATGAGTAGACCTTTGATATGAGAACCATCATGATCCTGATCGGTCATGATCATTAGGTGGCCATAACGCAGGCCCTTGGTGTCTGTGTACTCCTTCTTGTGCTGCAGGCCCATGAACTTCTTGATATTCTGGATCTCAGCGTTCTTCGATATCTGATCGATCGACGCATCACGGACGTTCAACATCTTACCACGCAATGGGAAGACACCGAACAGATCCGGATTCACGACCGCACGACCTGCCAGCGCAAGACCAGAGGCCGAGTCACCTTCAGTCAGAATGAGAGTACACTTGTAGCCATCCTTGGTACCAGCTTTGTTGGCATCTGTGAGCTTGGAGTTGTTCATACGCTGGCGCCTGTTGCCATCAGACTTGGACAAGACCTTGTCGGCCTTTTGCTGCGCAAAGTGGATGATATTGGTAACAGCCTCGGTTTTCGCAATGTCCTTTAAGAATTTGTCGGTGACTTGAGGCTTGCTGCCGAAAGCGCTTGCTTTCGTCGTCAATTGTTCCTTCGTTTGGGATGTGAATGCAGGGTTCACGATAAGACAGTTGACAAAGAGGAAGATGTGGTTCTTGATCTGAGCTTTCTTCAACTTCACACCGCCCTTGTTCTTCTTCATGACGATCTCTTCCAGCTTGTCGATGATTTGGTCAGCGACATAGTTGACATGTGTGCCACCGTGCGTGGTCGCGATGGAGTTGACAAACGACACCTGCTGGAAGGAGCCGTCTGAGACCGCGAAACCAATCTCCCAGCGCTCGTGGGGGTTGTCGGTCAGAATGACTTGCTCGGGCGCTGAGCCGTTGTCTGCAAGGTTCTCGGTCTTGATGGCCTTGGTGTACATCTCCATGTACTGCTTGAACTTCGTGATCTTGATCCTCTCGCCGTTGAGGTAGACCTTGATACCAGTGCAAGTACCTGCCATGTCGTAAACTCTGCGCTTCACCAGTGCTTCGAAGTCGTCATCCATAGCGTCCATGCCGAACTTTTTGAAATCGGGCTTGAAAGTGATCTTGGTGTAGTCGTCGCCCTTGATTTTGTCGATGCGCGCCTTTTCCATGACGCTCATGTTGTTGCGCCATGTTTGACGGTAGCGCTGCTTCGACTTCGAATCCACAGTTTCGAGGGAGAACTCCGTACTGTAAATGTTGGTGAGCTTGGCACCATAACCGTTACGACCACCAGTGACTTTGGCCTCTTCGTCGTCGTAGTTGGAAGATGTGAGGAGGTGACCGAAGATCATCTCGGGGATCCAGATGCCTTCCTTCTCGTGCATCTCGACAGGGATACCACGACCATTGTTGCGCACCGAGATCATGCCCTCTTCGCGGTTGACCTCAACTCTCAATTCGTTCATGTTCTTATCTCTCTGCTTATTGTCTGCGGCGTTGACCAGAATTTCGTCGAAGATTTTGTAAAGACCAGGAACAAATGTGACTTTACGGTTCTCCATGGAGACTGTCTCTGAATTGAAAGCCCACATCTGCTCTGTTGTAGCCTCCACTGAGCCAATGTATGTATCCGGACGCTTCAGAATGTGCTCCAGCTGGGTGAGCTTCTGGTATTGATCAGTCGCTCCCTTCTTCTTAGCCTTTGGCTCTGACGCTCCATCGACTGCATAGCTCTCGTTCTCAACTTCAGCCAGCGGTTGGCTCCCTGACTTGGCGGCCGGCGCCTTCTTCTGTTTCTTCGCGACAGGAGGTGTGTTGGAGAGAAGGCTGTCATCGTGTAGCGAGTCCATTTCCTCGTCCGAGTTCTCGAGATCTGAGTCGGGCTTCGCGCGCTTCTTCGGTGCTGCTTTCGCGGGTGCTGCTTTCGCGGGAGCCTTTGTGGTTTTTAGGGTCGTCTGCTTCGTAGCCTTGGGCTTTGGTGCTGCTTTTTTTGCAGCTGCTTTAGGGGCAGCCTTGGCCTTATATGATGTTGTTAGCACATTGATTGGACGTGTAAAAAGATGAAAAATGAGCTCACGGTCTTGGGCAGAGGCTCAGGCTCAAAGTCGCTGCTGGCGCCCACATCAAAGGCAGACTCGTCCGAGGACATGTCTGCTTATGGGATGTGTGTTGTGTGAGGGACGCTGTAGTTAGTAGGTGTTAAGGAAGGAGGTCCAATGCCCAGTCATGCGCCGCTGATTTGTATGGCAGCACTCCGCGAATCGAAGTGCGTTGGTGGTGGAACTGCGAGAAGTGGGTGGTTTGTTTTGATTGTTGTCGCTGGCAAAAGCGCATGTTTGTTGCCGCTCGGCGATCGGCGTTTCTGGCGCGAGAAAGCACGCGCGCGACTGCACATGCAGGGCAAAGTTGAACTCTTGCACGTGATCCCGTCTTCACATGCCAGGCTCGTCGTCACTTCACTTGGATTATTTTATGAAGATGATCATGTCGATCGTAGCATTATAAGCATATAAGCTACGCATCACAGAACTTGGCGGATGGCCGCAAGACGGTCGGGACCATGTTCGAGATCGCAGTAATGGTCAAAAGCAAGAGATTACTCGTCAGATGTACAACATCGAAACGCACGATTGAGTGCTATACTCGGAGTAAAATAACGCTCTGAGCTGAGGCAAGATCCTCTATGAGCTTGTGATGCACGCCATAACTCTATGACACGATAAAGATGTGATCTAGTGCCCACACGTGAGTCGCAATGGCTCTAATCCACTCAAATGAGCCATGCACTTATACAAATAAGATGCCCTTCATGACCACCAACGCCTCGCTAAAATCGCGTGCAAAATCGTAACAACCCAGCTTACCTGAAGACCGTAGCCATTCCATAGCCTTGCAAGCACTAGCTTCATCAATCAAAAGATATTCCCATCATTCTCAACCTTCACCTCCACATGCCCCATCCCATCCTTCGTCTTCCTCCTCTTCTCATTCCTCTTCCTCCTCTTCTCCTCCCTCTCCCTCTCCTCATCCTCCCTCGCTGTCTCGATCCTCGTCCCCAAATCCACCGCATCTCGCGCAACAGCCTCCTCCCTCTTCCTCTTCAACCACTCAAATCGTTCTTTAACCTCCTCCAACCCCGCCCTCCTTACCTCCCCGCTCTCCCCGCTAGCAACAAGATGCTGCTTACTATTCAAATGCTCCACAAACTGCAAATTGTCCTTGAACGTCAAATCGCACACCTCGCAGTAAAAACCCGCGCCCTTGCCTCTCTTGCCCTGCCCCGCGCCCGCGGGGACAAGCGACGTTTTGCCCACACGGTCGGCGACATTGAGGCGGGCGGCGCGCGCTTCGGTGTCGCGGGCGTCGGGCGGTGTCGAGGCGCGGCGGATGTATTTCTTGCCTTGCGCGGCGGCTTCGGCGCGCGCTTTGCCTTCGTCTTTGATCTGCTGGTCGCGGGTGAGGGCTTTGGCGGCGTATTCGTCGCGATCCCAGGTTTTGCGGAAGGCGGTGTCGCCGCCGGTGGAGGTGCCGTAGGCGCCGGGTTTGTTGTTGCTCATGGTCGTGGGTTGGGTTGGTAGCGCGGATGGGAAGTGAGGGTGTTGACTTTGAGGGTTTGAGGCGGGACTTGGACTTTGAGATGGAGAAGTCAACTTTAGAAGCCGATGATGATCGACCATATTTCTTCCACGTCACCGGAATTGTGATGATCAATCCATTCAATCGATCGGTTGAACGAGAATAGATGGTCATGTGTCAATTGGTGACCTTCTCAAACTGCCATCGATTCAGTTCTTGATCGATCATCGATCATCGAACACGTGCCTGAATCACCCTATATGCTTAAACGCAGCTCTTGGACTCAAAATTCATTCGACAAGGTACTAACGACAATCCTAGCTACATCATATGAAGGTATGACTCAAGAGACCCTTATATGGAGTATTTTTGTGCAATGTGTTATATGCATGTCGAATGTATACATGTAAGGTGCCTTGTCCAGGTACGGAAAGACTTGAACAGGGAACGCCAAACCCTCAGAACCCTACTGGTGAAATGGATACATCTATAGAATTTACGTGCACACTTACATGTGTGCATACAAGCAGCGACGACTGTTCCTTGGATGTATGAATCTGATACTGATCACGATAACCCCACGAGGTAATCTCGCTCATCAAGAAACGTAACTTTGTTGATCAATCTCCATAATACACAATGTCTATCCTACTCCTCCACTGCATCACCGTCGAACTCCCAATCTCTCAATGCCACCGACAAAACAAAACGTCAAGGGATATAAGAAAAGGGACAATTCAATATCCGCAAAGCGCCTCTTCCAGTAATGTTAACAAGAAGACAAGAGAAAGACTAACAAACGCTGCGAACGCAGAGAGAGCGCTAAAAGAGAAAAGAACAAGAAAGAAATATCATACACCAAAACTCTCCACTCAAGGCGACAGCACTTTCGCCTGCGTCGTACTAGCAGTCCGCCTATTCCAGAACCACCCACCACCCGTGGTCGCCGGCGCAGGCTTCACATCCTTCTCTGGCGTCTCAGGACCAGGCGTACTAGCGCGCGACAGTGACAGACTGACGCCGCCATTGTCTTCGCCCGGCGTACCAGGCAAGCTCTTATCACTGTTAGCAAGCGACCTCGAGGCTCTCGATTCAGCAGAGCGCCACGCCTGCGCTTCCGCTCTAGCCGTCTCGAGCTCTGCGATCGTGCGCTGCAGTGTTTCTTCTTGCGCGCGCTTTTCTTCTTCTTGTTTGCGGCGTTGGATGGCAAGGCTGCGGCGCAGCTCGTCGACTTCTTGGCGAGCTTGCGCTTCGGCAGTTTTGGCGTTGACGAGGTCGAGGAGGAGGGATTCGTCTGCGGCGCTAGGCTCGGGTTCGGGAGCGACTTGGGCGTTGAGGGACGAGGTGCGGTCGCCGAAGGTGACGATTGTGGGAGGCGGAGAGACGGCGGAGGTGGGCGATTGTCGGGTTTGTGAGGCGCCGCGGGTGTTTCTGAGGGAGGGGATTGAGGAGCTGCTTTCGCGGCGGCCGAGTTTGAGCTCTCGTAGGCCGGAGGCTGCACCGTTGTTGGAGAATCCTCCGTGCATGGAAATGCGGCGGTTGTCGTTGGATTCTGTTCGTAGCAACGTCGGCGAATCGCTACCACTTTCGGTGCGTGATAGCAACTCTCGTCGTTCAACCACGCGGGCTTGTGCTTGGAGCTCACGAACAGTGTATTCTAGTCTTTGGCGCTCCTTAAACTCCTCACTGACACGTGCACGAAGCTCACTGACCTCGCTTCGCAGATCGTCACTTTCAGCTTGGCAGGTAGCGATGGTGGCGACAAGGTCCCTTGATCGACTCTCCTCAGCCGCAAGCTGGTCACGAGTGCGCGTGATTGTGTTTCGGAGTTGCGCCTTGGTTTCCAGACTGGTCGAGAAACGCGAGTTGACCTCCAGGCGGCCGCTTACCCGTTCGATGAGATCCTTGAGTTCCTGCTTGGGACCATGTGGAGGCTTGACCGGGTGGCTGAGCTGACGGTTGTGGGATGGCTCGCGAGGCGGAGGAGGCATAGTTCGCCGTCTCTCTTCGACTGGTGCTGCAGCCTCTTCCTCTCCTTTCTGGATCTTGTCAACGAGCTGTCTGACCACCCGATGATCATCGTTGCGGTCCTCGCGCTCTTTCTGCAACATGGCTGCTAATTGTGCATGCTCTCTCTGCATCTCACTAAGAGCAGTGAGCAGATCCTCAATCTGGCTGTGCATGTCTCTGTCTTCTTTGCTGATACCTGCCTGAGGAACAGCTGATTGGGTTCGTACAGAATCCGCTTTCGATCGGAAGCTCATTGCTTCGGCCATGCTGTCGCGCGCCATGTCGCTATCAATCTCTGTTGGTGCTGTGCTTGACAGACTTACTACACCGCTGCTGTTACCATCGTTGCTGTCATTGAGAGTGCTGATGCTCATCTTACTGGCGCTTCTGCGTAGTATGCCGCCGCGCTCCCTCTCGGCTGTGCTTGGCGACAATGTTGTGGTTGATTTGTTTGCAGAGTGTGAAGGCGCCCAAAGGCGACCCAAGAACCTGCTTGCCGCAGCTTGCACATCAGGGAGGAAGCCGGCCTTCTCCCCGACAGCCTCATTAGACTGCATCTCGAACTCTTTTTCAAGCTCCGCGAGTCTGGCGTGAGTGATAACATCGTCCAGACTTGTGAAGTCGTCGACGAGCTCATCTGCGTTGCAGCCGTAACTGTCAAATACAGTGCGGCCCAGAAGCAGGTGCATGACCTCCTCGAATTCCGAGCTGGCTAGCAGTTTCTGCTCGTTCCTGCGCATGATTGCGAGAGCCACGCGCATCACCGTCTCGTTGGCACCCTCGGCAAAGATAACGTCATACATACGGAATAGCATGGGTAGTGGGCATGTGACCGCGAAGCAGGACAAGAACCATTGGCTGAGGTATGCAGGCTCGATGCCCATGGTGGTCAGGTGCTCAGACAATTCTGGATAAAGCTGTTTCAGCAGCGCACTGAACTGGTAGATTCTCATGTGCAAGCCGCGGAGAGACGGAAGGAAAGATTGCTGGAGCGAGTAATGATCCATGAGGCGAACAAGAACGCAGAACGCTTCCCTCTCGCCCATGTTCATCAAGAGTGGTCCAACCAAGAAGCCGAGACCTTGGCAGTAACCAATGTCTTTGTCGTGCAAAGAGAAGCATTTCAATACTCTTCCGAGCATTTTCTGGCCTTCCCCGCCGGCATCGCGGAAGAGGTCCACACCAGGGAACGAGCGGCCGACATCTTTGTTGATGATGCCTTCGTATGGGCTCTTCTCGTCCAGAAGTCGGTCGAATGCATCCTCGAGAGAGCGGTCACGCGCACCAGCCATACTCGCCCATACGACACCACGCAAAGGGGGAGGAATACCAGCTCGAATTTTCGAGGTTGTGAGAGTAGGTAGGCGAGCAGCAGTGGATGGGTAATCCTGGACAAGGGCTGTCCAGAATTCAAGTTCCGTCATTGGTGGTGGCTCTTCCAGAACTTCCAATGGAGTAGCAAGGCTGTACCGGATTGAAGGTGTATCATTCTGTGTTACGAGTTTCCTGAGTTGTGCCATGCTGGGTGGCCTGCTCTTTCCTCGAGCTCTCTTCACTTGCTTGTGTGTCGCGGCCTTCGGATCGGACGTCAGAATGGCATTTTCTTGTTCCAGACGCGCAAGCAAGAATGCTGTGGAATCGTCTTCAGCGCCTTCGGGCAGGTCCTTGTCAGACTTTTCTTGCCATTCGTGGCGTTCCAGTTGTTTCCAGTCGACTTCGTTGGCCTCATCCTCAGAAGATTGTGATCCGCGTGTTGTAGTGGCCATGCTGCTTGCGTTGCTTTTCCTGCTCTTCGGCTTTTGTGAATCCACACTTGATCCAGCATCTGTAATCTCCTCCTGCTCCAGATTAGGCGTTGGCGGTGCGCTTGGCTTGCTGGCGTCGAAGATTGTGCTTTCTCTTGCAGGTTCCCAGCAATTTCCCAGAATCTCGAGGCTACTGGGCCGACGTATGTGCCGCGAGCCGTTGTTTCGTGGAGTTGCCAGGAAGTCTTCTACTTGTTCAGCCGAGAGGTGGTCATATGACATGTCGGACTCTGAGAGGGAGACGGACGTCATGCTGGCTGTCGATATGCGAACGTCGTCAGGTGTTGTCGGTGTCTGTGGTTTTGGCGATTCTGTGATTTTTTCAGTAATCGGCGTTATCAGATTATCATCCGCTGATGTGTCAGATGTGGTGCCATCTTCGCTCGTATCCTGGTGCGTGTCGATTTTAAGTGATTGCCTCTCCACCGAGTCGCCGTCAGACAGAGCCTTTTCAGTGAAATTGTCGGAGTCGTCCGCTTCTTCCTGTAGAGCATCCGCAGCAATCGCTTCCTCAACAACGGTTTCTTGAGCCTTATCTTCCTTGTGTGTGTCCACAAGGGCTACTCCATTTGCTGGCTTCTCTTCTTGCTCAATAGGCTCGTCCTCCGCCTGAATCTTCTCCTTTACAGTTTGATTATCCTTGGTTGTGACCTCCACGGCAGCCGAGCTATCCTCCGCCTCGTTCTTTTTCTCCACTGACTGCACATCCTTAGGCACTGCCCGTTCAGCAGCCGCGTTGTCCTCTATATTGACCTTCTCCTCTACTGCCTTCGCATCCTTCGCCGTGACCTTCTCTTCCTCCTCTTCCAGCTCCTTCACCTCTTTCAGCAACGACACGCCCTCCTCAGCAGGTCTCTCCGCTTCAACAGTGCCAGACATGACGACCTGCTCGTCCAGCGATTTTTTGCTCAGATCCTCGTGCATGGCAGAAGTGGTGGGGCCCAGATGGGACCGTTCTGAGCGTTCCAGTCCAGCAGACGGCGGCCGGGATCAAAGGTCGGGCAGAGCCATATATCCTTGCGTGGTCCGTTCTCAGCAATCTCGCGAGCCGGGGGTGGTGAACTTGTTACACGCTAGCGGAAACGACTGTCAAAAGAATGTCGGGGTAGAGCTATAGCGCAGCGTTAAAAACGAAAGGACAAAGAGAAAACGCGGCGACTTTAGTGATTGAAGGGAGAGTGAGAGGTGGAACGCGACAGAGAGGTAGCGGTGGTGAGAGTGGTGTGTAGGTACAATAATACCCCAGGCCAGCATCTCCAAGACAGCAGATCAGGAGGGCTGCCGTTACGTGCAAGTCAGACATACTCACTGATCCAAGGCTCCTAAGGCTCCCCTCTCCCCTGAAGCGAAACGCGGACACGCGGATCTTCGCGTGAGCACGTGCCGAGCCTGGGCGCGCTGGAGCCACGAGAGCTTCCTTTGACTTCACTTTACAATCATCACGTATCACTCACGCAATCATCACCACGTCGCTATCTCGTGTATTTGTTGACTTGAATTTTATTATGCTGAGACTAATGACAGTCTTCGATGTTGTTGTAACATAAGCATGCCTAATTTATTCTACACTCTCGAAGCTCCAGACACGGGTTGACTCTGCTTCCCTTCATCAACCCAGAACGGAGATGCAAGTTTTCTGGTCGTCAATAAGACGATTGTTCCAGCTTTGACAATGGAGCAATCATGCTTGGTGCTTCATAGGCCAGTGGTGATTGTACACAGGCAACGACTTGTAGGTCCTCTGCCTCTCGTGGTGGTTATACTCACCTCCAGGAAGGCCATGCGCCACATCCTCCTCGCGAGCCCAATATTTGAGCTTCGACGCTCATCCGGACAATTCCTCAATCGTACCGTCGACTTCCTGCTCACATGCTTCGTGTACAGTAGCTTCCTCCGGGCTTAGTGTTGCAAATTTCTTCTGGACAACATCCTTGAACCGCCCCCAATGCTTGCCAATAGCGACTTTGTTACGGACGACACCCTCATCGCGAAAGGCGTGGCTGAAGATTTCGGCTAGAGTGGCAGAATCTCCCGACCCCGAAGAATGTGCATCACGATTTCGTGTTCGATGGTCTAGCGCGCACGCGTCTCCCTGCGTTGCCAGGGTGGTCCGAGTTGAGATGCCTGGTCATCGGCACTGTCAGTCTCATCGTCGTGCTTGCCGTCGCTGCGACTTGCGATGCCAGCATCCTTCGTCGCATTGTCGATCTTCTGTCTCCACGTCTCGTGCTCGGCGAGCTCAGCTGTGGAGAGCTTGGCGAACCTCTTATTATAAATGTTCTTCATCCGAAACCACTGCATGACCAGAGCGCCTTTCTCACGAACGACATCTTTGCCATGGAAGACACGATTGAATATCTCAACTCGGGTGCCGTGTTGGACGGAGACATGAGTGTGAAGGAGGTACAGCACGTGATCTTCAGCGGCGGTGTAGGCATCGCGTCTGCGCTTGCGTTGCGTGGTGGCCGGGAGTTGAGATGCTTGAGTGTCGGTGTTGTCGCCGTCGTTGTGATTCTCGGCGCTGCTGAGCCCTGCCGCTTCCTTGTCCTCGCCTTTGTCTTCACTTACCTTGTTCTGCTCAAGGTCGCCCCCGCCGCTCTTCTCAAATCCCTCGGCATCCTCGCCGCTCTCTTCGCCCTCGGACTGATCGAATACAAAGTCCTCGAGAGTCTCGTACAGCGCGTCACCTGGCGCAAACTCTCTGGAAGGGGGAATGTCGCGGGTCCAGGCGCTCTTGTCGCTGCTGTCTGACCTCAATTCTGCCGATATCGCTGAGGTGGCGGCGGTTTTGCCAGTCAATTTATTCCTCGTCATGATGAGTGCAAGGCGTGTTGCGGTCGGTAGGTGTGTGAGCAGAAGCGGCGTGTCATGAGAAAGAGCTGTGGCGCACTACAAAGCTGAGCGTGGCAATTTGTAGCAGCGTTTGAGCCCAGGCCTGGGCGCTCAAATCGTTCAAGTGAATGTGTTTGCGGGAGCCTCATATCTCACTCATCCTCCGATCAAATTCACTCTCCGAGCGGACGTTAAGGGTATGAGGACCAGGTATGCGAGTAAGTACTATGATGTGATTGCTATTGAGCCGCTAATCATCCCTATCGATGTCCAGGATGCGAAGCTGATATCGATCACTATGGCCACACGATCTTACCGATTTACTGTTGGGGTTTGTTAATGCATCGCCGAGACGACCCAGATATGTTGAGTGCATACTGGCTCATACAGCAACGCCTCGCGGCGGTATTCTACAATGAAGCATAATTGGCGCATGTTCGATCTGCCGACCATCTACTTCTCTGCTCATTTGAAGCCACCCTCTACCACTGAGAGCGTCCTCATATCACGTGGGCGGAAGGGTTACTGTAATGAGGTGCAAGGTAATGGTCGCAGAGATATGTTTATACTAGGAGTGGAGATCAACAATGTAAGTGCTACTTCGTCTCCGTACTCAGGCGATCTCACATCTGGTCATATATACGACTCTAGCCATTGTAAATTGTTTCTTTGCTCACGAAAACCTCATATGTACGTTGTAAGTCAAAATTCATCTCCGCTCATGAAAGTTGTCTTAATATCTGTCATCTCCGCTTCCGGATCAGGCATTCTCACACCTCGTGGTAATGCACGTGTGCTAGTATTTAATGTGCCCAATCTTCGAACGAATCAGCCTTTCAACGAGACGACATCTCCGCTACGTCTGGGAGCCAAAATGTAAGTGCCGGTTTCTCAGATGCTGGGCTTCACAATTGGCCATTCTGCCAGCGAGATCAGGACGGCATGTCCTCCTTGAGCTGTATTGCCGGCGCTGTGACATGATGCACTGGAGTCTTTGACACGCAAGCCTTCTACTGGAAGAAGTGTTGACCGCCACAAACGTAACTTTCGCTTTTCGCTGATGCTCTACCAGACAATAAAAGCGGCCCAGTCACCAAAGAGGTGCACGCTGTAGTTGTGCTGCGTGCTGCATCACGAATACTTGTCTTAAACACATTGGTCTTTGCAAACCGGAATGCGACCACTGGGTAGGTATTTCGCTCTCGCAGAAAGATTGATCGCAATAAGCTCATACCTGATAGCTCCGTTCCTCAGATTCGGTATCTTACCAGTGAACGATCTGCTTGTTCTATACGAATGTCACTCTTCGATGTGCTAGTACTTGAGCGATCTATCAATTGCAGTACCTTGCTGCCAATGAGAGGATCGTCGGCTCTCACCGAGACGTCGTATGCAATCCGATGTTAGCTGACCTGTCCGTCCTAGAGATCTGGTGTGTCGCCGCCGAATAGGATGCTTGTTCTGACAAGCAAGGCCTCCGTGTCGTGCCGACACCAAAGATCCCCCTTAGTAGCAGTCGCCGCGCTGCCACTGAGAGCGTGGACTCCAGCATGAATTCACTCAGGGGCTCGCGACTTACATTCAGCTCCGCTTTTGCCTGCCTCGACTTTCTCATAACACCCTTGTTCGCGCACTTCGCGACTTCCGCATTCTTCCTCTTTCTATCCCGCCGCACGACACATTCACCATGGGGCGTGGTCCAGATTGCTTGGACGACAACCGCGTCGTGTTGATGCTGATCAAACAGGAAATCCCCGAGCTCACCGCAACGAGATTTGCGGAGGTCTCCAACATTATGATGCACAATGCCACCAACGAAGCGCCCATATTCAGCCAGTCTCTTGCTATGGCGATGGAACGCCGAGAAACCAACCAAAAAGCCAAGTGGAACGCCGCCTTTGTCAAATTCTTTAAACACGACCTGTAGAAAACCCGTATTGAGGCTGCCTTCGAGGAATTGAAGCAACTCAGAATCAGACCATCATTTGTCCAACCAGCGAAGCCGGGCTTGACTTGGGTCTTCAACACGCGCTTGGGCGCGCACTTGCTCACGCAAGACACATCTCTGAGCATGGCGCAGAAGACGAGCTTCTTCAACGCCATCTTCAGAGGCGTCCTGGAGCGCCAAAAGGTCGGGCCAATTACCGCAAAGGCGTTCAAAACACAGTACGACCAACGTTTCCAAACGAGCACGCAACCATAAAGGCAAGTGTAGCATACACTTGCGCGAGATTGGCAAAAAGTGCTACGGGATCCTCCAGCCGAGGAGGACCGCAAGATCGCTGAAGACCTGCAGGCAAAGATCGACCACTTGGCCGCCTCGCACAAGGCTGCTGGAGAGGTCGATGACGACGGTGACAAGGGGAAGGCCGATAAGACAATGGTGGAAGATGTTGACGAGGAGATGATAGAGGCGGTCGATGAGCATATCGCGACACAGACCGAGGAGGCGGTCCATGTGGAGGTCGATGAGGAAGTGGCGAATGATGTCAATGAAGAAATGGCGAAGGAGATTGACGGGAACATTGCAATGGAGACTGAGAACGAGGCCGAAAAGGATTTCACGACGCAGGCTAAGGAGGTGGTGGAGAATGTGCGGTAAGTCGTCAGATTGTTCGTCTATGACCCCGGTGAAGACATAGGCCACTGTTGTTTCAGAACTGCAGAAGATTTCGAGCAGGCCGATGTCAGGGTGCCTGGTCTTCCTTACTTTGGCAATGCAACCGTCATCAAGCGCGTCAGATTGCAATTGGAGCGAGCCGGGATGCCTGATCACTGGACATAAGGCATCGACATTTGCCCATTCTCCCTTCGGCAGGTGGTCTCTGCATCTTGGACTTATAGCCGCCCACCGGAGGATAGCAGCGAAGAGATCCGTTTCGCGCAACGAACCGCTCTCACTGAACGTGTCTCCGACACCATCTATCATGGTACCACACTCAGTTATGCTGACCGGTGTGCCCTTGGCTGTTCCAAGACTGGGATATGCCATGTTGTCCGGGTGATGTTCTTTCTCTTGGAAACAGTACTTATGTTGATTTGTTCTGCTCAAGACTTCTAGTGACGTTCGTTTTGAATGCTCGATTCGAGATTTACCCAGTGGGAGTAGTATCAAATCCAAACGATCGATAGTGATGCCCATATAAACTACTTTGAATCGAATACATCCGAAGACTGTTGTCTTTGGCGCGTTGAAAAATGGGGTGGGCATTTATTCTCTACTTTGCGTGGTCAATATCCCCGCGTTCTGCATAAAGATGTGGGACTGGCTTCACATGCCAAAGTAAGGGCTCAATAGTATTACCAATCGAGTCTTGCTCTCCTACACCATCATGTTAAACTTTTTACCCTCTACAACTTCACGCCATAATTGTGTAGGTCTTTGGTGTTGTTGAATACCGAAAGTTCTGGCAGACGCCATGCAGCACAGCAGCAACTGAAGCCAACCTCGCCAACGACCGCTCTTACCTCGCGACCACACCGTCCACAACACTGGCCTCGAAGACTGGACGACGATCACCATGGCACCATTCACATACACCTTCGCCTGCCTGGCGCTACTCCTTGCGCTCGTAAGTGCGACTCACACCTCAAACTGGGCGGTCCTGGTCAGCACCTCGCGCTTCTGGTTCAACTACCGCCATCTCGCCAATGTACTCTCCATGTACCGCACAGTCAAGCGCTTAGGCATCCCAGACAGCCAAATCATCCTCATGCTACCAGATGACATGGCCTGTAACCCGCGCAACAGCTTCCCCGGCACAGTCTTCAACGACAAGAGTAGACTGCTCGACCTATACGACGACAAGGGCACAGGAGACGGAACAGATGCGCAAAAGGAGGGCATGGGAGGAATCGAAGTGGACTACAGAGGAAACGAGGTGACAGTGGAGAACTTCATACGGCTTCTGACGGATCGCTGGCCCAGCAGCCAGCCCGTGAGCAAGCGACTGATGACGGACGACCGCAGCAACATCTTGATCTACATGACTGGACACGGCGGCAACGAGTTCTTGAAGTTCCAAGACGCAGAGGAGATATCATCTTTCGACCTGGCGGACGCTTTCGAGCAGATGTGGGAGAAGAAGCGCTATAACGAGCTCCTGTTTATGATCGACACTTGCCAGGCGAATACCATGTACCCTGCGTTCTACACACCCAACATTATTGCTACTGGATCCTCAGCGAAGGACCAGAGCTCCTACTCCCACCACGCAGACCAAGACGTCGGTGTGGCCGTCATCGACCGCTGGACATACACAAATCTCGAGTTCCTCGAGTCACGCCTAAACAGCACCTCTTCCGACGTCCGACTCGGCGAACTCTTCGACTACTATACTTTCGAGCGCGTGCACAGCGAAGCAGGCGTGCGCCACGATCTCTTTCCCGGTGGCCGCGAGGGTGCCCGAGACCGACGAGTCTTGGACTTCTTCGGTAACGTGCAGGGCGTCGAAGTAGACAGCGCCGGAGACGAGTGGGCGGCCAACTGGCAGGAGGATCTGAAGAAGTTGGAGCAATTTGTTGAGCTCGCGAAAGCGGAGGAGGAAAAAGCTGCTGTGCAGAAGAAGCCTGCGGAAGCGAGTGAGAAGGTGACATCGCCGACGAAGCAGAGCCAGCCTAGAGTTGCGCTTGATATGGCACATGAGGGTGGCAGCTGGATTAAGCAGGCTGCTGGTGTTGGGTCTTTGCTGGCGCTTGGGGCGTTTTGGTTTGCAGTGAAATAAATCCGTATTGATATTGCTGCAGAACGACACACTACATGTATGTCGCGCACAACGAAAACTACAACTATTGACATCATAACAATGTCCCCAAATCCTAATCTTGGGAGCTTCTAGTGGCCTCTATCTCGCAAACTCATCTGGCATAATAGACACACGAGCAAACGCCACGACCATCGTCAACAAAACGCCTCTTAGGAAGGAACCAGTTCTTGCTTTCCAGATACCGCTCAACGTCATCTTCCAACACCAGATTAAGGGTGACATCCGCGATCTCATCAGCCCAAGTGGCGTCCACCGTCAGATCTGGAGCTTGCTTGTCAGGCGCCTCTCCATCAAGGATCATCCGCTGCTTAGTGAACCGCTCGACCAGAAGCCAGCGCTGGATCTTGAGATATCACGATGCTTTGTCGAAGGCGCTGACATGATTGCCACGGTTCTCACAGTAGAGCAGGGCTCCATTGCGCACGAGAAACTTCACCACTTCGAGTCGTCCTGGATTGCATGCACCCATGAGTGGCGAACCTTCCGGGCCTCCTTGGAGGTTGAGCATCGCGTCACCGCCATATTGTAATTTCACAATTCCAAGAATGTCAAAGATCGAAGCATTGTAGAGTGCCGTGTAACGAACCTCGCCCAGTCTGCACCTATATGTCAGGTTGAGCTTAAATTGACGGAATGTTGCACCCAGGACGACACCGAGACTGTGCAAATACTCGAATACAGCGACTTGTTATGCCATAAGGGCAACCGTGACAGGCATACAACCGCAAGATTTGAACCGCGTGCTGAGATCGCCTCCTACGGCGACAAAGCTCTTGAGTCGATCAAGATCTCCGATTTGAACAACGTTCATAACCGGGTCAGGTAAAGTTTCCCCGGAGAAAATGCCTTGCTCGCGTGGTAATGCCGTCCGGCTTTCAACAAGATCTGGAAAGGAATGTGCAATTCAACCAGGACTGATGTTGCCAAATTCAGAGCCGTGTGGCCGTTGTAATCAGGCTACCGCGGGAGTCTATGAGGAATTGCATCATCTGTTCGTTGCACTCCCGTTGGCAGATCACTTTGCGTGGCATGACGTCGAGTTCATCATCATTGCGCATCCAAGCTTGCGCAGACGTATGCTCGTGAAGCTCTTGTAGGCCCTCCAACAGGCCCATGCAGTACTTGTTTTGGCAAGCCAGCTGCCAAACCAAACATGCAAGGATCCCAGCCAATTCCCGAGATTGCTTGTCTCTGTGACTGCAATAGTAGAATGCGAGTCCATGGGTAGTAGAGGTGGACTTCGCGATCCTGCTAATAGCGAGAGCCGAGAGTATCATCTTTCCCTCTCCAGGGATGCCGTACACCCGTAGCTTCGAGCCTGGAGTTGCAAAGCATGTGCTGAAAGGCTTGCCTTCCTCGAGGAACCAAAGCCCGGTACCATGCTGATAGAGCTTCAAGTTGGCCCGATATGCCTCGTCAGCATCCCCAGCGCCTATCAGGTGCAGGTTCCTCCGTTGCTCCTTTGTATTCTCAATCTTGCAAAGCCTGTCCAAAGTATGGACGATGTGGTCAATCTTGGGTATCTGTCTTTCCATTGGCTTTTTGGGAAGACAGTATTGCATCCAGAGCGTCAACTGACAGCGCGAGGTCAAATGTGGACTTGTGCCGTTCTATTTCAGCCAGAAACCTCTCGGTATCCGATGCGCTTAGAGGCCAATAGAGAGTCCTCTTTACTTCTTGGTATATCGATGTGCTTTCCTCTTTCGGGTCAGACTTCTCAAGCTTGTCGCGGATGTGCTTGATGTCTGGTGGCAAGACAGGATCTGCGCTGCTGGTATGTGTGATTGCAAGGCTGCTGCGCCTAGTCAACTTTCAAGTGAGGACAGACCTTGGAGTATTCCCACAAGTGCCTGGATCTCGCGGAGAAGTCTTCTCAGGTCTTCGCTTGCATGTTTGCAGGCAACGATGGTGTTTTAGGTTCTCGATATGACCACGTCTGCAATTTTAACCATACCAGCGACTCCGGAGGCTACTGATAGTGGATTCATCGTGTTTCGCAGTCTTTTGATTTGGTTGTTTTCGTTCCTACAATGTTATCGAGTGTCAGGTTGATCGTTCGATCGCCAACCTGACGACATGTTATGATGGAGATTGTGATGGACTAATACTCCGGGGAGGAGAGTGCAAGGCTGAGCTACTATGCCGCAGTCGCGAAACGGGGCTGTGAAAGCTCATAGACTCTCTCTCCCGGGCTGGGCTCTCATGACAGCCAATCCCAAGCTCTCGTAAAAGCCTTGACATGCAGCTCATGACAGACAGTTGTGTTGTGCCTGCAGCGCGACCTACCTGCTGACGCGCAGTACTTTGACGGAGAGCACTTGCTCGATCAAAAGATGACCAGTGTTCGGGTCAGGCCATAGCTGTCTATTCTTCGGGACGGAGTGTAAGTTGCCGATTTGAATGGTACATCGATTTCCCAGCACACACGAGCAATTGATCAAGTGCTTGAAACCTGCTAGATGGTAGGGTCGAAAATTAAGACGAAGACCAGGGGGACAAAGAGCACCGGTTATCATTACCCGGGGGCTCGAGCACCAAGGCGGCCTTGGGAAACGGCTCCGCGTACCATGATGGGCGCAGATCCAGTGGCAGATCCACCATGTGCGCCAAGGGGAAGATCGCGGACTGCACCTCCGTCAGGGTCGATCAGCACCAAAACAATCGCTGGCAATCAATTATACTTTCCCTTCCACGCAATCCTATTGCCCCCAGTCGCAGTCGGCTAACGGCAACCTTGATCGGTGTTCCCGTGCGGGGCTACGTGGCAAATATGGCTCAGCTGTGACATGGTGTTATGACCTAGCGGCACGCGAGCTCACCAGGCCATGCGTGTAAGTTGATAGTACGCGTTGGTGGATCTTCTCTTTCGACATCAGCATCACACACACTATGAACGACACCGACAGGCATGGCTGCCTACGCTCCAAATGAAAGTACCTGGCCGCTAGAGGGCATGGTCCATGAGATGCCAAACCCTATATCGCGTTGGGACTCCCACCAGTCGGCTCCTGGGCACACCAACGCCGTGAAACCGGCTTTTGTGGCAACACACTCGCCCCGCGTACAACGTCAGGAACTCATGCAAAGGAGGATGTCGGACCGCAAACAGCTTCTGGCCCCACAGACACAGGCTATTGGTGACAGCAGCACTGCGGTGTCGACATCGACAATCACAATGGCCGACGATAACGACGGCGTCGATGAGGAGGTCATCTCGAGAGGTGTCATTGCATACGGCCAGAACCCAGGACCGTCCCACATGCATGTCACTCAAGCAGGCATGCCGTTTCTCACCGACTACACTGAACCATCTCAGCATCTTTTATTTGGCGCAAACGGAGAGGATGTCCAGGAAATCGGCCAGTGGTATTTTGCTTGTCAGCTACCTGAAAAGGATGCCGAGTCTTTCGGCGCTGTCCACAATAGCTGGGTGAAAGGCATATGGGAGATGGGCAAAGACAGCCAATCCATTTTCGCAGCTCTCGGTGCATTCGCCTTGCACAAAAAGACCATTCTTGGACACGGGGCCCCGCGGTCCCAATACTACGAGCAAAAGGGCCAAATCATCCAGAACATAGTCTCTGACATTCAAAAATCGCCCGACGGACCTGACCCAGTAACGGTACTTGCCATGGGAGTGCTAGCATACTTGGACATTCGCGACGACCAATTCGAAGCTGCGGGAACACACCTCCGCGCAGTGCGGGATTTTATCGACATGCCTGCAATGCCACCACAGGGATGGCTATACTTAGCCTGGATTGACTTCCGTCAAGCCCTTTTCACCAACTCCGAGCCATCATTGCCATTTTACGTGCCTGCGATTTTTCGTGAGGTACCCCGATCGCTCCGATTTCAACAACGCGAGGCTTTCCGGATAGGCGCCACCAACGCTTCCCAATGTCCAAGATCACCAGTCTTCACGCTGGACATGGCTTCAGACCTCTTCGGCAAACTCCACGCTCTTTGTTATTGTACAGATGTCCTCGCACAGTCCGAGACGCCACCCTTCGGACAAGTCTATGCTCTGGAATACGGCCTAAGAGTGGTGCAAGCCCGTGCAAAACGTAGTGAAGGTGACGTCTTCACTTCACCAATTCTCCTAGTCACCTCCGCGATACAATTGCACGTATGGATGGCCGCTCGCTTCTACACACCACAAGCACGCGAGACACATCTGGGCCTCATACAAGTGGCGTGCGAAACAATCGACAGCTTCGAGGACATGATCACGCAATGGTACATTGCCGCCGGCATGGAATCACTACTGTGGGTCCTCTTTACACTGGTTGCGAGTTTACGAGCACACGGACTACCACAAACCTCTAATATGGTCAAGCTTCTCTACGAAGCGCTACGCAGAGCACGCATCAACAACTGCAACGACTTCGAAGCTCGGCTTAAACGCTGGCCTTGGCTCGCCAACTGGCATCCGGTCCAAATCGGCGTCGTCTGGGATATGCTCTGTGCTCGGTACCCAGATCTTGTACCTCAAATTACTCGTGCAAGCATTCCAGAAGCAAATGCCGACCCCACAAAAGCACGACATAGGTGGTTCCTCGGTGGCTTGGAATTTTTCAATAGCATGTAGTGTGGCTTGGACTGGATTGCTGTGCGCAGCAATGGACACGGAGCATGTAAGAATGTGTGCGTTTAACGAAGATATGATCAAGGAAGAGATTTCTGCCATAACAGAACGCGATACACAAGCAACCAGGGCTTATGGTGATTTTAGCGGACGAGCAAAGTATATACTCCGGTGTGCAAGCATAGCGTTTCTGTTGCATTGCTGCCAGCCAATGCTCATGTGGCGTGACTCTCACTCACCATACTCGCAACGCTCGTACTGACATTAGTTTTCTCCATGGCTGTTGTGGCGGTTCGGATAGCGCGCGTTGCAAGGCGCACTCTGGGTTTGCGCTTGAATCGTGACCAAGTCAATCTTTCCGCCACTGCTACTGGCGACAAAGCATCATGATAAATTTGTCATTATTCGCATCGATTTCTTGACCACAACATCTCGATGGTGTTCAAAGCTTTTCGTAAAGATGAGCAAACTGACATTGCCTCAAACCCTTTCCGTGTGGTCAATGTTCACGACACTCTTCTCCACGGCCTTCTCTGTTTCATAAAAACCAAGCGAAGCTTGTCTGAGAACCTCGGTCTCCACCGTCTCGCCATCGAACACGCTTGCAATTTCCTCAAGGGTGCGACCCTTGGTCTCCGGGAAGAGGAAGTAAATGGTGGGTATCATTGCCGCCAGAGTGCCGATGTAGACGAAATAGAACTTCCAGGCGATGGCTTCGAGTGCAATCGGGTTGCAGAACTGGTTAAAGACTAAAATAACAGATTAGCTGTGATGATTATATGATGGCATACGATCTGGATGGACCTACAACCAGCGCCGAATACTGTCGTGAGGTTGACGGCAAGACCCTTAGCTCGAAGGGAGAAAGGTAAGATCTCGACGGGATAAGCGATGGACAGCGGTGTGAAGGCAATATCGTAGAAAGCGAAAAATATGAACAGGAAGGCGACTGTGGCACTTCCGGCAGCCTTGATGGCATACTCTGCGAATGTTGCGCTCAGCGCAGTGACAACGATAAACGAAGCCAGCATACCACAAGCAGAAATAAGCCAAAGTGGACGACGGCCGAAGCGTTCAGCGCCCAGGGCTCCGCCGAAAGCGAAGAAGGCGTTCCATACCTGAAGGGCAAGGTTGATGCCGGCTTGTGTGACAGAGCTGGTGATGCCTACGCTTTTGAGGATGGGTGCAAGATAGTAAGACACAATGCCGTTCCCTGCAAACGATGTCAGTATGCTGACGGCAAATGGAAAATGTCTGATCTTCAGTTTGCTGCCTACCTGCCCACTGGATCATAAAACCAACCAAGACGCAAATCAAGAGACGATGCCTATTGCCTTTAGTGGCAAAGAAAGTCGACCAGCCAGTTGACCTTGCGGCTTCCTTTTCCAGCTCGAGAGCGTGGCAAATCTCCAGATACTCGAATTTAACAAGCTGATCGTTGATATCTCCATTGGCGTGGTATCTGGCGAGGATCTGAAGAGCTTCACTGTGGCGGTTCTTGGAAACGAGCCATCTAGGGGACTCTGGCACCCACCAAAGGCCGGTGAGCTGGATGGCCGGGAAAAGACCTTGAAAGAGACATGGGATGCGCCAACTCCAGTGGTTGTCGACAAAGAGGAACCCAAGAGACATGACCGCAGAGACTATAGCACCCCAGAACCAGATCGCTTGGAAGAGATTAGTGATGTTGGCGCGATGCTTGGGATGAGCGATCTCCGCGGTCAATGGCGGAGCAGCTGTCTGGGCGAATCCCAGACCAACACCGAGCATGATACGGGTTCCCAAGAAGGCATAGACGCCAGAAGTTGCGCATTGAATGACTGCTGCAGCCAGCATGAGAGTCGATCCGATAGCTACTGTGATTCTCCGACCAAAGTAGTCAGAAACGTATGATGCTGGAATGAAGGATGGAAGACCACCAAGACTAATTCCAGCGAGAGTGATTCCGAGCAGAGTTGAAGCTGGATCTCCAAGGTTCTCATTGAAGTACGGCATGGCAAGCAGGCCATTTATCAGAGAACCGTCGTAGCCGTTGGCGGCTGCCGATGCAAACATAGCGCCAATGGCGAAATTCAATCGACGAAGACCGCTGTCTCGAATCCAAGAGGGATTCACGTTGTTGGTCAGAGTTTTGTAGACTTCGTCGCCACTGGAGGCAACAATGCCAGATGGACCGCCCATGATTCGTAAACTTGAAGTTTGCTGTGATAGCCGAAGTGACAAGATGTGTTGATCTGTCTTGAGAGACCTGGGTGGTTATGAGCAGGGGGTGTGAGAAGTTGTTGACTTGAGATCTGATGGAGATTGTCCTACTTGGAGGGTCGAGCGAGGTCTTTATATTCTCATTGTCGAGGCGAGGTCAGGTGCTGTTGGAAGATCTCGCTGCATCTCATTCTAAAGAATCTGGATCTGGCCACGGTGGAGCTTGCCGAAGATTGTCCATTTCCAGCCATTCTCTCATTGCGAGAAATCCTGAAGATTCAACTGGAGAGGCGGAGGTAACATGGAGAAGGTTCTGGGGCGTGAGATTCGAGTGTGGAGCACGAGAAACAACGCGAGAGTCTCTGCGAGATTCTTTACGACAGTCTTCCCGAGAGTCTCAAAATGCGACGACGCTTGAGCAGTGGTCACAACCGTGCACATAATTTTACGTACAGCGATCCCTATAGCTGGGAAGTCCCTCCAATGGCATCAGCGACGGATCTAACTTTCAACTGTGAAGACCACTATTGAAATGCTACTTGACCTTCGATGGTACCCTGACGACTGATTTGCTAGTCCGAGAAATTTCGTCGAGTTGGTGTTGATTGCGTCTACCAATGAGATACTACTTAAGCCTCGCTCGTAACTCAGCAACTGATTTGCTGGCGCGATAGAACTGCGCCATAGAGATGGCTGAACCTGCCATGGAGATACAACTTTGAAATCCATCGTACCTCAGCGCTCCATATGCTAGTATGCCGACAATCAGAATTACATAGACCCACGTCTGATATAGAGACACGGTCTATAAAGCTGTACGTAGACGAATGCACAAGAACTATAGGGCTGTCAGATTACACAGAGTTTTGACAGAAGTGATCTTGGCAGCACAATTTGTCTCCGAAACGGCAACCGAGAATCTCAACGACAATCATCGCGTACCGCCCCGTCGCGGCCTCCGGTGCTTCCATGAAGACCTAGCCAACAGGGAGCCTGTGGACCCTACGGATGATCAATAACAGCCCCAGCAGGTACTGGCGCGCAAGATGTAAGTTCTGATTCTTAACTGGTTTAGACCGAAGGAATCTCTTCTTTCTTTTCATCACCATCTCTGTCCAAAGCCACCACGATGTCTCTCTACGGTAACACGCAATCCACATTATCAAAGGATATCCAGCGAGCCTGGTGGAAAGAAGCATCGATCTACCAGATCTACCCCAGCTCGTTCAACGACTCCAATGGCGATGGCATTGGCGACATCCCTGGCATCCTTGAGAAACTCGACTACATCAAAACACTTGGTGTAGATGTTGTGTGGGTCTGTCCAATATACAAGAGCCCTTTAGTCGATATGGGCTACGACATTGCCAACTATCGCGCTATCGACCCACGATACGGTACCATGGAAGACGTTGATAACCTGATCGCCGGTCTGCACCAGAGAGACCTCAAGCTGGTCATGGATCTTGTCGTAAATCACACCTCGGACCAGCACGAGTGGTTCCAGCAATCGCGCTCTTCCAGAGAGAACCCTTATCGCGACTGGTATATATGGCGGAAACCTAGAATCGACGAGCATGGCAACCGCCAACCGCCGAACAACTGGAGCTCATACTTCAGTGGCGGCGCCTGGACTTACGACGAGCACACCGAAGAGTACTACTTGCATCTCTTTGCCAGCGAACAGCCGGACCTCAACTGGGAGTGCGACGCGATGCGAGAAGCGATCTATGATACCATGCGCTATTGGCTGAAGAAGGGCGTCGATGGCTTCCGCATGGACGTTATCAACCTCATCAGCAAGGATCCGGCTCTGCCAGATGCCAAGATCGTCCACCCAGAACGTCAGTATCACCATGGTTCGGAACACTACGCCAATGGCCCTCGTATCCATGAGTATCTCCAAGTCATGGGCGGTATCATGAAAGAGTACGATGCTTTCAACGTCGGCGAGATGCCCTGGGTCGATGATCCCGATGAGATCCTCAGATGCGTTGGCTCGCATCGCAACGAGTTGAATATGATCTTCAACTTTGAGATTGTGGAAGGCATCGACCACGGAAAGGGTGGCAAGTTCACGCCCCAAGAGTGGCAGATGTCAGAGCTCAAGAGCATTGTCAATAAGTGGCAGCGGTTCATGTACGATAATGGCGGTTGGAATGCTCTGTATCTCGAGAATCACGATCAGGCTCGTACCATCTCGCGCTGGGCTTCAGACAAACCTGAGTTCCGGCAAGAGGCTGCGAAGATGTTTGCAACTTTCCTCGGACTGCAAAGCGGAACACTTTTCATCTACCAAGGACAAGAGCTAGGAATGTCGAATATACCTTCTGACTGGGAGATGGAGGAGTTCAAGGACTTGGAAACGCTGAACCACTGGCACGAACTGTGTGAGACACAGCCTGACAATGAAGACGCAAAGGCTCTTGCCAAGTTGCAGTACCACACAAAGTCGAGAGACAATGCCAGGACTCCTATGCAGTGGTCGACAGACAAACATGCCGGCTTCACAGTTGGGCAGCCATGGTTCCGCGTCAATGATACATACACCGAATGCAACGCTGCGGCACAAGTCGGTGTCTTTGGAAGCCCTTTCGAACATTGGTCTGCCATCCTGCGTCTCCGGAAAGAGATGGCCGATGTGTTTGTATACGGTGACTTCGAGATGGTGGATGCAGAGCATGAACATGTGTTTGCCTACACACGAAGCTACCACGGCGAATCAGTGTTGGTCGTGTGCAATTTCCGCGAGCGTTCGATGGAGTGGAAGTTGCCACTGGGTCTGAGTATCACAAGGGGAGAATCGTCGCTGATCAGCACGTATGGCGATTTGACTTTGGACGCTGGTACTGTATCTTTAAGGCCGTTTGAGGCATTTGCATGTACTCAGTCGCGTGTAAGTAGCCGGCTTTAATCCTGGGGAGGTCCTGTTCGGCGCCCTACTATAAATAGATATCAGTCTTCTCGCTGGCAAGGAGCAATCTCAAATCCATACTTTTTGATACATTTCCCTTGATCCATTGGGTTGCATCTAGACTACGGTGTTGCCAGCATTCCGCTAGAAATGAAACCAGGTAATTTTCTCAACCAGTGCACTCACTGGTGAGCTGTGATTCAGCAAATGGCTTTGAAACATGGAACATCCAGAGCCTCGTAGACCATAGACTGACATCAATTTGTGCATCACAGTAGTCGCGTCTAAAGGTGGTAATGGCCTTGCACGAATCTATGTACCGTACCTTGGCCCTTTGCCACACCCCGCTTGCTTGGCAGTCGTCCGCGCCTGTCTCTTCTACTGTTCTTGCTCTTCCATCTTCCGAAATCATAGCTAGTCATTGACAACCTATATATTGAACTACCTTGCGGTGGTATGTTCTATTCCTCGGTCTGGGCCTTCACTGCACGATGAGCCAACGGCGGGTCTGTGATGCATGCGCTGTCCGCAGAGTTCGTTGTGACGGGCTTTCGCCATGTGTCCGGTGCACTGACGCCGTATTGAATTGTACCAGAGTGAGGCCACGTCTAAAATCTGGCCCCAAAGGCGTCAAGAAGAGGACACTAGACAAGCTGTCCAAAGTACAGGGAGCCTCGTCACGCCTTCGGCCCTTACAGCCAGAGGATTTGCGATCATTGGCCAACAACAACGACAATAACAACCCACTCATGACACGGGGCCCGTCGCCCCCGGACAAGGCCGATCATGTTGCTCTAGAGATTCCCAATCTGGAGCCACAGACTGCTGAGCTTTGGCCTGCCATTAATGAAGAAGATCTTACCGTGGGCGTGGGGCAGTTGGATCCTCCAGCATGGGATGAGCTCCACAACTACCCTTACAAGATTACCGTAGATCACCTTCTACTCTACCTGGACATATATCATCACAAGCTTTATCCTGTCTGGCCGATCGTCAACAAGGATCGACTAACGACACGGCTGTGCCTCCAGACGCTTGACCCAGAAGCATATATCCTGGCATCGAGCATACGCATAGCTACAATTTTGCAACTACAGTTGACGGCCGGTGACTTGGCTGGAAGCCTGCTCGAACCGGAAATAATCATGGAGGAGATAGAATCATTACGGCGGGCATGTGACTATCGAGAGCATCCTTCGATCGATTCTCTCAGGTCAAGCTTCTTCCTACATGTTGCTCATCTCCACATGAAGAAGCAAAGGACCAGCACTATTACCCTCAGAGAAGCGATCTCTATGGCTCATATGCTTGATCTACACAAAGCATCGCACTACGGGACTTTGTCCTTCGAGGACGCCGAGGATCATTTACGGATATTGTGGCTTCTCTTCATTACAGAACGGTAGGCTCACCAAACTTGCCCCTTAATTCATCTCTACAATCGCTGATATTAGCTTCACAAAGAGCTCACGCACTCCAATATGACTTGCCATCCACCCTAGCAGTCCCTTCGAATCTGCCACTCCCCGTTGTCAGCACAGAACCCTTCACTTTGTCAGCCTTCACGTCGCTGTGTAAAATGTTTAAAGCTCTTGCTGAGGCCTCGCAAGACTCCACGGACACCGCACTGCGAACGTCTTATACACAATTATTACACCTCCCGGCCCCGGTTCAACCTTACAATCAGCTACAAAAGGCCGACGTGGGAGTCACTCAGCACTGGACAAAGCTGCACCTCTGGAAGCTAGCAGTATCACGGATCCAAATGACCACCGATCTCGGCGGCGACATCGCAAGCGTACTTTTCCCGGTTCAAGCAACGAGAGAATTACTATCAGAGGTTGCGAAGCTCTCAGTGGACAGTCTCGAAGCCCACGGCTCGGGAATGGAACTTAAACTATTCGAATTTGCCAACACGATCGCCGACGTAATGGTGTGTATGCCGCATCGCTGGGCTGA
Source organism: Melanodothis sp. VS III C KN 2 (assembly GCA_019775565.1). Taxonomy (NCBI): domain Eukaryota; kingdom Fungi; phylum Ascomycota; class Dothideomycetes; order Cladosporiales; family Cladosporiaceae; genus Melanodothis; species Melanodothis sp. VS III C KN 2. The sequence continues at coordinate 978,985 of JACWFM010000002.1, forward strand.
AGACACTCGAATCCGCCCTCGAGAGTATTTGACGTATCTTGGCCAAGTGCTCGGAAGGTTTAGAGGTGGCAACGAGGCTTTGCTCCCATTGCTTCGGTCAAGATTTACGGAGCTGGGGCTCTCACTCCCGACAATTCCGAGAATTTTGGGCGTCACCCTCGAGAGTAGTGATGATTCCCCAGAGAGAGTGACTTCTGCAGACGACGGTATCATGCCGTGGGTGATTGATGAGCCGCAACCTGATGAGCAGCACAATGCATATAATGCGTATGCATGAATTTGTGCCCGCGCACCAGCTGCAGCTTCATGACTATTCCTGCATACTAATACTGAAGGCTCTAGGCATGCTCGAGAGAATTCTACCATCGAGATACAGCTACGAGCGCTTGTCGGTGCCAGAAGCGATGATGCTGGTGCGAATAACCCTGGGCACTGAAGGGCTCTCCTTGCCTTTGAGAGTGCGTCTCCCGTACACAAACTTAAGTGTAATGATTGTATTCTCATAGTTCGCTCGCCTGTCAGAGCGATTCCCAGCCAATAACGGAATGCTGGACAATACGGGAATGATGCCATTCAAAAATTCAAAGCACGCATGCTCGCTCGAAACCGCTATGACTCAATACTACCAATCGATAATCCAATCACTGGCGCCACTTTCCCAGAACTCATCGCAGGCAGCTTTCAAACCAAAGTTGGGGCGCAGCTCATCAATAGTCAAAGGCTCGCGAGTGAGAGGATCGGTCTTGCTTCGCTTCAAATGCTCGTAGATAGTGGCCCGTTCGTACGAATGGCCGTTTCGTGTCATGACTGGGTCGTGCATCGGCTCGAAAGTGATCTTGTTCGTGTGGTCAGCGCACCATTTGGCAATGTTTCGTGCCTCGCATCGCATACCATGTCGACCAAATGATCAGGAATCTCCCGCGGCTTATGGTTAGCCGGGTCCGCGAGCGCGAAGACGGACCGCAACTCTTGACACTTGCTCTCAAAGTTGGACAAAATCTCCTGGTTACGCTCGTAGGCCTCAACTTGTCCCATTTCGCCCGTCTGCAGACATCGTGATACTTCGTCCAGATCGCGCTGCTTGTTTTGTTCAAGCGTGTCTTCGAATTCTGCACGTAGACCGCCTTGTCGACGTTCTCTGTCGCGATCTCTGACGGCAAATTTCGCCTTCTTGCATGTGAGAACAAATGCGGAGAAAGTCTCCAGATCCTTGGGGGAAGTTTTTGTTGTAGGTGCTGGCTCACGGACTTGCTCGTATGCCGTCAGAGCCGAGGATAGTGCTTCGTTGGGATGATGTAGTGAAAGCTGTGCCTGGGCTGAGATCGTACGTTAGTCTCGGAACTGCAAGATCATGCTGCCGGCTTGCGGCACTGTCAACGCCACATTTTGCCACGTTTCCTCAATGATCAAGTATCATAGCAAAATTGCATCCAAATCTCCGACCACACAGCCATATAATCACCTCTGAAATCACACAAGCCAACCCCAAACCTATCTCCAACCCCTCCAAATCACTAAACCACCGGATCCCAAGAACAAAAGCAAAACCAGAGAAACTCACCCAAAAAGTAATAAGCCTTATGATTCTGCGCCTTCGTCCCCCCAACACCTCCCGTCGACGCATTCGCATTCGAAATCTCGATACTCTTCAAGCAATCATTCACCGCGCCCTCCCAGCGCTGCAACTTCAGCCTCGCATTCGCGCGGTTCGTAAACAATAACGGGTTGCGCGAGAACTTCTGCACGGCCTGCGTGTAGAGTTCCTCAGCGGCGGCGAAATCGCCGTTTTTGAAAGCCGCATTGCCTTGCTCTTTGAGAGCGTCGGCGGCGGCGGACATTGAGTGGATGGGCCGAGAGAGATAAGGAGCTATCCGTGGTGCTTTGGCCGGGCGTCTGTATAATGTTTGTTTGGAAATGAGGCTGAGGTTGGAAGGTGGAGTGCGAGTGGGTTTGTAAGCGGAGCGGGCTTTTTGGGGAATGCTGGAATAGGCGTCGTTGCCTTCTAGGCTAAGCGAGTAAGGGCTTCTGGAAGCGTCTATACACTAGTCTGATAGGTGTTTGCTTTGAGGCTGTGTCTTATCAAACATTGCAACGGAACAACATTATTGAAACGAATTATCAACGATCGATTCGGCATCCTGTAAACCGATGAACTCAGAAGGTGAATAATTTTGATGTTCGGAAAATGATTAGTGTTTCGATATGACACTTGTTCCGCCTGCAGCTTATTAATGCACAAGAATAAAATGAATGCATTTTGGCCGACTAGGCTGCATGGTTAACACGACCGTCTCCTCTAGTGTATGTATTTGGTATTCGAAAATTCCTCTCTTCCTATCATCGTCATCGTCACCCTTATCAACGAGAAGTCACATATGCCATCGCTATCATCTCACAACTTTAACGCTTGCAGCCATCCATCCATTCATCTCTACGAAACCTTCAAAGACCTAGTCCGCCAACTCCAACGCTTATCATCCGGAATTAATCAAAGCTTGGTAGCACCTTCAACCAGCAAACTTGAACTTGGAAGCTTCTAGTCTGCCCAAACCTTCTCTGGGCGCGACGTTCCTGCGCCTGTACGCATTTGTGAAGTCCTGCAGCAAGCTGCGGATCTTCCTAATCTCGCCGCTCTGCAGTCTCTGGCCGATGTTGCGTCCCAGGCGGTTCTTCTCCTGGTCTGAGACGGAGCCGGGTGGCAACAGCATGATGGTGCCTTCGATCCACTGCGCGGTCGATTCTGGCATGAGTTGGAAGAGAGCGAGTAGTACGCCGCTGGCATCGGGGAAGCAGTCTTGTGGGAACGAGTACATCATGCCGGTCATGCAGCGCTTGACGATGTTATCGCCTGCTTGCGCGGCAAGTTTCTTGACCGCTGCCTGGATCTCAGGAGGGTTTGTTTGGAGACGGTATTGGCCATCCTGGTCGAACGAAGAAGAAGGCGCGTCTTCGTTGCCGTAAGCGAGGAAGTCGCGCAGGAAGTGGAGAGTAGCAATCAGGGGCTCCTCCTTGAGCAATGTGAGTGATGTGGAGGCGGCTTGGAGGATTGGCGGCATCAGAGCGGATACAAGGAGTTTGCTCGAGTGGTAAAGCAGGACGTCGGTCGACAGACGGAAGAAGTCCTCAATGACATCAGGGAGTTCCTCGGGCGGCAAGTCGTTCAGTTGACGAAGGAAGCTGGTAGCCTGCTGCTCGTAGAATGTGTAGATCGCGTCGACAGTGGATTGTGATACGTTGGCGTTGACGTCGGAGAACTCGCGCACGAGACTATCGGTGGCCCAGAGGAAGCAGCCTTGTCGGCTTGCTGTGAAGCCTGCAGCCAATTTATCTGCGAACTGCGGCAGCAGGGGCGCAGTGTGAGTGCGGTATGACAGAATCATGTAACGCCAGCATCGGCAGACGCGCTCAATGATAGGGGTGAAGTTGATGAAGCGCTCTGCAATGATCGCAAGGACCGGGAAGATCTCCTCGCAGTACTTCACTGCAGGATGAGGCTGCGAAGGCTCGACGTAGGGTGTGACCAGCTGAACAAAAATGGTGACGAGGTTGAGACGATCCGCAACTGCCAGTTGTGAGTCCTTGTCGTTTGCAGCTTCTGCCATGGCCATCAGACGTTTGATAATAGGATCGCAACAGAGCTTAAAGCTTTGGTAGAGAGTGTCCAGAGGCTGCTTTGCAAGCACCGACGCGATGCCCTCCGTGACTTCATCCTGGCTGGTAGGTGGCAAGCTGTCCAGCACCTGCTCGTAGAATTGCTGGAGCTGCCCGATGTGCTCTTTGAGCAGGCTAGCGCAGTCGGTGCAGAAGAATTTGAAGCTCAATGCCGCAGCCTTAACAACCTCTTTGCTGGGGTGCTGGAAAGCGTCCATGATGAATTTGAGCTGGTCCTGCATGGTCTCCGGGTGCTCGCTGGTCCATTCAGTGTAGCGTCCGAGCGCCATGACCGCCTGGAAACGAACCTTCTCCTGGTTGGGAATCTGGACAATCAGAGGAATGAGTCTCGGCAGCATATTGCTCTCCTCCTTCGAGACCATACGGCCCATGGCTCGCATACTGAAAAGTGGCGCTTCGAGCTTCTGCCATTCAGGCACGTTACCTTGCTGCGCCTGCGAACCATGCTTGCTGACCCATTGCTCGATCAGAATATAACTCTTCTCGAGACATTGCGACACCCCAATAACCTCGCAACAATCCTTCAGAACATCACCCATGGCGTGTCTGAACTCTCTGAACTTGTCCTCGGCCTCCCTGTCACCGTCGAATAGATCCTTCTCGTTGCCAGATTCCGACACCGGAAATTCGAGATGGCCAATCATGACGTCCACAAGCTTGCTGTAGGTGTCGACGAGGTGCATGCGGGCGTCCATGTATCTATCGAGGGTGATGTACTGTTTGAGCTCATACCAGAAAATGAAGGTCTGCGAAAGAGCGTCTCTTTCTTGGTCGCGGGCGCAGCACTCCAGTATAGACTCGACGAGTGGGCGGAATTGCTGTGGTTCGCGCGCGATTAGAATGACCCATGCTTCACCCGCCTCAGCGAAGACGCGCGTGATGCCCTTGAATGTGTCCCAGTCCTCCTCTTCCGCGCACGCCTGTATCCTTGGCTGCAAGGCTGCCAGTCTCGGGTATAGTGATTTGATTGTGGACATGTTCTCATCAACGTCTCTTGTCTCCCTGAAGATGGCGCACATCGTCTCGACTGCCTCCTCAAATGAAGTATCCGCCTGCAATGCGCTCACGACCACATCCATCAAAGGCGAGTTGACCACATCATTCACCTGCACTTCCGCAATCCAAGACGTGATGCAAGCCATAAGCAGAGGATCTTTTGACGCAGCTGCCGAAGAGCCAGCGTACTGTCCCAGAAGCTGCAAGACCTGCTGTGCGTTGTCCTCTAACAGCTCCCGTGTCCTGTTCTGCAGCTCATCCTCTGCCAAGTTGATCTTCCTACCTTGTGTGACCTCCTCCGGCAGAACATGGATGAACTCAAGCACGCATGCAATGCTGTTTGGGTCACTTCCTAGCGCTCCAACCACCGTCTGCAGCACATCCTTCCATTCCAGCATTTGAATCGCAACATTGGCCAGGCACACACAGAGTTGTGTTCGGATCGGCTTGGGTCCTTTTGCGTAGGTAGCAAGCAGTGAAATGATTGAGTCCCGGAGTTGTGGGAGTGCTTCGCGTGGCAACTGGTAGAAGTCGAAGACAATCTTGCCCTTCAATGTGGTTGCGGCGAACAACTTCGCTTGGTCGTCTGAGGCAGGCGCTTGCAGGATCTCGAAGCTCAACGTCCAGGCCTCGGAAGACTTTTGGAACTGCTCCAGGTAGGTGTGCGCCTCGCCCTTCTGTGCTCGGTCGGCATTCGACTGCATGGTCGCCAGAGCGGCGAGCACTGGCGCGAAAGCGCCTTGTGAATCTGTTGTTGCCATGCTGTGTGGAGGAAAGGTTTGAATGGTAGATTATGCTAGCATGCAAGGTGTAGTAGAAGTCGAGGCGGTGGCGATATGTACGAGGTGGTAAGTGAGGGCGGCGGGATAATAAAATGAGGTGTTTGTTGTATGAACGGCGCAAAGCACATCAGACGCTTTGAAAGTTGTTGCCCCGCGAGTGACTGAGTGAGTGACTGATGATTCGTGTTTGAGGGGCGCCGACTTGATCAAAGCGTCTTGGCGGCCTCCCTGACGACGAACTTGCCAGAACACATTCATCCTTCAAAATATTCCTCATTCGACAACTATTTCACCTTCATTCGCTACTTTTGTGGCGCGTGACATTATGCTCAATTCTATCTGTTCAATGGACCATATGCGCATAGGTCCGCGCCTCTTGTGCCCACCGTAATAAGTACACCATGCTTCGCCTAACTTTGACACGAGCATTATTCAATACGAAGACAATGATCACTGCAACATGATGCCACAGCTAATCTGTCAAATACCTGGCGTATTGCTCAGACTCGACAGATTTAATGGACACATTGTGGCTTGAAGTTAGGTGGACTAACAGACAGACTTTCCACCTCTCTATGTGGGCAGGTATCTACTCAGTGGTGTCGACATGGACACGGTGAGTTCACATCCATCTGGCACGTCGAGAATCACGTTCGAGGATCACGTTCCTTACGTGATCTACGGTTAGCATGCACACATTCCTGGCGACCGGTGAGCTAGCTTGTGTTAACTTTGCTGCCTGGCGGACCACTATGTCGATTCATAAGTTGAAAGGCCAGCCAGCGACTCGTACCAGCTAGCCAGCTATCAGGGCACAGTGGCCAGTCTGGAGTACGTTGCCGCAATGTACTTGTGCGACCCTCCATGCCAGGAACTCGGCATGGACATCAGGGTCCACTACGAGGTGATCGAAGAATCACCGACGCCGACGCAGGTGACAGCACATCTCCAAGGTATAGACGATGTGTCTAGCACTGGGCTAAGGATGCCAGACTTGCTAAGGGCAATTTTTCACGGAGTCTGCAAATACCACATTTTGGCAAAGCAGCCACCTGGGCTTATCATCGGGGATGTTTACATGGTGAAGGGTTTGGAGAAATGGTCGGGCAGGCCTACGACCTTGGCCGAGCTGCAGTCTATCCTCCAAGATTGGGCTCACGGGAGGCACATGCGCATGAGTCCTAGTATCGAGCTGGACATCCGACTCGACGGTAGTGCCGGGGTTCTGAGACCCATCGTGCCCAAAGCGGAAGAACGAAGTTTCGTGACTGATGGCTGGTCTTCACCTACCTTGACTTCCACACGACACGAAATCTATAAGCCGTTGTACGATGTATTCGACTTTGACACGTTTCGATCAAGATGAGTGATACTCCAGGATGGCTATCTCAAAACTACATTTTAGATAACAAGTTGTATCTCGAATTTCCAAAGATCAGAGGCTTCCATGAGTCTTCCCGCCCACAGCGGTCGTATTGCTCACTCCCCAATCATCTCCTCTCATCCGCCCAGACTTCGGGCTCGCGACCCTATCTTCTTCCACCACCTCAGAGCTCACACTGACCTCTTGCGCAATAACAATCCCAGCACCGCCGTCCTTTAAAATTCCTTTCTCTTGGTTGTTGACAGGTAGTATGTGCTCGTCGCTCGCCCACGCTGTGTCATTAGGAATCGACAGCGGATGTGCATGTGATCCTTTGCTCCTGCTCTTCCGGTTCTCGATGCCTACATTGCTCTGTAGCGGGTAGCTTGTCGATCGTGAGCGCGATTTGCTGTTTCTGCTGAGGATGCCGCCGAGACCGGTTACTCGGGCTAGTTGGCGAAGCAGAGGGTGGACGATCGGTAGGTTCGTGACGATGATTGCGACGAAGGTCTCGCGACAAGCCCATTGGCTGCCGCTGACTGCGCCGTCGGGACCAGCCTAGAAGAGAGGTGTCAGTCAAGTTGCGTTGGTGCCTGGGATGGAATATAGCTTACGGTGAGGATTGTTACGGCACGGATTATGCTCGCTAGCATGATGAAGATTGCGCCTCCGAAAAGTAGCATTAATGTCAGTCTGCGTCGCAGTGTGGCAGTCACACCCCATAGTAGCTAAGTGCAGTTAGTAAAGATCAAATTTGTCGTTCGAGATAAAATTACCGGCAGCGGGATCGACAGCAGATACAAATCGGTGATGATGTTGAGAACAAGAGTAACCAGAACATAAGCCGGCGAGATGGTCGCCTGGCATAGCTTGCCAGGGTCAGGCGAGATCTGCCAGAAATGGTGGAACGGCTGGCAGGAACATAGAATTGTGAGGGCGACCGCAATATATGTCGCCGGCAGAATGCCATACGCCAGTCGCACGCGTATCTCCAGATGGGAGATTCCATTCCTGCACACCGAACGTCAGCGAAAGGTATATTTCGGTACAAAGGGAGAAGCATGCGATGTCCATACGTCAGCCTGGCATAAACCGCAGCGATACAGAGCTTAAGACACCAGAGGATAGCAGCGTAGAGCGACCACCCTATGACTTGGATCTTGGAGCCCCAGACGCGATTGTTGTATTCTTCGGAGCCGTGGTCGAGACTTGCACGTTGCTCGGGCGTCATGTAGCTGTTGGTAAGGCCATTGAAATTTGCGCCAACGAGGTATGCGGCTGTAACTTCTGTAGTGAATAGGAGCTAATCATTGCGAAAGACTTATCAGTCTCTGTAGTATGTGGAGTTGGGACGAGTCTACAGGCTGGTGGAGTCGACAGCAATTGACTTACCCCAGTCAATGGCATAAGATAATCGTCAAGTTGCCAATTAGCTGGCCCAACAGTCCGCCATCGGAAGACGATGCGGACGAGTATGGTGAAAAGGCCGATCGCGAGAAGAATGAATTGTTCCGGAGTCGTCATACTGATGAGCGGTGAGGTGGTGCAATCGTGGAATGAGCCGAGAACACCTCGTCGACACAAGGTAGAACTTCGTTGGCAGTATCGAAAGAAGAGTAGCCACGAGGCGTAATTGCAGCGCTCAAAGAGACTACCAAAGTCCCGATAGACAAGCAAAATCGAAATAGAGGCTTCTGATACATATATCGGGAGATAGTCCGGTACGTACCCAGCCTCCCATGGCGTTGGTATATCAGGAAACCAGGCATAAGATCTGAGCCTCGCGTAGGACGATCTCATAGAACAGCCCGTTACAGAACCGTGCCATGAGACCCTGTGGCTGCTCCCAGTAGGCTGACATTCATCGATGGTCGACTTGAGTGTGTTGGAAAACCAGTCGGCGTCGAAGCCTCCAAGGAGTAAGTTCCGATCATCATATCACATCTGCATTATTTCCAAGAGTGGGGCTGGCCACGGACGAATTACGAAATTCATGTAGCGTGGCTCGCACGGCACGGGCGCCGACTTGTCAATTCTTGTCAATGCCTTCTTCTGAATTCTGGGGTATTGTGCCTGTCAATGTTCCTTTCACAAAGATGGTCGAACCTTCTGACCGCACTCACGTTCCTTGTGTTTGTGCCCCTGCGTGCGTTCCAACAGCAACTTTCGGGCAGACGCAGCTCGGATACACGCTCTACCGGTGAAAGAAGACACGAATAGCCAATCATATGTCTTGATGAACAAGTATCTTGTACTTGGTACTAGCAGATGTCGCCCGTGGCTCAAGCATGTCGAAGGAGTTGATCGCCCTGGCTGAGCCGCCCCCTTTGACGGCGTACCGAAAACATAATTTCCTCATCGTGTCGTGACATTACATCCAAATGAGCCGAGACAGTGGGATTGAGCATTCGCTTTCTTCTTGTCAATTGCGACCCACCACTGCTGGAGTGAGCGGCTTCGCGATTGCGCCGCTATAAGTAGGCGGGTGGCAGTATATGAGGATCGTGACTGCAGAACACTGCGAGTTGCCCTGAAATGACTACTACGGGATCCAAGCTCGCTTTTTGAGATGCGGGGTGTCTTCGGACTGCAAGTCTGCATCGATGACCGCCACCGTGATTCAAGGAGGCCTCAAGAATGTTGGTTACACATTTCCTAAATCACAAATCATTTTTGACATTTCTGATAACATCGGTTCAAAGGTCTTCTCCGGTGACGGACGAGATTGAGAGCTTTGACGGTACCGACCTCAGCGTGAATGGCGGTAGCGCTAGGTATGAGCCAAAGAGCGCGGTGCAGGTTGACGGCAGGGTCGAATCGAAGGTTTCATAGTGTGAAGTACTACTAGATCAGGATTTAATCTTGGTCTAATCGTGGCACCCGTGGAATTTGTACATCTGAATCATCGAGTGCACCTACCGCCCTTTGGAGTGATGGCATGCCTCGCGCATCTGGCGTGCCATCACCTCGCATCAAGCATCCAGCACGGTACCAGTCCTCGTAACGCTGACGCGCATATCGCCATATCAATTCTTCCCTGGGTCTCAGGTCGCCCGAGAAGAATTCATCAAGTAAAGCGGCGCCAGCCTGCGGGAACTTTGTTTCCACCATGTGCAACACTTCCATTACTGAGCCCTCCACAATTGTCTGCTGATACTCAAGCTCGAGTCCGAATGCTGGAGGACGACGTCTGAAAGCACATACAGCGGCGTTGTGTATCAGGCCAAGCAAGCCAACACCGAGTAGAAACCACGTATGTTGATCCCATCCAGCTACGGAGATCAGAAGAGCGAGCCAGAGCATAGCTAGCAACACAGAACAGACCCGTGTTGCTCCGGAGTTCTTTATCGCGCGCTGCGGTCCAGCCAGTGCTTCCAAGTCAAGGCTACCGTGTTGGCTGAAAATGAGGATAGCCTCATGTGAGCCGTTGCCTTCCGTAAGGAAAACAGCTTTTCGGTCCTTCGCAGGATCCTTCAAGCAAGTCTTCCGGACGCCAAATTTCTCCTCAACCCATTGCGGAAGCGCACCGCTGGCGTATGCCAGTACAGTGCCAATCGCAGTGACCAGAAACGTGAAGCCTTCATCCCAGAGAGCCCATGGTATAGCAGCTACGATCAACTGGACAGCACTGACGCATAGGCCAGCCCAGTACACCAAGTCGCCAGTGCCCCTTGCCGATGTTGCTTTGCAGTCCCAAACAGTCACTCGTAGAGCGATTCGCTTCGTCCGAGGTGCACGTTTTTGCTCCTTTGCTGACAGGTCTTCTTTCGCTTGGATTTCCGCCAGTTTCTCTGCTTCGATGCGATCGCAGTCAGGATGTCGCCAGACGTCAAAGTCTCTCAATATTCGCGACAGGATCCATGAATTGTTTGTGCGCTTGTGGCAGGTCCTCGCGTTGATGACGAGGCAGGCGAGCTCCGGCTTTGGCATGAGCCTGTTTTCGCCCAGAGCCGAGCGCAGCGCAGACACGGAATATGATACCTGTGATTGTTAGCTATATCCCAGAGGGTGTGAGTAAGTGTCGGATACCCAGCCAAATGAAAATGCCACCGGTGTCAGAAAGGGCACTGGCCCTGCACAAAGTTGGCCCATGGCCACTTGCACTACTTCACCTCCAATGATGAGCAGTATAGTGAAGATGTCAGTAGGGTTGGTCCATTGGGCGCGAAGCCATTCTGCGGTGCCTTTAGAGGGTGCTTCCATGCTTTCCTGCTCGGTAGCATAATCTCGCTACGTATCATCAGCTTGGACATACAGTACGCGAGTTAGAAGCTTGGGGACCAAGACATCCAGTGCGACGGGAGACACGACCGGACTTCGAGCTCCAAGCCACTACAGATGCAGGCGGCGACCAGAACAGAATTGGGGTGGTCTAAGCCTCCACATCTCGACGTGCTTGTGCAAGTTTACACCGGAATCACCACGAGTATCCACCCCCTTGTCCCCGCACCTGGAGGCTTGCGTGGGGCAATATTGAATGACTCTTTCCTCTACCTTCAGGTTTGTGAAGATGCTCAGCTGGAAAGTGTCATACCGATACATTCGAGTTGCCATGATCCAATCCCAGCCTGCGGCATGAAAGGTTGTCAACAGAACGCATCGTGACTGACTCCTACTCGTTCCATGTTAAGACATAACGCAGCGCAAGATGTCAGAGACCAGGGCAGAAACTCGCGAGCGGTGCCTTGAGATCGGCCAAATACTGCGCGACAACTGGATTGGTGCCTACCGGGCACACATATGCTCTATCAACGAGTTCAAGCATTGGCACCCCTCCCACGTGGAGGCACTATTCAAACTACTCCCGGACCTCAAGGAACGGAAGCTCTCGCCTCATGGTCCCCAATCTCGTCCACCTCCAACAGGATCTCAGCACTTGAAAGAGTTCGCTTTGAAAGCCGCAATGGTTGGTCTCGTTGACATTGGCGCGGTCACTCTGTCCCCTTTCGCCCTCGTCTCGAAAACAGTGCGCAAGGAATGGTTACCGGGTATTGCAAAGCTCAACGTTGATGCTATCGGATCGTCGTTCTTCGTCAAATGTCCCTTAGCTCTACTTCGACAGGCAGCTGACGCTGATATGGCTGTATGCGTCAACCGATACGGCCAATTCAGCGTTCGCAATTCAGATTACGCGGCTATCTCACACGTGTGGGCCGAGACGATGGGTCTGGAATTCAACGACGAGAAGATTGCGCATGACGACAGAGGTATTAATTATGCTCACTTCAGTCGCATAGTCTCCGCGGCTGTGGCTTCGTCCGGCCACGAGTGGTTCTGGCTCGATTTGCTCGCGGTGCCACAGATTCGCGGGGACGAGCAGGATGTCAAAATGCTGCGTGAGCTGAAAACAAATGTCGTCAATAGCTTGGTTCATGTCTACAGAAATGCGGAAGCAGTCATCATCCTTGACTCTTTAACGCTGCAGTTGGACTCGATTGATCTCTGTGCCGTGGCCGCTCTGCTCAGCTGTGGTCGGTGGCTGACCCGCATGTGGACGTACCAGGAGATCAAACTGGCGAAAAAAGCCCTCATCGTCACCAAGACCGGCACGTTGGACTTTCATGACATGGTCAGGGCACTAGATGCCCGCGCAAAGCAAAATGAGCTCGACTACAAATACTGGCACGAGATCCATCTTAGATTCATGCGGCTCTTACCATCAGACCCACGCGGAGTCTCCTTAGCCGATGTAGCATTCTGCTGCACGGAAAGAAACTCAGAGAACGACATCGACTACGCACGAAGTCTGTTCGCGCTGCTCAACTTGAAGTGGCAGAATGGCTGGGAATACGAGGATGCTATACTGCACATCATCAAATCGCGACCGCAAGATGCTACGCGAATCGCCCATCTTCAAGGCTCACGCGGACTTCCTGCTCCATACTCTTGGGCGCCTCGTTACCTCGCACGCTTAACGGGTCAGATCGTTGGCGGCTACACTGCGACAGAAAATGGTCTGGTTGGCAACTGGACCACGTTTCGACTGAACAAAATCATCAGACACGGTGAGCACAGGGACAAAACGATGCTCGTCTTTCATATGGAACTGCTTAATCGGCGTGGCGAGCCGTTCGGGGTATGGTTCCAGCTACCACATTACTGGTCTAACGATCTCGATCAATGGCTGAAAGAGGCAACGCCATCTGGCACTGCTCGTCTGTTATGTAGCAAGGTACCTGAAGATTTGCGGACAAACAGCGACCCCATCACCATGCTCATGGTGTTGCTACAAGGTGATGCGGAATCATTCGGGACGGTCGTTGGGACAGCGGCTATGAATGACGACGACGTGACCGAGCTGGATGGTGAACTGACTCAGTGGCTGCTGGCATGAAGATAATGCGATCGATTCCTGTCTCTTCATGTATTGGTGGTAGAAATACTCCGTTTAACGAAAGGTCAGCTTAGTGGGAATAGGAGTCGGCTGGGATACGCCGGCTTTTTGTCTGCATATTTGTGACTGCATGAAAGCATTATTGGGCTTGGCCATGGATCGTGGCGACAACGAATGCGACTCTATAATCTACTCGATGGCGATACATATATAAACCTCTTTGACCGTAACACTAACCCCAACCCTAAACTACTGAGCTGAGCATGTGGTCGACTTCGAAGATGGTTGTTTGTTGCCTGGACTTCCACTTCGTTGCACTCCGTTACCTGGTGGCACCATTGCAAAGTCAAACGTATACTCGATCACAAAACCAAGCACCATGTTCAATTCAATCACCTCCTTTTTCTCCGCCTCAGGGCCTCGGTCATCCTCCATATAATCAACATGTGCATCCATGGCCATTTACTTTTGTCCCGTACAAACTCACCCTCGCATAGCGTCGCGTACATCTTTCAGTTCCAACGGCTGCAATATCTATGGCTATCCTTCAACGGGTGGTATGCTCGTCAAGGATAATGCCACCTTCCTCGACATGAATATCCTCTCGCTGTCTCGCTTCGACGCGGCCGAGCGTTCATTCGACAACGCCGAAGAGGACGCTTTCTGCGAGCGACTGCGTCGTGTAGACACGACATGGTGGCGGTACAACTGCGAGTGGCTCGACAATCTCATAAAGCATTGCGACGGGCTAGTCACGGACGAACAGAAGAGGATTATGGTGTATGGTTGGCCAGCTAATGGTAGAGGCGTGTGGGTGCTAAGATACCAGCAATCCGAAGATCTACCTGATGGTTTCGGAAAAGTCCGAATGGCAGCTGACATGGAGGAGAAGATTGAGGTGATGAAGGTGCTTGGTGCTGAGTTCGTGGCAGGTCCCGACGAGGTCGAGGAACTACGGTATCCTGCCAGCCCCAACTTTTGAACATGAGCCACGAGCATTATGGTACCATACTTCGACGGCTCGAAACCCTGCAAGCGCCGAATTACCCATTTGTCCGGTCTGAACAACAGCCTATAAGTCTAGCTAGTAGGGGTGCCAGGTAGGACATCTGTGCTATGAAATAGTATATCAGGTAATCATAGCTACTTTGGGTACTCAAGAGTCACCACTGTTTCCTAGGCTTACATAATCACGATTCGGCATTCGATAAATATTTGATAAGTCCTATCAATCGAACAACTGAGGCCCCCCAGGCTATCAAACATTTGATTGGTAGGATCTACTCATTCAAACGTCTGATTGTGCCCATGCCTGACCTGTCCTCGCCTACAAACAGCAGATGCGGACTTGACAGCCTTGAGCCTCTCGGCCAAGGAGTTTCCAGATCCAGCTCGCTCGTCGGGTCTCACCGCGCTATCGGTTGTTCGTGGTTGCCTCGCGAAGTTGGTGCGACACTGTCGCACAGCCTCGTGCCCAAAATAGAGAGGGTGACGCTTCTTTGAATGGCCTGATTTCAACAGGCTGGGCCTTGGCACCTCCACGACTGGTCCGGATCTCCCAATAAACTTGGAATTCGATGTGATTCCGAAGACAGGCTTGCATGATGTCGCCAAATACGTTTCACCTCGTCTCTCATCCAGCATCTGCTCAGCTGAGTGCTGGGTGTCGAGACTATGGAGTCCACATCGCCGGGCTGCCCTTGGCTTTCGCACCCAAGCAACGGCTTTGGTCAAGACGCTGTTCTTTTCCTCTCAATAGCTTTCCGATCCCCAATACCCATGTCCTAGGACAAGTTCCAAGACACTTTGCCGTGGTAGACATGCCCGTTGGCACCGAGCGAACCTAGGACGTCCCGTGCTCTCGCCGACTTGCCTCCATCGACGCTTATACGACCTTTCATTCCCCACCGAGCAGGTACCACGCCATGCGGGTGTCAAAACTTCCGTCAGGGTACGCACTGCTTGCTCCACTACTGGCTCCGACTTTCACGAGAGCTCAGACTGCCTACCAGTCGCTCTATACGGTCGACGCTTTCGCAGCGCAGCCCACTTGCGTGCAGAATTGCTTCACCGCCGGCTACGACAGCTACCAATGCTACACAGACATTCTCGGGAGCTACCTCGGCTGCCCAAACACTCCATGCGTGACGGCTTTTGCGGCAGCAGACAGCTGCTACTGTCGAGCCGATCTCCAGTCGGCAGCTAACGAGTGGCTTGGGGCATGCATCAATGAGCTCTGCAGTGTAGGCGACAATTCCGTCAACTTGGCGACAGCGGCCAGCATATACTCCGATTACTGCCAGGGAAGAGGTTTCTCAGCGGCTCCGGCGTCTGCGACTGCGACGACAACAAAGCAGCCCAAGGGTGGGACCGTAATCTCGACTTCACCCGCTGTCCTACCTGGCGGAGACCCAACCTCACCTGGCTCAGCGAGCACCTCTGGCCCAGAAGGCACGTCTGCACCAGCATCTCCCTCTCATACCTCCTCGTGGAGCAAAACGGTAACCATCGTGTCTGCGTCTGTTGGTACGGTGGTTGTAGTAGCCACGCTTGCGGTAGCGATATTGTACTGGAGGCGCAGGCGGCGGGAAGGGAGGACACTTTTTTCTCTCAAGGGAGGTTCTCAGACGGAGTCTACCACGTCTGGGGTCTATGAACCATCGATTCATCATGGGGCCTCGAATGCCTCTCAGCAAGGCCGTCCTGCTTCCCCTAATCCGAGCCCTATTCATCGGTGGTCCCGATCATGATTTGAAACGATGATGGTACAACCAACAGTCATTGACAAGACGAGGACAAGGCTGCAGTTACAGATAAATTTGCACGAAGTGAAATGACACGAGCACGGAACGGCTTCATTGGCGAGAACATGCAACAACTCGATGCAAAGGACCGAAGCAACTGACTTCGGGTGTTTGTGATTATCCTGTATGATTTTCCATCAAGTCCGCAATCCAATTTTTATATGCCACAAATGAAGTTGTCTAGCCGCCTTGTTCAAAGGTATCTTCATCCGAGTGCACACAGACCTGGAGTCCTGATATGAAAAGTGCTCCGGTCACACCCCAGAAAATCTTGTGTCGGAAGGGATACAGTCAGTGCATGTGGATGTATCACAGCCTTCCTTATTTGTCAAGAGCTACGCTACATAAGCTGAAACCAGTCAAGCTTTCAAGCGAGCCTGCAAGGACTGGAAGATTGTGAAATTAAGAGATGACGTCGCGGGAGGATGTAGTATATCGTCTGGACACGGTTATTATAGCATCAGTCCCTGTGCCGCAGTCAACGAGGTAACAGCCCAATGACAATTAGCTTACACGATAAGACAAGGAGAGCCTCGATAGTTACCATGCGATAGAACTCGAGCAAGAAAGCCCCACAGTCGCTAGGAGTTGTGGTCTCTTGGGAAAGCCAAGGTCACAAGCTCACCGCAAACTACAGCGCCAACCTCGCTTGTTCAGCTCGTAGGATGAGGCTGACACGAAGATTGGAAATAACGATAGGAACACCACTCTGTATAAAGCTTCCCACGAAACCACTTCCACTCCAGTCCCTCGAGGCCGCTCTTTTCTCTTTTGACCGAACGATAACACGATCCCATCATCAGCCCACTCTCTGGCCACGTCGCGATGTCATCCACACCACAGACAGAAGCCGAAAAAGCGCTAGCTCTGGCCGCTGTCAGCGATTTCCATGAGTACTTCAGCAGTCCTCCGCCGTTCACGAAGGGTTCCCAATTCGCCCTGCCGCATGCCATGATCGTAGTCCCAATGGGCGACCTTTCCATCGAGACCTTCTCTGGAATGTACGAGCGCGTGGGCCCGATGCTCGCCAAATCATACGAAGCTGGGAGAATAGGCTTCAGGCACTGGTTGAGCGAGCCCGAGGCAGAGATATGGGTTTCCGGTAACATTGCTGCTGTGCTCGTCGGATGGAGTGCCACTTTGGACGGTCGCACCACGCTTCTGCATACCGTCAACCTCTGCACTTTGCACCGCTTGTCGGACGGGTATGCTCCCGGCGATAATCCATGGCGGATATCGGGCCTCGTTGACATGGCACACCTTCCCCCGGAGACGCCAATACCAGAAGTGGAGAGAGACGCGTCAGATGTCATAGCCTTTTTCGAGACTCTGGTAGCCCTTATCAACGCACAAGACTGGCAGTCCATCCCAGCGTTGCTAATACCGGGGTCGGGGGCCACCATATCTCGAGAAGCCGGAGCTCCGGAGACGTTCCTGTGGCCAGAGTTGATGAAGCGACTGCGAGTCGAAGCCGAGAGTGGCCCTGTTGCTGAGAAGCGGCTACTCAGTTGCGAGTCGCGGCGTTGTAGCGACTTGGCATTTGTATGGGCACCGTTCGTACTCGTCGCTGATGGTATCGAATGTGCCCGAGGAGTCGATGTCTGCACATTGAGGTCTGAGAAGGGAGAGTGGCTCGTTAGCGGTCTCCAAGAGACGATGGTCTCGAGCCATGCCTCGACTGGCTGATGCTACTACAATAAAAAACATCCCCGCCAAGTTTCACTAACGCGTATGTCTCGAGCTCGAAGATACTATAGCGGTATAAAGTTGACAGGCCCATACAGGGAATGTTGACGATTGTGTCAAACAGCTAGCCGATCTGACATGCCCAAATCATGCTAATCGTGAGGGTTTGAGACATGCCTGGATTAATCTCTTACCTAGATATGAAGGAATTATAGTCAATGAAGCTGAGCTCCGCCGGACAAAGCTGGAGAGCGGCCGGCTGTATTAGTGATGTATTTGTTTTTCATCGTGATCTGATCGTCGGTTCCGACCATCTCTATAGTCCAATAGTGATAGCCGTCGCCGCAGCCAGTGGAGTAGGGAGATTTGCCGCCGATGTGGTTGCTGGAGAGTGTAATGCGCTTGTTAGGGTTGAAGCCGAAGACACAATGCTGGCGGCCGGGGCGAGCAGTCTGATGATACTAGTCAGTGAAAGGGTCATCGTGGCAGCATAGCGATCGTATGCAAAATAGCATATCAAATGGCTTGAGGTGATGTAGGTACGCGCTGTGACGTGGTCGACGCAGACTTGATCTGAGCCGTCAAAAGAGATCGCATCACCGCCCCAAACAGACTCCGGGTTAAGGTCAGTGATGGCGATGTTCTGGACGACGACATTTTTCGTTACGCCGCGGAAACTGAGACCTTTGCTTTTGATCACACCCGAGCTGCCAACGCCGAGAATGGTCGTATCCGAAGCGACACCGATAGGGGTTCTGGGAGCTTTATACCAAGTACTCTTGATGGCTGGAGAGGACCCGCAGCTGCCTTGGATGATCTTTTGACAAGAACTTCCAGTCCCCCAGCTGGCGCAAGCCGTACCGGTTTCAGCGTCTTCAGAAGATGTGAGTTCATCGAAGACCTTGTTCAGTACGATGACGCGGGGGTTCTTGTCGGTCAGGTAAGCCTTCAGCTCGGTGATATCCTCAGGATAAACTGGGCTGGCATTCCCACCACCAGTGACTCCTGTAACGGATTCTTCTGCTTTTCCGACAACCTTCTGCGCAGAAGTAGCATCGAAAAGAGCCAAGCAAGTTTGTAAGACGAGGGCACAGTCTCGAGCTTAAGTAGTAGGGCCAGTGACGACCAGACTGGACGGAATAACAACAGTCGGAGGCCTTGACGGAGAAGTCACTTATCCCCCTCGAAAGCTAGCACGTATCCGTGCAACCAGCGTATAGACAAGTTGCCTAGAGAAGTCAGCACGCGAGCCCGCCAGATAATTGAGGTACATGACACTGTATCCTCATAGGGCTCTCGGATTGACAAAAGTAGGGCTTGGCTATGGAAATTGGCGATCATTGACTGATTTTGGGTCGGAGCACAATGCACGCAATCTGATTTGAACGTTTCGTGTATAGGGCACTGGCAATCACTCGGACAAAGTGTGCAATAGTTCGGGGGCATAGGGGCATGATAGCTTTTAATACAGTAAGGAATCGTTAGCTTCGTACGTCGGATCCGCCGCTCATGGTGCCTCAGGACCGCCTCGCCTGGTTGTACCTCCAAACCAACACCTCCTATAAAATTCATCGTAGCCATAGGGAGTCATGACCGACTGAGGCTACCATAATCACATTGCCATCTTGGCCACCTCGCGTCCTTCTCGGACGTGTTACTCTGTGACTCTGTGGACTAACACATTTCCATCATGATCGATGACCGTCCTAGAACCATCTCATCGGCACACGTTAAATTGGGACTCCTCCAATCGGAGTGCCACACCGGTGAGCACCGATTGAGATGTCAGTGCCACAAAGGTCGTTTCGATCCTCAACAGCGGCCGCACCAACTGCGTGGACTTTCTTCGCCGAACCAAACATGGCTGTAACTTCGGCTGTACTTGGCCATCATAAGACTCGCATCATCAAAGGCAACGGCTACCCTTCAGCCATCGATCAGCTTAACGCAACCAATAGCCGCAGCAGCCGCAACGCCACCAAGAACGACCATCTCGACCGCACTCTTGGTGCAGTTCCGCCAGCTCTTGACGCCAATGAACGTCGTCTTGACCCAGCCGAAAACAAAAAGCGCCAAAGCCATGACCAGGATACTCCATCGCAGAGCGATAGCCGGATCCGCCACCAGCAGGTACGGCGTAAGCGGCACAAGCCCACCGCAGACATAACCCAGCGCGACCGTCAAACCAGAAAGGTAAGCTCTCGAAGGCGCGTAGTCGTCTTCGTCCATGTTGTGGTGGAAACACATGAGGAACTTCTTCATCTGCTCGCCGTCATCGTCCATCTCCCTCAGCCGCGCGAGCATAGCGTCCAGCACCGGCTGCGGGAAATCGTAAGCGGCGAAACACTCTCTCACCAGCTCGGAAGTCTTCTCGGGATCTGTAGTGACAATCGACTTTGTGTCGGAGAGGCTAGCGATGTAAGCCTCGCGTTCGCTTTTGGCACTCAAATACCCGCCGAGGCCCATCGAGATTGCTCCTGCGACGAGCTCGGCAAAGCCACCGTAGATGATAATGTTTGAGTCGCCGAGAGCTGAGAGGCCGGCTGTGAGGGCGAAGGGGACTGTGAGGCCGTCCGAGAGACCGATAGTCACGTCGCCGAAGAAGCGGGCGAGGTCGAAGTTGATCCAGGGTTTTCGTGATGCGAGTATGGGTTGTGATGATTCTGGGTCATGGTGTTCGTATTTATGAGATTGGACGCCTTTGTTTGGCAGTAGAGGAGTTAATGAGGGGTCGTTGTGTTTGTCTTGGGATCTCGATGTGAAGAGAGGCATGTTGTCGTTGGATCTGATGGTGATTTCGATGGAACGGACGTCAAGGGTAGGAGAATGAAGTGTCGTTTGATTTTGAAGTTGTTACAAGAAGAAGTGGAATGTCCTTCGTATTCGCAAAGGTACCATGAGAGTGAGATAAATACTTAGCAGGAAGCAGCTATGAACGAGGGAAGCAGGCGTGTGGCAGCTCCCAGCCAATGAGAGGCGGGCTTATGGTAAGCTTGAGCTCGTTTTGCACCTGCCTTGCCTTTGCCCTTGACCGCCAGCGACGAAGTGAGGTTGGAAATTTACCTGATGTACGTGTAACCCATCGCTGACGATTGCCACAAATCAGCGAGCGCAGAAAGGTCAGCAGTGCACGGTCTATAGTCGCAAGAACTGTGCATCAGGCTAGACTGGGAACCGCGTTCACTTCGGGTGATTTCTTTCTGAGCACGTCGCCATCGGGCCTTTAGCACTATCATTCACAGTCGATTGCATGTGAGCTCTGATATGATCAAATGATCTGTGAGATATACCTGATCGTGCAGAGTGAATGAATATATCGTATCAAACAATCGCTCCTGCAGTCGATCTTTCATTGAGTGACCACAAGTTCGTATACAGTATCTCAAGAGCAGATGTACAGTAAGTGCTTGCCAATTCGATCAGAGTTTCCTTCCACCCTCGCATCGTAGATGTCACTGAGATACTCCCTCGAAAGTCCAATGGTTGATATGCTGCAATCGGCGCGTGTAGCCTAGGGCCATTCGCATCCATCACTTACATGCATGCAGACTTCTGTGCAGCCCGGACAACACGAAGAGACATCTCCGGAGCGGAACTTTAAAAAGGCTCCAAGTTCCAAAAATTGCCCCGACAGGCCGTCTCCCTTGCTCACTTCTGATATCATAGTCCTCATTCTTCAGGAAAACCGCACTGTTGGTAACGGTGTGTGCTTGTAAGTGGCGTTTTAAACTCACAGGATCACTCTTCGAACCTGAAAAAAGAGACAATGGTTCCTCCGTCGAAGTCGATCCGTGCCCGAGAATGATGGATATATAAGACCTCAAGTGGACGCATGCCACAAGTAAACACAAAGACAATCTCTCACAGACCCATTCCAGTGAAGCAAATCTTCAATAATACTACCTACAACATCGTCAACATCCCAATCACACACCTCCGTCCCATCCCGCCAACAACACCTCCACCCCCAACCCCCGCAATGTCCACCACCTTCGACACCACCACCATCCCCTCCCTCGCCAACAAAGTCCTCTTCGTCACCGGAGGCACCGCCGGCCTTGGCCGCGAAACCATCTTCTCCCTCGCCGCCCACAACCCCTCCCACATCTACTTCTCCGGCCGCTCCGCCCCCTCCTCCAAAGCCCTCATCGCAGACCTCTCCAAACTGCACCCCACCGTCCCCTGCACCTTCATCCGCGCCGACCTCGCCTCCCTCTCCTCCGTCAAAACCGCCGCCGAAACCTTCCTCGCGCAGGAAAGCCGTCTAGACCTCTTCTTCGCGAACGCGGGAGTGATGGCGTTGCCGCCTGGCTTGACGGAAGATGGGTACGAAGTGCAATTCGGCACGAACCACCTTGGCCACGCAGCGCTGGTGAGATTGCTCCTGCCCGTCATGGAAGCTACGGCTAAGCAAGGCCACGACGTGCGGATAATCTGGAACACCTCGCTCGGCTACCGCGGAGCATCAGGGATAGATTTCGCGACGCTGAAAACGGAGCAAGCGTGTCTTTCACCAGTCTATGTAATGAGTGATTGGTTTCGGTACGGGCAGAGCAAGCTTGCGAATCTGCTGTACGCGCGAGAATTCGCCGCGAGGTATCCGGGTATAACGTCTGTGGCGATTCATCCGGGGGTGTCGGAGACGGGGTTGGTGACGGGGCTGGGGCTGTTTAATAGATGGTTTGTGTGGGCGACGACGCTGAGGATCAAGGTGCCGATTGAGCAGTGTGCTTGGAATCAGCAGTGGGCTGCTGTGGCGAAGAAAGGGGAAGGGAAGAGGGAGGTTGTTAGTGGAGTGTTTTATGAGCCTGTTGGTGTTAGGGGTGGATTGACTAAGGCTGGCGCTGATGATCAGTTGGCGAAGGAGTTGTGGGAGTGGACGCAGAAGGAGCTGGAGGCATTCGGGATTTAAGGTGAGGCTCGCTATTGAGGGTCCTGTGCTTCGTCGTTAGTGTTAGATTGTGTCAGTACTTCGTGTATGTCCGAGCCTTTCAAATCCAAAGTGGTTTGGAGAAGCTGGGTCCGAATCACCGCGTCTGCTCAGTCGATACAATTGAGGACTCATTCTTGCATTCCATACAGCTTTCCATGCGGTATATACAGTGTACAGTGGTGCCAGCCTTCCGTGGCCGTAGCAAAATCGCGCTCTTACTGTTGCGCGTCGCCCACGCCGTACTGCCATCCTGATAAATGCCCTCGTTTCAGAACTGTTCGCGTCTCCTTTCACACATCTTTCGCTTAATCATCGTAGCCTTGGGGTATCTGGCGGGGGCCCTTGGGGACTGTTCGGGTGGTGTTAGCCATGTCCTCCTGCTTCCCAGAGATGCCACGTCTGGCCTGGAATCATTTGTCCTCCTCTTTTCTTGTCTCCCAGCCGTCCGGTGTTCAGGAGTGTTCGCGCTTACCAGGGTATGTGAGAGGGATTTGCAGTCTGTTGTGGTCGCCGAGGCGTTCGCGGATCGGAGGGACGACGGCCTGTGTAGAAGTATTTCCTCAGCATCTGTACCTCCATGTGCATTCTTCCAGCGCCTTCTAGCCAAGGCCTGTCATACCACAATCAGAGGGCCGAAGCTGCCAATGACCAAACTCCAGAGGATGGCGGGCTTGTGGCGCGCAGCCCAGTTGATGTACTGGCGGGGCGCGGCCCAGAAGGTGACGGGCGCCATTGTAGGATGTGGTGTGTATTTGAGGTGGCTTGGGCGGTATTGGGGTTGCGAAGGAGGTGTAGTCGTGGTATTGCTGGTGGTGGAGGTGTGCTCGGGTGCACCGATGCTTGCTGATGCGCTCGCTTGAAGCCGACTGGACTTGCTCTCGCTCGCTCTCTCTCTCTCTCTCTCTCCACCTCCGCGCTCCCAATGGCTCGGCTTGGCAGGGCAGGGCAGCAGCAAGCGGACGACGTAGCTCCAACTTATACACGTATGCCCTGGCTGTAGAGCTGCATGTAGCTGTCCTCTTCATATACCACACACACAACAAACAACGACAATGCGATCGTTCACATTGGGCCTGCTCTTGGGCCTCCTGAGCTTCGTCTCAGCCCTGTCCGCTGCTGGCAGCAACTTGCTGGTCGTCGTCGACGATGAGGCCGACAAGGCAAAGTACTCGACTTTCTGGTCTGACCTTACTTGTAAGCCGCATTGTCGCAGGGCAGCTATACCGCAATCTATACAACAATGGCTAATCGCTCCTCACAGCAAGAGGCTTCCAAATCACCTACCGCGCCGCCAAAGACGCTAAGCTCTCCCTCTTCGAGCACGGCGAGCCCTCCTACTCCCACCTGCTCCTCCTCCCCACCAAGTCGAAAGGCCTCGGTCCGGCCCTGACCCCCAACACGATCGTCGAGTTCATCAATGCCGGTTCCAATGTTCTCCTTGCTCTTTCGGGAGAGAGCGCAGTCCCGGCCGCCATCAGCAGCCTTCTGCTGGAACTCGATGTTACGCTTCCCCAGGACAGGACGAGCTTGGTCGTGGACCACTTCAACTACGATACCAACAGCGCCAGCGAGAAGCACGATGTGCTCCTCCTTCCCTCATCTGGTTTTGCGCGCAAGAATGTCAAGAACTACTTCTCGGTCGATGGACTCGTGGCTCTGCCTCGCGCAGTTGGACAAGTTCTTGGAAACGCTAGCCCGCACTTGTCGCCCGTCATCAGCGCCTCTGAGACCGCTTACACCTACAACCCCAAGGAAGATGCGGATGGCGCCGAGGATCCCTTCGCTACTGGCAAGCAGATCAGCCTTGTGACTGCCTTCCAAGCCGTGAACAGCGCTCGTTTCTCCATCTTGGGCAGCAGCGAGGCTCTTGAGGACTCCTGGTTTGACGCCTCTGTGAAGCTCGCTGGTTCCAAGGCTGCATCAAAGACTGCCAACCGCGCTTTCGCTCAGAAGCTTTCCGCTTGGACTTTCAAGGAGGCTGGTGTGATCAAGGCTAGCCAAATTACCCACTTCCTCAACGAAGGTGCTCAGAAGAACGCCGCCAACAGCTCTACTGGTGTCTCGCTCGCCGGCGTCGATGTCAACCCCGGCATCTACCGCATCAAGAACGACGTCTACTACTCCATCGAAATGTCCGAGTGGGTGGGCGATCACTGGGAGCCTTTCACCCCTGCCTCAGGCGATGACCTTCAGCTGGAATTCAGCATGCTTTCGCCCTTCCACCGCCTCAACCTCATCCCGTCAGGCACCACCGCCAACTCGACCGTCTTCACCCAGACCTTCAAGCTCCCTGACCAACACGGCATCTACAACTTCTTCGTCGAGTACCGCCGTCCCTTCCTCACCAACATCGAGGAGAAGCGCACCGTCACCGTCCGCCACTTCGCACACGACGAGTACCCCAGAAGTTACGTCATCTCTGGCGCGTACCCCTGGATCAGCGGCATTTGGGTCACCATCGCTGGATGGCTCGGCTTCGTCGCTCTCTGGATGTACAGCAAGCCCAGTCAGCCCAAGGCTGACATTAAAGTCGAGAAGAAGGCTTGATTGGGAGGCGATCTTTGTACCGATCTTGTAACTTATGCTCACGAGGAGATAGAGAAATTCCAAAAGCACAAATTTCCATACGATGCATGCTTGTACAGTTTATTTGTCCATTTTTTCCCGACTGCTCGATCCGCGGTGATCGAAACATTTGCTGGGATATCAAAATCATGACAAAATGCTTCCAGGGTGTATCGATCATCGAACCAAAGAAATTGCAATTTCAAACTAAACAAAAGCGATAGCAGGCATCCGAAATCAACAAAACCAGAAACTCCAAAAACTTCAAATCATGCAATTGTACTCCAGATCATCCATTCCAAAACTCCAGTCTCCAAAAAATCAAATGACGTTCTCCCAACTCACAGCCCAAACCACTCCCTCCTACACTCCTCAATAAACTCACACTCCGCAGATCTATACTGACACCAAGCAGCGTACGCCAAACATAGCAGCAACAGCACAACAGCAGTACCCATCCAAGTATCGACGCGTGACGCTTCGTGCTGCCCTCTCGCAAGCGCCGTCTCGAGCGCTCCGCGCGTTGCTCCCAGCTGCTCCTCAGATGCATGGTGCTTTAGCTCGTGGATCTGAATGCGGAGTATCAGCCGGGAGATCCGGTGCGCTACTTCGGAGGGGAGGGAGCGGATTGAGAGCGGTGGCGCTGGGAGGGAGGCGTGGTTGTGGCTGTGGCTGTGGCTGCTAGACGATGCTCCTCTTGCTCCCGCGTGCGAGGGCCGGCGGTTCAGCTGGTGGAGATTCGCTGCTGTCAACAGTGGCAGCGGCGGCGAAGATGGAAGGTCGGCCAGGGGTGTTTCGGGGACGCGCTCGAGGGCCTGGTGGTGGATGGGTGGGCTGGACGGGATGAGGGAGCTCTGGCTGTTGTCTTGGTCGGAGACGTTCGGATCTTCTTCTTGACTGAGCGGCTCGCCGTTCTTGTTCAGGGGGAGGTTAGCAGAAGTCTGGTTCTCTTCTTCCGGAATCATATGGTGCAGGTGTGCGGGCGGGCCCGAAGGTGTTGGCTGGGTGGTCGCTTGGCTGTCGTTGTTCACTATGGGCAAGGCGGCGTTCCTCCTCGCTTGTATTTTGTTGTACTTCGACGGCGTGTCGATGATGGGACTGTCTGGCGAGATTGGGATGCAGTCTTGGCCGTCGAGGTGCAGGCGGTTATGGGGGCAGCGCCACTGGGTGCTGTTGCTTTGCGGTGGGCGGGTGGTGTGCGAGAAGGGGGTGCGGAGGGTGTCGATGTAGGGATTCATTTTGGCGGCGATGGTAGATGGACCGTGGGAGTGTGATGAGGTGAGGTGATGAAGGCATTGTGGGAGTTGGGTGGGTGTTTCGCGGGTTTTTGAAGAGGATGGTGGAAGGGAGGAGTCGGAGGGGAGGTGTCTGAGACTGAGTTTAGTGAAGGGTGGTGATGCGGGAGGGGACAAAGGATGATGAGACTGGAGGGGGGAATTGTGTTGGGCAGTGAAGGGGAATATGTGCTGCATAGCCCCGTTGGAAGAGCGATGGTGGTTTGGGAAGCGAGTTGTCTTGGATGCTGAAGAGGAAGGATACAGAGGATTGGAACCGTAACTTGGACGGATGTCTTGCCTTAACGAAACGAGCACTACAGCAACGAGGGGATGCCTTGTTATGTAACGTATCAGCTTGCAGTAGAAGACTTGCAGCAAAAGGTCTGATATTTACCAGCAGTGCAGCGGAACCAATACGATCAAGGTTGTACTGTAGATGATTAGATACGCGACAACATTGCAAGATGTGACTCGCAGCTCTCATGATCGAACGGAGCTCTTTTAGTGTGTGGCCACAATGGGCAAACCACGGGTTGATTTGCCGAGCCTTTGCCATGTTGTTGTAGACTAGATGAGGTCGTTCTTGTACGAGCGTCTAGCAATACCGGCAAGCATCAAAGCTACGTGTTCCGATTGCATGTTCCAGATCAGGCACTTGATGCTCAAACAACTTTGCACAAGGATGTGGAGACCTGACATGCCCATATACTTGTTTCGTTATTTCCAGTTCTGCATTTACTTTCCTTAGCTACCCGCGCTGGAGAAGTACCTTGATACAATATAACGAGCGTATAAAAGAGCGACTGTTTCATTATTTTTATGATTAAGTATCCAATTATATATCTAAAAGAGCGTCATTAAAGCATTCCCATCGCAGCCATATCATTCCATCATGGAAAAGCCTGTCCCATCCATCTAAACATGGTAAACAGGGTTAGGACCAAGGTTACCAAACTGCCCAGAACCGTAAGGGTTGCTCTTAGTCACCGGCTTCGAGTTAACATCCGCCACACCAAAGTACCCGATCTCCTTATCATCCACAACGACCAACGTGCCGAACGCGTGGTCCGCGCCGAACTGCGCGCTGTAACCCCACGAGATGATCACGTTCGAGCCGGTGGTGCAAGGGATGTTAGTCCAGTTCTCGGTAGGAGCGTCTTTGACGTTCTGGCGGACGATCGTGCAGGCCGTCTCGAGCTTGTGGTCGCTGGAGGTGATTTTGAAGTTGTAGTCACAGCCGGTTTTATCTTCCGAGCAGTAGCGGGTGAAGTCCTGGACGGTCCAGGTCAGGCCGTCGATTTTGGTCTGGCCGCCGGTGGCGTCTTTGGTGGAGACGGCGGAGGCGGCGCTCTGGGCGGCGCTGGACTTGGAGGCTTCGGCGGAGGAAGATGCGGCGGCGGTGGTGGGCTTCTTGCTGCAGGCTTTGGCAGAGCTTGAGGAGGCCTTGGATGTAGCTGCTGCTGCTGCGGTAGCGGAAGCAGTCTTGGTAACTGCTACTGCAGTGGAGGCGTCCTTCGTGGCAGCTGCTGCGGTAGTGCTGGCCTTCGAAGTGGCCTTGCAGGCCTTGGACGAGCTCGAGGCGGTAGGTGTCACCAGGGACAAAGCACCGTTGGTCGAGACGCACTGAGCACCGTTAGGGTAGCTGTGAGCCGGGTTGCAAGCGTATGTGGTGTCTCGCTTGACAGGACCAGCGATAGCACCGGTGGCAGCAGTGGCCAGAGCGAGGAGAACGCTGTAGTGCATGGTGTCGTTGGCGAGAAAGTTTTGGTGATTTCGTTGTTGAGTTGTATATAGACCGTGTCGATTGCGAGTGGTTGTTAGAGTGGACTGCCTTGATGGATTGTTGTCTGGATGATGAATGCTTCACGATCGATCCTCATGCACGTATATATACCATTTCCCACAGACCTCCTCCAAACAGACTTCCCCCAGAAGATCCGCATCACCACCCCAAGATCGCAACCTCAAAGTGGCAAACCCCCTCGTATCACCGACCCCGTGACCAACGATCAGCAACTGGCTAGTGCACACCCTTCGCAACCGACAACTTACTAAGTTACGAACACGAAGTTCGCCCTACGCCAGAATGCTGTATAGCGTGAATACCTTGGGTCGACAGTGCCAAAAATAGGGCCACCAAAGGCCGATCTGGAGCCGTGCCGCGCGCGCCGTTGTGCGCTTGTGAAGTCTGGTAGAAACCTAACGCTCGTGTCACGACGTCACCGGTGAGAGGGAAAAGAATTGAATTGGTAGACCGTGGTTCTGTGGTTTCTTTTGTTAGATACATGGAAACTTACCCAACGGCTCAGGGCCCCGTATATGGGGAGTATCGTGGCTGCCGAGACTTCCGCGGTGATGCTACGCTCGTCATAGGCATCCGGCATTTTGAGGCTTCGGAGGATCGTTTGCAGCACTTGCGATATTCAAGACCAGATGGTCTAGGGACACCACCAATTCAGTATTGGTGATACCGCCAAGTCTCATTGTAGCAGTTTAAACCAATCTAGCGCAATATTGGCAAGTCTGTGAATGAAAGCCTACAAGCAAGCATACGTCGTGTGGTCACTTTGCAACGCATGACTTTAGCTTTCGGCTAGGCGGGAGGATTGGACGATCGACGGAATGTCAAATGCTGGGTGCAGGCATTGGCCAATGAGCTTTTCCAATCGAAGAAATGGCCGGAAGGTCCGACTTCTGAGAAGGTGATGAAAACGTGGTTTGGTTACTTGGTAATGACGATTATTCTAAGCAACAACCAGAGTTGCCAGCAAGCAACGATGGATGTGCAAGTATCTGTTTCTACAATCGTTTGTTGAATCAGCAATGCTGCTATGGACAGAAGCCGATCATGTTCAGCCTGGTTGGAGATGCACGATCAGCTTGAGTAGAGAGAAAAAAGAAGAAAATGCAATCTTGTCGTCGATGTGGAAAAAAGAAAGAAGAGGGATATTTTCTTCCGTATGCAATGTTTCCATGCTGTGAGTCCGGTCTCGGTCGTGATCAGGGGCTCGTGTCTTTACGAGGTGCTTTCGTGCCTCACCACTGACGGCGGAGCATCTTGTCATCCTCATGAAGCATCATCAGGAGTCTGGCCGCCGCGACGACATCCTCATCAGGCTCCATGTGCTCCGGCTGCTTGGCCTTGGGTGCACCTTCATTGCTGGACGCCATGTGGTGATCTTCAGGAACTTGGCGACGACGCTTGGTCAGCTTGACCTTCTTTGGAGGCGGAGGCGGCGGTGAGGACATGACCGAAGAGTCGCTACTGACTGGCGACGACTTGTAAGAGCTGTCGTCGCTCGTGACCACGATCTCTTCGTGCTCGTCACTCTTTGGGGAAGCGATCCGCTTGCGGGTTTGACGTTTCTTGGTAGTAACCCGGTCTGGAGGTGGCATAGATGCCGGCGACGCTGAGCGCTCATTGTTGGGGCCACGCCAGGCTGACACCTGGGCCTTGATGGTCTGGTAGGGTTGAGTGAGAAGGCGTAGAGAGCTGTCAACAGCGTTCACAGGTGTGTTGGTCGGCATCGAAGGAGTCGGGGCACGTTGATTGATGCTTGTCCACCCAGAGTGACTAGTGGGGACGGGAGACGACTTGGGTGAGACGCCAGAGTCGTCCGTGACCAAGTCCACAGTCCTGCCGCGGTTACTCTGGCCAGCGCCAGGGCTGAATGGCGAGTCTCTCATGAAGATCGGCTCCTCTCTTTCAGGGCGTCGCATCTGGCCAGGGTTGGATGTTGGTGCGGAGGTTGGTGGTTGGTACATGGGAATGTACGGTGAAGCGTATGGCGAGTCCGCCTGGCTTGCTGGTGTTGCGCTACGGCTTGCCTGCGCTCTCCAGTCCTCCGCCTGCAGCTCGGCCCTGCGGACAATGTTGTTGTCAATCTTCCAGCGTCTGTAGTTTTGGTGATCCGGCGGCAGACACTCTGTGACGAAGCTAGGTCCAAAGACCGGGGTGAGCACCCAGCGGATCTCCCAGCAAAAGGTCGCGCAGAGAGCACGAGCACATGAGAAGGGCACCCAGTAGCCTTGAGCCGCAAGAGCACCGCCAGTGATGCTGTGGACAAGCTCTTCAAGGCCTGGGTTGGTTCTGATGGCTTTCGCTGGAGTGGTCTGTGGGACAGGTTAGCCTGACTCAATGAGCAGGGTTTTGGTGATTACATACCTTTGAGTAGCCCAAAGCCTTGAAGAATGGCGTGACGCGCACGAGACCAATTTGATAGTCCCACAAGACTCTCCACACCTTGCCCTCAGCGTCGTCTGGCATGATGAAGCTGTATTCGAAGACTGCCATGCGTTAGCAGGAATGTTTTTGACTCATTCGAAGTCAGAAAGCAAGCAGGGGAACAAACATTCGAAAGCATCGCGTCCAGTCTTGTTGTGGAAGTCCTTTTTGTCGCTTGTGTATGGGATGTGCTTCGGGTAGTCGCTGATCAAGCCCTCTCCCTCAATCGAGACATGGTAGCGGCAGTGATGATCGATGATCTCTTTGCGGAGAGCGGCGTCGGTACAGACGACATTATCGTTGCATTCGTGTGGACGATAGTTGACGACACCCTTCGGTGTAGCCCGCTTGGCGACAGGCTTGCCTTTGCCATTCTTCTGGCGCTTCGTGGAAGCCGGTGTGAGGGGGGTACCTGAGCCTGGGGTGGAAGTCGATGTGAAATCGTTCACGGTGTAAGCCGGTGTCGTGCGAAGACTGGTAGAACCATCTGCTTGGTTGTTGCTGTTGTTCATGGGGTTGAGGAGGTTGTTGATGCGAAGCATGTGCGTGTTGGTTGACTTCGCGGTTCGCTCGCTCGTGACGCTATCGCGACGGTGGCGGGAAGGGCTGACAGGCGATAGCATGACCTGCTTGGGTGTCGAGGTTTGGGACATGGTGTGGTGAGGAAGAGGAAAGAGATGCTCAGGGAAAGATGCAGACAGACTGGAATCGCTTGAGCGTAGCGGTGTAATCACCACTCTCGAGCCAAGGGCGAGGAAACGTCTGGTCTTATACCAGAGGGGTGAGTCCCAGAAATCAGTCACCAAGTGCGATCTCAGACAGGGCGCATTAGCTCATCTGCAAGACCCAAAAAGTAGGCACACACCACGGCCCGCGATGTCTCGCACGTATGGAGGTGCAGCAGTGCTGTCAACGACGATGGAAGAGGCTTGCAGGCAGCGCAGGCGAATCAAGGTCCGACGCAGAGTGGTCCGTCACCATTCGCATGGCCGGACTGGTGGTAGTGTTTGCGCGGAAGGACCAGCCGATGTCATAGAAGCTTTGGAGTTTGCGGTGTGGGACAAAGCATGGGAATGTTAGATGCTTGCTCGCGTTAGACTCATGCCATGCGCTGCGATGCAAGCACCAGTTTGCCAATTGCCACCCTACAGATGCCATGCATTCAGACATGCAGGCCTGAAGGTGAAGTATGACCTGGATCTGGCGCACGGGTGCGGAAGCGAGCGAATGTTTGAGCCCATTTGGGCGCTGTAGTTGACACAGCACTATGACCATACCCGTCTGCAAACGTTGCAGATGTGGTGGCTTGGTGGGATTGCGACTGAGCGGCCAATGTCACGCTACAGTGCTCGTAGTCGGACACGACCATGAGTGCCACAATTGTCGCTTGTTCGAGCACTCAATCGCAACGCACCCCACAGATGGTGAGACCGCGCCAGTGACCTTGACATACGAACGCGCCGTACCATCCGCACGGAAGCACACGACGGTGTCGTCGCGAGCTCTCTGCAGCAGAGGCAGCGGCACGACCTTGGCCCTATAAGGAGATTGCCAGGATTTCCCGGCCAACCAGGAAAGGCGATGTTGGTGCTTGGCCGTGGTGCCGATCCTGCGGTCCTGTCTCTGGTTATTCCTGTAAGGTGCCCGAATAATCTCAGACATGAGGTCTGCAGGTCTCTGTGAGCGAGTAGTATGGTCTGATCGCTGCTATCCGTGAAGCTGCAGGCTTGCTGTGCCGTTCCGTGGACCGAGCCAGACGTACGTACGGGGAGCATCCTCGCCCTGCCCAATGATTAATCTTCCGAGACCGGCAAAAGCGGTTGTAACAGATTACTGGCACGACGACTCCCGTGAGTTGGGGAGGACTCGACTCGCAAACCGAGGCCGTGTCATCATGAAGAGGTGGTGTAACTGCTGTCGAAACAGACTTGCCCTAGACGCTGGGGCGTTCCCCGGTTATGCAGAAGCGAAGAACGCAATCGGTTCACCATCACCTCTTGCAGATCCTCTCCCGGGTACCGGTCACCGCCTGTCCAAGTCCAAGGCAAGGCTGCAGTAGTCAGAGACCGCACTAGCGCGATGACAGTGGAGAGCAGTCTGGTGGCGTACACTGGCCTTGTGGGAAGTGTGTCTCGACCAATGACCACACCGGCAGTGTCGACCGCTCGTTGCACGAGCTTGACCGCTGTTCTGTGCTACCGTTCGTGCGGCACGTTGCCGCTGTCAATCCTTCAAGCCACTAGATTGACATGTTCGTCACACAGGAACCCCGTCTCACCGGCACCGAGGAGGCCGCAGGCGCGGCCATTATACACATGTTGAACTTGGTTCGGTTGAGCTTCCGAACGAACACAGCCACCCACCAAGGTCGGTAGAGTCCGGCATGGTAGGGCCGTGGTGTGACACGGCTGATGCGGGTAACCGTCAGTACCGACATGGGTTGCTGTCATGAGTCTTGGCGTAGTCGAGGTGTGATTCAGAACAAGTGTGTCCAATCAGTTCAGTGTACCTCCTAGATCGAGGGCAGGGTCTATGTTTGCGAGTAGATTTAGGCGAAAGGTCTCCTGTTTCGGCGTAGCTATGTGAATGTTTCCGAGATCAGGAAGCTTCTATCCTTTGGTTTCAGCGAAATCTGCAACACTTCAGCGCGCAAGCAGCGCGGAAAATGTTGCAAAGTTCCCTGCGTATGATAAGATAAAATGAAACAGTCGAGTAGTCCAGCACTGCTCTCAGAGCACTTCAACCCACCTCACATCTTCCTCATATTTCAAGGGATAATGAGGCAGGTCAAGCCTAGGCCGGGTCCAGGGCAATCCAGAGCCCAACCTTACAAAAACTCTTCAAACCCGCCTCACGACTGCCTTTCGGTGGACGGTAAGGCAGGTCAAGTAAAAGTCGATTCCAGCGCTTCTCCTGAAGCACATTAACCCAGGGAGACCATGACCTTCCAGCCCAACACAGCACTCCCTTCAACATCACCAGTCTCTTCACAACCCCCCTCACGCCCTCCCCTTCTCCTTCCTCCCCCCCTTCTCACTATGCCCACTATCCCTCCTCCTAATCTTCTTCCTCCCCATGCCAATCTCCGGCCTCAACACACTCTCATCCCCATCCTTCGGCAGCCTCAAACTCACCAGCCCGAAATAATAATCCAGCGTCTCCGGGTACAACAAACACACACTCCTCCAATCCTGATCCACACCCAACTTCAAGTTTCGGTCCGCGTTGCGCAGCTGGCCCTGCAAGTATTGGATCTCGCTGACGTGGAGCGGGGGACGGCCATTGTGGTATTGGTAGAGGGCGTAGTAGGGCAGGGATTGCAGGTAGGCGAGGTGGGCGTTGTAGCGCACGGTCTTAAGGTGTTCGAACATGCGGATGATGTGGTTGCGGGAGTTGTCGAGGACCCAGTCGCTGCGAGTTGTGGTGGTCAGCGAGGTCGAGTGGTTGGTGGATACTTTTGGGATTGACGGTGAGGCTTACCGGATCCGTTGCACGCCCGTCCATCGATCTTGGGCTTGCTGGAGAGCGCGCTGGAGACTCTCGCCTTCGTGAGGACATTCTGGGTATGGAGGACGACCGCAGATAGCACAGCTGGGGTCCAGAGGAGGACGCACCTGGTCCATGGCTGCTGCAGCTTGGATTATATCGTCGGGGTCTAAAAGCTCGCTAGTAATCTTCTCTAGAAAGCCGTGCAAGGATTCGAAATCGCCGTAGGAACCGTATTTCAAGCTCCCGTAAACAGCAACGAAAACCGCCACTGACTAGATCGTTCTCAAGCCCTCAGCCAGAAGAAGCAGCGCCAACGCGGTGCAACAAGCAGAAACGACAGCGTCGGACGCATAACGAAAAGCAGGGTTGTCAGCAGAAGAAGAAGAAGAAGAAGAAGAAGAAGAAGAAGAGAGGTAGGTAAACAGAACAGCACAAAGCAAAGAAAGAAAGCAAGTACGTCCACCTTACCTGCATACCTAGGGCACAGCTGACGTGCCACTCCACCGCCAGAAAGACGTGGCACAGCTCAAGGTACCATTAGCAGGCCCACCGTACCTTCTTACCGCAACAACGTACATACAAGCCACGACGGCACGAGCAGCCCACAGCTCGCCGCCACGGGCACCACCGAACAAGCCAGCCAAAAGCGGCGGGACTCGAGGGAGGATTGCGTGCAGCGCGTCCTGAGAAGTTGGCGCCGATTGGGCCACATGACTGCAGCAGCACATGCATGTTGCGCTGGCTGGAAGTGGAGTGGAGAGAGAACAGAAATGCCGGCCGAGTCCAGATGGAGACCGATAGATAGAGAGCAGGTGTGTCAGCGGGAGATAACGCTTTTCTGAAAGATCCTGTAGTGATGGGTATATGTATAGTCGCCGAGAAGCCATACCATACCACCGTCTCCTCTACAAGTGAAGTGAGTAGGAGAAGCAGGTGCCGTGAAACATGCCTGCCAACCGCTCGAGTCCAGAGTCTCGAGAGTTTGCCGATCTCCCTGCTCCGGCGATCGTGCTTGGGAAAGAGTGGAGACGCTGGTGGGGACGAACAACATCCACCGCTGCTTTATCGATGAACATTAGCTAAAACGCTGCGGATCGTCCATCTGGAACCGTGATAGCCGATTTGGTACCGTACAGGATGTATTATCATATGAAAGACTCGTAATGCTTTTACACGCAATGTCAAGACAGCTCAACCTGCTGCACGTGACCGTCGGATAACAATGCATCCAGTGGAAGAGAAGGGATAAGAGAGTGTGTAGAGATCATCTCACAAAGTTTCGAAAATGCCTTGTGTTCCAGGAGTGTTTTCCTGCCTCATCTACTGCACGCACTCATGCTTCCTTTCCTTATCTCCAGCAATATACGCACATTACACATCCGCCACAAAATCGCTTGAGTAGAATGGGGTTAGTACTTGGGGTAGATCATTATTCCGCTACCTCGACAGAAATGAAGACGTGATGCCGAACTCACGAGCACAAGAGTCCGAAAGAAGGCAAAAAAGACCACACGAACCGGTCAAGCTCAAACCCTAGTCATCAATCGTCAAACATCATACTTCATCATACACTAAAACTACACAACCTCATCTCCTTCACCGTCACATTCCGGGAACAGCTCCTAACCATTCCCATCCTGATCACTAACCGTCCACCTCCTCTTCACCTTGCCCACCTTCGGCCAGCTCCTCTTGACCTCATCGCCGCTAGGCTTCGTACCCCATAGACCCTTCTGGCTAAGCTTCCTGCTGAGCGAGTCCGGGATGCTGGCCACGACAGGAGGCGCGAAACGGTTTGTTTTGCTGGGCGGGAGCTCGGGGACGACGTCGCGCTCGCTGTCGGCGCTGGGGATTGGAGCTAGAGGGGCGCCGGCGGCGTCGGCGGATGGTATGAGGGATAGAGGGGCGCCGGCTGCGTCGTTGGGGGAGGGAGTGGGGAGGAGGGGTTCTGCGCGGGGAGACTGGGGGTTTGAGGTGTTGTCGGCGTCGTTTGAGACGGAGATGGAGGGGACGTCGAGCGCGCTGTCGAGAGCGAGAGTGGGGAGCTGAGATTTCTTCGAGTGTAGGCCACCAGCGCTACCAGGGCGAGAGTCTGGTGGTGAGTTGGAGAAGTCCAGGACTAGATCATCGCCTGATGTTGAGGTATTGTTTTGTTTGCTGTTGAGGGTTGAGAACCATGTCTTCTTTTCTTCATTGCCACGCTGGGCGTCGAGTAAGGGTGTGCGACCCGCTGGAGGAGTCCAAAGACCTCCTGAGGCGGGCGTAGAAGCACCCGATAATGTGGGTAGAGATTCGTGATCCACACCCGTGTGAGGCTGGGTTGCTCTGCGTTGCATACCACCGTTTTGTGAAGGATGAGGAGCTGCCGAATTGGCATTCCCTGGTCTGCGAATGCTGCCAAGAGCAGTAGACTGGGTCTTGGGACGCTCGCGGTCGTCGTTGAAGTTCCATGAAGCCATAACGGATCCACTGTTTTGAGATCGAGAGGCCGAGTCACTGCTTGAGAGTCCTGAGCGGGGTAAGAAGGGCGATGGTGAGGCTCTTGAGGGATCTGACCCAGGGCGCAGATGCTCGGTGGATGCAATGATCTTCATCTCGTACATGGCCGACAAACCAGTGTTGAAGCTCCCACGTCGTTGTGAGGAAATGCTGGGAGGCATCTCCGATCCGGGGGATTGTGCTGGAGTTGAACCCTCTGGCGAGCCAATGTAATCTGAGGAGTCGAGCGGTGGGGCGTCGTCTCTCTTCACAGCCATGGTCAAGCTTGCCATCCCAACATCCAAAAGCACAGGCTGTTCAGTGATAGCGCCAATGAGAGCGTTGCTACCTGCTCCATGGGTGATCATCACAACTACCAGATCTTCCTCTTCTTCTGACTCCTCTTCATCGTCTTTGTGCTCTGCTTGATCGAGTCCTAGCGCATCTTCATTCCGGTCATCGGGATCGTGTTGGTTGTACCATTGAATCAGATGGTTCAATCCTCTTCTAAATCGCTTGTGCATGGAAGTCCATTCTTCGCCGTACTTGCCTCCGTCACCCCAATTTTGAGGTGCGCGCGAGGAGTCCCACTGATAATCCACATTCACTGTTGCATTCCTGGCATGTGACACATACCCCCTAGGAATGTGGTCAGAGCTAGATACAGCGTATGACGGTGTTGGAGCGATGTAAGCCGTCGTCTCAAACTTGGGCATCGTAGAAGATTGAGAGTGCAGAACATGGCCGGGCCTGAACGGGCTGCGTCTACCAGATCCAGTGTCGCTGCTAGCGCCGCTGTTAACACTGGTGGCGCGCTCTCGTCTTGCCGTAGGTGCAGGCAGCGCATCTCTCACATGACTCCAGTCATCTGCAGCGCCTTGTGTACTCGTGCTCTTGCCGCCTCCGCCTCCCCACAAATTGCTCGTCGAGCTCTTGCTGCTGACCGTTGGCGTGTATACGTCAATGTGCTCATTCTGCATCAGCTCTCCCTTGGCGGTCGCAACCATCAATGCGCTTGGTGGAGGAGGCGTGATGTGCTCGTAGTATTGCGGATTTAACCATTCTCCCAGGAAAGCGTCGACGCGGAGTTTCGATTTAGGATTGGGTAATTGTTGTTGTTCGGCAAGTACTTTGCGCGCAATCTCGTGGGCAAAGTCTTGTTTGGGTTCTGAGATCGGAGCCAGATTTGGGGAGCCACCGTCCATACCTCGGACGCGCGGTGACGCGGAGTGCATGCTGCTGGGTGTCCTGCTCTTGCTGGTGGTGGATCCCGTGGTGATCGTCGGGTTGTACTGTGCCATTCCGGCGGAAATAGCGACGCTGGTCTGTATGCATCGCAAGAACGGTGACGAGTGTATCACGACCTTGTGCTTCCTGCGCTTCCTCTTCTTGCTGCTGTCGCCGTTTTGGTCCGAGTCTGGTGTGTTCGGCGCATCATTGAGAGCCTGTTCGCGAGCTTTGAGCAAGCTGGCAATGCGCACGCCGAGCGCACGGCATTGCGTCCAGCCGCCGTAAGTGAGTGGAGGGTCGTAAGGCGTGGGAGTGGAGAGGTGCCAGTTTGAGTCTGCGGCATCGAGTCGAGCACCGTGCCTGGATATAGGGTCAGCTATCATGCAATTGCGCCAGGTGGTCCGAGGTGTCACGGCGCTGACGAAGTACCTACCTCGCGATGATCACCACATCCGGCTGCCGGCCCATAGCTGTGGGTGAGGCGACCTTGCGATGGTCGCTGTAGGTCGAGAAGCGCAAAGGCTCGAAGTGTTGCTGTTGAATGAAAGCTATGCAATGCTCATTCCTGGAGATCAAGATGTTTTCGTCGGTATGCGTGCGCGCAAAACAGTCCGAATGTGCCCAAGCAGCTGTCACACGTGCGACGTTGGTTGGCGCGCACAAGATGATGATGGTGATGATGTAGTAGCTGTGGTAGCACAGCAAGCGTGTATAGTGGCTGGTGACGGCGGTGGTGGTTTGTGATTTGATGATTTGTCTGGTGAGCCGGCGGGGTGTGCAGCAAGCAATGTAGCTTTCATGCAGGTCGGTCGGATAAATGCAGCTTGCAGTAGCGAAGACCGTGAGGAAGGAACGATGCAAGCAAACGCTTTCTCACTTCATTTGCCGACAAACGCGGAGGGAAGTGGAGGAGGAATATATTATCAGCCAAGCTCGGCCACCTTCTTGATTATGATACAAGAATACACAATGAGCAAAGTCCGCAAGTCAGCTGGAATGACAAGGAGGGCTATGCAGGAGTAATAACAACACTTCAAAATGCCGCAGTAGCTGATACGAAACAATCGTTTGCTCTCGTCATCTCAGCACCCTCGCGCTTCGGACGCGCTACCCGCGAGAAACTCCCGCTCCTTCATCACCGCTCTGAACCCTGAGTCCGAGCAGCGTTCCACCAAACACGTGCACAAGACAGCTCATCTCCACAGTCTCCACTGCTACAGGTGTCCGGTCCAGCTTTTGACAATCGACTTCCTCCTGTGTTTGTTTGCAGCGGATGCCGTGCCTCGGGCTCCCGCTCTTTACCTTAGTACCGCTCCGTTGCTTACCCTTCTGACAGGAGCTTGGAGAGCCGTATCCGATACCTTAAATGAGGCTGAAGGCATCTAGATCTGGCTGGCTGTTTGGAAAGCTATCAAGCCAGGACATCCCGAAACTTGAGGCTGGAGTTTATAACGAGAGAGCGCTGCTTGAGCCGGAACTACAACTCAAGTCGTGTCTGTGATATGTACGAAAAGTCGCGCATGTCTCAAAGACAACAGATGGTCGCGCACCGGCCGACAATTATCCGTTGTGGTCACAGCCCGGAGCCATCTCTAAACTCCGCGCAAGAGTTCCCACAGTCCCAAACTTCCGCATTTCCTGCATGTGTGTTCGAATCATGGAAAAATCCCAAAAAGACAACAAATCAAGACCTTCACCATCAGCCCTGATTCCCACGACTGCAATAAAACGCAAAAAGAGAAGGTAGTAGCTGAGAATGGTTTCGATCCATTGCCCTCCGGGTTATGAGCCCGGCCTGTGATATATGTCAGTTATACGTTCTCATGGACTCGTAGATAGGGGGGAATAACTCACGCGCTTCCGCTGCGCCACTCAGCTTTCGATGGAAAAATCCCTGAGTCGTAAAATATATACAATTGCAAGTCACTGCGTTGCAATCTTAGCAGAATCTTATGTAAGTGAAAAGCCCTCCAAGCGCTGATTGGCTAGCTGTCGCGGCTTACTCTTCCGCCTGCGCGTTCCGATAGGAGCGCAAAACCCTATCAACCCTAAGCAGGCGACGATGACAAAACATGTAGCGACAACGATAAGTACACATGCACCAACTACATGTAAGTTACATGCATGCAATCTCTATCGCTGGTAGTGCGACCTAACAGTATGTGGCAAGGTTTCAATAGCAATGCCACGGCTCTATCACCTTTGACTATGTTGCACCTGCAATGCAATGATCAACAGTATATTTTACTGATGCGACATTCAAAATGTATCCCTCAACAGAGTACCCTCCACTCGCTCAAGCCTCCTCCCCCAAACATCTAATCCTCCCCTCCACCCTCGGCGCTACACCTTTCGTCCAGCTCACGCCGAAATCCTCACCCACTTCCTCGCACATGGCCGGGTGGCCCTTGAGCCCCGTTGCGCGCCACCACTTCCTCATCACCTTACGCGCAAGAACAAGTTTGCGCTCTGCTTCGGAGTGCTCCTTAGGCACGGCAGGTAGGTCACTACGCGCTGTAGTCTCGTCTTCCGAATCTGAAGCGCCGTCGTCGTCTGCCGGTTGGGTTGAGACTTGCGCTTTGCCGACTAGCGGGGGGAGGGCGTTGGTTTTGCTCTCATCGTCTGCTGACTTTACAGTCGTGTTGCGCTCATCGATAGGAGAGCCAGGCTGCTTAGGCTCACGGACAGGATGCACATCATGCAAGCCGTCCTGGACTCCGCCCCAGTGCTGTCCCAACTGCGAGCTCCAGTTCTTCCAGCGGCCGAGCACTTTCAAGCTCATGAAGTACTGGCGCAGGATAACGGAGATGAGAAGACCGTTCTCTTCGTCGACGACACTCTTCGCCACGCCGCCGTGCTCTTCGATCAGGAGGGAAGTGAAACCGTCCTTGCCGCGGACCATGTACTCTCGCGTGCAGAGCTTGTATTGTCTCTTCAAGTCGACCGGCGCGCCTGCAATTTCGACTTCGCAGCAGCGAGAGCCCGCCGGCTTGCTTGGATCGAACGCAAAGCGGATACCGCTGACTTGCGGGAAGCGGCCTTCGAGCGCGGGATACGTGCTCACGCCGTTCTCGAGCGCGTCGATGATGGCTTGGCCGGAGACTTCGATGACGATGCACGGGTCTTCGAAAGGAAAACAGTTCATGATGTCTTTGACCTTGAGAATTCCAGCAGGGTAGACTTGATCGCCTCGGACGGTGCCAGCCGCCATGATGCAGCACTCGGCGTCGTAGTGCAGTCTCATCAGGTCGCAGACGAAATTGCCCATGTTGCTCTCTTTCAGCCTGACGGTCGTGAAGCGCGCGTCGAGCGGAGCGGAGATCCAGCCGACGGGCTTTTCCATTTTGGCTTTTAAGGCGGATGTTATCTTCGTGACGGTCTCCAGGGTTGGAGGGTCTTGTGCGATGGAAGCGACAACGTCGCGGCGGGTGATGTCGAAGTCCCAGCTTTTGCCGGAGGGCTTTCGGCGGCCTTCGAGATAGCTGAGCTGTTTGAAGTCTGTGCCACTGCGGAGGAGATGGGTGCCGTTGATGATGCAGTGGTTGTATGTGTGATCGTGGCCGCCGAGGATGAGATCCAAAGTACCTTCAGGCACGTTGTGAGCCAGTTTCTCGTCGTTGGGCTGGCGCTGGTGGGAGATAGCTATCACGATCTCAGCACCTTGCTCTCGAAGTTGCGGCGCAAGCTCAGCAGCAGTGGCAGATGCGCTGAGGTACTTGAGGTTCGGCGGAATCGAGTTCAGAGTGGCCAGCCATTCCCTCTCCACCAGTCCGATGAGTCCAATCTTGATCCCATTGGAGGCTGTGAGCATGACAGTTCGTTTGCAATTGCCCAGCGGCACACCTTCACCCAGCGCCGGGTCCAGGACATTCGCCACCAACCACGGGAAAGTGCACTTCTTAGCCAGATACTCAAACTGCTCCATACCAAAGTCCAAATCATGATTCCCCAAACAAGCAGCATCAATACGAGTGGCATTGAGCAGCGGAACCATATGACTCCCTATGTCACCATCACCATCTTCATCAGCAAATACCCTCACAAGCCCCGTTCAAAAGAATTTCTATACGCACCTTTCGTAACACTGCTCTCCAAACTCGGATTAAACGCATCGCCGCTAAACAGCGTCACCAGTTCCGGCTGACCCGCATACTTCTCACTCGAGCTCGCGTACGAATTGCACAGCGTCTGGAACCGCGCGATGCCGCCGACGGGTTCGCGCGAGCCAGGCTCGACGTGGTAGACGTCGTTGTAGTGGAGGATGCGCAGGTCGGGAGGGGTGGTGTCTGTGCGGTTGCTGGAGTGGGTGATGGTTTCTGGGACGGAAGTTAGTACTGTACTGCTGTTGGTGGCGGTGTTGTGATGTGTGGTGGGAGATGAAGTAGTTCGTGCATTGCAGATTGACTGATGGTCATGAGAAAGGTACATACCTCCATCGCCTACATCTTCCGAGCGAGCCATGGTCGTTGTTGCTGCTGAGTACAAGCCGAAAGCAAGGGCGGCGATTGGCCGATGCGGGATGTAGATGTGATTAAATGCAAAGACCTTATGGTGCGGAAAGGGATCTGCTAATAAGGGAATTAGAAGCTTGTCCTTCTCGTATCGAACGATGGAAGTGAATTCAGGCGAGGCCGTTCGTGTTCGTCGAAGAAGGAAGCAACCGCAACTCATGAGGTTGTTGTCCCGCTTCGCCACGTTCCAACACAGCCTCGTTACAGGGCTGAGATCGGCTACGAACGATTGGACGCCGTGCGAGCGATGAAACACTGCAGCATCAAATGAAACGCAGACAAGATGAAAGATGAGAGGCATGTATTGATCTTTCGAGATTATTAATTCTCATTGGCCCTAGAAATAAAAAGTAGCACCGATCTATTCTAAACAAGGCATATTCATGCAAGTCGTCATCTAATAATCCATCACAAGTTGCAGTCTGATAACAACTCTTCCCAATAACAATTCTTTCCCTCTTGTTGAAATCAGAGGTTCCCAAACAATTCACCCAGTCTATTAATTGTGCGTCCCTCGCTCATCAGCCAGCGAGTCGAAATCA
Organism: Melanodothis sp. VS III C KN 2; assembly: GCA_019775565.1. Classification (NCBI taxonomy): domain Eukaryota; kingdom Fungi; phylum Ascomycota; class Dothideomycetes; order Cladosporiales; family Cladosporiaceae; genus Melanodothis; species Melanodothis sp. VS III C KN 2. Next base: position 1,021,872 of record JACWFM010000002.1, read on the forward strand.
AACATCATGTCCTCGAAATTGACGTCCTCCATCGCCACATCTCCCATCATCGCCTGTCCGGAGACTTCCGCTGGCGCTGTGCTAGTAGCAGTCGGCGCGAAAGCCTCCGTCGTCCACGCCTGCTGACCCGCCATACTGGCATTGAGATCAAAAGCTGGTGGTTCGTTGGTGTCCATACCCCCCATGTCGAAAGCTGCAGAGGCGTCGACCTGGTCGGCGCCGGGATAGGCTGCGATCAGATCGTCGAGGTCCTGGAGCAGCACGCTCTCGTCACACCAGTGATCGTTGCCTTGGTACCAGTTGTGCAACTCATCGTCTGTTGCAAAGTTGGTGTTGGACATTGTGTGGCCGGCTGATTGCTGGGCTTCGCTCGATGCTGGGTTCTGCAGAGGGATTTGCTGGGTGGTAGTGTCGGTGGCAAAATCGAGGCCTGCGCCTATGTTGGGTCCGAGGAACTCCATCATGGCGCCTGTGGTGGTTGAGTCTGGGTTTGCGATGCTTGGCATGGAGAGATTGGGTGCTGAGGCGGTGTATGTTACAGGTGGCATGAGGCCGCTCTCCTTCCATGCTGGCGTGACTGTTGCGAATCGCATCGCACGATCAGGCGGGAGCTCGTAGCGGTGTCTTCGGAGATAAGGGCTAGTGCTGGTGTTGTTGGTTGTGCTTGGTTGAACGCTGGGCTGGGTGCTGCGAAGAGGAATGCCATTGGGTCCCCAATTGTCGTCCAGCTCCGCCGCCTCCATAGCCACGAGTGTGTCGAGGCCGCGAGCTATCGCATCTGATTGTGAAGCTGCGTGCGGCTCTTCGCATTCTCCTGTACCGCCGCATTCCATCGCTACAAGTCTGTCAAGACTACGAGCTATCGCATTTGAGCGCTCGGTTGCTTGTTGCCTGTCTCTCAATCCGCCGAGACGTGCGTTCTCCGCTGTGAAAGGGCATTTCTCGACTTCCCACTTTTGCAACTTCTCGAGCATATTCCAGCGTGAGTTTGCCGCTGCGACTTGCGCATCATGTTCGATCCACTCGCACTCAGCGTGACCGTTCTTGTTGTGGTTGCGTTGTTCAATGCGGTTCAAGGCCTCCAAGCCACGTACTCGCGAAGCTGCATCGCTGTCTGAAACCGCGTTGCTTTGTTTCGTCGCCGCTAACGCTGAAACCGGTACTTCATAAGTGCACCATCTCCTGGGTTTCGGGCTCTTTGTGCCAGGAGAGTTCTCGAAGGGACGCATGTCCACCACATTCCCGCTGCACTCCGCATGCCCACACTGGTAGTCGGCGCTGTGCAGAACCCCCTCCTTCGAAAGCTGGTGGTAAACGCTGCGTACCTCTTGCCTCTTCTGTTCGATAGCGCCTCTGTCGGGACCCGGGTTCATTTGTAATACTCCCCTCTTCGTGGCTTGTGATTGGTTGAACGCCGCTAGCTGTACGGAAAAGGGAATACGCAAGCCCAAGTCGCCGTAAGTCTCCAGATCCTCTGGGATTTGGCAACCTTCGCCGCCTACAGCGGATGGGATGAAATCCAGACCATGAGCCTTTTTAAAGAGATCCAGCCATTCGGCGTTGTCGGCGGCAGTCTGGTTCCAGCTGTCATCAGAGCCGTATAGCACTTTACGTGCGTGACTCTGAAGCATCTCGTCTGTGAGTACAATTCCTTGCTTGGCCATGTCGTTGGCGTACCTCCCTAGCCGTACTGTGAGAATTTCCCAGCACGTTGCCTTGGTTCCAGAGTCCTGTTGATTTTGGCCGCTCATATCGACCGGGAGGTCCTGTTGAGGACCTTCCTGTTCTGCAATTCTTCCAGCCAATTCTTGTGCGTGTGTGTTCGAGTGATTCCTGCTTGTGGCGCTGAAAGGATTTGGGGATACAGCTTCGATGCCGATGAGATATGGTGGCATCGCATTGGTGACTTGAGCTGCGACTGCAGGATCCAAGCCTCGGCATCCCTTCCATTGTGACATCTTCGCACCGGCTTTGAAGTGTGCAGTCAAGTGATCGACACGATCTTGCCACACCGTGAATCGCTGTGCGCAGAACCCACATCTTGAGTTGATGTTTGTCGCCACAGATTTCCAGGACTCCATAGAAGTTAGCATCTCGCACCCGTGCATCAGTCGCAAATGTTGGCGTAAGTGATCCTTGCGGTAGAACGTGCGTGCATCGAATCCTTTCTCTTCACACGCGCTGTGGTTGTGAGTCTCGCCATGATCTTCAGAAACGTTTTGCTCGTTGCAGTACACGCAAGTTTTCGCCCCAGTCGCCGTGTCCACTATCACAGGTCCGATCGGTGCACAGATCCACTTTTCTAGGGAAAGATGAAGCGACTTCTCATGCCGTGTCCAGTCATACTTCGATTTGAACGTATCTGTGCAGAAAGTACATTGGAAAATGCGTTTCTTGTCGTCGACCACAGCACGGGCGGGAGCTGTGACATTTCTCCTACGTCTGCGGCGATCCTTCTTGCCCGCCAAGCTCGAGCTGAACGAGCCGTACGAGCCACGGGACGAGCCTCGAGAGTTTGCGCCAGAAGACAATGCCGATTGAGAACGCGAGATTGAGCTTGGGTGGCTTGTCTCGAACGATGTTGTCGATTGCGGCTTCTTCTGTGACCATCCCGAGCCGTTGCTGGAATTTCTGTGGCGGCGAGTGTTGTAGCTTGACGGCGATGTAGCTTCGTCCGGGAGGTCATCGACAGCCTTGAAAATATCTGTGAAGCGAGCAGGCTCGTTCTCGGGTGGAGAGTGTTTCCATCTTTCGAAGGGGTTGAGTTCCTCCCATGGCTTTTCTGGTTCGGGGATGTCGATGGCTGGAGTTGTAGGGCGCAGACTTGGCGATTCGCAAAGTTTTGGTCTTGAGCCTCTGGATGATTTCGCTCTCCGCCTTGCGTTGGCAAGCCAGTTGGCGATCTGTATGGGTTTCAACTCGGTCTGTTTCTCGAGTTCGATTTTCTCTTCCTCTGTGGGATATGGGTGCTGTTGGTGCACGTCTAGCCACTCCCGTAGAATCTTGACTGCGTGTCGTGGGAAACGGATGCCATTTCGCTTAGTGCTACCAGGTGCATCGTCTCCCCCTCTGGGTGTGAGGGTACCGCTGTTTCGGCTGTGAAGTGTTTTGATGCCAGTGAGAGTCCCGCGTTCTCTGCAGGATAATTCGTCGACAGAGTGTAACGTGTCGAAAAATGTGCCATTGGTATCATTGGTGTAGTTGCCAGCTTCCAGAGTCTTCGAGTCGGACAGACTGCATTCGCGGAAAAGGCTTTTGCACGGTGTGCAGCCAATGTCGCCACTTCTCAAGTAGCAGTTGAGGTGTTTTGATCTGCAGTAGTCGCAAGGTTTCTCTGGGCGGACGAACCTTAGACAACATCAGTAGCAATACATGGCAAAAAATGTCGGTACTGCGGACCTTGGGATGAAGTTCTCAAATCTGCTGTAGTCAGGCTCGTCGACGGTGGCATCCGGCTTAGGATCAGGAGCATAGTCCCAGTCCAGAACTCCATGGCAGATGCAGCTGATCCCTCAAGTCAATGAATGTCTCATACCACGAGGCAGGCAGCTCGATTCCTACCTGTCGATGTCTGGGTGCGCAGGACAAATGTATTGCTGCTGATTAAGGGCGCCCAGATCTGCAGGCGCGCTGGCCAGGGTGTCGTCGGCTAGATCGAACGACACGCTCGGCTCTTCGATTAGCTCGTTCATGTTGAAAGCCAACTCGGGGGCGTCGTCGATGACAGGCATTGCCTATTGCAGGCAAAGACAACGAACGGCCGGCGTACGTGTGTTGCAGTGCAGTCGTGCACGGCTCAACCACGGTGGATGCAATGTGTAGAAAGGCGCGAGACAGGAAGAGAAAGGGCGCGACTCTGACCTAAAGGCGTATGAGACGATAGCAGGCAGAAGCGTGCTCGCGCCTTTGCGCTGACTACAACAATGCGGTGGAGAGCTAGAGTCATCCTACAGCTCGGTGCGCGGTCGAGGCTGCACGCTTGTACTGCGAAGGGCGTACTCGTACTTGCAGAAGACGCACGTGCCGGTCATCGGCGAAGACCACACTTTTCCACTTTTTATGGCGGGGAAGCATGCGAAGGTGAGCCCTGCAGCGGAACCGCAGTCCTTTAGAGTGCCTTGGCAGTCAGCCATTGGGAATGACCAGCCGGTTATTGCGGCAGTCTTTGTGCTCTTTGGGGTAGAGTCACAGAGTCCGTTGCGTCTTGATACTGGTGCGTCATGGAGAAAGTGCCCGTTTTGTCTTGGATGTGGCCCTTTGGCTCGCGCAAAGCTGCAACGTTGCCTTCCACGGTATGCCTGGCCAGCAAGAACTGACTGAAGAAGACGTGGCCGGCGCGCGAAGGATCGCGAGACATCGGAACATTCCATGCAGCTTCGCCGAAAGCGCAGGTCGATTTGGCCGGCCGACTGACTTCTAACATGAATCCTGACTCCTGAGAGATCCTCTCCCCGGCAAGCAGCATGCACCTAACCATGTCACCCCATGCTGCAGCTGCAGGAGTCTAAATCATCAGCCCCAGAAGATCGTCATTGTTATCCAAGTGGCAGCCCTTCGTAAGCATGAGCCCACCGTTGCACGCATTCCTGTCCGTGGTCGGCAGTGTCGTGTGTGGCAGAGATAAGAGGAAGGCCACGTGCTCACGCGCATGTCGTGTCATTCTCTTGTCCTCGATCTCTCTCTGAGGATGTATGTGCGTGTGTGTGTGTTTGTGTGTTGCGCGATAACTACATGCAGTCCCGATACTTCGCTTCGGGGTCACTCTGTGTCCGATGACCCCAAGATACTGTATCAGATCCTTCTGGCAGCTGGCTCTCCAGCTGCTCGAACTGTTCTATGGCTATATCGTGCACCGGGCAATCGGCGCACATGTCTTGCCTTATATGTACACTTGTGAAGATTCGGCATTGACATCGTTCCAGAAGCTCGAGCATGAATGACCGCGCGTACGGTAACTCGCTCAGCTCCACAAAGGCTAAATTCGAGTTCATATCTCTAGATACCTTATTCACAATGTTAACTCAAGCTGCGCGGCGCTGTATAGCAGCGACTACCCGACTTGCATCGACATATCTTCGTGCACCAGGAGGTCTTCACAAGCCCATTCGTGCGTAGCAAGACGGACAGCATGCCGATTGGACAAACTCTTGCCCGACCATTTGGCCGTCTCCAGTTGGCCGTTCCCAGGCCGAGGCGATTGGCAGAAACGTGGAGTTCGTGATGCGGGGCTGTATCTCTGTATCTATGGTGGCGTCGGGAAGTAGATATAACAACATCCAACCACATCCATCCCAATTGAGAAGACCACTATCTGTCAAACATCAACCCTGTTTCAATCCCTCATCACTACATCCACTCTTCCACGATTAAGGCGTCTCACGCCCTACACACAGTCAGCCTCACCAGCATACAACAACAACAATCTCACAACATCGTCCCACAACGATGGCACCTCACGCAGAGAACGTCACGGGAGTTGCTTCGGATGGCAAAGAAGTCCCGGTCAACCCTGGCGAGGCTCCTCTTGAGCCGGGTATTAAGAAGAGCATTGCCCAGGGGAAGATGACTGAGTTTCCGTCGTAAGTTGAGTTGATTCTTTGCCACAGCCGTCTGTCTGTCATTTCATTGCCTTTGATCAAGATGTCGGATGTCGCTGTTGCTGGCAAGCTGTGGCCACAGTTTGGGTACGTGGTACTGGTGTTCTAAAGGATGATCTCTTGTCTCTTGGTGGCAGACGGAATGTTCGTCACCTTGCAGTGGTGTCTCCACACCATAAATCACTGTCTTACCCATCAATCAAGATTCTCCCAGCAAGCACTTGCAAGCTAGCCTTTTCTGGGAGAATCACACCAACTTTCTTTCCACACCACCCGACTAACCATCGCATTCCCAGCCCCCCAACCTTCACCGACAAACACGCCGAACGCGACTACCTCAAAGGCCGCCTCGCCGCCGCCTTCCGCATCTTCGGCAAATACGGCTTCGACGAGGGCGTCGCCGGGCACATCACCCTCCGCGACCCCGTGCACCCGGACTGCTTCTGGGTGAACCCCTTCGGGCGCGCATTCAGCCTGATGACCAAATCCGACCTCATCCTCGTCGACCACTCGGGCAAAGTCATCGACGGCGGCGAGAACCGCCTGCTGAACACGGCTGCGTACATGATCCACGCTGCCATTCACGAAGCGAGGCCGGATGTGCAGTGCGCGGCGCATAGTCATAGTATGTACGGACGGACGTGGTGTAGTTTGGGAAGGAAGCTGGATACGTTGACGCAGGATTCGTGCGCTTTCCACGACGACCACGTTTTGTACGAATCCTTCAACGGCGTCGTTCTCGCGGAGAAAGAAGGCAAAGATATCGCGGCGTGTCTTGGAGGGAAGAAAGCTGCGCTGTTGCAGAACCACGGGTTGTTGACGGTGGGCAAGACTATTGAAGAGGCGGTTTTCTGGTTCTTGTCGATGGAGAAGTGCTGTCAGAGTCAGTTGATGGCGGAGGCGGCGGCGGGGTCGAGGGGCGAGAAGCCGGTTGCTATTGGGGATGAGGAGGCTGCTTATACGTATCGGACGGTGGGCACGGCGAAGGCGGGGTGGTTTAGTGCGAAGCCGTTGTTCGATGTTGTTCATAAGGAGACTGGGGGTGATTATCTGGAGTAGGTGTGGCTTGTGTAGGGCGAGGCAGGCCCTGGATCAGGACCAAAAGTTCACGGTTGGTGAGACTGTAGCTTCTTATCTGACCACATCTCGATGCGACCTTCTATCGATTTTGAGCTTTGCCGCTGTGGTGTTGGTCTACGAACCGGGTCGCGGTTGGTGTCTATATCATCTTCGTTTGCCTGCAGGCGAGAGGACTCGTTTCATACCCAGCTTCAATGACGCGCATTAAATTCTCTCTAACAAGTCCAGAATTCCCAAGCATTTTTCGCAGAATCGTGTGAGAACTTCCAAAGTAACGTCTGATTCAATGATCTCGTTGCGTGTGTAGATCACCGGGTCATCCTGCGGAGCATATCCTAGAATCCCCTCTCGCGCTTTGAGAGACCGCATCAGGTCTCTCTCACGGAAATCCAGGTCGGTCTGCCCTGATGCTTGATCGTCACAGTGCTCACACCACTTCTCTAATCTCTTGCGGAACCTGGCGAGGTCACTGTTTATCTTATGAGCAATGAATCGATGATAGCGGTGCTTACACCACTTGTGTACATCATCGAGCTTGAGATCGAAATTGTCCCGGAAAAGCCAGTCAAGGCGGTCGGTTGCCTTGCTCTCTAGATGGCTCAGAGGGTGAAAGCAAAGTGGAAGTGCTTCATGCTCGGTGGAGTCGATGCTATAGATCGAACCGGGGATCACCCCAAACAAGTTCTCGAGATCTTCGCACTGCTTGGTCACATCGTGGAGAGTAAGCGGCCATTTGATGATGTGCATGTTGCGGAGAACGTGGTTCATGAGGCCTGGCAATGTGCTAGTGTAGTTAGCTCTAATGTTTAGACGACCCGACCTGACAACGTTCAAGATTGCATAGACCTTGTCTCTAGGATCGGTGCAGCGTAGGTGACGTGTGGAGTCAAGCATGGCTCGCAAAGACTGGTCCATTGCTGCGTCGGTCAATTTGAGCATCATTCCAGCCGAACTGTTCTGCAAGGCTTGCACCTTCGCTTTGACGCGCTCGTCTTTGTTGTCAAATAGCCAGCCGCCGAAAGACTTGAGATCGACACATTGACTACCGCACAGCAGGTCTACTGATTTAGATGCTCTCAGTTCCTGATAGACCCAAAGCCGTTACCAGTACGGGCGGTCGCAGAGCTCTAGCATGGCAGGACCTATGGGTGATGCCCACAAGCGGCGCCAAACCTTCCAATGAGACGACTTCGTCTTTCGAGTGGTCAGTGCTTCTATCGCGCTGTCGCTGTCTCCATATGCCGGACCAAGCCAGACGACGACGGGCTCAGCCTTTTCGAAGATTTTGGGGATCATGTTGACCTGCTCGAGCTTCTCCCAGGGATCTGATTGGTCGATCGACAGAGCATCGATCCATAGCCAGTCGGAGAATCGATCTGCTAATTGTCGAGCTTGCCACAGGAACCGCCAGAGATTTATCGTAATCAAGCGAGGTTGGTTGTCAACAATAATATGGCATCGCTCGACTGGGCAACCCCAGGTGTACGAGAGGGCAGCGTACTCTCCTTCGACATCCGCAAGTAGGCAAAACCTCGTGTCGCACGCAATCACATCATCCAAACGTCCAGGTCGAATCTTGATCAGCCGTACGGGCTGCGATCCAAGTTGCGAGTATGTCTGGATAGTGCGACGTGCGATGGAGTCATCGGTGAAGGTGTCCGCCGCAGGCCACGTCCAATCTAAATTCTGGTCTGTAAAGGGCTCCGCGCAGTCTATTATGTCATATACGTCCTTTATTTGATACATACGTGGGTACCTTGGCATCAAACCGTGTGTTGTAAGCCGCGAATCAATTCCAGTTAGAATAATGAAAGTTGTGCCGTTTCTTGACCGTGGTTGTTACTGATGAAAGATGATTTACGTCTTGGTGGCTCAGCCTTGTTGCCTGCGCCTTGACCATAAGCGCCGAGGCTGGTGTATGCATGCATACCCTACTTAACACTTCAGCCTCCGCTGGTGACATCTGTACAGCTTGAAGCTACTGTAAGCCACGAAACGATGACATGAATGAAACAGACTTTTACCAAGTGCTGTGAACGAGACAGCAGAACAGCGTCGTGTGCATCTCGCGGTTCAGCATCCTTGCGCGAATCGTGCTCGTTTGGGGTCGTGGTTCCCGAAGCCGCGATGCCGCAGACGCTTGTGCTGCATGACAATATCGCATCAGGGGCCTCAAGAAATATCCTTCTCTCGGTCATGGAAGCCAAGGAGTTCAGTGGTCTCGCAAGAAAGGTAGTTGGTCACGGTAGCTGGTATGCCGGTTCTCAATGGTTCACGGTACTGCGGTCTGTACATGCAGTCTGCTGGAGTACGATGGTGGGAGACATGAATCAGCAGTGACGTGCCTTGAATTCGGGTTTCAGCCATCACGGTGACGTGGAAGTTGCAAGCCGCGGGAACGGCGATCGACCAGGAATTGACTTTGTGGTTCTTCGTCTTTCTGCGTCGAACAGATGTTTCTATCTTTGGTGCAGTAGACTTGTATACACTTGATGGTGGTCGAAAGGGGCCCGAAACCCGAGTCTACTCACACTTGATCTTTGGACTGCCTTCCAGATGAATTAGGCTCGAACCGGAAGAAGAAAAACAGATTGCTCTTTTCGGCTGGCAAAGTGGAGCCGGTAAGTGGTCTTTCACATGTCAATTTCTCAAGCCACGGGTCCAGATGTCTTGATCCAAGCTCAGTGCCGAGAAAGATAAGCCACGAGGCAGAGCGTGTGTAGCATACACGTGTAGAAATGTATAGATGTATAGCATGTACAGACACATAAATCTTGCATCAGTAATATTCACAGCACTATTGCATCACCCGGCAGCTGGCGGAGGGTTAGTGGTGATGACGAGCTGCAAGTAGTGCAGTGCAGTGGTCTGGCAGCAGAATGTTGAGGTGTGGCGCACGCATCAAGCTTGGTCGCTTTTTGCGTCATGATCCCGTCCTGTACACGACCCACAACCACCCAAACAACCTGATTTTCGCCCAATCCGAAACCGCTCGATATTATCACGACTGTCCCCAAGCACGCGACATCTGCATCTTCCTCCTGCACCCTCCTCTTGCACCCTTGCTCACTTCTACACCTCCACCAGCTCTTTCCTCAGAGCCTAATTACCCCCAACAGCTATCTGACAGCTTCCCGAGCTCCTCCTCCCACCACCCACCACATCCCCTAACGTGAGCACGCGACCACCACAATCACAGCCATGGCCGATACTTCAGCGCAATATCCCGACCTCCAGACCGGCAACGGCGTGCAGACCAACGGCACCACTCTGCGCGAGAACGTGACCAACAGTGAGGTACGTGCAAGCAAAGAGCACGCAATGGTAGCTGCCAGCGGGATACGTACACGAGACGGAAAGAGGGTGCCTGGGAGATGGGCAGTCACTGCCGTGAAGATGCAGACACGCGTCAAGTGTTTGGGATAGCTCAAGCTGTCCTTCTCAGTGACCTGCCTTTATCTTCCACACACTCCGTCTTCACATCTACCTCTCCGTACTCTGCTGGCAGACCATTCGCGCTCATTCGCCTCGACGACACGCCCAGCTGACACCTGACAAAACAGTACTTGGACTGAAGCAGCCACGGCCTTTCTCACATTATCACCAACGCCATCCTAACAATGCAAACAGCCGCCGCCAACACCATGAACTCCATCCAGAACTCCCAAACCGTGCAAAACCTTGCCAACGGCCCTGTCGCCGACAAGGCTCGCACCGAGGCCGCCAACACTAAGAACGAGTTCTCCAACTTGGCTGCTTCCCGCCAGACACCCGACACCAAGACTGCCACTGGCCAGAACTTGACTCACTACCACTCTCTGTTCTACTCGCTCCTCAGCTGGGAGAACCCTCGCGCCACCGCCATCTCCTTCGCCAGCATTGTCTCCACCATTCTCATCGTCCGCTTCATTCCGGTCGAGCGCTTCGTCTTGAAGTCCATCTTCACCGTTCTCGGCGTGACTTCTGCCGCCGAGCTTGTTGGTCGCTTCGTTCTCGGCGAGGGCATTGCCACCAAGTTGCGTCCCAGGAAGTACTACACAATTCCCCGCGAGACCCTCGAGAGCTTCACTGGCGATGTCGAGGAGCTTATCAACTTCTTCGTCATTGAGTTCCAACGCATCCTCTTCGCCGAGAACGTCTGGGCCACCATTGCTGTGAGTCGAGCATTTACCATGGAATTACTCCCAGCATACTGACAATTTTCAGGCCACCTTCGCCGCCATCATCGGCTACTTCCTCGTCAAGGTCACTCCCAAGTGGGGCCTGCTTCTCATCTCCACCAGTGTTATCTACCTCGCTCCTCTGATTTACATCACCAACAGGGAATTCATCGACACCCACCTCAACAACGCCGCCGAGATCGCCAACAAGCAGACCGAGCAGCTCCGCGAGGTCGCCGCCAAGAACACCAACAAGGCCATGGAGGCTACCAGCCAGGCGACCTCTCAGTACGTGAGCCTCGCTCAGGAATACATTGGTGGTGCCAAGAAGTCCGCCGTCGACAAGGGCTACGTTAGCAAGACCACCGCCGAGAAGCTTCCTGGCGCTCCCGTTGAGAAGGACTACACCTCCTCCCCTGCCAAGGCCACCACCTCTGCTCCTGCCGAGAAGTCTAGCTCTCCCATCATCTCCGACGAGAAGCCCGCCACCTCCCACAGCGGCCCTGACTTCCCTGTTGCTCCCGTCGACAACACCAGCTCTTCTGCCCAGCCCACTCCTGTCGTTGGAAACACCGACTTCCCCGCTGCTCCCAAGGACGAACCCCACGGTCTCTCTCACGAGGTCCCGGCCGCCCACGACGGTGCTGACGAGTTCCCCTCCGCCCCAGCTGCCGCCCCCGCGGCCTCCGCCGCTTCTGACGAGGCCCCTGCTGTCTCTACTGAGGAGCACGGCATCGAGGAGAAGAAGCAGCCCATCCCCGCCATCTAGGGGAACGGCGCAGCTTCAAGCAAAAGTGAGCATCGAACAACTGAGAGCAAAAAGTCGAAAGTCGGCAGTAAGAGCTGGAAGAAACTAATCTCTCTTCCCGATATTACTGAACCATTGCTCGACGAACCTGTACAACCCGGAAGCGATGCGAAGGAGCCGCTCGTTCGAGGCATCTCCTGGGACTGAGTGACCGAGTTTGACCCTCATTGTGGGCGCGAGGTGGGCTGTCTTCATGATGACGAATTGCCTACGTTCTTCTTTTTCTTCTTCATAGCGAGCGATTTCCACGGCATCCCTAGGCTTCTTTTTTTGGTTGCACAAAAAAGGAATCTGTACTACTCTAGTTCCGTTTTCCTCGAGGCATGAGCATGAGATTATGATGGAATATTAAGTTAATAGGGTATGAACGAGTTCAGAAGCTATCATCTCGGTTTTCGTTATGCCTCTCGCTGTGGGTTGCGTTCTTGGTGAGAATAGTTTGGTTGGGTGTGATAACTCTCATTGGCGGCCAGGCCACTGAGGCGTCATGCTGTGGTTGTCTATGCAGGAGCGAGCACATGTAGTATTGAGCGCCCATCTTCCCGTCGTGTTTCAACGTCGCTACAGCTGATGGATGCGAAGTCCGATTGCTCAGACTGATGACCTCTGCGCTGAAAGGAACATTTTCGTGCTGGTTTATGCTGTCGTTGGTTGTGTAACCCAACAATGTATGTACATCTTTGCATTTTTTGCATGTCATATGACGTTCATGTTTACACCATCAATGTTGACCACCATCCATGGCTACGTCGAGAGATGATTCGCATGATCTATAGTGATGGCCTGTTGCACTGTGGATTTTATCTAGACTAATTTATATCTAATGTATTGCCATCCACGTTATGGGTCTTCGGAACAGTGGAGTGGTGGTTGTTTCCCCAGATTCTTCTGATCTGATATCATCTCTCTCTCACATGAAAACAACAACCTCGGCTTCCCTCCACCGGAGCCGTGGTTACTGGCGGGTTACTGGCGGACGATCGGCTCTAGCTGTTCGGATGTATGGACCTCGAAGAATGTTCGCCATGTGCTTGATTATTCTCCCTCCTTAGCAAGACCTCGTCTGTCTTGAACCATCATCTCTCACACACCTCACAGCAACAATGGCCTCTCAAGCCCTGCGCACCAGCGCCCTCAAGACCGCCCGCCCTTCGATCCCCACTCAACGCCTCTCCGCCCTCCGTCGCCAGCTCTCCTCCAGTCCAGCCCTCAAGAAAGAAATTCAAGATGCCTACATCCTCGCCGCCGTCCGCACGCCCTGCGGCGTCTTCAACGGCGCTTTCGCCTCCGTCTCAGCGCCCCAGCTCGGCGCCACCGCGATCAAAGAAGCCATCGCCCGCTCCTCCGTGCCAGCTGAGAAGTTCTCCCACATCTACATGGGCAACGTGCTTCAAGGTGGCGTCGGCCAGGCTCCGGCCCGGCAGGCGAGCATGTTCGCTGGCTTGCCGACTAGTGTTGAGGCTACGACTGTGAACAAGGTCTGCGCCAGCGGCATGAAGGCTGTTAGTATTGCTGCGCAGCAGATCGAGCTTGGGCAGGAAGAGGCGTTGGTCGCGGGCGGTATGGAGAACATGAGCCGCGTGCCGTACTACCTCGCGCGCGCGGGGCAGCAGCCGCCTTTCGGCGAGATGAAGCTCGACGACGGGCTGGTGAAGGATGGGCTGTGGGACGTGTACAACCAGGTGCACATGGGCAACTGTGCGGAAGCGACGGCGAAGAAGTACGAAATCACGCGCGAGCAGCAGGATGCCTTCGCGATCGAGTCTTACAAGAGGACGCAGGCGGCGTGGAAAGAGGGGCTGTTCGACGAGGAGATTGTGCCTGTTACGGTTAAGGGCAAGAAGGGGGATACGGTTGTCAAGGAGGACGAGGGGTATAACCGTCTGAAGCTGGAGAAGGTTCCTACGTTGAAGCCGGCTTTCGATCGTTCGGGTTCGGGCACCGTGACGGCGGCGAACAGCAGTTCGTTCAACGATGGTGCTAGTGCGTTGGTGCTGGGTACCAAGGAGCTTGCGAAGCAGTATGGTAAGGGAAAGAAGGTTCTTGCGCGGATCTGTGGGTATGCGGATGCGGCTCTTGATCCGATTGATTTCCCTGTTGCGCCGGCGAAGGTCGTGCCGCTTGCTCTCGCTAGAGCAGGTATCAAGCAGGAGGACGTGAAAGTGTGGGAGTTCAACGAGGCTTTTGCAGCAGTCATCAAGGCCAACGAGAAGGTAAGTCCTGTTCTGTCCTGTCCTGTCCCGTCCTGATCGCACACACTATACCCATCCACGAGCTATCACTAACAAAATTCCCATGCAGATCCTCAACCTCGACGCATCAAAAGTCAACCCTCGCGGCGGCGCTATCGCTCTCGGCCACGCTCTCGGTAGCTCTGGCTCGAGAATCATTGTTACTCTCTTGCACCAGCTGAAGAAGGGCGAGTATGGCGTTGCGGTGATTTGTAATGGCGGCGGTGCGGCTACGGGAATTGTTGTGCAGATGGTGGATGCAGATGAGCTATAAAGTGTCCGATGTAAGAATACCTACCCGTAGCTTGGGAGGGGTGTAACGAGATTTGACAGCATACCAAAATCTACTTACGAAGAAAGCAAGCTGCAGGCAAAGCAGTAGCATCACGGATACCGCAAAGAACGCTTTCAATTCTTCCCAGAAGATCGGCATGCAGGTTCAGTGCCCGTTAACCTTTCTGTATCCCCGTTGACGCGGATACTCTTTCCATAGGCGCACAACCACCTCCTTATCCGTGTAATCTGAACCAGAAGGATCATGATTCGGATCAGAAGAATTGTACTTCCTCAATGGACAGAACATCTAATTTGATGTATGAATGGCGATCCGGCACTAAGCGAGGAGTAGTTTGCAATCTCTCCAGCAAGGACTCATTAACTTCACCCGCTACGGCAAAGCGTGAACCTATATGAACTCAAACCATCCATCCCATCAACAAGCGCTCCATGCCATGGGTCGTGTAGTGCAATCAGAAGAGTGCACCACTAATCCATCAGACCGTACACATTCACAATCAGTGAATGGATGTGCAAATTCACTCACACGGACCCCCACAGGACAGAAAGAGTAACTTCGCGACAATCGGGCGGATGCGCTCGCTGGGAGTAATGCCGTCACCTCTTCACCACAACGATCCGGGAAATGGTCACTTTCTGGACTTCACAGCACAAGACAGACACGATCGGGGAGTCGTCGCCCAACTCTCCACATAGCTTAGTGGACCGATGGGTCCGTCGCCGAAGCCAGCAGTTTGTTCACATTGTTTCGTTGGGGGTGGAAGTGAAAGTCAAGGGAGGCTCGCATGACCGCTGGATCGTGAGGTCTAGCTCTGAGTGCGGAGGAGGGCTGGGACCGTAAGATTGCCCAGAGTGGGTAGGAAGTGAAAGTGAAAGGAAGGGACACTCATGTAGGGCTTGACCTGGTCGCCCTGGGCGTGGAAGAGAGTAGAAGGGAAGGAAAGGAAAGTTGCTCAAATGGTCGCTGGCTAGCGCCGAGCTGATGGAAGGAGGAGAACTCGCTGCGTTGGGCGACGACTGGGATTTGGAAGCAAGTTACTGGTCGCCTCCCCCTTCCCTTCCTTGTGAAGTGTGTGTGTCACTTGAGGTTTGGTGGCTCTTCTAATATTCTTTTTGGGTTCGATTACGCCAAGGAATACCAACCTTGTATTTGCAAAATGCGATCTCTATGATTTTCTAGACCGTTTTATTTGCAACCGTCTAGATATCCTGTCTCCCACATCCACTAGCAAAAAGAGAACAGTTCTCGGGTTAAACTATCCAACGCCACGCCTAATCGCCAAACCAAACACCTCCAACTCAAAGCAGAGAGAACACAAGTCCGCACAAAACCAGGCTCGCCGAGCAAGCTATCGTCAACTTCGAAGCTCCACTAGTCGACGAAGTCGTGCTGGCAGAAGGCGAAGATGTCGGGACAACCACACCAGTCGAAGCAGCAGTGACCTCATCACCGAAAACTTCCTTCGCCGAACCACCAACACTCACAGTGGCCGTACAAACGTTCCAAACCCCAGAAGAAATCTCGCTCGCCGTCACCGTCGGCCCAGACACAAACGTCACAGTCTGCGAACGCGTGCTGAACGTAGAACTGGGTTCATCGCCGAACGTCACGGTGTGGCTGAAAGTTGATATCGGCGTCGTCCGCGTATCCGTCGTCGTATAAGTGTAAGTCTGATCATTGTACACAATCCCATCGCTCAAGATGGAGTTGATCGTGTTCCCGCTAGTTGTCTCTGCGGGACCGCCAGCGGTGTAGGTTTTGTCGCCGATGATGGCGATGCCGGTGGTGCTTCCTGGAAATACTGTGGGGCCTGGTCCGCCGGCGGTGTTGGTTAGGACGACTTTGGAGGATGTTTCTGTGGCGATGGTGGCGTTGGGTTTGCCGATTTCGATGACCACGGCTGGGAGGGGTTGTTAGATGGATGGAGATTGGAGGTGGTTTTCAGAGGCGATTTGGAACTCACGTTCGGTTGAAGAGGTGCTGCTTTCGGCGGCGAAGGCGCTGGTGGCGAGTAGTAAGGCTGTTGTGATGTAGTGGACGAACATGATGACGGCTAGAGAGGAATTGGGATGTGTAGAGATTGATGTGATGATCTGTTCACGAAAGCATACTTGCATGGCATGTATATACAGTCAAGCAGTGTTGACGCGCTTTGAGCATGAGGCTGAGGCTACCAACAATAGATCTCTCCATCTCAGTTGCCACAGCCTTCCTCACTGACGAGTAAGGCGATTGAGATGAGCATTGTCGGGATCTGTATTTGGTAGGTCCGCAGTGCAAGCTGCGCCTGATCCTTTCGGGGCCAGCTGAAGATGACACACATGCCCGTATTGCAGCGTCAGGGCTGAGTACGGGACTATTAGATCTGGAAAGCGGTGGCTGGTAGTCCCTGTCTTGCGTGATGGAGAAACAAGACTGCAAGGACTCGTAGCTTATGTACGAATGTCTGGGTAGATGTACATTCGGAGGAAGTGCATGTGGCCAAAGGATGTTCCAGGGTTAGGGTTTATACTGCAATCTAAACCGAGACAATCCGGTACGCCCTACAACACAAAGGGGCCGAAGCATAGATGCTGTGTTATCTGCATGCTTAATAATGCGAATTTGCCCTTCTACCTTACATGTAGACGAACGTGGGTGATGCTCACGATTATGTTCTTTGACGCGTGACCTTGGACGCGGAACGATGCAGAAGTTCAGGTGAGTGCTTTCGTCGTACACGATCTGTTCGGGTTTCGAGGGATTGTTATTGCCCATGTGCAGAGATGCTAGCATATGATATGTTCTGACACAGATAGATCTGGTTTCTCTGTGACTCGAAGATATGAGAGTGTCCATGGAGCCCTCAGAAGTCACAACCGCCGGCTCCTGTCTAGACCTCCACCTTTGCAGCGCGCATATACAATTACAAATGGGGATGCAAATATCATTCCGCCTTGGGAACAAAATGAGCCTACATCGGGCAAGGCAAGCCAAGAATCTGCCTGGCGCTATGGATCTGGTGCAACCGATGGTGGCGAATCTCTGACAAAACGCCACGTCGAAATCGATCCTTTCGCAGAAGGGAGACCTATGTTCCACAACTACTCTCTCCTCGTCTCTGGCATCGTCCCCCGACCCATAGGCTTCGTCAGCACCATCTCTAAAGACGGCAAAGAAAACCTCGCGCCCTTCAGCTACTTCCAGTGCGTCGACCATGACCCTCCAGTCTTCGTGATCGGATTTTCCGGCCGGCCAGACAGACCGAAAGACACTCTGCAAAACCTAGAAGAGACTGGCGAGTGTAGTATCAACATAGTATCTGAGCACATGATCGAGGCTGTCAATGCGACGTCCCTAGACGCTCCCCGCGGGACTTCCGAATGGGCTATCTCCGGGTTACACCAGGCGCCTAGCAGTACCGTCAAGCCGCCACGTGTACAGGAAGCTGTGTTCTCGATTGAAGGGCGGCTTATAGAGGCGGTTGAGTACAAGACTTCTCGGCAGCCAGTGAGGAATAAGGGTAAGCTGGCGATTATTGAGGCGACGCGGTTTTGGGCACGTGAAGATGCTGTTGACGAGGAAGGGACGTCACTGGATTTGAACGTGCTTAAGCCTGTGGGCCAGCTTGGTGGAAGCAGTTATGCTAGAGTGTCTGACACTTTTGAGGTTGTTAGGAAGAACTGGAAAACGGCGATGGCAAGTGATGGAGCGGAACTCAGTGAGCTCATCAAGGACAAAGGCTGAAGAGCTATGATGTAGCTCACTGTCGACATCCTCGTGATCGAAGATTCATGTTCGATATCGCTGGTCTTGTGTTGCGCACCCTCGGGTTTGATGCTTCTGTACGAGCTGTGTCTACACCGGCTGCGAAGCTCAATCTCCACCGGCGAGGCGCTGGGAATAGTGTAGGTCAAATACTCCCAATGCTGAATAAGAGAGGACACATTCAAAGATCGGTAATCCATGAAGGAGCTGCGCTAATGACATGTGGTTGCCTAGCCGAGATGTTAGGACTTTGAAACACTGCTGCAGGTTGATTTGCAGGTTGCCGAACCTCTCAACCTTGAAATCAGACACCTCACTTCGACAATACACTTGAATACAAAGGACCAGCATTGTCTTTAGGTCAAGGTGAAGTGTGATTTGCGTAGCCCCTCGCAGCAAATGCACTATTGCGCAATGCGTCCCCTCCTCATTGTGCAATCGTCGTGCAAGAGCCGCGAAGTCATTGCGTCGTGAGCTTCACATGCTGAAACCAAATCGCACGAGACCCACGACAACACGTGCTTCTCTTTCTCTACCTCAACAGCAATCATCGCGCTTTGTCGCCATCCAAGACACACCAACCATCCCACACCACACCAATGAACATGGCCTCCACAGCTGCAGCAAACAACAACTTCCACATCAGTGACGAAGTCTACGACAGGGCGAGAGCAGAGTACGAAGCCGCCATTCATGAGGGAGGCGGATCCATCTTGAAAGACTACTACACCATCTTTGAGTACCGTCACCGCCGCGAAAAGTTCTTTGACAAGCTCCCTGGTTGGTCACGCCGGCCTAGAGCTATCAGTGAGATGGCTAAGACTGACGCCGAATTGATCTTCGACGAATACGATGGCATCCAGCAGCTGGATGCGCTTGAAGTTCGTGAGCGTGAGATCGCACATGAGTTCCCAGTCCTTCTGCCGCTTCCCACTACTGCCAACACCCAGACCATTGACAACTTCAAGACCTGCCCGCCCATCGACGGAAGCCGCGTGGCGGACGAAGATTCTAATGACGACGACCGAGCTGTGGAGGAAGACGACTATGAGCTAGATGAGGCAGAGGAGGACTCCGACGACGATGCAGAGGATGGGCGAGACGTTCCAACTCCAGGCGGCAGTGCCACTCCCGTTCCCTCACCCAACATGAACACCGTTTCGGAGCTCGACAAGAAGCTCGCAATCCTGAGGGATCCTACCAGCATCGCAAACCTTACAGATCTTGCTACACCCATCCTCCCAGGCTATGTTCCGCGCCCGAAGAAGCGCACGGCGCCATCGCAGCCGCCTGTTTCAACGTCACCTGTCGACGCCGTATATACTCAGAAGACAACCACATCCCCAAGGAACTTCACCGTTGCTCCTGGAGTATCTTCAATGTCCCGCTATGGCATGCCGGCACCCGTCAAATCTCAGCAACGTCAGCACACACCTGCGCAGGCTAAGACGGTTGCATCGAAACCTACTTCTGCCTCCAAGATCTCCAAGATCTCCAAGATCGCACCAAAACCCACTGCCACTACCGAACAGAAAGGTACTGCTGAGCCAGTGGCCAAAAAGCAAAAGGTCGATCATGTTGCCGCTAAGCCAGCGAAGGCTCTTACCGTCCCTACAATCTCTCAGCCTCCCACAAACAAACACCAGGCACCTGCTGTATCAAGCGATACTGCCAATCGCACAACTTCTCGCCCTATCACGAAGACCAACCAGCCTCCTGCTGTATCGAGCAGTATTGTCCGAACTACGACCTCTCAGTCCACCACAAGCAACCAGCAGCCAGCTAGGGGATCAGGCGGTGGCGCTCTTGCCTTCAACACCCATCTTGCCGCGATCATCTACCAGCCAGCAGCCGCGCCTAGCAATGCTTCCGCAACCACAGCCGTGGCCGCTACCACACCTGCTGCCGTGTCTGCTACTGTACCTGTAGCCGCTCCTGCTGCCGCTTTTACTACTGCATCTGCTGACACATCTGCTGCCACACAACGCCGCTTGAACGACATCATCGCCGGCCGTATCCTTCCAAGATCGAAGCAAGAGGCCCAAGACGCCGCCGACGAGCAGCACCACCGTTTGCTAGCAGCCTATCGGGCTCAGAACCAGTCCCAGGGCACCACTCGCAGGTCCGCACGTCAGTCCGCCACGAACACAAACCCCAATCCCGACTTCATGCCGCACTACTTCTCTGCCGCCAACTTCCCTGCGGAGGAAGTCGAGAGCGGTGGGTGTACCCGTTGCATATGTGGCGCCACGGAGAACGACCCGGACAAGGGAGCAGTCGAGTGTGAGACGTGCGGAGTATGGCAGCACGTCAATTGTCTCTACGGTGATCTCACTGAGAAGGAACTGGAAGAGCTAAAGCACTTTTGCACAGCGTGTGACCCATACGCTCACCGCCACGTGCTCAAGGCCCTGAGAGCTGGCGAGGCTGATGGCGGCGAGCAGAACGGCAACGGCAAGGGCCAAGCGAAGGGCAAGCCGAAAGCAAAGGCGAAGGGCAAGTCGAAGAAGTAGAGGACTCAAAGCCCCGTGTATGCGAATTGAGGAACGAGTGGAGAGTGCGAGATGGCGAGCGAGAGATCATAGCATTGGCTGGCGACAGATGAGATACCCAAGCTGATACCAGCCTTCCTTTACAGATAAAACCAAATTACGAAATTCAGTGTGCCAGTGGACTTGAAGCAGCTACAATAAGATTGTCAAGTGCTATTGAGGCACTTATCATGAGAGCGATGGAGACCTTATGTTGGATCAATTGCTGCAAGGGAGTTGGCTCTATTGGGATGGCCACAGCCCGTCAAGATCTGATGGGCTGACCGTGATATGGTGATCGCGTTACCGGGATTGTAAAAAGATTTGTGGCTGCCTTCGAAGGCCGTAAGAAAAAAAGCTCAAGGAGTCGAGCTGCACTTGTATGGTAGTCGATATCGCAGTTCGATGCGCTTTTCCATCTCTTGCCATGACAGGAGGATTTGACGTTATCTTGCTTCGCAAGATATAGAGCCATCATGCGATCATTGAGAACACAGCAGCTCGCGGAGAACACCGGATGATGGGATGTTCGGAGGGTCTAGACCAAGTTCAGCTCGACAGTATGGAATGTTGTACGCCACCAGAAAGTGATAAATTTGAGACAGAAATCATCAAGAACGTGCTTCATACTTAGCTTTCCTATTGGCGCGGTAAACAGGCAAATACCCAGTGGCGCGCATCCAATATTTCATGATCACGAGACTTAGTAGCGATCATCGCATCTTCCACGACTGCTTGCCCTGCTCCTGCGCCTCCTTAGCCTCCCACTGAGCCGTGATATTAAGTCCACGGCCCTCTTCATCCTTCAAGAACTTCACAACACCACTAACAGCAGTGCCAGAAGCAAGCTTGTTACCCCCCTTACCCTTGCGATCGATGATGCAAGTGCCACACTGCCAGTGCGTGCGCTTGGTCATCGGGCTCGTGCTGAAAGTCACCGCGCCCTTCTGCGCAGACAGGTTGTCCTGCTCCTGCGGCTCGATTCTGCCGGGTGCGCCGGCGGCAACGGGCGGCCCGGGTGAGAACACGGTGTCGAACCATGTGCACCATGCGTCGAGAGAGTCGACGTCTTGGTCGAGCTTGACTTCGAAGGGGACCTCGAATTGCAGGTCTTCGGCGGAGGCCTGGTGTAGGTCCCACATTGCCACGGGACGCTTCTGAGCGGTGGAACCGACGACGGTCTTCGCGGGCGGGTGCTGGACTACTACGTCGTCCAGGGCGCCCTCGAGCATGCAGTGCATGTTGAAGCCGTAGACGTCGTTCCAGAATGTGATGTTGTCGGAGACCCAGTCGGGGTCTGCAAGCGGTGCGAGGTGGACGCTGACGTGGCTGGGAACCATAAGGCCGTCGAACGAACCGTCTTCGCGACGCTTCATGAAACGGTCGCGCATGCAGAAGACGGAGGGCAGCATGTTCTCGAAGAAGAGGCAGTAGCCCATCCACTCGCTGACGATGATGTCGACATGCTTGTAGCCGTTGGGGAGCTCGTGGAGGTCCTCGACTTTGCCGCGGACGAAAGTGATCTGCTTATCGAGACCGTTCTCGATGGCAATTTGACGGGCCTTGTCGATGATGGCGCTGTTGTCCATGGCGAAGACTTGCTTTGCGCCGGCTTTGGCGCAGAACATGGACAGGATACCAGTGCCGCAGCCGACGTCCATGACGACCTTGCCGGCAAAGAGGTTCTTGTTCTCGTAGATGAAGTCGCGGTAGGCCTCGGTGCGGACGGTGTCCTGAAGCATGACCTGGTGGATGTCGTTGAAGCTGTAGCTGTCGAAGTAAGAGTCGTCGTAGCGCTTGGCCTTTGCCTCAGCAGCGCCGTCGTCCTTGCTTGGTGCCTCGGACCAGCGCTTCTCCAGAGTTTCGCTGACCTGTGAGCGGTAGACGTCGAATTGCGATTGAAGCTTGCTGAGCTGCTCCTTCAGCTTGGCTACCTCGTCGGTGGCGTTGCTCTCACTTGAAGCCTCGGGCTGCTTGTCGGATGCATTTCCGTCAACGGCCATGGACTCCAGCTCGTCGACGCTGAAAAGCAGCGCATCGTCCTCAAGCACGGGCTGCATGAATTTGTCGTCTTCCCAAGCAGTAGCGCTCTCAACGTCGGGCTGAACGTTGCCCTCCTTCACCTGCGAACGAACATAGTTCACAAACTTGATCATGCCGAAAAAGTCAAGCGCTGCACAAAAGTCGTCAGTCAAAACGTCCTACTATCCAAACGGGCTCAGAAATGGCTCCACGACCTACCCACCGTGACGGGTTCGGAAAGCAACAAGATCAAACTCATGCTGCGCCTTCATGTGCTCCAGTGATTGCACAAGCGAAGTCGACGACTCGCTGCAGAACAAACATTGCACGTTGAATTCTTCGTTGTCTTCTTCGACGTCGTTCCAGCCCTCGCTGTCTTCACGAATGTTGAGAGCGTCGAACTTCTCGACAGGCTCGTCGTCGATCTGCTGAGCTGAGGGACCAGCGTTGACGATTGCATCGATTGAGGACATTTTTGTGGTGTTGTGAGTATGCCGGTGGCGTGTGCTTTTTTGTGTGTCGAACTTCTTTCTTGAAGGGTTTGGAACGACTTTGCGGAGAGTGGGTCAAAGCTTGGCGCTTGTACAACGGTTGGAGCCCGGTGCAAACAAACATGTATTATGTAGATATCGATTAGAGGTCTGCGAATAAGCAATTAGAGGAAAAGTTTATGAATTGAATTCTTAGATTGACAGCCGTTTATTTGTACAATATTCCTTCTATCGTTTTTTTGTTTACCCTGTAAAAACCACGCTTTTACCGCTTCAACGCAAACCAAATAATCAATTACCATCCCTTAGATCCATGGCACAAAACTTTTTACTCGTCCTTGGTGTACTCGGACTTTTGCCTCCACTGCTCGCCGTACCTCCAAACCAGGAACGGAATGGGTGACAGCATTGCGCACGCTACCGACAATATCGTGAAGCCCAGCCCGTAGCCGACCTTCTCGTTCAAAGGAGCGGTGACCAATGGCAGGAAAGTTCCCATCAGACATCTGGTGATCAGAATAGCTGTGATTGCCGATGCGGAAAACAGGTTGAAAGCATCGACCACATAGGCCATAAGAGGAACCATTGACATGATGACGAACACGCCGAACAAGACGACAGTGAGAAGCATGAGAGGGACCGGCAGGTTGAGTTCGGGGACCCAGCCGTAGAGTGCGACGACAAAAGGTAGAGTGACAGAGCTGACCATCATAAGAGGCAGGCGGTTTTCCGGGGTCGCCTTGCCGGACTTTGCTGCCAGTTTGGTATAGATGCGGTCGAGCAGTTGGTTACAGATGATCAACCCAATCACGGATCCGAGGCTGAAGCTGAGAAACGCTGAGCCAACCATGGCTGGTGTGTAGTTGTACTGGTATCGCAGGATGTCTGGAAAGGTCGTAGCCATGACATAGAACCAAGTGAAGGCTAGGGCGCCGTAAAGTGACATGATCTGGAGCACGAAGGAGCTGTAGAAGACCTTGACTGGTCGTGCAATGCAGGTCATGAGGCTCATATCTGCTTCGGCGGCATCGTTTTCAGCCTCGTCTTCGATTGGAAGACCCTGCTTGGCTAGCACCTTGACCTTGTATGTTTCGCGGAAGCAAGTCAGGAACACTGCCTCACAAACAATGGACAAAGCGATGGCAAGCCACATCGTTCTCCTCCAGCCCAAAGTCTCAGTAATCGCGCCGGAGATGGCCGGTCCAATGGCGCCCCCAAGAAGTGGTGCAAACATGACAACAGACATGGCAGAGCCTCGCTGCTCCGATGGGAAGATGTCGCCGATAATTGCTGGAGCCAAGACGTTCGATGCTACCGTCATTCCAATGAAGAAGCGGGAAAAGATCATAAGCCCAACGCTGTGGCTGAGCACGCCCATGATGCTGCCGCAGATGAAGAACACATTGGCAATGTTGAAAACCGGATAGCGGCCATATCTCTCAGATAGAGGAGCAATCAGTAGGGGCCCGGCTGCCTCGCCAAGTTCCCAGATGGTGACCAGGAGAATGCTGCCAGTCTTGCTTTCTTGACCGCCATTCAAGTCGGATATGATTTGGCCGGCTATGGGCACGACGGAGATACATGTGAATGTGCTGTATCAATGTCAGAAACCTCTCAATGAATAGCCTGATACCCTGATACTTACACAGTGAAGGCCGTGAACGCAAGCAATGCAACCAATCCCCATTTGTAAGCAAAAGACCACTCCTCTGGCAGTACAACATCGTCATAGACTTCCTCCCGACTCTTCACCTGGCGCAGCAACGGCTGCCTCTCGTCAACAGTCATGCTCTCTTCAGAGATTTTGGCCAGATTTTGCCTGCGAGTCCGGGAGTAGGGCATGTAGCAGACAGTGGTTTAATATGTAGCAAGCGAGACTGGTATCACATGAAAAGCACGGTGGCACCAACCAAAACAAAAAGCTCGCAGCAAAGTTCCTTAGCACGCCATGCACGCCATGAATAATCGCAACGATAGGGCGCCGGGTGAAGCCACCCGAAGAAATTTGCCGGGGCTCGACTTCGAAGCTCCGCTCTTTGGTGAGGTTTTGACAAGGCGCGAGCAAGGGTCTCTTCTCTAGACTCGCGCGCTCTCGCTTTTCGCCTTTTGTTGTCCTCACCCAGCCTGCCGATCTGCAGTAGGCCTTAACTTTGATCTTCGGCTGTGCTTAGACCGCACGCTTGCAATCGGCCATTGAGGTCTTGTCCCGGAGGCAGTCGGCTTCGCCGTGAGAGCAAGGCCGCGCCCACGGTGAATATATCACCGACGTGCCCACCACGACGCGTTGGAGCTCTCGGGCCATATTGCACGAGCGACGAGATTGGAGTATGCGGCACCTCCACAGACCCTGCAGAGTAGAGGTGCGTGCGCCACTCACCACTCTTAGCGTGATGGACACGTTTAGCGAGAATGGATGGTTGACGTTACATAAGGATGTAAGGGAATGACAGGCCCACACAGTTGCTTAGCTCATACAGCGACATTGCCGTTCTGAGTTGCTGCACCGCAGCAGATACCGATGTACACGCAGACTGCACAATCTGTCGCTGCCATGTTCGCGCTGAATGTGCTTCGTGGCGCACTCAGGCGGCGGCGTGGAAGGCGGGCGTGCATCTCTCAAGCCGACGCCGACCACACACAAACATTTCCCTCAGCTGTCAGCACAACAGGTCTGACAGAGCAGCAGCCTCGCCGTCAATCAGCAGCTAATGCTCACTTGGAAAGCACGAAGTCGACATTGAATACATCGAGAGGTATCCTCGCAAGCCTCGGACAAACACATACTCGACGTGTCGTGACTCTAGACGAGTTCGACATTCTTGCTTGCAGGCAGCATTGGAGGACAATATATTGCTCAAGGCACACGAGCATGCATAATCGCACATTTTTTCTGGCTGTCACATACTCTCGCCCGATGCTATAGCCAGGGTCAACACCTGCTTCACATCTTCGGCGGCCTTGGGACCAGAGGAGCCTTGAAACGCTTGGAGACTTACTGGATGAAATGCCTGGGAATGGAATTCCAAAGGTTCCAAGCCTTTTCATATCACCACACTGGCTTTGCCGCACTGTTCACCCATTAGCATTTCTTTTTGTTCACTCACCACAATACTGAGCAAAAACGGCAAGCCTTATGTCGACATCACACTGTTGTTCGCATACACACGCCAACGATGCCGGAAAGCATTATATCGGGTTCATCACCAATGTCCGAGAATACTCAGTTGGCGCCAGAGTCGTATAAACCTGCTCTGTGATTACGATATCCTCCAATGAGATGCTCTCACATATCAAACGCGTTTCTCTGAGAGCTCTCACGGGGCTGTAGTCGAATCAGCAGTCATGAGCATATATCAGACCGATCGGATCTTTGAGGCCAATGGTCTTAAGATGCGCCACGCTGTGGTGAGACAACGCTGATCTCATCAGGCGCACTCACTATCTTATACCTTTTTGCTGGTGAGAGCCTTTCAGGACCCCAGCATACCTCTTGCACACTTGCGGATCATGCCATGGTGCATGTTCTGGACCCACCAAGCGTTCTGCCATTGAGATTGGAAGCAAGAATGTTTCATATGCTGTTTGCGGTGTACTCATATCGCCAGGCACAACTATTGCCCGCGCTCCTGGTCCTTTGAAGAGTTTTGATCCCGGCTATACGCCCCTATCTGCCCAACTCTCGCATCGCTCATCTCACGGTGGTTAACTCGGCCGCAAGGTGTGCTACAGCCTCGAATGCCTCGGGACTGATCACATTGCGCGAGCGACGTGCTCTGATCATGAAGCCCACTAAAAACTTCCACACCATGTTGTGCGGCTCTTTGAAAGGTTCCAATCTACACTATCCTTACCTCAGGTTACGCCTGCGACGTACTTGGTATCAGCGCGATGTCCCTATGCTTCCCCGGGCTTTTTCATCGTGATCACCCAGACTTTACGACATTGCCATGATAAAGACTCTGCGCTCTACCTGCGGCCTCCACTTCGTCGTCCCGGCTCCAGCAAGTCGCGTTGAAGATCACTTGGCGTCCCATACGTTCCTGGAGGATCTCTTGCACTTCGTGGCGGATTTGTCGGTTAACGCGCAGAAGGTTCCGGCCGGCCAGAAACCCGGGCTCCATGATGCTCACCATCTTACTTGAGCGCGCCAGGGTGTTCTTGTAGACGGCCTCGTAAATGGCGCGTCGCAGCTCTTTTGGTAGCTTCTCGAGGGGGAAGGCGTCGCCTACATCGGCCGCGACAGCTTTGTGTCGGCTGAACACCACCAGGGACACTAATGAATGTCAGTAGACTACACAAGCAATGTCCCAGTGGTCCCCTCCGAAGTACTCACGGGGGTGGCGAGCCAGATGAGGTCTTTTGCTGCAGCCTGATGGGCGACGAGTCGGGCGAGGGCTCTTGCTGCGACCTCTTCCTCTTTCGCTGACTCTGAGGTGATTCGACCATCTTGCACAGCCTGCAGCGTGATCAACATTTTAACATCTTCAGCCCGGCTATAGTTCGCGCGTGCGTACCTCAGAGATCTCTAGGTTGCTAGGCACTTGGCTGTGGTGTTTATGTGGTGTTGCGGAACAAAGCTGCGGAGCAAGATTTTCGCTTTTGCTTTACGCAAACCCCAAGCAAGCCCACCATCGCGGCGATTGCGTAGCCTAACTTCGCCAAACAAACACAGTACATTGCATCAATTCAGGGCTTTAGGGGTCTCTATGCATGAGCTTGTGCAATGTTCACAATTGTTCCTCCAAAGGAGGCGCTGTTCGCAAGGCCCATAAGCTCGACTTCGCCATCCTCTCCCACCTTGTCCCACATCACGTAGTCTTGTATGTCGTCCATGAGCTCCTACGGTAGCCTGCTGAAGTATTCGGTGTCTGCGACTGCTGGGATGCTCGGTGGATCCTGGATTACGCCTCCGGCGGTTACGCCGCGACTCGCCACGCTATTGTCGGCCTACGGCGATGTCATCGAACCGTCAGAGAGCTATGGAGAGAGAGAGATTACCGTCTCCGCGCCACTGTCGATCTTGCGCCATTTGGCAGCTACAGGGCTGCTGGAACGACCGCGAGTTATGTTAGTCTAGGCTTGGGGTGTGGCCGCTATCTCCGATCCAGTAATTGTCACCTTGCGTTGCGATGTGATCTGGCAGTGCGGTCCTCACGAGGTTCTAGTGAGAATGTGGCGAGATCTAATTTCTGGTGTCAGGATTTGTGGTGGTGGAAGCTGAAGTTATGCGGTCGTGCATGAAAGCGGCGGCGAAGGACTTTTGGGCATTGCGAAACTGCGTCTCCGCGATAATTATGATGTAAGTGAACAACAATAGCAACGACATCAACACTAACAACCGCGACATCAACCATAGCGATTGAGCAGCGACAGGCGTTTGATGAAAGCATAAGCTTTACTATGCACGATGATCACATCGTAGTTGCGACTTATCACAATGAGGTCTGCGGTTTGCTACAGAGTAGTACGATTACGCGAGGGAGTTTGCCACGCTGTCAAATCGAGCTTGCATTTCATGCTGATCAAATAAATCAAAACCCCACCCGCCTATCAATGCTAAGGCTGCAGGCATTGCCGCATGGCATTGCTCCGAATCCCGCAACACACTCCATCATCTTCAGAGACCTCAATCGTGTTCTGCCCGCATCCAACCGCGGTTTGACAACCGTATGGTGCTGATCAGCGCCCAAAGGCTGCGTTATAGTACGCGCCCGAAGCGCCCAACCCAGAGCTCGCAAATTGGATACCGGTGCCTCTGGTGACATCGGGCCAGTTCGAATAGCCGCCGTAACCTGCAGTACCGTAGCCGCCGTATTGGTAATTGCCTGGTATGTTCATGGGGACAGATTTACTGATGTACTCCGGATGCCTGGAACGATAATCGCCAATCATATCAAGGTTCCATTGTATGTACTCACTACCATCACCTCGGATATGATCGTAAGGATCCCCACCGTACAATTTCATGCCGTAATACATGGGTATTTGGCCGGCGCCCATGCTTGTAAGTACACCGAAAGGGCTGTTCATGGTGACAGTTTGTTGCTCAGAATGCTGTTCTGTTGAGCTGGTCGTGGTGCCGGATGGCTGGTTGGGTTGGTTGATGGAATTGGAAGAGAGGACTGGCTCGATGATAGAACTTTTATACATGATTCCAATGTGAATTCAATGCAAATGGCACTCAGCCACTGTGGTATCGATTGTTCACCACCCTGATCGCTACGGGCCGTGCATTCCATGCTACTCATCGCAAATCAAAGCAGAACTCCATCTTCCAGTCAAGGCAAAGGCGCCCCGTTATGCCTATCGTCCATCCCGGCCAAGCCTTCTCAGTAAACTCAAAGCTCTGCTGGCCAAACCCGACTGCCGCTCCACAATCCTCCGTTTCAAATGATCCTCGCCTATAGTAGCATGCAGATTGGCTACCGGCTTGGTTGCCTGCTGGGCCAAAATGAGTTATGCATCTATAGCTCTCGGGATCGTTCGTATCCGACAGGTGATTGCGAAAGTTCTCGCCGACCACCCAAAGTTGACGCTGTACGTCGTAGCTGTCTTCGCCGCGCAAGTGGTGATAGAGATTTGGACCAGGCAAGGTTAGGTCGTAGTACATGGGCTTCTGACAGGCGCCCATACCTGTCATGACGCCAAAAGGACTGTCCATGGTGGCAGTTTCTTGACTACGAGTGATGTAACTGTCATGTTTGCTACATTCGTCAGTCCATATCCATGTCGTATTTTCTGTACGATATACGGGAGTCGCTTAGCGAATTGTCATGTGTACGAGCTCAGAGCTGGTTCGCCAATCAAGACTGTCCAGCCACTGCATTAGCTGGGAAACTTCTTTGTCATGTCTTCAATACGGTACAGGAGCAAAGAGATGCTCAAAATCCACAGCCAGGTTCGGAAAGCTCAGAAATGTTTGCCATAACATCATCGGATGACCTGAGCATCATTTGACCCGATACCTGGACGACTTGATGACGGGTGTTTGCTGTGTGACTACATGACTGCTATTCACTGCTTGCTCCCATAAAAGTTATACCCCGAGCTATGATGCAGAGAAGGATTATATACGTCAAGTGTAAGAGGCGTATCACCATAGTAAAGACTCCAGCAAACTCCACGAAGATCCGGGCTCAGACATCCGCTATCCCTTTGCGTCTCGTCGTATCGATCGGCATCTCGAAACCACCTGCATATCTGTTGCTCATTCGGTATCGCTGACGGATATTTCTACCGCTCTCTCCTCCTTTTAGCGTCGTTGATCATCTCATCGCCAGGCAACAGCGCCGTACTGAACTTAAGCTCGCATGTTATTGAGGTGTTTAACCAGGTCCCATACCTGGAAGTACTCCATAATGGTTGAAGGCACGAGGATTGTAAGGATACATGTTGATGGTTGTGATAGTGTGAATTCTTTCTCCGGCACTTGCAGTATAGGGGTCGGTTGTTTGATAATCTGGTTTCGGGGCCAGGATCAATCAAAGTGGCATCGTGGTTGCACTTATATCCATCTACATCGTACTCATTCTGTGTTGCTAGATCATGGTCACTAAATGACATGATAATTTACTTATGAATATCAGCAATTTCGACATCTTACTAAGCCGTTAGCACACGTAGTCATTGGCTGGCGATGTTCTATCATTGATGTGTAAGCAGAACGGCGAGCCGCTCAGGTCCCTAGGAAAGATTTTTGGAGCCCTGCTGTCCTTGCAACATGCTATCGGGCATGACGAGTAACATTAAAGTCTGTACCTAATAGCAAATAGTTCTTGTTTCACTGGGCCACCGCCCTATAACTTGAAATCATATGCTTCCGTCTTGACTTGCGGTTTCAACCTAAGCGAGTCCGCACTCCACGACATTGTGGTCACATGATTCACCAAGTCATCTTTCTTTGTCCAGATGGTAAGTTGCAGCCTTTGCCGTGCATTTGGGGACAATGAAGCTTTATCATTTCTTTCAAAGATCGTACAGTTCATTGTCTGCGATCGACGCAAGACTTATATCATATGTCTGATGCCAAGCTGTCCTTCACCTAGAACCATCTCTCAATCACCACAGCTCCCCACGCAACAACATTAAACCAACCAAATCCAATCACCAACGATAATGCAGATCGAGATCTCTCTTTTCGCCTTCCTTGCCGCCAGCGCCTCAGCCGCCGTCTGGAACGACCATCTCCAAGTTTGGGACATTGGCCAAGTCTCCAGTGAGAAAGGCCGAAACATCGCAGCGACATACATGGGCGCTTGTGGTGGCATTCCCGAAGGCGGTCACGTGTGCGGATGGTATGAGTCCGACGGTGTCAACGCCTTGCGAGCTATCTATGTCTGCACAAACTCCGCCCTTGTGAGGGCGGAGGTCTGCAAAGAGAACAAGAAGAACAATCGGTGCGTGAAGAACAGCCGCAGAAAGGGTAAGAAATTCTTCCCGTTCAATAACCCTGATCAGATCGTTTGCATGAGGAAGGATCGGGTTGAGGCTTCGTGAGCACAGCGTGCATTGTTTATAGACCCTTCTAATTCACATGCTATCTTTTTTAATAGATCTTGATGTCAAGCATCCCGTTCAATCCCGTCCACAACATCGATCTGTGTACGACTGAATGAAGCCCGCTGGTCCAAAGCATGCACACACCCAATGCAATGGTTCTAGCACAGTAACACTCCATCTGTACCTGCTATTCGTGATTCCAGCCACGACGATGTCCCTTGTTTGAATCTCGAACTCTTCTTCCAAGCCTTGATGTCGTGCATGGTCCATCTGGTCAAAGAACGATGAAAACCTACCTACCACTACATTTTTCCCTACCTCCAACAGGAAACCAAAAGATCCACGAACCCTAATCTATCCGTCGCTTATCTTCCAGCTTATCGATACGAGCGTACCTTACAAATGCCAGCAGCGGAACAAGTCCGCATCGACGTTCAGTTGCAAGAAACTGCCTATGGCACATCAGTCCAACTACCAAAATCTAAAAAATCTCGTGTGAGCTATCTGCTGCCGCTACGTGCTCCTACTCAACATAATCATAATCGCAAGACCCCTTCAAATCCAAACCGAGTCCGGTCCGTTCTGGCCCCTAACATAAGCAACGTAGTAATCCACTTCCGCTGACTCACCATACCAGGAATGCCAGAGAACACTACATCCCCACCTGACTGTTCAAAGTCACTCGGCAATCACAGACCGCGTGATGCGAGCATAGATGTTATTTCCACACCGTGGGACCACCCCCATGGTGTACAACTACGCCAAGCACAACGCCTTGAGATCACCAGCCTTGGGGGGGACGATCCTGGAACGCCTCCGACTGCGGACGACGTTACTGTCTACGTTGTCGCTTACGATCAAGGCGTCCCTGTTGGTTGTGGTGGGTTGCGGCCCTTGATTTCTAAAACAGGAGACCTCCATCACGCTGCGGAAATCAAGCGTATGTTCGTTGAGCGATCCCATAGAGGTAGAGTGGGATCAGGGCAATCGGTTGCAGCATCAATACTCTTTGCACTTGAAGAGGCGGCATTGCGGATGGGTTTACGGGTGCTTAAGTTGGAAACAGGTGAATTTCTGAAACAAGCACGTGCGTTCTATGAGAGGCACGGCTTCACGGAATGCGTCGCTTTTGGGTCATATACCAATGCGACAAATAGTGTGTTTTATGAGAAAAGCATTGCGGCCTGTGGATAATTTAGTCCTCGTCTTTGTCGTCGTTCCACAGAGTAGCGAAATCTTTGAGTTGGGAACGAAGCAACCTTGAGATAGTCCTACAACGATATAAGTACTTTGCACTGGATGAGACCAGAAACGGTCAGACCGCTACAAGAGACCTCTTGTGATCAGGAGCATGATGGAACAAGCCGAAGTACCCCAACAGAAACATATGATTAACATGAACTTCATTATTGTAGTTAAACTAGAAGTGAACTGCCCGCTAAGTGGTGGTCACCTCCATCGCACAAGGCAAAAGGTCCATCATAACCCTCCTAGTATCCCTGCGGCGCAGTCTCGTTCTTCTTGGGCTGGTTGAGCGAGAAGCTGTAAGTAGCCTCAAGCACGTACGGCGCATCACCAGGACCGAAGATGTTGCGCTTCTCGCGCTGCCACTCGGGCTGATTGATCGCATCAATCCAGTCCTCGACCTCCATGACGATGCAGCCGTTCTTCTCAACCACGCGCGGGCGGTCGGTCTCGTTGAACAGACCCTGGGTCTCCTTGAGGGTGAGGGTGCCGTTCTGGCCGGCGCACGAGTAGACCTGGAAAGCCTCCTGCTCGGAGTAGATGTCGACTTGGATGCCGGACCAGTCGGAGGAGAGGGTTGCGACGGGGGCGGCTCGCCAGTCGTAGGGGCCGTTCTGGGCGCGGTTGACGAGGTAGCAGGTGTCGTAGCCGGTGCAGTTGGTGCCGCAGTTGCCGAGGAGATCGGGGGAGGTGAAGTTGGCACCGATCTGCTTGGGGGAGGACCAGAAGTCGTTGACGTCGTACTTCTGGTTGGGCAAGATGGTGCCGTTGGGGATGAGGATGCCGTCTGTGGCGATGCGCTGGCCTGAGTAGGGCATGTGCAGAGTGTGGTTGAGGGCGAGCGGGGTCTCAGGGTTCTGGAAACCGTCGAGGTTCCAGTAGGTGTGCGAGGAGAGCATGATCGGGGTCTTGTGGGTGGTGGCGAAGGCGGTCATGGAGATGTGCCAGGTGTAGGGACTCAGGGTGTAGGTAACGTAGGAGATGACCTCGCCGGGGAAGCCCTCCTTGCCGGCCGGGTCGACGAGGGAGAAGGTGATGCTGTCCGGGGTGTGGGCAACGACGGTCCAGTTGCGCCAATCCCAGCCGTCGTCTGTCGAATGTGTTAGCTCGGGTCAATGGTGATGTATCGACAACTCGGCAATGTACTCACCACCACCGTGCAGGGTGTTCAAGCCGCCGTGCTCGTTGGCGTCAATGTGGTACTCCTGGCCATCAATCTCGAAGGTCGAGTTCTTGATCCTGTTGGCGTAGCGGCCGGGCACACCGCCCAAGTGTGGGTGCTGCTTGTCGATCTCGTAGTAGCTGGCATTGTCGAAGCCGAGGACAATGTCGCGGACTTCACCGTGGATGTCCTCGATGAAGAGGTTGCTGATGGAGGCTCCGTAGGCGATGAAGTTGGCGCGGATGCCCTCACTGGAGATCTCGTACTTGCCGTTCTTGTCGATGCCAGTGCCATTGCCGGCGATCTCGGTCTGGGCGAAGGCGAGGAGAGGCAGGGCGGCCAGAGCAGCGAAGCGTGCAAGCATTGTTGCGGTGTTGTGCTGCTTGGATTGGTGTGGAGGTGTATTTGTTGGAGTGGATGTCGGTGGGAGGGTATTGACAGACTCACACACCAGTTCTCTATGGTGATCAGCGCTGCGAACTGCAAAGTGCGACAATCAAAGGCAAGGGTTGAAGCGACGGATTTCCCTCTCCCTTTAAGGCGGGCAAACGTCAAGGCCAATGCGCGCGGTCAGTGGAAGGATTTCCCTCCACATGACTTCGCACATGATCCGGAAGAAGTGCTTTCACTGGAGAAAGTGAGAGAGCATGGACTACGCGGCGATTCCCCTCTTCTTGGCGCGAGAGATCGTCAGGTACGGGAGTGTAATCGAGCATGACGCAAAGCTATACCGCTCGCATATTGCCCCATCTCGCTTGCGGGAAAAAGTGCGCAAGGGCGATGTTGATGCGCAAGGAGAGTGGTCGGTGTAGCCGAGCAAAAAACGCTCCATTGTCGTGCGACTGGCGCGTGGTCCGAGTAATCGCAGTACAATGGTCTAAGATGAGGATTATCTCACGCAACAAGATCATCAAGATCATCATCATCAGCATCATCATCAGCTGCATCGTCGGACACCGGCACAAGCTCTGCCCTCGCTTCCAGGGAGGAAGCTCCATGCAGCTGACGTTGAAAGCTTCACCCGCCACCTTGTAGCCGTGCTTTCGGCTCCACATAACTTCTCCGCCTGGGGAAGATTTGAGGCTGGGGAAAGAGTCGAGATCGGGTCCGGCTAGCCGGGTAATGTCAGTAATTGACGAGTAGTGGCGTCTTTTCGTCGGATGGCGGTGTTGACGAGCAAGATTGAAGCTGGCTTGCAAATTTCCGTCAATCAATGTTCGAGAAGCCGTGTCGTATAACAGAAAGTATGCTTGAATTTCTTCTCGTCTAATCTGCTATTGTTGGCAGGGGTGGAGGTGGTAGAGGTTGCCGCCAACGCTAAAACCTTGCACGAAGAAGCAGGAAGGTGTGACTGCGGCAGAAGGTAACACCTGGTATTGAGCGTATCTAGTGCAGTTCTCCGAGGTTCTGATCTCCTGCACCAAAGGGAGGCCAAGCTTTTTTCCCACGTTGTGTAACTGTGAAACCCTACTTATGCGAACTGCAATGTGGATCTCGCACGTGTCTGAACGACCCAAGCTCCTGGTCCGACCGATGATCATAAGGGCAAGGCCGGGAGGCCCTATGCATGAGAGTCGAAGTCGGAGCAATTATACATTCGATCGGAATCTCCACGACTCAGTGAATCTAGTGTCAAAACTACCTACGAATCTTTCCTACCCCTTCAAGCCTCGGCCTCCTCCCTCCCACTCTCCCTCTACAACTTATGAACATTGCTCTTCCGACTCCACCTCCTAAACGTCTTTCCCTTGAAATAAAACACAAACCCAAACAAACACCACAGCGTGACCAGCCCCATGTTCGTCATAATCGGCGGCACAAACCCGCTCTTCTCTACCCACGGCGTAATGAATTCCGCGAACCCGTACCCCCAGACGTTCTTGTTGACCGTGATGGCGACCATGAGCGGGCCGGCGACGGGCTTGTACGAGTCGACGGCGTAGGTGGTCAGCATGCCGGGGAGGGCGGCGACTTGGATGCCGGCGCAGGTGTAGCCGATGATGACGATGGGCTCCCAGCGCCATTTGTTTTCGTAGCCGAAGGCGACGATGAAGTTGCCGAGCATCATTATGAGGACGTAGGGGACTGTTGAGAAGGACGACGGTTAGCTGGGGGTGTGTTGACGGGATCGATTGATGGGAAGCACTTACTCATAGCAGGCAATCTCATTTCCGGCTCTCGAATACCGCCGTTCCTCCTAGTCGCTCTCGCACTCACCCAATCGCTCAAAGGACCCGCGGTCGCAAGCCCGATCAGCGCCCCAACCAGAATGGCAAAGTTCATGAATCCGATACTCTGGCTGTTGAAGTTGTAAGGCGGCGCGGCGAAGTTCTGACTCTGGGTCAGGTTGATCGTCAAGAAAGAACTGCAAGACCAGGAGACAACGAAAGCTGCGAATTCGACGATGGGGAATGCGAACAACTTCCACGGAATCCAAAGGTCGAGGAAGATCGCCCTGAAGGGGTGTGGATTGGATTGGTAGAGCTTCCACTGCTGCTTGCTTGGACTGCCCTTGCCGAGGAAGGGATCGCGTTCCGCGGTGGCTTGCTGGGTCAGGTCGGGCATGGTGCCTTTGGTGCTGACGTGCGTGATGTTGTCCCCTAGCTTCTCTGGGTCCGCGCGGCTTGGACTGGATGTGCTGAGCCTTTCGCCAGAGGTTGCCGGAGATGTCTTCCCATCGTTGGCGATTTCCTGGACGATCTCGGCAGGGTGGGGGCGGTGCCCTGGACAAGAGTGTCAGTAAGATGCGGTAGGATGTTCTGCGGGCATTGGAACGTACATTTCGTTTCTGGGAACATGAAAACAACCATGAGAAGCGACAAAGCAATTAGACTGTAGAGCGAAAGGTTCAAGTCAGCACAGCGTCTCAGGCATTACATGCGCTCGTGGTCTAGCTTCAAAGTCCGTACTGCCCGCCCTGCCGCTGAGAGATCGGCACGGAAAGTTTGGACCTAGACCACGAAATTGGTTTGTAACCCTCGTTCACGTACCCAGTATTAAACCACCAGAAGTTCCTCCAGCCTACCAAAGTCAGCATAGTGTCCAAAACATCATGTTGGGTCACCTCTATCGATCACATACCGACGTGCAGCGCCATAGTTCCAGAGATGATCGGTCCAACCATCAGACTACCCATGTAAAACACCCAATACAGTGTGTTCCAAAACCCACGATCATGCAAAAAGAAGATATCAGCGATCACCGCAGGCTGGATCGTCTCCGCCGGTCCAGCTCCGATGCCATTGAGCACACAGGCGCCCATGAAAGAGCCATAACTCATCGCCTTCGCTCTCCAGATCGACGAGGCAAGACAAACGATCTGCGAGAAGATGTACACCGGCCTTCGACCGAAGGAAGAGCTGATTGGGACCCAAATGAAGTTACTGAACCCGAGGACCAGGATAGCAACGCCAGTGAATTTGACGACATCTGCGAGACCAGAGTCGAAGTCCTTCATGTAGTACGGGAACATGGGGGCGAGAGCCAGAGGGCCGAAACCCTGAGTGAAGCTGACGGATGTGGATGCAGCAATACAGCAGGCTTTCCAGAAGGGAGACCAGTTCAGTGGATCGTTCTGGTCCGCGGAAGGCTGTGGGACCAAGACTCCAGAGCCACCCTTGACGAAATGATGAGAGCCGACGTCTGTCATGATCTCCGTGCCAGGGAGAATCTCAGTGTGGAGCTCCTCTTCCAGGCGGTGGAGCTCCTGTGTTCATGTCAATGACGAACGAACGAATGTATTCTCAACGGAAACGTACCCTTTCATCGTAGTTCATCTCCATGATGATGGAGATTGCTTTTGCGGCAGATGTCTAGCACAAAGAACAAGTTGTCGACCGATACCACGAGTCAACGCAACAATAAAAAGCGTGCGGACGCAAGAGAACTCTTCAAAGTCCGCCCAGGCGCGCCAATAGCTCGCTTGTCGCAATCAGGAGTCCACGAGCCTAAATCCTTTGCTTCTGCTGTAACACAAAAAGGCCCGCGTCGAAACCAGGCAAGACGCCGCTCCAAGCAATATAAATATACAAACGCCGCGCCCCTGCAGACTGCCTGCTCACCAGAAAGCGTCCCTGCTCATCCGACCGCCTGCAAAACAGAGTTCAATCATCATGCCGCCACTCAAAGTGATCTAGAGCGCTAGAACCGCGTGGCAGGCCACATCTGTTTGGATCATCGGCGGTGGTCCCACGCGAGCTGCACGAGTGTGAAGGGTGGGGCTAGGCCGAGAGCGGGAATTGAGGCGCACCATCCATCCTGCGTGCGGAGTAGAGAGGCATCCTCCCATGGAAGAACCCGGTATTTTGCACAACAGCCTATGGCAGCTTTTGCTCCGCAGCCGTGTGACTGTCCCTGACTCGCTGCTGGTATAGGGCTGCTGCTTGCTTCCTGGGTCGATTTGTCTGGCTGGTCCGCGATGATTGGGCTGTTGGCTTTGTGTGCTCGTCATGTTGGCCTCAAGGCGCACCATAACGACTCAGACCAACTCGTTACACAGAATATGGCTTGCGCCAGGCGCCCTAGAACCCGTGGCGTACACAGTAGCCATACAGAACGCGCGGCAAGCAAAGAGATTGCAGATGCCGGGCAAAGGAGAAGGTTACGGGTGGTTGATTAGAGGCTGGAATCAAGCTTCTGGCCCCGCGTGGGGTAGTGTCTTGGTAGCCCGGCAGTCGTGATCAGTGCATTGCGAACCTGTGAACCCGAGGTTGTCGACGATCTGTCACGAAGACTCACTTTGTGCTGGCTGATAGGCCAGAGATATCGGCATGGAGAGCGGCATGTTCGACACCGGGAGTGTCATTAACCAAACTCTGGAAGATGGTTTGGCTGAGTGTGGACGATCTCGATGCTGGTAACGGTATAGACTTTGATGGATCAACTTTCTCAGGGCTTTGTCGAATGTGACCAGGCTTCCATCGAGTCGAAGAACTAAATCATGTATCCTCGGCTCAGCCTGCTTTGACCGACCCAGACATTTCATCGCTCTCATACAATTATGGGACAGCCGGTAGGCGAATGCTGCAAAATTTGCGGTGCGCGGACGTAGACTTCACGTGGAAGTGACGGCAATAGCCGTAAGGAAAGATCTTCGTTGACTGAGTAAGCTTGTTGTGACGTTCTGGCCTGGCCAATTCGTCATGTCTGTTGCCTCTGTGGTCGTGACAACATAAAGCCAACTTCAAAGACTCGTACGATCGTGCTCTAGCATGCGGGACCGCGGTGTCGATCCAATCAACCTTTGGATGAGCATAGTGCTTTCTATACTGCGTCCTTGTTCGTCTACCCTCATCAGGCCCAAACTCATACGCTTTATCGTCAGTGACATCTTTGTACCAGCGCTGGTGAATCGGGATCATGTAGTAGCGTCCTGGGTTCATCTGTAGGGCTTGTGGAATCGTCTGCGTGTCGCGCGGTGACACCTGTCTACGCCGTCCGATGAATTCACGGTGGAGGAAGCACCGATCGTAAGTTTCGTACATAGGCGCGAATCGATGTGGTCCAAGTTGCGCCCCTGGTCACTGGCAGTCTTGTTCAAAGGGCCTATCTCGCACAAGGCATCGCATGCACAGATCGTAATACGGGCATTGTAAGCACTTGTGGCGAATACCGACGATATACTGCAATTGTTAGCGGTTCGCGAGATGCAAGAAATGGAGTTTGGGGGACTCAAGTGACGCACTTGGTCGCATCTGTCGCAGAATGCGTGGTGTTGAGAGAGTATCGTCGCTTGCAAGGTGTGATCGACGTCCAGGTCTTGGGCTCTTGTTTCTTGTATTAGGTCCCCTGTGGACCGGATCACGTGTGTAGTTGATTTGACACTGTCACGAGCTGGTTGCGTCTCAAGGATGCATAGTACCGTAAACAGTATCTTCCCACATATTGGACGAACATGATCGTGCTGCACAAACAACTTGACGCTGTCGGTAATTATCGAAGCGCAACCCAAATTCAAGAGGCTGAGATTCGATATTGCTTCCAACAAAGCTGTTACACTTTCGTTTGCAAAACCGTCTGCCGCTCTCAACGGTCCCATGACTGTGAAGAACGCGTAGATTTGTCTCGTTTTCTGCAATGCCGCCGGGCCAAGCACTCAGCCAAGCTTTACGGAGAGCTCGCGAAGCTCAACTTCCAAGTCTGAGGAAGGCGCGAACCGCCAACATTGGACGTCGCATCACGAGGCTGCGAGGCTGAGATGCACGGTCGTTCGTGATTGGGCTACTATGCGAGCATGAGCATTGCATGAGAATTAGGCACTCTTGCATAAATCACATGCAGCTGAATCTAAGCGACTGAGCTTGTCACGTAGGATAACATCAACAGATATTGGTCGCATTCGATATATATGGCGTGTTTCGTGGATTCGCACCTATCATACCGCTCTCTGTATTGGCCTTCATGATGAACTGCGGCTCTGCTACCAACGTCTCAAGGGTTTGACGTTGCTGCCAATATCCAATACAATTGGAGCTGATGATGAACGCGAGCGTGCCATACAGTCGTATATCGCTTTCTTGGACCCTACCGTAAGGCGACATCTTAGCTGATTTACAGGACTCTCAACTCTCACAGCGCGCACACATCCGCCCCTGACGTGCACAGGAGGCACAGCCATATGTGAGATCACCTAGGCTTCTTTCCTCGCGTTGCTCGTCCGTCTCCGCTTCGTAGGTAAGAGTAGAACTGAGTTCGTTGTTATATCGTCTTCCGGGTTGACGGCTAGGAAAAGTCAAAGGGCTCTGATGAACAGTGCGCTCATCCCACGAGCGATCGTAGACGTTCTCCTGGTTTCCGGTAGCCGGTATCGAATACGACGTGCGGTCCATGCTTCTGTCATTGTGGAACTTACTGTCGATGGCAAAGGCTCGTTGTGAAGCGGGGACGGCGAGAGAGCTGCTGTGTTCATACTGATCTTGGTATGCCGCGGCTGGTGGATACCCGTTACTGTTTGGCGGGACTGCGCTCGTCAACTCTCGAGCTCCAGAGAAAGGTTGCAGATAGCTTACAGTGAAGGTGCAGATGGGTGCCGCCGTGATAATGGGCGTCGCCGTACTGTGCTTTTGCTCGGCCGCAGGTGATATTATTGTAGTATGTACGAGTTGAGTTCGCGGACCGAGTTGTCGAGATCGACGGCTGCTCGTCAGGTTCATTTGAGTTTGCGTGGTGATCCAATGTGATGCTATTGCGGCCTGGAAAACGAAGCACTGGCCCACATACGACCGACTTCATGCCGCGAGAGACGCTGTCATTCATGGCGCTGGGAGGACAGTAAGACGAAGAAGACTTTTCAGGCGTGGGTAGGCCATAGAGATATATGCAAGGCAAACTGTCCGAAATTAGCTGGTGCCATGCGTGGCAGATAGCAGCCCGACTCGATTGCTACAAGCTAAACGCTGGTGGCGTTGCACTTGCATGAAGCTCACATGGCCTGGTCTTGGCTTGCAGCCTGACTTATTGCTATGACCCAGCGATATCTAGCAGGCTCACGAGCACGACATAGGCTCTAGTCAAGGTACATCCCGTCTTTCAAGTTTCTCAAGTTCTGCAAGAACCCATATCCACCCTCAACAGCGCCTGCACCTCTCCCATCGAGATCTCCATACCTCATGTCCATCGCCCTCTCAGGCTGTCTCTTGCCATCCGCTCGTCTTCCCATCGACTTTTGCTTATCCTCCATAGTCTTGAACAAGCTCTCCACAATCTTCGTCCGCGCCTTTTCCTCAGCTGTACCCTTCCAGACTTCCGCCAAAGCCCTCAGCTCTTCCACGCGCTGTGCAGCTGCTTCCAACCCCGCCGTGTCATCGCTGGACAGTAGAGTGTTGATCTCCGCGCGTAGGTTGTCCGTGTATTCCTTTGCTTTCGCCTCGCGATTGCGGTTCTCTTCCGTCGCTTCGGGTCCAGAGACGGAGATGAAGCTGCTTGCGCCGCTAGCGACTTCTGAGGGCGCAACTGGCCAAGCTGTAGCGGCGCCGAAGACCTGGATTACACTGTCGAGGCGGGCACGGAGGGTGGAGAGAGTGCGCAGGTTTTGGAGGTATTCGGGTTCTGGTGTTGATGTGGCTGTGTCTGTCGGTGCGGCACCTTCGCCCACTTGCTTAGCTGGAGCCAGCAGCTCGATGTCCTTCTTCAAGCCGTTATCCAGCGAGTCGGTCAGACCTATTGTTTCGCTTCGCAGCACTTCCACCTCGTATGCCAATCGGCCGCCGCTGCGGATGATCTCGTCGGTGAGCTGAGTGAGAGAGTTGGAGAGGCGGGTGGTTTGCGCGTTCAATTGCGACAGCAGGGCCTGAGTCTGCACGGACAGCTCTGGCAGAGGTACTGCATTGCCATTGGTGCTTCGGGAATTTGAGAGCGAGAGAGATGGTAGAGTGGAGTTCAGGTAAGTTGCTGGATCGAAGTCATGTTGGAGGAAGGGCTGCACTAGCTGGTCGGAGACGTGGGAGGATTTGGGAGTGGCGCGAGTGGAAGTTGTCACAGCCATGGTCGGTTGAGATTGAGTAGACCAGTAATGGCTCGTAGAGGGATGTCACTGGGTGCATGTGTGTATAAGGATGGAATCATGTACCTCTAGCTCAGTTGCTATTGGAAAGTAAGGTAGTGAGCTGCCCCTCGATTGGCCCGTCCACTAAGACCTACCCCCACCAAAGCTTAACACTTTTATAGGGGCGCAATGGATATAGGCTGCAGTTCTTAGTGGACGCTGTTCCCTTGCACCTCTTACTCTGTGCTGCTGCGGTGATGCTTCTTGCCGGACAAGTTCAGTCGCTGCACTAAAGCTATCTCTTTCTTGCGTCGCGCAAGGCTGTGCTGCCTGTCTGCCTGCGAGCCTCAAGCCTCAAGCCTCAAGCCTCAAGACTAAGTATCGCAGCGCTCTGTCACGAACATCTACCGACCTCTGCCTCTCTGCCTGCCTACCATTGCCACTTGTCCAACACACTCTCTGACTGTCATTCACTCACTCCCCCAGTTCTCCATCACAGAGACATCCTCACCCTTCACATCGTTGCCTCTCCCCGCGACACTGTTGGCCAAGGAAGTCACCTGCAACGTTTGTTTGCTGCGCGCTTATTGGCTCTGGCTCTTCCTGCCTCGTCTTGCACATGGCAACAAGACCTGACTGCAGACCACGTTCAACACCGGTTCTCTCCCTACCAATTCAACTCTTTGTTACCGGAAAGAGTGTCTGATACACGTCCATCGCTACCAGAGAACATCAACACCACCCCAGTACCCGCGATAACTACTCACCGCAACACTGCTCACGGGACTTCTCCACCCCACGGCTGCTCGCCACCATGCCCCGCAGGCAGTTTGTCGCAGACCTGCAGAAGGCCCAGAGCAATATTCTCCCTCCTGGAGTCCATGGCATCAAGTCTGGCGACGATGACGGCCAACTTGAGTTTGAATTCACCACCACTGCCTCAGAAGGCGCTCTCCCAACTGCCGTCACCATCACCGCCATGGTCACAGATGTTTCCGATTATCCTTCATCGCACGAGTACATGCTGTTCTGCGGTGAGGATGCACCACACCACATCGCAACGGCCCTACAGGAAATACGTACATCTGGTCGCAAGACTGTATATGACATGATCCAGACGGTCTCGGCAAGCCTTTCCACACTCACTCCCGACTCGGATGGCGACCACCCAATGAGCTATTCGCTCTCCGACGAAGAAGAGCAGTACGATGAAGATGAAGACGCGGACGATGTTTACGACGACGAAGACGAATCTTTCTCTTTCGGCGGCCCAGTGCCCACAGCTGCTACCGCTCACTTGCCTTCGGTATCACAATCAACTGGCCACACAAAATCCGACAAGGCGTTCAGAGATCGTGTGCGCTCTGATCTTCGTGCGGCGAAAGAAGCTGGTTTCCGAGTCGGCCATCTCGGGAATCTG
The DNA here is from genome assembly GCA_019775565.1 of Melanodothis sp. VS III C KN 2. Lineage (NCBI taxonomy): Eukaryota > Fungi > Ascomycota > Dothideomycetes > Cladosporiales > Cladosporiaceae > Melanodothis > Melanodothis sp. VS III C KN 2. The sequence continues at coordinate 1,065,645 of JACWFM010000002.1, forward strand.
CTGGACGGGTACAACTCCTACGTGACGGTCTCGATTCGCATGTCAAAACTTGGCATCTCCAACGAGGCAATGCAGGCATGGAAGCTTGATCCGACGCACTACCTCATCCTGCTCATCCAGTATCCCAACGGATACAAGACAAGCGAGCAGTTCCAGGCATACGACAGCATACGCTTACAGCCGAACATTGGAATGCGTGTCTTTGCTGGCAAGAGGTACAAGCCCACCATACAAGAAGCCATCAGCGCCTTCGCCAAGGCTCGCAAGGATCGCACGAGCATAGGAGGCGATGACGCTGATCACAATCTTGATGCTGTGGAGGAGAGCTCCATCCACGAGACATTCATCTCCAAGCCGCTCAACAGGCTGCTTGAAGAAAATCTGGTGCCAATCCTCCGCTTCCGTGGTACGGGTATGGATTGGAGCGGCGCCGAGGCGTGGTATGCAGAGCTGCAGCAAAATGCCATCACTGGAAAAGACCCGAATGGCGTTCCAGACAAGTACTATGAGCCCGAAGACGTCAGCACGACACTTCCGAACATAATGCATGGCGACCAATATCTTCAGCGCGGCATCACCCAGCACTCTTTCCCCACACTCGCCATGCAGTTTACTCTACGCCACTTCGTCCGCTGCACCGAGTTCTGTCTTGTGTGTCATCGCAAGCTCGATAGTGAACTGGAAGCAATCAAGCCCTATGTCTGTGACAGGCCGCTCTGCTTGTATCAATACATGTCCCTGGGCTTCGGCCCTAGCATTGAGCACGAGATCATGTCGCAGCCTTACGTCGTTGATCTTCTCATCTCTTTCTGCTATAATAGCGCCACGATGGCCAAGCTCAAAGATTTCCCAGAGGGCTTGGGTTTGAAGTGCCCTTTGCCAACATGGCAGGACCCTTCGAAGAAGCACGGGTATAACACGCCAGTGCAAGATCAGCAGCCTAAGAAGGATGTTCCTCCGTACGAGGTGGGCTTTGATCGTGCGCGTTGCGAGATTATCTTCTTCAATCGACCGAGCGGTGGATGTCCCGTTTCTCGAGGTCAGTGGATTGTTGTCGACCCTAAATTAGCTCCTGAGGAGCTGCATTGCCGCGTCTCAGAAACGAGCTTTTACCCGACCATCACTGTTGACGAGCCTGTGGTCATCTCGCTCAACTCGACCGGTACAGCTGCCACAGCCAATCTGCCAACCCCTCCACTTGTGGCCGCCAAAACAGCAACAGCCCCGCAATGGGAGAACGCTTCAATCTCTACTTACAGTCAGGATTTCGACGAACTCACCCCGGGCGAGAAGTGTCAGGCCATCTGCAGGCTGCTTGACACTCTTCCGACTGTCAACGAGATGCGAGACTACTTGGCACAGCATCGCCAGAATGATCTCAGGAGCTGGGTCGAGCGTCTCTCCCGAGACGCCACAAACCTTCTCCGGTGGATCATCGCAAGCAATCGCGCATGTATCATGCAAGTCGAGACCGAGGCCAACAAGGCTAACAGTATTGCGAGCCACAAGGAAGAGCGTCTGCATGGTGCAGAAGGCTACATGCAATTTCGCTTTGCTATGGGTGCTCCTGACAAAGAGTCTCGGTTCGTTTCTGAAGTTCGCAAGACCACCGAACGTCTTGGCCTTCAGTACCCTACCATCTTTGCTTGGCACGGTTCGCCTCTGCATAACTGGCACATGATTATCCGTGAAGGATTGCACTTCAATCAGACAATACACGGCCGTGCTTATGGACACGGCGTGTACTTTGCCAAAGACGGGCACACATCTCTTAGCTACGCTGGGGGCGTGAGCCGCGGATATGGCTATGGTTGCCCTGGAGTTTGGTCCAAGAGTATGCTGAGCATCTCGTCGGCCCTCGCGTTGAACGAGATTGTCAACGCGCCCGACGAGTTCGTCAGCAGTAGTCCTTACTACGTCGTCTCTCAGCTTGACTGGATTCAAACGCGCTACTTGCTTGTCGCATGTTCGCCTGTGGATGAGAACATCAAGCCTGGAGCTGATGTGATGCCGAAGCACGTGCACCCCCAGGATCCTAATCGAACACCCAAGGGTCCGCGTGGCGGCTCAATTTCCATTCCCGCATCAGCTATCAAATCAGGCAGGCCAGGCAAGGAGTCAGCTGTTTCGGGCAAGGATGATAAGAGGCGTCCTGCTTCTTGGCTCAGTAATCCGAGCAAGAAGTTCAAAGATAGCAAGGGATCTTCCATCGAAACTGCCATTGAGCTTGATAATGACGACACCGCAAGTATTGACACGGATGTCGAGGATATCGAGATCTTGTTCCCAGAGCCAGAGCCGAAGCTTGATGTGGCGTTGCACCCAGCAGAAAGCGCCACTGGCAAGAACAAGGCAGATGATGAGCCTGCGACGGACTACGTTCCAGGCTCACTGGACTTCACGACTCTTCCTGTCATGCCCATGCCGACCTATGCCACATCTGCCACAACCAAGCGCCTCATGGCCGAGCTGAGATCGCTATCAAAAGTCCAGGAGAAGAACTCTCTCGTCTCCCTCGGATGGTCCATCGACACCGAAAAGATCGAGAATGTCTACCAGTGGATCGTCGAGCTTCACTCCTTCCACACCTTCTCCATCAGAAACAAGCCTCTGCCGCTTGTTGACGACATGAAGAAAGCCGGTGTCAATTCCATCGTCCTCGAGATCCGCTTCGGCCCCGACTTCCCTTTTTCTCCGCCTTACATTCGCGTCATCCGTCCGCGCTTCTTGCCCTTCACACAAGGCGGCGGAGGACACATCGTCATCGGCGGCGCGATGTGCATGGAGTTGCTGACGAACTCCGGCTGGAGCAGTGTGATGAGCCTGGAGAACGTGCTCTTGCAAGTCCGCATGGCTATCGCTAGTGAACCCTTCGCCAGGCTCGAGGGCAAGGGTGGCAAAGTTGCCAATGACAGACGCAGAGACTACGGCGCCGGAGAGGCTGCGGAAGGCTACCTCAGGGCCTGCCAGAGTCACGGCTGGCAGGTTCCACCAGGCTTCAGAGAGGTCGCACATGGGATGAGCGGTGGGCAGGCTAGCTCGGGCACAAATACATAGAATGTCGCTTTGCGCCAAGCAGAATCGGAGTATCCATTGCCAATAATGCAACCTGGCGAGGGCGAGAGCGACGGACAGCAGCTTTCAACACCGATGCGCCCATACATGAGACACCTGGATATCGAAGCCCCACAAATCCGCAGACCGAGCAATGACCAACTGCTTCACCGTATGGTTCGAGCGATGCGGAAGGTCTCGCCGCTGTGGGGCATGTGATCGATGGAACATTGGGCGATTGGGCCATCATGTGTTTGCTTCTTTCTTTTGGTCTTTCTTTCTAGCATGGAGTTTCAAGGACAGAGAACAGAACCTCGTGAAGTTCATCGAGGGACGACATTCAGAGGGTATCGCATGGCAAACCCGGAGTCTATCAATTGCATTTGGTCCGGACGGAAAATCAAAAAATGGCTACGGGCTCATGGCCAAGATCACGTAGATTGATCGAAAAAATGCATTCTTGAAATTACCACGAAAAGTCGCCCCTTCAAGCAAACCTGCCCCACTTCCCACCACCACCATCAATCAATCCCCTCTCACTCCCCGTCTCGCTCTTCGCATCCCCTCCTCTAGCGTACCCTTTCTCAACCTCCTGCTCAACGGCCGTCACGACTTGGATCCCATGCTGTTCTCCCTGCTGGCCTGCGTGCCTAGGATCAACTCCCATGACGCCGAACTCGATCTCCTCGATACTGCCGTCGGCGTAGCCGCCGTTGCTGCGCGGCCAGCGTCTGCGGTCGTGATATCTACGGTCGTGCTCGCTTCGCACGGCAGTCTTTAGCGAGGCGGGCTGGCGGCCTGGACCGTGGCGGAAGGAGAACGGCGAGGCATGTTTGGGTTTGTCTGGGGTCGAAGAGTCGCTAGACGAGACGCCAGCGATGGCGGCGGTTTTGTTGATGCTGTGTTCGACGTCGCCCGTCGGATCCGTGGCCCAGCGGCTGTGGGGGTAGCTGTGTCTGTGCTCCGAGCTGCGCAGGTTGTAGCTGCTTCCGAAGGCGCGGGGGAAGTATCTCGTGACCATTGCTTTCAGCGTCGGCAGGCAGGAGCACAGAATGCCCGTGTTGACTTCTAGCGCGGACCAGAGGGCTGCGAGGGGGTTGTGGTAGGAGATGTCGGTCGTTTGTAGGAAGACTAGGAGGGATTGTAGACGTAAGATGGAGATGATGCAGGTGAAGCCGCCGAGGGCGAAGACGATCATTAAGGCTATACGCTGGCGTTTGGGGAGTTGGAGTTGGGAGAGGAAGGGGAGGGGGAGGGTGGCGACGAGGATGTCGGTTAGGATGTTGACGCCGGCGTTGGAGAACCTGTGTTGCGGAGCATGAATTAGATGGTGGTTCTTGAGAGGGGGGGTTGGTGGGTTAGAGGGAGGGTTGGGGAGAGTGTTGGTGGCTTACCAGACGGCCCATTGGCTCAGGCATGTCCCGCCCTTGATTGATTTGTCCCAGAAGAATGCGACTGGGGTGCAGAAGAAGATGGCGCTGATGACTGTCCAGCAGGACCAGGCGAAGATAAAAGCCATGAGGCTGAGGCACAGGATCCGAAATAGGTGGTATGGAAAGATGCGCAGGTACTGCAGGAGAATCGAGAACTTGGTCAGGAACAGCGCGAGGTTGTAGATGACGATTGACGCCCACTGCACACAACTTGGGTCAGTTACACTGTCTCCATTTTTGAACGTTACATAGCCGGTCTGGCAAGAGCTTGACAGCAGCTCGCTGTTATAGTGAAAGAAGATATCTCGCTGCTGTTCTTTCGCATGGGTGGGACATACTGCTAGATCGTTAGCAAACGTCTCATCCAAGCAACGACGTATCTGTCTTAAACCTTACCAAAGGGCTTGAAGGAAGTGGCGAGCTCGTGTTCCGTCAGAGTGTCAATGTGGCGACCCATGCCGTACTTCACTGCAAGCTCTAAGTCAGCTGGGCTCGAAAAGACCCGCATTGGATCGGAAGCAGCGCACCTTGGAAGCTTTGAGCAATGGTGAGGCAGACGGTCAAGATGCACGCTGCTACAATAAAGGCGTCGTCTTTTCCAAAACTCTGGACAATGAAGACTCGGCTGTATGTGCGTAACATCACTGCGGCGGCAGCAATGATGGTGAACGTGATCCCGACACCAAGTACTGCCGCTGGGTCTGCATGTCCTGAAAGACCCATCCTGGCGGTTGGAGGCTATGTAGTTGTGTTTGGGCCGTCGAGGAGTTCGAGATGTCTTCGCAAGCTGCTCACGCAACAGTGAGGTGGTTGTCGAGTTTCAGGTTGCGATGGAGTCCTGGGCGGCGCTCAGGGTTGGTCTGTTGGCTGGAGACAGAGTTGCACAGGGTGTGAGAGCCACTGCTTGGATGCGCTGCAGGTTTCCGGCGAATTGTTTGGCAGACACAGTACTGTGTCACCGGGAGTTGTGAAGGCTTCCCGGGGTGAGTTGTTGGCACGAGGAGGAGGTTGTTCGACGAGATCATTAAGCTGGATCGAGGCTGCTCGTGCAAGTAAACGAGATGTATGTATAAATGTAACTTCTTACCTATCTCCAGATTGACGGGCCGATTCGAGCAAGGCTACTACTGTGAAGATCTACGACAGGGTCGACGACAAGCAGCTCAATTGCGTGCGCTAGTATGCAGCAAGATGGTAAACTCGCTACGCAAAGGCGGCGTTCGACGCGCTTGGGATAATGCAGGAACACTGGCCTCAACCTTGCTCGAGCCAGTAATGTCCACTCCGGAGCTGACTCCATTGAGCGCCATGGATACTGGGTAAAGAGTCGTTTGATTTGGGAAATCGTCGACGCTACTGACGCCTCAACCAATGGACCAGACGTGGCATCGGGGTTCATCAGTCGTGTGTACCTGGCAGAGAGGAGCGTGAACATGAAGAAACGCGGGGCCCGATGGAGCCGTGCCGCTGACGGTGCGGGGGTAAGGAACCGGTGGCGCATTAGTATTGCAGCTCATTGGTGCTGCCAAGATTGGACAAGGGGGGAGGTGTAGGATTGCGAGGATGGGAAGGACCCCGTGTCTGTGCTACCACTACACATGTGCGATGTGGCTTATGGAAGCTCACTAGACTGGCGAGATGTCGTGATATGTTTGCGCTAGACGATCTTCAGCTGCACATGGCTGGTACGGCGCACGGCGCAGGGATTGCCTCTTCCCATGGTGCAACGGCGGACAGTGCGTGTCGAAGGCTTGGGGATCGTCAGCCATGCAGTGTAACCAGGTCAAACGTGTTCCGGATCTGCAGTTTAGAATGCTAAGCTCGCTAAGATGCTTTTGCTAGCTGGACCGCTGCCTTCGCCCATGTGGTCTCCTATGTGGTGAGATGGTGTGCGGTGATAAGATTGGAAGCGGGAAGACCGCATCGAGAACACATCATGGCCATCAGTGAATGATGATATTCCTGGATTGCTGCCCAATCTTGTACGAGAAGGATTATCCGACGGCTAGCTTTCGTGTGTTGAAACATCTTGCTTTCGTTCCAACTTAGGAGGTATCGTGGCCGAGATGACAGGCATTGCGTCTAGCATTCACTGTTTAGCCGAGATGCTTGGATATGAGGGGGACGATGAGAGTTTGTGATGTTATGCAGTGGTTGCGAAAATGTCTAGATGCGTGGATGAAAAATGGTACACTTGGAAGCCAGAAGGAAGATTGCCGCCAAGATTTGTCTTCGGGTGGGCTTCGTCTCGACTTCGACTTCATCGGACGATGCCATGAGAGCTATTATAGCACAACAAGGCCCTTGCATCGACTTTGAATCCTCATGTTAACCATCAGCATCGTCCTGCGCTCTCAATGATGCCCATATTCATCTCTTTGGCTTCGAAACCAGCCATGCAGGTTCACCGCCAATAGCATCACCTTTGACGCGTCTCTCCAATGTACAATGCCAGCAACACGACTCTCTCCACACTTAAGATCTTTGCCATGATATCTCAATTGCTAGCACTCTCCGGTGGACTGGACAGTCGTTCTACACCGTGAGCAGCTCATGCACGCCCCGCCTTCGCTCCTGCAATGTGCTTTGCCGGGTGTTACAAATGAATTATGAATCATGTGAGCGATGACCTTTCCGAGAGGAAACATCATCGCCGGCTCCTAGAATCCCTGCATATCGATAGTTTGAGTCTCCCTGAGGACATCAGCAATAAGAGTGTCCTTCAAAGAACATTGCAGCAACTTCACAATCTCGTGGACTAACCCTGAGCGTAAGTCTCAACCTGCAGAAACCAAACCCGCATAGGTTGACATACCATCAGCTTGATATACACAAACACTAAACAGTGCCATTACTGTGCCGAAAAGCAATAAGACCAAGCTCGAATGTCAAGCATAGTGACATGATCTAAGCGGACTCGGGCCGCCCAGCCTACAGCGGAAATGTCGGAAAAGTGCTGCGGCAAAGTTTCAGGGTTATCGCATCAGGGCAGCATCGTAGGGTTAGGAGTTACGGGTCCCATCGACATTTCCCATTCGTAAGCACCTTTGGACTATTCTATACTTAAAATGGACGTTCTAGAGCAAGCTCTGTGTTCTGTGTGATTCGCTGGTATCACTCATACTGATATATTGATGTGGTCGAATCCGGAGAATCAAAGTGGACGAGTTTCCCGGTGGTTTCAAAATATAACCACGTTCGAGAGGCAGCTCCTGTGCATCCATCAACGTTGACTCTCTTGACCGACCACGAGGCACAGAAGAACTGGTCCGGTGCACATGCCATCAAAGTATGTCGAAGCTCTTCTTCCTCGGCGCTGCCCTTGCCTACTTCTGCACAGCCGCAGTTTTCCTCCTTTCCCTCCTCGCATTTAAAAAAAGTGAACGTGATGATGATCACCGCAAAGAAAAACAGAACAAAAGCGACGCATAAACACCAGATCGCTTCCCCAAAATACGCCCGACTTCCAGGCCTGTGATGATTGACATGGTGGCGCAGGACACCGAACAAGCTGAAATCGGTGGCCACCAGGATTAAGCACAAGTCCCAGGCCACAAACGTGGTCAAGACGCCAAAGAGAGATCCGATTGTGCCGGCACCGATGGATACGATTCAAGCGATAAAGGCTACGTCGCTGGCGACAGGGTGTAGGATCATGGCTCGGGTGAGGCTGTCGGAGGTGCCGGCTTCGATGTCGGAGAGCTGGGTGCGGTCTGTAGCATCGACAACGTGCGCGGGCTTATATCCGACGTGGCGGCCAGAGCACCAGTCTGGTGGGTCTCCGTGTGCTGTTAGCATGGCTTCGGGAGTATTGATGGCCGTTTTTCCAATAGTGGAGCGAGCCTTCGGAAGCGTCCTGTATCGGCGGAGCGACATAAATATGTTGTGTGAGTGGCATGGTGGCATAACAGACGGTCGATTTGTGATGTGAACCGACTCAGAACACCACCAATGGCTCACGTGTCTTCTTGAAACATACCCGATATGGCGCAGAAGACTGTGGACGGTGTCACGATCACGGAGTTAATGAAATCTGGTGTAGTGGCTTCCAAGGCGGTATATAAGTTGTGAGCAACCCGCAGAAAGATCCCTCTCACGCTCGCTCCTGGCTCCGTCAGGCGGTGGATGTTACAGTCGACTGTCTAGTGCACCTGGAGATGAACATCGGGACCGTCAAGGACGACTTTCAGCTCCGTCGATAGCTCGAGCTCACTCTGGTCTCTAGATTCTTGGTTGTTTGTGCGCTCTTCCGTTATTTGACATATCGTGCAAATTTTCACACCAGGTTATCCATCAAAGACTGGATTTTTAAAGAATGAGTGAACGGGCAATACCCCTGAAGCGCAGATGCTTCAGCAACTTCATGAGGATATGCCAGAGCCGAATGCGAGGAGCCCTCGGGAATTTGCGAGGCCAGATCCGAACAATGCGAAAAGCCGTTGACCAACTCCTTCCGTGCTTAATTAGGGCTTGGAAGATTCCGGCGTTTTTCTCGAGGCTTTCAAGGCGCAACATCGAACGCTTTGATTGGGTAAAGCGACAGTTGATACCTGCTTGGACGACGCAATCGTGCTCGATGGCTTGTTCAACTGTTCCAAAGGGCGGAAATTTATGGAGTGCCTTGCAAGCTTATGCCTTCCCATTCAGCAAGGACTACTGCACTGCCATCTGTCAGGTTAGGCCGCAGTGATGTCTGTGAGCTCCAGGCTACAACTTCAGACGTTCGCGCTCGCTCTCGGGATCCTTGATGTTCGGTACGACCTTCGCGAGCCGTACTTTGACACCCTTTCGCTGCCTGGTGAGACACGCTCGGAAGTCCTCGTAACATGAAGCATCAAAAGGTGGGCTGTGAAGAACTAATATGCGTACCTCTTATATGGATCATTGTCCTCTCTCGAGATACTTGGGCCTTCCACCTGTTGATTCATTACTTCCATTCGTTTCTTCCTTCTTACATACAATCCTTACGTCATCTTTGTTTCGTACATCATTCCTCATTCTGGTCTGCCGTGACCCTCTGACGTGTACAAGAATCAGGTCAAATGGCGGAGGAACAAGCAGCGCCCAGCTTCAAGCTGTATCATTACGACCCCTCTGTTGCAGCAGCAGTAGTGTTTGTTTTCCTTTTTCTCGCGACATCCATTCACCATGTCTGGCAAATGGTCAAGCATAGAACATGGTTCTTTACAGCGTTCATTGTTGGAGGAGCCTGTGAGTGACCTTGCAATATCTGCGCTGACCAGATCACTGACCATGCTGCAGTCGAATTTATTGGGTATGCTGCCAGAGCGGCGTCAGCACGACAGGCACCTGATTTCACGTTGATCCCGTACATCATGCAGAGTCTACTGCTACTTCTCGGACCTTCCTTCTTCGCCGCATCGATTTATATGATCCTCGGTCGTCTAATCAGACTGACAGGCGGCGAACGTCATTCTATGATCAGACCCTCGTGGTTGACGAAGATCTTCGTCGTGGGCGATGTCTTGTCATTCTTCGTACAGTCAGGTGGTAAGTTCCTTCATGCTTTCGGAGTCTTTCGAATCCACGTTGACCTCTGATCTATCAGGTGGTGGAATGCTCGCGCAAGCAAAGACCCAAGACGCAACTAAACTTGCCAACAATATCGTCCTTGCTGGTCTGTTCCTACAAGTCGCCTTCTTCGCCTTCTTCGTCGTCGTCACTGCAACTTGGCACAAGCGAATGCACGCCGCTCCGACTAGTAGCTCCCTGACCTCAACTCTGCCTTGGGCACGCTATCTTTGGATCCTCTACCTCGCCAGCTTCCTAATCATGGTCCGATGCATCTTCCGCATAGCCGAGTATGCCGGCGGCCAGGGAGGAGTTCTCCTCGGCTCGGAGGTCTATCTTTACATCTTTGATGCCACTTTGATGGTGCTGGTTATGATCATCTTTAATGTTCAGCATCCTAGTCTTGTCATTGGCAGGAGCAAGATTTACGATCATCGCATGGAGCAGCTTTATGCGTCTACATGATGGTCTGGAACGATACTGGATGGGACGTAGGTCAAGTGTGAAAGGCTTGAGGAGCATTTACCGGCGGTATCAGTCGCTATAATTCATATTCAATAGATGGTCACGGATCGCTACCGTGTTACTTACAATCGACATCGTCCGAAGACCGCCTTTCTGCTGAATGAATACGGCTGTTTGCTATAGCAGAAGACCCAAAGTGTCGACAATGTCGATATGTGTGTGTAAGTGCTACAGCTTTTGCGTAACGGAAAGTACAGCACCTTGATGATATAAGCCCGACAGTAGGATATAGCAGGGTTCTCAAGGGCAAGGTCCTCGTATCCTTTGTCGGCATACCGAGGTAGGAGTGCGGATGCTTCCAAAGTGCTCGCGAGGTTATATTAGTATTTAGACGGTATCATGTCCTCTTACAGGGCCTTCATCTCTAATGCCGATGGCAAAGAGCGAGAGCTTGATCGAGGAGCTTGTTATTTGGCAGGATGTGCTAGACCGGACAAAGATTGAACCGGCGAATATCACGGCAAAGGCTGACATTGTGCTAGAGATCGCTGCTGTCCGCTGCAATCGAACTGCAAAGTCAACGAATGCTTGCAAAAATACCCACGCAGCGTTCTGGCCACATCGTCGGTTCTATGTGCCAAGTCCAGGGCTACGGTTGGAGAAATCGTAATCCAGTCTGGAACCAGCAGCAACTGCTGCGCACAGATTCCTGATCCGACGGACTCCAATGGATACGATCCGGATGTGCAGCTCGGCAATGTCAACTTGAATAGATTCCGCAAGTCGTAAGTCGGTTGAGAAGTGGTGTTTAAACATCTCCACGAGGGCGTGCGCCATAGGCAAGGCGCGCGTGTTGGAATTGCTTTGCATGGAGGGTGAAGGAGTTTCCTGCTTTCTGGTTATGCTGGTCATCCTTATGATCAATAATAAATAGATCAGCACATCGCACAGTGGATCGACCACCCAGAGTACAAACAGCGGACCGTCAGAGATGTTTCAAAATGTATATCATCATCCAAATACTTCAACATGTTGTTACAAGTGTGGCACCTTTCCACTGGCCAGCCCCAGATTGACGATACTCACAAGCCCCTCTCCCAAGATCAATCCACTTGCCAGAACAATGATTGGCATCTCGGGCTTCTGTCGCCAAATAGTCCAATAGTAAGCAATAAGACCACCAGCCGTACGCGCCAGCGTGAAGGAAGGTGTATTGTACATTCCCACCGCCACCGCAATGCCGCCAGGGATGTAGGGCACCCACGTCGCTTTCTTTGCGTTGCCATAAATTCGCAGCGCCGTTAAACAAGCCCAGATTGCTGCTGCTACACCTGCGAAGATCGGGACTTTGGGTGGCAAGCCTTGGCCCGTGACTAATCGAGCAGTAAAGATCCAGACGTAGGCGGTTGGGGTTTGGAAGAGGTCCGAGGGGATGTCGTAGACGCTGGTATAGAGCTTGTAGACGAGAGCGCTCACGACGGCGCCAACGGCGGAGCCAATGAGCTGCCCATAGAATTGTGCTTTTGGAGATGCACCAAGGAGATGGCCGGTCTTGAGATCTTGAAGCAGGTCGCCAGCTTGCAAAGCACCAGACTCTGAGATTGCACCTGCAAGAAGGTTGATGACAACCGAATTTGGATGATCTTTGGGCGTGACGAGAGCGAATAAGAGCTGTGTGAGCTTGGAGATGCCGGAGACTGGGTTCAGGTCTGTTTCGCCGAGTGCTCGAACGCCCATGATGCTGAGAAGCAGAGCGAGTACAAGTGCGAAGATCGTGAGGGAGATCGAGATCATGCCGCGGAAAGTGTACTGCACGGCGAAGACGCAAAAGCCCAAGGATAGTACTAGTCCGACGAGGGTTGTTTTGACGCCGATTAGATGCTCTGGCGGCGCATCGTACTCTTCCTCAGTATTGGCGGATGGCCGAGGTTTTGATCGATCACCAGCTGTATTCGCGGACGAGTCGTCTTCGGAGAGATTTACCCGGTCGTATCCTTGAGTTTTTGATCTTGCGATTTCGGTGAGGTGTCGTTGCAGTCCTTTTCGCTTAACATTTCGTGCGAAATCCGGGCCATAGACTTGTCCATAGAAGATCAAAGGTCGCAGGATGAGCCACCCGAGGCTGACGATCGCATCTGCAAGCATGATCGCCAAGCTGACCCAAACGATCCAGCCTTTCGAGCCAGTGTTCCAATCGCTGACATCGCCGCTTGCCCAGCCTTGGTATTTGGCCAACGGCGAAAGTACTGCCCAGCCAAGTACAGCTCCGAGAAGCATGTGAATAGTGGTGGCTGGACCCATGATGATGCCCTGTCCGACGTATGCAGGCGAAGGGTTGAGTGACCAAAGCCAGTTTTTAGAGAGGTAGTCGCCAGCGAAGGGGATGTTGTGGAGCTGAGGAATAAAATACGACGCAAGGGTCTAGATCAAGTCAGCATATCTTCCGCTGGGGAGCCAGGGCAGCAACGGCAAAGACATACATATACGCCACTGATGCTGAAAGAGTACGTGAGCAGTCGGATCTGTCTCTTCCAATCACGTTTCGCAGCTTCATCTTGGGATTCACCTCGACCTTGTTCATGACTGTCCCGTCGTGCTTCGCCCATCAGCGCTCTGCCTTCTTCCTCGTCCTCTTGGTCTTCGCCCTTTGTGTTCTTCTGCTTTTCGCCGCCATGAAGGACCCCGATCATGAGTGCTGTAGCCGTGCCAGAAGGAAATTTCAACTTTTCTCTTACGATCACTTCCTTCCTAAGTGGTACGGCAAAAACGACCCCAAAGAAGCATATACCCAATGCCCACAGCACAAGCTTGCCCGTTGGCAGCTTCAGTCCGCCTGTTTCCGCCGACAAGGCCAGCGCCGCAACAATATCCGGATCCTCAGAACCCGATTGCGGTGTCTCACTTGATTTAAGCAAGAACTCCAGCGCAGGCACGACTCCCACAAAGCCGCAGCCCAGCGGCATAGTTCCAACACTCCCGGCGACAGTCTGTACCAGCACGTTTTCCACCTCGCTGAAGCCCTCACCAAATCCATATCTTGTGAACCCGTCCCCCAGTCTACCCATCAACACACGAAGGCCTTTGAAGTATGCGAAGCCGACCAGCGCCGAGGGCATGGCCATGCCTGAGATCCATCCCGTCTGCAAGCCGAAGTAGGTGTTGCTGAAAGCTATGAGGACGCCGATTGCGAGACCCAACAGTAAGGCGCGGAGGGTGAACTGGGCTTGTTGAGATCGCTGAGCGAGGAATCGGGCATCGGGCTCCTGGCCCACGGGTTCTCGGGTTACTGCGCGTGATATCTCGTCGTCAGAGTCGTAGTCGTGGTCGCGGTCATCATCCCGGAAAGTCGTGTCGCTGTCGCGGACATGCGCCTCTTGGTCATCCCTCTCCGGTGTCATGATGAGGATTCCGTCCAGAGAACGGATGGAGAGGCTGACTTGACATATTGGAGATCGTCAAATATAAGGGAAGTGTACCGCTGACGGGTAACGGTTTGACGATGACGCGATTTGTTATCTCTCGTCGGCTGAGACGTGTCTCAAAATTCATGATATGCAGCGAAGCATTTGTAATCGTCTCACTGGGCGTTGTCGACATGCTCCAAACTTCGCGATGTATTGAAGGAGCGTGCTGTCAAATATATGAGTAACTTTTGGAGTTTAACATCAACTCTGTGACCTTGTATGATAGGTGCTGTCGCTGAGGCTTGACTTGGCAGCAAGGACATATTCTCTTGGGTTACGATACGACAGGTCCCGTTACCTCGGAGCTTGTTCGATTGTCCGTATAAGGTAAGCAAATCCACATTTTGTATAGAAAACCGCTTATCCGGCCAGGTCGCAGACATGAGGTACCTCGCAGTAGATGAAGACTTTCGACGTGGTCCATAAGCTTTTATACAAGGCTAATAAGCCTCTACCACCCGGGAAAGCTGCAGTAGAGATCTGTCGCAACTGTGATCATGTCCCCATTGGCATCCTTCTTCTTGATGGCCTTTTCGTCGCAATACTTGTTGTCAGAATACAAGCCCTTGGTATCAACATGTCTCCTTGTTCCTGCTATGGAACTTGAAGGCTCGCAAGGATTCACGTTGCGCATCGGCGTACGTGAACTCAAAGGGTCGACGGCCTCTTCTCAGGCACGATTGACTCGCGGTAGCGACAACGTATCGCGATCATCGACTTTCACGCTAGCCTCCATTTCCGCTGAGACTAGCCGAAGATCTACTTCTCCCCAAGCATCGCTTGACCCAAGTACGGCGAAAACTAATATCGCACATAACTCTTCATCGATAGACGCTGGTAGAATTGTGGGATCAGCCTCAAAGACCTCGACACAGATTCATTCTCCTTCCACTTCGAACGCCTCTGAACAACCGAGAACTTCTACAGAGCTGCTGTTATGGGAATTCAGACAATCTGCCACTTCCGGATCATCAAATTCTTCGACGGACTGAGCGTCGAGCAACCTAAGCACGGGCGAGAGCTCAAAGAGGTCAGGCGGGTTGCCAACCATTGATTCCAATCTCGAATCTTCTGCGCTCTCAGCTGGTGGTTCCTTGGTCGCTGTAATTGCAAACTCCGCCGCAGTCGTTGTTGGAAGCACAGCTGCAGAGTCGACAGAGGCTACGTCTAGCTCGACTGAGCCACTAGAGCTAGCGACCGGCCCAACGAGATCCCAAGTGATTGTGTCAAGCACTGAGCGCCCTAGCGATACCACCACTTCAGAGCTTGGTACTGTCATCAGCTCAACCACTAAAACACCGTATGCAATCGATTTGGTCACCTCCACATTGAGCTTAGTCCCGGGTAGAGTCTCATTCCAAACGCATTCTTCTTTTAGTGGGAGTTCCTGGACAACGACTACTGATGACAGCAGCTCAAGTACCATTGTTCCCATCATAGCTGGAGTTGCAGTCTGGCACTTACCTAAACTGCCCTCCGTCAAGTTCAATCTACCGAATCTCCCCTCGTTTCAACTGCCTTCTTGTATCGTAGGCAGTTGTCCGAATCCTCCCGAGTTGGACAAGGAACAAGATGATGACGGTGGTGATGAGGAAAAGAAGGGAGATAACGACGACCATGATGTTACTGGGAACGAATCGGAGAAGAAGTCATCTGATTTGGAAACCTAATTCTACAACACCTATCGCAGATTGGTTCTGGGACCTCGGGCGATGCACATGAGGCTCAGTTTCCTGGTTGGAAGCAGGCTGCTGAGAGACTGCACCATGCGATGTGTGCTCTTTGGTAGAGCCAAACGTGGCACAGTCAGTCTCACTTGTGAATTCAGGGAAGCGTCCCGCACTTTCTTGCGTACAGTTTCATGTTGTCCCCTCAAAGTCGGTCTATATCCAGCTCGTTGGCAGAAGATACGGTTCTCATGTCCAAGACTGGGAGGATTCTCTGCGCAACGCGTTCCCCGGCAAGGCAGCCTTGCCAAGCCGGCATCACGGTTGCGGCGTAGGGCTCCATAGATAGCGCCAAACCATGCACGAAGGAGCAAAGGAACCACAACCCCTGGGCAGACGGAGAGCTGTCGTCAGCACTCGAGCATTTTTCGTCAGCCTCTGCGCTCAGCCAAAGCCATGTTGGCCCATTTCACCATCGCACAAGCGACTGAGCATGAGCTTGTGCAGTCGGATGCACAAACATCAGCGCATCCGTGCAGACGGTCGAAAGCCCCCAGCCTTGCCTCCGCGCGGCGCCGGCATCGCGGCCATCTGATCGTTTCGCAACTGCACGGTAAGTGGACCTGCCAGGTCTCGGCGAGGGAGCACTTGATGAACAGCCAAGACTAAATCGTCGGATGCGTGGTGGTGCAGTCTGTTCGGATTGGGTGTTTGTTGCCGCCTAATGGGCATTACTTACCTGGCTGCGCCTTCTGACCTGCACGTCAGCTACCGAATTGTTACCCATCATTCTGGCAAGCGTCAAGTCATTCTGTTGTGAGCCGGAGGATCTCAGGAGGTGGGTTCATATTACAGAAACCTCATATCGAGCCCTCATGATAAGATATGCGCCAAGCATGGCAGTACGTCGGGCCCTCCAGATCGCAGACAACTTATACTGGCCCTTGCCGCCCTGTGTAAGATGTCCTCAGCTATCTTATACCCACGAACTCTTGTTGGCTGTACATCGCTCAATCAACTGCTCTCTGTGTGTCAGCAAACACAAAAGCAAACATCCCTAGGAGTCTGTCCTCCGAACTTGCGGGAGCAGGCACATGGCCGTGGCTGCGGCTGCTTGGAATACTCTTCCGTGAAAGTAGCGATCGTCTCAAGCAAACCCACTGACACTCAAGAACGACGTTGATTCCTGATTTTATCGCTATCTGGGTCCAAAATGATGGACGCTCCAAAAGACTCCGACTCCTCGCCTTCCTTAAGCTCTACTGCTCTTGCCTCAAGCCATTCAAGCGAGATAACTCGACAGTACGAATCGTCGTCGGAGAGTTCATCCAGCAGCATGGACGAGAAGGACAGCCTTGACCACTCAGATTCGGAGTCCGCAGGTGGTTTGTTACTTGACGCGCGAGAACTTGAAGCACAATCGGAGCTCCGCTCCGCACCGCCGGAGGATCTCGTCTCACGCCGAACGAAGATCATGTTTGTCGCGCTTTATTTTTTCCTCAATTTGTCGCTGACGCTTTCGAACAAGTCGGTCTTGAGCAGGGTAAGTGAATGTCCGCCCATAGCAGACACTTGAGGATTTGCCACCCCGAATGTTGCACTAGGATCATGTAACCATGCATTTTTGACTGACACGACATCCTCTAGTTGAGCTTACCATGGCTCCTCACGGCATCACATACGACTGCCACATCCGTAGGCACCTTCATCTTGATGGGAACGGGCTACTTGACGTTGACACCATTAAATTTTCGCTCGCATCTCATGCTCCTGGGATTCTCCCTACTGTTTACACTCAACATCGCAATCTCTAATGTCTCTCTCGCCATGGTCTCTGTGCCGTTCCATCAAGTAATGCGATCCACCTGTCCAGCCGTCACGATCCTTATCTACCGCACGGTATTCGCCCGCAAGTACAGCAACACAACCTACTTCTCCATGATCCCGCTGGTGCTAGGCGCTGGACTGGCGACTGCAGGCGACTACCAAGCCTCTCTGCTTGGGATCATCCTCACCATCCTCGGAGTGCTGTTGGCTTGCATCAAGACAGTTGCCACCAATCGCATCATGACCGGCCCTCTCTCGCTCTCGCCGCTCGAACTCCTCCTTCGCCTCTCGCCTCTCGCTGCAATCCAATGTATGGCCTACGCATACCTAACCGGCGAGCTACATACCTTGCGCAGGTTCGACCAGCTGGAAGGCGGGTTCTCAGCTGGTTTGACACTGGCAATTCTCGTCAACGCTTGCATAGCTTTTGCACTCAACATCGTCTCGTTCAAGACAAACAAGCTGGTCGGTGCTCTGGCTGTGACCGTGTGTGGGAATGTGAAGCAAGCATTGACGATTTTGATGGGGATTGTGCTGTTCAGTGTGCCTGTAGGGTTGGTGAATGCAATAGGGATGGGTGTTACTGTGCTTGGAGCGGCTTGGTTTAGCAAGATTGAGCTGGATGGGAAAAAGTCGAAGCTGGTGGCCGGGGCACGAGGATGACTGAGCACACGATGTTGCGGTATGTGTCGCGCAGTTTTGAGTTCTTGGGGTATCATATCTTCGAATCCATTGGCGTTCATCGAAACTTCGTACATGTCCGATGACCATATCAATTTTTTCAATCGTCACTCAAGTTCCCGTACGTCGTACAGAACATCAATCTCTCCTCGTTCGTCATGGGCAAGCGAGAAAGCAGCGTCGGCCGTTACCTATCAAGATGATAGGACAAGCCGCGATCCGTTGATATGGTTGCGAAGACTACAGTCTATACTGAAGTCTGTATTTTTCGACCAGTCGTGCCATGCGAGAGCGACCGGGGATTCGGATGACCACTTAACAGTCCCATCGCCTAAGCTTTCTTCGCCATACATATGAATGTCTGGACTGCAAGGATGCTCGCCAAAGTTACATCTCCATCGTGCATGGCCGAGAGGCAAGTGACCATCTAGACCTTCGAGATTCGGATCGACGTCGGTCGTTGGACGGGCAAAGTAAGAAGTATAATGGCGGCCATCTGGCTCGGGGATCAGCTGGCATATGACGCGGTCCGCCGGAGCAGAGTACTGCTCTAGTGCAGCACTTTTCTTGCTGTACAGCTCAAACAGATGGAAGCACTCCAAGTTAATTGAGAAGGTGTGACCCTTGAACACACCTTCTTGTAGGAGCAGACCACAGTAGTCCTTGATCCAGTATAGCCAGGACGGTCGCGGGCAGCAAAGACCGATCATGTGCAAAAGGGGCAAGAATCCGGCTTTGAGCGCTTCACACGGTAGATATGTGTCGCCTGAAGCAGCCACGTCTGGTGTGTCTCCAGAAAAGATTGCAGCGAACCGTAGAGTTTCGAAAAAGTAGTGATTCGCAATCTTCTCATTCTGTTTTGGGTCTTCACCAAGAACACATAAGGCCCAATTCATACGAGCCATGTAAAAGCTGTAGTGAGCGGCGGCGATGCCTGTGGACGAAGAGGGGGTAAGATGTGCTTGGGGCGGAAGCGAGTATTCTTCTCGATCGTACCCTTCGTCGTCGAAGCCATGTCCTGAGATCAGATCTGGAAGAATATCCGAGTATCGGTGAAACCAACTCAACAGAACTTCTTGGAAGCTTTGAATCATCCCGGCAGTGACGCGACGTCGATATGCAGTGGCCGGATTCCAGATGAGTTGTTCAAGTTGGTAATCAGCACTGAGCAGGTCCAGGAGGGTTTGTAGTGCTGTCTGGTCTTCAGTGGATGGGATGCAACAGAATTGGCTGCTATGCCGCGCCAAAGGTAGCAGGGCAGGTGGTAGATAGAGAGTAGTACGACAAGTCCGCTCCAGCGACTGTAGACAAGACGTGAGGGGTGCTAGTTCAGGCTTCCCAACATTGGAATCATCATCCGCTCCGGTCTCCGTTGAGGCGGCAATTTCCAGGTAGTGACTGGCATTCTTCAGATATCCCATGCAACCAAGCAAGTTGCCACCGAATGACTAAAATTCATCAGACTCACTCACGCCACGCCGTCCGATGCAGGAAGTCGCTTACCTCGAAATACGCCATCAGACAGAATACAGCTGCCAGAATGCCTGGTGTCTTTTTTGCCTCGTCTATCTGGTCTGAAAGCTCCTGTAAAGCTTGAGTGTACGCCTGCACGGCATGTATCTTGAGGTCTAGTCCACTTGTTTGAGTGATATCTTCCTTTGCTGATAGCATCAGGACCGCCCGGTGCAGATTTCCGAGTGAAGTCATCGTTAGGTGTAGATATTCGATGCCCCAGGCCTCCTCGCAGAGCATATCTCTCCAGAAATACATGTGCTCGCGGGGAAAGAGCAGTGGCAGCGTCCGAGATAGGAATTGGTGATGCCCCAACACGTGTCGTGCGCCTTGCCCTGGCCGCTGATCAGGTCGCGGATAATTAGGGAGCCAGCCAATGGGATAGCCATTCTCTAAAGGCCTTTCTGAGGCAGGTGCCAGGAAAGTATGAACGGGCTCAGTCGGACGAGCCGTATCATGAGACAGGGGTTGCTCGGCAGTGGTGGGCGATGTCACTATGCGTGGTCGTCGTGCTCCCGGAGGTCGCCTTTGTTCGTAGCCCGCACAATGGATGTTAGCAAAATCACAGCGTTTGCAAGACGGTGCTCGCTCATCGCATTTGACTCTTCGACGGCGGCAACTCAGACAGCCTGTTCGACTCCGCTTGCCACTAGGCATCGTGCTAGACATCGTGCAAGGATTCTGACCCAAGCGCCCTCATCCACGGTCTGATACAGTGCCTTCAGAGTTGCAGATTCTCTCTTACATGTTACTTTGGACCTACCTTGACCCCAGAGGTCAGCTCAGAGCCAGCTTCCTTTCAAATGCCTGGTTAAGTAAGCCAAAAGTGTGAGCCCACACACGTGGACTTCTGGCCATAGTCTATATTATCTGACACTTCCAGAGGAAAGCGGGGTGATTCCGGAGGCCATCCCACATTTAGCTACTCTTCTCGTCTTGTTACTTCGTCATGAGTTGAGGAACACGACACTATCATTGTCACATCGCAGAGTACAGTCGGGGAGCAAGTATTTCCATCGTCACGGGTCTGAGTGAGATACGGGTAAGTCTGTAGCCTCAGCAATATACTAATAGCAGATCGACTCCATGCCCTAAACCACCACACTGAACTTATAGCGTATCGAAGACCTGGAGAGCGGCGGTAGCAGTGCTCTTCGCACTCTGCGGGTTCATTCCCGTCACAATCCTGCCATCGACGACGTAAAAGTCATCCCATACTCCTTCAGCACGAACGTCTATGGCATTGGTGTGTCAGTAAGCATCTCGATGATAGATCATGAAGGAGCTGCATAACTTACATTCGGCGCCTAGCACCTTTGCGTGCTCGTCAATCATCGGCTCACCCCAACTACGGAGGCCGTCCATGACACCCATGTCGTACTCTGCTTGAGTTGTGAAGCCAGTGATTTTCTTGCCCTGAATGAGAGGTTTCCCAGTCGCAGAATCAAGCAGATTGGCAAAGATTGCAGGGCCATGGCAGCTAAGGTATCTAAATGAGTATTCCTCTACTGGGTAATGCGACGAGGACAGAAAATGGAGACTTACACAGCAGACACGACGCCGCCTTTCTCATACACCTTCGCTGCAACCGCTTGCAATTTTGAAGCATGTGGGTAGTCGATTAGTGCTGCGTGCCCAGCAGACGCGAAGAAAACACCGTACTAATCTCAATCGTCAGCAACCGCGCTCTTGCCATAGACCCATCGTATACAAACATCCTTATCCAAAACATCTGCAGCCTTGATGTTTGCATCCATGTCTTTTCTGAACTCGCTGTCTTTGTTGTCGTACTGCTCTCTCTCTTCAGTCGTCAAGAATCCTGGCTGGAGGCTCAACCAGTCTTCCGTCCAAACCCCTTTCTCAGAGACGATGTCGACTTCGAAACCCGCAGCCTTGAAGACATTGTATGGGTGAAGCGCTTCGCTGATGAACACACCTGTAGTGTGACCACCACCTTCGAAGAGCTCTGCATGAGCGGAAGTGACAGAGATGAGCGCGCGGCGGGGAAGGACCATTGTCGAGAAGAGATGAAAGTTGAGGGAGCTGAAGATAGGTGCTTTTCACTCAATAGAGATTGAATTGGTTCTGGCGAATAGATAGAGGACAGACCAAGGAGACATATTTATAGAGATTACAGCAGCCAGCTTGCTCCGCATCAAAACAACTCTTAGCAAGAGAATACAGGCGCCACACACAGCAAGTGGTTCGGTGATAACGAGTTGGCTGACAAACATGTATGAACGACAGAGGTGGGTGTCAGGTAATCCACGATGAGCTGACTGTTTGGCGTATATTCATGCAAGGGTGCGGGCTCTAGGCATCGTCGTCCTTCGCTGTCCAGTGTAACGAGCTGCAAGCTCGTCTTTCTGGCACACGCGAAGGCTGCCTGGTTGATGCAATCACAACGCGCGGTGCATATGCAAGGCGCATAACTCCTGCGTAACGGCAAAGCGAGGAGCGAGACGAGCGAAGCGAGTGAAGCGAGAACGCAGCTTGAAAGTATTCGGCAGCCCCGATGCACGTGGCCGTTCCGCTTCGGATTTGCTGTACTGTCACTAGTGCAATATATATTTACCATTGCAGCTGTAAAATAAGCACCTACACAAATCAATTTCTTTGGAAGAAATGGCCCCCTTTCGCCATTCATGCTCTCACATGCATCTTTGGGGCGCCACGATAGTCAACCAAATGATGCTATACCTCTGACGACACATCATCCGTTGACGTTCGTCTGCCAGGTCATGTGCACGTCTTCAGTCGGGTGGACATTGGGCGAGGCCTGGACACATGTTGTTCATCTCTGTATGGACATGATCTGACTACGTGTCTCCCGCGTTGGCGCTCTTCCCAGCCCTTCGTAGGGAACAACGTCACACGTGTGGGTCTCTACGAGATCCCGCGCGTATGCATCGTACACTAGATCTCTCAGCGCAGCAAGGAAATCGTATGAAGGGTCGGTAGCATTAGATGACTCGAAAAGAGAGCTAGCAATGGCCCTTATCGTTGCAGCAGTCAAGCTAGCCGATCATGCAGATGAATGATAATCAGGCCGTCTGAGAAGTCGACGGTATGGATCATGAGCTGGGAAGTAGATGTGAGATACGGTTGAAAGGGAAGAAGAATCAAACATATTTCTTTGTCACGTAGCAGTAGGCCGCATGCCTTGCGGGTAGTATAAACCATCATGATTCTCATAGAAAGATCGAACCTTCCAGTATCGATGAGACCCGCTATCGGCTGCATGTAGCACGCGCATTAGTGCTTGCTGACAAGTGGGATCTGTTGGGGCAAGACCAACGTCTGCGTCGATGAGCGTTAGGGCGAGGCTCGAACACTCGTCGAAAGCGTTATCCTACGTCAAAGTTACAGTGCTAGTAGCAGGAGTCGTGATGGGAACTAGTGCTCACTTCAGCCGCAGACCGCGCAAAACCCCTAGACCTATGCTGTTAATGTACAGCACTCGAGTTAGCGATGACCTTCAACGGTTGGAGCAGGCATTGCGGGCATCATTGACCTCGCGGACTGCGGATCGTGGAATGATACGGTGCTGCAGATCTTTATCATCGTAATTGATGACAGCCATCGTTCATATCTGAATCTATCATCTTGTCCAAACGCGATCACCTACACTTGCGGTTAGCGATGTGAGTAGCCTACTATGGACGTGCGGGCACGCCCACTGTCACTCATTTTCACATTCCAGGTATCAACACGTGTACTATGCAAGTTCTATCGCGAATAGAGCAGTAAATTTCGTATACATATCGTTGAGCATGTGAGGTCATTTACTCTGCTACTCCACCCCGGGTAGCGCTTCCCGCTCGCTGCAACGTGTTGCCGTTACTCTTCGTTTGGGCAGAACACGACCTTCACGCCTGAGACGCCGCTGCGATTAAGCTCGAGGGCTTCCTCTATAGCACTCAGGCCACCCGGTACCACGCGCGGCTTGTTTGGCTTGACGAGTCCCGTGGCAATGTAGCCATCTGCTCCTCCCATGGCGAAAGCCATGGGTTCGCTGATGTACCGCAGATCAGGTGAACTGCCGATACCCAGGACCTGCTTGATGCTGATCGCGGGCTGGGAAGACTGGGCAAGCTCCACAGCATCTTGGTCTGGCGTCTCTGGTCGCACAACGTGAACTGCCACTAAGCAGCCGTTCTCAGCTTCGGTCCTTTGGAGGATTTGAACACCTAGAATCTGCGTGGTCTTGGCTGAGATGGCGTCAAAGACAAAAGCCAGTGGCAATCCATTCGTTGCGGCCTTGAAGTCCTCCGCACTTGATTGACTTCGGTCGAGCACAACATGCGCGCCGAGCACTCTAAGCATAGCATGGTTGGTGGGGCTCGCATTGGTTATGATCCTGGTGAAGCCCGAGAGCCTGGCCAGCTGGATTGCGTATTGGCCGACCGATGACGCGCCCCCAATGATCACAACAGCGCGATCTGAGCCTGCCGTCTTGCCACCCGTTTCCCAGGGCGCTTTGAGGCCATAACCTGTCTTGTCGTAAAAAGCGGTAGCTACCGCCATTGTCGCAAGGCTGATGCCAGCAGCTTCAATATCGCTGATGTTATCGGGCGTTGCGGAGACCAAAACTGCAGGCATTTTGCAGTATTGCTGGAATGTCGATGAGTCGTAGCTACCGATGATGCCTTGGAAAAAGACGCGGTCGCCGACACTGAACCTCGTCACATTGCTTCCAACGGCCACGATCATTCCGGCGGCATCAGATCCCAGAATTGCAGGGTATTTAGTGATGAAAGCATCATGATCGCGCATCTTCCAGTCAACAGGATTCACAGCAGTGGCTGTGATTTTGATCCCGACGTCGTCCGGGCGGATGTCTTCGGTCAACGAACGCTCGATGATAGCATGACGAGACCTCGGGACTTGGATGGTCGCTGCTCGGAATTTAGTTGGCAGAGACATCTTCGCGGAATGTGGTGTAGGCGGTAAACGTAATTGAGTGTTCGATGATCCAGGTTGCTGACATGTAAGAGGCAGAGAAGGCAATATAAATAGGGATGAAGTAGCTCTAGCCAGGCTTCTTGGTCACGGACTGCTATATAATCTGCATGAGCGACAAGTATGATCAATGAGTGATCATCTCTGTCATCTGTAAGTCATGATAGGTTGAAATTGGACTCATCATTATGTCCGATCTCGATAGACATGTCATGCTTACAGACAAGAAGGCGTGACAGAATTGGAAGCATGACAGGCGACGCTAGCTGCACATAGAAATGTCGCGAGCGAGGTAGCCGATGTGAGTCTGTAGATGTCATGCACGCTGTTTCCTGCATCTCGTCAAACACAGCCCGCCGCGTCAACAACCAACCGACGTTCGCCTAACTCGGCAAGCTCGTTACGCAAAATGCGGGGAGGCTGGTCGAAGCAAAGTTTTGTGTGATCGGCACGACAGGGTAGCTCGCCTGGCTCGCCTAGCTCGTCCCAAGACCTGGACAATCTATCATCCGGCACGTTTCAGCTCTTCCGTTGATCAGGGAAGCGCAACAATAGTAAGCCACTCTTGCGAGGCGCTTTTCGCGAGTATTGCATTACGTTCAATACGATGATTATCAAGCGCGATGGCCTGGGCCATTTCCGATGAAGAAGAACGATCGGGCGGCAAGCTCTACCTTGAACGCATCCCCATCCACAAAAGCCACTCATTACATCATCGTTATTTCCAAGATTCATGTAAACATATATATAGATGTAAGATATCCTGACTGTCAACCTCGTCTAGCCCAGCAAATATAACGGACATATTCTTCTACTTCGCATTCACCGACACCCTTCCTTGCAGCTCAACGAACCGACCAGTTTCACAGAATCAATCACGTCTTCCGGTATATCATACAGCGTTTCTACTTGATAATCATGTCGAAAAGAGCAACTGCGACGTGCTACTGCGGCACCGTCCAGCTGGAAGTGGTCAGTTTCATTTGACCTCTCATAAGCACGGATACATCGATTGACACACAATAGCCTGTTGAAGGTAGCGACTTTGTCAACACCCACGTTTGTCACTGCAAAGACTGCCGCAAGGTCACCGCCACGATGTTCGCCTCCAACGTATGTAGCACATCGATTCTGCCATCATTGACTGCATAATGACATCTATCGCAGCTTACTGTCAAGGACACGGCGCTGGTACACGTTCGTGGTCAGGATAAGCTCACTGGTTATAGTACCAGCAAAACCATTGGCACGGGCAACACGATGACCAGCTCCTTTTGCTCCGTTTGCGGAACTCTCATGTATCGTCGCAGCAGCGGTTTTCCTGGCCTCAGCTTCTGCAGGATTGGTACGATTGATGACTTCGCGTTGCACGAGACGAACCTTAGGCCGCAGGCGGAGCAGTTTGTGGAGTCGAGAGTCGGGTGGTTACAGGCTATCAAAGATGTCCCCCAGGCTGAGGGAATGAGCACAAAGTGAGCTTCGTGGTAGGATTCGTTCTGTATCGTCGGATTGGGGGATACATATGTGAGCATGTTATACTCATCGTTGATCATCGAAATCAAGTCAAATTTAGGATAGAGTCGTATCATCATGGTGAACGCAAAAGGTCGTTCCTCACTTGTTTCTTGACGACCATTCCTGGCAATTATTATTTCATTCCCGACCCCATCCATGACTCCCTTGTTGTTAATTTCCAGACATGACATATCTTTACATATGTGTGGCATCGTATGCTTGATCATCGAGGAGTGATACTCGGATTCAAAGCAACTTTTTGTGATGTTTCCGATTTTGACAAAAACGGAAGAAACGACCCTCTGAACAAGGAAAGAGCGTTAGCTAGAAGTGAAGAAGCGGGTGTACCCACTAGCGTCGTTTGCACTGATTGGTCACTTTGAGCCAGAAAGTCCTGGGACGTCTTCTCTCCAAGCGCGGAACTGTCCCCGCTTGAGCCTCAGACTTCCAACATTTTTTTGAGATCTTTGAGGCTCGAATATTTCGATATCCACACATCTGCTCTATTCCGGCCGGAAAAGGGGCTAGCATATACAGACATGGCCCAGGAACCTGCGACGGAGAAAAAGCCCAAATCTTTCGAGGCGCTGACGCCGGAACTTTCATCATGGATTCTCGACTTTGCGCAGAGCAGCGGCTTTGCGCGAACAACGCCAGTGCAGGCTATGGCTATTCCGCTGTTGATGGGAAACAAGGATCTCGTCGTTGAAGTGAGTGCGATCCAAGCATCTGACAGGGTGCTGTACTAACTTCATCTCAGGCCGTTACTGGCAGTGGCAAAACACTCAGCTTCTTGATCCCTATTGTGGAGCGCTTGCTGAAGGCCGACGACCCCAATAAGAAAGGCTACGTTCGATCAATAGTCGTCGCTCCTACCAAGGAACTTGCCATCCAAATTTATCAGGTCATGAAAGACCTGCTGAAATTTCACGAGCCTTCTGCCGCGTATCTTGCATACAAGAAGGTGCACTCAAAAGATACAATGATGTTCGACTTTGACGAAGAAGAGGAGAGAGCCGCAAGACCACCGCCCGGACCTTACATCATTCCACAGTTGCTATGTGGTGGGCGAACGAAGCTTCCCGAGGATCTGGCTACTTTCTCTGATATCAACCCGAACGTGCTGATTGCCACACCGAGACGACTGGTCGAAGTTCTGAACTCTTCGAGAGTCATCATCAAGCGACACTGGTTTGACCTCTTGGTCATGGACGAAGCAGACAGGCTCCTTGATGCCAACTTCAAGGCCGATCTTTCACAGGTTTTGGACATGCTCCCCAAAGAGCGTCGTACAGGATTGTTCAGTGCATCAGTATCAGCAGCTGTCGACGAGCTTGTGCGTGTTGGCATGAGATATCCATTTAAGATCAGCGCCAAGGTCCGGAGTAAGAACGGTGCACTGGACAAGAAGACGCCAGAGAGCTTACGATTATCCTACGCTGTTGTCAAACCCACCCACAAACTACCTATGCTCAAGAAAGTGCTCGAGCAGCAAAAGGCAAAGAAGACTATTGTGTACGTCTCAACCCGCGCTGGCGTGGATTACTGGGATCGCATACTACCTTCTCTGCTCGGGGTCAAGGTTTACCCAATGCATGGTGACCACAAGAGTGAGATTCGCACAAAGAATTTGAACCGATTCACAGACGCCACCGAGCCAGCGATTCTCCTAACAACAGATGTGCTCGCGCGTGGTATCGACATTTCCGACGTTGACATGGTCGCACAACTCGACCTCCCCAGTCAACCCAAAGACTTCATCCACAGATGCGGCCGCTCAGGTCGCGCAGGCAAGCGTGGTCTCGCCATCACATTCATCACACAGGGACATGAGGAAGACTACATCCGCTACCTCGAAGTCCAAGGCACCAAGCTCGAACCATACCCCAACACACCCACCATCACAGACTCCGAAGCCGTACAGATGACAGCCGACATCCGCGCTCTCGCCATGCAAAAGCGCGAACTGCACGATCGCGCCGCGAAAGCATTCGTCTCTTCAGTGCAAGCTTACAGCAAGACCATACCCAACGACATCTTCAACATCAGCAAGATAGACTGGCCCGAAACTGGAAAAGCGTGGGGTCTGTTGCGCTGGCCCAAGATGCCCGAACTCAGACGCCATTACCCTGATGCTGTACCCAACCGCACGCTCAATCTCGATATGCCCGCAGACTATGATATCAGCACACTCGCGTACGCCGACGCAGCTCGCGAAGAGAAGCGTCAAGCAGACATTGAAGCACGTGCTCGTGGCGAAGATTCACTGGCTTCCATCAAGAACAAGAACAAGAAGGGCGGCAAGCTGATGGATCAAAAGCGACGTCTTGAGAATGCCTGGAGCGGGCAGAAGGCGGCGAAGATATTGAGAGAAGATAGGCGTGAGCGCAAGGATGTGCGGCGGACGGCGGAGAAGAGGAGTAAGATGTCTGAAGAGGAGTTGGCTAAGGAAATGGAGTTGCAGGCTATGATTGCGCAAGTGAGAGAGAGAAACAGACTCAAGGAAGAAGCTGGCGAAGAGCAGGAGTTTGAGGGCTTTGACGATTAGTGGGCTGTTGAAACCGTGCAATTTATGCTCAAAAAGAGTGGTGCGGCGATATCCTTTGATTGGCTTCATATATCAGCTACTGGGTAGGCATCACGCATGTAAATTACTTGAAACGAAGGACCTATTGCAATGCTGTCAAAACATAATGCCAACACTCAGTTCATCAACATTGTGGCGCTGTCTGTGAAAATAATGTTGAAACTCCCACCGCCAATGGCAAGGCGCATCCCAAAACGGCAAGCCGATCCTCCACCAAAGCCCGCGAAGCTGTCAAGCAAGCAGTGGAAGGTGCAACATTCCCACCTCCAATGCCTTCACCACACATCTGTCTCGGCTGCCGCATCGCAGTACGAGCGCGCCTCTCCAATCGCCTCAATGCCTCCAACGCTCTCGCGACCAGCAAGCGCTTCTTCGCGCGCCCTTCCTTCGCGCCCAAACCAGTGCTAGACCTCAAGCACATCCGCCAAAACCCCGGCCTCTACGAACAAAACTGCGTAGACCGCAACTACGCTGCTTCCGCGCAGAACGGCTGGCGGATATTGGAGTTGCACCAGAAGTTATTGGAAGAGCAGGGCAAAGCGGTTGAGTTCCGCCAGCGAGGAAATGCGCTGAGCAAGCTGCTTGGAGCTAAGGATGGGGATGCGAAGGCGAAAGACGAGGCGCGCAAGGAGGCGAAGGGCTTGAAAGAGAGCCTTGCGGCGATTGCGAAGCTGGAGAAGGATACGCAAGGGGAGATGGAGAGGTTGGCTATGGAGCTGCCGAATTTGAGCTCGTTGCAGACGCCGGTTGGGGTGAAGGCTTTGAGAGTTGGGTACATCAACGGAGAGGACAGACCTGCTGTTGCTGAGGGCGGTGGGAAGAGCCATGTGGACATCGGCAAGGAGTTGGATTTGCTGGACTTCCAGGCGAGCGCGACAACGAGCGGTTGGGGCTGGTACTTTCTCAAGAACGAGGGAGCGCTGCTGGAGCAGGCTTTGATACAGTATGCGCTTAGCGTTGCTATGTCTCGCGGCTGGAAGGTTATGACACCGCCCAGTTTGGTCTACAGCCATATCGCCAGCGCATGCGGGTTCATGCCGCGCGACCAGAATGGCGAGACACAGATCTACAACATTGCGCAGCCAGAGAGCGAAGGCGACGACAAGCCCAGCCTTGTATTGGCCGGTACGGCTGAGATTCCTTTTGCCGGATCACAAGCCAACAAGACTCTGTCCGAAGCCGACCTCCCTCTCAAAGTGATTGGTCCCTCACGTTGCTACCGTGCTGAAGCTGGCGCTCGTGGTGTCGACACCAAAGGTCTTTATCGGGTCCACGAATTCACGAAAGTAGAGATGTTTGCCTGGACTAAGCCGCCACCAACGGCGGAAAGCAGCGATCGTTTCGGCACAGCGGAAGAAGACGATGAAGTCTACTCACCATCACAAAGCGAGGCCACGTTCGAGGAAATGCTCTCCATCCAGACCGAGATTCTGACATCGCTGGGCCTACATGCTCGCATTCTGGAAATGCCCTCGACAGATCTTGGAGCTTCAGCTACGAGGAAGATCGATATTGAGGCGTTCTTCCCAAGCAGGACGAGCATCGATGAGGGATATGGAGAAGTCACCAGTGCGTCTATCTGCACCGACTACCAGAGCAGACGACTTGGTACGAGGTTCAAGGGTAATGGAGAGCAGAGTCCGCGATGGCCACATACTGTCAATGGCACCGCTTTGGCAGTTCCCAGAGTCCTCGCTGCTGTGCTGGAGAACGGATGGAACGAGGAGGAGAAGGCCGTGGTGATCCCCAATGTCTTGAGGAGGTGGATGCCGGACGGCATGGAGAAGATTACGCGCTCATGAGCTGCTATTGGCAGTGGTAGCTAATTTTGTACAACATGTGTATAATACAACGAGATACTGACAGACTGCAGTCTGCCCGGCTACCCCCCCGATCCAACAGCCTTATGACACGGCACAGCATTGCACGTCTATCACGAACTAGAGTGTTGAGTTAAACCATTGGTGGCTTTTCTACATGGCTGCCCAGCTTATCATTGATCTCGTACTGTCTGCTAGACAACCTTCTTCATCTACAACCTCGACTGGCCAGGGACCTTCTCCGCACGCCCCTCCAAGTTAGGGTGAGGGTCGCGAATAGGCCTAGTAACAGTGTAGAAAGCAAAACCAGAAGACTTGGTCGAGAACTGGACCTTAGTTCCAACATGGAAGAAAGCAAAGTCTCCCGGAACCAGGTGATGTGTCACGCCAGTAGCCTCGTCCTGAAAAACACCATTAATCAGCACTGCTCCATCAATACCAAATTGACAGCATAGCAAACAGCAAGGAACTTACATAAACGTCAATCTGCCCGCTCAGAACATACTTCGCCTCCTCGAAGCCGTAGTGTGCAGAAAGTGTGGGACCGGCTTCGACTTTGTAGAAGCCTGAGGTCACGTAGGCTGGGGCTTCGGTTTTGGTGCGGATGGAGTGGAAATCCGCGGTGATGTGGGTGGGAGTTGGCGAACTGGTGTTGAAAGGGATGTGCTCGTGGCCGGCGCCTTTGTAGACGGTGAGTGGGACGAGGGAGGAGGACATCTGGTTTGTGTTAATAAGGCGGTTGGGGATGGTGAAATTGATGGAAGATCGAAGGAAATACCTTATGGATCGAGTTTGTAGTATTGATTGTTGTAGGGTTGTTCTGCGGGATTGATCGATCAATGATTGGAGTATGTGATGGTCGGGTCGCGTTGAATGAATCGAGTGAAAGTGAGAGAAAGATCTGAGAGTCTATCTATATACCTACTTGTTGCGGGACATTGCAAGGCACGATTTCTTGAAGTAGGCAACAAAGGCTGCCAATATTGATCATGGCATTGCGACGTGCAATTCAGGACCGACGAACGCGTTCGCGGCGATGTTCCCGACCTCGCAATTCGTACGGGAATTCAGACCCGAACAGGAAAGAGTTCACCATTTTGATCTCCACAATTCTTGGTGAGAGCGAGCGGCCATCCATCCTCGCCATCATACTGCATTGTTGCCTCTTGCCGCTTCGGAAAACTGCCTCGCTGATATAGTTAATGCTTCAATGGGGCAGGCTCACGTCTGTGGTAACCATCGTCCAAGGCGCGTTGTGATTTGTCCATGGCTCAACAGATACAGCTCCTGATCATGCCTCCTTCAAGTACTTTGGATCTATCAGAATATCCCACTTTATTAGGTACATACTGTGCTCAAGTTGCATTGCGAAGAACCGATATCGTCCAAAGCAGGCAGCCGCCATCGGTCTTAGCGGCAATCGACACCAAGAAACCTATGAGTATGACAGGCAGTGACACGGAGCGGGGTGGTTCGAGGTGGTCTTGTTCTGGAAAACAACACCCGGACTCACTACATTGGGTCAGGCTCCTAATTGTCGTGCTCGCCAACAGGCGTAATGGAAAATCCTGCGGAACGAGTGGCTTATAGCATACGCTTAGGTCGAAGGATGAAGACATTGTTCAATGACGCACGCCCAGCTGGATTTTCGTGCGCGTATGCGTGTAACGTCGTGCAGTCCACTGAAAATATATTGGGCTCTGCCGCAAATTGTCAGCAAGCCGAGGATAGCAGCTTCGATCGACCCGATCCAATAGACGATACCAGACTTGGAGCTTTCTCATCATCTTCCATCAATCCTATAGATACGATATCACAGCTGAACTCGAGGTATCGTGGCTCAGTTCTGCCGCTGCCTCGCTCTCTCCTCATCAGCGAAAGCTGGATACCATGAAATGATACGAAGTCCTATGCCGCAGAGAAGCATTTCGTCCGGACTCCAGTAAGCCATTGCGCAAGTGGGTCTCTGTATTAAAGCATCTGTTCTACACCGTCGAGTGTCGAAATACATCCTGTCACACAGTTTTCTCGCTCACACACTCATTATCACTTTCCTAGTACCAGCATTTCCTTCCAACCGTTTAATTACTGTCCCTCACCATCATCTCTTATCACAAATGTCTTATTATGGAGTTCGACAGCACTGCTGTTTCCGGCCTCGCTTCACTCTCGCGGCGTACGCCTCTTCTATCTCGGTCTTCGATCTTGTCCACCATGTGGAGGAGCCAAGCCTAGCGAAACGACAGAACGCCCCGCCATGCCTGAATAGAGGTGCCAAGGTAAATGTCTAGGCTTCGCTGTCGGTGAACCACTACTACTGTAAATTCCAGGTGGATCACAAAGACATCGTCTGGCGTATCGACGCGTACTGCGAGTAAGACAATTCCCGCTCTCCATTATAATGTCGTATGACCAACGCCCTAACATCTACGCAGTGCACGCCAAGGGTGGACTGTCACCGGCGACAGCGACTATATTGTAAGTCTTCGCAAGCACAGCCCGTACTCTCTCATGCGAAAGCTCACAAGTGATAGGAACACTTTACCTTCGATAGACACCCTCTCCACTTGGGTGTCGCTGGAAAAGCAGGGAGAGTACACGTAAACTTCCATTGTGCCCTCCTGTACGACACTGATCAAATCGTAGATGCACATGGCGAATCAGTCAGGAGTACAGATCCAACCTGCGTTGAATCTTTTTACGTGGCGAACTCATGCGACAATGTCACCTTACTTATCTGCTGACACATGTGTATGGATCAATGCAACGCAGGAGGCGAAAACGGCAAGCAAAGTGGCCTCTACGGCGACGACTGTGCTGGCTACTGGGTCACTACGGTCGACCACTGATCATCTGCTTAGTAATGCGTTTGATTGGACCTCCAAAAAGTTTTGGAGGTTCGGATGTTTTTGTGTGACTAAGATGGGTATTTGCTTAATGAAAGGATTTGCTTGTCCTCATGGGAGCAGCACCAACTGTAAACACTCACTACTATTAAGGTGGCCATCTGCCATCGGCCAAATGAACGAAATATTTCCTTCCGATCATGGAAGCAGACATTAGCATATTAATGAGTTCATGCTTTGACCGATGACATTGCATGTGCCTTGCAGAAGGCAGCGCCATCTGCTGACACGACTGCGAGCATTTCCATCTCAAGATTCGATGTTGTTGCGAGTCTCCCACTCAACAGCAGCCATAAGGAAGGGAGCGACACCGCGAGTGTCCTCCTTGACAGTGGCAATATCAGTGTAGTACTGTGGAACCAACAGGTCAGCAAGAATGCAGATATGGGATAGAAAGGAGCACGAAAGCAAGACGTGTACCCACCTTGAAGCTGGCGTCACTGCCCAAAGAACCAACCTCCACAGTACCCTCCCAGGTGAGCGTTCCGTTAGCGTTCTCAGCAACGAAGTCGTCAATCAGACCCTTGTAAGCGTTGGCCGCGGTGACAGCGTACTCGGCCTCGTCCAACCAGCCCTCTCTAAGGCCGGCAAGAAGACCGTAGGTGAACATCGCAGCAGCAGAGCTCTCGAAGTAGTTACCCTCCATTCCGGGGTAGGGCTCGTTCATGACCAACCACCAGCCGTGAGACTCAGGATCCTGAGCGTCCTTAAGGCCCTTGGCCACAGTCTTGAAGTAGCTGAGCAGGCGTTCGTAGCCAGGGTGTGATTGGGGAAAACGGCCAAGGGTCTCGACAAGAGACCAGACGTACCAGCCCACCGCGCGGCTCCAGATGATGGGAGAGACGCCGGTCTCGGGGTCGGCCCAGACAGCGGTCTTGCTCTCGTCGTAGCCGTGGAAGACGAGGTTGGTCTCGGGATCGTGGGTGATCGCGGTGATCTTGTCATATTGGAGAACAATATCGTCTGAGGGGGCAGTTAGCATGGCTCTTCGACTATCAAGCTTATATTGCGAAGTCCTTACCCCAAGCAGTGGTGTTATCGTTCTCGAAAACGCTGGTGTAGTAAGCGTAGAAAGAGTCGGCCATGAAGATGCCGTCAAGCCACATCTGATCAGGGTAGGTGGGCGAGCGGTGCCAGAAGCCGCCAGTCGGGGTGCGTGGGTGGCGGTCAATCATGCCACGGATGACCTCGGCTCCGATCTTGTACTTCTCCTCGCCCGTCTTCTCATACCAGTAAAGGAGGTTGTTGCCAATGCGGTAGTCATCCAAGCTGTAGCGCGTGGTGTCCAGACCAACGATAGTGCCGTCCTCGGCCACGACAAGGTCATCGATGCGAGAGCGCAACCACTCAAGGAGCTCATCATCTTCGGTGCGGGCGATGAGGGATTCATAGCCGGTGTAGATAGCGCCACGGCCGTACCACCGAGCCTTCTGTGTTTCGCGGTTGTTGACAATCCAGGAGTTTGCCATGCGGGTGGCGTAGGCTTCAGTGATACCTGCGGTGCTGTTGGTACCGTTATAGCCACGGCGAGAAATGGTGGCGGCAGCGGCCGAGGCAGCAAATGCCAGGCCGGAGATGATGGTGGCCTTCATTATGAATATTCTTTGATTTCTCTAAGGTAGACTTCCAGGAAGGGACTGTCAAAGTGGAATGCAGACGAGCGAGCTTGCTCAGGTCCCTGGAGATTAATAGCTTGTACATAGCGAGCAACCAGTCTGGACCCATATCTTATTCCCAAGCGAGTCAGTCGTTTGTCGACAAACGGAGGAACATGTCCCGCGAGCCAAGACGCTGTATGGAGTCGTTCAATGTAGTTATGCACATTAACCAGTGATCCACGAATCGAACAAGTCTCTGTATATAGCCAAGAGATTTAGAAGACTTTACCCTTGTCGATCAAGCACTCAGCCTCATCCTGGCCTGTAAACCGGAGATGATCCGCAGGGTTCGCTTTGAGCGCCGAGGTTTTTAGAAGAAGTCCGATGAATGTCCAAGCTTTTTTGTGAAGCGAGCTTGGGAAGCTTGGAAAGTGAGAAATGGTAGGGGCACTTTTGCGACAGGCAAAACACGACCTCATACCATCCATTGATCACGTATAGAAAGCATTGACTCGCACGCAAGAGGGCTCAGCAGCCCTGTGTGTATGGATTATTCCTGGCGGGCACGTGTTCCTGTTTGATGAGTTGAACCCTGTCTTCTAGTAACAATTGTCTTCACCAAGAGACGCTTCACCTGAATAATGGAAGAAAAGCGTAC
This sequence comes from Melanodothis sp. VS III C KN 2, assembly GCA_019775565.1. Taxonomy (NCBI): domain Eukaryota; kingdom Fungi; phylum Ascomycota; class Dothideomycetes; order Cladosporiales; family Cladosporiaceae; genus Melanodothis; species Melanodothis sp. VS III C KN 2. The sequence goes on from JACWFM010000002.1 coordinate 1,101,326, forward strand.
ATTCTGGCCAAAAAGAAGAATTTCCAAAACATACAACAGGCGGGATTCCCAGATGGTCACCCACTCTAGTACTAGTCGCCCGGTTCAGTGCTTATGTATGGCAGAGCGGACGGGATGCCCAGTTTTCACTGACCTATGGTCGTATGTGCTGAAGTTGACTCAACAATACTTTATGTTCACTATGGTACAATCATAGTACTAAAGCCCACTAGACACCGGTGAGATAGCAACATTGCCACGAACAACCTGTCAGTCCCCAGAAATGAACCCAGCCTCTTTAGCCCACCTCCAGATATCAGCGACGGTCTCTTCGAACCTTATGAAGTTCAAATCCAGCACACCTTCGGCTCTCATGCGATCAACCGTGTACCACCCGGTCTTGTCTATCTCATCGCCCTCACGTCCAAGGCCCTGCTCACCGGCAGCACGAAGACCTGTCAACCTATCTTCAAAATATGCCATGCCGCCGCAGAGAGCGAAGTGCTCACTGACACCCTTCCCCAAACTCAGAGCGGCCACATGGGCAGCTGCGACTTTGCGAACGTCAACGAAGGCTGGCAATCCGAAGGTAAGAACCCGTCCAGGCCCGGTGGAATCTTGACCGGTCACACTACTCAGTAGACGCTTGAGCGACGTATTCAGCCCTGCAATGCCCTTGGACGGGTCTACCTCATGCAAAGGTGGGCCATAGATCATGGGCGGGCAGAAAGTGGAAATTTCGAAGTGGGCAGGAGAGTCTGCCTTCTTGTGCATTTGCCAGGCGACCCTCTTCACCTTCGTCTTACTGACATGGTAGGCCAGATATCCGTTCTTCGCGCCCTCCTCCTTTGTCAATGAGTCCCAATCATTCGAAGTGTAGACGTAACCAGGGCGCGGATTCTCTGCCAGATCGACGACAGATGCAAAGCTCGACAAGATAGTCAACATTTTACCGTATTCGGCTTTACGACAGACGCCATAAACGTTTCACGTGCCGTTTACAGCCGGCTCGATCAAATCCTGTAGAGTACAATCGGAGGTCGCAAAGCATGGCTATGCGACATGGCAACAAAAGTCGACCTTTGCCATGACAGTGTCCAATCCGCCTTCCCACTGGATATTGGGAACGCATTCGAAATTCGAATCGCCGGATTTGACATGTTCAGCGTGTGATTTCTCAAGATGTGGTGTCTTTGCCAGTCAGCGGACTACGCCGCAAACGCGATAGCCAGCATTGAGGAGGCCTGATAGCATGTGCGCGCCCACGAAACCGTTCGAGTTTGTCAGAAGGACCAAGGCTTTTTCGCCGGTTGGAGATGAGACCATGGTGGTAGAATCATTAAAAAGTATGACTGTAAGGCTTTGGAACGTGCAAATTTGGTGGAGATGTGATCTGGTTGCGGCAGGAATATCGCATTCAATATATTTCTTGATTTCGTTCGATAGAACCTCCGAAGCATTCGTCATTGTGTCTTGGTTTTCGCAGTGCTGATTCAGAAATGCAAGATGCTAACATAGTCGTGTCAAAAGGTTTGCGAAATCAACCGTTTCTTCCGCTGTCAAGCTGCTCACCACAATTATTGAACCTTACAGTCTGCGTTCGCAAGACGTTCTAGGACTCACTGATCTCTGCTGCTCAGCGCGTACGTAGATACATTCCGTCTTCCATTCTCGTCGAGGACTTGACTGACGGCGTCTCCCAGCGACTGATACATCTTCCTTGGATGCATGCAGGCCGAGCTGTGCTGGCGAAGGCTCGACTGCGAAATGCTGTTCGGTACCGAGCTTAAGTTTTGTCTTTTGCTACTACTGCCTCTTGATGAGTCGAATTGCTGACATTAGGTTCTCTAGCCCGATCGGAATGTTGTCCGTGCGGATGCATAGGCTGCCTGGCTGGATGTCGCTGGAGCTACATGCTTATCTCTTCCTCCAACGACTTGATCGTTACCATAGCTATGATACTCGAATTTTTTGAGCACTAGCCTTAATATCTCTACCGTGAGTAGAAGCGTGTGCGCGTGTGCGGCGTACGCTGACCACCGCGTATATCAAGCAATGATTGTCTACAGATGACAGTGCTGATCTGGGACGATACTCTTCCCTGACTGGGAGACGTGGTGTAGGCTAATGAGAATGTGTCATGCGTTGGGAATGGTCTCTAGGATCTGATATTCGTCAGAGCTACGGAGCAACGGAATCAGAATGAACGTCGATTCCCTCAACAAAGAAAATCGCACGTATCTTAACGATATCGACGCAGTCGTTGTTCAAACTCTGAACATATTGTAGGAGCAAACGAGACGCTTGGATATGGTGGAAGGTTGGGGGGTCTCTTAATGGCAATCGTACAACAAGTATGAAAAGAGAGTCTGTCGATAAGTGCCAAAGGTGCTTCGTAGCCACGGAAATCGCTGTTCGTACACTCACGCGCAGAAACTGGATCTCCCAGCCATGACCGATCCAAGAACCCTCCCACCAGCAGCTGCCAATTCCCCTCCTCCAACAAACACACCACCGCCTTCTCCACATCCTTCACAAACGCCTCTGTCTCCTCCAACGAGTGATTTGCCACTTCCCACCTCAAACCAATCATATAAGTCGTAGCCTTCAGCCTACCCAACCCTGCAACGAATATCAGCCCAGTGCAGCACCAATCGCAATCTGCGCGACGCGAATCCTCTCGTAGTCGCCTAAGAAGCTCGGGACCCAGCTGTCTGGTGAATTTCGGGGAGCATTTTGCCGACACACTCGCCGGGGTGCAGAGTATCGAGACAAGCCATGAAGCGGCGGCAGGGGACGTGGGCGTGCTTTGTGAGTTGGAGTTGTTCGTTTTGAAGGCGGGTGAGGAAGGAGAGGGCGGATTCGAAGTGGTGGACTGAGATGAGGTTTGTAACGCCGTTCATGGTTGGGCCGGCCACGTCTGAGGCATCGAGGTCGGAGATGGAGGTGGTGCCGTTTTAGGAGAGGTGGTGGAGGGTGTGTGGCCAGAAGGGTAAGGTCGAGCGCGCTGCTTCAAAATGTTCCATCCTCAGGGTTTACGGCAAGCTGGATAGCCTCCAGGCTCTATGGCTCTCGCACGGCCGCTGCCTGAGTATCGGTGAGCTGTGTGTGTCCAGACTTTCGCTCCAATATGTGGATTTGAGAGCTTAGGCTTGGATAATCGACCATCTCACGTGCAGAGAGAGTGAAGCCAAGCTCCTTACGAAACATATCTCTGACCCTCATAAACGTGATCGAGTCTGCAAAGTTGGAACTCCGCGCTTCCTTGTCGATAGTTGCAGGTGGTATGCCTGTAGCTCGCCCCCAGACATGCAACACTGTATCTTCTATCGAACGGTGTGGTTTGGGTCCGTTCGTCGCTCCTGTCCCTGGAGAAGAGGGTAATTCCGCGGAGAAGTTATGTTTCCGGAGAGCCGCGACAAGCTTTCGAAGAGTGGATTTCTGCACTTTGCCAGACATGGTGCGAGGGTCATCATCAAGACCGAGGGTCTGAAGAGTGGCGATCTCATCCGGCGCTTGTAGCATGCCCATGGAGTTGCGGAAAGCATTTGACAGCAGTCCACGAGGATCATCTCCGGCTGGTAGTTGCCGCACGATGGCAACAGGAACCTCGCCAGCAATCGGATCCAGTGCAGCAAATACCTGCGCTTCCGCGCCCGAGAACTGGCTCAAGACTGCCTCGATTGCAGCGGGAGCAATATTATCGCCTCCACGGAGGATCATGTCTTTATGGCGCCCGACTATCGAAACACGTCCGTCGGAATGCATGACAGCTCGGTCGCCCGTCTTAAACCAACTGCGACCTCCGTCGACGTAGAAGTTCTCCAGCCCGGTTTCGTCGCCTAGATGGCCAGCAATGACTCCCGGACCACTCTCATGTATCTCTCCAGGCTGACCGCGCGGAAGCGGTAGTGTCGAGTCTGATGCACAGATCTTGACAGAAACACCCGGAGAAGCACTGCCCGAGATCGTGTCATCACCAGTAATCAAGGTCTCAGGATCAGGAGTTGCGGCGACCCAGACCGGGCTGCCTTCGGTCATTCCAAAGCCAGTCGAGACACCCTTAGATCCGAGCGTCTTGACCACTTGTCGCAGGTTATGTGGTGTGACAGAGGCGCCGGCAAGACATACGTCTTTCAGTGCAGGAAAGGTAAGGCCGTCTCTCTCTGCGTGATCAATAAGGCTGTGAAGCGCAGTGGGCACCAGGCAAGCGTGCGTACAGGCGTGGAGTGAGAGCGCCTTCGCCATTTGTCCGGGCTTGAAGGTGGCAGATGGGTACACCACTGCGCCTCCTTGGCAAAAGAAGTGGAGGACGTAGAAGTAGCCCATAGCATGATTGTTGGGTAGTACACTGCAGAACACATCTTCGGACGAGCTGCCTCCTAGAGCAAGGTTCTTCATGAAGGCATTGAGTGTTTGGTCTGTGTGAGGACAGCCTTTTGGCAGGGATGTAGTGCCGCTTGTGAACAGGATCGTGACAGGGTTATTGGTTTCTTGCCCCTGAGAGCCTTGGGTTGAAGCGTTTGTCGATTCGCGGTTCGGGGAGTCGTCAATAAATGTGTTTGTCGCGGCTTCAGCGTCCGGCACGAGGAGATCGGAGAAGGCCACCCATCCTGTTGGTGCAGTCTCTCCAGCAACAACCTTCAGCAAGCCACGCCCGTGGTGGTATGCAAGTTCATCGAAAGTAGTTGCCGGCTCGTGGCTTCCTACGACAACCACAGCTGCGTCTGCGATTGCAAGCAAATGATTGACCTCGGATTTGTTGGCCACATTGCGTGGATTCAATGGGACAAAAGGACATTGAAGTTTGTGAGACGCCCAGAACGAAAGTGCGAATTCGACGCCGTTGTCGAGAATAGTAACGACAGACGTGCCGCGAGAGAGGCCTTGTACACGGAGGCCTACACTGAGACGGTCGGTCGCTGAACTGAGCGTAGAATAAGTCCACTGGAGATGGTCAGTTGCGAGACTCTGCAGTCCATACAAGTCGGCAGGTTGGTGTAGACAGGCAAGGGCGAGGTTGTCAGCATGTAGTTGTGCTGATTGTGCTAGACGGTCCCACACTGGCAGTGGTGAATCAGTCCAGTCGCCACCATACGCCTCGCTCAAAGCGGGTATGTTGTCGTCGATAGCCATTGTAGGATGGTGAAAGTTCTAGCTAATGACGGGGCAGATTTCGCACGGTGCAAGGCCTCCATCTTATGCATCTCTTTCCATAGCTCTAGAAATAGAAGTGACAGGCAAGATGAAACTTTGGCATGACGCTATTCAAAAGCGTTCGGCCAGTCCGAAGGCCAGCCCGCGCGAAAGACGCATTACCTTTCTGCATATTGACGAGTCATTGGATGGAGAGGTGTCAGGTCGAGATCGAAGCGAGGTGCAACCGACTTCCAGCGTTCGCGGACTTAAGCTTCATCGTGTGGCTCCACGTTGACACAGCTGTGTTCACGGACAGACTCATGCCGGGATACTGTGTGCATTTGACGGTGATAGGTGTGGCCCTTGAGTGTGGAAATAGGAAGTAGGACAGCATGAAGATTCATGGCTGAAGACAGTGCGGCCGTATGGCGGTATGTGCGGCCACACATCGTCGCCGTCGATCATATGGCCGTATCGTGTGCAGTGGTAGTGTATAGCAAGCTCCGGATACAGGTGGCGTGTTCTCCTCCGGGCGAGCCTTGACTGGAAGGATGTCGTCTGAACATTTGCCCACGTAGTGTAGGGTCAGCTACTCAAAGAGGGGAGTCTTGCCCTGAAATGGAGTGCTCCCACGAGTATCAGCTGAATTCGCAGTGACAGACGCATTTGGCAGTTATCGCGAAACTAAGGCCAAGGAGACGTTGGAGGTCCGTCCGGGGTTGGGCACTGTGGTTGAACGGCAGGCCACACGTTTCAATTGTCCTTCGGGGATCGCTCCTTCCGAACCCGAATAGGACTGCAGGGAAGCTCTCACTCCCACCAAAGCCATAGCATGTGACAGCAGCTGGGCCAACACGTCCATCTCCTCGCTAGGCAACAATTGTTCTCAAATACAGCTACAAACAACTCGCCACCTGGGCGCATACCACTGCTTTGCGCCGCTCAAGATGACGACCCCCATCTCGCCCTCCTCATCGCCGCGACTGCCCTCTCCGCCGCCAATTGCCGAAGACCAGAGCGGGCCCACGTCGCCTGGCCTGTCGCTGTACTCGAACAAGTTCCCAGGCGGTGCAGCAGAAGCGTCTCGCAGGATCAGACCAGGCACGAAAGCAGAAGATATGGCTGAAGGCCCGCCCGTCACCGAGCTCATGGACATCGACTCTGCCTTCCAGTTGACCGAGCACCTCAAAGCTCTCCACCACTCCTTCACCCACCCCTACGACTCCCACACTACTACCCCTATAACCGCCGATCTCGCCAGGCAGCTTGCGCATCCGCCACAGCACACCGCAAAGGAGATCTGGCTCTACGAGCTCGGCCGCTTCCTGATTCAAAAGACAAACGCCATTATTGTCGCCCTCTTCTCAGACACCCCTGCCTGCTCAGCGACAACATGCCACGAAATGCGCGCCTCCGAATGGCAATACCTCTGCGCCGTCCACGACCCGCCCAAGTCCTGCTCGGCCATCGACTACTGCTGCCACACCCTGGACTGGGCAGCATCAACGCTCTGCAACAGCAAGCTCTTCCCCTCAAGACTCGGCCTCGGCTCTGGCGGCGCAGGTATGAGCAGCACGGGAGGCAGCGACAAAGTCCTCCTGCAGCAGATGAAAGAAATCACAAACATTTTCCGCCGGGTGTACCGCATCTACGCGCACGCGTGGTTCCAGCATCGCGAGGTCTTTTGGCGTGTGGAGGGTAAGACCGGGCTCTACGTGTTTTTCAAGACTGTGTGCGATGAGTATGGTTTGATTCAGGCGGAGAACTATACCATCCCGCCTGAAGCGGAGGGTCTGGAGCCAAAGGAAGTGAACAGAGATACACCAGTGGCACATCAGCCTCCTGCTGGTATGAGCTTGCTCAAGAGACCTGAAGAGAACAAATCAGAGCAACAGCTACCCGAGCCAGCTGGCAATGAGGTCATTTCCACAGGAGACACAACGAAGCGACACAGAAACACCGCTCACAACCGATCGAGTTCAATCGCAACCACAATCACGGAAGAAGTGGAAGAAGACGACGAATCTCCGTCCAAGCCATCACTCGACCGTGCGCCTACCGTGAAGAAAGAAGGCGGTCTTGCCCGCAGCGACACTGTCAAACCACAACCCGCGGCCGAGGCGGAAGGAGAAGCAGAAGCGGCTAGTGATTCCGTGATTGTCGAAGAGCCCTCAGCTGAAGATAGCAAACAAACTGAAGAAGCCGCAGACTCCAAGCCTGAGGACAAGGATGCTGAAGAAGAAGAGGCAGAAATCACAGTGATCGAAGCAGAAGTCCCTGCAGATGCCGAGGGACCAGGCGAAAGCGAAGCCGTCATTCCTGAAGAGACGACAACAGCAGAGACGGTGGCCGAGAAATGATTCTGAGAACGCGGGATTACGCGAACGTGTATTATGATACCCATTGAAAGTGTAGAGAGAGGTTATTCTTCGTCTGTTGTGTATCAAATTAAAAATTGATTTGCAGAAGACTTTGCTTGTTTGGTAGAGAGATCAGATATCGTACCCAACTATCTATTGTGTATAATAATTGCGTCGTAAAGTAGATCCGAATATTAGGTTTGTATTGTAGATGTATCTAATGTACTCGGCCCAGCAGGGGACAGCTTTCGCCCACCACCTCCCCACGTCATCCTACGACTTTCAAGATCCAGCTCGCAAGCCCATATCAACGCAAAACAATTGAATCCGTCTTCGCCAGCTTGCATGACCTCACAGTGACCCGGTTTTAGAGATCATAATCTGAAATTCCAAACTACCACAAGCCATGGCCAACATAACCTCCGACTTCAACGCCTGCCTCAAAGCTCACAACTCCGTCCCCGTCACCCACCACGCCTACAACCTCAACCGCATAGACTCCTTCCTGCAAGAAGCCTACAGCATCAACGCCCGCATCGCAGACCTCACACGTACCCTCCGCTCCACACGCCCCGCCTACCTCTCCACCGCGCCTCCAGCCCGGCACCGCAGACAGCACAATGCAGCCCACGATGCTGCGCGACCACTCACGCACGAGGAAAGAGAAGCTTTCGACGCCCAATCAAAGAAACTCCTCAAACAGCTCAACGCCGCCATTAAATCCCTCTCGCAAGCGGAGGAAGTAAGGAACCAAACTCTCGATTCCGTCGCGCTGTCCAAGCGGGCCAAAGGCGGTATGGGCGCTCTGGGACGCTGGGCGGCCGGCGGAGCGGTCACGGCTAAGAGTCCGCAGGAGGAAGCCGAGGAGGCGAAGAGGAATACGCTCGCGGCGTTCAGAGCCGCGGTGATTATGTTTTTGGAGCAGAGGCTGGGCGAGGCGGGGAAGGTGCAGGCTGAGATGATGGAGGTGAGGATTGGGAGGGAGGTGGAGAGGAGTAAGAGCGCGTTGTATAAGAGTCGGGCTGGTGCTGCGAGTATACCTTACGCTCACGATGAGGGAGGTCCTGCGGGCAGTGCTTCCAACTCGGACTCGACAAAACCCACTTTCCAACAAGACTCCGACCACCCTCCCGAATCAAACCCCGACACAGCAGCCCTGACCCGCGACCAATTGCAGATGTTTGAGTCTGAAAACGCCGACCTCCTGCAATACTACGAAGGGCAAATGGAGCAGATTTCGGCCGCCGAGCGCAGCATCCTGGAAATTTCGGAACTGCACAGCACGCTGCACGCGAACCTCGCGCAGCAGAGCGAGCACATCGAGCAGCTGGTGCAAGAATCGTACGATACGACGGCGAATTTGGGGAAAGGGAATCAGGAGCTGAAGAGGGCGAGTGAGAGAAGGAGCACGGCGCAGGCGGTGTTCTGGGGGACGGTGGGGTTTTGTGGGTTTTTGGTTGTGTGGGATTTGGTATTTTAGACGAAGGATTGGGAGGTGTGGTTAGCGAGGAAAGGTCAGTCGTGGTGACCGTGTCAGATGGTGGAAGAATGGCATTGGCTATTTACCTACGCATTATAGCATAGCCGGAATGATGCATGTCCGTACAGGGATCTGTTGGAAGCGATGCTCGCGATTACGCAGCAGATATTCTGTGTCTGATTGAGCAAGACGAGATGCTCAGACAAGGAGCTTTACCATTTCCTAAGCTATGTGACCGGAAGGATGCCCAGGGGCGCCTTTACGTCTGCACGATCAACCTTTGCGTTTTATGCCTAATTGAATGAAAACTTCGATCATCGTGATGACATTTCTTCCTGATTCGAGACACAAAGACCCAGCATGTGCATAAGTATCAACTGGGCCATCGATTCGAACCAGTCGTCTATGTACAACGCGATTCAGCCATCAGTTCAAATCTACACATAACATGTTCGGATGTAAAACTGTCAGGAATCATGAATCTCTTCTCAGGCCGATGAGTGGAAAGAGTAAGTCAATACTCTTCTAGTTCGACAATGCCGCTGCGCCAAAGTGGAACCTCACCTCCAACGTTCGGCTCCTCTTTGACCGAAGAACGCCATCGTTATCGAAAGTACAAGAGCTAGTAACTTCCTACGTAGCTGTACAAACAGATGCAGACTCCTCAGATCTTACAGTTGCTTAGTTGTACCACCCATCAGAGAACTAAAGAAGAGACCCCCTGAACACCATCGACGTCCCGGACGAAAAACCCCAACCTCCACCCACCCGTCGATCAACAATGGCCAACCCAATCGACTACATCGCCATCAAAAACGTCCTCGCCCTCTACTGCTTCGCCCTCGACACCAAGAACCTCTCTATCCTCTCCGAAGTCCTAACACCCGACGTCGACGCACAATACCCATTTCCAGGCGGCGACATGCAAGGTCTCGACGCTGTAATTGAGGTGATTTCGAAACGGTAAGCACAAGAACAAACCAAACATGTTTTCCTTTCTTTGAACACCACAGATCGGAGGCCAATTGTCGACTTCGGATGTTTGTAATGACAGACCGTAGCCTCCACGCAATCACATCCCAACACGCCCTGACAACCCAATCGATCACTATCTCCGCCTCCGGCAGCACCGCACACGCCACTACATACTTTTCCGGCGTGCATTTCGGGAAAGATGAGTGGGAAGGGCAGACTTGTACGGCTTATGGGAAGTATATCGATGAGCTTGTCTTATTACCCGAAAGTGTTACCGACAGGGAGAGAGTGCTAGCGGGCGCGAGCGGGGAGTGGAGGGTGAAGAAGAGGGTTGTGGAGTTTATGGCTAGGATTGGGGAGGAGGGGATTTTCAGGAGATGATTTGATTTGCGTTTTGCTTGTGTTTGTTGTTGGATTGGTGGTTGAGGGCATGGAGATGGTATATGTGTGTTTGATAACGAATAATAGGGCGTCATGAAATTCACATCTCAGTGATTTGCAGATCGGGTGAGATGAAAGTCACAGCCAGGTCGAATTTCTACAGCAAAAGAAAAGCACTTGAACTGCCCACAGCATGTTTGGAGTTGAGAAGGCTTTAGAGGTTATGATTACCCAATTTCCCCCAATACTGGTATCCATCCCATTTTCGTTGCTTGACTGCAAGAAAAACCACAGAAATAACGAGTCGAGGCTTTTTCTCTCCTCCCAAACGCATCAAATCTTGCGCCATTTGGTGTACTCCCGCTTGCTTGCTCCCATGAGTTAAATCGAAAGAAAATTTCAAGAAATAGAAGGACAATCTTGTCAAGAAATCGTTCCGTGGGTCATTCGTCATTAGTCGCTTCGTCGTTCTACTAGATTGGTGGGATCGCGTCCTGGCGTCGCTGCCTTGAAGCGCCATGACGACTAGGCCGATATAGATCGCGTCGAGGATTAAGCGTCGTGGGCCAGCGACGCCATCGTCCAGAGAATGTTGCTGAATTCCCCGGATGATCGCCAACATGCGATTCGTATATCTAACATGGGTCGAGTGTCACGGCATTCGCGGTTTGTGCTGATCAAACCGTCACCGCATGAAGGACGAGCCATTGCCACTCCCACTATGGCCATTCCGACCCAATCCAGGATCGCCGAACCTTTGCGACGCCGCCCGTCGTTCATCACCAGGCGAGGGCCCATTGTCGTGTCGAATCTCAGTGCTGCTATTATGTTGCGAAGCATCATTGGCCCAGACAGAAAATCCATCGGACGGCACCGAATAGCCACTCGGTTTCCCCTTTGCATGATCGGCAAGCGAGCCGTTGATGCCAGTAAGCGCCCAAGCAAAGACTGCTTGTTCACGAATGACAGACATGAAGTCCTGGCTGTCGGGACCGTGGACACGTGGTGGCGATGCAGAGTCGTGCCTTGCCGCCATTGGGCCGAGCGAGGGTGCGAATCCGGATGCGAAGCCAGCGCGTGGTCGTGCCTCGAGTGGTGGTAGTATGGGTTGCGTAGCCCATGGTGCGGCGAATACACCGTTGGGGTGAGTGGGTTGGGATGGGCGATGAGTGGGGTGTGGAATCATTGGTCGGGCCTTTCGGATGCAGACGACCAGACCATCGGATGCGCAAGAGATAACAGCTTCCAGCTCAATGGGGTCATTTGTAGCTCTCGCTGGTGTCAATCGTGGGGTGCCAGGCGATGACGGTAATGATGAAGCAGAAGAGCGTGACTCTCGTGACTGGCCAAATATGGTTTCGTGTGTCTCGTACTCGTTGCCGCTGTCTCTCGAAGATGTCCGCGAATTAGGGTCCTCGGCACCGTCTCCCTGGTCGACATCCATACCATCAGGAGAGTCCACGGCTGACTCCATATTGTGAGATACATTACTTCGCGACGACGAAGATGCTCCATGGCTGCTGTGTAGTTGAACGCCACCCTCGCTAGTGTCTTCACTCATCTCTGTAGTCATCTCGTCGTCGCTGTCATTGTCGGGCGCAGGCGTGGGGTCGTCCGCTCTAGGATCGCGGAACCAGAAGCGGAGGTAAGCTATCGAATCGTTGCCCTTGGCATTCTCCAGACAGTTGATCGAATCTTGCAGGCAGTTTTCAGCGATGCAGTAGTAGAAACTTCGGCCACGCATTACGCTTGCAGGAATTCCAATGACTTCCTCCAATGCGCTTGTGGCGTACATGATTGTTAGTGTGCGTGTGAATCGGTTCAAGAAGAGTGCCGCTCGAGGTTCGTGCTCGACAGGCTTGACTGGCTGAGAAAATTTGGACGAGATATGCGAAAGCATGTGATATCTTGGGTCCTTTGGCGAAGAAGAGAAGATGCGCCTCACAATGGGTGCGGCAATTGCGCGGCCTGGGGGTTGGCGTTAGCGTCGTGTCACTCGTGCCTGCCTATTTCGACCACTTACTCTCAGACTTTCCACCCCTTTGGTAGATACTGGTGCAGACAATCATGACGTCGTAAACAATCGTGAAACAACACTCGCATGTAATCCATTGGCCATCCTTGGCCAAAACATTGCAGTATGCTAGCACAGCGGCTGTGTCCATGACCACCCGCTTGCGATGGAACTCCTGCGCATAGGGTAGTTCATCTTTGGAGAAGAAGTTCCATGCTGAGCGGTTGACAATCTCGTCTGGGGTGTATCCAAGAATGTCGATCACAGAGTCGGATGAGTAAAGAATATGGGCCTCAGGCGTGAGGTCTGACCAAGCCGTCAGTAACGCATCTTGCTGCAGGCGGCGACCAACACCTCTTACCATGAATAGAAATGAACGTAGTCTCCATGGTGGGTGTTGTATGTCGTGAATAGAATTTCAAGAGTTGTTGTACTCAGCCGTGAGCATTGGTCCAGAAGAGCCAGCAACGGAGTACAGGCTCGGATGGGGCTCCCAGTTGTGGCGGTCGTCCCTTCTTCCCCTCAGACAAATGCGATTGTGTGTCAAGACAGGCTGAGGTCTGATAACACCGGCAGGACGGGTCGTCGGCAGTGATACCCCAAGCGCAGGCACTGTCCAATGTTCCGTCTCTTGTGTCGGTACGACTGACCGCACTCGATGTCGTCTTCAGTTCAGCCTTGGGGGGGTCGGTTCTAGAAGCGTGCTGTGTCTCAGAAGGGTTCGAGCGGCTGGTGATGTTCGTCGAGCGGGCCGTGTCGCGGGTGGCGAGGAGGAAAAGCGGCACGAGGGAGGAGATGTAATCGGCAGCGGTTAACGGTGTTTGTCGGTTAGGTGTGTATTCGGGTGGGGGAGGGTTTGGTTCAGCAGGGGCGCGTGGGTGGAATGTAGAGTAGAGGGATAAGAGGCGTGGTATCCTGGTGCCCTCTGCGCAGTGGAGAGGGTCGTGGCACAGCCAATAGGGTTGAACAGCAATTGGCGTCGCGGTATCGGCATCACGTCCGTCTCGAAGTCATTTTGAATACCAGGGTTTCGTCCTACGTCATGATGCTGCAGAAGCGCTGCAGAAATTTGAACTCTCACGCCAGGCAGGCTGTTGTGCTACAGGAATCATTGTCCTTTATGTCTATAAGCTGATGTTCTGGGACTTGGAGACTTTCGAGGAGAGGCATGTCAGGCGAGCAAACTTCTTGATCGACTGCCGTTTGATAATACAGCCTTCCATCATCCATGTGTCACTCCAGGGATACCGTCCCACCCAGCATGGATGTTCTTCAACGTCTGATCAGTCAGCCCTTGTTCAAACCTCCCCGCAAACGGTTGTCTTGGTCTAATGTACGCCCAAGCCATCGACGCCATCGACATGAGAAGTGTCGACCTTCTCTAATACCTCGATCCTCAACTACTTGCACACGCCATCCCGTGGCACTCTGTGGGGACATATCGTCGATGCCAGCCTGGCCAGGTCGCCCATGTACTCTCGTGGGATGCTCGCCCCACGCTCGGCGGGTTTCAATAATCCTGTCCGGCTGCAAGTTCGCGTGGTACTACTTGTAGTTAGCACTCATTCGTACATGAGGCATGATCCGCTCTGGCGGCACGTCACGCCGCACCCAAGCTTTCCTCAGCCTGGCGAGCGGCTGTGATAGCTGCTGCATTCAGCAGGGAGGAGAGAGACATGAGGAAAGCAGTGTTGCCTGTTCTCAACGGCGTGGGGCTGTCATGCCATGGCTCTGCCCAGTTAGGGCAGCATCACAAGGATACCTGCGTATTGACTATACACCCATTCGGCCTGTGAAGAACATGTACTGTATGTACCGTGCAACATCTGTAGTGGCAGGTGCCGGCGTCTATTGTGTGCCATCTTACGCCGTTGGTCTCCCTGCAGGCTGGCACTCTGGCACTCAGGGACCCGACATGGAGGCATGCAACGATGACACAGTGTCACTCTGTGACCTGCCACGCGGATGACAAACGTTTGAGCGCATTCGCCCATTCAAGGATGATCTGCTCGCCTGGCACAACAGCGCGGCGGGTCCCGGAAGTGCTCGCCTCATTGCACGCCGGCCGTTGCCCATGCCTCTCGCTTCGTTCTCTCTGTGCCTCGTGTGTTGATCCTCTTTTGCAACTACGGAAAACCAAGCCACCTGCTAGTCTCCTACTTTTTACTGCTTCAGGTTGAAGCCGTATTTCGTATTGCATAATTGCATAATTGCATACTCTCTGCCGCGCTACTCGTGCGTGCTTAGTCTCCTGCGCCAGCATTACTCGAGCCAAACTGCAGTCGTCCTGCCTTTGTGACACCAATTCGCGGAAATTCTACGTCAGCTGTAGCCCAGCCTCTCCCACTCTCACGCTCGAGCTGCTAGCACGTCATCGTCGATGTTCTGCATGCCCAGAGCAGCCACGAGCCCGAATTGTCTGTACAGCGACAACCTCACCGGCCACTAGGAACACTTCCGACGCTTCATCCCGCCGTAGATGAGAACAATCCCTCGCTGCCGACACATCTGCAGGGCAACCGACTATTTCGGCGTGTTGGCGGGATTTGGCCTGCCGAGCGCCTCGCGAGCTTGCATACATACATCGGCACTGACAGCCTGCCTCGCTCGTATCACTAAGCATACACTACCCTAGCCACGGGACGTTTGCCCCGAGCAACTCCCTGCTTGCGGCGCTGAGCAAACGCCTTACACAACAACCGCGTGAGCCAGGCCATAGGTGCACTGTGGCCTAGACCCTCTGCTGCTGCTCGCCCAATGCAGGACGTACTATATTATCAGACTAAGTGTCAGCCTTCATAACATACATCACGTGCCCTTAGTGGGTATCTCACTCACATACACCATCGCAAGCATGCCGGGACCTGCCGACGTGTTCCCAACCCTGGAGTGGTGCGCGCGACTCAGTGTAAGTCATGGTTAGTATGCTCACTGCTGTGTTCTCTGGCCTTACGTGTTTTCCCAGTTTCCACAAGATGTTGCTCGTGAGACATACCTTTCGAAATGCGAGTTGAAGAATGTGCATTGACTGAAGCCTAGAATCAACATTATTCGACGTCAAGTTCTGGCCGTGGCCAGAAGAGGATACTGAAGAACTTGTCTTCGCTTTCACAGGAGGCAAAACTGTATGTACAATGTCGCAGCTTCGTCACTGATCCCACCCAAGCTGACTCATCCATCGTAGTTGGCTGTATGCTCCACCAAGAAAGACTCCACTCAGCCTTTCGAGTACCTGCGAGGATGGCAACTGGACGACTCCACAAGCCTGAACAGCATATGTTGGACCAAAGACGCGAAGGGACGACCCCTGTTATGTGCCGCAGGCAGCAGCCCAAGAGCAATTCTCATCTTCGACCTCGAGCATGACGAACCAATCCGGGTGCTCCCTGGCCACGGTAGAGCCATCAATGATCTTCAAATCTCACCCGTGTCAACCGACATCCTCGTCTCTGCCTCGGAAGACTACTCAATACGAATCTGGAACTTGAATCCCAAACATGCAAAGCAACCATGCAGAGCCATCTTCGCCGGCCAAGGTCACCAACAACCTCTGCTGACTATGGACTTCCACCGAAATGGCAGATGGTTGTTGTCAGGTGCTATGGACACCGCAATTGCTCTTTGGGCAGTACCACCACTGTCCGAGCTCGACGAGAAAACAGACGACAACCTCGAGCCGCGAGTAATCGCATACCCATGCTTCATCTCGCAGGAGATTCATTCCAACTACGTGGACTGCGTCAAATGGTACGGCGACAGCATTCTCTCCCGCGCAGCCCGAGCTCCATCAGACGGCATCGACAAGAAGATGGAGAAGAACGAAATCCTGATGTGGAAGATCGACGGCTTCGACTGCGAGATGCCTCATCCTGATCCTCCGATGCCCTACCCTGGGATCTTCACTCGTTCAGCGTTTCCACGCTCAGAACATTCGCGCGGCTTCGAGCGACTGCTCACTTTTGACGCGAAGTCCACGGCGAGATTCTATCTTCGTTTCGGTCTACTGCATCAGCCAAATATGCGACCCATCCTCGTCATGGGCAACGAAACGTCAAAGTTTTATTTCTGGGACCTGCAGAAGTGCGAAGAAGGCGAAGACATTGTCAAGAAAGGCAAAGGCGGGAGAAAAAAAGCCGTCAAAGGCGGCTTGAACGTCGAGAGTCTCAACAGGCTCGGAGGACTCAGAAGAGACGGCAGTGTAGCCAGTGACGGCGCGAGTGGTAAGTCCTTGTTTCGATCCCTTTGCGTGGAACAACACAAGACACCAGCACACATTTACTAACTAAGCCGCCCATCCCAGCGTTCAACACCAACAACTCCAGCACTTCCGTCTCCGCCGCACAAGACGCTTCTGCTTCAGTCTCAGCCAGCGCGCCTAACATGCGCTCTGCCACCGACGACCCGATGAGAGCGCTGCTGCCGCAGTACACGTCGAGTCCGCCTACGACTTTGCCGAACAAGGACACGCATTTTGCGACGTCGCAGATGAGTTGGAGTCCGGACGGGAAGTGGTTGGTTGGGGTGGGAGATCAGGGAATGGTGGTTGTGATGAGGAGGGAGGTCGGGCGGTGAGGAGTTCCTGGCGAGTGGTTGCGAGAGTGATGCCACTGGTGGAGTTGGCTTCGGAGTCATAGGATTTCCTGCCCTGTCTGAGACATATCCAGGGGTGGCAACTTTGCTCCAAAAAACATCTCGCAGGGTTGAGCAGTAGGCTTCGTGACTCTCGGTTCACGCGGTCATGCTTGGGCAATTTCTTCAAAGAAACAAACCAGACCAACTTAGACTCATCATCCATAAATATCTATCCCTCCCTCAACGCATCATCCAAACTCCTCTGGAAAGCCCCGCTCGTCTCCCCACCCAAATTCCTCCCAATGAACACAATCCTGCCCCCATTCTCCTCCCCACCTTCTCCTTCCTCTCCAGCAGCATCTACTCCATCAATCAACTCAAAAATCTCCCTAACCCCCTGCAACATCTTCACCTCCCCACCCTCCAACCTAACCCTTCCCTTCGACCGATGAATCTCCCATCCACGCACCTCCTCAAACCCAGGAAGCCTCGAATCCCACAACACACTCCTCAACCACGCATCCAGTTTCACCATCCCTGCCTCAGAGAGCGCTTCCGCAAACCGCACCGTCACCGTCCCAATCGCAGCATCAAGATGACTGTGTCCTTTCTCCGCGAAATCGAGATTCTCCGCGCTCACACGGTCATACGCGTGCAGATCTAGGACCAATCCTTCGAGCTGAGGGACACGGCTTTGTTCGGTGATTTGGATCCGGGCCAGACTGTTGATGCTGCGCACGCGGGCTTCGACGGCCGCGAGCTCGGAGGCGGTGACGAGGTCGGATTTGTTGATGAGGATGACGTCGGCGTGGGAGATTTGCAGGTGGGCGATGGAAAGGAGGGGGGATTTATGATCGTGGCCATGCTCCTCTTCATGCACGGCTTCGTCGCCTTCGGGCTCTTCGAGCGATTTAAGCAGGTTCTTCGCATCGACCAGTGTCACAATCCCATCCAGATAAATCGTGCTGCACAATCCCTCGTCGACCCAGAAAACGGGCGCGATGTTCCCTGGATCTGCGAGGCCGGTGGTTTCGAGCAGGATGTAGTCGAAAGCGCCGTTGCGCTCCATTAGCGACTCGAGGGCGTTGACGCCTTGGTCTTTGACGGAGCAGCAGATGCAGCCGTTGGCGAGGTTGAGCCATTCGGTGGCGGTGCTGGAGCCGGAGGAGACGGTTAGGGGGAGCTCGAGGTCGGTCGTGTTGCCGAATTCTTTGAAGATTATGTTAGTTGGTGTCTTATGTGTGAGTGGCGTGTGGGTTGGCGAGATTCGAAGGGCATGGCTAGGGGAGTCGGTGGTGGTGGACTGACCGTTTAGGATGACGGCGATCTTCTTGCCGTGGCGAGCTGTGAGGATATAGTTGAGTAGTGTAGATTTACCAGCTCCGAGATATCCTTTGAAACTTGTTAGCGACTATTCGGCCGTGAGTTATGATAAGGCGATTTTGGTGGTCCCTCGTTGGAGGCTTTCACGCCACAATGTCTAGGCGGTGGTACCGAAGGCTGCACACTCAAATGCGAAACAGACATCCCGCGCCTGCAACACGAAGGTCGATGATATTGTGACGCATCAAGGTAGTGATTGGAATAATCGACAGGTGAAATGAGATACCCACTAACCAGTAATGATGGATATAGGCACTTTCTTAATCTGTGCATCGGCCATTTCAGCATTCAGGCTGGCTTCTGCGTCACCGACATTCTCGCTAGACACCAGCATGGGCGGGCCATCGTCGTCTTCCATCTTGTGAATAATAGAGGAGCGGCTTGTATTGTGTGTTTCGTCAATCCATGCTGCTATAATTTGTTGCGACTCGTCATGTGTTTCTTGTCTCGGCTTCGCGGATAGCGGCGGAACTGTTCGACGTTCAAATTCGGTGCCTGCACATGTTGATCTTCAACTTCGTGGGCTTCGACGTACTTTGACGACCGCTCTAAACCGCCACAACAAGTATGATGACGACAGTGAGGGCGATGAACATCGCTATCTTTTTCCAACAGCGGGGTGGCATCCAATGGGACATGATTGCTGTATGGAGTGAAGTGGTCAATCTCCAATGAATGATGGAAGACGTGAGATGGCGAGATATGTGTTACCACCTCGACTAGCAGCTTCCACCAACACAGTCACCTGTCGAATGAAGGTACGTTGGAGACGGTCAACATGTCGCAGCCACCGCCACTTGCTACCATTTGTAACAAAAACCTTTGTGGTTCAGAACCAACGTCCCGGCCTCATTTGATGGCCTGGAAACATGCACATGATTCATGATTTAGGGTTAGTGCTTTGTGGTAAAACGCTTTCGAAAATGATATCTTACAACAACCACACGATTGAATATATCTACATTTTTGTACTGCAGAGTACATGTAGCAAAAGAAGTGATTGTCATGTACAAATAGTGTCGATAAACAAGATTCACACAGATGCTTTTGTGAGATATGGTGAAGTCATCGGAAACATCGCAATTGACATGGTATTCCACAAGCAGTCGTTCCTAGAATAAGTTTGGGAGTTGAGTATTGTTAAAGACGCTACATTGCGTGCAATGAATGACCCACAAGCATTGGTGACGAAGGCGCATTGACACTATACAACAGACAAGAAGAATTGTACATCTCTATAATCGCATCTGCTCTTTCTCGTTCTTCTTCGTATACTCAGCAAAGACTCTCAACAGCCTCGCCCTTGCCTTCAAATCATCAAACACCTGCGCGTGATCCAAGTCCTCACACCACAGCACATCAAGCTCACGTCCGCTCCAAGGCTTCATCTTCCACGACTCGTCCTTTGCAGCCTTCTCATGCGTCTCAAGCTTCATATGCGGCTGTCCATTCGCGGTAACCACAGGGTCCGGCACGTCGTCGTGAAGCAAGTATTGCGCGACGGCGCCAGTGTCGACAATCAGATCTCGACTCGCCAGCGAGACAGTCAAGCGCATCCCGCTATCCAGCAACTCCTTGATTCGAGACTTCCAGAGACAGTTTTCATTCCAGAAGAAGTGCCGCCCCAGAGTGTACGAAGTACCCGGATCTTTGGAAGCGAAGTACCAAAGCTGCCACTCATTCGCGGTCTTGGGCGCGCGCACGGTGAAGTTGAACGCCACGTCAGGCATGTGCAGGAGGATCGTGACGGGATCTATGAGCACTGTTGCGCTGATGCGTGAGGTTAGAGCGTCGTGCGTGAGCATGTAGGTGCTGAAAACGGAGCCGTAGGAGTGCGAGGCGAGGACGAATTTGTCGAAGCCGTGGGCGTCTAGGATCGCGATGATTTGCTTGATGAATTGTCCGCGTTGGAGGATGGGTTGTGTTAGGCGCGAGCAAATGGGAAGAAGCTCGATTGCTAGAACGCCGATATTGCCGTCGGCTTTGTCGTCTGCGGCGATACCTGATTGTTTCGCGATAGCTTCCAGTGTGTCAACGTAGGGATAGAGTCCAATCCCGATACCATGAATGAAGAGAACAGGTAGTCGAGTCTTCGACGTATGCGGCCGGTACCAATAGCTTAGCGTCTTAGTCGGAGACTTCCCACCAGCAAGCAAAGCAGCAGGACGCGGCGGAAACACAGGAACGCTCGTCCTCCTGTATGAGAAGCCAGCAATCCAGAAGCGGGCAAACGTAATCTGCTCAACAAGCATCACAGTCGCATACCAAGTCAAGCACCTAACATCCATCTCAATCGGATCGAGCGTCAAGCGCAAGGCCTTTGCACCCCCTTGCCCCTCAGGAAACCTATGCCCAGCCATCCGCTCAATCACCCGCACGTATTCCTCAAGCTCCTCCGCATCGTCTTCCGTTACTCTGCCCTCCCAAAACGTCCAGTCCAAAAAGCTCTTCAGCCCTTCGCGGCCAATGTCCTTAGGGTCCGCACCGCGGAACCAGCCAGAGAGGAACTTGTCGATATCATGGATCTCAGCGCGGACTTGCTCGACGAGCTGTTTCCTCTCCTCGCGCGAGCGGAGCGGTGGGTGTGTGGCTTCGCGCTGTAGATGGCGACGGTACCAGAGGAAGAAGAGGTAGAAGACGGCTTCTGCTGCGATCCACGCTTGGAGAGCTGGAAAGGGTAGTTCGGAGGTTGTTCTACGGCTGGCCAGGAGGTCGCAGAATAGCCATGCCGTCCAGGCAAGAGAGCATGGTCCAACGGCTTGAAGGCCGAAGATGCAAACGCGGATGAAGACCAAGCTGGCCCAGGAGTCGTTCAGCATGGTAGAGTTGTGTCGTGATGTGTTTTGTTGGACGGTTCAGTCGGTGCGAAGGAAATTGCGAAGCCAGCCGGTGGCATGGTCTTGTACGTGAGGTTTGCGCATTGCGACCTTCAGAGAAAGTGGTGCGATGACGGAGTTGGTTGCTACTGCCTGACCTTTACGGACGCTGGGAAGTTCAAGTGACGTTGAGCGTGTACTGTGATTGGCTCTGGAACGTGGCGCCTGACGCAGATCCCTTGATTTTAGGTTGAGGTTGGAGGTTTCAAGGATTGAGCCAGCGCTTCATCATGTCGACTGTTCAACGGCATGATGGAGCGGAGGGGAGTCCGTTGTAGAGGAATGCACGTTGGGCATGTGCACATGAAGTATTGACATGTGAAGTGAGATCAGACTAGGATCAGCCTTGGCAGCTGCAGGTCGAAGCTCGAACGGAGCTCTCGGCGATGATAGGACGGACATCAATTGTCAGGCATTGCAATATTCATTCTGTGTGGCTATCTACATGTTCCGTTGTCCTTTATCACAGAGTCGCTCCTCCCTTTATACCCTGCTCGATCGAAGCAAGCGGAAATGGATCTTCATGGTTGGTGGTCGTTAACAATCTTTCCCAGAGCGCCTTGTATGCTACTTCCGCCCTCGTCGCGTGTAAATTAAGTGCCTTTCCTTATCGCTTTCCAAGAAAGTCGTCTCATCTAGTCGAGATCGCTGTCGGCGCCACGCCGATAGCCACCGTGGCTGCGACCGCCCTTCTTTGGCGAGCTCTGCCTAGGTCTCCTGCTGCCGGTCTCAGATCCATAGCCGTCGTTTCTGGGACGGTACGCATCGTAGTAGCTCGCAGTGCGTTCAGAGTGCCCAGTGCGCTCGCTGCGTTCAGTGCGGTCTGCAGTAGAAGCAGTGTAGGTGCTCAGCAGCTCAGTCGCAGGACCACTCTGGTATGAGAAGTCACGCTTCTTCGGGCTGCTAGACCTTGAGTTGCGACGTTGCTTGTGAGCTGCGGGCTTGGAGGAGGGTGCTGAGCTTCTCTTGGGTGGTGGTGGTGCTTCTCCGTTCTCGCGAGCCATGGCAGCGGCGGCTTCTTCAGCCTCCTTCTTCCAGCGGCGTTCCATCTTGTGCGCTTCGATCTTGGCCCTGCGCTCTGCGTCGTCGTGAGCGGAGCGGACGTGGTCCTTGGTTGAGCGTTCCTTGCGGTGTGAGTTCGAAGAGGTGTCGGTGTAGGTATCGCTGCGTTCGCTGTTGGTGTGGTCGTAGTGGCTGCCATCGGCGACACGGTTGAGTCCTCCAACACGGGCAGGCTTCTCGCGCTTGTATTGGTGGATATCGCGGTCACGGTAGCGCTTGCTGTGATCGTTGCCGCCAGCGCCAGTGTATTCGGTTTGAGCTTCGGTCATGCCGTCGGAAACAGTTGCGGTACCCCAGGACTCGGTCATGTAGTCATCATCGCCCCAGACACTATGAGTCTTTGCGAAACCGCGCTTTGCCCTGATACCCTTCCTGCCCTTCTCATCACGACCGACGACAGTAGCAGCGATAGACTTCTCGCGCATGTAGTCCTGACCGTGCACAACACTGCCTCCGCCAAGTCTAGTAGACTTGGTAGCGTTACTGAGTGTCTTGCCGTCAGGCCCCTTGCGACGTAAAACCGTTGATTTATAGTCTTCCCAATCTTCGTTCTGGATTGGAACGAAGCCACCATTCTTTGCCCAGAAGAAGAACCAGATGGAGGCGATGACCATTCCGGTACCGAGCAATGCGAACAAGACGAGGAAGCCAGGCCCGCTGAACTTGTCAGGCGGTTGGCTTCCTGCGCCAGGACGGTAGTTGTTGTTTAGGTCATCGCGGGCGTGAACGGAGACGGTGCGCCTGTCAAAGTCGTGGGCCGCTATGGGCGAAAGGGCTCGAGCAGAGGCATCGTCTGGACGTAGAGTAGAGATGAAGATGTCGTTGCTGTTTGGTGTCCACGCCGCGTCTTTTGCGGATCGCGAGGCGAGATCAGAGACGGTGCTCTCGTCTTCTTGCTGGGAGCGGCTGAAGAGGAATGCGAGGACTTGTGGTACGGGCGCCATCGTGTCGATTCGTGAGAGTGTTCACTGGAGTGCAGTAGGCCTCAGCCTGGACACGGTCGTCCTGAAGTGCAAGTAGTGGAGCACAGCCGTTGTGTTAGGCTTGCTTTGAGAGTATCTTCGTGTTTGCGGTGGTGTATAGTTTGACAGCGAGCTTGGAGTATGGGATAATGATCTGGTGTATTTTCAGTACAGACTGAGAGACGGTGAAGTGGAGTGGATACTCTCCAGATCTGTTCCCAAAGAATGCGCGGCCTTTCGGCTCGAGGTGGTTGGCGTGGTGGCTGGGCTTCGCGCTGGGATCCCAAAATGCGGAGGCTGGAAAGCACTTTCGCGTTGTAAACAGACGTCATCCTCCATAGCAACCATTTCGGACCCTGAATTTTGGGCTAACTTCACTTCTGATTGAACACCAGACATACGCAGCATGACTTGATACTGATATGGTACTGACCTATACTTTCATGCGAAAGAGTACGGCCACCATGATGGGGAGTTCTCTGCTTCGGATGGTGTCCGGCGTATGTATTAGCCGAAGCGTCTATGCATGTCCCCGAGACAGCCATCGCAAGAATGTCTGCAGATTGTTGTCTAATGTTTGTACAACACCTGCCATTGTTTGATAATTATTGATAGGATACGTCTGCGAACTGATCGGAACCAGGGCAAAGTATGGAATCCATGATGAAACCTCCCAAAGCTGTGTTTAGAGCAGATGTGCAACGCTTCGCAGACATAAGGCAACCGAACTGGCACTAGCTACAATTCCCTCAGACGCTGTGATGTCCATGATAGGCTATCAGACCAGCCGCCACACGCTGGTCTCTCAATAGTGAAGTTCATCGCAAGGCGACGCTGAAGCGCCGTACAAAACGTGACTGATGCTCGCATCCGTATCGTCTCATGACGATGTTTTACGGCCCGCTGCAAAAAAGTCGCGAGCAACACGCACAAAGACGACAGTCCGACACTCTTGACATACCACGAAACCAACAACCGACCATAAACCACTGAGCACTCAGCAACAGACACTCAGGTATGGTATCCAAAACCAGCACCCAACAACCAACAGGCAACCCCCAAACTTCAGACATGGCCACGCCGATCGATGCCTTGGAGGAAGCCCTTGCAAAGTAAGTCCTTTGGCCGTTCTTCTGACACATACAAATGCTGACTTGTGTCCAAGGTACTTCACAAGCGAAGAACACTCCGACTGCACTATCATCTGCGGCCCATACCACTTCAAGGTTCACAAGCTGGCTATTGGTGCACACTCCGAGTACCTTAGGACGGCGCTGAAGGCAGACACGTTCAGATTATGTTCCACGAACTCATCTGTTGTTAATGGCGAGAACGTGAGGGCGAGACCGGCACCATCACCCTCAAAGCCATCGAGCCTGACTCGGATGATCCTCAAGATGCCTGCGACGACCCTGAGATCGTGAAGCTGATGGTCGGCTAATTCTACCACATGGACTACCTCCACAACGACGATGCGATTGTAGTTTCGCCTGTGATTGAAGTTCCCGACAGTCCGCCGCCGAAGAAGAAAGCCAAAAGCTCAGCACCGGCCAAGCGAACCAGGGCGAGCATGACTGCACCGACACAGGCCGCGCTGCCTCCGAGCCCCAAAGTCCATCTCGTCGAGCATGCGAAAGTCTTCGCCATGGCTGTCAAGTATCACGTCCACGCCCTCCGCAACTTGGCTGCACAGAAGTTCAAGAACGAAGTCGCAGATCACTGGGACCACGAAGACCTTGCCCACGCCATCCATGACATCCATACCTCGACTACTGACGGAGTCATCCAGCTACGCGAAGTGACTGTTGAGGCTCTGGTTGCACGCCGCGGCCTGCTTCTGGGGAAGCCCGAGATTGCCGCCCTCTTGCGCAGCATCATTGGCCTGGCTTGCGATCTCCTCATGCGCAGTAACAACCAGACCAAGTCCGGGAATCCAGATGAAGTGGTCGATGATGTGAGAACAGACCTCGCGGTAGCTATGCCGAACCAATTAGATGTGGACAGTGCAACCAAAACTTCGAAGCATGCTCGAGTCGTTCCAGTGATCGCAACTACTATTCGGGTGGCACTACTGTATGGTGGAGATGCCCAAAGTGTGGAAGGATGGCCTGAGCTTTGGGCAGCCGCGTGTTAGTGCATGGTTTGTCTCAGGAAGATCGACGAAGCTTTCAGCGCTTCTAAGTCCAGGCTACCAGCAAATGCACCTTGAAGACAGCGAAGATTCAGTGAAGAGGCAGTGAGGCTGGTGATCGTTGTTCGAGACGGAAATTCGGCGTGGGTAAGACTGGCATGATACGCAGAATTCTGATTTGTGCTGATAGAACACTTCGTGAGCTCGGTGAAGTGTGTCGTTCGAAAGTGAAGACATGTATATTGAGACAACCTGCGGGCTCTTCCCGACGCACTTCTGTGGTGACATCAATTGCGCATAAGCTGAACTTGTTATGAATTCCAAACACTGTCAGCGACCACTCGCCACTTCTTGTCGCACCCAATGCAGCTCTACGCGGTCGCAATTATGACCACTCCCGTCGGCATTGGCGTGTTACAGAAAGGCTTCGCAGAGTAAGTGTATCGAGCGCTACCGCGAGCGATTGTCGTCCTGACCAGATTCCCAGGCTCTACAAGTCCTCCAAGCACTCCGACTTCAAGATTGTATGTGGGTCATACACGTTTGACGCACACAAAGCTGTTATTTGTAGTCAATCTGTGTACTTCGACACTGCTCTGAATAGTGGCACTTTCAAGGTACGGCATCATGCCTCCACACTCGCAAGACCGCCACTAATCAGCGACAGGAGGGAGACACTAGAGTTGTCAACCTGGCAGCAGCACAGAATGGCGCCGACAGCTCAGATGTATGTGACGACCCGGAGATCGTTAAACTCATGATCGAGTACTTCTACCTGTTCAACTACGGCACCCAGCTCATCGAAAAAGTGTCTCAAAGCACCGTCACTTCTCCGCCCTCCGCTGCTAAGTGCTACCTCATCGAACACGCCAAGGTCTTCGCTATGGCAGTCAAATACCAAGCCGACGGCCTCCGCGAGCTCGCCGCTGCCAAATTCAAAGCCGCCGTCACAACACACGGCCACTGGGGGCACGAGGACTTCCCTGCGGCAATTTCTGTCGTCTACGCCTCCACTCCCGATGATGTGCTTGATCTCTGCCAGATCCTCGAGGATGTACTTCACAAACGTTTAGATGCGCTGAAAGCCATGGGGAAATGCTCGCAACCGTGCGCGGCATCGAGGGACTCACCTACAGCTTGTTGGACCGCCGTTCTGTAACTTTCTGCAGCCAGGCGCACTGCAACCTCACGATCGAGCGCTGATGCGGTAGGTGTCAAGCGAAAATGCGATACTGCATAGGCTGCGGCGAAGCTTACGGTGCCTCGAAACGCTCAGCATGCAGCTGGATGTCGACCATCTTCTAAAAGCTCAGCACGCACTACTGTAGTGAGGGTATTTAAGTCGGCGGTCACGATCCTGCGATAGCATTCGACAAGAAGCGCCTTCTATCGATAGTACGCAATCATGTTGATGCAAACATGTTCCCCCTCCCACCAATCCTCAAGGGTCCTATTGAGTAGAAGATGATACTAAAGCGAACGCACTTCACTCGCCCACATTGCAAAGTGCTGATAGTAGATAGGTACTCATACGTAGCCCTCGATCTCTTTACAAGATATGGTGGCTCGCAGCGACTCAAATCAGTTCTGGCGGGTCGCCTCTGGTGAAGCTTTGCGGTGAAAAGGTGCAAGTCCACACTCACTCACAATCACTCAGCTACTCAATTTTTCGCGCCGCACTGCCTCCATGTATGCTACACGGTGCCATCACAATTGAGATGGAAGTTTCTATATGTAGACCGGCGGTCTTTGATGGGCCTCACACCTCTTTGATGCAGCATTTATTGCCACGTCCATTTGGTCCATGTTCTGAATCCACAAAGCTAGCCGGAAAGCTGAAGTGAGGCCAGCGAAGTGAAGAGCCAAAGTGAAGTCAGTCAGCGTTATACCAGCTGCAACTGAGCCATCAGTGATTCGAGGGGATCTGCAGGTGATGCGTTTGTCACCGATCAAGGACCCTGCATTGGCCACGCCTTTTGAATGCATAAACCCGCTTCCCCTCCCACCTTCACCACTCTCCTCCTTTCGCACATCGGCAAGCTGCCACTCTTTTACAGCTTGCCTTCTGCACCCGGCACCCGGTATCTTCTTCGGAAGCAACACCATATATACCGGTCTCAACAGAGCTGCTGCACTCGATGCGAGGCGGTGGGCTTTGAGATTTGCTACGAGTCGGCGCAGAACGAACAGGCGACAGCAAGGCAACCACTACACAAAAAACACTACAACCGGAACCATGGTCGCTCCACTCGACGTCCTCAAAGAGGGCTTTGCTGAGTAAGGCTCACTCATCTGTTCCTTTCTGACTACCGAAAATGAAACTGACATTCGCAACAGGCTCTGTAGATCCGAGGATTTCTCCGACTGCAAGCTCAAATGTGGAATCTACGAATACAACCTTCACAAAGTTGTGCTGAGCAGCCAGTCTGCGTACTTCAAACTTGCTTTCAAGGCAGACAGCTTCAAGGTACGGAGAGAACAGTCCCTCTTGACCCGAGTGTTTTGCTGACCAGTATTAGGAGGGAGAGAGCGGCGTCATCGAGCTGAAGGCGCAGGAAGATGACACAGAAGCCCAGGACGACGTATGTGACGATCCAGAGATCGTCAAGCTGATGATCGAATACTTCTACCACTTTGACTACAACAAAGGCTGCGACTGCTCCTCGTTCTGGTCTTCATCCTGGAATCAAAAGAAGAAAAGCAAGAAGAGGACCCAGCTTGCCGCGGACAACTCTGCTTCCATCCCTCCGTCATCTACCCCAGCCGTCATCTCGCCGGACTCCATGCTTGTTCATGCCAAAGTCTTCGCTATGGCGGTCAAGTACCAGGTCGACGGCCTTCGCGACCTCGCTGTCTCCAAATTTACCGAGGCGGTGAAAGCAGGTTGGGATCATGAGAGTTTCGCCCACACCATCTTCACAGTCTACAACTCGACCACGGATGATGCTACGGATCTTCGTGAGATTGTAGCCGATACAATCTTCGATCACTTTGAAGCTTTGAAGAACAAAGACGAAGTGGAAGTGGTTGTGAGCAGTACTGGCGGTCTCGCGTACAACCTACTCAAGCGCAGCAATACGATGGTCTGTAAGCAGAAGAATCACCAGGAGCAGGTGACGAGGACAGTCCGGTGCAGAGCATGCGATTCCACGGAAACCTGTTGCTCCTACTGCTACAACAACTACAACCCAAGATGCACAAAGTGCGGCGGAGGAGCTCAGCGCACATAGCATGGCGGGACTGAGCATCGAGTGAGCAGCATTGGGTGGCTTGATAAGGTACACCTGCTGGATGATCGTAATGTTGTGCAGAATGGATGTAGCGCGAGTCTCAACAACCACTGTGTGGAGATCGAAGTGTTTGGGAGAAGGTCCTCGCCACAAGAATCATGAGCAGCTGTCCATTGTTCCGAACTCAGAAACTTGTGATATATTGAATCTTACCCGTCGTTCATACTACTACAACGTGCCATTCCGATTGAATCATGTCGGGCTTTTCTGGTACATCAAGACCATATGAAATGTTTGCCTCACAACTTTCGAATATCGATTACGGTCTGAATCATCGAACAGTGACGGCATTCCCATTGATTGAAAGTGCAAAGCGAATGTCTGTGTTTCGTTTTTCCTGAGCCGTCATGGTGGTCGCAAGAAGTAACGTAATACAATGCTTGTGATCGCTCCACAACATGCAGCCTTATTAGACAGACACTATAACACTCAAATTTTTCACCTCCAATATACCAGAGCTCAACAATCGCAAGTATGGCGGTTACCCAGCTCCGTGACGTCGTTATAGACATCCTGAACCAACAATCCGACGATTTCCGAGGCGATCCGGAAGTTGAGGCTGGCCTCTGCTACGCTCCACGCCTCGTTCATGATGTAATCAAGCGAAGCCGCGCGGGAGACAACAATGGAAGCATTGTGCTGGCAGGAGGATCCTATAAGTGTGATTTGTGCGGATACAAGTTCACTGGTATCCTTGGCGGAACATCGAAGTCTGGTAGGCCCGTTCGCTAGGCCATGTGGTGCCCTGAGTGCTGGTAAACCTCAGCGACAAGACCAAGGGAGGTTGTCTTTCCAGGATCACAAGGCTGTGAACAAATTAATCGAGAAAGAGAGTGCTTCGCGCGTAGCTTGGCAGGAGCTGTGCATTTCGATACTCAATGCAAAAGAAGCCGTCGTCATCGTTCTGTGTGTCATTCGATGTTGGAGTTGTTATCTTCATGTCCGTGATGGCAAATGTAATCATGCTCTCTAGAACCGGGCTCCGTACATGTCTTCTGGCTCAATCCCGTACGTGCTCAGTGCTCACAGGGCAAATCCCCCACCCTCACATCGAGCCCCTGTCCCTTTGGGGCGTTCTCGAAATTGTCTGCAGCGAGAAATTCATCGAACATCAAACAAGCAATCATGAACTTCCCGCCAGATCCACCGTAGTAACCTTTCGGGGTCGGAACATCATACGCCAGGATCACACTCTTGCATTCACCGCCGTCGCCGTAGCCGTAGCACTGCTGACTGCACTGCTTCCAGAGCTCTTCACCGGGCGTCGGAAGGTCGAAGTAGGATTCGTACAAGGTGTGGTTGGAAGAGAAAGCGGAAGCTGGCTTGTAGCCGCTCGTCGTCGCGGTGATGCTGCAGTTCGAGTGTGGAAGAGGGTTTGTGATGTCGCAGCTTGATGGTATTGGCTTCGCTGTTGGGCCGCCGGCTCCTGCGCGGTTGGTGATATAGTTCGCAAGAACCGAGGATGAGGATAGGCTGAATGTAAAGATGGGGAGGTGCATCGTGTCGTATTCTGTTCCGATATGTTGTTTAGCGAACTTTATGCTTGCGACACGGCGGCAACACAGGAAATCTTCCAGGTATATACAGGTCTTGCAGGGCGTAGTATGAGGACGTTCCTGTAGTAAAGGAGTGCGAAACGTGCAGAGCTGTGGTCAATGTGAAGTTCATTGTAACCGTCAAGAAAACAGCACCGTGTGTATCATTGAATAGCTCACCTCCACTCGAAAGGCAGGCGATGGACATGGCCGCATCGCAGCTGAAATCATTGGGTCATGGTTGTTGTTACAGAAATGCAGCTTCCACGTGTTCTGGAACGAACGATCGAGCTTGGAGTCGACAGATGAAGAAACGGCGCAGGAATGTTGCAGCTGCACCTGGCGAGCTCAGCCGCTATGTCGTGTCATAACACCAGCCTACTCTAATATCGCAGAGGGCTGTGACTACAGATGTATTGTTCATTTTGACTAGACAGAAGGTTACCTGTTTGCCTGCGATATGCAACAAGGAGGACTCGTTTGGACACTGATAAGCATGGAAATGATGTGTCAACTTGCTCTCTTTGCGACATGTATATATATCGTCTGCGGTCTGGCTCATCACCATCTAAACACCCGCTTAAAAATAATCTTCAGGATCGAAGTCTGCGATGACAATGAAATCGTGAAAGCATTGACGAGAGTGCAGAAAGGAAGCTCAAGTCGTGACCCGGAAGGTGCGAATTTGGCTATGTCCTTGAGCGCAGCGGCCCAATTTCGCCACCGCAGCTCGAACTTGGAACTCTGCATACGTCTTTGGTCCATAATATTTGCAGGCTCTCGATTGTGCCGATTATATCAGCACTGGACTGCCTTAGCAACCAGATCACGCATGCTAAGCCACATCCAGGGCTAACGCATCTAGTGTTGGGCTATCTATAGACGTTTCTCGGCTCAGCTGCAGCGTACAGATAGTCATCTGTCAGCCAACATGACGAGGCTGAAGATGAAACCAGCTGCAACATATGACGGCCATGGAGAGATCACAGCACAGTGGAAGTCATCTGGCTATACGCACTCGCCTCCATCGTTTGTTCAAAAAACACGAAACTCTGGATAAGCCCGAGGATGAGGAGCTATATCTTCGTGCGGACAAATCGGAAAGATCTGGACGTAGTCGCAAGTCCACAAGTCGAAGACGTTCTAGTCATGGACCCACAGACGAATCTTCGGCAGACGAACCCAGTCCGAGACCTCGCCATCTTAAACATGGCTACCGCAATGTCCAAGCGCGAGAGAATAGCCGCATGCAGCTCGGCGACAACATGTACATCACAATTCAGAATTCCTATCATGACTTGAGATACCCAGGACGAGGCGGATATGGTGGCGCGCAGATTGATATCTTGAGCGCTCTTGCGTTTGACCACATAGACACGCGGCTGGCTAGCATCAGTGTGGCTCGGGGCGAAACTTGCCGATGGCTCTTCAACACGACGCAATACAAGGAGTGGCTGAAATGCCCTCTGTCATCCCGCCATAGATTCCTGTGGATCAAGGGGATGCCCGGTGCAGGCAAATCAACAATGATGAAGTGTGCCCTCGAGGAGTCCCGGAATCAGTCTGGCGCCATTGTCGCTTCGTTCTTCTTCAATGCTCGCGGCCATGGCACTGCCACGACCACTGAGGGCATGTATCGTGCGTTACTGCATCAGATATTTACCCAGCTTACGAGATTTCCCACGGCTATTCCCGCAAGAGTTGCTGCGATATGGAAGGAAGAAGGCTGGCCCATTCCGATGCTCCAGCGAATTCTGAGTGACACCATCTATGAGGTGGGAAAGAAATACCGTGTTATCTTCTACGTCGACGCCCTAGACGAGTGTTCAGAAAATGATATGAGAGAAGCGCTGCACCATCTCGAAGAGGTCCGAGACCTAGCCGTGCGTCACGGCCTGCGATTTCATGCTTGCTTTGCAAGTCGGCGGTTTCCAAACATCACTATACGTTACTGTCAAGAACTCGACCTTGATAAGCAGGAGAAACACGACCAGGACATCGCCGACTACGTCGACAACGTCTTACGAGCACCGGGGCACATACGCGCCGAACTCACGCAAGATATAGTAAATCGAGCTGACGGGATATTTCTTTGGGCAGTCTTGACTGTAGGCATCCTGAACGAGATGCGTGACGGCGGTACTGGAAACTCAGAGCTCCGAGTTCGGATGAGGAAGATACCGACCGGTATCGAGGATCTATTCAGAGACATCTTAAAGCATAAGAATATCTATTTGTTGCCCACACTTCTCTGGATCCTCTTCGCGAAGCGGCCACTCCAGGTGCCTGAACTCTACTTTGCTGTTCGTGCAAGTACATGTCATCATGCGACTGGCGTCTGGAACCCGGCCGAAATCGATCTCGAGGGGATGCGAAGCTTCTTATTGACATGCTCGAGCGGACTTGTCGATTCCAGCGGTGAAGTTCCACAGCTCTTGCACGAGTCTTTGAGAGAATTCCTCTTGGACAAGGGATTGGCTGAGCTGGACCCGGACCTGAAGATTGACCTTGAGGTAACCTGCCACACCAGATTGGCCCAGTGGTGCTTGGCGTATCTGATTCCTGACACTGAGCGCTATCTGGGCCCAGACTTTGGCTGGATCGAAGAGAGCCCAACAATCGACGATTGGGACTACTACAAAAGAGATCGCTTTCGAAGAGATAACGGGCTTGCGGAACGCAGAACGTATCACTTCAAACCGACTGAACGACTGCCGTTACTGGGATATGTAATCACACAGACGATAAACCATATGCGTGTAGGCTTCGAAGAATCCAAAGTTCCTGCAGCCACGTTGGGCAGGTTTGCGGACCTCTGGCTGACGTTGAGGCTGGATCGCTCCTGTGCCTATGCCATCGAGCATTGTGGAGCACTCTTGTGCTTCACTCTTGCTCGATCACATCATGATGCTACTACAAAGAGGACCCGAAGCCGCTCTCCCACCTCGCCAGAATCGACCAGCTTCAGCAAGGCCCAGTATTGGCCGGCCGAGGGCGAAGGGTACAACTATCTGACGTGGGACAGATCGGAAACACTAAGTATCCTGCGAGTTGCCGCAGAATCCAGTACCGTCGATAGCTTTCAGCTCTTGAATGATCGTAAGGCAACGAGTGACTTCAAACCACTGCTGGGTGAAGCCTTGAACTTCTCCGCTGGGGCAGGCTCGGAGTCCATCCTGGATCTGCTCATCAGGAATTCCACGTACGCGAGGTTCACAATGCTCATCAAGCCGCTATGGTTTGCCGCACTCGATCTACAAGAAGGGACCACAAGACTGCTGCTACGCCGTGCTATTTTCGGGAAACGATCGTTCCGTCAAGTACACATCATCCTAAGGGACCTTGCGAAATACAGCGACCCAAAAGGTTTCCACGGTGATGCGGAGCAAGCGCGTCTCAATATCGCGACAATGCTTCTGAACCGTGGTGCGAAACTCGATGGCTGTTTGGAGGCGGCGATTCTGACCCATGACAAGCGCAGCAGGCCCAGCCTGGTGCGGTTGTTTGTGGCAAGGGGCGCTTGCATGAGCAGGTCTGAGCTGCAAGTCGTGCGCACGAAGGCGCGCGATGCAGAGATTTTGCGGCTGCTTGATGAATTGCACGTTCCTATTCTCGACAGCCCAGACGGATCGGATTACTCTGATGCGAGCATGGAGGTGGTGCTTAATCACCCTGTGGGGCCTGCCCCTTGGGAAGAGGCGAACTGACTATCGTTGCTTTTTCCGTAGAGTCACATCTGGATGTATTTGTAGGAGCATTAGCGCTATGTATGAAGGAAATGCAACCACACGTCCGGCAATGGGAACACAGATGATATCAATGTATCTGAACCCGGCTTCTCGCCTGAAAATTGATGTATGAAGACTCTGAAGTGTTGACTGTCGCAAAACGTCCTTCTCAGTTTCATTGTCCAGAAAGACAGCTAACAGTGGGCAGTCCCTTCTCCTCAAAACCTGTTCGACGGAATTCCCGCCGACACACACCTATGAATCTACGGTGCCTAGTGCGAATACGACTCTGCTATCAGAATCTTACCCAGCTTGATGTGTCTGCTTCAACCAAATGTACGGGTGCATCTGCATCACTGTGGAGCAAGCGAAGATTGTCATCGATGGAGGACTGGAGCTCGCTTCATCAAGCACGTAAAATTGCATGTCTCCTCTGCAATATTCAAAAGAACAGTCGTTATGCTCAAAATTTGCTATAGTCGATGGTTCTTATTAACGACAAGCATGGTCCATGAATTTCTGAACGCTACTGGCTAATTGCCCAAGCCTCCGCCATTTCTTGTCAGGCGATTCGAAGAACCTGCCATTCTTAAACATACGTTCGATCAACAGAAAGCTATGCGAGATTATCGACTCCTGCTCGCGTCTGCTATGCCGTCCCTCGAAAGACAACTAGTATGCTTCTTGAGCCCTTCGCCGGCTGTCGAACCCACAGCGAGCGTGGGAACAGTGGAAACGATAGATAATGGGTCCACAGCTTCCATCAAAAATGCATCCTGTGGTTGAAGCCATCTTCTGCACAATCTATAGCAGAGGTTATCTCGATGAGCCACAGGGGTGTATTTAGAGCCTCGGTCGATCAGCCGATCATCCAGACCCGGCTGCTCAGCCCAATATGCTGGGCAAAGCCACATAGAGGCACATTGGCTCCAATTAAGCGAGTTGCATCACGTGCCAGCGAGGCTGAATATACGACTAGCTCTCTGACCTCCGATCAAGCGAAACTCACCGCGTGCCAAACATGGATGGAATGCACCGAGTAGGAAAAGACTCCTCTGATGGAGCTCCCGGCCCCAGCCGCTCAACGCACAAGAAGAAAGGCAAAGGCCAGGCTGGCCCGGAGGCAAAGACGACTGTGAGACTGCTCGTTGGATCATCGCCTAGTGAGTCAGCGAGGCAAGTAGACTCATCTCATGGTGTCGTAGAGGAATCGTCCGAAGATGATCATAATCCGGAAGCCTATCGCCGCGGCCACAATTACCGCAATGTAAAAGCTCAGGACAACAGCCGCATACAACTTGGTGACAACACATACGGCAACAACACATACATCGCGAAGCAGATTGTATACTCGGAGCAACAGCGGCGCTCTGGTGGGGGTGAGGAGGCAAAAGAAATCAACATTCTCGAAGCCCTTGCGTTTGAGCACATGAGGACGCGTCTCGCTAGCATCAGCGCAGCGCAAGACCGGACTTGCCGATGGCTTTTCGATACCAGCGAATATGTGCAATGGCGACAAGGCTTCTCGTGTTCAGAGTATCGTTTCCTATGGATCAAAGGGAAACCGGGTTCTGGAAAGTCCACGTTGATGGCTACGGCTGTGCAGCAGGCTTCGTGTGATTTCAAAAACAGTATCGTGGCCTCATTCTTCTTCAACGCTCGTGGTGACGGACTTGGTCGTACGACCGAAGGCATGTATCGATCGCTGTTACATCAAATCTTCTCACAGTTGCGGGAATTGCCATCCGGAATTCCTTCTCGGGTTTCTTCTTCCCTGAAAAGGCGAGGTTGGGGGTTGCCAATGCTCCAGAACATGTTACGGAGGACGATACTACAGCTCGGGCACTCGCGGGGCCTTGTTTGTTACGTTGATGCACTTGACGAGTGTGCTGAAGCCGACATTCGAGACGCAGTCCAATATCTTGAAGAGTTAAGAAATCTGGCCAAGTCTCGCAACATAAAATTCCTCATCTGCTTTGCGAGCCGTCACTATCCAACCATCACCATCCAATACCATCGAGCGATAAAGCTTGAAGAACGACCTGAGCACGATCAAGATATCTCCAGATACGTGAAGAGTACTCTACACGTTCCCGGCGCTATTGGTGTTGAGCTCCATGACTCGCTTCTGGATCGATGGGGCCATGTCTTTCTCTGGGTCGTGCTGACGGTCAAAAGCTTGAACGAATTGTACGACCGAGGCGGTAAGAACTCGCAACTGCGATTGCGAATCTCAGATACATCGGATAAAGTCGAGGATGTATTTCGGGGGCTACTGCAGCACAAGGACGAATATTTATTGCCAATCCTCCAATGGGTGCTTTTTGCTCAGCGTGCTCTCGATGTCAAGGAGCTTTATTTCGCTGTGATGACCAGCACCGGCCAACTCTCCACCGGTGTACAAGACAGCGCTGAGATTGACCCTGCGAGAATGCAAATGTTCCTTACGGCGAGTTCCAGAGGTCTCGTAGAGTTCTGGAGCGGCGAGAGGCAAGAATGGTCATCAGTTCATTCAGTTGGATACCGACGGTCTGTAGTAGTGATCTATGCGCAGCTCATACACGAATCCCTGAGAGAATACCTCTTCAAGACTGGCCTGCTTGAACTGGATCCGAGCATGGAGAGACGAGTCGAAGCAATCAGTCATGCGAGACTGTCTCAGTGGTGCGTCGATTATGTTGCAACAGACTCTGAGCTGTACATCAGTGAAGCGTTCTCCAAAATTGAGAGCATTCGGAAACTTCCTTTCCTGGATTATGTTTTGGAAATGATAGAGCATCACTTTGCGCGTGCCCTTGCAGGCAATGCCCTTCCCAAGTCCACGTTGGAGCAGTTCGCCAATCTGTGGCTGACCTGCAAGCTAGACCGGTTCAATCGGCGCGCAAGATCTCAGTGTAACGCTGTGCTCTATGCTTCATTGGTTCGAGATGGTGATAAGTATCAGAAGGGAGACTTTGGAAGGTTCCAGGGCTTGCCACACATCCGCGACCCCGCCGAATTGGTTATCTGGCCCATATGGTCCTATGATGACAGTCTTCAACCCCGTCTATCACTATCCGGCTTGTCCACAGCTTACGCTACATCGGTCGACCTCGTGCAGCTTTTCCGCGACAGGAGCGCAATAGATGACTTCTTCTTCATGACAAAGGAAATCTTGGTTCGGGCGGCTGCCGATGGCCATGGACATATTCTGGAACTTCTTCTGCACTACCTCGCCAGACCACGAGGCAGGTCTCTCGACCACTCATTGCTGCGAACCGCGGCAACGGGTCTACAAGAAAGCACAACGAGGCTCCTGCTCCAATACGGTGCGCAGCCCAATCAGGGCAGAGATTCTCTCCTTTGCGAAGTAGCGAGAGCCGATGACCCGATACGTTTCCACGACGGCGACGACGCTGCTGCTCAGGCCCGAATCGAGATTGCGACTTTGCTATTGGACCACGGCGCAGATACGAAAGGTGCACTTTTGGCTGCTAGTAAAGCAGGCAGGACACGCCTCGCCCAGCTTCTGGTGGCCAGAGGTGCGACGATCAGTCGCTCCTCGGTCAGATTGGCCCTTGAGAAAGGTCGGAGACAAATCCTCGACGTTGTCCATGAGGTTGGTGCTGTGCTGAGCGACTGCACAAATGACTCGGTGGATACGTCGGATGCGAGCACGACTGCAGTGAGCGGCCATCAGTAGTAATCCGGCCGAATTGTATGGCGTTGGATATTGCAAGAACACTGCTTGCTTTCTCTTTTGTCACTGTGGGAGCATACTTGCATTCATGTCAGCAAAGAAATTATTCACTATTTCGAATGCCGCATGACACTCTCTCTCCCCAAGCTCCAACATCAGAATAGCACAGCTGAGTTTGCTTCCGATGCAAATTTCAGCTTTCTCTTTCCATTGCAGAAACGAATGCCTGCCACTGCCAGAACCCCAGAAAGGCATGGCGCAGACCTCCACCTCACCCAACAACATAATTACTCAACCGCCCCATACTAGCCCTCTTCTCCTGCCCCGCCAAAGGCGTCGGCGTCACAGGCCTACTCATCTCCGCATGCAACGCCACATTCTCCCTTACAGCCACATACTCACTATCCGCATACCCAAGCACCTCGCTAATCATACTGCTCCTCCGTCCCTTGATCCTCCTAACCTCACTCGTAGAATAATTCGTCAATGCCCTGCCCACCTCCTCCGCTTCGCTGAGTGGCGCATCTCGAGGGTTCAGGACGCAGAGACGGACGCATTCTTGCTGTCCAAAATTGCCATCGACATTCACGATGCCGATGGGGAGGAGGTTGGCTTTGTTGGAAAGGGCGGCGTGGGCGCCGGCGTCGATGTAGATTGTGCCGTGTGGGGCGAGGCCGTGGAGGAGCCAGAAGTAGCGGTCGCGGATGGGATTGGGGGCAGGGAGGAAGCGGGTGTGTAAAGGGGGAAGACCGGGTTCTTTGAGGGCGGGAGCGGTGCCGTTGGATACTATGGGGACCGTATGGACAGTGGAGGGTTCTGAGGTTGATGTTGAGGATGATGAGGTGGTGGTTTGTTGTGATTGTTCTTCGGCGCTGCGTTTGAGACCTTCGACGTGGTTGACGATGCTGGCGATGTTGCCTGGTTTGCTGCTGCGGGTAACGACTGTGGTGACGCCTGCGGCGGTGGCGAGGCGGGCGGCGACGATTTTGGTGCCCATGCCGCCGGTTCCTAAGCTTGATCCAGCACTGGAGACGTCGGCGGCGAGCTCGGAGATGTCATCGACGACTTCGATTGCTTTGGCATCGGGGTTGGTGCGCGGGTTCTTGTCATAGAGGCAGTCAACGTCGGTCATGAGGAAGAGATAATCTGCTTGAACCATGGCAGCTGTGATGGCACTCAGAGTGTCGTTGTCGCCGAATTTGATTTCCTGCACGCTGAGAGTGTCGTTCTCGTTGACAATGGGGATTACGCCCATGTTGAGCAGTTCAATGAAAGTGTGCTCTGCGTTGAGGTACTGGGTGCGGTCGGCGATGTCATTTCGTGTGAGCAGGATTTGGGCGACGGGCTGGCGCATTTGCGAGAAAAGGTTGTCCCACATGCTCATGAGCTTGCATTGGCCCACTGCGGCGAGTGCTTGGACTTGGGGGAGGTGTTTTGGCCGCCTCTCCATGTCTAGCTGGCGCAATGCCATGCCAATGGCGCCGGAGGAGCAGAGGACGACGCGGTGGCCATCGCGACGGAGGCCGACTGCGGTCTCGACGATTGTTGAGAGGGTGCTCAGTAAAGGCTCATGTGTCTTCTCGTCGACAATGGACGATGTGCCTGTGGTTGAGTTGTTAGTTGGGCTTGTTCTCAGTTTTATACTGGGCCCGTACTTTTATATACCAAGTTTGATTACGATGGTCAGGTGGCGCTTCATGTTGGAGGATGTGTACGGAGAGTGTGCGTTGACTGCTTGAGTCTGTGTATTATGTTTGTGAGACCGAACTTAATTCATTTAGTATATGGCTGGCATGCAGGTGGTATTGCTCACGATTAAATTCACAGCACCCCGCCAGTACGTCAACTTTCTCGAAGCGAAGTCGGAGTTACAAGTTGCCGAGTGGCCGCACGTGATCTCAGCTGAGCCGGGTCGCGGTTGCCATGCGGCAACGGTTTGTTTGTGTCTGGCTTCCGACAATTGTTGGAAACGTCTGGAGTTGGCTGCGGGCTAGCGTTCGAGCTAACAAACAAGGATCACCGACGATAAGTTTAGGGCCATCGCAAAGGCATAGCTTGCTAGCCACCGCATAACCACCACTCTCTTTCCTACCTACACCTCCACCCAAGCGCACTCGCTCTCGCACACCTCCATTCATTTGAACCAGCACCACCCACCATGGCAGACGTAAATTACCTTTCCAACCAGCTGGAAAGCGTCCATGTACAAGACGAGAACTACGACACCAATGCGCCGCCAGTACCGCTGAAAGCAAAGGTATGCGCAAGAAATCCTGGCTGTATCGACACACCTCTAACTTGCCATCACAGGCCACCTTAATAGCCAATGCCCCTCAAAGCCGCCTCAAACTCCCTCTCCAAAAGATTCCCACCAACGCAGCACCACCCAAACCAGCACAATTGACTAAAATCCAACTCCCATCACAAGCAGCCCAACGCTCCTCCGCCGACTCGCGGCCCTCAGACACCTCCTCCGCAGACCCGCTCTCACAACCGCACGCAGACCCCAAACCAAAACCAAAAGAATACCACTTGGGCATGTTCGAGATCGGCAAGCCCTTGGGAAAAGGCAAGTTCGGCCGCGTCTACCTCGCCCGCGAGCGCGCGTCCGGCTTCGTCTGCGCGCTGAAAGTCCTGCACAAATCCGAACTGCAGCAAGGAAAAGTGGAAAAGCAAGTCCGCCGCGAAATCGAAATCCAGTCGAACCTGGCGCACCCGCACTGCTTGCGCTTGTACGGCCACTTCCACGACAGCAAGCGCATCTTCCTCATCCTGGAGTTCGCCGGCAAAGGCGAGCTGTACAAGCACCTGCGCAAAGCCGGCAAGTTCCCCGAATGGCAGGCCGCGCAGTATATTGCGCAGATGGCCAGCGCGCTGAAGTACCTGCATAAAAAGCACGTCATGCACCGCGACATCAAGCCCGAGAATATTCTGGTGGGCATTCACGGCGAGATCAAGATCAGTGATTTTGGATGGAGCGTGCATGCGCCGAACAACCGCCGCAACACCATGTGCGGAACGCTGGATTACTTGCCGCCAGAGATGATCAAGCCTGGTCGCGAGGAGAACTGGTATACGGAGAAGGTCGATTTGTGGTCGCTGGGCGTGTTGACGTATGAATTCCTGGTGGGAGAAGCGCCGTTTGAGGACACGCCTGTGATGACTCAAAGAAGGATTGCGAAGGGCGATATGACAATTCCTCCGAATCTGAGCCCGGAGGCGAGGGATCTGATTAAGAGGTTGCTGGTGCTGGATCCCGAGAAGAGAATCCCGTTGGAAGAGGTCGAGACACATCCCTGGATCATCAAGCACTGCGTCAAAGGCGAGAGGGCTTACAATCGCGCCAGTGGTGGCAAGTCGTAAAGAGAGGAGGTTCTTGGAAATCGACTGTGACGAATCTAATGAGGAGTTGTCTGTTTCTGGCGTG
Organism: Melanodothis sp. VS III C KN 2; assembly: GCA_019775565.1. Lineage (NCBI taxonomy): Eukaryota > Fungi > Ascomycota > Dothideomycetes > Cladosporiales > Cladosporiaceae > Melanodothis > Melanodothis sp. VS III C KN 2. The sequence goes on from JACWFM010000002.1 coordinate 1,142,299, forward strand.
TTGCATAGCATGGGGAGGCGGGAAAAATAATTGTCTTTCGCGGCTTTTTGCGAGGAGTTCAGGACGGATGGGAAGGGATTAATGTGTTTTGGGGTGCTTCCGGTTCTTAACATATTCGAGCTCAGATGCGTGCATTGCGTTCTGAGCCTAGTCGTTCAACAATCTACCCCTGATGTTTATAACACTATCTTACATGGTCTTCTTCTATCCGTAGTCTTACATCTGAGTGGCGTTTCACCATTGCTGACGCCGCTTCTTCTCGCGAACTTGTTCCTCCCAGCAAAAAATGCGTATCTCTGCTCAGCAGCGGTCTTGAGGAGGTGCTGGCGGGCACGTTTTCTCCACAACCACATTCTGTCGGGGCATGCGTATTCACATTTCGCGCCTCCCGCCACCAGAAGCCCTTCTCATGATCTCTAGTCTTGAAGGTATTCAAACCACAAGCCATCTCATCAAAAAATCCCCTCGCATCAACCCCTCACTTGTAAATCTCATCGAACGGCCTCGTATCCCGAAAACAGCTTTCCCAGACCTCATTCACCACCATCTCCGCATGCTTCGCATCCCTACACCCGGGCCTCGCCGCCACGCTCAACGCCGCCCTCCGTCTCACGCACTCCTGCAACTGCTGCGTCACTCCCCACTGGCCCCTCGTGAAGAATTCCCGGCCCCAGCGACACTCGCCGGAGAGTGTGGCGGCGCGGATCTCGGTGCAAGCGGCGTGCCGCAGGTTGTGCACGGCGTCCATTTTGAAGCGCAGGTGGTCGTAGGCGTGCACCATTTCGTGCGCGAGCGTGTCTTCCATGTGTCCGCGGTTGCGCATTTGGTTTGCGCAGATTAGGATGCCGTAGTCGGGGTCGAAACCGCCGGATTGTTTGTCGTCGCATCTTTTACACACGACTCGTGAGGGTGTGATGGAAGCACTGCCATCGCTGGGCCCGAGAAGGTCGATGTTGTGCGAGAGGAAGCGGATGATGGGGCTGTTGGCGAAGAGCCAGTTGCGGTCGGCCTCGGCGCGGGCGATGTCGCGGTCTTCGTGGAGGATATCTTTGGCGCGGAAGTAGGCTGCGCGTTCGGTAGGGGTTGCGCTGCCGGTGAGGATGGAGAAGAAGGAGGACCAGGTGTAGTAAGTTAGGTCGTCGGGGGAGGGTTGTGATGATGATGATGATGATGATGGAGGTGATGGTGGTTGTGAGGAGGCCATGGTTGTGGGCGGTTTGTGTTGGTAGCCGTCGAGGCGAGAGAGCGTGTTTTCCGTCTTCCTTCCTTTTCGTGATCTTATCGTCTCTTCGTCTCGGGTCTTCGTCTCAATTGCTTGCTTGAAGTTGTCGATTGTGTCGTCTGATTGGCTCGGAGGCGATAACGCGGACCAGTCGCGAATCTTAAACCCTGAGAGCCCTTGCATTAGACGCGACGTCACGCTGTTTTGCCAACAGAGACGCCCCCTCCTCCAAACACCAAATATCATGCGCAAACATTTCGGCTAAACCTTTCTTCTCGGAACCAGTCACATCTGGATCGCGAACCCTCCAACATGGATATACCACCAAAATCTCCCGCGTCGACGGGTTCGCCGTCCGCCGCCTCCCACGCGACAAACAGAACCGACCCACACGAACACATGAGCAACACCATGAAACGAATGTCTCTGACGGTGCACGATCGCCGAGCAAGTAATGCTGCTCTGCCATCGCCAACCTCTTCAGACGCGCCACCCACGCCTACTTCAGCTCGCAGACCATCGTCTTCTTTCGCTTTGCGCCAATCTGCTTCGTCCCCACGCTTGAGCAAAAGAACCTCGCGCTCGTCGCTCTCGGGTGCTTCGCCTCAGCAGCCTAGGGATGCTGACGATGGACGGCCCACGCCGAAGAAATCTATCAGTAATCTCATTTCTGGACTGCGGGAAGCGCAGGCGCAAGCTAGCATGGCTCCAATTGTGGAGCCGGTGTACTTGACTGCGCCTGATGTCGCCAAAGTTCATTTCGCGCGCGAACTCGCACGTCTGGAGACAGTGGATGCGGAGACGATGGTCGTTTTGCATGATGCTTGCTACGGGCATCGCTTTTCTCGACCCAGGACTAGCAAGACCGCCTTGTCGATGATTGTGGAGAGGCCTGAGCGGTTGCATGCTGGTGTTTTGGGTGCTGCGACGGCGTTTGTGCGTATGGGTGGGCATTATGAGGGGCAGGCAAATGCGCCTAAGGTTGAGAGGGAGGTGCAGGATGCGCCGCCGTTCAAGATTAGGAGGAGTGCGAGGACGTTTGATGTGACGAGTGAGTGTGTGACTAACGTTCATGGGACGGCGTGGATGGGCGAGTTGAGAGGGATGTGTAATTCTGCTGGAGATCGACTCAAGAATGGAGAGAAGGAATTAGCACGGGAGTCGACTACGGATGGTGGAGAGAAGAGAACGCTGCACGAGGGTGATTTGTACCTTTGCTCGGAATCATTGAACGCGTTTCAGGGTGCTTTGGGGGGCGTTGCGGATGCGGTTGATTCAATCTTCGACAACACCACGCAGACAAAGAGAGCATTCGTCGCTGTACGACCACCAGGACATCATTGCAGTGCCGACTATCCTTCTGGATTCTGCTGGCTCAACAACGTCCATGTCGGTCTGGAATACGCCGCACAGACTCACGGACTCACACACGCTGCTATCGTCGACTTCGACTTGCACCACGGAGACGGCAGTCAATCGATCACCTGGGATCGTAACAGCAAGAACAACATCAAACGCCTGACAGCAAGACCCAATAGCAAACTGAAATTGGGACCCGACATTGGCTATTACAGCTTGCACGACATCAACAGCTACCCTTGCGAGAATGGCGACGATGAGAAGGTGCAGGCTGCCAGTCTTTGCATTGAAAATGCGCACGGACAGTCGATCTGGAATGTACATCTTCAGCCTTGGAAGACTGTGGAGGAATTTTGGCAATTGTACGAATCAAGATACAAGGTCTTGCTGGAGAAAGCACGCGTGTTCCTCCGCCAACACACATCAAGATTGCAGGTTGAAGGCAAAGTCCAGCCGAAAGCTGCGATTTTCATCTCGGCTGGCTTCGACGCTTCTGAGTGGGAGGGCGCTGGAATGCAGAGGCACAAAGTCAATGTGCCTACTGAGTTCTACGCACGATTCACCAGAGACATGGTTCACCTGGCCCAGGAAGAAGGCACCGGCTGTGATGGTCGTGTCATCAGTGTTCTGGAAGGTGGTTATAGCGACCGTGCTCTGTGCAGTGGTGTGTTAGGCCACTTGTCTGGCTTAAGCAGGCCTTCTACTTCGTCGGCCCCAGCATCAACTGTGAACGACTCTTTCGATCTCGAACAGCATATGCTAAATCTGTCTCTCCAGAACGGAACTCGGGGACCAACATACGAGACCCAGTGGTGGTCCGAAAAAAATCTCACAGCACTGGAAAATAAGGTCAACCCGCCGCCACCACCACCGCCTGGCAAGAAGTTCAGAATGGGTCAGCAGCCGACCTACGCCACTCCAACCGAGTCTTTCGCGTACAAGGTGCACGATCCCGAGAGATTTGCAAGGTCTATCTCGGGCACCATGAGAGAGAGGCCGACAAGCTCCTTGCGCGCGGAGCCTGTCTTTCGTGAGCCGGAGATCGACTGGGTTGTTGCGACACAGGAGTTGGCCAAATTGCTGATCCCACAAGACAGGCAGACCAAGAGCTGTTCACCAGAGGAGCTTGCAGCTCCGAAGAAGGTCGCAGCTGTTCCTACAGCGTCTGAGAGAGATCAAGCCGAACGTCCTCGTCAGTTAAGGACGAGAGTAGCGAAGCCAAGCTATCGGGAGAACCCAGATGAGGTCTCGCGTACTAATCGCCGTCGTACAACCTCCGACCTGCCGATGCCACTTGACGCCATACAAGTGAGAGTCCCGGAACCAGCGTCAGCACCAGCACCAGCACCAGCAAGGCGTTCAAGCAGACGCTCAAGTATGGCCAGTACTATGAGTTCGGCTCATACAGAGGCTGCTGACGACGTTCCGCCGGTGCCTGCCATCACCACCACTACCAATGGCATGCAGCCTCCAGCAATTTCCGCTGTTGCAGTTGGCAATGCGCCGCCGAAAAAGACACGCGCTCCGCCCAAGCTCAAGGCTACAGTGGTTCCCGCCAGTGCTCCTGCATCGCCAGTCGCTGTCGTCAAAAAGCAGCCACCACCACCACAATATCGTCAAGCGGCTGGCCAGCTTGCTGGGCCACAGTCGCCAACGCCAAGTGCGGCTGCACCTCTGGCCGATGCCATGTCTCCCAACTCAGAGATGGATGCGCTGACCAGGGGTCTGAAGAAGGTCACGCTGAAGTTGGGCACGCGAGAGGAGCATGATCGCAAGATGAAAGAGAAGCTCGATGGGGAAAGGCGAGCCAGAGCTCTGAAGGGCGCGGAGACCAGGCGCATCAATAAGGCTGCTAGGGACGCGGAGCTGAGCAAATCTAAGCTGACGCCGGCGCAGAGGGCTAAGCTTGGGCCTGATGCTGCGAAGGGTGCAGAGGCTAGCGAATCGAAGTTGGCGCCGGCGCAGAGGGCGGAGCCTGCCCCTGCTACCGCGATGGTTCCAGAGATCAACGCGGTCCCTGCTGTCGAGACCACTGCGTCCAATGTTCTGCCAGCTGCAGCAACAATGCAGCCTGTGCCTTTACCTTTGCATGAAATGCCTGGAATGCATTCTGCCGCCGGCTCTGGTCAGCCCACAATTCCACAGCTCGCCGAGCAGCATCTGTACAATTACGATCATTCGGCGGAACAGAAACACTGGAGCATAGTGGACAATCCGCGCGAGGAACAGCATCAAGTGGTCAACGACCCTCCAATCCGACAGACGATCTATGGCGTGCACCCCATCCCTCCGAGCGCCGCAATCTCTGAAGCAGTCCCAGAACCAGTGACTAACGCAGCTCCTCACTTCAACATCCCAACCTACTCAGCGCCACCCTTGCCCGCCGTTTCCGCGCCTACAGCAGACCCAGCACCAGCGCACCTCGCAGTCCTTCCTCAAACGGCAACAAATACCTTCTTCAACCCCTCCTATGCACCCCAAGAGCCACAGCAATCTCAACAACCCCCAACCCACTCCGGCCAATCCTCTTCCTTCTCCCCCTACCGCTTCGTCCCAATCGTGGACGACACCACAGCTCAGTCAAGCAGACCCTCGAGCTCTGCTCATGGGCCTTCTTACCAGCCTTCTCTGGCCGGCAGTGCGCAGAGGTCGAGCCCTCACGAGAGCGATGCGAGCGCAAGGGAAGTTGGTGAGAGGCAATTGCCGGTCTTCTCCGCAACGAGTAGAATTCCGTTTGCAAGCAGTGGTCCGGCTGATGCAGGCGCGGCTGCACCGCAGGTCGTGGGTGGGGGAAGTCGGTTGAAGGATGAGATGGAGATGGATGGTGATGTTGGGCGGGTTGGTGGCGGTTGGGAGGTGCCGGAGACGCCAGAGAAGTGAGGGTGGTATGCAGATGGCGACGGTGTGATGACGGTTGCGGGGAGTTCAGTCGTGTGAAGTTCAAACGTGTATTTCCTCTTGCCTTTTTGCAATGAATTGAGGGAGTTTTGATTAGGTAGATACCCTGGTTGTGTAAAGTTTTGTAATTGTACTTCATTCGCTTTCTTGATACCGATAAGAGTGCGACGGTCCACCTCCGCAAGACTAGCAAGCTCAGGTAACACTTGTACGTGGTCCTAGACGATGAAGACAACATGGGTGAAGTTGTCGTGGGTCCAAGCCTTGTCCTTCTCGACTGCGTGCTTAAACTTCAAAGCGGCAAGGTGGCGAATGCCGTCGACCTGATACGCAGGGGAGGAGTCTGCGGGAGTCGGAATTGGGGGAAGTGGTTCGTCATCGGAGATCCAGGCATTAGCCTTTTTCTTGGACTTTTTTTCGACTTCAGAGATGTACCCCTTCCCCGATCTTCCTCGATTTCGGAGTTGGCCGCTGTCGCAACAGCTTCGACCGTCGGCTGTCGAAGTTCGGCTGTTGGAAGGTAGTCCAAGTGGTAGAAGAAGTGAACCGTGTGCTTCACAATCTCCGGATCATCGCAGAAGCTGTCATCCCCTCCGCGGTCCTCAGCATTTTCCTGGAGTGCCTTCAACTCGATAGTACCGGTCTCGCTTTCCTACCAGATGTTAATATGTTATGAACTATGAGCTTGTGGTAATGTCTCCATACCTTGAAAGTATCCTTCGTGAACGCGGACCTAAAGTAGCCGGATAGAGTCATGAGAATGATCTTATGGAGATCGAACTCGTGCGGTTCGCAGACGACTTTGCAGTCGGAGTGCTTTCCAGAGACAAAGACCCTTCAAACCATGTTAGCTTCGAGACAAGATCTACGTCCGATCGCTGGACCGTACTCAGCTATGCCCTCCTTGAGGATCTGAAACGCCGCCGAGCTGAGGACGTCAGGTCGGAATCAGGTACTCATGTCGATTTAGACCATCGGTAATTCTGGATTTGCAGCTTCGGCACACTGATATAGGCAACCATCCGCTATTGGCGTTTGAGCAAACAGCTTTTCAACTGACGTGAACGGTATGCCGTAGCGAATCTCACCATCCGTCAGCCTTCGCGAGCCATGACCATTCTGCGCCGCTCCGATCAATCCCTACTTGCATCTCTGCTTCACTGGCGTCACAGATTGAAGTCGCAGCTCTGATTTCCGCTTTCGTATTGCCGAGATTATGCGACCCGTACATATGGCTTTTGGCTTGCAGGGTTGTGGTACCTCCGGTTGCATAACAGGCCACAAACTCCAGCAAGCTAGTCTGCATGGCGTCAAGTCGGCTGGTCTCGGCCATCAGGTCGCCGTAGATCGCATTGATCGCAAACTCCGCCAGGTCGCCCCCGGAAGCGACGGAGAGATTGTGCAAGACTTTCTCAGTATGCTTGCCGTAGATTTTGCTGAAGAAATCCTTCCCTCGGGCATCTTTTTCGTCTCGTTGTAAAGGCTGTCGGAGTGAGTAATCTCTATCAAGCTTCTCTTGAAGCGATGGCGCAGAGTCTTTGATATGCTGGCGAAGCGTTGTCAAAGCATTAATGCCCTGCTGCGGATTAGTGTCTTGTGGAGTGGCAAGCGGCTCAAGAACTCACCTTCGGGAAACCAACTAACACGCTCGCCTTCAAGAGCGCCTCTCTAATCTGGCGTGCTAGTCTGAGCCCATCGTCTTCATCCTTTGCATGTTCCAGAACATATCTCCAGGTCTGTCCGACAAGTTCCATCTCGTCGTGAACCTGGAAGACCACAGCTGCATAGCAATACCATGGGAAGTCTGGGATCTGGCCCTGATAGACTTTGGCCAGCTCGCCAAAGAATTGTTGATCCATAGCCATGACGAATCAATTTTTTCCTTGTTTGGGCGGTTGTTGGATCGATGCTGCTAATGACTGCGATGAGCCAAATGGAGACAAAAAATTAGTACACGGGTCAAGACATTCGATGCTTCCACAGAGAGCCCGAAACTCAGGCGGATAAAGTCTGATTCGACTCGTCTCGCTTGTCTCAATCGTCCGCCATTTGTCAAATCCTAGGAGATAGAATTGAAGACAGCGGCATCAATGATGCAGGGCCCTCTTCGATGGACGATGACGTCACATGAGCGCGGACAGCGACTCTCGTGAAACCGCGATGCCGAAGGCCCTTCTGACGACCTGTCTGTTGCCCCTCAACAGGCTCTGCTCGCATCTTCCGACATCTTGCTGCTGTAGTTGTCGGACGTGTAAGCAGTATTCGGCGTAATCAGAAGCCATGATGAAGCACCAATGCCAGGCGAAGCAGCAACTATCACTTGGAGCAAAGGTACATTCGCTGTTCCAAAGAGTAATCCTAGTTGAGCAGAAGTCCTCGATTGCCATTCTGGCTCTCGACTTTTAATACTAGTATCATCCTACGAGTATCTTAGGGATAATCACATTACTCCCTCGAGGTGCTGCTACAAGATACGAGAACGTTGCCCTTGAGAAAGTTTCCTTATCTTACGCGCAGGCTCACATCACTAGGGTGCTATACTCCTCGCCACTTGGAGGCTGTATTCCGGTATTTCCAATAAAACACTTCTGCTGTGAATCAATGTTGCTGGACTCTTCTGAGAGCAGAGATATGCATCTGATAAGTAACTGGCGCAGGTTGACTAGCGCCGATCTCGTGACGATACACCCAGGGGCGCAAGCTCACTAGACAGACTTGCACATACGTGTCTGGAGCATGGACAAGGCTTTGATTGTGACTGTTTATTAAACTAAAAGACATACTCCGTATCTGGCATACAAATCGTAGCTCAGCAGTGCCCGACTTATTTCCTGAAAAAATCTAGACCGTGACATTGATCGTAGAAGTATCCCCCAACGTCGCCACACTGATATGCGGCCAAGTCAGTCCGCTGAAATTGAGACTGACATTCTGCGAATACTGGATCTGTGTCCAAATGACTTTCTTGTCGGTGCGTGCTGACAATTTGGCGGATTCGGCCGCAGAGACAACGAACGTGGGACCGAGAACACCAGCGGCGCTGGGCTTCGTGGGGAACACCTGGTCTTGGGAGGCCTTGGGCTCAATTGAAATCGTTCTGCTGAGCGTTTCGATCCAGTACGTCACCTTCATTTTTGCTGCGTGAGCATTGCCCACGGCAGTCCCAAGACGGCGTGACCCGGCCGATTCTATATCATCAGTTCCCTGGAGAAAGCCGATATTCGAAGTTCCTCCACCTACGATCTTGCTGCCTGATGCTGGCGTGGTAGCGATCTCGAACTTTGCAAAAGACTCGATGTTCTGATCAGCAATGGCATTGCGCAAGACTTGGTTTGGGTCTGTGAAAACTTCCTTGGTAATGGTCTCTGCGAGGTGATTAGCAACGACCGCCGGCATTGTCTTTGCAGTGGGAATTTGTACTTTTGAAGTTTTTTAGAGGATTTGGTAGGCGATTATCCTGAACTGGGCCATCGAAACTCAGATGGTCACTAAAATTCTTCCCGATTTCTGTTGCGCTTGCCGGATCGCCCTTCGTGAATGGAATGATCGACTCGACGTCTTTGGCCATATCCGGCTTTCCAGCCTTCTGAGTGGAGCTAGGAGCTACGCCCTGAGCATTGATGGATGTGCCATGGGGAATGGAAGCCATGCGGTTGATCGTTGCGGGTTGTCCCTTTGGGTTGAAGTCAGACTTCGGCACAAACATGAGTAAACCTGGCTCGAAGTGGATGCCGACAGGATTCGGAGAATCATTGGAGCCAGTTTTAGGGTTCTCGAAAGCGCCGACTCTCTGGACGTAAGAAATACCTTTGAGCATCAGATCTGCTTGTTTCGATACCCCCCGGTTGGGAACATCACCGAGAGATTTGGAGAATGCCATGGTTTCCGCCGTGAGGTTTAGTTCGAGAACGTCAGGGTTTGTTCCGCCGACGATTGGTTTGATGGGGTTGTCACTCCGTGGCCGCCAGATTGTGTTGTAGCCAGTGCCGGCGAATGTCCTGTTCTCAAGCAAGTTAAGCGGGAATTCGGCGTCAGTCAGAGCTGATTCTGCATTCTTATCAGCTCCATCGAGAAATTGTTGTGCGATCGACTTCGGTTCGACTTTGGCCCCGTTGGCTCCATTGGCTCCATTGGCTCCGTTGGCTCCGTTGGCCCCGTTTGCTCCATTGGCGACAGGTTGCCCGGCCTCTCGCCGGAACAATCTGTCCACGGGCGCTATAGCGAAGTTGCCAGGGTCAATCTTGGGAAGGTCGTTGGTCTTGACCTCGTGAAGGAGTCTTTCAGCTGCCATGTTGTTGGAAATAGAATGGTGAAATATCAAGGTCGGGTCAGAAGGGTGCCGAGAATTTGATTGACAGTCTGGGAACTTGTGAAAGCTGAGACGAGCTGGTCATTTATACATGGCGAGAGTTCACATTGCGGGAGACTGTACCAGCTATACCACAAAGAGGAGACTGCCAATGACCAATGCCAGAAGCTGAGCTTTGCGGTCGTCAAACTCAAGGTGCTTACTTACGTTCCGGGCAACGCCACGCTCGGTCCAGACTGACTTGTGGCATCTTGTAGCTAGCTGAGCGTCCTTCGGGAGACAAAGCTGTGGCAGCTGAAGACTCTTGATATCATGCTGATATGGCAAGTGTCTTCCATAATCTCGGGTGCAGAGTTTCGCCGTTGAGGGCTTCGCCGAATGGCATGCTTCTGATGAAGAGAAGCCGTGCTTGTAGGTCTTACCGTGGCATGAGCAGGTATGCATGAGCAAGGTGTGTTCGGTCTAGATGAGTTGGAGGCTGGCAGCTGGTTGCATGTTTAGGAATATGCAGCATCCGACTGCTGGACCTTGCATGAGGTGATGTCGGACATACTTTGGTCAGCTCGCGCCAAGGGCGAGTTTGTTGATATCTTGCCTCAGGCATGAAACCACATGCTCACTAAGCGGCATCTATCATTGGCTGAAGCTGTCTTCCAGACTCGCGATGAACCCTCTCCTCGCGCCTCCATCTGCAGACATGGTGCCACGCTCGCATCGTTCGTTCTGGCCTGTCCATGTCACCAGCCACTTCAAGCCTCAATTGGACAAGCCATAACCTGAAACGGCGGTACCTCATGGCAGCATCTGTGCCACGTGGGAGGAGATCTTGAGACAGAGTTCAGGTGATCACGATGTGGCATGTAAGGCTGGGCGGAATAGCCCGAGAGTTCATTGTAGACTCGCATGTGGCTGGCTGTCGATGTGATAGCGATAGCTGGGAAGGCTCGTGGTCTGGATTCAAACCCCGTACTACGGTAATATCTCAGTGGCAAGAGAGAGAGAGTGTGTGTGTGTGTGTGTGTCATGCATCTGCGTGAAACGATACCAGCGTAGTAATCGTTGGATAGCCTTGCATTTCAGTCAGTATCTCAATGGTAAGAATGAGCATTTAATGCACTATAAGCCGACGAAAACAGCGTACTACGGACTTGGAAAGAAATTGAGACTAAACAACATCTCAGTGGTAGGGTAAGCACTGCAGACTTGGGAGCTAGACCGCGACGAAGGTAGGTCAGCTCGCAAGGTTTATCTCGAAAGCAGGAAAAGCGTTCCTCTATTGATGACGATGCGTGCCATCGTGCCGTGTCAGCCCCCGCAGATCTCCAGCACAGCAGGCGAACCATCGTCTTTGGACTGGTGGCGGACCACGCACTGGAACTTGTCTCTTCCTTGACTGGAAGGCTATCGCACTTACGCTTCATCATGGCGAAAGCGAGGCCTGGAGTACTGCTGACAGCCTCCTCGATCTCCAGCTTGTCTTTGAGTGTCGGGAACTGGTCGTGTATCTTGTCGAGGACCATGTTGCGTAGGTCGGTAGCATCCTCGGGAGTCGAAGTGAAGACGATGGAGATATCCTCCGTGAACGCGTCGGTCCTCCACACTGTGTGAAGGGCCGTCTTGAAGGCCCGCCGAGAGAATATGCGAAGTCCATCGATGTGGTACTTGATAGCGACGGCGAACATCTAGGCGTGCGTAATGATTCCGGCTTGGGGCTTTAAGGATGTCAAGTCTTCAGAGCTTTCCGCGTCGCTCGAAGGGATCTCGTGCGCGACATGGTAGAAGGCCTGGATCACGAGCTTGATCATTTCAGGGTCATCGCATGCCTCATCCGCCTCATTCTGATCCTCAGTGGCGATCGGCAGGGCTTTGAGCGTGATGACTCCGGTCTTCCCTTGCTGTCATTTTTTAGTAACTGTATCATGCACAAGTCCTCTTTCTAGGTACAAGATCGACTCACCTTGAATTTAATCGGATTTAAGGCGGTCCTGAACGATTTGGATTGCGTCATGAGTAAGATCTTGTGGACGTTGCACGTGTATGGCCCACAGATGATCTGTGTATCGGAGACCGCGTGAAAGTCGGGGATCTCGAAGAAGGTCCCTCGAAATGTCAGCTCTAGCTGAGGTTGTAAGTGGTACAGACAGGAAAGCATACTTGTGAAGTCCATCAACCATCTTCCCGCTTGGGTGGGTCATGTCTGCGTGAGAAGTTTTCACGTCGCTGGGTGACAGGTATTTGCTTAAGCTAGTGTGGAGGTATCTGACTGCGGAGCGCTTACTAAGTTTCGTGAAGTGCTGTTGCAAAAGTGCGGATCGAGTCTGTGATCTGTCCGTGTAGTGGTACCGGTCAATTATTCGCTGTGCCAGTGCGGTAAAATTGTTCGAGTCTCTGGTGTATCATAGGAGATCCGAACGAGTCTTGAATGTGTTGTGGTGGGAGGACGGTTCAAGTCGGGAGTGCGTTATCGCACGATGGATCGAATCGGTCGAGTGGATGGTGTGGTAATGGAGTTGGTATGAATGTTGCAGGAGCGCGTGCTGAGTAAATATCTGATTTCAAGCGGCAGCAAGCAATAAAATCATCTGCAGGCGGTGACACGCTACAACCACTTAAACCCGTCACTTACGTCTGGTCCAGAGCCAGTCGCCGTCTCCGTTTGATCGGATTTTACTGCCGTCTCGCCAGACGTAAGCCGATTCGTTGAACGATTCAATGACCGGCTCTGCGTAACTGATGAGCATTCCTTTTCTAGGCATACATCTGTAAAACCCACGAGTGTAACACTCTTCACCGGAAAGATCATGTAGGAGCTCGGTCAAAATGCGTGATCGATGCGACAAATGCGCATATCAACCTTCACCGCTTAAGCGAGGCTTTGAACGCCTCTGTACGATATAGAGACCCGATCTGACTGCAATATGTTCTGATAAGTTGATCAATTCTCGCGGAGACTCGACCGAAATTGGGGACGATGCCTCTTTTCCTCGATCAGCTGTTGAGCACTGTCTTCGACGGCAGACTGATAAGGGCTTAGAACAGCAGAGCTATGGTCCGTCATTTTGATCTGGAGCAAAATGATCGTCCCCCAGTGCAAAAAATTCGTAGACTTTGAACAGGTCTTCGATGGCTTCTAGGTCTCTCCGTAACAAGGACTTAAGTGATGCCGCACCATTATTTCACACAATTTCCAGTACGCAGACCAAGTGACAAGTCCTTTCCCCTTCCGTCGAGCGAATAGCATAATAGCAGGTTCGTGCTTTGCTAGATACGACGTACGGCGAGACTGCTCTTTGCAACCTATGAGGCAGCGGATATGTATGTGTGCAGTCCGACATGCCGGACCTGGCGCTCAACCTTCCAAGTAACCGAGTTACCGGGAATCAACCTTTGACTGCACATTCCGCGTATTCTACCTCGACTGGCCATCCTTGGCGGCCATCGACAAGTTCTGCAAGTCTTGAAAAGCAGTTCTGCCATCAAGCCGGGCAGGAGAAGTGTAAGAGTGCGGTGCTTTGTCATGAGAGCCAATTACCTGAGGGCCGGATCGGTCGGCATGGAGGAATGGCGAGGATTACACGGTGGCATACTCGTATCCTGATGAATAGCTTGCGTCTGGTCGTCTTCAAAATGCAGCGAAGCGGCAGTGGGGGTTTTCGGTGGCTGAATATTCTCATTGACAGGTGTTGTGATTGGGCGAGGAAGGGTGGACCGGCATTGCAGTTGGACGGGGAAAGTTACCTTGATAGCACCTTGCTTGAGGAATGTAGATGGATGCGGCGATCAAGTTCGTGATGAATTAGCATTGAAGGCGCCTAACGTATGGTTTTGACAAATTTGCTCGAAACACTTGTGGGAAAAAAATGATTGGCAACATTTCAAACATGAGAGAGCGCAGTACGCAGCAAAAAAGGTCTCGACATAATCCACCTGTTTTATTTTTGACATCATAAGCAAATGTACGTGGCGTGATGTGTCATCGTAAGTAATTTCCTCGCAAAGGTCATAAAATCATGCAGAAGCACTTGGGTCCGTGGGAGCAGGTCCTGAGGCACCCAAAAGACCAGGACTTGGACACCTGCTGCCACTTGGTGTCGGTGTTCCGCCTATCGATGAAGCGTATGTGCCTGAAGCGGAAGGCGTGCGCAGCAGTGGCTGTGTCGAAGGCGTTTGCGCGATGGGAGGGCGTGTCAGCATAGGTGGTGTGGTAGGCGGCTTCTCATTGTCGTCCTCCGCCGGGTGCAGCACGCGTTTGATGTTTTCGTAATCCTCCCACCACCCCTGGTTCTCTTCATAGGGGAGTAGATTCCAGCGCTTCATCAATGTCTCTTGCTTCTCGGAAGGTTTGATGCGAGCCCATGCGACGCCGCGGCGGTCCCACTTAATCGGCTCCTGGTCCTTAGGATCTGACGACTTCTTCTTCTTCGGATGATCAGTCTTGACGACCTTCCATTTCTCATTGAAGGGAATTATGCTCTTCTTCTCGGTGAACTCGTCTGTGACCTTCGGCGACTGCCATTTGCGTCCAATATCGAAGCCAAAGTCGGAGCACAAAGCCCATGTGCTCAAGACCAAGAGTAGGACCGTGTAGATCTGCGTGAACAGTGTACACATGCCAAGGATACACATGTGCACTCCTAGAGCCAGCCAGCCGAGTCTGCGGGCCATCTTGTAGAACCTTTTGTGCTTGACCTCGCAGTCTATTATGAAGGTCGTGAGGACAGGCGCTGGGGCTCTGCAAGTCACCATTTTGCCATCCGAGCGGACGATGCAAAGGTCCTTCCATTTGTCCTGGTTCTTCGGATTATTGGCTATACCGTCGCGTGCGTGACGCAGCTGCCAAAGGAGGAAGACCCTGGTGAAGATGGATATGATGATGGCGCCAGCGTTTCCGACACCGTACCAGTCCCCGATAAGTATCGTGCAAACTAGTAGCGGTGCGACTAGTATAAAGGAGAGGGCTGGCGCGATCAAGCTTGTCGCTCGTGTATGATGATCGCGTTCCTCCCACGTAAGGACTGTGGTAGCGTTGTTCACATTCTGGCTCATGAGCCATCTGGTAAACCAGCCCTTGAGTTCTGTCGATGTGATACCGTCTGTAAGATTGTAGATCACAAAGCCTGGCTGCTCGGCAGTGAAGCGGTTGCCAGCAATGACAAAAGCGGCCAGTAGAGGCAGATACTCCGTATAGCGGCGTCGCTGCAAGTGGCCCACAGACTGGTTCACCTCTTCGGCGCCAAGCAAAGTGACCAGACCCAGTGCATCTATGCTGAACGTCGAATGTTCGCTCCATGACTTGATATCGTGGAGTGGCGTTGCGCGCGTTGTAAGCCGCTGGACTCGGGACGTGATGGCGTCCATACTGTGCGGGAGAGGCGGCATCAGCGGGGGCTTTTGGGATAACGCTGCTGGAATGTTTGAAGCATGGAAGACTCACATGGCCAGGGAGGCGACGGCTAGATAGATATTGCAGTCGGAGATGCGTCAGGCTGAGGATGTGATGTGCGATGGAGCTGAAGCCCTTGCCTGGAAGGCTGCAGCAGTGCCTCCACTAAGGCAGAAGGGTGGCGGGTCTGATTGGGTCTGGTGATGAGCTTGTGAGACTGTGGCGGAGGATGCTGCCTCGCGTATCGAGTATGTCGAGTATGCGACTATTCCGTGGCTATGGCATTGTTGTATACTCTTTCAGAACCTACCAAGGCACGTTTGCACCACGTTCTCGCCACCCGGCTAGATGACACTCGAGAGGAGGCTGAGCAGAGCTCCAGAGAGGGCAGTGGTTCAACGCAGCCGCAGACTAGTCTTGTTGTATCCATCTGCTCAGGCCAGCGTGCATGCAGGACGACAAGGCCAGCAGGGGTGTGCAGAAGTGGTGCGGGACTTGAAGCCACTGGCTTCGTGCCGAGTCCAAATCCAGGCTCACACTCAGTGATCGTCTTATATCCCCGTCGCTGCGCCCGTCATCACATCTCCTGAGGCCCTCATCTCGAATGCTGGGCTATGCCAACCGGTCAACGTGAGGAGTCGTAGCACATCTCCACCAAGAGACTGCTCCTCTTTGCCACAACTTCGCCCGCTCTCCCCGCCGCCGCACAAACGATATTTCCTCAAGGCACCTCCGAGACCTCATCCTCAAAGCGCTGCCCACATTGCCACACTCATCGCAATGGAGATTACGAAATCGCGCAACATGCGTAGCGTCTCTCTCAACGCAGGATGCTTTCCGACAAGCAGGCCTGACTGGCAACGACACGCGCGGAGTGTCGCAGTCTGTATCTCATCTGCACCCACTGCACGCAACCTGTGCCGTGCAAGGCCTAAGCCGTGAACTGTCTTTCAGTCACCACGGTGTCTCCTTAACTTCAGCGAGTATAGGCCAGCAAATACGTACACGGCCGCAGCTATGCGGATGCCAGTCGCCGACATCTTCGCTTTTCGCATGGGACTGGCGAGCGCTCTACGCAGCTGACAACCTCCGCTGCGCTCACGCTGGGCACTGTTATGGGACATCCAAACAGCAACACAACCATCACGAGTCCTTAGGCTTGAGCTGCTTTGACCTGTGACGGAGTGGTATGTCTGCAAGTTTGGCAACGTGTCATACTAGGCATCGGTGCTGAGCAAATATGGCCTTGCGCACATATCGGCGGACATCGGGCGCATTCCTGGCTTGCAATGGTGAAACCGCACCGTGGCAGTCGCTCATATATGTAGCCCGTCTCACTAAGCGGCCAGGCACTTCGAACTCCTGGACACGGCTTTACCACCAGAAGATGCCACCAAGAACTCATACCAGTCACAAATGATGATTCGGGCTAACCGTGGATTGAGTATGCCTCACGCTGTCCGTCACATTCTGATATGCGACACGCATTCTCCGTCGAGGCTGTATATACCCTCATGATCGAGTCCTTTGTCGATACCGAAGCTGTTGTTGACTCACGCCCTTCTTTGTGGACGACTTCCCTCTCGGTATCTGGTATGCCAGACTATAGCGTCCAGCACATTCTCGTGCCGCCAAAAATGATGGCAAGCCTGCATTCAAAGATCGAACAGCCTGCGCTTAATTATGAAGCTCTGGCTACTCTTCATTGTGATTATGATATCGCTGTTGCGATTTGCACCTAGTACGGAACTCTTACGTCTGTTGTTGCTGCCAACGCCGCGAAGATTGGTGCTGCTGCCATCTGGATGTCGCGACTGGACTATCTCGGAGAAATCGTTGCTCGAGACTCATAAAGTGATACTATGCTGGCCGTAAATTTCCTGGACTAATATATGGCCTATGGGTTGCAGGCATTCTGGATGCCTTATACCGCATTTAGTTGCACCACCCACGCGTTGCGATGCGATCTTCGGGTTCGACTGCTTGATATGATGTCGAAACTTGAGTAGGGACTCCACCGGCACGATTGCGTCACACACCTCTGCTCCGGAATACTTGTCGCACCATGGTCCTGAACGGTGTGCCCTCATGGTTGCAGTGCTCATGCATGAGCATCGCATACCGCTTTGTTAGATCGGCCAAATCTGCGAAGCGGTAATTCATGCATGGTGGCAGCTTGCTGCAATGCTGGATGCTGTCTTCTCCGGGACAAGCAATGCTGCATGGTAGCAGTGATTCAGGCACACTGTGTCAAACAAAGCCGCATTTCAAAAGACTTTGCATGGCCGCAGCCTGACGCCACGTTTGCAAATGTGCGTCGAGGGCAAGCAGCATCGCATCTCTGGATAGATATGCTGCGAAAAGCTCTCTCTATTCGCCGGTCCACTCGTGGGATCTGTCTGCCGTTACGGCTAAAGAAGCATGTTGTCCATTTTACACTTCTTGCTTCCACTGCTGGTCCAGCAGCGGCAGAAAGCGGACGGCATCGTCGTCCACATCTCGTCTGTTCCGCCCGATCTATATCTTTCTGTAAAGCGTGTTGCGCATGTCGCTCCTCCGCCCGTGTGCCCAGAGAACGCCGATAGTTCCTTGTGCCTCAGTGTTACGCCTGGCGCTGCGCTGCGATACACGCATACATATTGGGGTCCGCTGAAGTGTCCACGCTGAAGACTTCGATACTGCCGCTCAGGATTTCTCTTGCTCACTCCATCTTCTGCTGCTGTTGTCAAGGATGTCCCTTACTGTCTTTGGCGTCAGGACGGGGTGTCCCATACCCGCGTGGCTTGTGGGTGTCTCGGAGTGCGTAGCGTGGCAGTGTCGTGGTAAGAGCACAGTAATGTCCCTGAGATCTGCGAGTTTGTAGTGTGGTTCTGTCCTGCTGGGCTGTTTGTCTCGAGCAAGCTTTTTCGGGCATCTCGAGTAACACAAGAATTGGCGAGCGCTTGGTAGCAGCTGAGCTGTCGCAGTTATGCTGCCATAGAGGATTGTGAGATTGGCGACAAATAGCTGTCATACATGCCATCGACAATAATCCTCTGTGTTCCATACACAACATGGAGAGACTCTTGGGTCCATCCAGATGTCATGATTGCCGTTGTACTAACATCGAAGTACACAGTCCTAGCCACCAACAACCGTACTGCTGAGAGACACCCATGCTCTTTCAGCTACCTCACTTTCGCTTACGGACCTACCATTGTGCATTGTGCTAGCCCTTCACGACTTCACCATTGAGAGACAATCATGTCCATCGATTTGTCCCACTTCACG
This sequence comes from Melanodothis sp. VS III C KN 2, assembly GCA_019775565.1. Lineage (NCBI taxonomy): Eukaryota > Fungi > Ascomycota > Dothideomycetes > Cladosporiales > Cladosporiaceae > Melanodothis > Melanodothis sp. VS III C KN 2. The sequence goes on from JACWFM010000002.1 coordinate 1,160,740, forward strand.
TCGTGGGCATACCACCGTGCATAATGCTAGCCTTCGATGACTTCGCCATCGAGCAGCCTTTGATCAAGCGCAAGGCCTACGGTACGTCTACCACTCGTATCGGTATCCTCGCCTCTTTTAGAGTCAATCATACCGATGAGAGACTTGCTTAATTTCCAGGCCACCATAGTCGCCCTAGAGCAAGTATCGGCATTGCTGGCCTCACTTCAAGTCGACTGCGCCAGTGAGAGCTTCGATAAAGCTCGGGGGCATCCTCGTCGCTTCGGAGCATGTATCGACACTACCGCCCTGATCTCGCATTACCTGTGCCGATGAGAGTGTCACTTGAGTTTAAGATTGCTGTCTCTGCCAGTGAGGACATGGCGCTATGTTTGTCCTCAAAATCTCACGCTTACGCCATCAGGAGACATGTACCCAGGCTCAAGCGTTGAATGCTAGATGTGCAGCTTTCAGCGATCAGACTCTCGTCGTAGAACACCTGTTCCGGTGAAAGTTCTGCTCGGTTTCAGGGGCATCACAGTCGCCAGTGAGCACAAGCCGCTATCATTGTCCTGAAGATCTCACATTCATGCCATTGAGAACTATCGACTCATGTATATATGCCTCAGCTTTTGTACTGCACATCTCAGCAACCACATCTTGATCCCGGAGCACCTTCTCTGTCGAGAGACTCCTCTCTGCTCAAAAGTTGTCACTAGCCTCGACGCACGTCTCCTCATCCTTCGTCCAATCATTCCGAGGTTCTTGTATCGAAAGCTCGTTGACTTGTGCCCAGAGCTTCGCCACCTGTATTTTGCTCATCTTGGCAGCAAGCTTTCACGCACCGCCCACAACTCTCGATATTTACCTGCTCATCGCCTTCGCCGCCGCCCTACGCGATATCCCGCGAAGCATCGGTTCCAGTCTCTTCTCTTCGTACCTACCATCCTCGCCGTCTTTTTCATACACGCCGCCGACAAAGTTACGACGCTTACGATGCAGGCCAGTCAAGTGGCCGAAGCGAGCGATGGCGCAATCAACTTCCTCGGCCTCCCCAAGGAGCTCAGAATCATGGTGTATGAGGAGCTCTTTGGTAAGCAAGAGGAGGGAGGATTCTTCCACGGAGTATTCAATAACCTCTTGACCGACAGAGTCCTGGTTATCGACAGCCTCGATTGCGAATTTGGCACTCATATGCCGCAAAAGAACAAGCATCCGACAATTCTTTCCGTAAACCGCCAGGTCCGCGCCGAGGCCGGCAAAATCTACTACAGCAGAGGGCAGGATCTCTTCCTCGACTACGAGTACTCTGATATTCTACCCAAAATCCAATCTTGGGCAGATCAAGTCGTGGGCGATCTCGCCATCCACCTCCGCGACGTCCGTGTGCATATTGCTGCGCTCGGAAATTCGCTCCAGCAGTTTGTCCAGTTTCAGCACACCATCCACCTCAAGTTTTCTCCCGACCGTGGCTTGACTGCCGAGGGCTTGAAAGCTGCACATTTATGCGATTACGAGCCGCGTGACTACCAGTGGGTCATGAATATGGACCACCTGGGACCCTACACCGCTGCTGTTGACGCAGCCAGAGCCCCAGGTCGCGAAGGTGGAGTGATCATCGACTTCTTCTCCCATAACCACAATGGGCTCCGCGACGCTTGTTTCGGCCCTCCCACCAAGAAATATTTCTTCATCGACGCGGAAGGTAGACGCTTGTTTACGCACGCACCTTGCCATCCTCATGATTTGGACATCGTTGTCACGAGGAAAAGGTTCTGGTGAACATGGCACAGTGGGGTATGTATGACAAGAATACAGCACCCGAACTCATGTCTCTAACTGTGGATGCTGATACAAAGATGTCTAGGCATAGCTCGAGAACGAACATTGAAACAGTGGAATGGTGGAATTGAGGCTTGCGAGGTAGTGAGGCCTATTGTTTCTCGAGTGTGCTTATATCGGCATGCCAAGTATAATCCCAATCTCACGACCTCATCGAGAAACATTTGTCACGACGGGACTACCGTATCGTCTACTCTGCGTGTGTTCTCAACACTGGCTCGAAGTCTAGACTATGTATACCGCCGACGGACTCCTATAAGTTGTAGGCGCTGACCGCCCAACGTGCATGCACCAACAACAGTTGCCTTAACCTGTAACGTTTCTGCCGCTGAGATGCATGCCGCATGGTGTAGATATGTTGCTACGACTTGAACACGTACCGTCTATCGCAAACGCGTTTAACAGTCAAGTGTACCATGGAGAGGACTCTATCCTTGTGTGAAAGCCTTACTGGATCTTGTGGAGCACCACCTTCCTCACTGCCATCCACAAGCGTTGCACCGTTGAGAAAACATCACGGTCCTGCGATCATGGAAGCGGTATCATGTGGTGTGGTCTACCGGCTTGCAGCCAAAAAAAGCACGTATCATCCGTGGACATTTCTTCCAGCTCGATGTACAATTTCTAGTTGATCGAGCTAGTATTGACTGCTTTGTTGTCTTGATTTGACCCTGCGGTGTTTTATGTTGTGGGTGGATTCGTTCAAAGGCCGATCGCGGCGTGCATTTGCCGGAGAAATCCCGCCTGACATCATTCCCATTAATGAGATGGAACATGAAGCAATTGTTTGTATCTGGACCATGTTCTCACATCCAAAGTAGAACAAGCATATCGAGATAAGCGACCATGTCAGAAGCAAGCGACAGTATCATACAACATGCGCTGCAGACCATCGCAGAATTCGAGGAGACCTACAAGCACTTACACCGCACGCCTGAGCTATCCTGGCAAGAGCATGGAACAGCCGCATTTATCACGGAGCAATTGCAAAAGATGAACACTCGCGGCGATGATGAGAGCTTCAACATCACAACAGGGATTGGTGATACTGGTGTAGTTGGCATATTGCACAACGGTCCTGGCAACCTGCGTGCGGAACTCGACGCACTGCCATTGAAAGAGGAGACCGGGTTGCCATATAGTAGTGAGAACTCGGGTAAAGACGAGCACACAGGATCTGAGATTCCTGCGATGCACGCTTGCGGGCATGATATGCACATGACATCTCTGCTTTGCGCTGCACGGGCACTGTCGGATCGCAGGGATCTTTGGTCTGGTACGCTCATCGTTTTGTTCCAGCCGAGCGAAGAGAACGGAGCTGGCGCACAAGCAATGGTAGACGCCGGTCTCTACGATACGCAACGCTTTGCTGTACCTGTTCCAGATACTGTTCTTGCTGGACATACGATGCCCATGCGAGCTGGCAAAGTCGCAAGCCGGATTGGCGTGGTTAACAGTGCTGTGCAAAGCGTGCAAGCGACTATCTTCGGCCGAGGCGGACATGGTGCCCGACCGCAGAACGCGATTGACCCTGTCGTGATCATGAGCAGTATTGTCATGAAGCTACAGACCATTGTTAGCCGAGAAATCGCACCTCAGGAGTCTGCTGTAGTAACGGTTGGCAGTGTCCACGCGGGAACGGCGGAAAACATCATCAGCGACAGAGCAGTCATGAAGATTAACATAAGAGCTCTCAGCACCGACGCATTGCGTCGTGCCCACGAAGCCGTAGTTCGCATTATCGAGGGCGAATGTTCTACTTTCCGCTGTCCGCAGCCACCTGAGATCAAGTCTATCGGCTCATTCCCGCTACTCGAGAACCACGAGACTATCACAAGATCTGTGGTTGATGCATTTGGCCGTCACTTTAAGGACAACTACTATAACGAACCCTATGCGTCTCTTGGTGCCGAAGATCTGTCGAACCTCGCGGTCGAAGGGTCGCAGTGTTGTTTCTGGAACATTGGCTGCATAGATCACGACATCTGGGATGCAGCTGAGAAGGATAATCGACTAGAAACAGTCGCAGGTATGTCAATAGGAACTCCACAAAGCTGATGAGTCGAATTGTGCTAATCTGCATTCTTTTCACAGGCAACCACAGTTCCAAGTTCGCACCTGTGATACAGCCGACGCTGCGCGTCGCCACTGAGGCGTTGATCGTGGCATCACTCAATACCTTTGAAAGCTCGTAGAACCGCGATCGCACCATGAACGAGAATGATGACAATTGTCGACAGACCATGTCATCGAAACCATTTATACGATTGCAAGATATCCTAGCTAACCCGCTTGCCCTTGATCAACTTCCGCCTGAGATACCGACGTCAGACACTGTGTCGCTTCGTCAGGGTTCGCCAGCGCCGATTCGTATGTGAATGCGAACTCAGCTGGATATGATTTTGACTGCTGTACATAGGCTGTGTGGCAATGCTACAGGTATGCCAAACGGTTCCCGCAATCTCAGCGATGTTAGGGCCCAAAATAGGCAATCCGAGGCGTTCACAACTGGTTCGATCGCCGTGAGTCGATTCAAGCATACCGCAGGGCCGAAAGGATTCTCAAGCCCTCTCAGTTCGGATCCTAGCTTGCTACTAGGTCATGCAGAAAAGGTGTGCTTGGTCCATATACGATATGTGCCCTTGCATGAACTAATGACTAGTGGTGCACATGGGCTTCAAAAGATCATTGAGTTAATGCGAAGTGGCACGACACGGCGCACTATACAGGTCAAAGGTAGTCACCGATCTCGCCAATTGTTGCGCGTACTGAAAACACGGGATCGGGACCGTGACCACTTGTACCGGCTGGTTTGGTGGGAGCAGTTGCAGAATCAGTCCACACGACGCTCTGACTGTGATTTCCATCCAAGGCAATGTAGACGTGGTTGACATGATACACAAGTTGATCTAAACGAACTGCAATCCGCCATATGATCTGTGGCAGTTCGCTTCGAGAGATCCTGATGCAGCCGACCGGTCTGTTCTATATACAACCCCACTTAAGGCCTGGGTCGCAATGGTCATGACGTCGGAAGGTTCAGTCTGTTATTTAAGTAAGCTGCTCAGTTGTTTTCAACTTCTCCATACGCACTTTTTGAACTCGTTTTAGTCAATATCCCATCAGTCTCTCACCGCAAACATGATCGCAAAAGCTGCCACCAGAGCCCTTCAGATCGCACCCATATAGGCGGTGGATCGACCTGCATGGTCAACACTCTTTCGAGCATACTTTGACTTTGACGGATCATCCGTCCTCGAAACACAGTATGAAAGCACCTCCGATCGCTCGATCGATCCTGCCAAAGACTTGCACTGTCCGGTCCTCCGAATCCCAGGTGATTTTGAAGAAGGGCGGAAGCTTTTTGGGATAGCGCAATTCTACCCTCATCAAACGCCTTGGAACGAGAAGCTGATCATGTATCTCACTGGTAAGACCTTGTTTCCATGTCCGAGCTCGACAAGATCAATCTAAACGATGGCTGACGCACGTGGAAGACCTGTTCATAGATCCTGAATTTCGTGGACAAGGGTACGGTCGCCGAATGATCCAGCAAGTAGCTGAGCTGACAAAACGACAGGACTGCTTACGTGTCGAATGGGCTAACAAGTTCGACAATCTAGCAAGAAAATTGTACGACGAGTTGGCTGAGTGCAGCTTTGTAGAGTACTGTTTGAAGGCGTAGTAGGATATATAATGCTCGCTGCAGGCGGCAATTTCCCAAAGGAGCAATTCCCCATACGGTCTTAGACCCCGACTCGTTCTATAGCAGCTTCACCGCGCATGTGATTATATAATTTTGGCGCGCAGTCCAGTGTCTCATCCATGATTTTTTTCGAGTCTATCTGACCATTGTTTGTCCCTTGTCTATCAAGTCACAGCATGGACCCCGATCGTACTCACTCAGCCATTGATGCTGGTCAACCCACAGAACGCCAACCTCTTCTGTCGACACCGCGTCCCGTGGATGGTCATCCTGATAGAGATACAGCCGACTATATTGAGGTTTCAGCCGCTGAAGATCCTAGTACTGATACCCTGCTGGACTCTCGTATGAAGCTCGGCGCAAGCGCCCTCAACTTCTTTCTCAGCGGTATCGCAATGGCCGCCGTCGGCGTGAGTATGACTTTCCACACCTGTGTGCCAGAAGCATGCTGAACTATATAGGCCATCCTGCCGGACGTAAGCATTTCATGTCAATATCTATACAGCGCGACTGAGCTATCTGACATAAGTGCAAGCGATGTAGTTCGAATGCCATTACTCCATCAACGACGCCCGAGCAGCATTAGTGTTCCCTGCTGGAGTGTTTGGATACTTGATCGCAACAGCTACAACGGATCGTATACAATCAAGGCAAGGACGTCGTGGTATCGCCATCATGTCTTCTGCTTCTCGTCTACTCTTCGCGTTCTTATTGAGTAGCGCTCCCGCCTTTCCCATGTTCCTCGTTGGCTTCGCTGGCTTTGGCTACGGCACAGGACTCACTGACACAGCTTGGAACTCATGGGCCAGCAGCACATCCAAACCAAACGTGGTCCAAGGCATATTGCATGGGTCATTCTCTGTTGGCTGTGTGGCAGGTCCTGCGCTGGCCACGGTTGTTCTCCGAAGGTCTGCTTGGCCGTTGTTCTATGGAGTACTTGTAAGTCCTTTCAACATATCTTCCTTCCTTAGATATAGCACTAATTACCTTTATAGACATGCGCTCTATTTATGGAGCTTGTGGTGCAGACTTGGGCTTTTCGTGGCGACACTGGAACAACTGCGAGCACCGAGACTACCAACCGTGGCAATGCAAAGACTCGAAGTCTACTCCGAAATACCAGTCTATGGCTCTCTGGCGCATACTACCTTGTATACCAGGGCATTGAGGGCAAGTATTCTCTCTGCATACACGTACTCCTACTAATAGTATTCAATCAGCATCCTTCACCGACTGGATCGTCTTATTTCTTGTTCGCACAAGACATGCAGATACAGCCACAGCAGCATCCGCGTCTTCGATCTTCTGGCTAGGTATGGCGATCGGACGCTACGCCTTAGGAGCAGTGACCGAGCGCGTCGGCCTGCGCACTTCGGTCTCGTCGTACATCGTTGCAGCATGCTGCGCGCAGCTTGGTCTGATACTCTTGAAGCAGATCCCAGGGACGTTGACACTGCTCGGGGTATGCGGCTTCTTCTTGGCTCCGTTGTTCCCTTCGGGTATCATAATGCTGTCGACTCGCACGCCGCCGGAAAATCGAACCCAGGTTGTCGCAGCTGTGATCGCCTTGGGACAGATCGGAGGCGCGATTGTACCGTATGGCTTGGGACTTCTGGCGACTCACATCGGCACTCAGTACCTTTTGAATGTAACCTTGAATTTGTCGGTCTTGCTTTTGGGGCTGTGGGTGGCGATGGTATGACTGGAGGGTTTCCCAGTAGGGGAGACGTCAGATTGAGGAATCTCGTGGAAAATGATCTCAGATCTGGACCGAAGTCGTTTGTGTTTAAGCTCTACCGATTTCCTGTGTTGCTATACCATACATGTAGCCATAGTAATACAAGCCTCCAAGTATGATGTTTGAAGCAAAACTCGAACGAGACAGCTTTTGCAAGCACTGCGAGTAGAGCGATGGTCGCCCGGAGGAATGATGTTGACTCGCAATCACCGCCGCCTTAGATGACATACTGTAATGATATTAGGGACACATGCTCCTGGAACAAGGATATTCGGCGACTTACCGGAATGAAGAGGTATGGAACGGCTTTCTCGTAGCGTGTCCAGGCCTCGCCGTACTTTCTGCGGCACCTGGCAACGTCTCTGCTGGTACGGTGAATGATCATGACCATGAAAAAGACGAAGTAGAACCAGGGGAAAGGGCTCCTGGTGGTACTTTGTCAGTACTTGCATCGTATTGCACGCATTCGAACAAATGACTCACTTGAACCCAGTGATCAGTCCCCAAGCCATGGAGAAGAACATATCCGGCACATAGTTTGGCTTGCGCACAATGGCAAACCATCCGTCCACCATGATTTTGTCGCCGGCATCGGTCTCGATGAACTTGGGATTTTTGACTGCTTGCCATGGGACTTGCGGGAAAGTGTTGCGCTTGATGATCTGGTCCTTCTCGCCGAGACGGACCGCGTTCTTTTGGCCGTTTGCGCTGTCCCACATCCAGTAGAAGAAGAGGTAGATGACTGCGAATACCGCGAGGGCGTAGCGGTTCCAGTGGTACTCAGAAGGGTGGTGGTTGGCGAGGTAGAGTGCGCAGTGGCAGTAGGTGAAAGGTACACCAGCTAGATTCCAAAAGGTGAGTAGGAAGCCTAGCTTCTCGAAGTACATGTCCCTGAAACTTTGTTAGCGGATGGCTCACTAGAAGAAGACAATAGCACATGAACTCACCAGCTGGTAATGATCAAATGCTCGCCCTTTGCGCAGGCGTTGGCGTAGAGCCAGTGCGCACCAGCGAGGAAAATGACCTCAGCGGACACATATCCATACAGTTCGTACTGACGGGCCGCGACAGAGGCTGTGATAAGGAAGAGGATGAACCACGGAATCCGGACCTCGTAAAACATCTTGAAGTCCAGGATGCCAATGCGCGGGTTGAGCTCGGCACCCACGAAGAAGTCGTACACGGTCGATCCAGTCATGCGGTGTGTGCGGCCGCGCACGAGCGCCTGGACGTAGACAACGATGCTGTTGATGTAGCCAGAGAGGATGGCGACAGTCATGATTGAGCCGAACTCGTCAATCAGAGTGTACAGCGGGAACACGCCAGTGACATGCAGACCAAAAGCTACAGCAATGGTGGTGTAGAAGCTGGAGTAAGCCGAGCAGTAGTAAGGTAGTCTTTTGCCTCCTTCGTGGTTTAGACGGCGGCCGTAGCTCATCACACCGGGCATGTAGCAATACATGACAGCCTCAAAAACAAAGAAGACCCAGTAGATAGTCCATGCTCTCGCGGTCGGGTAGGCTCCTTCGTAGACCAGATTGCAAAGATGATGGCCAAATGCTGTCCAGGATTGGCCTTGTGCAGGCAGAGGAAGGTGGCCATCGTAGTAAGTCGCACCAATCCACATGTACCACATCAAGAGAGGGAATCCGATCATCAACCCAAGAGCACCAAGAGAGCCGCCGAATTCGAACTCGTCAGTGGCACCATCTTTGTAGTCAGTTACAGCGAGCCCGCCTTTGGGCTTCTGCTGCTGTTTCGTGGCAGTGGACCGTTTGGCTACACCCATGGTGGTTGAATGAGTGGGAGTAATTGAAAAAAAAGACAACGAACTTACCAAGGAAAAACTTACAGGCGCGTTTTGACGATTTTCATATATAAATGTGTAGGATTCTTGCCAGACATCTTACGATTCTAATACGAGCAGTGTCGGCAGATGAGCCCTTAGTCTGTGCAAGTGGTAATTTGACGAAGCAATGGAGCCCTCGTTTTTCTCGGAACGGTTCTTGATTGGCTGGCCAGCCGCAATCAGGTACGCGCTCGCCTCCTTTGGTCGTTCGATTCAATACAAAATTGCCGGTCGTTGCCGAAAGTTCACAATCCAGGCATATGCCTTATTCGTTATTGTTATGCGCAGACTGTGAAGCTTCCATTACTTCAAGGGTGCCTGCAGGGAGCTGAATAAGCATGTCTGCACGTGATGGCTGTCTCGTCGGCGTGGTTTTCCTAATGCGGAAGCTTTTCCGACGAGGACTTCAACATCGGAGTATTACTGTAAATGTAAACCAATTGTTACAGCACGCATTTCCATAAACATTCCCATCGCTATCTTCTCACTCGAAACAGATGCGTGCTTCGAGACTTCTTGATAACTCGCGGCTCAATATCGTTCCGGTATCACTTTCGCAGGTAGGCATATCGAAGCGTATTAAGCGTTCATGGAGGATAGCAGCAGTATCTGGGAGGCTCTGGCATTCGGAATCAACGACATCACATCAGCAACCAAACAACCAAGCCCAAGAGAAGATCTCGCCATTACCACTCGCTACTCTGGAAATGAGTCATGGGCGGGAGGCCAAGTGATGCCGAGTCTTGAGACGAGCTTTCTCCGCTCCATCCGCACTACACCCTGGTCCATATTCGCCTAATATTCTTTGACTACAGTATCATGTCTGGCATGCCCACGCGAACAGATAATTGATGATTCGCGTGCCCATCGATAGTATCTCAAAAGGCCTCTGAAAGAGAATCATGCACCGATGCACGCGCCGTCACGTGCTACACTACTCGTCGCGGACTCTATCAGCCAGACGCATATATATCGATATACTTCATGTCAGCATTCTGCCATCCCCAGAAGGGCTTCCTAGGGAAGCGGTAGTGCCAATTTGGATTGCTTGGATGGCCAAGCCACGTAGACATTGATCTTCAGGCTGGATAGGACCCCTCACGACGACAGCTGGAATGATAATTTAGTGTTAGACGCCGTTTCCTTGAAGAATGGCCAAGTTTCATGTCTTCGAGAGAGTTTGTGTCCAGAATATCACTTCCAATGACTTTATGGGCTCGGCGCATGACTTTATGCCTCCATGGCAATAAACAATTTAGGCTGCTTGTCGTTTCCGCACATTAACAACTCTAGCAATTAATCATATGTCTGGGCAGGCATCATCATGCACAATTAGCTTCAACGCTCTAACCATTCGCACAGCTATATAATCAGAGGTGCCATCTATTGAGCATATTTCAGAAGACCACGAGCTCTCCTGGCGTAGCCCGGCAGTCATACGCTACTCATCGTATATTGCCGCGGCGGCGGCGTTGCCTACTCTATCGCTTGCTATTCCTTCTGCTCCCAAAAATCATGGCAAGGTCCACAGAACAAAGATCACAGTCCAACCTGACGAGAAGCACCAACTGATCGAAGGCTTCGGCTTCTCCGGTGCCTTCCAACGCGCCCAACTTCTTCTCAATGTCACGGAACAGGTCCAGCAAGAGTTGTTCGATCTCATCTACAGCACCGAGACGGGCGTCGGCTTTAGTATGGTCCGCAATGGCATCGGATCCTCCAATTACTCCTTCAACGACCTGATGAAGTCGCATCTTCCCGTCAGTCCCGGCTCCCCCGATGCCGAGCCGAAGTACGTATGGGATGAGTACGACTCCGGACAGCTCACTCTTTCCATGAGAGCCGTTGAGTATGGCGTGAAGCGTGTCTACGCCAACGCCTGGTCGTCCCCTGGCTTCATGAAGAACAACTCGGATGACGCCAACGGAGGGCTTCTGTGCGGCGTTGAAGGCTCTTTCGAGGAAGGTACGCAATGCAAGTACGACTGGCGCCAGGCTTACGCCGACTACTTTGTCAAATACATCCGCCTCTACGCCTCGCACGGCGTCAACGTCACCGAGGTTGGCTTCCTCAATGAGCCGGACTTGACCACGCCCTACGCACTCATGCGCTCCGACACACAGCAGACAGCCGACTTCTTACCCGTGCTGTACGACACGCTCGAGCGCGAAGGCCTCGGCCACGTCGGTATCGCTTGCTGCGAACACACTGGCTGGCACGAAACCGCTGAGAACATCGCCGGTTTGCAGGAGCTCGGTGCGGAGAAATACTTGTCTCATGTCACCAGTCACGAGTACTCAGGCAATATTTCGTACCAGCTCGATACCGACAGGCGAGTGTGGCAGACGGAATATTGTGACCTGAGCAAAGATTGGAACCCGTACTGGGACGGCGTCAACCGAGGCGATGGCTGGCGCTGGGCTTTCATTCTGCACAAGGCTTTGACTGTTGGCAATGTTAATGCTTACTACTGGTATGTACTCAGGACTACCACAGCGTGTCTTGCGTAGAGGTAACTGGAAAAGCATCGAATTCATGTGCTGACCAAACTCCACAGGTGGCTCGTCGTCCAAGACCGCGACACAAACGCCAACAAAAACGAAAAGCTCATTAAAGTCCAAGACGGCGAATACGAAGTCTCCAAACGCACATGGTCTTTTGCACACTTCGCGCGCTACATCCGCCCCGACGCATACCGCATCGTCGTCAGTGACAATGACGACCTTCACACCTCCGCTTACGTCAACGAGGATGGGTCGTACGTGGTAGTGGTGCTCAATCCGAGCTATGAAGGACGCAAGGTCAGTGTGGATCTGGGCAAGTGCTCTGGGGTGAAAAAGGTTCAGGCGTATTTGACTGATGAGGAGCATGATATGGAGGAGGTTGAGGTGGTGTGGAGGAGGGGAGTTGCTAACGCAGAGTTGAGTAGTCGCGGGTTGTTGACTTTTAGGGCTGTGTAGACTGGAGCATGATGGAATGTCAGTTCTCGGGGAGCATGCAGATCAATTGAGACGGCATTGAAGATTGCCTTTCTTGTGAGTATCATGTCTGGTATCTGTGTAGTGCCAACATACATTTCATCACAATGATCTCCAGTCATCTTATGTGATCAGCGAATGGATGTTTGCGTTTGTCAGGCAATCAATCGTTGCAGATTGATGCCTGACATTCACTTCGTTCGCTCAAAGACTGTCGTCAGTAGCAGCGGCGACAGCCGTACCGCTGCCGCTCTCAGTACTTTACGCTCCATTTCATTCCCCTTCACCTTTACCTCTGCTAGCGCGTTTTATTGCTCACAACTACTAAAGCTCCGGGAGCTACACCAGCACACAATTAGCCCAGGGAAGAGGAAGATCCTGCGCAAGTGAAGATTTCGCAGCACGTACGGGTTGGAGAACTTGTGCGGTCAGTAACAATATCTCACGAACGATCAGTGATCTCTTACAGCGTCGCACACAAGCAAGAGAAGAAGCACCCGTCAGTCCGTCGCGATGAAACGCACTCGCGACTCACATGAAAGATTGTACGATCCGCAAGACAACGGCCACCAGCCCGGCGCTTCCATGGGACCCCTTCCGAGACCGATATCAACGATCGCCGAAATCGACGCCGAGACACATCATATCCTCCCAGAGGAATCCTGGTTCGGCGCTGAGTTCGACAATCGCACAGCACCCTGGGAGCAAAAGCACTCCGGGGCCGATACGCACCGCACGGGCGCGTTCACTGTATGGGGACCGGAGACGGTGAACCTGCCTGACGAGAACAGGCCGTATGCGACAGACGCCTCAAGATTTCACAGCAGCATCGCAAAGGGGGAGGAACGGCAAGCGAGGGCTAAGAGAAAGTATGATCAGCTAGTCCGGCATGGGTTAGTTATCGGTGATCAGGACCAATTGCGGCCACTTCTCGCACTGCCAAACGTTAGTAATGTGGAACAAGAGCGCAGGAAGCAGACGGCTCAGAGACTCGTCGACCAGTACAACTACGAGTCGTCCGAGGATGACGCTAGGACTTCAGATTCGCCCATTGACCAGCGGGAGAAGCCGAAGAAAGGCAGGCTGATGAAGCTGAAGAAGGCGCTGGCTAAGCTTGAGATGCCACCTGGAGGTTCTCAAGCCGCTCAGCGATCTTCACTTACTGCCCGTGATGCCGACAAAGGGATGTCCGACACGGGCGCTGACACCGACAGGGAGGATGGCCACCTACCAACACTTGGGTTTCAGAAGGCGATGCAAAATCCGAACAATCCAGACTTCGGCATGGACTTTACCGCAGCCTTGGGGTTAGCAATGGCAAAAGAGAAGAAGGCGCACGTATCCACTGTGACACATGGCTCATGGGGTTCGGACAATGAAGATTCAGACACAATAGTTCTTGCGGCGCCAAGGAGGAATACAGGAGTCCGATTGGGGCAGGCCACTCAGACACCTTTGGCAAGACCTCGACCACAGGCTAAAAGTCACTTCTTCGACCGAGCTGAGATCAGCGCGCAGCAGAAGTTCGACATTGTCGAGTACACTGTGGCCAAAGCGAGCGAGATGGGAGGGTTAGACTTTCGCGATGAAAGACTCGTTCACATTTTTAATGGGATCATGCGGCGAGACAACCCAAGACGACCTATTCGTAGTCAAGCGAGTCTCCTGGCGATATCTTACACCGATCCATTCGAGTACTTCGGCGAGGACCTGCAGACATTGTTGGAGGGCGAGGCGTACAGTGAGCAGGTAGGGCGTGTCATAGCTCGATTACTTCCTGATTCGAGATTGTCTTAATTGGATTAGTCGACATTCCGGATAGGAGAAAAATAAGACCTTAAGATCACGTGCACGCAACAAATTTCAATGCACGAGATGAATATTGATGTGAGTGAATGTACAACGAAGTGAAAGAGTTGAAGGAGTAAACAAGTCGAAGTGAGATGAGGCTCAAGCTTCTCCGCAAGTGGGGCCGGGCCGTGCGACGCTAGTGACGTTCCTGCGATGCCAATCCTCGAACTCGACGCAAAAGTTCCATTCTGCTGGAGTTTGCGCCTGCGACACTCACTCTTCAATCTACACACAGCAATGGCTCGCGGAAGAGGAAACAAACGTGGTCGCGGTGGCCGTGGCGGCGGAAGAGGAGGCAACAAGGGCAGAGGAGGTGGTGGCGACGGCAAGCCTTATGTCGACAACCGCACATCCTTCGATGCCGTTACCAAAGAGAACGAGAAGTTCGAGCGCTACTACAACGCCCTGAACATTGTGCCTGAAGGACCTGAGCGCGAGGCTTTCTGGACCGCCTTCAAGCGTGAACTGCCCAATGCCTTCCGTTTCTGCGGTAGCAAGGGCCATGCGCTCAGCGTGAGGAAGAATCTGACTGAGCGTTACTTCCCGCTCATCAAAGACATCACTCACAACGACAAGCCTGTCGACTTACCCCAGCAGATGGCCTGGTACCCCGAAGGACTGGCCTACAGTATGACCACCCCGAAGAACATCATCCGCAAGTACGAGCCATTCAAGGAATTCCAGAAGTTCCTTGTCAGCGAGACCGGCGTCGGCAACATTTCTAGGCAGGAGCAAGTATCTATGATCCCGCCTCTCGTTTTGGATGTTCAGCCTCACCACTCCGTTCTGGATCTCTGTGCCGCGCCTGGTAGCAAGAGCGCGCAGTTGGTCGAACTTCTTCACATGAACGAGGAGGAACGTGTGCAGAAAGCTCTGCAGCGCGCTCGTGGACAACTTGAGGAGGCTGCTGAGGGCGAGGAAGCCAACATGTCGGACTTTGGACGTTCTACTGGGCTGATGATTGCGAACGATGTCAACTACCAGCGCGCCCAGATGTTGGTTCACCAGGTCAAGCGTCTGAACTCTCCCAACTTGGTTGTCACCAACCACGATGCTACCATGTTCCCTTCGATCGAACTTCCAAGCTCCAATCCGAAGCACCCTAAATACCTCAAATTTGACCGTGTTCTGGCCGATGTTCCTTGCAGTGGTGACGGTACCGCACGCAAGAACCCCAACGTCTGGAAGGACTGGAGCCCTCAGAACGCCCTGGGTCTTTACATCACCCAGGTCAGGATCTTGGTTCGCTCGATTCAGATGCTCAAGGCTGGAGGTCGCGTTGTCTACAGCACATGCTCTATGAACCCCATGGAGAACGAAGCCGTCGTTGCTTCCGCTATCGAGCGCTGCGGTGGTGTTGCAAAGGTCAAGCTTCTGAGCACTGACGATCAGCTTCCTAATCTTAAGCGCTCCCCTGGTCTGAATGACTGGTCTATCATGGCCCGTAGCGGACAAATCTACGAGTCTTGGGCGGAGGCACAGCAGTTCGAGCCCGAGGGGTCAAAGGTTGTACCTGGCATGTTCCCTCCTGAGGCTGAGGAGAAGATCCCTCTGGAGAACTGCATGCGCGTCTACCCTCACCAGCAGGATACCGGTGGATTCTTCATCGCCATTCTGGAGAAGCAGAGCGAGGTGAAGGCCAAGCCGGAGCCTGAATGCAAGTGCTCAAACCGCAACTGGGTGTACGAGGAGCCCCAGAAGGCACCGATCACTGCTATCTTGAACGAAGCAGCTGAGATGAAGACCAACGAGAACGGACTGGAACTGAAGTCCGCAGACAAGCTCTCTACTGGACCTGCCCCAAGCACAGTGGTCAACGACGAGAGCTCCGCAGCTAGGGCGAACGAGCCCGCAGATGAGTCCGTCGCCAACGGCAAGCGCAAGGCTGACGACGAACCCGCCGAGTCAAATGGCGTCGTGAAGAAGTCAAAGACCGCAGCTGGCGAGGAGGATACTCCTATGGCTGACGCTGAAGCCGGCGCACCTGCCGAGGCTCTCGAAAGCGTGGCCGTTGATGGTGCCATCAACGATGGTGTCAAGAACGCTCCTTTCGAAAAGGCCGTTCCAGCAGACGTTCAGCCTGCGCCTAGGAGGCGACGTGGCGACGATACCATCGAGGAGAGCTTCAAGTACCTCGACCCTGCCCACCCAGAGCTCGAGTCCATCTACTCATACTACAACGTGCATCCCTCATTCCCTCGCGAACGATTCCTGGTGCGCAACCCCTCTGGCGACCCTGTCAAGGGTATCTACTACTCTTCCACACTCGTCCGCGACATCCTCACTGCGAACGAGGGCCGTGGCTTCAAGTTCGTGCACGCCGGCGTCAAGATGTTCCAGAAGCAGGACGTCCAGAAGCAGCCTGGCGTCTGCGCATGGCGTATTCAGACTGAGGGTCTTCCCATCCTGGAGGGCTGGGTTGGCGAGGAAAGAGTTGTCCACCTGTACCGCAGGTCAACGCTGAGGAAGCTCCTCACGGAGATGTTCCCTCGCGTTGGTGGCGCCGAAGGAACCGAGGGCTGGAGAGAGCTCGGCGAGATTGGCGAGAGAGTCCGTGATCTCGGCATGGGCTGCTGTGTCCTGCGCGTTCACGGCAAGGACGATGCTCCTCACGGCGTCGAGGGTGGCGAGGGCGTCAGCAAGGACGACAGCTTTGAAGAGAGCATCACCCTTCCCCTCTGGAGGAGCTTGCACTCTCTCAACCTCATGTTGCCGAAGGAGGAGCGCAGAGCCATGCTTCTGCGCCTCTACAACGAGGACGTCGACCTGGTCAACCACACAACGAAGAACGATTCCAGCGCCGATGCAACACCCGCCGCGACCGAAGAGTCGGCAGCTGCTGTCGCCGGTTCTGAGGATGCCACTCTCACCGGCATGAGCGCTGAGCAAGACAGTTTGGCTGCTGAGGATGCGAGCCGCAAGGCTGAGGTTGAGGTGAAGGACGACGAGCTCAACCAGGTTGCGGCTGCTATGCCTGAAAGGGCTGGCGAGGAAGATGTTTCTAACAAGACGATCTAGATGATATGGGTGTGTGGAGACATGTACATGTAAATGAATGCAATGTTCTGAAGCCAATTTTTATCCGTCGTCGTATATTGTGATGAAATTGTTGTCCGTGTGATGCCCAAATCTCGTACAATATTGTTGACGGAGCCCAACCTCTAGCTAGCTCGTCCGCTGATACCAAGGTTGAAGTCTACTGCACTCGAGATCAGGAGAATACCCTACATACGCCGCCGGGCAGATTTCCATTGTCCAATCGTTGATTAAGCTGCACTACTGAGCAGATCTGCATATCACGGTCTAGACGATCTGTTCACAAATGGAAAGGCTATCGGGTTAAGCTATTCCGGCGCCTGTGGACCTGGATTGCAGACGACCGGATTCGCAAATGCGTTCTTTGTTATTCACTTTGGAGGTTGGTAGGTAGTTGACCGGATTCGCAAATGCGTTCTTTGTTATTCACTTTGGAGGTTGGTAGGTAGTTGTCTTGATGCTAAAAGACGAGTTGGCGATGTATACTACTTGAGATCGCGAGGCTCGTGGGGAAGCTTGAGGTGTGCATGGAGGTTCTTTTGCAGAATGCGGCTAATGGACACCCAATAGTAGGTAGATATGTGTTGATGTAAATTGACAATACCATCGTCCCACCGGGTGACCAGGGTGGCTGCCCTTTCTAATCGTTACCTCCATCTGGTTACTGATCGTGCGCACAATGAGGGCGTTGTTTGGAGCGTTGCGCACGTACTCAAGCTACAAGTTGTGGGTTTATCCGACATGCAGGTATCTCATCAACCACTGAATAGCTCTTTTTTTAAACTATTAATTCCAGACGCTGTCTTAATTACCTGTGTCGTGAAGCAGCTTGATGGCCATGCCCGACGATCTCATCCATATGATCATTTCATGGATGTACGGAATCAACACTGTGTCGGCGGGTTTCAGACGCGATCAGTGGCCTGTACGCACTGCGTGTGCGCGCAAAACCACCTCTAAGGAGGCTGTGACGAAGGATGTTGCCGGTCGAAGCGATGGGTCTTGCTTAACTAAGACGAGACAGAGCGCGGCCAAGAAACGTTACCCTCGAGAAAGCTGTGACAAACGACGTTACCATCAAGGAGATGGTTCTTCACTGAGACAAATCTCTTGGATGTTCCATCCCACATCGAACGCACGTCGGCGATGACTCCGACAGCACCCTGTCCAGCTCAGCGTTGCTTGACTTCAGATCATGGATATGCACATAGCGAACTCTTTTTCTGGTCTATTTTTGCGACGTTGGGCTGGTCGGGTTGGCGCATCAAGTCGATATGATTGTGCGCTGCTCTTGCTTCTCCTGCCGGATCGTGTCACTCTTTGGTCCATTGTCGTTGTCATGAAGAATGACAACGGATCGTAATCCTGCGTATGCGAAACCGAGGTCTCTCCCATCCATACAATGCCGGGCTGATCGCGTGGAGGCATCTGGTCGATGTGATTGCGCGCTGCTCTTGTTTTTGCCCGCCGACCACCTCGTGACACACTCTTGGTCGCATTGTTGATGTCGTCGAGATTCCATCGCCGAAGGGTTCGGAGAGACAAGTCGCACGCTCTGTTCGTAGCTAGGTCTTGCGGTTGACCGGCGCTTGATCGTTGCTGGTCTGCTGTCAGAAGCGCGCGTCGATGATCAAGAGGCGGTCATCGTGGGAGTCGTCTCGTGTTGCATTCGGAGTCGTCCGTAGACGACCAGCTCGATTGTTTCCTTCTCACACTGCAACGCGCTCGCGGTATGAGGCTCTCAATGACCTAGTGTATGTTCCTGCGATTCCGAACATCGCCAGAGCTTACCCACATGAAAGGGGGGGTGCCTCAGGACCAGCCGCACGTAAGCTTCCAGAGCGGCCGAGCACAATGCGCGTGGAGCCTGCCAGGTGCGCGGAGTCTGCGGAGTCTGCGGACTGAAATGATCTCTCCTCGTTGAGACGAACCAGGCCTCGGAGCCGATCGTGATGCCCTTGCTCGTCTTGCTCGCTGCCACAGCCAAGTAGCATGGTGCGAGGGTTTCAAAGCCGCGTAGCCTTGGAATGGAAGGGTGGCGAGATGCCATACGAACATTCGAAACGCCGCGTTAATGAGCCCAATTAGTAGAAGGAGGGCGAGAGCCGTATGGATGTGCTGGTCCAACAATCATGACCGACTCGGTGAGCCCCATTCGTGTAAGCCAGTACAAGGATACTTTTCTCTTGGCGGCCCAGCCTACCCAGTTCTCTACGAATTTCACGGAGACACCTTAGTCATGGATGAAGACTAAAATGTTCGCTCGTCGTGGAGGCCTACAGATTACAATATGCTGAGGCTGCACGATCACGCCGAGCCATGTCCGTGATTCATGCAGGTTCGGCGATGGCAGCCGAAGGACTTGTGTTGGTGGTTCCGGAGTTACGACCGCTCGCATGCAAATGAGTGTTGATACATTATTAGCAGCCACGGATCAAATGCTAGTCAGCCGCGATCCATTGATCCGTGCTTGAATCGAAGCCCCCCGGCAGACAGGCGGCCAAGTCAAGCACCTTATTAACGCCCGAGGGGGACGTTGAGCCTGACGCATGCGGTGCCCTCGGGCGTGTTGCGGGTGAAGCATGTCGACGAGTCCTTTGGCCATGGAGAGTGCATTCTGGCCGGTGTAGTCTCGCTGCATGCGAACGCAAGCGTCTGCTGCTCGAGTGCTGGATTATTGTCTTTCCGTTGATGACTCAAGAAGCTTCGTCGACCGGGCATAAGATGGACGTCATCGCCGGCGATGCAGAGGGAGACGGGAACAGCCACGGCGATGCTTAGCGGTGTGTGGAAAGTCCGATGAAATGTGATAGGGTAGCAGTACAGCGTACCCTACCCCACCCCCAAGAGGAACAAGAAATAGCCCCGACGAGCGTTTGTAGTGTGTCTTTGAGGATCGGGGTCTCGTCATGCTCTCGCTTGCAGGGCGCTTGCTTCTGACCATATCGTGGTGATCTAGATCACCCGCAGCATCTTCCATCACTCGTTCCATGACTCTCCAGTGACACCATGGACGACTCCACGCCCTCAGATTCGTCGCTCCCGAAGAACGCTAGGCGTGCGCAAATAGCCGTCGCCTGTGAGTTCCACACCGTCATCTCTTGTACTTGGGACACAGGCTGACGGATAGTCATGCTTGGAAGGTAACAGATGCCGTGGAAGGAAGACCAAGTTCGTGCCGCCACTCGCGTGTCAGCTGTCAAAGCTAACGCGCTGCCAGATGTGATGGCGTTCGTCCAACATGCTCTTCTTGTGAGAGCCACGGCCATCCATGTGTGTACGTCGCCGACGCCGACGCGACACCCATAGTCGCAATAAGGCGCAAGAACGAAGCACTGCAGGCGCAGTGTGACGAGCACCAAGATCTGTTGCAGAGTCTGGTTTCGGTCACGGAAGCAGATGCTCTGGTCCTCTTGACGCGGCTGCGCGAAGGCGATTCTGCGTCGTCGGTTACCAGGCTGTCGGAAACCATGCAGCGGCATCACAGGTGGCGGGGACTTGATAGTCAATCTTTGTTCCTTTCGCCTTCGCCCGTGAGCAACAGTCCCATGGTCATGGCAACACCTTCCGACGCTCCCCAGACACTAAGTCCGATCTCTCTGGAGCCTCCGGCGGCCTCGCGCGTTGTTTTCGAGCCAAGGATCAATGTCGTTCCAGCTCCGCCCAGTTTGCTTCCACGATGGTATGTCTGTAGAGATCTGGTAGATTTTCGAGCGTCAGAGGCGTGACAGGAGGTCCTTTTGTGTGATGAGTTTGCTGACAGGTAGTCTCAGGAAGTGATCGCTTCTGGAGCAACTAAGACAGGATCACAATATGCCGGAGGACGAATGCCGACAACGATAAGCACAGCTTCTTCATTCACTGCTTCTCGAGCTCCTGCGTTGGGCCATGGTTGGCGTCATGTTGCTCGGATCGGATTGCAAAAGGTCACGAGGTCGCTGGGATCATATGGAAGAACTAGACCGTGACCGCTCCTAACGGTGCAGGTCGTAAAAGGGACGTGAATAGTTATGCCTGCTAGTGGTCATGATTGGTGGTAGAAGACAAATTGGCCGGTCTTCCTCGAATGCAGGGAGGACGTGCAAGTAGTTTGAACAGCGAAATTCAGCCTCTCAATGGTTTTTCCCCGTTTTCGCCCGGCATGTCATCGCGATCCAAAAGTGAGACTGCCCTTTCTAGCGGCACAGGCTCCGAGTCTGTGGACGCAGCCGGACTCAAGTCCGGAAGATTACGTTAGCCTCTGGAAGCTACTGCAAGGTCCTTCGCTCTCTATTATTGTGGCCCTAACGAAGACTAATGCGTGCGATCTGGCTTACATCGCATTCTTTGCTTCCTACAATGTACACTTGTAGTGTTGAAAACGACATCATGTCGACCAAAAGTACACACGATGAATCACAACTTGACCTTTGTTGCCCAAAGCCCAAAACGACAACCATGCGGAATCGCCGCACGTGGCTAATGCAAGCGAGCCCCAAGGCTGTGCATTGACCTTCACAAGCGCTTCCGACATCATCACGGTAAGACTCCCAACGCGCGAATCCGCATTCGGACAGCGTGATAAAGTCCGGCAAGGCAATACGCCCATCGTCAAGGACTTGCTACATCCATGCAAGATATAAAGAGAGTTGCAGACGCTGGCTTTTCGGCCGATTAGAGAAGGACGAGAGCTAGCAGACTGGCATTAGCACTCGCCGCCGGCAACCGAAACGAAGAGTCGATGTCCCACTTCACTTCACTTCGCACACTTTCTGCCCGTATAAGGCTGTGAGCGCCACGAAGAGTCGCACTCAAGCTATAAACGTGAGCGCGAGACCATCCAGACGTTTCTCGAGACCAAGCGGAGCAGTATCGACTGGTTACGGACGCAGAACCAGGGAACAGCTTGATGATTTTTGGAGAGGCTGAAGCAATCCGCAGACTCATTTGGACGAGGTATGCTCGATTGGCGTCCATGGAGCGAAGCAGGGCTCTTCCGTGGTAGATCTTTTCCTACGAAGTCGTGCTTGCTATGTCTCCATCGCTGAATAGTGTACTGGACGTTAGGCTACCGTTATCTCACCCTAGCTCGCTACCGTTACCATTCATGGACGCACATTTTTCTTTTCCATGAGCTCTTTGCCTATTCTGGCATCCTTTCCTTCTCACATTGAGTGAGAATCAACGACGTTGTAGAAGGCTTGGGGCGCGGCGAAGCAGATTACCACGGCATTCCTGAGGACCTTGAGTATGTCATGAGCGATGGCTCGCGGTTCGATGCCGACAAGTAAGGAGATTCCTGTGGAGGAGGCGAACCGCGCGGGCAACTAACCACTTTGGGTGGTGTCAACAGGAATACTAGTCTGGGGGCGCACCGTTGGAGGTACGTTACTCGCAATCCTACTGTCGAGCTGGATATCATCCTAATGGCATCAGCTTCACCTGGATTGCTACCCATAGTACCCACAGCAGAGGAAGTCAGTGCTGTTTCCAGGCGCTGAAGAACAGCAACGGTTTCGAATTGCAGTCAGTGAGGCCGGCCTGCCTCCGTTTGGGTTGCTGGCCGGATACTTTGACGATGGATTTGATGTGTGTGCACATGCTTAGGATGTCAGTAATCCAATGATAGCATTCCATTACATCGCACTGGCTAATACAACTTCCCCACAAGCTCCTTCACCTTCTCATAAAGCTCACCCTCCTCCTTGCCTGTCGCCGTCTTGACAATAACATGCAACTGATCCTTAGCCACACCCTTCTCCGTCAAAGACGTCTTCAGCCCCAGGTCCTGCACAAGCTTCAACACCGCATCGCCAACAGCAGTAGCATCCTTGACATCGTCTCCAGACTTCTTCAGTCCAATGAAAGGCGCCATCCTTGCAATCTGCGCCGCGTCCTCACTCGAGCTCTGTGCCTTTAGCTTGACGACGTGTCCCAGCGACAAGCACGAGGTGATACCGTGCGGAATACCGTAGGGCGAACCCATGGCGTAGCCGAGAGTGTGGCTCAGGCCGAGTCCGCCTTTGACGTTCAATCCCAGGAAGCCGAGAGAAGCGAAAGCAGCGAGTTGCAAGCGCGTAATGGTGTCTTCGTCTTTGGGGTTCTGTTTGTACTCGGGGAGGTACTTGAAGAGTTCGCTTGCGGCATTCAGGGCCATCAGACGGGTGGGCATTTCGGTGGAGTAGCCGTGGTACATGGTCTCCATTGCATGGTCCATGGCGCGCATACCGGTGCTGAGGAAGAGCCAGGGAGGGGTGTCGAGGGCGAATTTGGGATCGTAGAGAACGACTTTCGCGGCGAGCTTGGGATGTGCGACGCCGGTTTTGAGGCCTGTCTTGTCGGTGTAGCCGGCTCCACTGGTGCATTCGGCGGCGCTGAGAGTGGTTGGGATGGTGATGTGGAAGAGGAAACTGCCGGTCTGCTCGTTGACACGATAGGAGATTGCTTTGGCGGAGTCGATGGGCGAGCCGCCGCCGATAGAGATGATGGTGTCGATGGTGCTGTCTTTCTTAACGAGCTCTGTTGCCTCGTCTAGCTGTGCAATAGGGGCGTGTTGCCCGATCTTGCTGAAGGTGCCGGCGTGTTTGTCGCCAAGGAGCTCTTCCACTTGTCTGATCAATGAGGTCTTGGTAGCCAGCGAGCTTCCAGTTATGATGAAAGCCTTACTGCTATCCTTGGGGAGACATTCGAGCAAGTACTTCTTGACACTCTCGGCGCCATAGTGCAGTCTCTCGAGGTGGGTGGGCTTCCACAGACCAGCGAGGGGATGTTGGGAGGACTCTGTCATATTGGATTTGAGTCTCGTTTGTTGGTAAGAGGATGAAGTGGGTGAGACTGACCAACGGAGCCGGGGTTGTTGAAGGATACCATGACAGGAAGATGATGATGCTGACCAAGCTAGAAAAGACCGGCTACTGCAGCTTCGAGTGCAAGAGAGAGTGTTGATTGCAAATGCTCTACCCCACCTGCATTGAAGACGTTCTGTAAGACTCGATCTCGAGCTTGTGGCGAGGTAAAGAGACATACTTAGCTGGTGAGGAAGGGTCTTGTTGGTCGCCTTGACGATCGAACACGCAGTTGCAGAAAGTGTATTGAGAAACTACCACCGAGTACCGAAACGCATGCAGCGTGAGGACGAGATTGAGATGGCAGAGCGGAAGCTTGCCGTTTGTGAGCCGAGGAACATCGTCACACATGACAGCATCGTCGTCGGTGTGGAGATGGTGTTATGCGCACATGTCTGCATACATCCGTGGATCGTCGTAGGTAAACTCGTGCAAATAACATCAGCTGAAGCTAAGGCATCCAGCAATCATGACACTCTACAATATAAACCAAGCTGTAAGGAGCCTGATTACGTTCACTTCGAGATAGGATCTGCTACATATCTTAGCATCGCGTCTACATACATACGTTCGGTCTTGAGCGCCGTATTTAGACTAATGTCCCGAGATCCCCTCAAGTAGGGTTCGGGTTGGGTCACGACCGAAAGGGCGATGTCACGTTGCAACACCGATCGGGTCTCTGTTCTAGCTATTTTGATAGTAATGGGGTATTGGTAGCGATGTCTTGCCTGTGTAGCATAATGAAGACAGTCCTAAATAGGTACACGCAAAGTGTCATCTCGTTATCTCTGCCTCGTTAGTCAACGCCAACCTGTGGACTGGACGGCACTGGACATGGAGACGGTACACGCTATATCGTCCAATAATTTACCCGAACAATTCTGCAGCCAGTCCGATCAGACCGTTCAAT
This sequence comes from Melanodothis sp. VS III C KN 2, assembly GCA_019775565.1. Taxonomy (NCBI): domain Eukaryota; kingdom Fungi; phylum Ascomycota; class Dothideomycetes; order Cladosporiales; family Cladosporiaceae; genus Melanodothis; species Melanodothis sp. VS III C KN 2. Next base: position 1,185,453 of record JACWFM010000002.1, read on the forward strand.
GATGTCTAGTTGTGGGAACAATCTGACTATGGAAATTTCGTTGGTGTCGTACTACAGCTTTCTTGGGGCGTCGAAGTTTGAGCCCCAAGCACCTGGAGAAAAGTTATCCTCCTGGTCTTGGGAAGAAGGTATCTATTGTTGCAAACGAAGAAGTCGTAACCCTTAGGAAATGCATACAAGTATGCACCTCTTAAAGTAATCAATAGTCTAGCCAGCAGCAATAGCCGCGAGAAGAAAATGCAGCACCACTCGCTCAACAGCAGCTTGCACTCCTCCGACAGAAAGCATTCTATGCCTTCGACGAACACCAATCGCCAGCTCGAATGCTGCAAAATGTCAGAACGACTTCCCTGACAGATCAATCGTCCTTCCCTGAATAATCAACCTTACTCCTCCCCCTCGTCCCAGCCCTCGTCGCCGTAGCGCCTGTATTGAAATATGACGACGAGCTGCTCCCCCCAGCACCAACACCACCGCCCACACTCTGCAAACCCCTCGCATCAACAGACCCCTGCCTCCCCCTCTCCCCCTCATCATCACACTCATCATCCCCTCCAATCTCAAACTCATCCGTCATCTCAATCAAATCGCCAATCCCCTGCACGCCCCTCGCCGGCGCCCCAACACTAGCCCGCCCCATCTTCGCCCGTTCCGCAGGCTCCATAGCATCTTTCGCTTTCGACGCAACGCGGCGCATCCAGCTCTCGATCGCGCCGCCGACGTTCTCGATGTTGATGTTGCCGTTGTTCAGCGCGTGCGAGTACGAGCCCGGGGTGGTAGCGCCGGAGACGTCGTCCGAGTATAGCGGGATTTCGGGCTGGTAGAGGGACTGTTGGTTTTTCGGTGGCGCGACGTCGGGGAGGTGGCGGGCGAAGAACTTGTTCAGGCCGTCTTGCCCTGGGCCTGGAGAAGAGACGTTCTTGTTCATGGTGCCGACGCCGCCGGGGCCGGAGAGGTAGGAGGGGAAGTAGCCCGAGGTTGCGTTCGATGTGCGGCGGGAGCGGCGGGGGCGTTGGGGAGGGTCTTGACGGAGGGGGGAGAGGACGGCGGGGTCTGAGGTATTGGTTCTAGTAAGGTCGAGAGATGTTGAGGGTGTGTCGAGGTCAGAATATGAAGCGCTCTTCCGGCGCGCTGGTGGGAAGTAGCCTAGTGTGTTCCGTGAGAGGCGGGCGATTTCTGTTGGTTTTGAGGCGCCGGGGAATAAGATCCAGGAGTCGTGGTGCCATGGTTGCTCTCCTTCGACACTCGAGCCTGCTGCTAGAGATGATCGATTGTGGCTGGTGTTGGTCGATGCCGAATTCGTTCGATTGCGCATGAGATCGTTGCCGTTCGTAGATTGCTTTGGCGTTTCGACTTCCTCTGCCTTTCCTGCAGACAGAGCGTCCTTCTCGTCGTCTAGTAGATCCATAGCTTCCAGCTCAGACAGAGGCCTGCCCTTCACTCCACAGGCGTCTACAGGCAAGACCAACACCGCCCTGCGTTGGACCGTGTCGTTCGGCCACATCCTATTCGCCTTCCTGAGCGTATTCGCAGAGCAATTATACCGAATCGTAATCCCGGCAAGTGTATCTTCCTTCCGCACATGATGCAGATACACCAACGCATCCCTCCTTTCATGATCACCCGGAGGCGCAGAAGACGCAATTCCACCTCTATCCTCATCCGACGTCCGCCTCTTCATCCGTCCCATCGAGTCCGCATAGCTCTCCGTCCGCGTAAGCATGTCCTTCCTCTTCTGCGCCCTGACAGCATTTTCAACCTCCTCCTTTGACCCCATCCCGATACTGCCCACGCCCGGCGCCGAAGTAGGAGCCTGTGGTCCCCAATCCCCAGGCGGAACAGACGAACTCCCTCTCGCAACATTCATCCTTCCCATCGGCCTCCTCGTTCGCTGCTGCTGTGTCGCAGCACCATCATTCCCAAGCAACTCATTCGCGAAACCCTGCAGCGTACTCCACGAATTGCCCCATAGTCCTGCAATAGGGCTCTCGTTTCCCCTGCGGCTACCTGCACTTGCACCAGCGCCTGCATTCCCTCTGGAGCTAACCGGCCTGCTCAGCCGCTCGCGGGGTATCGGACTGCCTCCTCTACTACCGAAAGGACTGGCCGCTCGCGTTGCGGGAGCAGTGCTGGTGCTCAGCAACCTGTTGTCGTTTCCATTCTCGCCGTCGGCATCGCTGAGTCCTGAGATCAGGCGGCGGTTGCGCGGGCGCAGAGAGGACGACGAGGCGGGAGTCGAGCTGGTGCGGACATCGCTGGCGTGCATTGCCGGCGACAAGAGATGGTATTACGAGGGTATGGAGCGAGCATGCGGGCAGAGAGTGGGCGTTGTAGCACAGGCGGGTGATGGGCGGGCAGCATGGATTGGGTTGATTGTGAGGTGGAGTGTCTATTGAGAGTGGGATGGACGAAAGAGGTAAACGTGTTTATGTCAAGATACAGCAGGCCATGGCTTTTGGCAGAAGCGGGCGAGGATGATGGGTGGATAAGATCAGCAGCAATAGTATTGAGAGCGGTATAGGGTCGGATCTCTCTTATGCATGTGAAACGCTACCAGCTGGTCTGTCGTCGGCTTGCTCTCTCTCCTTGCTCCCACCACCGCCCACACAGCACGAGCGCTTGTTGCGTCAGACGCCGGCTTAGCAACACCCCGGATGCCGAGTCCACATACTTAGGCATTATTAGAGTGCCCAGGACGATTCACGACCAAATTATGTAAACACTCCACGAAATAACGTAAAACTCATCGGTTGTTGCGAATTCATTACGAAAACCCTCCTTCAGTTCAAATCCAAAACCAAAAGCAGCAGTAGGTATCTAACATCCAGTTCAAAAAAGCACCGGAACGCCAGGCTTCGCCATGTGTCTGCCCAAATGCATTCCAGCAATGGGAAAACAGAAACTAAAAGCGTATGCGAAACTCCGCCTCACCGTTCATCAACAGCACAATTCGGTGTTTTTGAGACAAAAGAAAGGGACAGACAAGCGTCTCACTCTTCCTCGACCACGACCCTCTTCATCATGCTCTCCAGCATCTTGTGGTAGAACTTGAGCGCCTGGTGTCTGGGGAACTCAATGTCTTCGGTCAAGTAGTCGGGCAGCAGATCAATGAGCTCGCTGTCACGGCCTTCATCGAGTAGAGGCTCGTATGTGAACTCTGTCTCTTCGTAACGCGAACCAGACGGTGTCTTGGGCGCGGACGATGCAGAAGTGTCGTTAGCAAGCGCGAGATGGAAGTGTAGAGCTGTGACAAAGGTTAGTTCTGTTCGCGATCCAATGTTCTGCAGGGTTTTACTTACTGCCGTTGCGGCCAGTCTGAATGCAGTCAAATTCGTCCTCGCCCTCCTTGCGCTTCACGTTGCGGATGATAAGTCCAGTCAAGTCCGAGTAAAGGTTCTCCTTCATCTTGGCCTCCTTCTGTGATTCTGTCGTATTCGTGGGCACGTTACGAGCAGCAGCAGTATTGGAACCAGCAGTTGCCTTGGCCAGCTTGGCTTCTTGTGCGGTGACTTCTGCTCGCGCAGCTGCGAGTTTGGCCTCGATCGACTTGACCTCATTCTGTGCAGCTTTGGCGTCGCTCTGTGCAGCTTGAGTCTTGGCCTTGAGCTCCTTGTTCTCGGCCGCAAGTTTCTCGTTGCTAGCTGTGAGTGCGTTGATCTGCTTCTGCAGTGCTGTGCTTTCTGAAGTGTCGAATTTGGTCGCTTTTCTCGCTTCCGCCACTTCCTTCCTCAGGGAGGCAATCAACTCGGCAGCAGTCTTTGCTTTCTCGTCCGTGGCGCGTTTGAGCTTATCAAAGTTGGCCTTTGCACTCTTCTCGCCGACTTCCTGCAGGTTCTCGTATTTGAGGCTCAAGTTCTCGTGCTTGCGTGTCATCTCATTTAGTTTCCTCCTCAATTCTGGGTCGCCGCCGCGCCTTTCGCGCTCAGTTCCACTAACACTTCCACTGCGCTCTCTCGGGCCCGGGTATCCAGGCTGAGCTGATCCTGAGCGCGCGCTTGCGCGAGGCTGCAGTGGCTGGACGGAAGCTGAGCGTTGACGCGACGAAAGCCCGTTTGTCTGTCGCACCACCGGCGCAGGTCCCGCCTCAACCTCGTCCGCGCCCTCAATCGTGTGCGACACATCTTCCATCTGTTCAGGATCTTGCTGAGTCTCCGGTATGACATGCATTGGCTCTGGCGACGCTGCGCGCTTGGTCGTGCGAGTCCTCTTTGCGGGCTTTGCGGCCTCCTCTACGGGCTCGCTTGCAGCAGCCTTCTTCTTACTGGCGGCGATTGTCCTAGTGCGCTTCGCCTTCGGTTTGGCCTCGTCCACGTCCATCTCGGCGTCGTTGCTTTCGTCCTCGTTGTCGCTAGCTTCGGGATTGTTCGTGCGGTCCTTGAGCGCCTGGCGTGATGGTCTTCCGACAGGTGCTTTGCGCTTGATCGGCGCCTTTGTAGTGCTATTACGGCGCATCGCCTTGCCGAACTTGGTTGCGGCGAGCGTGTTCTGCGCGGCGCGCTTGTTCTCGACGGAAGAGATGGCAGCTGCGGCTGCAAGGTCGTCCTCGCTCTCAGAGTCCACGGCGTTGTTGTTCTTTGCGACGCGAGGTGCCATGTGTTGAGTGAATTGCGCGGCTGACGGGCTGCTCCGATATTTTTGCTGTCGCGTAGGTGCCCGATTGGTCGCGTGGGATAATTTTCATTCGGTGCGATATGAGGTATGCGATATCGCTGGTTGACAAAGTGCTCGCGCGCACAAACACGCGACAGCCCCGAGTCAAGTCAACAACAAAACAAACCCCACTTTCTCTCAACTCAGCCTCGCTTGGGAGAGCAGAGACACGACGCCACCGCATCACTAGCCACATCCAAGCGCCACTTTCACCGCTCAGCCCGCCATCATCTTTCCGCCTTGGATCAGAGTAGCTGGCCTTTTCCTTGCTTATATTGATAGTATGTATTCTTCTTGGTGTATCCTTTCTTGTCTAACGACATCAGCACATTCGGACGTCACCTCCAGAGACTATGCAGGGCAACAGACCATCACAAGATCAACAAGCCAACAGCCGGCATAGCCGCTTACTCCAACTTCCAAAAGAGCTACAATTAAACATATGGGAGTACGCACTGGCCGAGCACGATCCAATCCCGTTCTTCACCACAAAAACGCTGCAGATCGCTGGTAGAAACCCCAGAAGAACCGGCCGTAGAACCCTACAATGGTACATCCCGCCACTCCTCGAAACTTGCCGAACATGCCGCCTTGAAGGTCTACCAGCATTCTACGCCAGCAACATATTCATCCTTCAACGTGAACCAATCTTCGACGACTACCACCAAGCACACACCTCATTCAAACGATACTGGCACCACCTCGCCCTAATCACCGACTTCGGTATCGAATACAAGCTCCCCAGCACAACCACCTGCCTCCTCCGCGGTCAACGGAAATTAATCAACAACGAATACACCTTCGAATTCACCACCGACGCCGCACCTTTCCATCAACGACCCTTGACAGCCCTAGAAGCGTCCGAAACGGACAGCTGTCTGTGCATGATCAAATCGATGATCAAGAAGCGACGGTATGCGACGATTTGCGATTTTACAGATGCGATGATTGCGTTTCTGGCGTCTTTTGCTGAGAAGATGAGCAAGAATGAGTTGCGGGTGTTGCGGTATTGTGGCGAGTGTGGGAAGAAGATGGTTGAGCAGAAGCCTAGGTTGGAGGAGTTGCCGCCACCGCTGATTTCGATGCCTATGATGAGTAGTATGCAGAGTATAGATGGTGATGAATGAAAGAAAATCAACTAAAATGTGAGGACTGACGTCCTTCTGATCAGGCTTCTTGACAATTGTGTGTCTCTCGTTGGCAAGCTGCGCACCAGTATAGCGAAAGCGTTGCAAAGGACCAAACAAAAAGACACTCTCAGGTCCAGTAACAGCAAAAGACGCCATCGCGGCACATCTTCAGACCGAGCGACCCTGCTCGGCTCATAGCGACATCGCACATGCTAAAGTCAGAAAGTCGTTTCTGTTCTCGACAAGGCTGAAAAGCTGGCTCTCCCGCTCGGCTGGATCCCTCCACATTCGATCCTCTCGTAATAGCCAGAATTTGCCGGAGAAGCGCCTGCGATTACCCGCGTCGATGGAGTGGCAGTCCTGGGGGCGTCAAACACCGATTTGCTGTAGAGTGATGTCGCTCGGATGAGTCTGGCAAGTATTATTGTGCATCCTATTTGGGACAATAACGACAATGCTTCGTTCGTCCCATTCGATCTAAGAGGCTGCACATGAATCTCGCATGGAAACAACAGAGACAAAAAGATGCCTCGGCCTCGGCAGCACGAAAGAGAACCGGACGAGTGCGACCTGTGACAGCGCGAGCAATAAGACTAAATAATAACGTCGCTCATCTGACTTCTTGTGCACATGCGCAAGCTGCTTCTCTGATATATCCCTCAGAAGACCGGATCCTGCGTTAGCTAAAACCCGCCATATTCTTACCTACTAGTTTCGTCCTACTGCTTTCTACTCGTCGCTACCCTCCGCTCAATTACCCGGACATCGCCTCATCGACTCTTTGGCCCGTCCGTTGCCGACCGATCGCGCTGTTGTTTGACCGGCTTTCAGGAAGAGGGCATTGCGACGCTGGTTCTGTGTGCTTGGAAGTGAGACATCTGGACTGTCAAGCAGTAGAAAGAAACAAGAATCATCTCTGGAATCACCTTGAGCCTCTAGAATATCGCGACACCTTTTCAGCGCATCTCTCCACTTCCCCAGCGCCGAAATAGACGCGGCAAGATATTATCTCGTCATCTGAGCCTCTGGAGAACGTCCAAGCGCAGCGCTCGAATCCCTTCCCCACGAAGCCATCTGGTTTAAACCCCACGCTGCCGTGCCTCCAACGACTCACTCGCTCTGCAATGTCAGCATCATCCAACACAAACAACAACAACTCGCGACAGGACACCTCTGCACAGCGCCTTCGCCAACTCAACAATCAGCTCGACATGTCTTCCAATGGATCAGTGAGCGCCTTTGGCGCTGTGCAGCAGGCACCTGAGGACCCTCTGTTTGGTCTGATGGCTGCGTATCGCGCCGACAAGGACCCCAAGAAGGTCGATTTGGGCATTGGCGCGTACCGCGACAACAACGCTGTGCCGTGGATTCTTCCTGTTGTCAAGAAAGTGGGTTCAGAAGAGGCTTGATCACGCTGTTCATCACTAACAATACTTCCAACAGGCCGATGACATCCTCCACTCCGACCCAGACCTCAACCACGAGTACCTCCCCATCGCCGGTCTCGCAGACTTCACATCCGCCTCGCAGAAACTCATCTTCGGCGCCGACTCACCCGCCATCTCCGAGAAGCGCGTAACCTCCCTGCAGACCATCTCCGGCACTGGTGCTAACCACCTTGGTGGTCTCTTTCTCCAAAAGTTCTACAACCCCTCCACATCTGAAGCAAAGACGATCTACCTCAGCTCGCCAACATGGGCAAACCACAACCAGATCTTCTCCAACGTCCACCTCCCAATAAAGAATTACCCGTACTTCAGCAAGGACACCAAGGGTCTTGACTTCGATGGCATGGTCGGCACACTCAAATCCGCACCAGAAGGAAGCATTGTCCTTCTTCACGCTTGCGCACACAACCCCACAGGCGTCGACCCCACGCAAGATCAGTGGAAGCAGATCGCAACTGTCATGAAAGAGAGGCAGCAATTCCCCTTCTTCGACTGCGCATACCAGGGATTCGCTTCTGGCTCCCTTAGCACAGACAACTGGGCCATCCGCCACTTCGTCGAGCAGGGCTTCGAGCTCCTCGTCGCACAATCTTACGCCAAGAACTTTGGTCTTTATGGTGAGCGCGCAGGCTGCTTCCACTTCGTCACGTCACCAGGCTCTCATGCCGAAGATACCACCAAGCGTGTTGCTTCCCAACTCGCCATCCTTCAGCGTTCCGAGATCTCCAACCCTCCCGCCTACGGCGCCCGTATCGCCTCCACAGTCCTCAACGACGAGAAGCTCTTCACCGAGTGGGAAGGCGATCTTCGCACCATGTCCGGCCGCATCATCGAGATGCGCAAAGCGCTCAAGGCGCAGCTCGATGAGCTCAAGACTCCTGGCACATGGAACCACATCACCGACCAGATCGGCATGTTCTCCTTCACTGGCCTTAGCGAGGAGCAAGTCCTGGCCCTGCGCGAGAAGTACCACGTGTACATGACCAAGAACGGCCGCATCAGTATGGCGGGCTTGAACACGCACAATGTTGAGTACTTCGCCAAGGCGGTCGATGCTGTTGTCAGGGAGACTTCGAAGTAGAGAATGTCCTCAGCATAGGTATGAGCACATGCGCGACGGCGAGCATCGTTGGAATGGAGCGTGGTGTACGGGCATTTTAATCAGCAGGCATGACGTTTGTACGAGATTTGTCAAGCCATAGAAGAAAGGGAACATGCAAAGAGGTGGCATATATAAATTACCGAGCTTTTTGCTCAAGTTTCGGCACAAGGGTGCTGTGTGCGGCATCCTTGCTCATGAGAATTAAAAGTGTTGTTCTTCGCATTGGAGTTCTCATTCGGATGGTAGTGGGGGTTGGTGTGTCTGTGATAACAAGCAATGTCACCGGGCCGTATCAGGGCGTGTGCACTTGATCGCCCCCAGGGTGATGTCAAAGCGTCTCGTGGCTGCTATGGCCCTATGTCTTGGACTGAACCAGAGTTGTTGTAAGCGAGTGGTTGAATGTACCTGTTGTATCATGATTTCCTAGGTATACAGCATCCTGGGTTAGCAGTTGGCGTAGCTCTGTAATGGGGTCAACGGGATCGAAAACATCATTAATGCAAATTGCCATCAGATCGATATCTAATCTAAAAGACGCCATCATGCTATCATGGAGAAGCATTGACCATTCAGAGAGCCGGTGATCATATCGACATCTTCCAATAATTCCAAGCCTCTCGACCTGCCACCCTGCATCTTGATTGCTTGGCCGTAGGCGAGAAGCCTTACTTGGGCAATAAACTCCCTGACCCGACCATGGCTGTTGACAACCTTACTACCGAGCGACCTTCGCTCTTTTGTCAGGATAATTCATTTCACTACAGCGTAATGAGGACGCGACACTCGACATAACCGCCTGCCTTGCGCAGATAGCCGTGCGCCGCCCCACTCTCTCTAATCATCATTCATCAATCATCAATCAACCGACCATGCCTCTTCTCTCTGCGCCGTCACTCGGCTCCAAGTTCACACAACTAGTGATCGCGGCAGGAGTCCTCACAATCGTCGCATGGCTCTTCGTGACCTCCTTCGGCGTACCGCAACGAATACACATCCCCGGCCTCGACATCAAACCACCGCCAACAAAGCCGCCTCCAAACCGCGTTACAGAACCCGGCGCACACCCAATCGAAGAACTTATTGCACGCGCCGACCTCGAAGTCGCCCGACTACTGCAAGAAGAAGCGCATACCCTCTCCGATGCAGCGCAAAAATACCGCTGGCGCCGCGGCCGACAGCCACCGCCAGGCTTCGATCTGTGGTTCGCTTTCGCGCGCAACCACAGCGCTGTGCTGGTGGAGGAGTTCTTTGATCGCATATATGACGACTTGAGTCCCTTCTGGGGCGTGTCGGCGAAACAAATGCGCGAGCAGGCGAAGACGTTCGAACACGCGATTAGCGTACGCAATGGGTCTGTAACGCAGCGATCGGATCATGCAGATCGGCCGTGGATGGGACTGTGGCAGGACATGGTAGGGAGTATTATTGAGGATGGCGGCTGGGTACCCGATGTCGATATGCCGATTAATGTCATGGACGAGAGTCGCATGGTGGTGGAGAGCGAGGAGATCGATAATCTCATGGCGAGAGAGAAAGAGAGCAGGAGGATTGTGCCAGCTGGGAAGTTGAAGACTTCTTTGCGTGGTCTGGAAGAGATTGACGCCAATGTGCCGGAGGGCTTCGATCCACAGTTTCGAGGCGAAGGGCCGTACTGGCCACTCGCTGTGATAGGATGTCCACCCGACAGTCCTGCGCGCAAGACGTTCATTGAGACCGACTTCAGTACGCCACCTCCACTTACGCCGGGCTACCCTGAGCATTCGTACCACGGCTATGTGCAGAACTGGACTCTGGCCAAATCAGCTTGCTACAACCCGCATTTCCAGGGTCTACATGGTACATTCGTGGAGCCCATATCAATCGCGAACACGAAGAAGTTCTTCCCCTTGTTCGGCGGATCGAAGCTTTCGATGAACAATGAGATCCTCCTTCCACCAGCCATGTACTGGACCAAAGACGAGTTCTATTCCGGTGGCGATAACCACGGCGTCGACTGGAGCGAGAAGCAAGATGCTCTTATCTGGCGAGGCTCAGCAACAGGCGGCAGAAACAGGGAAGAGAACTGGACACGCTTCCAGCGCCATCGCTTCATAAGCATGGTCAACGCAACCAGCGTCCGAGAAGCTGAGCACGGCCACAAGCCGCCAAACTTCATCCTACCCGAGAAAGGCTACTACAACCTCGAATCGCACATGTCCGCCTCCCACAATGGCTCTCTAGCAGACTGGATCGAAACTTGGAGCGACGCCGCCACCGTCTACCTCCAATGCTTCCCCGACAGCGGTGCCCACTGCTGGTACACAGACCACTACTACACGATCAAAAAGGGCATGCCGATGAGCAAGCAATACCACTACAAATACCTCCCGGACATCGACGGCAACTCCTTCAGCGGCCGCTACCGCGGCTTCCTCGGGTCAACATCACTCCCCATCAAAGCGACCATCTACGACGAGTGGCACGACTCGCGCCTCGTGCCCTGGAAGCACTTTGTGCCGATGGACAACACTTTCGCGGACATTTACGGGATTATGGAGTTTTTCATCGGGAATGAGAAGGTTGGGCTTGCGGGGCATGATGGTGTTGCGGAGAGTATTGCTTTAGAGGGTAAGACGTGGGCAGAGAGGGTGTTGAGGAGGGAGGATATGCAGATCTATGTTTTTAGGCTGTTGTTGGAGTATGCGCGGTTGTGCGATGATGAGAGGGAGGTTTTGGGTTGGGCTGGGGACGAGCTATGATGGATGATGGGTTGGGATGGGTCCTGGCGCTGATTGGTTTTTTATTTTTGGGTGGGTGGTTGGGTTCTTTATGAATAGCTTTTTAGCGATTGATGCGCGTGTTATGAATGTATACGTATAGAATCAAATATTGATAATGACTGTCAACTTGTCGCGAGAATATATGTGCTTAGTGGCTGTGACGAGAATTCTGTAGCTGAACTACAGTCACCAAATGTTTTGACAAATAATCAGGCAGTCACTAGTGTCGAACGGTCGAACAGACGATGACTGAAATAGTGACTCGAAACAACAGGGCTGATAGATCGTAAAGTAACATATGTAGTTTTACGATGTCACGTGACGTCGGGTGGCGGGCCGTGCGATCAACGACACGGAGAGGGCGACTTCATCACAAACATTTTTGTGTGGGTTTACCCGAACCTTGAATAGCGTAGCTTCATCTCCATCCATCTCTCCCTCCTCTCGTCATTATTGTGTATGCTCTCCTCGTGCACTTTCCCTCGAACAATCCCTCAAGTTTTCCGATCGCATCGCGCCTCAGTCGGAAAGCTTTTCGCACCCGGATTTGCTCAAAGCCTGAGTCACGGAAGTCTCGCATGGTCACAATCGCCACGATATAAATCGCCCAGCCGTACACAACGTTCCTTGCACACCACATCGATCACTCAAAATATGGCCGCCTCACATATTACTGCTCAGCTTGAGAAGCTGGGCGTTGCCGACGTGCCTGCATTGGAATCTGTCCAGCTTTTTCCCCACGTCAACCCAGTCGATATCTACAGGGCTCAAATCATCAAGCAAGTCTCAGAGATCACCGGCGCGGACCCACAGGTAGTCAACAACGCCGTGTCATGGACTCAAGACCTCAAGCACGGCGATCTTGTCCTTCCCGTCGCCGCGCTCAGGTTCAAGGGCAAGAAGCCCGACGAGCTCGCCGCCGAGATCGCCGAGAAGTTCGACTCGCCTTTGATCCAAAAGCCCTCGGCCGACAAGGGCTTTGTCCGTTTCTTCTTCGAGCCGACTGCGCTGGCGCAGTTGACTGCTCCCACCATTCTTCAGCAAAAGGAGAAGTATGGTTTCAACAGCTCGCTTGGCCACACTGACCCCAGCGATCCGAACAGCCCTCAGAAACTGGTCGTTGTCGAGTACTCGAGTCCCAACATCGCCAAGGAGTTCCACACTGGCCACTTGAGGAGCACTATCATCGGTGGTTTCTTGGTCAAGCTTTACGAGGCCGCTGGCTGGAAGACCATTTCTATGAACTACCTCGGTGACTGGGGCAAGCAGTATGGTGTTCTTTCGCAGGGTTTCGAGAAGTACGGTAACGAGGAAGCGCTCAAGAACGATGCTGTCAAGCACCTCAACGAGGTCTACGTCAAGATCAACCAGGACAACTACGTTGAGCAGAAGCCTGCCTCTGAGTTGAAGGCTAAGATCGAAGAGCTCAAGAAGCAAAAGATTCCTCCCAAGGCTAAGAAGCCTGCCAAGGGCGAGAAGCCTCAGCCACCGCCTGAGCACAAGTGGACTGACGAGCAGGAGGCCGAACTCGAGGAGACTGTCAAGCAATTGCAGGCTGTACTGAAGGAGCTCGACGAGAAGCCCAGCATCGATGAGAAGGCCCGTCGTTTCTTCAAGCGTATGGTGGATGGTGAGCCCGAGGCTATTGCCAACTGGCAGAGGTTCCGTGACTACTCCATTGAGAAGTACAGGGAAATGTACGCCCGTCTCAACATCTACTTTGACGACTACAGTGGCGAGTCGACCGTTCTGGAGTCTGACATGGAGCGTGCGGCCAAGGTCATGGAGTCAAAGGGTCTCAGCGAGCACAGCGAGGGCGCCGTACTTGTTGACTTTGGCAAGCACGGCAAGCCCAAGTTGGGCAAGACTTTGGTCAAGAAGAGGGACGGCACTTCGCTCTACCTCACCCGTGACATTGCTGCCAACAGCGAGCGTTACGAGAAATACCACTTCGACAAGATGATCTACGTCATCGCCTGCCAGCAGGATACCCACGTCGCGCAGTTCTTCGAGATCCTCCGCTTGATGGGATCACCTTACAGTGACATTGTCGCCAAGTGCGAGAACCTTTCCTTCGGCATGGTCAAGGACCCCAAGGGCCAGACCATGAGCACACGCAAGGGTACCGTCATCTCGCTCGCCGACAGCCTGGACGACGTGCACAACTTCATGCACGACGTGATGAAGAAGAACGAGGACAAGTACAAGCAGATCGAAGACCCCGAGGCCACCGCCGACATCCTCGGTATCTCCTCCATCATGGTGCAGGACTTCAGCGGCAAGATGGCCAACGGCTACAACTTCGACATGGAGCGCATGACCTCCTTCGAAGGCGACACTGGCCCTTACCTGCAATACGCGCACGCCCGTCTCTGCTCCATGAAGCGCAAGTCCGAGCTCCAAGACTCCGAGCTCGCCGGCGCGGACTTCAGCCTCATCACCGCGAAGGAGGGCATCGAGCTCGTCCGCACTCTGGCACAGTGGCCGGACGTCTTCACCAACACCCTCAAGACGCAGGAACCTGTTACTGTTCTCACCTACCTGTTCAAGATGTCCAAGGCGCTCAGCTCATGCTACGACGCCAAGGACGCTGCCAACAAGAACGCGAAGACCATGAGTGTCATGTACGCCGAGAGCCGTGAGAAGAAGGTTGCGCTTATGGGCTTGTACGAGAGTGCCAGGGTCGTGCTATCCAACGGCATGAAGCTGCTTGGCCTCACGCCTGTGGAGAGGATGTAAGTGAGTAGGTGGCGAATTTTGGAGGGAGTTAGGTGGCTGGTCGGATGGAGATAACGCCGAAAAAGGCGTGGTCACGTACGGCATTTCCCGGGGGAAGCATAGTCAGGATGACTTGCTTGATGCAGGCTGCACGACAGTTGATAGCTAGCATTGCACTTCAAAAACTTGTCTGTAAAAGTCTACATGGAACTTAACTCAAAAGCGATTGCCTTACTTTGGAACCCTTCCCGTGTGCAAGCAAGAAGTGTGGGACCTCATAGCAACGCTCCTCCAAGCGAAGTCGATGGTCTACCGACACCATCAAGGCAGAAGCCAGAACCACCAAGCGTCTCCCAAAGATTGCCACCTCCCGTGTAGTCTCCATAAGAGCTTCACACCTTTCAACCTTCCATAGCATTCCACTCCTGCCAGATAAGCCAACCCATTTGCACCATCTTTGGCCGAGAGCTATATCCCAAGCTATAGCAGAAGTACTGATATCGTTCTGGGTTCGCAGGCAGCAGCAGCAGACACGGGATGGCTTAGGGGGAACAGTCGTCTCGGCTGAAGTTAAGAATGGCGGTGTCGTTTCTTGGTGAGGATCCTCGGACGAGGGAGGGTCTGAAAGGTGGAGGGTTGTTTCACAGCATATGCAGAATGCGATCTCATGCTGGTGTCGACGATGGACGGCATGTATACGTTGCTTGTTTGTTTGCATGTGAGAGGGAAGGAGCGTTGCGGTGGTGGCTCGCTCTTGCTTGGTTGACGTGTGCTATCGGCATGGAACTTTCATATTGTTAAGTGATCTCTAATCCTCACTGCTACCGTCTCCTCTTCTCTCCTCACCTTGCCTGTCTATATTCATGCTTCGTCCGCGCGTTCAACGCAAGAGCTACAACTGATCCACATCAACCTCACACGTCTCGAGGGTGTACGTTCGCCATCCGCACACCTGGGACTTTGCAGCTTCGACGTTGCTTCGCGAGCATGCTGATTGGCGCGCACAGCTCCGTCGACCCACTTTTCGCAACTATACCAAAAAAGCGGTGAAGAGAAAACGAGGTTCGACCTTTTGACTTCCTAACGGCTCCGCTTGCGAGCGAGATGCTGATGAGATGGAGCTCGGCATGTCCTCGCCCACCGAGAATGCCATTTCCATTGTTCTGATGCTACCGCACGCACGTGTGTGCGCGAGCTCGCCACGGCGATATCACCGTCGCGTTAGATAATTTGCAGGCAGAACGCGCTCCGGTGAATGCGTGCAGATGCCAGCGTTGACCTGCAGTTGTGGCGTGCTGGCATTTCGCGCGCGGAAACCTGCTCCGGCGTAGGCATTCGCCGGTCGAATATGATCAACGTGTTCCGTCGTCACGACGTACGCTGGCGTACTGTATGGCCAAACATCTTCAGAGAGTGTGAGCCAAGCGGCAGCCGGGTACTCCAGAAAACCCCGGTTCTAGACAGATCCTTGGATGTCTCTTCAGGTTGAAGCCACGATTGGGTACGCCGGTACAGACGATCGGTACAGTGATGCGCAGGGAAGATTGGCCGAGCCCTGCTCGTCTTCACTACGAGACTACTCGACCTGCTTTGCCTGCCACACCAATGCGCGCTTCTTCCCTCATACACCCGCACATGACAGTGTGATTCATACTGCCTGCTGTATGCCAGTCGGTGGTGATGGTGGTGGCGAGAACAATAATGTCATCATCCCCGCCTACAACATGGCTATCCTGTCGTGCGACCACACCCTCTCATCAGTATTCCCAGCGCGTCGGCGGAGAGTGTGGCCGTCAAGCGATACGCCATCCCGCCCATGTGCATGTCCTCTCGGACACGCACTCCCACTGGCGCTGCACCTTCTCGCACACCCAGCTCCACCCTGTTATGCTCTCGCATGCAGCTCACGGGCACTAACACCTACTGGCCTCGCCTAGTGGCCAACCGCCTGCGCGCACCAGACGAGCACGCCTGGCACGCAGCCTCCTTATCCTCGTCGTCTCGCCGTTTTCCCCAGACTTTGGGCTGCCATCAATCCCTTCTATTGTTTGTCCTCAGCATGTCTCACTTCTAATCTAATCTCCCTCACCCCGGCGGTCCACACTCCGCCGTCCTTCAGGCTGCGACATTCCTTCTAGCGACTGTCCGCGCGCCTTCGGGCTCCCACCTTGCCTGCCTCTCCGTCCAACTGCCCCGAGGTGACCAGCCTGCTCCGCCCGTGCATGATTCGCGAACGCAGGCCATCCGCTCTAGCGGCCTTACGCACCGCCAAACAGTCATCCTGCGACTTTTCTTGCTCTTCTGACGTCCCGACTGCTTTGTGACGAAAACGCCTCCTCTTCCCGAGCCACTTTTCGACAATGAAGCAAAACACCTCGCGCATGCCCACAACCCTCTCTGCTCAGCCGTCGGCGTGGTGACGCTTCTTCTTTGGAAGACTACGCAAGCAACGATAAGCACCTTGCATCCACTCGAGTCAGACGTTTCCCCGTCGTCGGATCTTCGCGTGGCGGAGAACAGTACAACCTAGTCAACTCCCCAGAACATTCCGCACCGCTTCTACGGGTCGCATCAGATATGTCGCCGCCACCACCACCAGCTCCCTACGTAGAAGACGTTGACAGTGATGGGAGTGCCGTCGTCCCGAACACGAGAAGGGACGCTGGCCATCATCGCCAACCATCCAAAACTCTTCCACATATGCACAAACAACGTCGCGACGCCGCCAGTGACTCTGGATATTCGTCGCACGCGAGTAACACCGTGGCGAGTAGCACACTGTCACAACCTACCACTGGCTCTCAACACTTGAAACAAGCTTCACAGCCTGTCAACCAAATCCCGCTTAGTCGACGTGACAGTCAGCGCAACCAGCCACGGACTGAGAGATCAACCTCAGTGTCCCAATGCAACAACCCGCACTGTGGCGATCCAACCTGCGCGAGCGCTCAGAACTCTGAGCGTGGTTACACTTTGCCACATCGCCCGTCAGCACAACGTTCTCAAACTGCTCAATTCCCCGTACAGGAACCAGGACCAACGTTACCACACAAATCGACAGCAAACTACCCTCAGCATCACGCTGGTCAACCAGTGCCAGGGTACTACAATCCGCAAGCAGAATCTCGACAACGCGCACCGTCAGCCTCGCAAAGTCGAACGACCAGCTGGGCCCATGCACCGTACGGCTACACCGGCCACTACCAGCCAAACCTTCCACAGGGATCACCGTCTGCTTACAACAGGGTCCCTCATATGGCTCAGCACCCTGTGACCAGTGGCGACTGGCCAGGGGGCATGCCACCAAACATAATCTCAGGCTCACCCCGAGATCCCTTCGGAGTTTACATGCCAGGTCAAGCAATGCCCATACCTTCCAATGGTCAGGCGTACCCGCCCACTCTGCATGGCCCATATTCTGCCCGTGCAGGCAATCCAGCACTATCCCAAGAGATAGCAATCCCGCCGGCGGCCTCCCGACAGTCGACACAGCCCACGATCTCAGCACGACGAGGCTCTATTATGCCAGGAAGCTTCCCCAAGGAGGATATGGCTTTCGGGCCACCGTCTGAGTCTGAGTCGGAGTCAAGCGAGTCGAGCGAATCCGAGGACGACCGCCATCAGCGCGTCCGTCACATGCAGCCTCGTCGCCGCGAGCATTCGCGTCGCCGTGAGCGTTCCCGTCGCCGCGAGCGAGAATTTGAACGCACCCACCGGGCGCTGGAAGACAAGAAGGCAGACGATAGGAGGCTGATGCCACCTCCGCCTCAGCGTGAGCGCGAACGCGCGCCAAGGCCTGTGTTGAAGCACACCCAGACCACACCCGCTGATTCTAGACATCGCTCACGCGAGTCGGCTCAAAGAGCTTCTTACTCTGACCCGCATCTGTATTCGGACACAGATCGATCTGCCCGGCCAAGTCGAAGATACTCGACCAAAGGCGAGGCTCGTCGGCCGGTCATCACACATGAGAAGCCTGGTCGCAGCAGGGCACACTCGCGCCCGTACGAAGAGGAAGTCGTGCAGAGGCAATACGTTGTCGAAGACAATCAAGGTCGCAAATTTTACTACAACACTGAAGATGAGGCTATCGCCAAAGCAGATCGTCTAGACTATCAGCAACGCGAGAGTGCGGTCGAGGCTTACCAGGCTTCTCAGCGAGGCAACGTGCAGCCCGTGACATTGACCGCGGAGAATGTCAAGCGTGCTGGTTCTGCGCAACAGCAACAACCAAAGCGTGCTGCAAGTCACGTCTCCGGCTCCAGCAAGAAGAGCACAACCTCTACCAGACTGTCTACTTCTGAATCGACCATACGGATTGAGCGTGGCGATGACGTGTTCAATATCCCTGGCGACAGGACTGTCGAGATCATCACCAAAGATGGTGACACAATGATTATCGGCCCGGGCTCGCCGACACGCGAGAAGAGCTACCACGGCAGCTCTGCCGGGAGCCGTGCGGGAGGAAGAAGCCATCACGGGAGCGAGCGTGGTGGCAGGAGGAGAGATACCATCACTGAAGAGGATGGGTACGAGAGCGCCTTGTGACGAGGCAGCACCGTGACGATGCCGTCACGATCAAGCATCATCGTCCAGTCAGCGGTCACACAGACGGCATCGAAGCCATCTGACCGTTCACGCAGCGCAACTTCGCCTGCTGGCTACGACGATACCTGAACATGACCAAAATTGTTTTTTTCCATCCACAGCGACGGCGTTACATGGCGGGTTTGCATCGGCGACATTGTCGTCATTTACGGCCTTGGTTCAACAAAATTTCTTTTTCGACTGCTGTTCTTCTCGGTATACTCCCGGCTCGTGTCTTTGCAAAACGATCTAAAAGCGCAGACATCATCTCACGACATTTACTCGAGATACCTACAATTTCGATCACAGAACGACGTTAGCGTATCGGCACTACTGGGAAAGAATATACGTAAGGGAGACTTTCCTCCTTTCATCTGCCAATTCCTTTTTCGCATGGCTTGACTTGCTTGAAGCGTTCTCAATGATATGCAAGCGCTTCTTTCTTCTGCAAAACGAAAAGCCGTGTGTTGGGGACACTGGCATGGAGGGCTTCTTTCCTCCTTCTTCTGGAACGGGAAGCTTTGTTCACTCGTGAGCTTGAAGCCTTCTCTGCTTCGGACGATTTGACGACCTTTACGAATTTCACTTCTTCGTTTTCTTCTGCTTGTACGATGTTGTTTATACCTTACTTTTAACTGATGATGTTATTGGCATGATCACTGAACGGAAGGAATGTAATGACGTGCGGGCTGCGGTGCTGTGGATTTCCCTTTTCTTTACTCATATGGTTAGGTAGCTTGATGCTTGATACCTTGGGAGAATCTGGCAATCTTGGGAATAGGATGGGATCCGGCTTGAGACATTGCTGCACAGTTTGACTGAGCAGAAAATCGGACACCTTGCAAAATTCTCTCTTCGATGCAGATTGTTTGATGCTTGACGCGGTGACGCAAGGTTGATATGGCCGGAGAATGTCAGATACCATTGAATGCAAAGGACTTTTGCAAGGTGTGGAAGGTATCTAGTCAAAGAAAAACTTTTGTTCTCAACTCACAATGTATTCACACTGCTCGTGCATCTCTCCACAATAGTCTCCCATAGCCTAGCTCGCCTTCCCAACACTCCCATCCGTCCTACACACCCTTCCCAATAACCTCCTCCGCCAACTTCGCAAAATCCTTCCCGCTCTCCTCCTCCACCACCTCCCACAAATTAGGCTGCGTGAACACCGCCAGTGTGTTCCTTGCCACACTCTCTCCGCCACCGTCAGCTTTGCCACCTCGCACGAAATGCGGCACAGCACGCAAAGCTCCACGGGTAATCAATTGCAATGCCAGACCGGTTTGGAAAGCGAGGCTGTCGCGCGGGATGTGCACTTGCGTGGTGCGGCCAGCGCGGTCTCGGATCCACAGACCGGCTTTGGGGTCCGGGTGGGCTTCTAGTTCGGGGAGGGGAGCGGGGTGGCCAGTGAAGGTGGCGGGGTGGGCATGCTCGTCGATGAACATTTGGCTTGTGAGGCCGGTGAGGGCGCCGAGGTCGGTGTGTGTTGCGCACCAGTCGTCGTCGTGTTTCTCTGGGGTGGTGGTGTTCGTGTCGGCTGAGGAGGTGGAGGCCGGGGGAGGGAAGTAATGCAACAACCTCGCCTTCGTGCTCACGCTCGTCCGCACGATGTTCTCCAGAGTACCAGCCTTGTAGCCTTCGAGTTTCGCCACGCCGTAGCGGTCGCAGCTACGTGCCACAAGACCCGCGACGTCGACGATCAGCTGGCAGAGGGATTCAAATTTGGCTTCGAAGCCCGGGAGGACTTTCTCGCTGGGCCAGACGTTGGGCGAGACCATTTCCACAACGGAAGGGTATAGCTCACGGGCCTTGGCTTCGAGCGCGGCGTCATGGATGGGATTAGCATAGTAAGAGCCCTTGAGTGTGTCGTAGCGGCCGTCGGCGAGGGTTTCCTTGCCGCAGGACCAGCCGACATTGTATTTTGCTGAGGGGTTTTCGAGTTTGGCTTTTGTTGTGCTGTCAGCGAATGTTTCGACGAAGCAAAGATCGCTGGTGGCGTGGTGGCGAGATTCACTTACCTAGTTCTTCGGCAGGCAAGTTGGCCAGGTAGGAGCTCAGGCTGAGGACTTCATGTCTCAGCTCTGCGAAGTGTGCGGGCAGGTCTCGCACGATGATGATTCCTAGACTTGCGGGACCAAATGCTTGTTCGAGAGTCTCGAGGGAGACTGTACCGTCCTTTAGTTCTTGCAGAGAGACGGAGACTGCGGTTGGACGCTCGCTGGGGTCTTCTTGGGCGATGGAACCCATGGTTGACAAATTTTGTTTAACCGTATGGTGATGGTTTCGTGGGTGTGCTCTTTATTCCTTCTTTTCCAGGGGTCTGGGACAATTATGATGGCCGTTGATGGGTGATCGAGACCTTTGCCAGTGCAGACGGTACTTGCAACACTTTCTATATTCTTATGGAGATCTTTATCTTGACTGACGATTGAAGTGAAAGTTGCGCGCCAGTCAACGCCGAGGTTGTCGTCTGAAAGTCCGGAGCTCGCCGACGCTGATTCGCTAGCTTCAACAAGTTAGCGACACTAGAACTATCAGAGGCCAGCGATACCCTTCATGTTTGTATCTGCAGACAAGTATATTCAATTTTTGCTTTGCCAACATGACATTCGGCTCTAGACTCACTGACTGTGGACTGCTGATACGCTACTGATCTCAGCAATAACTTCTCTAGATGAATGACGCCGGAAAGTACCAATTTCGGGAAGGATTCGCGGATTGCATGCTTGACTGGAAGCGATATTGTCAAGCCTTTGTTTCGTCAGCACTAGGCATTGCTTTTCACTTAGCCGTCTCTATTCTTATCGCGCTGCCCATGCAGTCAGTATGAGTGACGGTTCAGGCGCTAACGATCGGCAATTTGCTAATATCGTGCCTCCCCCTTATATTCGGGGACGTCTTGCAAAGGTATTTGACGAATCTTGAGGACGTTCCCGCCGTCAAGCACACAAGGAGAACGTTCGTGCTCCCTATCATCTCGCGATCAATCCGACAACGTCTGCGTCTCCTGAACTTCTCTCAATATGATCCAAATTCACATCCGCACTGCTACTACAAGCGATGCCGCAGCTATCAGTCGAATCCACTACGAGGCTCAAGATCGATACAATGCGTTTTACGAGGCTGCATGGACAGAAAATCCGCGGGACTTCCTGCTCCCACTGACCACACTAGCACTAGAATACTCGAAAAGTGTCTTCCTGGTGGCTACATGCTCCACGACCTCCGAGGTGCTTGGCTTCATCAGGTACAACATCATCGATCCGTCAGCCGCCGTCCCTGAACCAGTGATCAAATCAGAACGTCAGCTTTCTCTCGAGGCGCGCCGACCGACGACAAAGCTACATCTGGTTGAGCTGTGGAAGAAGTTCGAGGACCTTCGAGAAGAGGAGAAAGATACCTGCTACGCCAAAATCCACCAAGGCCGTCGCCACACTTGTATGTTTCGCACACTAGTCTCTACGTGACTTTTCCGCTTTTCTGGATCCCTTGAACTGAACATTAGGAATCTAGTTATCAATCTTCTCATGGTCGACCCTAAGGCCCAGAGACGAGGTATCGGCAAACTGCTGCTAGAAGCCGTTACCACGCTGAGTGATCGTGAGCAGGTCCCCACCATTCTATGCTCCTCTCGAGAAGCACGTAGACTGTACTCACAGGTGGGGTTCAAGATCGTCCAGACATGGACGATTGACAATGAGTACTGGGCCCGCGAAATTGAGAGGCTCGAGCCCGAGCTCTCGGACGATGGCCAGGCCTGGGCTGCGAAATTTGAGGGTTGCAGTGAGGAAGAAATATTCATGGTTCGCGAGTTCCCGAGTAACTGAAGCGCGCTGCCGTGTGAGCTCAGATCATGGCAAGTGCGCGTTGCGTACGGGACGAAGAAGACCTTATATCTGTTGATGCTACATATAGACACAAAGCCCTAGTGCCCTGTAGTCCAGTCACGATATACATACATGTATATCTACATCACAAATTATAGGGACGTGCGTACACTAAAACATTTCGGGCTTTCGATATTTGTATGACGAGACGACGTTAGGTTCCGTTTGCCTTTCATTCGTGCTAATATCGCCTTGTTGACATTCACTCCGCTTGTTTTTTGATGCGATGCCATAGACAGGCATTGTATCCTGGGCATAGATACAGTTTGAGTAGATTGGCATACAGTGTCATTTGACTTTGATTGGTGCCAAGTCGAAATATGATTCGTGTAGTGGAAATTGCACAGGATCAAGAAAAATTAACAACCCACCCCCTCTAAAAAAAATATAGAGCCTCTTGCTTGTAAACTGCAGATATTACTGGCTACTTGCACTTCTCTTACCGGGAGACCATCAACTTCGACGAGCTCTGGAGCGTTCCCGCATCTACGCGCACATGCATATGCATGCGAACAGGAGAAGTATGCATTATGATACATGTATAGATGCGGAACACGAAACCCTGCCCCAGATTGTCTTCTAAGGGTTTTCTTTCCATCAACAAGAGCGCTACAAGGTGTCGTTGAAGTAGTCAGGTCAAGGTTAGCTAGCGACGCCTGAGCCCAGAACCGTTGATCCGCTAGGTTTCAGGGAAAGCAGAGTGACAACGTGATCAAAAAATTCCAAGACATCAATCCGATTATTCATGGTCTGTGACGCCACGTAGACTGTCAAAGGTGACTAGCCAATGGCGTAGTACGTGATTATATCGGCTGTTAGCTTGGCGTAGTAGCTATCAAGGTGAGCTGGTGTGTTGTCCCTATGTGCCTGCTCCAAGAGCTCGCATAAGAGGTCAATGGAATCGTGTATGAAGTCTCCCAATGATTCAAAGGCTCGTCCCGAGAAAAAAAGTTGTTGTAATGGTCCTTGCGAAGGTCGTGGTCAGTGGTTGTGATGACGGACTTGGAGTTCCAAAGAGCGCCTGTAAATATAGGGTCTTTGTTGCGCTTCTGGGAACCAGAAAGGTAAACTTCAACGATGTAGTCTGTGTCCTTGATGTGTAGCTCGTGGGGGCCACTTTGTACAACAGGGCCTCAGAACAGTCAGCCATGTCCATTCCAGAAACATTGTGATCATACCATAGCGTTCGTCCATGATGTTATCTGCCATATGTACATTTCCCTCTGAATCACATTGTAGTAGAACTACGGAATGTAAGAGGCTGCAGCGAGCTTGGGTCCGGGAAAATGCCGTAGAGGGTGGAAGTGGAGGTTATACACGAGCAAGCCAAAGAAGCGCAGGATTAGAGCGGCAATAGAGAGATATAGACAGGAGAAGGTACGCTTCGGGGAAGGCAAAGTGAAGAGAACCATATTTGTTGCGACAGGAAGTTACCAAATAAACAGATGTCGAGCTGTCAGTAAGCGAAAGAGTAGTCTTGCAGTGCCATAAACATTCTCTATCAAGAAGCGATGCGCCACTCGACGCAGGGTGTCTCAATCACAGAGTTCGCTCATCATAGAAGCGGCGAGAGCATCTCTCGTCTCGTTGTTTACTGCGCCAAGCGGTATGAATGAATCCGTGCGTGGAATATTTCCTCAATCAGGGGACCGAAGAACACGTCGACACTCTAGTACAGTCTTAAGTACAGGGTCTCAGTGCAATGCAGAGACTCCAAATCGATACAGTCATACTAACGTCGCGGTCGGTTTCCCCGAGTCATCGACCTCTGCGGCAAACCGGGCTACGTACAGATTGACTCCCACATGAGGTTACAGATCGTAAAGACGAGTCTTTGACGCTCATGTTGCAGTCTTCTGGGGCACAAGACATTCCTTATCGCGGATACTTTCCCCGATCGCAATGGCCAAGGTTGGATCGCTTAAGCTGTCATGCGATCTTGTCTGCACTTTTGCGTGGATACACATGTGCTATGTCTGGCCGAGACCACAGGACTGGTTCTCAAACAGTCTATTCAATGCGGTGTGTCAAGTGTGCTTTCTGCAAACCTCCAATAGCCTCATCATATTCCATGCTCCACAATCGGGGGCAAGTTTTTTCCTGGATGCAACAATTGTCCTTTGGAACATGGCAACCATAAAGATTCAAGACTTCCACGGTGAGGAGGACGACCGAAAGACTGCTTATGCACCGTGTCACAGCAGGCATCTTGTGGTCATTTGCCACTGTCAGCAGCGTGTTGGATATCAGGCAGAGTGACGGAGGGCTGGTACCTTTCTTTGCTGCAGTTCAATTCACGGGTGCAGCGGCAACTGGTGTTCGTATGCTCAAACAGAGTCTTTAGTACAGCCGGAGAAGACTTACAAGTTATTTTACGTACCAACTGGGATAGCTACTATGGCGTATCTCTTTGTTCTCGTTAGCGACTTCAATTGAGCGGGCTTGGCGTCAGACACATTTACTTCTCGCAATTGTTATTTCGGAGCACGACAGCAGCTCACTGTGATTCTATTTTTTTGTCCGGGGTTGAGATCGCTTGAAATCACCGAAGTCCAGATCTTGGTTCATCTGTCGATGCTGCTTCAAGATCTGGCCAGGCATCTCCTCGACATGTGTAGATAATTTTACTTCAGCATATAGACTACTCAACCTACTAACCCAGATACTGCAGACGTAGAAGCCTACACATGAGACTTCTCGTCCCGAAATTTTGCGTCGACGCCCTGCCTATATGTCGACCGCAGCCGCGAAAGTTGTTGCTCCACGTGTTTTGATCATATCACCATCGCCCCAGGTCATTGTCGGGCCAAGTCTCAACGCAGACTCGCGACTGCCACCGCAATCCTCGCAACTCGTGAGACATCCCGCCGGCCTTTCTCGCGCAAAGCAGCTGCGTCTCGACCATGTTTTCCTCCATGTCATGCTTTTCTTGAAATCGTTTGCGGACAGCTACAAGACGTCCGATGGGCTTGATGTGGTGACATGGTATGATCGTATGGCTGGTGCAAAACTGTTGTCTGCGAGGGAAGTGACATGTAGCAGAAAGCCGTCGTCGTGACCAGCGCCTTGAACTTGAATACGACTGATCAATGGTCGCTAGAAACCTCTGAGGCTTAACCGACAAACTTTTGGTTGTCTCGTCTTGACTGCTTATGGCCTTGGTTCTTGTTCTTGTTCTTATGCTTAGTTTGGTCGACGTCGCGGTGGCAGATCTCAACTTCCCACTCACTCGGCCATTTCCTACGGGCAAGCTCCTCGACGAACGCTACGCTTCGATGTCTTCCGAGTTCGCAAAAACAGCCAACGCAGAGCTCCGTTGATCGATCATTGGTACTCTCTGTAAAGTCAATAGTTAGTGTTACGCCTTCGATCACAATCATCTAACACGAGCGCCGGGCTTTCATATCTGCTCACCCGGATCTGCACAACCACTCTCAACAAACAGCGACATCTGCTCTTCGATCCTCGCTTGAGCTGTATCCAAAAGCGCACAGAAATCATCATTGGCCATCATGTGCTCCCGCAATCGCTTCGAACGGCCATCATAAGCATCTCTGATGTGTTTTGGCGGATTGCTTGTTTTCCGTAGATCGAACTTCAGGCTTGGTTCTGGGACAAGAGGAGGCGCGTGAGAATGCGAGATTAGAATCAGAGTAAATGGCCTTGTTGGTAGTTCTGCCGGGCTCTGGTCATCAACAGCATTCGAAGACAGTGGGTCCTCCATCGTGTTCATTCTACCAGTACTCCAAATGATCCAGAGTCGACTGGACTCAGAAGTATGAGGTCCGGCTGTTGACTCACGCCTTCGCTGTGCGAGCAAACCTTCATTTCACCCTCCGGACACTAACCCTAAGGTAACAAACTATTCTTTCGTACATGTACAATAAAAATACGAATGCGCATTCACAAGACAGCTTCGAGAGGCTATCTAACAGTATGTCATTCTTATCCTGCCACCACAGATATGACTCCTTTTCAAACGGCTGTATGCTTTGATATAGAAGACGAACGATAGCTTCGTCTCTCCAGAACAAGAACTTTTGGGCTCATTGGGTATCATTTCCTCCATCTATCATTCTTTCTTTTGTCGTGTGACCCGGATCCTTGTTCCGTTGCCCGTCAATGCCCTCCCAGTGAACCACCTAATCCTGAGTGCCATACTGCCTGTAGTAATCCTCCATCATCTTGACCTCCTCCTCGCGACCCATAGCCTTCATGCCCTCAATCAGATCCTTCAAGCTCAGCACCGATAGAACTGGCACGCCAGTCTCCCTCCTGACCTCGCCGATCGCACTGCCCCTCTCAGAGCCATCGTCGCCCTTACCCTCCTTCTCGCTCTGGCTCGGCATCTTCTCCTGCCTGTTGACCGCGACAATGATTCCCACAAGCGTGCCCCCCTGCGCCTTGATCATCTCAATGCTCTCGCGGATCGCAGTGCCGGCAGTCATGACATCGTCAATGATGACAACCCTCTTGCCCTTCAAGCTCTCGCCGACCATCAGTCCGCCCTCGCCATGGTCCTTGACCTCCTTGCGGTTGAAAGCATATCCGACCTCGCCCCACCTCTTCTCATCGAGCGCACCCAGCTTCTCGACGGTCGTCGCGCACAGTGGGATGCCCTTGTAGGCCGGACCGAAGAGCACGTCAAAGCCCCAGCCCTTGTTGTTCTCGGCTTGGGCGTTGAGCGCTTCGGCGTAGGCGGAGGAGATGGCGCGGATGAGCTTGGCGTTGGAGAAGAGGCCGCAGTTGAAGAAGTAGGGGCTGGTGCGGTTGGACTTCAGCTTGAAGGAGCCGAAGGAGAGGACGTTGGAGGAGAGGCAGAGGGAGATGAGGGAGGATTTCCAGGCGGGGAGGTCGGTGGTGGCCATTGTTGTTGTTTGTTGAGGCTATGAGGTTGGAGGCGGTAATTATTATGATTAAGAGAAGATGTCTTAATTTTGTTCTGACTGTTCCTGAATCACAGGATGAAAGAGAGGCCGCTATCGCTGCTTCAGATAAATTTTGTGGATTGACTTTTGGCGGGGTGAGCGAGTGGGGTTGTCGTGACGTAGCGCTGTCACATGCTTTCAAAAGCCATTGAGAGGTATTGGATGTGTTCATCATAAATCACTTATAAGATAGTTGATCAAGTCGAGCTCTTTGACGTTTAATTAAAATATCTTACATGCGTCAAGCCAGAGACCTCGTGACGGCATTTATCGGAACAGAAATCGGCGACGACACATCTCCATTGTCGCACAGCAGCCACGTACAACCACAGTCTCATCGAACAAAATCACAAATACTCACACAGCCCTCCTGGTCCTCGCAGTCGTCCTTCTCGGAAGAATGACTTCGTTCTCGCTTTCGTCATCTTCATCGTCGTCATCCTCTTCGTCGTCCTCTTCATTATCTTTGCCCTGACTGCTGAAGTATGGGCTCTTAACCGGCGTAGCTTTTCGAGTGCTTCGCCTGCCATTCGTTGGAGCGACAATGTTGGTCTTGTGCGGTGTGATGACCACTTGAGGCGAGGATGCCCTACGCTCTGGCAAACCACTGAAAGCGCCGATGTCTGGGGAGACGTCGGAGAGATCGGACATAGACCCTTCGTCCTCTTCGCTGGCCGAAGTGCTGCGGCTTGCGGCTATGAGCTTGCGTTTTGATGTTGACTTTGAAATGCTGTGACGTTTCGCTGGGGGAGGTCGTTTGACCGGTTTTGTGGGTCGACGGACAGGTGCTTTGATGACCTCGCCATCGGACTCGTCATCGTCTTCATCGTGCATAGCCCCGTCAGTGGACTTGTGTAGCATCTGTAGTGAGACAGGTCCAGCTTTGGACTTCACCTCGGTAGGCTCTTCGGCGTCTTCAGCGATGAAACCACCACCTTGATCGTCTCCGCCTTCTTCGACAAGGAAGCCACCGTCACCGTGGTCATTATTTGTCTCATCAGGCTCCTCACCTTCGGCAAAGAATCGCCCACCTCCTTGATCCGCTCTCTTGTATCGATTTTGCGGCACTTCCTCCTCTTCGTGACCAGGTCTGAAGAATCCTCCAGCCATCTCCTCGTCGGCAGGCGTGTCATCGTGAGCAGCTTTGTGCCACCCTTCTCGTACAGCCTTGTTGACGAAAGGATTGATCTCTTCGCCTTCACCGCCAGCATCTGCGTAGTCCCTTTCCATGCGTTCTACGATTCTCAGACCGAACAGCATCTTGCGCCACCACTGCAATGCAAGAGCAGTGCGCTTGGTATCCTCTTTGCGCTTTTGCTCAGCCTGCTCTACACGCCACGCATCACGCACGATCCCCTCGTTCTCCTTTGCGACTACGACACCCGTGAGTACAGGGACAGCTCGCTGCTTGCCAAATTCAAAGCCAGTGCAAGCTTCTGCAAAGTCGATCTGGAGGCGCTTGCAAAGCTTCGCAGATCCCTTTAGAGGCAGGTGAACAGCGCCCTTGGGGACCATCGTTGGGACGTAGACGTCCATGTTGCCATAAGCGTTTTTCGGAATGACACCATTGACGAGAGGAGGTGGAATGATCCAGTCGGTCTGATGGATGGCGTACAAGCCTTGCTGGAGCTTCTCACCAGTCTCTCTCAATGCGTCTTCCATCTCGCGCTTCCGGGCGATCGTCACTGCGCGCATGGGAACATGTTTCATGGGTTGCTCGCCTTCTTTGATTGCACGGCCTTCTTTGTGCCACGACTCGACGGTCTTACAGGTGGCAACGTCTTCGCGCAGGTAGACTGGGTACTCTTTGGCTTTGTCGCCTTTCCCGGCGGTGAATGTTCTGACTGGCTCGGCTCCAGGTATGAGTGCTTCTTCACGGCGAAGGTGCTGCTCGAGCACATACTCGGCTGATTGCTTGTACCACTGTAATGACTCCTTCTCAATCTCTTTTGTGTCTTTACCGGCTTTGAATGGCTTGAGATCGGTCGCGTCTTCCAGTTCGTCTGCTTTTGTGCGTTTAGACTCTGGTTTGTCATAGACGCTCATGAGGGTTCGGAACCAGTCGTACTCTTCATACCTCCGCACCTTGCCTTTTCGGTTGTAAATAGGCACTTTCTCAACGGGCATACGCGTACCTTTGGTCTTGCCTGGGAGCTGGTGTTTCTTCAAGTATCGCACGGTCACGTCCTTCGCAGTACCGTCCGCAGCATAGCCAATAGTGTAACAGATGACTTGCTTTGCATTCTCTGCTTTCTTACCCCGAGGCTCGAATGACTGAAGCAGGTCATCAGTCGAGGCGATGGTTGACAGAACGATGGGATCCACGGGAATGAACTTGTTCGACACGGGTGATAAGACTTCTGCCCAGTAATTTGGGAAAGCCAGGGATCGATCGTACTTCTTGTTGGGTTTCCTCTTGGGTAAATCGGGGGTCACATCGACAACAGATTCGTCGTCATCGTCACTAGTGCCACCGGCTTCGCTCTCGTCATCTGACGGGGCAGACGATAGCGGGCTGTCTGAATCATCGAGACTGATTGGATCTTCTTTCTTACCGCGCAATGATGTTCGTGTCGGCTTCTCTTCCTTGACAGGCTTCTTCGACTGCTTCGGTGTCAAAGCGCTCTTCAGCTTTGGCGCGGCCACCTTTTTGGGATTCACGTCGTCCTCTTCCCCGTCTGGAGCGGCTTCAATCGGCGTTTTGTCGCTCTTCGCGGCCTTTGCGTCGGCTTCTTCGGCCTTGCTCCAACCAAAACCAGCAGGTTGCAAATTGGCGACCATCCTTGTCTCGAGTCCAATGCCACGAAGCAGCGCAACGAAAAGTTGTGCGCCAACATCGCGCGATCCCTCGCACAGTTTTGCAGCTTCGCGGAACTCCTTGACGGTATCAATGCGCTCTCCATGACCCTCAACCTCGGTCTTATTCTTCTCCCAATGTTTGATGTCGTCACGCAAGCGACGCAATGGTTTGTATCCTTCTTTGCGAAGCCCAGGAGCGGTGACTGTAAACCTCTTTCGCCAGTACGCTGTCAAGACCTTAAGTAGCCTGAGCAGAGGATCGCCATGGCTGAGATCCGGCACGCCTTGCTCCAGA
Source organism: Melanodothis sp. VS III C KN 2 (assembly GCA_019775565.1). Taxonomy (NCBI): domain Eukaryota; kingdom Fungi; phylum Ascomycota; class Dothideomycetes; order Cladosporiales; family Cladosporiaceae; genus Melanodothis; species Melanodothis sp. VS III C KN 2. The sequence continues at coordinate 1,215,756 of JACWFM010000002.1, forward strand.
TGAGAAGCACTGTAACCCCAATCTCTTGCAGAAGCAGTGTCTTTGCCCTTCCTGCCACCCTTCTTCTTATTCCGAGCAGCCGCGGCTTTCTTCTTTGCTTCCAACTCTTCTTTTGTCAACGTTCCCATCGCTTCCCTCCAGCGAGTGATCTCACGCTTCACTCCATCGGCGAGTCCGTCAACAAGCGTCTTCTGTACCTCTTTGTCGTTCAACCATGAGTTGCGTACAGTGTTGTGCCACATCAGCGCTTGTACATGGAGGCAATGTGTCTGTATTCTGATCTGACGCTCTCGTTTCGAAGGTCCCTTCTTGATTCCAGATGGTACGATCTCAGGAATGTATGATCCGTCCTCTTTCACGCTGACATTGACGTCGCCAATTTCAGGCTCCGCGATTGAGGGTGCTGCTGGTGTACTCGCAGAATCGCGCTGTTGTTGAAAAGCATCTTCCCAGTCCATCTCGTCGTCGTCGTCGCCGTCGTCTTCATCGTCGCCGTTGGCGATCTTCCGGCGCTTCGTCGTCGGAACATCTTCGAACTCGTCGCTGTCGGCCTCGCTCAGAGAAGATTCGTCATCGTCGTCCAGCTCGTTCAGGAACTTCCTCGCTTTCTCCGAAGAGCCTTGTTTCTTCCCTAGCTCGTCCGCGGCGTCGAACAGCGTTCTCTTTTCCTGCTTCGGCTTGGGCTTCTGTGTCGCCGCAGCCCGCTTCTTTGCTGGAGGGCTGTATTGCGCCGGAGAATCGGATCGCTCACGCTTGCGCGAGACGTAGGGAGGCATGGGAGTGCTGAGCGAAGCGCGTATAACACTCTATCATGTTACCGGTGCAGAGTCGATTGAAGTATGAAAGTTTCGCGTCAGGGAGCGCAAAGAGAAACGCGCCTGCCACTTTACTGTGCGCGATTGGTGAATTGCTGCCTGTGACATTACGTCATCGATCGGACTTGCATGTGAACACTCAAATTTGGCGATCACGTTTGCCAAAAGTCGAGGGGGCTGGAGTGATTCATGAAGTGTTCCAGTAAGACAGTGCGATCGATAGATCATTGCTTCGAAGCCTTCATCTGTCTTGCCCTTGAGACAATATGAATCAGATACATTGTCCAACAATTCACTCGCCATCATCATGTGACCTTCTGGTCACCGGTTTATCCTCTATCTTGATCTTTCTCGTGCGTGCACAGCCAGATCCAAGCAAGCACGCAACCACCGCAACCACCAGCCCGATAATTCCGCCGTCCTGCTGGTGAAAGATTGCGCGGTCAGTCCCGTTTCGGCCAGGGCTGCAGCAGTTGATTCCATCATTTGCTGCGTCGCCTTGCTGCTGCAGACCAGCCCTAGAGCCTTTTCGAACTCGTCCCGATGCGTGCTCAGAGCTTCTTTGAGCATCTACAGTTGCGTCGGAGCCGCTGGAAGTCAATGGCGCCCGTGTCCACCTCGGCGAAATCGATCAGTGCCCTGTGGGTCGAAGACCTGCTTCGTGTCTTCATCTGGCTCGCGCTGCATGAGCACTCTGGGGACGAGTTGCACTTTGAGAGCATTGATATACCCTTCAGACGCCCCTTTGAAGGCAGTTGGCACAGCCACGAAGCCATTCGCGATTGGACGCAATGGCGCAGTCATGATAGGCGATGTCCTGTGCCATACTCAGTTCGCCGAGCCTGAAGTCCATGCAGCGTGCTGGTATGTCTTACCAATACTGTGATTGATGTTATTGAACAGACGTGTACTACGGATTTCGTGATGCTGGTTCGAAGATACTGGACGGTTGAAAGAAGAGTAGAGCACCGTTTCATCCCATTCATCAGCTCTAGCTCTGCCTTTATATGTTAGGGTGGAGCCACGGTCGAATGATTGCCATCGTATGATAAGTGCAAAGAACTCACCACCATCACATCAGAGCTGATGGTACAATTGAAGTGACTGGACTCGCTTTCAAGGTGGCGTGACGCTTACATCTCTCTCTTCTGAGCATCACGCCAGGCAAGACCATCAGCTACAAGCCCAACACGTATAGAGCCACCTAAAGCGAGGAGATGGCCATTGAGCTGCCAACAAACCGAACCCACCACAAGCCTACACGATCGCCTGAGCTGCAGCCTGACATTTTCATCTCAACATTCTGCCTTCCCCGGCTGAACAACGCGACAGCAGCACATGTCAGCTCTCGACGACAATGTCTTGGATGACGACGGTCGGCAGGGCCAAGCACTTGGATACGCCTCCAAGGGATCAACTCACGAACAATTTCCAATCCCCAGTCGGGGTGCGCATCACCTTCCGCAAATCGCCTCTTTGACGAGATTGATCGTGGTTTCCATGACACCGACATTGGTTTCAATGTATCATTAGTAGCTAATCTGCCTGTGTGAGTTCAATGAAACCCCCATGCAATCGACGCCTCAGGTCATTCCGATCCAAGACGAAAAGCTCAACCCCCAAAGATGATGTTAAACCACTTGTCGAAAGCGTTTCTGTTCCAGAGTCAGCACATGACAACCTCTAAATTATCAGAAGGTAAGAAAAAGCATACCTCGGCGGCGTCGGCACATAATTCCTCGTATACTCGTCAATCTCCGCGACCTCACCCTTCAAATCCACCTCCTCCGGCTTACGCCACTTAGCTTGTGAACCCTTGAGCAACCTCCACCCGAAGAACAGAATCGGGAACATCCCGATCATGAAGTAACTAAACAGGAAAGTCGGCACATCCCACTGTCCAGGCAGGAATACCGGATAGCCGCCCACGAAGGCCATGACGATCGTGCAGATCATTCCCAGGTACGCTGCGCCGGGTTGCATGATGGCTTTGTAAGGGAGGGAGTCGCGGCTGATGTTTTGGGCGCGGAGGGCACGGCGCCAGCAGAGGAAGGTGGCACAGGTAACGCTGTAGTTAATGAGTTGGGAGGCAGTGATAAGGTTTACGAACCAGGAGAGGACGGTTGCGGAGCCGTTGGAGACTTGCAGGAAGGCGAGGAGGGAGATGGCGAGGACGACTAGGACGGAGTAGATTGGGACGCCGTTGCGAGTCGTTCTGTGGGTCGTCAGTGGGGTGGCTTTTCGATCGTTGTTGTTGTAGGAGGCTCACCTAGTCAGGATCTTGGGCGCTTTGCCTTCCAGCGCAAGACCAAAAAGTGATCGCGACGCACAGTAGACGTAGCTGTTGCCTGCCGAGAATGCTGAAGCCAGAACCAATGCGTTGACAATATCCGGCAGGACTTGAATTCGCAACCTGTTCATCGAGACGACATAAGGCGAAGCCGCAGCACCTGGTTCTTCGTTCTCAAACGCAGCGATGAGCTCTGGATCGTTGTAAGGCACGTTGATGCCAACGCATAGACTTCCAAGGACGAAAAAGCATGTAAGGCGGTAGAAAACGGCGTTGAATGCGCGCGGCATCACCACTCTTGGGTTCTCTGCTTCGCCTGCAGCCATAGCCACGTAGTCCGGACCAGCGATGGTGAAAGAGGCTAGGATCAGGCATTGTAGGAATCCCAAGAAGCGGCCCAAATCGCCTTCGTAGTACAGCTCTGCGAATGAGCCTGGCTCTTTCCAGTAGCGGAAACCGTAGCGGTCGCCGAGTGGGTTGCCGCCTGTGCAGATCAGTACGAGCATCAACCCTCACGAGCACGGGTTAGGTTCACTTACCAAGCATAGTGATGAATGTGTAAATGATCAGTCCAATGATCAGTAGCATCTTACCCAACGCAGCCCAGAACTCAGTCTCGCCATACCACTTCACTGCCATGACATTTATGACAGCGTAAAGAACCATGACGATAGCAATCACCGCTCCGGTGGGAACAGCATCGCTCCAGAAATGAATGACCACATTGCAAGCGGTCATTTCAAAGGGCACCAGGATTGCTTCGAAGATGAAGAAGTTCCAGCCGGCCTACCACAACAGTCAACGACTCGGATCTCTGGGCTGATATTCGTCGAATGTACTCACAGCAAACCCGAACGCTTCAGATCCATAACGTCCAGCAAAACGAATGAACGGCGACGAGATAGGCAGGTAGGTGACCATTTCAGCCATACACAACGTCACGGCCAAGATAACAGAGCACCACAAAGTAAATGCAATGAACAGACTGGCTGGTCCGCCATTGAGCAGACCGCGTCCGATCTGGACGTACAATGCTGTGCCAATGGTACCGCCGATGCTGCGGTCGCGTGTTAGTCTAACCTGCTCGATCCTCTCCACGGAGCAATGAGTTCTACAAACCCGATAAGCTGGATATGTCTCGCCTTCAATTTTCGATGCGTATTATCATGCACGCCGGACAAGTTCACGGCTTCGGAGCCATGGCGCTCGGCGTCGTGATCGTAGGTTGGGAGGTCGAGATCAGCTGCTTTGCCTGTGCGCTGTTTCTCTTCGATATCTTTCGCGCTGCCACGGCGGTAACCTGTCGTCTGCGTGGCGACGCCGTGGTCTTTGCTGTCGGTCATGGCGAAGGATGATAATGAGACAAGGCGCTCTTACGCAAAAAGAAGCATGCGAGCTCTCTGCGGTCAGTGATCGAATGCGATTGTGCGCCGGTAGATATATCGTGTGTACAGACAAGACGATACGAAGGCACAGAGGAATAACAAGCGTAGAAGAAAGCTCGACAACCTCCACCCAGACACAAGTACGGAAAGCACGATAAGATAAACAAAGAACTACTACCGATGTAGGCAGCCAGGCTCAGCCAGCCAGCCAGCCCATTCTACGACATCGGCCACGCCGGAATTCGCACATGCGCAAAAGCAAGTTCCACACAAGTGCAGAGCGCCAAGGCAGCGCAGAGGGGCTTGGGTAGTATGTGGTCGTGGTATGTTGGCTGACTGCTGTGAGCTTTGTTGGACTTGACAATGCGCATGCCGAGGCTTGGTATGCATGGTGGAGTTCCCGTTGTGTGGGTTGCAAACTACTGGGGACAGGGTCTGTGGGATAGTGGGTTTTGATGTGGCCTTTTTGCCTTTACTTTGGTGGGTGTTTTGGTTGGATGATGAGACTTTAATGAAACATTAAGTAGCTTTGTTCATTGGTGTATTGCCAGTGTTGCATGAGCTGCATGCGAGGTCGCATTAGAGCCCAGGCTTTTGGAAGACACGAAGATTTATTGCTGGTTCACAAATCCGGTAGAGAACGTGAAGCAAGGCTGGAGAACGCCGCCAAGACGACGGTGTCGAAACGCCTGGCTCGGCGTGGGGGGTAATTTGATGGACTTGCCGCGTTGTGATACGTTGGGAGGTAATCTAGAACGATTCTGTCGTTAGATTGATGATTTATGCATTGGCCTTGAAAGCATAAGCAGTGGCAATTGGTCGTGGCTATGCAATTCTCATCAAGACGTGAAGTATCTCGCGATCCGGTGTCGGACGTTAAAATAAAGGTTTGGTATGGTGAAATTGATTTGAATTCCCGTCCGCAACTCTCATTAATCACGTATGATTCGTAGCTGTACCGTCGACTCGAACGTCTACCTGAGCCGTAGAGACAGAGCTCAGTCACAGCCTCAGCCCTCAGTTGTATCCGCCGAAGCTCGCACCCCTCCTGTACAAAGGCGTGGTGCCAGTGAAATTTCCGCTCTGGGTGGTGAAATCGCTGACCTCACTGAGCGACTTAATACGTCCCAGGAGGAGCTCGACAGTCCTGTACGAGGCGCCTGGTGCGTAGCCAGGAAGTTCGTGGCCGGCAAGCTGGACTTGGTAGAAGGTCAGGCCGCGCTCGGAACCCCAGAGACCAAGGTAGCCCGCGCCAGCAAGAGCGCCGCCGTTGTACTCGGGGTGGTAGGGGGTGTAGAAGGGAGTGCCGGGGTACTCCTGGAGACCTTGAAGGCCGTTCCACTAAGAGATGTTAGTCTGTTCGACAACTGTGGGCTGCGGCAAATTGAACTTACGGTCACGTTCTGAAGAGCAAGGAGGGTGCCATTGGTGTTGAGGAGCATGTCCAAGTTGCCAGAGCCGATCAGGGTGTTGTTGGTGTACTCAATCACACGCTGGAGCACACCATTCTGCGCAGGACCCAGACTCTGGTCACTGACAGTCTTGTTTGTGGCAGGATTGCGGAACACACCGTCAACACACTGGTTCCAGTCGGTGGGAGGTGCGTTGATTGCCTTCTGGACGTCCGTGCGGTTGAAGTAGACTTGGGCGCCAGGAGGAACGTAGTCGCCTGTGTTGATCTCACCGAGAACGGAATAAGGGTGAGGGCAAGTCTCGGTGATGTGGTAGATGTTGAAGCAGGGGTTGATCTCCAAGATGGCTGCGTAAGCGCTCGAGAACTGGTCGCAGGAGTAGTTGTTGGCGTAAGTCTGCTCAGGCAGAGTGGGGATCGGCCCTTGAGGCGGAGGGAACTTGAAGTACTTCTCCATGTGCTGGGTGTAGCCGCACTCGTCGTTGCGCTCCCAGATGCGGTCCAAGAAAGACTGGTTGAGGTAAAGAAGATTGTTCCAGTACTCAAGGTAAGGAGCAATGACAACCTCCTGCTGAGTAGTGTCGTCTGCAATGATCGGGTCGTTGATGTTAATGCCCTTGAGAGGCATGTCAGGGTCATCCTCGGTGATGAAGGCATCCGCAATGTATGGAACGTAGTAGCCGCCGTAGCTCTCACCAGTCAGGTAGAGATCCCATCCTTGGACACCGAAGGTCTCGACGAACTGCTTGTAGAAGCCAACGAATTGCTTGCCAAGCTCAACCTCGTTGGTGATGTCCGGTGTACCCTGGGTGAAGCCGACGCCGATGGGCTGCTCGACCCACATCATGTTGGTGAGGTTGACCCAGGTGTAGGGGTTCTGGACGGGGGCGAGAGTGCCAGCTTCCCATGTGAATGGACCATTCTCGGTAAGGAGACCGCTCAAAGAACTGCAGCCAGGGCCGCCATTGAACCCTGCAGTGTATGTTAGATTTGTCGTTGAATGGGTGAAGCCGTAGATGACTTACAGATGGTAATCTCTTCCTGAGGATTGGCGTTGGTTGTGGGGAAGAACCTGCCGAGCGAAAAGTTCAAGTCAGCACCCTGTACCAAAGACGGCTTGTTCAATATTCCAATCCCTTACCAGAAGAACAGCTCACGAGTCTCATTCTTATCGCCAGAGATCGGGAGAAGGCCAGCATAGCTCTCTCCAATGTCGAAGGGAATATCAGGGAGGCCAGTACCGTTCACAGCAAATTTCTCAGTGCCATTGGTGAGGAAGTTGTGAGCACGCTTTTGAAGGCGGTGATCCTTGAAGTCCTGGTGAGGAACCCTCTTCTCGATGACAGGCTTCGGGCGCTGGGCCTTCGCGAAAGCTTTCTCGGCCGGGTTCAGGGCTGAGACCAGGGTGGCAGAGAAGCCAAGAGTAGCCAAAAGGCTTGTTGAGAATAGCATTGTCAAGACTCAAGCCACAGGCCAGATAACACGAAGCTGCAGTAACACTTGCCAACAAATTTGCAGGACCAAGCCTTTAAGTACCGCCCGCCACAGTGCTTGATCGCCGAGCTACTGCGGCTGTTTGTCTTGGAACCGGGTCTTGCGCATACGGCATCATGTTTGTCGCCGATGATACCACCTACCTGTTGCTGCATAGCGTGAGGCCAGTCCGCCTGCAAGAGGCAGGTCATGGGTCGCAGGCGGGTCGTGGTCCGGCTGGGATCATCGCGACCGGGAGCGCACTATGGACCAAAGTGACGATAGCTGTTGAAGCTCTCTGAGTCTACCCGCATGAGGCAGGTGTGAGAAGAGTAGAAAGGTAAGGCCGGGGTCTCTGGTTGGGTAGATCTTGATGGCTTCTGTCAGTGTGCCTTGTGCACGGAGAGCCGCCGTGTGCCGCGAACCGAGCCTCAACGGCTGCCGAAGCGTTTCTGTAGACGCGCGGTCATGTTCCAACATTATTGTTCTCTTGTCATGCGCCTGGCCGGTGGCAGCAACGCGGGAGCGATGATGGAAGTCACTGTGGTGGCATGGGACGTTGTTCCTCGGACAATAGCATCCTTGTCGAACACTGCAGCAATGTAAACGCAGCACCGGGACGTGTTTGACTGAGAGTGCTCCCTCGCCAAAGTGCGAGAGTCGATGCAATGCAAGGGCCTTCAGGCAACAAGAGTTACATCCGTTATCAACAAGCGTCATCCTTCGCAAAGCTTAAGACATGCATCCTGCAGAGAGCGCCACCGACGTAAGCTTCGTATACTGTAAGCTTAACACTCAAGTTCAAACTGGCTCGAGAGTGCTTGCGTGCTTGCGTGCTTTTGGTTCGAACTTAGTACTACACACACTATGCCGCAGATACGAGGACTTTCAACCTCTGACTGCCGACAAGCTTATGAGCCTTGATGACTAGACAGTACCTATGTCTGCCCGAAATTGGCGCTTCACATTATATCACTGCCATCAACTCAACATAAGCAGCAACGCGTCTTCACTATACATCCTCATCAAGCGCCATTGACATCCAACTCCTTCCGGTAAATGGCCTCCATCTCGCGCCGCACTGCCACGGCCTGCGACTTCTCGCTCCACTCAACATGCTGCCAGCTCAAGCCCTCACCCCTTCGAACATCGCTCTTCAACACGAGCCCATGCGCCAGCCCAATCGGCAATGCCTCGATCGCCAGCGAATCCCTCGCCCTCATCAGCTTTCCATAAACCATGAACCCGCCCTCCCCATCCAGCTTCTCGCCCGCCTTCAAGTCCCGCTTCGCCGTCGCAACAACATCGCCCGCGAAAGTCTTGCATGACCCTGTCGGCTCGTCGCGACACATGATCGTCGCCACGCTGACACCGAGCTCCAGACCGATGAGATGGTAGGGTTTGCTCTGCGCTGCATAGCGGCCGGATGAGTCTGTCTTCATGCCATATTGCGCGAAGCATTCTTTTTGGTACTCGCCTGGCGCTTCGAAGACGACGTAGACGCCCCACCTGAGGTCGTTGAAGACTGGGCGGCCGTCGATTTCGAGACAAGAGACGACTTCCACTGTTCCTTTGGTATCAAGCTGGCCTCCGTCTTCTGCGGGTTTCAGCACTTCCGGCAGGTCGTGGATACCGCAGGGGGGGAAGCGGAGTCCGGCTTTTGGTGGTGTGAGATCGCACGCGTTGGCCACGGCGGCCATTTCTAGTGCGCTCTTTGTGCCGTCCAGGAAAGAGTTGAACATTTGTGGATTGAGGTCCTTTGTCTGCTCTTCCGTGAGCCCGTAATGCGACCAGACAGTGTCTGGTGTCGAAGCGTGGAAAGCAGGTAGGTGCTTCGTGCCTTTGCCAGCGCAGACAACATCGAACCCTGCTGTTCTCGCCCAGTCGACCAGCTCTGCTATGAGAGCGGGCTGGTCGCCGTATGCCATGCTGTAGATGATTCCTGCTTCCTGTGCTTTGCGTGCGAGTAGCGGGCCTGCGAGGACATCCGCTTCGACGTTGATCATGACAATGTGTTTCTTGTGTTCGCAGCAGAGCAGAGCATGACGAACTCCCGCAGCAGGACTCCCCGTGACTTCGAGAATAACGTCGATTCCAGGCGTGGCGATGAGCTCGGCGGAGTCTGTAGTGATAGCAGTCTTGTTGGCTTTGATGCCTTCTGCTACGGACATCGTTGCTTGTGCATCGAATCTTTGTTCTGGGAAGCCGGTTCGTTTGAGTGATGCAATGGCTCTTTCTTTGGAGAGGTCTGCGATGCCGGCGAGGCGCATGCCGGGCGATCGGTGGACTTGCGAAACACTGAAACATCGTCAATACTCGAGAGATGCATCATGCGAGTTTGGCTGTGCTAAGCAGAACATACAACATGCTACCGAACTTGCCAGCACCGATCAAGCCAATCTGAATCGGCTTGCCGCTGGCTTCACGCTCGGCGAGCTTGGTAGAGAGACTTGTCATGATTGCTATTTCCGTGGAAAGACGAGCCAAAGCATGACAAGGCTCCGATATCTCTACGACTCCATAATAGCGAGCCAGATGTATATCCATCAGTTCGCTGGGACCTTTGTTCCGAGAGCGCTGCTCCTCGAGATGCTCCCCGCTTCGAGGCTCTCCTCTCTCGGCAACGCGATGATGATCGCGTTGGAAGCATGCCGGAAAGCCGGCAATGAATGCTTGAAGGGATGATTATCAACTTCTTCTTGCGATACTGGAAGTTGCAACCGCCGTGTTCGGAGTTGATATCTGCAGCGTGCGGTGGTCGATCGCCGTCAAGAATTATAAACTGTCGGCCTGATGGCGAGTGGTTCCCTGATCATTAGTGTCAACAGGGTTTCCACGGCATACGAGCTAATATCTACGGCCCACGTGATGCGCATTCTTCACGATGCTCTGTGCTGGGTTATCGCCGGCAAACATACTGTATCTCGTCCATCAATCCCGAATGTTGCTCAAAGCCTCTCATCGAGACGCTGAACGCTGTCTCCCATCAAAAATTAATCCCGCAAAGTCGCAGACAAAGTCAGACAACTCGTCTTCGGCCTTTCGCTCCATCTCTTGACTACCGTCACGGATATTCGAGGTCCCGCAACAGATAAGTGTACATATCCGTCCTACATGTACATCGATACGTGTGCATGTCATGTAAACATAGAACACATAGGGTTCGGGTTATGATCACTCGACAGGGATCTTGTGATGGAGGGACGTGCTCAAGCTCTTATCATGGCGCTACCATGATGGCCAGGTCGTGCGCAGATTTAGTCAGACGCCGTCCTCGTACTAAGTGAGAAAGCAACGGCATCGTGCTGCTACCCGTTCCAAAGAACAACCAATCTCCATCTCTCTCAAGCATCTACCCAACCATCTAATCCATCTAGATCTAATCCATCTCAACTTGCTCTTCGCCACTACCCCGACAACATGGGCGGCGCTCAATCAACTCCGTTCCAAGGACAGGAGCATCCCTCTCGACCTGCTCGCCCCGCTCGCCGTGCTACAAGGCCTGAATCAAACGTCTACGTGTACTCAACCCTAGACGAGAAATTCGACGCGGTGCGTATTGAAAACAGCGCTGCTGAAGGCCCTTCAGACCGTGTCCTCGACAATGGCTCCGAGACGGTGTCCGCCGTGAAGGCTCAGGAATACGTCAAGAAGCTTCTGAAAGACCCGAAAAACCAGCTTGGCCTCTCTGCTCTGAGCACCAACAACATCAACACTATCCTGGAGAAGCAGTCTGCTGTCTTGCACGATACGCAGACTTTCAACCTTGCCATTCCCCATGAGGGTTCTCCAGTGACAAACCAGCGCAGCTCTGGCCGATGCTGGATTTTCGCGGCGTGCAACACTTTCCGCATTGCTATCCAGCAGAAACACAATATTCAGGCGTTTGAGCTGAGTCAGGCGTACTTGTTCTTCTGGGACAAGGTCGAGAAGGCAAACTACTTCTTGGAGAGTGTGTTGGCCAACGCCGATGAGCCCGTAGATGGAAGACTTTTCACTGCTCTCTTCGCTGATCCTGTCGGCGATGGCGGACAGTGGGACATGATCGTCAACTTGGTGGAGAAGTAAGTCCAATCGCACTTGGTCCATCCCAGAGAGATGCTGACCTGGCCTTACTTGCACAGATATGGCATCGTGCCTCAGACGCTCTATCCAGACTCATTCAATGCCAAAGCCAGTTCAGCAATGGACCGCCTCCTCACCAGAAAACTCCGCCAGGACGGCCTCAAGCTCCGCAAGCTCAAGTCCAGCGATGCACCGGCTTCTGCCATCGCAGCCTCAAAGGAGGCAATGCTCCAAGACGTGATCCGTATTGTCACCCTCTGCCTCGGCCCACCACCACCCGCCGACGAGAAGTTCACCTGGGAGTTCTACGACAGCGCCCACAAGCTCAAGACCGTCTCGCTCACTCCTCGCGAATTCGCCGCTTCTGCCGACGTCACCAAGTTCGTTTCCCTGGTAAACGACCCTCGCAACGACTACATGCGCCTCCTCACCGTCTCCAACCTCGGCAATGTTTGGAACGGCCGCCCAGTCTCTTACATCAACGTCGACAGCATCGTGCTAAAAGAAGCCTGCGTCGCCCAGCTGCGCAACGGCTTGCCCATCTTTTTTGGCTCTGATGTCGGCCAGCAGTCTGACTCCCGTAAGGGCATCATGGACACCGACCTCATCGACTACGAGCTCGGCTTCAACGTCAAGCTCAGCCTCAGCAAAGCCGAGCGCCTGCTCACCGGCGAGAGCCAAATGACGCACGCCATGGTTCTCACTGCCGTGCACCTCGACAAGGACAACAAGCCTGTGCGCTGGCGCGTGGAGAACTCGTGGTCTGAGGCTGCAGGTGAGGGAGGGTACTTCGTCATGAGCGACAAGTGGATGGATGAGTTCTGCTACCAAGCTGTGATTAACAAGTCTGTACTTGGCAAGGAGGTTAAGGACGTGCTGAAGCAGGACGCGAAGGTTCTGCCGCTTTGGGACCCGATGGGAGCGTTGGCTTGAGCGGACGGTCGTCTTCAGACTATGCGCATTTATGTTTGCATGGGAATCACGCCTTTCATCTTTTCTTTTTTCCACTTCTCGATAACAACTCACGACGTCAATGCAATCTGCTATGCTGTTTCACTATAGCAAATTTCGAGGTTTAGAACAACCCTAAGATAGCAGAGCCAATTCTGTAACATTCCCCTGGCCGCTCGTTATTACTTAGATCTCGAATCATATTCCCACTCCTCGAGACGAGGCATTCGAACTCGCCACAAAGTCCCTCCGATCTCGGTGCAGGATACAGGAGCTGCGGGGAAGCTCATGGGAGATACCCTTGGTTACTCGTAGGGCTGGCGGGGATCACTAGAAATATATTATTCAGCTATCGCGTGAGTAGCATCTTTATTCGATTGTGTTCAGTGCAGAAATCCAAGGTTTCTAACAATCCAACAAACACATTTGCTCAAGAACGCATTATCAAATCACAAATTCTTTCACCATAATCAACGATTACTCCCCAGTCTCCACTAGCATTCAACAATCATAATACTTAAACACCATGTCTGCCGGCAAGATCCTCGTCCTCCCAGGCGACCATATCGGCCCCGAAGTTGTCACCGAAGCGCTCGCCGTGCTCGATGTCATCGAAGCGCACAAGGGCATCAAATTCGAACGCGAGTTCGACCTTTGCGGTGGCTGCTCGCTGGACCAGCATGGCATTGCTTCGACGGAGGAGGTTTTGCAAAAGAGCGTGGAAGCTGATGCGGTGTTCTTCGGAAGTGCGGGTGGACCGGAATGGGGGACGAAGCAGCCGAATCCGGAGAGTGGGTTGTTGAGGGTCAGGGAGAAGATGCAGGTTCGTTGTTCTTGAGCTCACTCTTCAATGATTTTTGGGGAATGGGGAATTCTTCTATGGCGGTGTGTGCTGACCGCTATCGTTTTGAAGATCTTCGCAAATCTCCGACCTTGCTATTTTCCCTCACAATCGCTTGTCGAAAGAGCGCCGATCAAGGCAGAGTTGGTCAAGGGTGTCAATTTCATGCTGATCCGCGAGAACTGTGGCGGAGCATACTTTGGCAAGAAGATTGAAGAGGAGGACTATGGCTGCGATCCATGGGAATACACGCGTGCGGAAATCGAAAGGGTCGCTCGTGTGGCCGGTGCACTAGCCATGCAGACAGATCCACCCACGCCCGTCACCAGTGTGGACAAGGCGAATGTGCTGGCAAATAGCCGAGTTTGGAGAAGGATTGTCACAGAGCTGTTTGAGAAGGAATATCCGAAAGTCAAGTTGCAGCATCAGCTTGCGGACAGCCTGGCTATGCTGTTCATCACCCAGCCCACGAGATGGAACGGGATCATCTTAACAGACAATACTTTTGGCGACATTCTCAGCGACGAATCCGGTGGTCTGACTGGATCAATAGGCTTGCTTCCGTCAGCATCGCTAGCAGGTCCACCTGGAGGTTCGATGGGACAGAACAGCGTTGGCGGCGCCAGAGGGTTGTACGAGCCTGTGCATGGCAGTGCGCCTGATATCAGTGGCAAAGGCCTGGCCAACCCGGTAGCACAAGTCTTGAGCCTGGCGATGATGTTGCGCTACTCATTCAACATGCACCGGGAAGCAAACATTGTTGAGAAGGCTGTTGAGACGGTGCTTGATGCGAAGGACGTTGGTGGGCTTGAGCTGCGGAGTGGTGACCTTGGCGGGAAAGTGGGGACGAAGGAGATGAGCGAGGCGATCCAGAAAGAAGTGAAGAAGCTTTTGGAGGCCTGAGGTAGATGCGGGTAGCGAAAGAGATGTATTTGGGTATCGAAGATATAGAGTACAGGGCGATTACGCCTTCTTGCCAGCTGCTTTCTAGTTATTGAATCAGCATTCGTTGAGCGTGATTGAGCCACCTGACGTACAAGATAGCAGTCCTTGAGGATCATGAACTCTTTAGCACACATGTCCTTGTGTACGTTCTGGTAGTTTGCCACGATGCACTTGCCGTATACAGCGCCCTGTGAGCGGATTAGCGTTGATCGCTTTGGTGGAGATATGAATATCGCACACCTCAGGCGAGCATTTGGCTGTGGCCTCGGCGAATTTCTCAATTGGTCGTGTACGAGCTGGCATTGTGTTGTGATGTGTGTGATGTTGGCGATGACAGAGGAGAAATATCGATGCGTTCATCAAGCGAAGGCGAGACTGAAACAGCGCACGGACCGGCGGGGAGGATGTCGGAGCTGAGCAGATCAACAACGCGGGCAAGAGACAAGCAACAAGCAAGCAAGCGCGCGCGCGCGTCTCACCTTCGACACCAGCAGCAGCAATTTGCGCCGCGCAACACTTCTAGCTGACCTTTGGCAAATCATTGTTCTAAATCGCTTTCGCTCCCCTCTAGCATGCGATAGCCGTATACAAGCATCGCCTTCCGACATCACACATCATATGCAGCCCTACACCTCATGACAGTGCCGTACTCGAAGCGCGTGCGCCGGAAACCCAATTGCGACATAACCGCCTATGAATGGCAACGATGAAGAGTTGGCACTTGCGGATCTCGAGGATGATCGTATGATTCTGCTCTACAACCTCAGTACAAAAGACTTCGCTGACGACCGCAGAAATCCACCTTCTAGGAGACATTGTTACGCGCGCCGCGCAGTATCCCCTCGAATCATGCACTTACGCCCTGACGACCGCATATCGAGCTACGCTCGCCGAGCGAGGCATCGATTCTAACCATGACAAAGTCATCTTCAACTGGGTCAATGCCATTAGCAAGCGCTGTGCAAAAGTCAAATTGGAGGAGGGTCATGTTGACTTCTTGAAAGAGCTGCGGAATGTTTGTCAATCGCAAGGCATAACGTTGCTAGACCTGGACGATAGTGCGGATGCCGAGAATCATCCGCCTAGAGAACAAGACTTCCCAGACGTGCCGTCGCACAAGTCAAGAACGGATCGCAGGAGGGTTTCATTTGACGAGGCGCGATACGAAGAGACGCAATTGAGCGAACAATCGGAGTTCTTTCAGGAGCAGACACCGGATGGCAAGGCATATTTTGGACGGCCACCGACTCCCGGACGTCCATTTTACAGCCAACGAGCGCATTCAGCAGATGCCGATAATCCGAACCGCCTCACGTCGAAAGAAATCAAGCAAGCGCTACATCCAACAGGGCATGTTCCTGAGCCAGATGGACTTGCAAAGTCCTCTGTACCCACTCGTCCAGCGCTGAGCGACGAAGAGCGAGATGCGCAGCTGCAGGATATCGTGGAAGCTTTCCAAGAGATGTCAGACCTCCGACTGATCCGACGATGTATTCACATATTCCACGACGCATTCGTCGCGCAAAGCAGCCGGAACCGAATGGACGACGCAAGAGCCACAGCACATGACGGAAGGACACTCCTCCGCCAAGCTTTGGACACATGGAATGTCAGAACTCAAGAGAGACTTAGAGTACGGAAGCAAGAGGAAGAGTTCGAGCGCATGGAGCGTAGAGCAGGCGTATATCGTGATCTGATGATTGCGCAGAAAGGCTTCGAGCACTGGTATGAGAGCCATTTGAAACGCAAGAAAGAAACTGCGGAAGCAAGTAGATTGGTACTTGCAATGCGCTACTTCCGAAAATGGAGATCCATCACTGCAGAGAATAACTTGAAAGCACGGCAAATCCTCCTACGAAAATTCCTGGTGAAGTGGCAAGACGGTACCGTCAAACGAGAGGTTGGCTACGAGCAAGCCACGGCACATTACGAAGAGTCATTGCAAAAGCGACTGTTCAAGCAATGGGCAATGAAATTGTGCGAGCGCAAAGCAGAAGACTTGCACCAGGAACGCACTGCTCGGCGAGCGCTGCGCAAATTGTCCGACCGCCTCCACCAACTCCAGGATATGTCTCAGGAAGCGCAGATACTGAGATCACGCCGCTCTCTTGGTACCGTTATGCAAAGTTTGCGCGCAAACTTACAACAACGACAAAACGCAAATGCAACAGCTCAAGCACACTACGAGCAGAAATCACTATCAACTTGCATGCAGACATTGGTCATTCAAGGACGACTGCGTCCGCTCGAGAAGATTATGTCGCTGCGGGTCACCCTGACTTTGCAGCGGAAAGCATTTTCTGTGTGGCACCTTCACCTCTCGCTCACTCGCCAGGCCGCGGAGATCGATCGGAAGCGTGTACTTCAAGATGCCTGGACGAGTTGGAACGATAAGCTTCGAACACGTGCGCTTGCGCAGCGTATCGATGAACGTGTGCTCGTCGAGAACTTGTATAAGTGGGTCCTTCAAGGACGTCTAAATTTGTTCCGTAGAACAGCGGATGCTAAGCTTGCCCGTCACGCGCTTCTGCAACTTCACGATGCCGTTGACGACTATCGGTCGACCTTGGAGCGACGTGTTGAGATCTTTGCTGAGAATCAACGACGCCGCAAGCTTGCGTCCAGCATGGTACATCTCAATCTTGCGTCCCGGCGACAGGCAGATGCGGCACGAAAAGCTATCGAGTTTGTGAACAGCCGAGCCTTGCCTGACGTCTGGGGCCGATGGAAGGCGGAGACTATACACGCCCGAAAACTGGCAAAAATGGCAGCAGATGCACGGTGGTACTGTCTTGCCTCATCGGCGCTCAAGACTTGGCGGTCTCGCACTACCGAGAATCAACACCAGCGCCGAAGAGATGCTTATGTGCAAGTTCGTGCGAGTGTCAAGTACAAGATGGCCAGCAAGTGCTTTACGACTTGGCGGACCAAAGGGAAGGAAATCCGTTCTATGGAAGAAGAGTCGCAGCGCCGTGCGCAATCCCGATTGTTCGATGTTGGAATACAAGCATTTGACCAATGGCGAGAGGCCACCCGAGTGAGGAGAGAGCATGAGTTTCAAGCAGCCGACATCGATCACCAGCGACTCTTGGTGTCAGCTTTTGCGGCAATGCTGGCTCGCCACTCTGAGCGAGCCACTTTGGAGCAGCGAGCAACATCATTCCGCCTCGAAACTGACCTTGCACTTCAAGCCTCCGCCCTCAAACGCTTACAATGGGCAACATTCACCATCTCACAGCAAACCAACACTGCTGATGCGCTGCTGGCTCGCAACTTCGACAAGCACTTCAAGAACATGTTCCGGCACTGGTCCATGAAAGCTTCGACCTCGCGAGCTGCACGGACAGCCAAACTTGATGACAGCAACGAGCCCGAAAGCCCTAGCATTCGTTCAGCCTCCCGAGCTGCAGCGCGCTCAGCTTCGAGAGAACGTTTCAAACCATCGCAATCAACATCCTACACTCCAGGAACCCCAGGCTACATGCGCACCCCCTCACGCTCCCGCCGAGCAGGCCGCTTCAGACCCATTCCGACCCCAGGAGCCGTCACGCCTTTCGCTTTCGACCCCGGCTATCTGGCTACGACTCCGGCTCCCTTCACAGCTGCGAACAGTCCAATGCCGGCCGGTCTGACACCTCAAGTTACGCCTTTTGCGCGCAAGCTGAGGGCTGGAGGGTTTGTGGAGATGCCGCCCAGTGCTCCTAGAACGAGTGTGTTTGGGCGCTCCTCGGGCGCTGCGATGGGGACAGGCAAGAGTGTGAGGTTTGCCAGCGCGAATCGGTTTGCGAGGAGCACTGCTGGGAGGATGCAAAGGAGGAGGGAGATAGAGGAAGACGGCGAGGGAGAGGAGCATTTCAAGAGCAGTTGAGGAGCTGACTGTGCGTTCGTTTAAGCAAAGGCTTCGGCTTGAGATAAGCAAAGCTTCCAATCTTACAAGACTCCTCCACCTTCTTCGTTCGCAATCTCTATCAACTCATCGATCGATGGACCACCGACACTTGCCACAGACAGACACCGCGAGGCCACAGTATACGCGACACGCACCGAGCGCTCGTTCGCATCTTCGATATTGACAATCCCAGCTGCGGAAGTCTGCTCGGATCATTCGTCCAGCACCAGGAACCAATCGGGGTTAGTGGCGAGCATGTAGTGTTTTTCGTCTGCTGTAGCAGCTGCTGGATATGGGAGAAATCCGAGCTAGCAACCGGGCTTTGCACCACCTCGTCTGTGTCACCGCCCCAAAGTTCTTTTGTAGGCCCCCAAAGCCACGTTTCAAGGTCGTGGACTAGAGTCAGTACACGAATGGCCGCTTCCTCGTGCTCTTGTTGCTGTACTTTGGCAAAGAAGCGGCTGATAGCCTGCAAAATGACGGAATCAGTCAATGTTGGATCGTTCAGGGCTGCTTAATGGTCTACGGCTTACCTCGATTGTTAGATGTCCTTTGCAGCAGACGGCGGAGTTCTCCATTTGGTCACTTTCGATCATTACATCTCGCTACCCTCTCAGCAAGCTTATCGTGCATCTGTTATTCGCCAACATGGCTCGCCTCGCGCCAGCACAGCTCGACTCTGCGCGGGTTATCTTCAACCTCGTCAATCCTCTATGGTGTGGCACGGAGCTCGGTCGTGCAAAAGAGCAGGGAATCTTTGAGCGCATCTGCTTTGGGGTGATGGGCCGTACTTCCGAGGATGGCGGTAGAGCCTTGGCTCACGCTGTCACTGCTGGGCTAGAATCAGATCGGGAGTACCTGTCAGAGTGCATAGTGAAGCCTCTTCCGAGCACGTGCGTAGCGACAAGGGCGCACACGTTGGGACGCGGGTCTTCAGGGACGTTCTAAAGAGAACTCAGGCTATTGGTGTCAGACGACATAACGTCGCAAGGGTTTGCCTGTACGGACTTGCGCAAATGTTGACGCGTCAGTGCATTCTTATGGTATTGAATGAACTTGTCTGCACTGATCGCTGGGCATATAAGCACGACGATGAAACGGTCAACTATGGGCGAGAGCAACATGAATGGCTGCTCATTAGTAGGCCGGTGGCCCTTTATATAATCCTGATATGTGAAACGCGACCTTTTCCGCTGGCGCTTCTATCACGTGCATGAATCTCGGCACCAGGATTCATAATCAGCGTTCATTCATTGGCAGCGGGCGTGCAACCGTCATTATAGCTCTTAGTGTCAAATCTGAATGGGCCAGCTGTGGTCGTATAAGGGCGGTGTTCGGTTGGGATATTGCTAAGCGAAGCACGGAAAAAATTCCGTGACGTTAAACATTGAGGCATCAAGCTGACCAACCTTTGCCCTACAAATCCGGGCACCGAATATAAGTGCTAGATGGAAACATGATCAGCAGGCCGTACATTACTTCACATCTCCGAGGTTCTCTACTATTGGTGTTCTTCGGTCTGTTTATCACTTGACTTTCTTCTTCATCTCCAACTTTGTGGAAATGCTCGATCAGAGGCCGACAACGTTAAGAAGCAAATTACATTATGTGCTGGAGTTCCTTCACCACGAGGAGGAAATTTACAATGGAATTTCTCGAGCGCCTTGGCGCGACCCCGACTGCCTTGACGATTGGTATGCCCTGGTCAAGATGAAAGCACTTCTTTGCGCTCGGCCTGCTTATCCTAAATTGCCTGTGGACATCCGGAAAACTATCGAGGAAATCCTGATACACGACCTCACGAATCGAATGCAAGTTTCAGTGCTCGACATTGAATTTTTTCTTCCTCGCCTTCGAATAGGTGAAGCAGCTGGAGTCCATCGACTGCTACCATCTCTAGGAGTCTGGAAGGGCGACATCACCACCTTAAAGGATGCCACAGCAATCGTCAATGCTGCCAACAGTAAATTGCTTGGTTGCTTCGTGCCGGGACACAGGTGTATCGACAATGCCATCCACACAGCCTCTGGTCCTGAACTACGCGAAGCTTGCTACGCCTTAATGCATGCTCAGGGGCATGATGAAGCTGAAGGGCAAGCTAAGGTAACACCTGGCTATGTTCTGGACTCTGAGTATGTAATACATACTGTCGGACCTCAGGTCGCTCGTGGGAATGTTCCCTCTGCTCAGAATCGGATCTCTCTGGCCAGGTGCTATGAGTCATGTCTAGAAGCTGCTGAAAGCCTGCCGGTCCCGTCCAACGGCCGCAAAGTGATTGTCTTTTGTGGCATTTCTACCGGAATTTTTGGCTTCCCCAGTGCTGAAGCAAGCGCAATTGCCGTCGGGACGGTGCTAGACTGGTTCGATCGCCGGGAAACTTCCAGTGTCACAGATGTTCTGTTCAACGTTTTTCGTGAAGAGGACTTGTTCCTCTATCGTCGGCAATTATCTGAGAAATTAGGCTCAGAACGGCTTGGAAAAAGCTTGTCTCTTCCGTATGCAGACTCAAATCGCACTATCATACAGAAGTCACAGAATGTTGAAGCAGCTATTGCAATCCTGAACGAAGCCGATTACCTTATTGTTAGTGTAGGAGCAGGGCTTTCGGCATCTACAGGACTTGACTACACCAGCAATGATCTATTCGCGAAAAAATTACCTGGATTTAGGAAGTACGGATTCCGGTGCCTATACGACGTGTTTGGCTTCCAATCCTGGCCTTCAAACCAGGCAAGATGGAGCTACTTGATCAATCACCTCATCTTGATCCGAGACTGGCCACGACAAAAGCTTTACTACGACCTCTGCAATCTCATCAAGGACCGTTTCACTCATCATAACGCAGACAGTCGCTACTTTTTCCGAACTTCGAACGCTGATGGCTTTTTGGCAAGACACGGTGTATCTGAGTCAAGGATATCCACTCCACAAGGCAGCTATGCTTATGTTCAATGCGCCCAGAAGTGCAGGAAGGACGCCATCTTTGATTCTGCACCCTTGGTCTCATCTGCTGAACCTTATCTTGATCAGGTCTCGCAGCACTTGCCAGACGACTTCAGCGTTCCCACATGCCGATATTGTGAAAGCGATCTCGTTCTATGTGTTCGTGGAGGGTCATACTTCAATCAGGTTCCCTTCCAACAGAAAGAGCGAGAGTATCACAAGTTCTGTAAGGAAGCTCTTTTATCGGATGACAACAAGGTGGTTATCCTGGAAATTGGCGTAGGAATGAGCACACCCTCAGTTCTCAGATGGCATAACGAAGAACTCGTGGATCGCGCAAAGGGACGAATGAAGCTTATTCGTATTGGTAATGATGCTGCAGGGTTCAGCCCTCTTGATCTAGTAGAGCGAAGACTTGGTATAGGATTGCAAGGTGATATTCGGGACTACTTAGAAGTAATTCTAGGAGAAATATAAGAACTATAGGAAATAACTGAAAACCTTATGCATAAAAGTGTCAATCCAGCCTTTCTTATTGAATAAACTATTCAAGATACCTAACGGGGTTACATATTCGTATCTCTCAACTTGCCGGCGACCAGCTGAACTCCACTTCCGAGACTAGCATAGGCAATAGCCTCGCCAACTCTCCAGACGTCGCAGCCACAGAAGCAGGCAACGCTCTTGTCGGCCTAGAAGCCCGCGGCGCACACGAGACGGGACAGATCTTCCCGAAGGTGATCAAACATGACACTGGCATCAGTGTCAGCCAGCTGCACGTTCCTAGCGAGTTCCCTAAGAAGGCTTGAAGAGACATAATGCACAGATACAATTGGGCTGGCTGGTTAGCGGGTGGGACGGGTTGGTCAGATGGTTAGCTAGGTATACCCTTCGGGTTATGTGATGAATTGGACTGGACTGGTATGGAAAGGAACGCAACGGAACGGTTCGGGATGATTGCGCTTTATGTATGTTGATCTTTCGATGTATCAGTAGTAATCAACTTACGCTCAATTTGATGTTAGGTTTTTCTTGAAGGCATCGGTCTAGCCATTTCGGAATTGCCGTACTTGTGCGGATTGCGGCAGCGCAACTGCTAGCTAGATTCGAGTAGCCTGACTGGGATGATGCCGAGAAAGATCGACTGCCTCTTTCTGGAAAATAAAGCACGGGACTGAGTTTGAAGGGCTGCAAACTGTGCTCAGACGTATGGCATTCACCCAGCGCAACTTGAACATCTCTAAACTGCTTTTGGTAGCGTCCAATACCAAAATGAGGAAGTCATGCATATTTCTGAGTCCGGGACCCTTAAGACGTTTTGTGAACCAGCGGCATCCACAAAGACGTCTCAGCGCTCTCTATAGAGGCACTGCTCGTTGTGATCGCTTCTCTGGCTCTGAATCTAGTAAGCAATCGACTATGAATGATGAAGCCCAGGTCGGCCTGATTGAGTATCTGTCGTTAGGAGCGTGATAGAGCTCGTGATAGGGAGCAATGTTCTCGCTCCCCTTCGCCGCCCTTACCGTAGGTAGTGATTCTCTATGGATACTTTCTAAGGGACACTTCTGTAGTATTGGAGTAGCGAAGTCTGCACGTGTTTGTAGGGAAGTCTTTATTACTACGCTCAAACGATTTTCGTACGCAATCATATCAAAAACTTCTGTAACTAAAGCTCTCTCTCGGATACTTCCCTACGTTTCTATACCCAACTCGTTTAGCTGCTATCGCGTACACTCGGTAGACGCTTAACACTATTAGGTCTTGTTCGACCTAAGTGACTACTATTACGTGAGTTCGAAGTCAGGTGACTAAGAGGTTAGTTTTATACCCGGTAGAGAAGGCACGTAGTAGTGATTAAGTGTTGAGATAGAGGTTTGCTGCCGGTATATGACTAGTAGAGAGGCGGTGAGCGACACGCATTAGCTTAGGTAACCTATGCTGAGATAGAGCTGCATATGTGCGATCTGCTATTCTTATACATCCTTTGACCGCTTTTTCTTAGCTATATACTCTATGCATTAAGTCCGATCATCGTATAGGATTACTATGCTATACAGTACTGGTAGATAAGCTGCCACTTTAACTCCGCGGATCTATATAATATAATTCGTATAGCTCTACTTTCCCGGGGCCCTTTAAGCCTTACGAGATTACCGAGAAAACGCCCGGAGTAGTAGGGTGGAGCCTATCCGGCGGCTACGGGATCGTAAAGTTATATGTTAGTCTATTATAGCTAGCGCTATTGCATACCGACAATAATATCTGCAGTGTGTAACGAATTTCATATCGACCTTAAATTCTGTCTTAGATGTACGCATCGAGCTGTATATATAGAAGCATTTCCACCTAAAATCCTAGAATTTGAAGCTAAGTTCAGAAACAGTCTAGCTGTTCTCGTTTATACATTTCAAAATGAAGCTCTTTAACACCTGCTTTTCAATACTCGTATACGGCCTTACATCTGGATCGCCCTTCCAAAGTGATTCCAAAAGGAGATATACAGACACGAGCTCAAAAGGCTTGTATGTGCCTAGTCGCAGATTCTCTTATATGCGCTATTGAGCCAAATTAACAAATCTTCCAGGAAATCGATTTCAGGGTCAGCAAAGGCTATCAGTCAACAGGCTCTTACCCTAACCCAATCGTTCGATTGTACCGATAGGAGAGACGGCAATTACCCAGATCCATACGATTGCACAAGGTTCATTTCCTGTGAGGATGGTCTGGGGACGCAAAAAACTTGTGCAGCCTGCCACGTCAATCCTACAACGTGTCCTGATGGATATCTTATCTATAACTCAACTTTGGACGCCTGCGTTGGGGCTGATGAAACAAAGTGTGAGGTCGAGGAAGAGAACGAGACTCATAGTCATACCTACTATCCGAGCGAGAGGCCTATCCATCTCAACCTCTGATATTAGGGTTAGGGGTTCATTGACTGAGTTATAAGGCTAGTCTAAGGAGTCTCATGAATACTTAGATGCTTTGCACTTACGACCTCCTTTGCCCCCGATACTCTAGCCGTCTCCGTTTCCGCTTTCATCTTCGCCCTTATCTAAATCTTCAATTTCGCCTGTAGGGTTTGTCAGCTGGATGCCCACTCGTAATCCTTCAAAGATCGATACTTCCGAGCTGTGATAACGCGTGCAGGGCACGGGTCACGACTTGGGTTAGAGACCACCGAGCAATGAAGATTGTGAGTTCCGAGTAATGATAACCACCCAACATAACAACGCGAAACTCGATCTGATGCGGCTCGGGGCTCTGTTTTCTCGACGGACTCCCGTGGTGAAGTCGTACATCCTCAAATGGCGTTGATTCTGGCGGCCCCGATCTGGCGTGTAGTTTTGGAGTTTTAGCGCCGGGAGCCCAGGTTTAGAGCTGGGGTAGTTCGACAAAGCGCACCGCAATCACGCTTGGAGGCCAATAGAACGCGGCTGACGATCTTGCTGCTGCACGCTTCGTCTTCCATGCTTGCAAGCTGTCTGCAGCTCCTCTGACCTTCCTGCTACCTCGGTACACCGTCGGAGTAAACACTTGCCTTGGCAGTAGACAGATTTGCGGCGCAGCGTCTCTGTCACCATCGTAAGCCGGCCGCACGAGCTTAAGGATGAGACAGTATAGGGTCAGCGCGGTGCGAGTAAGCAAAATTCGTTGGGCTGGATGAGACGAGCGACAGGACCGTCAGATCGTTCGCGTCCAAGTCGCTACGGGATTGATACACCCGCCAGGTTCACCGACATACCCCCGGCTCTCCGCGAGTGGAGTGCGATAGTGCCAGACTGCGAAGTGTGCAAAAGACAGGCAGACTGCTCCATTAATAAATGCTCACGGGTTTCCATTCGTTGGTCCGTGATTGGAGAGGAGTCTGAGCGCTGGGGCTTTTGCGAATAAGTATCCACCAGCATGATCAACTCCGCACCAGCCAACGAACAAGTCAGCGCTACAGCGGCACGATCATGAAGGTCATCGTGATCAAAGCGACGCTTGACCACCAGGGATACAAATCCAAATAAGACAACGGTGAGTTGGACGGAACGAAAGAGGAGAAAGCTGGTCGATTTGCAAATGATTTGATTCGTCACCCGAGACGCTGACAGGATGCATGATGGTCTATAGTATGTATGTACGAAACAAACGCAAAGCACGAAACATCTTTTGATCAGGTTGCCCGACAAACAAACTTGCCTTTGCACATGCATTCGATTAAGAGTGAAAAATATTAATTGCTCACTGGGCTTGCGGACTACTAAGAGAAGCTCTTATCCCAACATGTTAAGACTCGTGACCGCCAGAGTGATGAGTATCGTGTAAAGCCGTGAGTTCTGCTTGTCAGCGGCCGAGAAAATGAGATGCGAGAACACGGCGAGGACGCCGACGTAGCTAAGGGGCGAGAGGTAGCCGACCTGGTCGTGCCGGACTAAAAGTGCGCCACGGAGCACGAAGTTGAGATGGCCACCTACCCAGAGCGCCAGCAGGGGGCCTTTGACCTCTGTTTCGATGCCCCTAGCTTCGTGAAGCACTATTGGAGCCGCAGCAACGACCAGAGTGAAGACGCAGGCGTAGCCCGTGGCACGTATTCGGCGTACCCGTCCACCCTCCACCGTCGCCCAAGCCTCAACCCCGCCCAGGAGGCTGACGAAGGCGATGGCGAGAGTCACCCAGCCCAGCTCGTGCCGTGAGTCTCGAGGCCAGCCTCTTTGTTCGGAAGACTGACTCTCCCAAGGCCGTCCGGCGAGACGACGGTGTCGCTTCCCGACTCAGTATGCGCAGAGTAATATGGGGGAAGGGCTCTCGCATCGGCGAATGCGATCATTGTAGTCATTGCGAGCACCCGTATCCAGCTCCTGAGGAAGACGCTGATGCTGGCATACGGGGCCATTGCGAGGGTTTAAGTACAGCTCTGAGAAAGTGCGCCCACGTGAGCGTACGCAACCAACGTGAGGAAGCAGGCGGAATATTATCCGCATCTTCACCCGATCAAAGCTTCGTAGTAACCCGTCCCCAAGCGGGAGTAGCTTGCTTCTCGATCCTGGCTTCGACCCTTATAGGTTTCGCAATTTGGCCAGTCAGTGTTGTATCCTACTTCTTCAGAGCCAGGGTCATGGCCGCCGTCGTACATACATTTCGGTTCAGCCGCCTTGGACTCGAGGACGGCCAAGACGGGAAAGTCAACCGCATCGGCGCGCCGCTTAGTCTGTTTGAGTGCCCTGCTCGGTCGGGCCAAGCTTGCACCGCCGTTGTCGTCCTCTCGCTCCTCGAATGGCTCGCAAGCGGACGGATGTGCGGCGGAAGCCATGTCGATCATCGGTACGGGATTTCAACGACACTGTCACAGGCGGTTCTGGGCTCGGAAGTAGTACTTAGGCGGCGTTTCAGGAGAAGGTACGGTAGCGATCCTGTCGACAAAGCTGCGAAGGGGGCTGTGGGTAGCTCTGAGGGTGGTACTACAGATTGCGTCCCGGTATGTGGTGGAGTGTGTGACAGCAGCGGGGAGCGAGCGGCGGGTGGTGTGGTATTGACGATAGTCTAGCCAATATCAATGTAGGCGATCGTATGCAAGAAAGTTATTAGGTAGCGTTGGAGAGATGAAATTGCAGACGGAACTGCGAGTGGTATGGAGGGAAAGGTGCTGCTTCCAGCAGTGATATTTTGCTGTTGAACGCGTGCAGGCCGAACAAAGAATGCCTGCAGCTCGAGACAGCAAGCCCGCCGCAAGGGACAAACCCAAGAATGACGCCGGGCCACATTAGCCGCGGCCTTTCGTTCGAAGCCTTAGCAGAGCCGCCATTCATCTGCAAGGCTGCCTGGAAGGGTACGGATGTACATGGCTGCAAGCCAAGCCTTGCAGCCCATCTTGACTTGTAATCCCTATCACCTCGGCCAGCGATACTTCGCTCCTTGCCTATATTCGCGCCAGATGGTCTATCCGGTCACAAAAGAATAAATACAAAGTCCCCCGAAGTCCCAGATTGCCAGAGCATGGGCGTCGAAGTGCAAGACCACAGCAGCCCTAAAGCCTTAACGGGAGCAGTAAAGCGGAGACGACAAACCAGGGCGTCCTGTTCGATGCCACGTGATATATTCGGCATTCTTTCCATCGGCTTGCTTGAAATCTCAAGTGCGCTAGTCTTTCTGATACAACGGTTCGCTATCGGTCGAGGTGTTGCACACTTAGATGTCAAATAGAGGTCAAAAGTCTCGTCCTAAGAGCAGAAGTCTAGGGTGATTACCTAGCTATATTCCTTAATCTCCGAGGAAAAGGCGAGAGACACATATTAGAATAGAGTAATTAAGACTTAAATAGCACTAAGTAATAGAATCAGAATAAGAATAAGCGATTATTAAGTCTTTTATTACTCTATACTATAGTAGAGTAACTATTAAATACAATCCAAAAATGTCGAATCGAGCGCGTACGTATTCGATTCAGCTTCCATACAAATTCCGTTAGGGTTACGCCAGCCGAAGGCCTATTCGATTCAGGCGCATTCGATTCACACATAGTAGTG